>OW052107.1:7500000-8750000 GCA_932526535.1 Caradrina clavipalpis | reverse complement strand
TGAAATGAATTAAAACAAAGCTTGTTTAGCAGTTTTCGGCTTTAAGTAATTAATCACAAAACGGTAATGAAAGTTGATGAAATGAAAGTTTTACGCAGTTTATTTTTTACTTGAAGATGTTAAGGCAGATTTAGACAGGGTCAGTGCACAAGCCAGTTACCGGCGCCACTGCCCGCGCCTAGACTGACTTCTAAATATTCATGTGCGAATTTACAAGTCAGCGGTGACTTCCCGCCACTGTACTGACTTGAAATCAATTTATACGGGGTTCTTTTCGGGTCAGCGCTGAATTGTCTAGATTTCGGCGCCAGTCACTGACCCTGTCTAAATCTGCCTTTAAGTATATGTAACATTATACCTAGGTATGTCCCTATTTATCTATTTAAGTAACGAAGGTAAGTTATTGTATGAACTCGGTAATTGTTCTATATTTCTTTCGTATTATACTATCTAATAGGTACCTAAATGTAAGTACCCGCATACACGCTCAAATAGGTATTTTGTTTGTTCTGAAATTCCTCATTAATTACCTGCAGTAAATTGATATATAAAATTTGTCCGGAACACTGTATGTTCCTACGTAAGCACCTATATATAATTCGTACTACCTACCACACAGTCATATGTATGTCTAACAAATAACTATAATTAATGAGGTCAAGGTATTGATTACCTATTTGCTCGGTCATGCTAAAATGTAGTGATTCAAGAAATCTCTGGGAATTATTGAATATTTTTTACTGTGTAGTTTCCCTGATTTTCATCGTTTAGAATATTGGACTTAGTCGGTACTAGCCAATTGCCAACCGGGTATGAAAAACCCCAAACTTCGACTAACAAATTCCTAGGCTATGACAACTTTCAGCAGTTGTAATTGCGACCATTAGACTAACTTGGTTAACTTGGAGGATTACGATGCTATGACGCTAAAAGTGTCAAGAGGACACTTTTTGACAACCCCTCCCGGACGTCCCCCGGACGCCCTCTGAACTAGGACGAATCCGGGAAAACCCGGACTGATGGCAGCCCTAATCGCAGCAGCATAATTTTTATTTGGCCACTCAAGTGAAACAAATTTTCTTATTTTCTTTCTACATTTTAGATGCATTTTATAATAATTTTAGACATTTGAATTACCGTAAAATGCTACAACATTGCCTACATTTTGAAGTTTTTTTAAAATAAATTCTTCATTTTAGAGAAAGTCATATGTGTTTTCAATAACAATTCAACATTATACTTTAAGCTATAGGGATAAAGTTCTTATTAGGTAAAAAAAACTCTTATTGATCACCAAAAAGTGCATTAAAAACGTAGGCAAAGTTAAGTTGCAAACTGCAACATTGCCTAGCTAAAAATATCATTGACTATTATGGGTGCAAAGGGGACGATTAGGCGCCTATTTTGCTTATAATTTCTTTTCTATGTTAGACTTTATCTAGTCTTTAATAACAATATTATATATTTTTTAACGATGGTAGGCAAAGTTGAACACGTTTTTATAAAACTCTCATACAACAGTGAATAGGCCTGTAGGGTTGCCTCCCAAGGTATATGAATTAAAAAACGAAAAATATAATATTGAAATATATTTTTGAAATAAAATCAAAGTAAAACAAAAACATAAAGAAAATTCTCCTTATTTAATTATTATATAGTTACTTGCATTCCCATCAAAGATTGATCATCCCTAACAATTCTGTAGGTGACAAAAAATATTGTAACTTAAGTAAGTATTTAGTCATAATTACTTATGAAAATAAAATTTAAAAACTTACATATGTAGTAGCAAATAACATATTATATTTTTTATTAAAAAGAAAATAATTTTACGAAAAATATTTTAACAATAATAGGTATTGCCATTAAAATTATAATAAGAAAGTAGGAACTTGCATAAGAATTAGGAACAAAATTACATACTTTTTCATAAATTTTAAACATCTTAGTAGGTATTATAAACATACCTGACGGTAAAAAATCACTTCGAAAAATAAATCATATCATGATCGTCCATCAAAACGTAAGAATTAGGATGTTCAGATATCTGCAACATTTCTATTGTTTTTACAATACAATCTTCTGGTACAGTATCTTTATCTGAATTACGTTTAGGCATAACAAATTTTAAAGCACCTGTTTTTAAACCCATAGTCTTATAAAATGAAATTGTATACAGACTTTTATCTAAACTGATGCTTTCTATCTCGCCAACATAATATTTCCATGATTTGTTTTTATAATATCTGGATAAAACAGTTTGCCCTATATCATACGATGCTTTTACAAAACCTATATTACTATCTTCTAAATCAGTCTTCTTTAATAAGTCTTTGCATGTTTCGTTAAACTTTGGATCACAAGCCTCATCATATTCAACATTTTTATCACTCTCGAGGATTTTTCTATCATTCAATTGACTAGTCTCCAGCTGTTGCATTGTGTCGTCATTTTTAATAATGTTCACCTCACTATTATTCCCATTAATTATTTTGTCATCATCAGCGCTAGAAAGTAGCTGTGCGTTTGCTTTTATTGTCTTACGCTTTGTGTCGTTTGTGTCATCGTATTGTGGCTGTAAATTGCTATGATACATGTCTTCATCAGTTGGTATTACATCGATGTCCATTAAATCGGAATCACTATGAATGCTCATTTCTACATCACTGTCAGAAGACGAATGAAACATATTTTTACTTAACCGCTTGTTTTGCTGCACTTTCCTATTATGGTATCTTATCTTGGCGACTTTCTTTCTTTTCTTAACAAGTTTCTTCTTCTTCTTTTGAGACTCGACTACATTCACAGTATTTATATCATTTTCTTCGTCACTGTTACTTAAAGTGCCATGGACATTCACAAGAGTAATAATTTTATTTGGTAAGTCATTCTCGTTATTATGATTGTTAGATATCAAAGACGTGTGTGAAGGTCGATGTGGTGTATGTGACAAATCTGAATTTTTATCAATCTCAATAAGTTGTAAAGGTGTATTTTGTAGTAATCTGAATGGGGTATTTTCTTTTGTAAATTTGACATCTGCTAGAAGAGTAACCTTTGGTTTTTTGGAAGAATCCTTCTCTGCAATTTTTATAGGTTTCACTTTTTTTATTGTCATTTTTTCGGCTTCTTCTGTAGATACTGACTTGCCAGGAGTAATTTGAAATTTTTGGTTTTTGCCACCTTTTAACGGTTTGTGTTGTCGACTAGCTTGTAAATATTCTAAAAGAGTTGTATCAAATTTTTCTTTTTTCGACTCTGTGGCTTCTGGTATCTTGTCAGTAACTGCGGCCGGATTAAACGGACAAATGCCTGATGCTAGAAATCCACTTTTTAAGTTATGTTCACTATTCATTTTAACTTTCTCCATTAACTCCTTTAAAAGTTGAGGGAAATGGCATTTGTTAATTGAAGAAACAGCAGGATTTGACAATTTGTATTGAAGTAAAATTTTTCGCCATTCCCTCTTCATAGGCCCAAAAAAAGCTAAATCCAGTGGCTGTGTCAAATGTGTTGCGTTTCGTGGTAAAAACACAAAATTAATTGCATTTTCTTGGCACAATTTTATTGTGTTGACACTAAGATGTGATGACAAGTTATCACCTATTACAAGTTTTGTTCCATTTAAAGTATTGGCCCAGGGCAAAACTATGGTTTCAAACCAGTCATCGAACATAGTCATGTCAAACCAACCGGACTTGGTTCTATTATAACGCGCGTGCGGGGGGCCATCTCTACACCAACGTGTCCATAAATGATCTGCTTTATATACTACGTACGGAGGTAAGCACTCACCATTTGCTGTGCCAGCAAACATTATCGAAACTGAGGATTTTGTTGCATTTACTACTCGCTCTGGATGTTTAGTTCCTCTTTTAAAGATAGCTTTGCTGGCACCTGGGTCATCGCTGAGATTAGTCTCGTCAAAATTTAAAATATTTTGTGGTGGAATATTTTTGAGCGAATTTTCAATATTTTTATAGAATTCTATCATTTCTGGAACTGATTTTTGAGCTCGACATCTCTTGATATTTTGTGTAGCACGTTGACTAAAATTATGCCGCGTCATGAAACTGCGCACCCACCGATCACCTGGCATTTTGCCGTCAAAAACGTGCAGCCTGTCATTTTTTTCTAAGTAGTTGTGCACTACAATGCGCAAGTCCATTAGAGTTAATGGGGACCCAAAGTCGGCTGACAATTTTATAACATCAGCTATATGTCTCTCTTCCATGATGCTTAATTTTGTAGGACGGCCAATAGATTTGTCATGTATGTTTTTACATTTGTTTAAAATAGTACGCCTCGGAATTCCAAATTGCTTCTCGGCTTCATAAGATGATAATTTTTTACAGGCTACTAAATCAATCGCTACATTTAGCATTTCTTGGGTATAATCGGAGTAATGTCTAGCCCCTGGTTTTCTCCTGTTGTTAACTTGCTTAGCCATATTTAAAACCTGTCGAATAACACAAGTCCATTAGATAATTTAATACTATCTACCAACTAAAACATATCGAAACAGATTAATATTTACGAATTGCCTTGTTGGTCGTGTATCCGTAAGCACGATATCCGAGCAAGGGTTATTTTTCGAAAAATTCTCAGTAATAGCACGGAGTCGAGAATTGTGTTGGTGTATAGCAATAGACTCGCCCACTATTACATGACACTCATAACATAAAAAGTGGATATTACATTATAATAATGTGCACCTCTGCCTACCCCTTCGGAGCTTAAAAGGCATGACGTTATGTATGTTATGTCTGAGAATGAAGCAAAATATCAAATTATGCGAGTGGAATCATAGCTACCTACGAGTTACGTTAAAAAAGTTCAAGTGGCAGCCCTAACCCTAGGCAAAGTTACGTTTTTTTTTTCGGAAACCTGCTACAACTTTGCCTTCCATAATTTGACTCTTTAAAATAAGATTTAAAGCCGAAAAACAAGTTAAAAAGCAAAAAACACCATATTTTCTTCACTATAAAACTTATGACACTAGTAAATGAAAGATAATTACTTACCAACTAAAATTTTCGCCAGAGCCGGTATAAACACGTCCACGACCACTGACATTAAAATTGACACTGACAGTTTATTGTTGAATTATTTGAATGAATGATGCGTAAATGTTGCCATATAAATTACCGACTTGCTTTTAATAGTACCACAGACAATAAAACCGTTTCAATAAGACGATGATATAACATTTTTAGGATTTAGGCAATGTTGTAAAGTGACGGCAATGTTGTAGCATTTTACGGTACTGTTTTAATATCGATATCTACGATATAAATTTTATGGTTGGTACTACACAAGTGCCGAATACCTGTGTTTTTTTTTATTGCATTTTAAATGATTTATGTTAATATTAATAAAACACAGCCATTGCTGAGAATTTAAAAGTATTGAAATGAATTTCAACTATAGGTACTGCGTTATTCAAATATTATTATGTATTTGAAAATAAAATTTTAAATTGATAAAGGTACTGCTGCGTTATACTGACTTCGTTTCAAAATGCAAAATATGCACATTTTTCGACGGAGTTTGTCACATTTAGCAGGTAGGCAATCTACGTACCTATTTTACAGTCGATTTAAAAATGTAAGCCTATACTACCATTTATATACTCATATACATACATATATACAGGATGGAATTTTATTATGGTACCTGGAGGGAAAGTACTCTAAATACTGAAGATAGCAGATTTTACGTAAAGGAAACATTCCTTTATTTTTAAAAAGAAACTAAACTGCATTTAAATAATTTTGAAAATACGGTTGCCTCACCTGGGAGTCGAACCGACTAAAATCCGAAAAAATAGCATCCTGTACTTTTATGGCGCTAATCGATAGGGTCAATCATAGGGATCAAATCTCTGCAAACATGGTAAATTAAAATTAAAATTAGACACTTCCTACTTTATAAAAATTTTGTATGAGTAATAAATAAATAAATAATAAATTAAACAAAAACCATGAAATTTTAACCTAAACTAATTTTATTCGGACGAAAAATGGGCTTCTCCCAGTTGTAAATAATCCCTTTGTGCCTTTTGGCCTAATTCTGCTCAGTCTCGTTCATTATGTTCTTCTGTTCTGTTCCTAAATCACTTCGTCAAATGATTTCAGTTCCCAAGTGCGTCTCGGCGAATGGAACACGTCGAGTCAGGTGGACTGCTTCCACGACGACTGCAGCGGGCCCGTGCAGGATATACCCGTGGAGGAGATCATCCCGCAGGAAGGGTACAATGCAGATGACACTAATCAACACAACGACATCGCCCTACTCCGCCTTGCGTATAATGCTCAGTTCAACGGTAAGATTCTTACTTGTGTACACAAAACATCTAACTTATCTTGCTGCTCTTAAGAGCAGATGGCACCTTTGGATCAGCCTGGTTGTTCTGCTCATTGGGATCAACAGAAAGGGTTATAAGTGTATAATGCGCCGATACAAGGCACTAGCGTAACACGAAGCTTATAAGATCGACGAAGTATCAAAGAGCAATACACACACAGGATGGCTGTAACTGTACCACCGACGACATCCGCCAATGGTTTAAAGGCAACAGACAAAGCCTAACAATTCGCAGAACAAGGATAAGATACCTATTTAAGTCGGGCGTGGCAAGTCGCACTTCGCCAGTAGGATGAAAGACCATAATCCCTTAAAGGGCCACACCCTACGGAAAACGCTTAGACGCTTAGCTACTAAGACAGGCTGCTTCAACTATAGCAGTAAAATCTCTGCAGAAAACTGTATTTAACTTATGTGACTACTACCCATGACCAATACATATTTTTTGGCTTATCAAATCTAATTTATTGTTGAAGGAACTTATGCACCAGCTTAGACAAACCGATTCGGTGAGCTTGCGAGATTCCTAGAGTAACAATCAGGTTGATTTTGATTTCAGACTTCGTCAAACCGATATGTTTACCATTGAGCAATGAACTCAAGAACAGCATGTATGATGGCTATGACATGGAAGTAGCGGGATGGGGGAAGACTGAAACACGTAAGTACCTCGTAGTGCTCTCAACATCTGAAGATTTCATAAACTTGAACTAACCTTGCACAGTGTATGTACATTATGAACATTTAGCACCAGCACCAATTCACATGGTAGTTCGGTTAACAATGGTTGCTTTCAGAAGAGGGCGCCAGTAGCGCTTCCCAGCAGTTTACTACTGGATCTAGTTTGTCAGGTGGGCTGTCCTTTTCATGGAAATACGCAAATGGCTTGCATTCCACCCCGCGTGCTTAGTGAAGCGTTTCGCCAAAAGACCATAGAGATGAATTAGGACTATATCATTATAGAACTGAATTTTGTGGAATTGTGTCGAGCAAAGAAAGGCCAAAGTTCGGTTGGAGAAAAATAAATCATGACCATTTGGACCATTAACTGGTAGTCGTAAATTATAGCTAACAATTTTGCAACAGATCCTTCTAATATTGATGAAAATATGTGGTGAAAAAGAATCTGTTAAGCTTGGTTTAGCTCTTCTTTGCATTATGTTCTTCTGGTCTCAATGTGTCTCAATGCTTTGGCTATCTGATTGAACAATCCATTTATTACCCTTCCATTGTTTTAATTAATTTGTTTAACACTTTCACTTTTCACATTATTTCATTAAGCACCAACATATTCATTTTAGTAATATATGTAATATCTGTCTTCTGTCGCCAATTAGTAGAACGAACTACCGACGAATATTGTAGTTTCTACACTATTCGTCTGAGTATTAACGGAGTAAGATATCATTGGAAGCGTCATGGTGTTCGAAACATTACTAAACATCTTAAAAACCTGAACATCATGTACCGGTGTACATTATGTTCAGCTGGTTTATAGATAAATGGCGTCGAAAAGAATTCAATATGGCCGTTTGCAGCGAGTAATTGTATCATGTTTGGTTGGTGTCTAATGAAAGGTATAAATCGAATAAATACATTTCAAAAATGAATATCAGTAATAACTCAAAATTTATATCAACTTAATAAAAAACCGACTAAACGTTCCACCAAAAACCTTAACAACATTTGTAGTTAGTAGGAGTACCTACTAACTACATTCACATACGTGAAATAATTGTGCGTATGTGAAATAATTTTAGAGAAACAAAGCCTTTTTTACTATAAACAAGACTAAGTTTCTTTTCGTTTCTTGGAAGACTTTTAGTACCTAGTCGGGTTTTGTTTTTAACTTTATTTTGAAATATACATAGGTACGTTTAAATAATGTTTTGTTGGTTTTCTATTGAATGAAAAGTGGAAAGTGGTTGCCAGATTGTTTGGTCTCTAATATTATTCGCTTGCGCCTGTAAATACTATGCCAGCCGTTACATTTAAATAGTGGCAACAAATTGAAATTTTGCAGGGACTGTTAAATGTTGCTAGACTTAAAAAATGTTTAATTTTATCTGGGATATTGAAAACACTAATGGTACCAAGTATCAATAGTCTAGGCAATGAACAACTGCCACTGATTAAATGAAAACCCGCTTCGTTCCGCTTTAATTAAAAGCATCATTAAAAACATAATGAGTTTTATAAAAAGATACACACAATAATACTTCAGGTACCGAGTCGGACGTCAAGCTAAAGGTTCGCGTGCCAGTGGTGAGTCTACGCAACTGCGCACGCGTTTACGAGCGCGTGACCAGGCAGATCGACAGCACGCAGATCTGCGCGGGCGGCGTGGCCGGCCAGGACTCCTGCCGAGGAGACTCCGGCGGCCCGCTCATGGGCCAGGCGCCCTCCGCCAACAACTGGATGGTACTCGGCGTCGTGTCCTACGGGCCTTCGCCCTGCGGCACACAGGGATGGCCCGGCGTGTACACGCGCGTCGGCGCTTATGTCGACTGGATCTTATCAAACATGCGCCCCTAGGTAACTCAACGATATCATTTGTTTGACTGAGGTGTTTAGCATGAACGTAATGCATACAGCCAACCACACGACCACAGTAAAAAAAAATTGAATGCATTTTTATCCCGTAGCAGTAAAGGCGGTTTTCTTAGTTCAACAAAACGGTAGTACTAGCGAGTGGTTGACCGTATCTAAGTACGTTACGTGTTAAGTAAGAATGGCATTAACTTCGTATTGTACTCGAAAAAGTGCAGTGTAACTTGAGATTAACTTAATTAATAAGTGTTAATGCCTATAGAACTTGTATCTGTGAAATAAAGTATATTTTGATGTTGGTGTTACATTGTTTTGTAATAGTTTAGTCACAAAAGTGTGCCATCCATGACAGTACATCTTGCCACTGTATTCTCTATGTTAATAAGATTGTGTATAGTGTCCTAACAATAAAATAAGGTGATCCTCCTACAACATGGAATTAATAAAACAATGTTACAATTATAATAAAATTTGTTTTAAGTAAATAATTTATTTATAATTAGATGTATAAATGACCTCCTTCTAGTCACGCCCCGGCCGCCCGGCCCCCGCCAGCGATAGGGCGGTCCTATCACTCACACTTCACACCATCCCGAAAGAATACAACTACGGAAATATATTACTTTTGTGAACATATAGGAAAATATACTTCTCTAAACAATGAAATATACCTACTCATTAAATCTTGGCACATATTATTATGTTTGTACTTCCTCCTTTACCTCACGATCTAGGAGCATTCCAAAGATCTTTTATATTTGGCGTTTATACAATTTTGCTAAAGTAGAACAGGGTGTTTGATAGATATACCCCATACACGCGTATAAATACTAATTAGTAATACAGATATCTAATCAAATTAGAATGCAAGTAGTACAGCAATTAAGGCGTACCCATCGAAGCAAATGGTAGGACATGGTAGCGAGTTACTCGTATTCTAATTAATAAAATTAGAAAACTATCAGCATGTTTGCACCACACTTAATCAACTTCGGTGAATACAAGTTACGTTCACATTTTAAATTGATGATTTTCATGTCAATGACGTTTTACAATGTTTATTACATAATAATATCAGACATTTTATGCTTGTGACACCCAATAACATAGCTTACATTTACTTAAACTTTTATATAATAATCCATAAATACAAAAATAGAGTACAAAAAAGTCTGACCACATATGAGATGAATAACTATATGCTTACATATAAATGTCATGAGATTCGACAGAAAGGGTTAGAGAAGCCTATTAAACAACATAGTAATACCAAAATTTAGTAAAACTGAATATTAATAAATATTCTAGCATGGAATGAATTTAATGGAATGTTTGCAATATTTTTACAGTCGAATATAATCCAATATTATCTTAAAGTTACAATGAATGGTATACTTTTAGTATTAAAGAATTTCTTTATATATTATATACTTCTTATTTAAGACTCATTTCGAAAGTAGCAAAAACTTGGGAAAGTCAAATCTATTTGCAAAATATGCAATATGTACCTAATGCTATTTTTATGACACAATAATTATGTTTATGTATATAGGTGGCGAAAAATAATACTTAAGACAAAAATATCAAAATAAAATACCATCTATTTAAGATGCAGCTGCAATTTCAACGGGAATGTTCTCTGGAACAGCTTGTTCAGCTGTTTCCTCAGCTACTGCTTCTCCATTTTCTCCATTATTCCAAGTCTCATTTTCTTCAGTCTTAACTTCTTCCTCAGGAACTGGAGAATGTAGTTCATTGGTGCCATTTTGTTCTCCGTTCACTTTTGGTCCGTTTATCATTATATCCTGCAACTTTTTGCCAAATTCAGGATCAGTTTCGGAGACATTTTTGATAAGTCTGTCTTGATCTTCTTCAGCCCAGGTGGGAAACCACTCGTTGAATAATTTTATCTGGAAACAACCATTTGTTTGTTAAGTTCAGGTAAGGTAATAACAAATGTCAACATTTATTTTTAACCTGCATAATATTTTTTTTCCTTATACTACTAATAATAATCGATTGAAGTCATACAATATATACGAGTACTTAGATTGTGATAACCAAACAGCAAAATTATGATAAGTAGTTTAGAAGTTATGAGGGAACAGATGAACATACATACATACCAGTCAAAATCATAACCCTCCGTCTTTTTAGCTTTGCCATAATTATGCAAGTAATTAGAAGGAAAGTGACAATAAACCAACATCCAATTATTCATTAATTACCAATTATTATCCTTAAACTCTTATGACTGCCTCGTTAGCCTAGTTCTAAGCGCGACTGCTACGTCAGAGGCCTTGGGTTCGATTCCCAAGTCGAGCAAAGTGTTATTGGGTTTTTCTATGAAATTCTTAGTAGCAGCTCGGAGTTAGGATTTGTGCCCGGTTAATGGCAATAGGCTCGCCCCCTATAACTGGGACCTAAACGTAAGCAACCGTGGGTGTACACCTCTGCCTAACCCTTCGGGAAATACAGGCGTGATGTGTGTATCTTTAAACTGGGAATTTTTGGTTTTATCAGCATTTTGTTTATTCTTTAATCATGTGCACATAGAGTTATAATTACAAGGTTAATAAATTAATCAAACAATTGTTAAAATTAAACACTGTTAAACCACCATGAATCAAAACTTGATGATAAGGGCAATTATTTGGATTAGCTTTTTGTATCAAGCAAATTGGGAAATTGGATTTCTGTAGTAACATACAATTTCAGAGCATTAATAAAGGCAGGATTTTGCTGATTATTTTCTCATTTTATGTTTGAAATTTAAACGGAACTTAGTTCTTATAAAATTGTCGAATGACAATTCAGACAGTCTACCTCCGGGGCTGCGGGTTGTTCGAAAGAGATACCGCGCCCCCGGAACGCAAAGGGCACATGAAGGAACATAGACGGGTTTTAGTCAGTAAAAGTCTGACACTCCCTCCCGCCCCGCCCAAGGCGAGGGAAGTTATTTGAAGAATTCCCGGCTTAAAAAAAAGACCGTCTACCTCAAACTCAGGCTTATTTTAGATTATAACAAGCACTGGTATCATAATAGCTTTGTCTGAAGTTTGAAGGCCATAAATGGTCTAATTGAAATATTTCAAGTTTGAGTCATTTGTAATCTAGAAGTCTTTAGTTAACATATTCATGTCATGAATCATGCAACTGAAATTTAAGCCAAGGTTTCTATTTTCTGCAAGATAGCAAAACTATATAAAATTACCTTAGAAAGTTAACAGAAAATGTTTTACTTACCCGGCATTGAAACAGGCTGACTGGTTTGTCATCACAAGAAATAGTGGCCATTGATGCTGCTAGCTGATCAGGTTTGTCCCCACGAGAAGCTGCCAACACCGGTAGAAAGTCTTCTCGCTGCAGTTCACTGAACTCTCCAAACCACTGCAGCATGTACCTCATCTGTGCTTCTGGAGTTAACCCGGGAGCCGACATCCTGCGAGCTAGCGGACGGTGTTCAACTGCTGCAGAATAGACATCGACTGATAAATATGGCAGCGAACAAATAAGACTTTATCATAAAACAGGCAGCGTTAGTATTACAATTTATTTTCCTCATTAAAAACCAGGTGAATGGCCATTGAACTCAGGAAACAGCTGATAATATTTACTTAATGAACTGAGCACGCGAAACTCAGCAAGATAGTCTTGCAAGTGAGTAAACTAGTTCAAAGAAAATTAATTGTAACTTACAATCAGGCACAGATAAACAAACAGTAGAACCAAGTAACAAAGCCATTGCGACACACTAAGAAATGTAACAATAAGTCTTGAAAAACTAAAGTATCAGTGGGAACGCGAACTGAAAGACACTTTCTATTAGCGCTCGTCTACTCAACTGCAACTGAGTCGCACGAAGCGCAAGGCCACATAACAATTTCACCTTTCAACTTGTTATATCATACGTAACATTTCACTTTCTAACTACTAATTAACATTTATGAAAATGATAAACATATTTATAACTCCGAGAAGAGAAGTTGTATTTACATATAACTTACTTACCTGTTTTCAACAAATCCAGGTAATCCTGAGATATTTAAACAAAGTCAATCTATATTTCTGTATAATACTGGGAAGTTAACTTTCTCTCTCGTGTTTTGTTTAATTTAGAAAAACTTGAAGCGATAGAGAGACACTACACTACAGACTGGTCAATTAAAAACACGACTCGATTCTGGAACAAGAACAACAGTTTGTCAAAAAATGTTATTTCACTTGACCTTGACAAGTTTGACAGCTACCATGACAGCAGAATAGCAACATGTCTTTAGGGCAGGTGAGACAAGGACAGCCCTATTCATGAGTAATTTTGTCAAGGCATTATCTACAAATTCAGCATTATCCAATGACAAAAGAATAATAGGCATTTATTCAACAACGGATACAATTACCATTCAATTTGACTAACTCGTATTGTTATGTATACCATTGACCGCATTTTGCTAACCTGACCACCATACTCTATTCAAAATGATTGCAAGATCACGTCATACTATCTCAGCTAGTACATTAAAATTTGTAGCGTCATACGTTAAGCAGGTAGGTACCTACCTACTATGTAGACAGTCAGTACTTCAGTAGAAAGTCAGGTAGGTAGGCACTTGTTGGCCTCTCTTCTGTCTTTTAATATTGATGTTTGTCATCCGTCCAGGGGTCCCCGGATTTGTCCTAGTTTAGAGGGCGTCCGGGGAAAGTTCGGGTTTTCTGGGATGTCCGGGAAAAGAACTCAATTTCACTCAAATGTCCGGGGTTCTGAAGTTTTTGTCCGGCGACAACGGTTCTGAAGTTTTTGTGATGGCAGCCTTAGATGTAAGTATTGTACATAGGCTGGTACAGTACCTCTACACGGCCGGTGAAATGCCAACAAATGCTTCCACAAGCTCATAAAGACCTGTCCACACACGTGATATTATCACAGGGGAGAAAATATCTCAAGCTGCGCACGCCTATGTCACGCGACATATCGTAGAAGAAATTGCTTTACATTACAGATATCTCAATATCCAACCTGTGTGGCCTTAACATTCACAGGATTTGTACTGCACTCTTGTTGGGATAGAGGAATTTGTAGCAAATATGGGGAATGTAGGTAGGTACTAGGATGAGTAATCAAACAATGGCAAAAACATTTAAGATTTTATAATACAAACTTTTATAAAATTGTAGGTATCACATTAAATTACAGATAATAATTTAAGTACACAGTACGCTTTTCCATGCCCCTACAAAATGGTCTTATAACATTTTGAAATGATAAATGCTTTAAGACTAAATTATCAAACATAGAGGTAGGTACCCACACTAGGTACCGACGGAATGTGGTGGAAAATTAACAACGCCATAATTAATTACCAAAGTTATTCACGAATCAAAAAGTTTTACATCTCGATGGTGTTTAGCATTTAATGCATTTACCAATAAAATCATAACTAACATTTATTTTATGTTATGGCCCATCCCCTAAACTGCTTCCTGCTTATTATTATCACAGACGGACAACTGACATCTAACTAAGTACCTTACTTATGAAACTAAAAGATAAAAATAAAACTATGTCTATTTTAGTCATTTAACGCAATTTAAGTACTTATTATTTTGTAATAATAGTAATTAAAAAGACACTTCATTTGGTGTGTTTGACAAAATATTCGCGTTGTTTGGGTATACAAAATATACTGTAAATTCGAATAAAGTTGATTTTGCGATACAATAATATCGAAATTATAGCAAATATTTGCACAAAAACACAATATGCAAATGAAGTCTCAGCATAAAATCAAGTGAGCTGGTAAAGTAGGTAGCTGATGAAGATATTGTACAATATCGAAAAGAAAATATAAAACTAATCTAGGTATTGGTAGATACCTCACTAAGTAAGTACCTAGATTCTATCCCATAATGTTATTAATTATTATAGCTGTATTAACTGCGTAGCTTCGGTCAAATAAAATATAATTAAGTAGCTCATATAAAAAACATATCTATGTACATACCTACGTTTATAATTTTGAACGTGAAGCACTTTGTTACAAGCAAGATTCATAGAATCAAATATTAGTGTACTGCTGCGATACTGCTGGACTCTGCTAATAGGTAGCAGTTGGGTACCAAGTAGGTTTGATTGATATTGAAACAACACTAAATAATGTAAAACGTATTATGTACCTAGCTGATGACTAGAAAGTTCGTTTGTTTCGGAATCTCGCTATTGCTCGTCTTGTATTCTAATAGGTAGGTACTTACAACTAAGTTATTTTTTTCGGAGTCTACAATGTGAGTAAGTAATATCATAGTAATAGCAACTAATGGCAACACTAATTTCTTAAAGTAAAGCGAGTATCCGACATTAAAACATTATATTTACTGAGCTCCTGTAACCTGCATCTTTTTTTACATTAGGGATGATTTTTTTATTCTAATTACTTCGTACATACATAAGGGGTATAAAAAGACACTTAAAAAGCCGTTAGTTACGCGTCCCACCAACAAATTATATACGCATGCAAAACATTGTACTTATAGGTTTATGTAACATGCATAAAATATTAAATTTAATTTCATTAATTAAAAACATGTTTTCGTAAAAAAAGTCCGAAGTATATTAATATTATTATTTTTTTCTTTAATATTTCCGCCGTTCCCAGGTAAAGTACGCAACAAAAAAATTACAATGATGGGAACAGTTAACTTTCGAGTTTTTTAGTGGCTTTTGACACCCGTTATAGTTAATAGTTTAAACTAACTTATGACTAAATCTTTATACACATCATTATATATTATCACATACGAAAATATTGTCATTTCAACACTAATCAGTTAGTCCGATTCACATTTAGTTATCTCCTGGGTCGAGGGAACCTATTTCCTGTTGTGGGCATGTCCATGGTCGCCGTCGCCGTGTGAGTGCGAGTGTGAGTGACCAGCTGAAAATAGAATAGGATAAATTAATATTGTTTGAAAATAGAATAGGGAAAATTATTATTGTTTAAAAATAGAATAAGGAAAATTAATGTTGTTTGAAAATTAATAGATTCGTCATATTAAAGGAACGCAATCTCTTTAACACACAATCATGGCTTTAAGAAAATAATTAAAATTAATTTATTAAAATTATACATTTTTAGATACTTACTCAGCAATTGCAGACCGAACATGATGAAGAATCCGACTACAGACGCAAGGAATTGCAGGATACCCGTTCTATCGCCTTTCCAGATTTCAAAGAAGATGACGTAGAGCAGCGTTCCTGAAGCAAGTCCCTGCAGCACCACGGATGAGATACCAGCAGCGGCAGCACCTTGACCTCCCACCAGCAGGAGACCGATACCAATGCCCAAGGGAGACACAATGGCGAAAGTAGTGATGTAGATGATGGTCAGCCAAGTCTTAGTACGTGTAGCGATGAGCTCCACACCGATACAGAAGGCAATGACCAGCTTGTGGGCTGAAACAGCTCCTAACATGTACCTGTAAAATAATAATATTGTTATTAGGCGTAATAATAGTTAAAATTCGTAACCGGAAGTGAGTCAAAACAGAACTAGTCAATATTTTTCAAAATCTAAGTCTGCAAAGCGACATCTATGATTGAGTAGTATTACTAAATATTTATTAGGTAAACTAACATTTGAAATAGTTTTGCTACTCGATCATAGATGGCGCAAGTAGTACTTTTTAACCCTGAAGTGGTCGCGCGGACTACATAATTATGTAGCCCACGGTTGTTTAAACTGATATGAGTTTTTGCGCACTTTTTTTCATAGCTGATTTAATCAAGATCATTGAAAATTTATGTTTGTTTTTCGTTTTAATTTCATTTTGGAAGAGTTAATTTGTCATATTTTAATAAGAAACTAATAAAACAATTGAATTTCATTTAAAAAACGACCATCCAAATTGCTACATAATTATGTAGTCCGCGCGACCACACACGTGACTTTTTAAGGCGCGACCACTGCAGGGTTAACGACAAAAAAATAAGGCGATTCTTACCAGACGTGAGAAGTGCTGGATTCCAAACCGACAGCTAAACCCTCAAACAGCTCGTGGATAGAAAGAGCGAGTACAATGAGTAATCCTCTTAGGGCCGAGGTAACGTCATCTCCAACGTTCATTGGCATGTGGCTGTGGTGCTGGGAATGTCCATTGTGGTGGTGATGGTAGTGATTGTTCTCAGGATCCTAGAAAAATAAAACTATCGTTAGTATAGCTTTTTTAAGGCGTGACACATATTAAAAGTTAATAAATTGTAGCTCTCCATTTTCTTTATATTTAAAAGGAAACACATACATTATTTGCGATAATTATTAGATACATTGGCATAAAATGTAACTAAAAAACAATTGGCAAATATCTACCTTTTTTGGTTCAACAAGATCAGCAGTAGAGTTGTTGACGCTCTTCTCTCCGTCTATGACTCCCCTGCGGCTCTGACGCACACTGAGGTTCCTCACGAGAGGAGCCACTTGGCCATTCTTCCTCTCCCTATAGTGGATGTACATGTGCACCAATTCCTCCACCAGGTACATGATGAAGAATCCACAGCATGTCAGAAGCGGGGTCAGGGAGAAGTCGAACTCATTTAAAGAGCCAGTGCCTGTAACAAAACAATTGGTCTGGTTAAAGAAAAATAATGTCAAATGACCTAGGTGAAGTTTACTAGGAAACGGGTCTTTTTTGCTGGTTTTTTATCTACTAGGTATAGGTAGTAGCTAAAGTTTGGAAGGCTCGAGTGTATTTTACCTAACTTTATAAAATTCTAGCCGGTAGACGAAGAACGCTTTTGTCCGACGAAGTCTTGAACAAAAGTCCAAGACTTCGTCCGCATGGAAGTTAAAATCCGTTTTGACGTCTGAGCTGACGTCTCCTACCTAAAAACTTTATAGGTCATGCAGTTTTTAACATTTCGTGTTTAATCAATGCTTTATTTATAACTAGCGAGCTGTCCGCAATTTCGTCTGCGTGGCTTATTTCACCCGCCTTACGTTAAGTCGTTGGTTCCTGCTCCGCTCTCGTGGGTCGTAGAGTGATGTTATATAGCCTATGACACTCACAAATAACGAGGCTTTCTATGGGTAAAAGAATTTTCAAAATCGGTTCAGTAGATCCAGATATTATCCCCTACAATCTCACAAACTTTACCTCTTTATAACATTAAAATATAGATATAGATTATAGTTCTTTATTTGTAAAGAACACACAATACAGAGTTATTGTAATCGCAATTTAATCAATACTTTATAGAACAAGAAACAATACGCGGAAGAAATCCTAGCCAAAATCATAAACAACACTGCCAACTTACACTATTTGGGAGATAAGCATTGCGAAAGAATTCCCTGCCAATAGTGATAGATGATTCATTCATTTGGCAATTTGATTAGAGATGCGCATTACAAATTAACTATGATACCATTACATGATTAGAGGTCGTCAGGTCAGGTCAAGTGATGACAGCTTTGGTACCGGGCATGCATAATGTAAGTTTTCGAATTCATGATATGCATATTCTAAGTTTGTCTTGGAAATCACTGGCATCGGTCAAAGAAGAAAAACATAAGGATCAAACCTCGTTTTATTATTAATCAGTCAGTTTAGTTGTTAATCAGAGTGCCTTCTCTGTATAAGAAGATACCTTTGCCTTGCAGTGGGACAATAACAGGCTGAAATTATTAATACCATAAGATGATTGGTCCGTTATGCTAAGGATTACGATCTACTGCATAAATTATGAATGGGTTGTCGACGTTTTCGTGACTCTACTTTACGTGTCGAATGCAGATGCCTATACATACTTATCTACATATATCTATGTGTACCTATGTAAACAAAGGCTGCACTATTGTGCTTATGTACTCACCTACATAATTATGTAATTGGAGTTGGTATTTACAATATGTACGTATCTACTACCAACTTAATGTGTGTTGTTAAATTGTTTCAACCCATATTTGCCCCAATTAACGATTTTATGTATGTATTTGGGTCCTCAGTGCTTCATTATAGATTTAATCGTGAAACCATGTTAAACAGGAAACATTAATTCCGTGTTAGTTACTTTTTACCCTTTAATGTCGAAAAGCGAATTATTATGTTATTGTTACTTATTCGAGGCATTATAAAAATAATGTGCCACTACAGGACAAAGGCCTCTTCTTCTCATACAGAGAAGGCACGAGCATTGATCACAAGATGTCAGACTTAAATTGATGATAATAAGTCCCGATTTCCTCATGTTGTTTTACCTTCACCGATGTCCAAGATAAACTTAGAAAGGCATAGTAATCTAAATAATCTGTGCTGCGGCTAAATATGCCTTCTTGGGTTATTCCACATTTAATAATCCTTTGTTGCAAATATTTTCGATTCGCGATATACAAGGGAATTCATATTTTAAGCTTACGTCGAATAGGTGGTCCAAATTAAAAAAAGTGAAAACAATAGCCGTCTGTTCCCCAACTCGCCTGAAATATTTTTCAGGCCACGTCCCAGATTAAGTATCGCCTACGGTAACTCAGAAACTCCTATTTTCTATTACGAGTTTTTGACGGCGATGCGGAGAGTTTTTTGGGGCCATACCGTTATTTTTTAAAATTATTATTGTAATTTTATGTAATCTTATTTAAGTCTGTATTCATTTGAAAGAAAACCGAGAAACTAACGACACGTTAAAATTAGTACCCTCATCTTAATCAGAAATATTCAACAAGTTTAATTACTCTTTGCCCAGGTTTGCAAAACAAATTGAATAATTTCAGCATCCAATTTCGTAGGCGTTACATACAGACGAAGACTGCAATTTTGCAAGAAATTGTATAACAAAGATATTATGATGTGTGTCGATACATTACATTGCATACAGTATTTACATAAACCCATTCAGCTATGTGCCGTGTCGGTCTTACATACTCGCCCACGCGAAAATAGATCTTGCAGTAGCTATTTCTCTTCTATTACCATAAAATTTAGCTTGCGAAGGAGATAGTGCCGCATTTATGATTTTGTAAAATGTCTCTTCGCTGCATTTTCTGAAGAAAATACACTAGCTGTTATGTTTACTTTCAAGATCGCAGATATGAATACGTTTTCTGCACACTTTTGGGTAAACGAACTCGTATTTTCAACGGTATACCAAGTATATTTTCTATTTTAGATGAAATCGTTAGATAAAATGGTAACTTTTTTGTGATCCTATTACCTATATCACCTTGACATTTTTACGGCTTACAATGATGGCGAATATAGGCGATAAAAGTTTTACTTGAATTATGCGAGTGCTATATTGAATTATGTTAACGTGCTTTCTGCCGGGGCTGCGGGTTGTTCGAAAGAGATACCGCGCCCCCGGAACGCAAAGGGCACATGAAGGAACATAGATGGGTTTTAGTCAGTAAAAGTCTGACACTAAGAGTGGTAGTCATGATGATTTCCCACAGTTAAAAAAAAGTGCTTTAAAAAAATCTTCATTTTAAAGAACCTTCACCCAATTGGCGCCTGTGTTACCTATTACAAACAGTCGAGCAGTTTTCATTAATTGATAATAAACTTAAACTCAACAGAAATAGAGTTGAAAATGTCGTAATTGCGTGCAGGATCAGAAAAGCCGAGCTTTCTTTTGCACGCTAATCAATTTTAAACTCTAATAATTGTACTTTATTTTTTTTGTACTTTGCTTTTTTTATTTTACTAAATGATAATGAACTAAAATTCAACAGAAATAGAGTTGAAAATGTCGTAATTGCGTGCAGGATCAGAAATGCCGAGCTGTCTTTTGCACGCTAATCAATTTTAAACTCTAATTGTACTTGAATTTTTTTGTACTTGGCTTTTTTTTACTATCGGTTAATAAAAGAAAATTGCTCGAGTATATTGCTAGTCTATTTGCGATGAAAATTTATCTAACTATCTACCAATATGATTATATGAGCAATTACTTTTGTTAATAGCTTCCCAAAACCTATGATGTCGCAACTCTCAACCTTAGGAAAGCCTCGGTCAGGTCGAAGGCTCATCATAAACCGATGATGCAAATTCACAGCGCCCCGCTAAGCTTGCCGTCCTGTCTGACGAAACAGCTACAATTATGACAGTTGTATGCAAGTTAGTATTATCTTCTGCAATGCTAGACGCAATGCCACATGTCAAAATATTATGACGTCACTGTAATAAAAACGTGCTGAATTTCAATCTTTTCATAAGTTTGCGAATGGTCGTAATCGTAGGTGAGGTATTTTTAAAATTTGCATAACATAACATACCATCACGCCTGTATTCCCCGAAGGGTTAGGCTGAGGTATATCAGTACACCCACCCACAGTTCGCCGGCATGTTTAGGTCCCATGAAATAGGGGGCGCCGGGCGAGCCTATTGCCATTAACCGGGCACATATCCTAACTCAAGCTGCTACTGAGCATTTCATAGAAAACCCCATAAAATATGTACACATTGTATCCCCGTATTAGGAATTTCTCCTGTATCGGGAAAAGTTAAACCTGAAACAACTACCTGTAGTAGGCCATACAAATATTTATTCCATGTAAGAATCGAACTGCGATTTTATACGCAGCGCATCAGCTAATAGCTCAGCTTCTGCACTAACCGTGCATTAGCCGTTGTAACCTTTGGTTAACTCATTTTTGGGCCATTCTCTTTACATAACAAGAGAGAAGGGTAGACTTAGCTTTGTCTATGGGCTATCATTTCGGGTCCATTAGACTAGTCTCGTAATATTTTTGCGTAATCTCGCAGCATCTCCGTCACGCCTATAATTTTAACATGCATATAACTCACAGGTCACTGATCTAAACAATATTCGTAACACTGTAGTCTATACGTAATCCTAATCACCTAACACGTACCTAGCTACTGTAATACTAATAACTAAGCACCTATGCATACATGCAAGTCAACAAATTCAATATTTTTTCAAAGGATTCAATCAATCTAAGTTGATTGATTGATTCGACTGAAGAGTTTTTCTCAAAATCAAAATCCAGTCATTCAATTATTTGTTGAGTTCTATTATTATGATGACTAGTAAGTAATGTAGATAAAGTAATAAATCATTTGAATTATTTAAATTACGCTGTTAATATTATGACTTGCAAAGTGCAAGATGTATTGTACGAGTAAGTAGGTACCGTATAATATGCGGCTTGCTTTAGCTTTGACCTATTGAACGCCACAGTCATGTATAGACGACAAATGCAATTTAATTAAAAATGCAGTTTTCTTGTCGTCTATAGACGATTGTGCCCTGTTGGGCACATTTTGATTTGTCGGCTATACACGACTGTGGCGTTCAAAAGGTTAAAAATATTTGGCTTAAAAAGGAAAAACGCTCGAGCATCTCATTTCTTAAAAAGTTACACAAATAGTACCTACCTATAATATAATTCGAACTAGAAAACATTGTGTCGATAAAGGTTTATCGGCATTCAAGAGACGAGAAATTCTCGTCAATTGTTTTTTCTTTTTTGAGCCAAATTTGGGGTTAACGTAACCCTTATTTACCCGGCAAGTATTTTATCGTTTAATGCTAGGTTAACCGAAGAAGTGCTGATGCTGTACAAACCTCAGGAATTTGTAACATGCTAAATCATAATCTTTTATACTCTGTGTCTTGAAAGTGTCACAGATTATGCTTGGTCATCGGCAGGCTTTTATTTAATTACTATGTATTTTGTGTAACCTATTACACAACTTTATGAAAATTCAATGCCATTGCTACTATTTGAAACATTTAATTTACTATTTTGTTAATGGTTTTCCGTAGGAAGTAGTCACGACGATATTTGGTTGTTACGTTCATTTTAAATTTCGAAATAAAGACCAGTGTCTTTTTTTTAATCGTCACTTTAGAGCAGGTGTGAAATACCGAAATGCAATTCTACGTCAATTGTTTTAAGATATATTTTAGCTTTTAAGGTACCAATAAACCCACCTCCAACCTCCATACAACCCTAGTTAAATACCTACCAACATACCTATAACATTAGTTAAGTTTACCCTAGACATAAAAAGGGGGGGGGGGGGGGGTTTAGAGTACCAGACAGGGGTAACAAAAGGAACGTTGCAAACTTAAAGTAGACAATATAAACAGTCCTTCAAGTTCATCTTGCAGGCTGGGTGCCTGACTCACCGGCGCCGCCGGAGTGTCCTGGCTATGTTTTTTTTTCTTTTATATGTCAATTCGTTAAGGCGAAGACGAAGACGTGCAACCGTGACGTTAAAAACAAAAGGAATAAAAACTGGCTCATTGTTTTCAATGGAAACAAAAAAATAACAATTAATTGTTTC
The DNA here is from genome assembly GCA_932526535.1 of Caradrina clavipalpis. Taxonomy (NCBI): domain Eukaryota; kingdom Metazoa; phylum Arthropoda; class Insecta; order Lepidoptera; family Noctuidae; genus Caradrina; species Caradrina clavipalpis. The sequence continues at coordinate 8,726,777 of OW052107.1, read as the reverse complement.
ACAGTGAATTAACCGAAATTAAATGTCGTCTGTCTGCGTTTACATTGTTACCTAATGTCAATAGACAAGGAATAATAATAAATGTTTTAATCGTTGTTGTAAAATGTACAGACACAGACGAAATCGCATAATAAAAATTAACAGTTCTGTCCGAGGGTTCAAACTTCTACTAAGCTCTTACCAAATTTCATCAAAAACGGTTTAGGGTTTAGTTACTTCCGCATTTATAATATAAGTATGGTTTAATATACACATACTTTAGCAACTTTATGACCATATACATCCGTACTAATATTATAAATGCGAAAGTAACTCTGTCTGTCTGTCTGTCTGTCTCTTCTTCACGCCTAAACCACTGAACCGATTTCAATGAAATTTGGTACAGATATAGTCTGGGACCCGAGAAAGGACATAGGATAGTTTTTATCCCGGAAATCCCCCGGGAACGGGAACTATTAATCCACGCGGACGAAGTCGCGGGCAAAAGCTAGTGTTAATATAATTAAGTAGGTACTAGAATAATTTATGTCAACGTTTCTCCGATACCCAAGTTATGTAGGTACATACTTAACTAGTTTGGGGATCACCATACAAGGCGTTGATTTGCGTCCTGGTCAAGTTCAAGGAGTTAAAATAAATTGTTTTTGAATTTTTTTTTGACGTGATTTTCAAATTCTAGGAATCCATCTCGCCAGAGGGTTTAGGCGCTATGTACACATTGATATATCCGCGCGACAACTCTGCCTACCGCATACGCAACTGGGCGATTCTGAATTTTGCGAGAGGAGTATTCTGGACTACTGTTATTTGATAGTTGCAACTAAAAAAACAAGCATTTATTAAATATGTCCAATATTATTTAGTATCGTAATTATATTTGATTACTCCTATTTTTTATGACAAGCTCCTAAAATTAGGCAAGGATGCAAATCAACACCTTGTATAAATGGAGGATCAGTTACATTTTAATTCCTTTGCATTAGGTCAATAAGGTTCATTTTTGTTACTGTGCAAATAAATATATTCCTATTCCTACTCTAGTCCGCGCTGCGCCCCGCATGCATAACTCAATGCATTCGAGGAAGAAGGAAAACATAAGGAAAAAGGCAGTTCATTCACACTTCTCGAAAATTAATTGAATATGTACGAGTATGTCAGAATAGATAATGTGTAGTTTACCACATTCCGCATACCAGACAGTACATTAAAAAACAGGACAAAGAAATAAAGGTTAGTAAATATTATTTATGTAGCTAGTACCATCACGCTTGCATTCGCTGAAGGGTTAGGCAGAGGTGTATCAATGTACACCCACAGTTCGCCGTTATGTTTAGGTCCCATGTAATAGGGGCAACCCTATTGCCATTAACCGGGCACAAATCCTAACTCCGAGCTGCTACTGAGAATTTGAAAAACTGAAAAACTGTTTTCAGAAAACCCAGTAACACTTTTTGTTCGACCTGGGAATCGAACCCAAGACCTACTGTACCTACAAATTGTAGAAGGATAACATTGCATTTTTATTGCAATAAAATTATGGTTTGCAAAAAGATCGGTGTTCTAAAGGGCTTTCAAAGGGGACTTTACCAACAGGCACATGCAAAACAGTTTATTCATATTATTATGTGGTCAATAAGTACTTAATTAAACTCTTTGTTTTGTAGATAAGATAAGTCTTCATATCTAGTAAACAGACAAAGTGACAAACAACAAGCCTAGACAATAATAGCCTGATCATATCTATCTACAAAATACCATAAAGTTTAATTACTTATTGACCAAAATATGGCTAGATAGCGAACTGCCCGCGTGGCTTATTTCACTCGCGCTAAGTTACGTTTATGGTTACTGCTCCGCTCCCGAGGATCGTAGCTTCATATTATATAGCTTATGTTACTCAGGAATAATGTAGCTATATATTGGTAAAAAATAAATAACATCGGTCTAGTAGTTTAGGAGCTTATTCGTTACAAACAAACAAACAAATCTTCCCGCTTTACTTGTATAACAATACTCGTATTATAGTATAGATTACTTGTGTACGGAGTACGTTTCCCCTTCCCCTTAATAATAGTTGTAAGAAAGAGGCAAAAGCGGCTGACCTCGCCATGCGTTTTGCGCAGTCCCGACAGACACCGCTTTCCATCGATCCGACGATCGGCTGGTCGAGACAGATTCGTTTGTCTCGAAAAAAATGCATCAATCACGAATAGCCACGATCGGATAACGAACCGACAGATAAGACGTAAGATTATTTGAGGGACGTTACTTTGTTGAAAGGATTTATTTCCTATGTCAATGGTGCTGATTCTCTTGTTCACAAAAGAGAAACCCAAACTCCATAGAAGCTTGGGCCTGGCGTTACAGAGCTGGAATTTTGCCATAATTTAGAGCCCTTAGGAAGATTTCACGAGCACAATTTTCACGTCTCTCAGCAATGGCCAAATTGGTAAAATCAGACAATGTTTGTAACGTGTTAGGTTATTTTTTTTATTTTTTTAACTGCCCTACACTAGGAATTTCTCCTGTGTCGTGGGTGTGTTTACAAACATTTAGACTCACATACACAAACCCCCACACCCGGAACAACTACATGTACCTAGTTACCTAATACAAAATATTTGTTCCGTGCGGGAATCGAATCCGCTACATGCCGCACACCGATCGTTCAGCCACAACGATATTTAAATAAAAATATGTTTTTTCAGTCTGTTTTCTACGTAAATATGAAATGCACGTGCGCCGAGCTGTAGTGCTTGCAACCTATCATGATGAGGTTTAGGTACCTGCTTACATAAAAAGCGGTGAATTCAGACTAATATTCCTGAAAACCTCAGCTGAAGGTCCACTTGCATCACTAATGGCTTGCATTTTTAAACATTGTATTTACTACTAGGAGATTTGATGCTATCTCAAATTACAGTAAACTGAGATTGCAACAATAGGTTTATAAAAATAAAAAACCGTATTATTGAGATAGGGTTTTATTAATCACCTTCTTCGTTAGGATTATCATAATATAATAATATATTATCTAGGAATTGTGCAGGAGGTAATTGCCTTCCTATTGTATGGCAGCGTTCTGTTGCTATTCCACAATTAATGGACAAGCTCATGGTACCGTATTAACTAATCGTCAGAAGAGCTATATCCAGATCCGGTTTTCCAGCAAAGGTCAGCAGGAATGGCAGGCTACGGTGTCCAATATGCAAGCGAGGGTCAGTCAGAAGGCAATCAGTTTCGGAGTCCAGTATTCGAGCAGAGGTTTAATATTGTAATTAATCTCGAGAATTCGAAAAACACATTCACTAACGCAAGGATATATAACGAATATGAATATGAACAAGATACGAAAAGCGAATGACACTAAATAAAACGATGACAATTGACAGACGTTGACATTGACATTTGCCGTTTACTAGTGCAGTTCATGTGCAATACGAGTTGCAATCGATTTATTCGATTATTTATTTCCTTTAATGATTTTTTAATCGTGCTTACGTTTAAAAGTAATTATATTCCAGATTTTTTATTTAACAATGATTTTAATATCTAAAAAGCAATTATACTAAAATAATGGAGTATTATTGAATTATGATTTGTAATTATTGATATCCGCTAAATCGATTAGATTCTTAGGGTACGCCAGGGGTACGCTCTATTGTTTAATGCCAGTGTTTGCAAAGTAAGTGACGTATAATGAAATAAGCGCTGTAACGGTTTACAAAGGTTGTTTAAAACACAAAAATAGAAATGTACTTTTTTTTAGACTTGGCCATTGTAATTGAGGCTAAGATTTAAATGGGTTAATTCAGCAAAATAGTAGATTTTTTTGGCGCATATTTCATTCGTGTAACGGCCAGGCCCATAAATGGGTTTCTCCTTTAACTAAATTTAAGTTAAATGCATCTTTCTCTTTCAATTTCTTAAAGAAAAGGACAGAAGATACATATTCGTTTAGTCCTGTCAAATTAGACAGCGCCTGAAGAAAATTGGCGTGTTTCTAGTCGCCACGTTTTTAATCGCGTCTAAATTATCTATGGAGTGTCTAAATTTGACAGAACTTAACTAAAGTTTTATCTTCTGTCCTTTTCTTAATGAAATCGAAAGAGAAAGATGAACATAACTTAAATTTAGTTAAGTTTGTGAACAAGAGAATCAGCACCATTATGTAATTATTAAGATTACATTCCATGAAGCATCGGATAATGTAGGAGATAATGCTTTAGTACGGATAACAAGAGTTGCTTTAAGAGTGACGAAAGAGATTTCAGTGAATCGAAGAAAATCTCTGATAATTATGAAAATGAGAAAGCTCCTCAAAGTTAAACTTCAGAGATTAATAATCAAGTAAAAGATTATTATACTAATTGAACATGTTCGTTAGATTGCCTGTAACAGTAAGTAGGCATAAAACGTGCTTTCATAGTCGATGTTTCCTGACCGCAAGCTCGCTATACCAGTGGGAACATAAATCGTTAGGAGAGTTGCGCGTGCGCCGACCACTTTTCGTACTCGTGCACGAATTGCGCCACCTCCGCCCGACTCTAACCTTGAAATACATGAATGTATAGTATAGTAGGTATAGCCAACTATTCCGTGTAGCTTATGTCGACCTTGAATGATACACGGGATCAAATGGCTGATTTTGAACAAAGGACGGTACTACGGTAAGCTTAGGGAATTGTATTGTGTGATCGCATTTGAAAGGACCATATCAAACCACAGCTGCGTCTAATAGATCAACTATTACAAAACATGAAATAAATAAAGCACTTATTGTCGCACTCGAGAACAATATTGACCCAAACAATTGACTGGCGTTTTATTGCCATGTGACAAATGACAAACAAGGCTGCAATAAAAATTTATAGGTGAATTACCAGTTACATGGTGCTCGCACGCACAAAAGCCGACGACAGACTTATAAATATTCAAAGCTGCTCGGAGACAATGCTAAAAGGAACCAAAGCGAATTAAATGTGATGTGTTTACACGCTTCAAGTTAAATAAATGAATTGGAGTGATGTGCAGACGACATTGACGTGTCTGTTGACTTCATTTTGCGACATAAATCACTTATGTTTTGTTCGTAGCCAGTTCAATGGTAAGCCGGTGCAAGCGTATTATTTTGTAAAGCGTTTCGCGGTATCTTATTACGGCATATGACCGGTAGCCGTAATCTCTGATGATGTAAATGTGGAAGCTGGAAATATTTTTGGAGTATGGATTGAGGGCGGTTGAGGAGTTAAAGTCCTTGAATGGAGACCGCAAATGGTATTAATTGGTACGTTTGATACAGTTCAGTCAGGTAGATTCCGTACGGGAGAGTGAGCAAGTACCAGATGGCGTACGCAACTTGGAAGCAGACTATGTTTAGCAGTAGACTGAAATGAAAGTATGAAAGTCATGTGTCGGTACGTGCTGTTGAAACAGATGAAAATACGATTGGCAAAACAAAATGATTACAATAAAGAGCTTAATCAACAATCTACCATGAAAAAGAAGGAACGGAACAATAAGTACAAATGTATTAAAACGAAAATCTCTTGCGATAGATTGTATGGAAAGTGAGAGGGATTGTATGGGGGATTGTATTGAACCGTGTGTAAAAGAAAACTAAATACACAATAGATATACATACAACACGAAGACATAATAATATGAAATGATGACGATTGTTGTAAAACTATTCGCAGATTTAATAATACCTAAATTAGCAGATTAAGCTTCTTCGTTACTTAGAATCTGGATGCTCGCAAGGAATACGTAATGCCGTCATCATCACCTTAGCGCGCCGGTCACGTCGACAGCCGACACTTCATTTACCTAAGCATCACATCACCATTTCGTAACATCTTTCTTCCAGCATGCCATTAGCACAGATATCTGTCACCCGGAAAATATGTGTAGGAACTAAGTGTCAACGTGATTCGCGCAATTGCGACATTCTAACTCTTTTATTTTTCGGCGAACAGTGTTTCTTGTTTTATTTTTGTCTGAATACGTCAGTATTATGTAGTTTTGTAGAAAGCAAAAGTTCCGGGGAAGACCAGTGGAACGATGGTTTGTGTAATGACGGTATAAATAAAGGAGACAAACACTGATGTGACAAGAAGACATGCTTGCCGATTCAAACAACATTACATACTATCACGCCTGTATTCCTCAAAGGGTTAGACAGGGGTGTAACAAAACAATTTACACCCACAGTTCGCCGGTATGTTTAGGTCCCATGTGATAGGGGGTGAGCCTATTGCCATGAACCGGGCATAAATCCTAACTCCGAGCAGCTACTGAGAATTTAATAGAAAAACCCAATAACACTCGTGGTCGACCTGGGAATCGAACCCAAGACCTCTAGCGTAGTAGGGCACTAGGCTAACGAGGCAGTTCGATTCCAACAAATTAGGACAAAATCAGTAGGATGACTGGCTTTGAAATCAACCCACTAAAACAATAAAAGGTTGCATAATGCAAGGTAACTAACTACCTGTTTATGAGTCAAGCCGTGGTTTTATTGGTCGGTAAATATATATTCAACATTTAGCGGCGACTAAGTACGCACCAGCTCTATAACAACACTCTTTTTATATTGTTTATTTATTTTATTTAGTCTACCGAGGAGTATGTCGCGTAACACTAAAAGCACTTGCAAAGAACTGGTTCAGCAGCGTGAGAGGCAATGCGGAACTGGGACAGTTATCTAATCGGAAATAACCAAATATTGATCGGAGCGAAGCCATATTAATTTTAGTTTTAACTCCACTTCGTGTTGGTAACCTTGTCAAGTTATTTGTGGAACATTCCATTGGTCTATAACCATTTTTATAAATGTGCCTCTTTAGGACGTTACGTAGAAATTCTTAATTTTTGCTATGATATTAATTTGTCCAAAATTTAATAAATTAATAAGAAAAACAAACACATTTTCTTTTGAAATATTCGTTTACTCAAATTTTAAATCAGTACCTAGTTGAAATTCGAAGACGAATATTTATTATGGAAGTAGTGAGACTATGATGTCATGTTTTTTTGATGATAATGAGTTTGTCCATGCACTGAAAATGCAAGTGTTTTAGTGTGTCAATGTCATTATTATTAGTTTCAACTTACATTCATATTATAACTGTTTAAAAAAACATTATAATATTTTTTTTTTAAATAATTCTCACATCTATAAAGGAACTCTAAAACATTACTGTCAATTTATTTAGGCATTTTGATTGTATCGTTTCTGATGACGAACCTAGCAATTACTTTAGAAAAAACTCCACGGTTACTTTAAAATAACTTTTACTGAACATTACAGTGAGTATATAATACAACAACAACTATATAATAGTTTTACACGTGTAGAAAACAACCTTAAGCAAACCTCAACCAAAGAAAGCAACCTTAATAAGCACTAACGTTATAGCAGCAACCTTAATAAGTACTAACGTTACAGCAGCAACCGTTTCTCGGAACGCTTTCCTAAAACGAAACAATCTGATAATGAGTACCTAATCAAGTAATGCGTACCCTGTACGGTTCTAACAATGTTGTCCTAATACAATTCGTTACATGCACACTTTAGGATATGTTTATAATAATTCTAACAAAACATTAAACGAATATTACGTTGTTAATTTATGTAATGCAACGATAACAATTTGATGAAAGATAAAAGTACTGTTGCTTCATGCCTCGCTTTCGTTTAGTCGATTGATTTTTTTCTTTCAATAAATTGCTTTGGTACCTAATTACGTAACACAATATTAATGTCTACTTATACTTTTCAATTTGATACATGAGCGGACGAACATTTCAAACTCTTTTTTTTTATATATATAAGATATGTTATTGAGGATTTCTGCTAATAAAATAAACTCAAATTGTTTCTCTGAAAATATAAAGCCTTTTTTAATATACTTTTACTCTACAATATTACAACAAAATATTACAATTATACGTTTAACTTACCTGAAAATATAAAGAAACGACATTTAAAGTTTACAAATATCGCCTCCTCAATTATATCATTTCAATAATCTTTCTTTAGTTTTTTATAACAATTTACAAAATTATCTGAACATCATCCGTCATTGAATAACCTGTCAGCCTGATGCGTCCTCTGCTTTCCACAGACAACTTGATACACGCACGCGCGAAGCGCGGCACATTCTATTTAATGAAATGTCATTTCATTACATCTCCCCCCCTAAGAGCGAAAATTCTAAACAACATATCCACACACTGTACCTATAATTTATTTTCATATTCGTTTTCTTCTACTTCATCTTCTTCAGCTTCTGTTGTGACAGGTTGTAATTTTGTTATGTGGAATAAAGTGGATTCTGTTTTTCTGTTGCCAGTGTCAATCCTATAAATGGAATTCGATATTTTTTCTATTATTTTGAAAGGGCCTATTTTTAATTCGTCTAATTTCTTTCTATTCAATCTATTTCCATTTTCTACATATACACTGTCTCCTATATTAAACTCTAGCATTTTTCTATTTCTATCAAATATTTTCTTGTTGTACTTGTGGGATTTTATTGTATTCTCTAGTGCTAATCTTCTATCAGCAATCCACCCGTCTTCCCTTTCTGTTGTTTTTAATTCATTTGGTAGAATACTGACATTTGTACCATCCAGTAAATATTTTGGTGCAAAACCTGTTACGGAGTGTTCTGTTTCATTATATTTCTGTATACATTCTCTTGCAACTGTTGTCCATGTTCTCTTATTATTTTTCTCATTTATTTTACATCTTATTTTATTTACTATTGTTTGATTTAATCTTTCGTTCAAGCCGTTCGAGAATGGTGTATTCACAGCTGTAAAAATTAGTTTAATATTATTCTCTTGCAAATGTTGCTTAAATTCTCTTGAATTTATGCCCGGATATTGATCTGTTAGAATTATTCCAATCTCATCTGTCTCTAGCACATTGTTCGTTAGTTTTATAAAGTCACTTGCATTCTGTGTTTTTGAAGTCGCAATAAATGCATATCTTGTGTAGTGGTCTACTAAAAGGTGTAGGTATTTTTTTGTTGACCTAGAGCCTCCAAAGCCACCGATAGTATCCATTGACATAATCTCAAATGGTTTTGTTGCTGGACCCAGTTGTGACATTAATCCAAATTTGCCTTGACATCTTGATTTATTTTTTATACATATTTCACATGTTTTACAAATATTTATGATGTTTTTTGTTAGGTTTTTAGCTGTATATATTGGACTTATTTTTTTCTGCAATTGTCTGATCCCAATATGGCATAAATCTTCATGCACGTTTTTTATGAGTCTTTTACTAAATTCTTCTGAGAGGATAATCTTTTCATGTTTCTTTATTTTTTTATAATAAATTCTATTTTTGTGTAAAAGATTTGTTTTCTTTTCTTTTATTGATTCATTTTTCTCTTGGTCTGCAACTATATCTTTTATTTGTATTAAATTGACTATTTTTAATAGTTCGTCTTTGTTATCTTCTGATTCTAATACAGGATTTCGGCTCAAACAGTCTGCTTCTAGATTTTCTTTGCCAGGTATGTATTTTACTGTAAAGTCATATTGAGACAGGTAGTATGTGAGATCACCCAATTCTTCGTCTGTCCTACTTTTAATGTTCATGTTCTCTAGAGGTTTGTGATCTGAGTATATAGTGAATTGTTTTCCAATAAGCCAATGTTGCCAGTATTTAACAGCTTCTTTCATAGCAAAACATTCCAAATATATAGCCTTTTTCCGTTTTTGAGATTCATTCAGTTTTTTTGAGAAATATGCCACCGGTTTGTCTTTACCATCTAGTTGTGTTTGTTTTAGTATTGCCCCGATGCCCTCTAAGGATGCATCTGTAAAGATTTTTATTGGTAAGTCTTTGTCATATATTTCCAATATCGGTTGAGAACATAAATATCTTTTTATTTGATTAAATGATTCTTCACACTTCTCTGACCACACAAACTTTTCGTTTTTTCTTAATAAATTATGTAATGGATCTAAGATAATAGCGCTTCTTGGTATGTATTCATGGTAGAAGTTGATTTTTCCCAAAAATTGTCTGATATTCTTTTGCGTCTTAGGAGTTGGAAAATGTCTTATTGAAATCAAATTGTCTTTTAGTGGTCTTACCGAATTGTTTTGAATTACATGGCCAAGATACTTTACTGAGTCTGAAGCAAAGGTACATTTCGTAAACTTCAATCTAAAGCCTTCTTTTATTATTGCCTCTAATACACTTCTTATGTGTCTTATATGGTTCTCAAAGGTGGATGAGTATATCAAAATATCATCAATATAGTTTACGGAGTATCCTGTAAGATTGTGCTTTCTTAGAATATTACTTAAAATTCTCTGGAAAATTGCTGGTGATGTTTTCAAGCCAAAAGGAAGACAGGTCCACTGAAAGTGGCCATCTTGTGTGACAAATCCTGTTTTATTTCTATCTTCCACTCGTAGTGGTATTGCCCAAAATGCTGAGTTTATATCCAGTGTAGTAAAATACTTACAATTTCTGGTTTTAATAATCAAATCATCTATTAATGGGAAAGGTTGAGCTTGTGGCACAACAATTTTATTCAGTTCTCTGAAATCGACACATAAGCGGGATTTTCTATTTTCACCTTTTTTAAATGCTAATGTCACTGGTGCAGCAAAAGGACTGTAAGATTCTTCTATTAAATTATTCTTTAGTAACATGGATATTTGCTCTTCAATTTCTAATTTATCTTCTATTGTACATCTGTATGGTCTTTTACTACAGTATCTATTTACTAGTAAATCTATATGAGCTTCATAATCTTTAACTGTTCCTATATCATACTTGTCCTTAGCAAAAATTGTTTTATATTCCTTTATAATTTTCTCTACCTCAATTTTCTTTTCATTATCTAAATGGTCTGTCGTACTAACAAATTCCTCTGTTTCTATATGTTCATTGAAATTTATTGCATATGTTTTTATATTCTTATCTTCATTTGTGTTATCTTTAGACTTCCTGTCTATTTTATTTGTTATTTTCTTTTGTTCTATCCACAAGTCCTCATTTTGGATCAATTTGAATTTCTTTATCATATCCAATCCGATTATAAAATCATCAAAATCTTCATTTTCTATTATATATACATCCACCTCTTCTTCTAAATCAAAGATTTTTATTTTTATTGTTATCAAGCCATCCGTCTTCTTTACACCATTAACCGTTTTCATATATGCTATATTCACATTGTCTTTTATTTCTTTTACTTTAATTAGTCTTGAATTTATTAACGAGATCTGTGAGCCTGAATCATAAATGCCGCTCACTTCTAGTTTATTTTCTAACAAAAGCTTGATTTTGATTAATGGTGTACTTACTCGTTTTTTTTATCAGTATTCATATCTACTTCAATAATGGAGTTATTATTAACATTTTTGGCTTTAAAGATCTTTTCAGATTCATTTTTATTTTTCTTGAACCAACATGACTCCTCCGGATGATATCTAGTTCCTTTATCCAAAGATTCACAAGTCTTACATGGCTTCTTCTCATTAGTTTTATTTCTATAAAAAAATGTACTACTTTTTATTATAGTTGAGTTTTTCTTGTTCATCATACCTTCATATTTTCTTATCTCGTTGAACAAATCAGTGGTATTGTTGAGCTCGTCCCTATTTAGCTTATTTAAGATAAACCCAGGTAGACCTGTTGCAATCAGATCTATCATTGTTTTTGGGTCTATTGATTTGTTTATATCTAGTATAAGCCGTTCTTTTTTTATAGCATAATCAATTAACAGTCCTTCTTTATACCTGAATGCGAAGGCAGTTGTGACTGTGTCCCATCCTTGGTTTTTAAAAGTTTCCAAAAATGTGTCTTTCCATTTCTTCCATTCCGAATTTACTGTTAGTTTTATAACCATAGAGCTATACCAATCCAAACAAGATTTTTCTAAAAATAACCTCAATATATCTATTTTTGTTTCATCTTTAGTTATATTAAAGCGCTCACATTCTTTTTCAAAAGTCTCTATCCATTGCATTGCATTGGGGTTTTTGCTTGTGAATTTTTCAATAATAAATTTCTCTGAAATATGTTTCAGGTTATGTTGATTTTCTTTCTTTGTTGTAGTTTCTATTAATTGTTTCAAGATATTTTGCAAACTGTCATCTTTGTCCTTTGGTTCTTTTGTGCTCATTTCTTCTAAATATTGATCCAAAAATTGTATATTACCTTCCTCATCTATATATGTTTTCCTTAGGTCTTCATCCAATTTTATCCATATTTTTCTACTTTGGTGCCTTTTCTTCAAGCTATTTTTTATTTTTGAGAAAGTGTTCATTTTAACAATATATGTATGATGAATCACCGGCTTCAGCTCATCAGGTAAAACATAACATTTTCCTTCTTCTGTAGATATTGCGGTTATGGCTAATACATTAGATTTGCCATCATTTGAAGCTATCATCGTAAACTCAAATTGCAGCCGGTCCATCTTCATTTAGTTAACGAAAATGTCGTTTTATAAGATATGTTATTGAGGATTTCTGCTAATAAAATAAACTCAAATTGTTTCTCTGAAAATATAAAGCCTTTTTTAATATACTTTTACTCTACAATATTACAACAAAATATTACAATTATACGTTTAACTTACCTGAAAATATAAAGAAACGACATTTAAAGTTTACAAATATCGCCTCCTCAATTATATCATTTCAATAATCTTTCTTTAGTTTTTTATAACAATTTACAAAATTATCTGAACATCATCCGTCATTGAATAACCTGTCAGCCTGATGCGTCCTCTGCTTTCCACAGACAACTTGATACACGCACGCGCGAAGCGCGGCACATTCTATTTAATGAAATGTCATTTCATTACATATATATATTTCGAAGGTTTGTCCTCCTCAAGGGATGCCAAATTAAAGGCACATCATGATATCCATAGGCAGCGGCCACCACTAACACCACCCCACTTAACATCAGGTGGGCCGTCGCCGTCGGCTTATTTGCCATCCAAAAAATAAAAAAAGCAATTTCTCCTGTGTCGTGTGTATGTTTACAAACAGGTTAACTCACACACAAACAGCTAGCCCCGTAACAACTATCTACAGGCTATAAAAATACTTGTTACGTGCAGGGATCGAACCCACAACATGCTGACGGCAGCACGGCAGAAAATCGCTAAGGTACTGCGCCAGTCGTGTCCTTGAATATCAAGCAATGGATGATTAATAATTTGTCAAAATCCTTCAGACTATGTTAGCAAGTGTGTTACGTCCTGCCGGGGCTGCGGGTTGTTCGAAAGAGATACCGCGCCCCCGGAACGCAAAGGGCATAAGAAGGAACATGGATGGGTTTTAGTCAGCAAAAGTCTGACACTCCCTCCCGCCCCGCTCAGAGTTGGAGAAGTCATTGGATGATTTCCCGTCGGTAAAAAAGTGTGTTAAGTAATTACCGCCAGAACAAAATTTACGAAATAAATGAGTATTTACAACAATTGTGTGCTTATGTTCTAATTTCTTAAAGCTAGACAAGACGTTGGATTTTAGCGGAAAACATTTCAAATAATAAATTTAAGTCAAGGACTCGCCCGTAACGTCGTCGTATCTATTATTAGGATCTCTTGAATTAACTGAATGTCATTGTCAATGTTATCTATTATCACTACAACTTCTATTGTCATTTGTTAGTTTATCAATTGTTTGCTTTATCTAAATCACTGTACCTCGTAGCAGTATTTTAATCGACAGTTTTAATTGTTTATAATTATGGATATCTATGCGGCTTATTTAGCCACGATCTCCAAACCTATGGAAACCGTTTTCCGGGATAAAAAGTACCCTATTAGTTATTTCAGACTATAATCTATGTCTGTGCCAAATTTCATCCAAATCCTTTCAGGCATACTGGCCTGATTGAGCAGCAGACATCAATCCATCCGGATGTCAAACAAATAAAATATAATGGCTTCTTGAATTCACATGTAGCATTATCTTTTAGGGAAGACATATGTTTTCGTATAGACATTTTAGTATATTGAGATTATAATATCTTAATCTTTTCAACGGCCTCTCGCAAGTTGGTCGCGCAAAGTGCGTAATTCCGTATTTATCTTAACATATTGTGTATCTAATGCACAGAATATAAAGATATATTATGCAATATTGGACATCATTTTAGACACCTAAACTAACAAAGGATTTTTTTTTATTTTATTTTTATAGATGGGAAATCATCAAATAACTTGGGCGGGGCGGGAGGGAGTGTCAGATTTTTACTGACTAAAACCCCATCTATGTTCCTTCATGTGCCCTTTGCGTTCCGGGGGCGCGGTATCTCTTTCGAACAACCCGCAGCCCCGAAACTAACTAAGGCTTGAGATTTCTGACATAAAACAAATACACAACCTTAGTTATAACGTAATGAAAATAGTTGATTCCCAGCGATCATGATGATTGCATTACTCGACAAAATGTCAAATCAGCTGATTCTTTGAATAGTTGACCATAATTATGAGTTCAATGACTTCTTTTTAGGTTTATTTTAATGCTAAAATTAAGCTTGTAGATAGATGATTAATTGAGTACGTAAGTACGTACTCAATTAATCATCTACTACTACTACTAATATGTATGACTAAGAAATGACTTTAAATAACAACCTGAGGGTGGATGGATGGAATGGATGGATGTTTGTTACTCTTTCACGATTAAACGGCTGAATGGATCTTGATGAAATTTAACACTGAGATAGATTGTAGTATGGAATAACACTTAGGATACTTTTCATCCCGGAAAAATTCGCTTCCCGTGGGAAAATATACCTATATCAAATTTAAAGCGAACGAAGTCGCAGGCAGAAGCTATATCTGCGGGTTGTTCGAAAGAGATACCGCGCCCCCGGAACGCAAAGGGCACATAAAGGAACATAGATGGGTTTTAGTCAGTAAAAATCTGACACTCCCTCCTGTCCCGCCCAGGGCGGGGGAAAATATTTGATGATTTCCCATCTATAAAAAAAGGCAGAAGTTATATGCACCTATATTTTATTTAAATAAAAACGTTTTATTACTTAAATATTTAAGTGGTGAGAATTAATAACAAAACCATGTGGCAGCCATTAAAGTGTCTACGGTTTTTATTGTAGTAGTTATATAGTTTTCGCTTTCAATATCACGACAAGTGCAGTTACATTGCGCGTGACACCTGTTACTACCTAGATATTCACGATTTATTTATTAAAACATTAATGTGTTATAAGGTCATTGGCAATAACACATACTTAAAAGATTTGTTTATAAGAATAAGGTTGAGGAACTATAATAATACAATATCAGCCTATAATCGTCCCACTGCTGAGCAAAGAACTCTTTCCGTACAGAACATTGATCACCATGCTTGCTCAAGGCGGATTGGCGATTTCAGACTTGTTGTGGTCCGGGTAATGGGTAACCTAAAACATACCGGTGAACTGTGGTTGTACATACCAATGTAGGCAGAGGTGTACCAACACCTCTGCCTAAACCTTCGGGGAATACAGGCGTGATGGCATGCTAGTTAGTCCGAGTTTTCTCACGACGTTTTTCTTTTACTTAGAATAAGACTATTAAAAAATCTGCGTTATTTTTTTTTTGCCGTAGTTGAACCCAGTTCTAACAAAGCAGTCAATACTACGAATGTGTAACCACTTCTGCAACGTAATTCCATATATTATTGTCACCGAATACAAATGTCATGGCCTCATATTGCCTAGACTAGACAAAAGCAAATATAGTTCGAAATACGATATCTGTTTTAGCTTCACGTCCTAGTTTGTCTGATGTTTATGTACAGACACACTGATCTATTCTCATAAAGAACTGTGCTAATTTTACCGTATAATGTTTGTACAATTTATTAAAAGAAATCTTATAGGGCATCGAAAATCTCCTCCCCATCGCTAGCAATGGGCCAGCTCCCCAAAAGGCTTACAACATTATCACGTTGCATGAAAATGCTGATTCTTTGGCTAATGAAAATGCCGCTCTCTGATCACATGAAGACTCGACTAGTAACTTGGCGATATTCCGAAAATTAATTAAAGTAAACTTTGTTATTAATTTCCTCATTGTTTCCTTACATTATTTTGTTGACGTTTCTTGAGGGGGATTTCCAAGTGCCGCGACTTCGTTTGCATGCAAACCCCCCGTCACCCGACCCCGTTTCTTTAATCCCCCGTTTGAGTTACACGTGAGGAGACTTTCGAATGGCCTTTCTTATGTCTCTTCTACATCAAGGAAAATACTCGTATGTTCCAAATTCGTATTAGTATTCTGTGTAGGACCACGCTTTGTTTTGTCTGGTTGTCACGAAACTGTTTTCTATGTTAAGAAGATAACTGTAAACATTGTTTTATATGTATATGTAATATAAAACGTACTTATTACTTAATCAAAATTAACTAGATGAAGCATGAAAAGTATCCTATGAATTTCCTAGTGTGATTTCTTTATGTTGTTTCTTGTAGATACTTAAATATTTTGTTTTTTCTTAGAATGAAATAAATTATGTATGTGAAATTGCCTTCACATTTAATGTTCTTATGTTTTTCGAGATGTATATTGGTGTTTATTTAGGTCATGACTGGCAAGAATTAAATATATGTATGTCATGAATTCAACCTAATATTTTAGAATTCAGTCTACTACTTAAATTAAATGAAGTTATACATAACGCCTATCGTACCTTTAACTACCTAACCGAGATTGTGATGTTCCCTAATCGATAAGAGATTATAGTTTTTGTTATCGCATCGGACATAATTAACTATTCACCAGATAAAATTGAATCGAATAGCCTTGTGATCGATTGACATTAAGTCGTAGGCGTAACATTATTTGAAAAAGTATCTACAATTAGACCAGAGTATGACACATATATGATTATGATATGGCAGATACATTTTGAAAATAAAACAAAGTAAGTAGGTAAGTATTAACATAAACAATGAATTCGAACAATAATATTGTACCTTCCTTGATAATAGATTTCAAAATGTAGATAATGGTGTCATTAAACTCTGGGGACGTCACTTCAATTAAATTTTAATAAATAATGACTTATCACTAAATAGTGAAGATTATAAGGCTAAAGACACTCATTATCATACATTTAACCTGGATTCTACGACTACAGGTGCGAAAAATGTGCAATATGTCAGACAATATGCATAAAAGATAAAAACACCTTTACAAAAATTGTTATGTTTATGTAGGACACGCTTTTATGAATTCCTAGTCCATGTGATTTGTTTCAGTTATTGTTCAATACACAATAGACGTGAAATATCGGAAATGAAAGTAACTATGATTTTATCGGTGCATAATTGCAATAGTTATAGATTAGATAGTTAGTTGGCCAATGTAATGCGTTCGATATTGTTGCTTTGGTATTCTTTTACACATATTGTTGTTAAAACATACAAATTAACTTTTATTCCAATATGAATAAGGTAACATAATATATTAGCATCTATTTATGACATCTTTGATTTATTATTTCGCTCTCTAAATATGCATCGATAGTATGTGTTCTTCAGGGGTCTATTCTGGGCCCTTAAAGGACCATATTAAGTCGTATACGTGCTTCAAAAATTATTAATCTCGTATGAAATTATTTGAACAAACATATGTATATTCTCCCTTCTATTACTCTATCAATTTGCTTTTACATTTCAAGAAATTATTCATCTATTTTCTCTTCGACGACAAAGTAAGTACCTAAAGTTTATTAAACTCAGTTTAAAGCCTTATTAGTGCTGAGGCACTGTTTTGTAAGTTAGAAACCACGAAAGTGAAATGTTTATGATCTGTGTAAGAACAAGACGCAGTCTCATTGCTGTTTGTCATACTATTTATCCCTTTCGATTACACATATTTTAATACTAATATTAAACTAGCTTTCGTTCGCGTGAATGTCGGTTGTCACGGATGCAGATGAAGTCCTGTATTATAAAGTAGCCTTATACCCTTCTTGAGGTTAATAGGCTTAGTCTATACCAAATTTTATCAAAATTGGTTTCGTAGTTTAGCCATAAAAACGTAACAAATAAATTAACAAAGTAACTTTCGTACCAAAAATTTTGTTCAGGTAAGCTAACTAATATTTTAAACTGCAATATTTGGAAGGCAAATACAGTAGATTACTGCAACGGCTACGAAATATTTCTTAAAAAAAATGGTAAAAGAGTAAAGATTTTTTTCGAATAGAATTTTACAAAGTATAAAGGCAAGAAATAATACAAAATACAAAGGCTTTTGACATCATGCCAATTTATGTTTAGTTTTCAACCAAATGCTTAAGTAATTGAATTGAATGCTACATTTCTAATCCCTGCCGCAAGTCATGACTGTTGAGTCACTGAGTCCCTACCGTGAGTCTCGCCACGAAAGCTTTTTGTCTCAATTTCTATCTTGCTAGACATAATTAAAGTGTGTCGTCACGTTGTCAGCCTTGCTCTGAGGTTTCTCCACCGCCTAATAGTTTCTCTGAGGTAAACCATTAATGAACCACGGCATGAATCAGTGCCTACGTAACTACTTAAGCAAAGCAGGGGCTGAACCGCAGCTTACGAGTTCACAAGGATGTATCTAATATGGTATTCAGAGACTGTATACATATAATAAGGTAACTTGGTCATTTTCAAAGGGTTACCTTGGTCAAGTTATTTTGAAAACAATGTAGACAAACAATAGATATAATTTTGGCGTGAAAAAAATATTTTGAAATTCATGTTATGTAGATTAACAAATTCTTAAAAGAAACTTGGAAGTGCTTGGTAAAGGCCAAGCAGGACAGAGTTTTCTTACTTTCATCTACTAGTAAATCTCCGTGATGTTTTTGGCAAAACCTTTGACTTTGCAAGATAACGGGTGGAAGGAACATCATAATGAAAGTTTTTACCATGGATTCAGTAGGTATTTAAAACAAATCACCTGTTCCGAACAAATGTTAACGTTGTCGCCTCTACCTCGTATATTACTCAGAATGTAAAAAAAAATGCAAAGAATGTAAAAAAGAATGCAAAGAATGTTAAAAAGAATGCAGACTAATTTTCCGAGTTCCCTGAAGTTTTTATTTAGACTTTTAGTATTATTTACAGCCTTAAAATAAAATAAAAAACAAACCTTAATAATAGTAACTAATAAATGAGAATAAAAAAGCAAAACTAAATTTATAAGGTATTAGAATTTTAAATGTTAGTATACAAATATCATAGAGAGTTATTTTTATCCGTAACACATAATAGCAGAATCAGAAACTTAGTTCTCTAAGAAAGATAACCAAAACGCAAACAGGAAACTTTAAACTAAATTCGATTTGGCAAAAACTGAATTCTAATCAGCTAGGAAATACCAAGAATTTGATGAGCGTAAGATTTTATGCTAAACGTTTTTCAGAATCATAAATGTTTAGGTCATAGTGGCTAGTGGAACCGGTTTACGTATCGCGTCAATAACAACACAGAAGTGGTTTTGTATAGAAAATATTCGTGATAAGACTTATTTAGGAAACCGGTTTTCATTGATATTTTGAATATAAAGGATGCATGACGTTCAGAATTAGTTGTTTGCAATTTATTATAATTTATTTATAGAACTAGTAACTGCCCCGTTGGTCTCGTGGTCGCAAGTGCGACTGCTGTGCAAGGGGTCCCGGGTTCGATTCCCAGGTCGAGCAAAAAGTGTTATTGGGTTTTTCTACGAAATTTTCAGTAGCAGCTCGGAGTTTGGATTTGTGCTCGGTTAATGGCAATAGGCTCGCCCCCTATTACATGGGACCTAAATATACCGGCAAACTGTGGGTGTACATTGGTACACCTCTGCCTAACCCTTCGGGGAATACAGGCGTGATGGTATATATTTATATTTATATATATTATTTATAGACTTGAGTTATAGGTGTTCGATTTTGCAATGGAGGCTGTTGATCTTGAATTATTTTTTGCAAGTCTTTGGTCCATGTTATGAATTCCTTATGAATTGTGGGTCCGTTTACAAACATGTAAACTCACAACCAGACAGCTCCTAGCCAACTATCTGCAGGACATACAAATACTTGTTCCTCGGTCGCTTAGCCAGGCGAATGGCTGCTGCGTCGCGAGTTCGATTCCGGCACGCGCCAACGGGGTCGCCAACAGAAAAAAATAAACAACAATAACAGTTTTATTCATTAACCACAATGAAATCAAGTGTCGATTACTTTGTAGAGAGATAAGCAGTTATCAGTCATGACGAACCTCTTCATATTCAAAACAAAGAACTATAAGGAACTGTTAAGTACTTAAAAGAAGTCTGATAGCACTAATGAATAGTAATACTGGCGGAAGGGAATTTCCAATACAAGTTGGTTTAGTTTTGCTACTTACGTTATAACATTGTTATATTACGCATACACCTCTGCCTAACCCTGAGGTGTACCAATGTACACCTACAGTTCGCCGGTATATTTAACTCTTATGTAATAGGGAGCGAGCCTATTGCCATTAACCCGGCACAATTACAAACTTCGAGCTGCTACTGAGAATTGCAAAGAAAAACCCAAAAACACTTTGCTCGACCTGGGAGTCAAACCCAAGACCTCGTCGCGCTTAGGACCACTAGGTTAACGAGGCATTTCTTTGGTTTTGTAGGAAAGTTTATTTTATAATAATGTTGGTTCATAAGACACACACCGGCGGCCGGCGGCCGGTCGGTTCATATACCGGCGAACTGTGGGTGTACATTGGTACACCTCTGCCTAAACCTTCGGGGAATACAGGCGTGATGGTATATTTATATATTATATATATTTTTTTATCTTATATTCATTAAGTTTGTAAATTACTTAAATTATTGAATCAACAAATACTACGTACAATATATACACACAAGTTTGTCAATGATTCCCAAGAACAATGGGTAAATATGAAAGTAAGGTTCAGTACAATGTCTCCGTTTAAAGAATCGCCGATGCGTAAATATATACGTGGAAATAATGAGTAGTACGTAAAGTACCGAGTTTAACACCATGTACAGTAATTAGTGTACGCGAAGAATGGCAATTGTTTTGTAGCAATTAATTACCTTTACGTCAGCAAAACTGCGTCGGTGATTAAGGGTTTACAATGATTTGTAAGAGTCTGTAATACCACCATCACGCCTGTATTCCCCGAAGGGTTAGGCAGAGGTGTACCAATGTACACCCACAGTTCGCCGGTATATTTAGGTCCCATGTAATAGGGGGCGAGCCTATTGCCATTAACCGGGCACAAATCCAAACTCCGAGCTGCTACTGAGAATTTCATAAAAAAACCCAATAACACTTTTTGCTCGACCTGGGAATCGAACCCGGGACCCCCTTGCACAGCAGTCGCACTTGCGACCACGAGACCAACGGGGCAGTTACGAGACCAACGGGGAGTTCGGGGGAGTCTGTAATGCGTTTGGGTTTATAACGCTCACTTGCGTCTATAACTTAACTTAAAGTTAGTTGCCATTACGAGGTTTTTCAATATTATACATATGAATTTCTGAGTGGCCCAACGGTTAAGGCCTCTCATACATAATGTTGTCGGTTAAAATCTGGGTAAATACCAATGTAGCTTTTTCAATTTATATGTACGTTCTAAGTTTATCTTGGATATCACAGACATCGGTGAAAGAAAAAATCGATAAGATATTTGGATATTGTGGTCCGAAATCGCCAATCCGCTTTAAGTAAGCGTGGTGATCATTGCTCGTGGCTTCTCTATATGAGAAGAGTCCTTTGCCATGCAGTTGTAAAATAATCGCCTCGTATTATTATTGCACATAATGGCAACGGGTATTAGCAACTAATCCATGGTTAAAAGATAACTTAATCTGATGCAATCGTACATAAGAGTATAAAATCATCACCAACATCAAATAAGGTAATTGAATTTCCTTCGGAGTTAGTAATAGAAGATTCTACGCCAATTTACGCACGTAATTACGTTTCAGCACCTCTTACCAATTAATATACATACATAAAAAGGTGCTTATAAAAGCAATACAGCACTTAAGAGCCTCTAAAACGATTGCTACCAGTTTTGTTTACGATTATTGCGGTTTGACAACAAGAAAGTGCAGTGCCGTTAAGCGTCCTAATAATGTACTAACGTGCGACACATATCGGCTAAAATAAACGCACGTGACTCTCATTATAAATATCTATTGTGGTGAATCAGCCGAACCTTTGGGCTGTCACCTTAGCGTATGTGGGCGACATTCTGTCAGCGAATATTTTATACAGCAGTCACGAACAGCTATCAACGGTCAGAAAGTACGGCATGTGAAAAGTTTTCTTTTAAACATCGTTGATGGCAAGCAAGCCGACGGTCCACCTGATGTTAAGTGGTCACCTCTGCCTATAGACACCTGCAATACCAGAGGCCTTACAAATGCGTTGCCATCCCAAAGACAAAGTTGAAATATCTCATGTGCCTATAATTTGACCGGCACCCAAGCCTTTCAAACCGGAGCAACGCTGCTTTGCGGCAGAAGTAGGTATGGTGGCAGCACTTCCTCGGACAGCTTCTTTACAAAGAGCTCTTACTACTGGGCCCACTGGTACCACTGGTGGTAAATGGTCCACTAATTTGGAAAGTACCATGTATGAATTACAAACTGACCTCCTAAAAACGTTAAAGTAACTTGATCGGAATACTGCATCTTGAATTGGCTAATTTATCCATAAACTGGAGTGCTATACCCTGCTTTAAATGGAAGGTGTACTCATTTCGCAAAATATAAAGTAAAGAACACGTTGCAAATACTCAAACACCGGGACATATCGATTGCAGTACTACCACATATTGCTCCAAATCGGGCTCGTCCGGAAATGGACAACGTTAAATAATTCACATTTTTCTTCTTTACATAAGTACGGGTATTCGCAACGGGTATGTTAAAGCGTATTTATTATACAACCATCATTCCTTTTGATCTTAGCTCTACAACAAGTCTTTGTACATTTTAGATGTGCTGACGCAACTCATAACTTGTCTCTAAATACAATGGAGGATTATGAAATAAGATGATTGATTTGCATTTTTATCATAGAATCTGTAATATGAAAATATAAAACAAAACACAATGTTTAAAGTTTTATATGTTCGTATTGTATAAAAAAACAAGTGTCTGGTTGTAATATCACAGTAACAGCTGTTTTTACTAAATACAAAATTATGTATACGATACTTAAAACAAAAAAACTATTTTTAGTTTTTTGTTTGTCTATCTGTCTATTTGTTGGTTTGGATCGATCTTGACAGTATTTTAACTGGCTGATATTTAGAAGTAATTTAGGCTTTTATTTAAAAAATAATAATAAGGGGTTACGCGCAAAAAAAGCCCTGCAGACATCGCGCACGAATTCGCGGGCATAAGCTAGTATAAAGTAAAGCAAGAGGCAAAATATTTCATGTGTCCGTAAGGCATAAAGTTGCAAGCTGCGCGTGGTTACTGCGATATTAACATTATATGGTGGTCCAATATGCTGCGATCCAGCTCATTTGCATGGAGTGTTCATAACCGGCGCAACTCGTCTACTATTAACCTTCCAGTTTACTATGTTTTGGTCTAGTTGTAACAGATCTACGTAGGGTTGCCAACGCTATATTCAAGAAACACATTTTCCGAAACGACACGGTTTAATTTTTGTGTAGTTTCTTATATTATATGTTATCTTATTTGTAGGCTGTATGTATCGTACATTAATTATTAAAAGAAATTCTAAACTAGAATAGAAAAACGCACCATTGACGTTTACTTTTTAAACAGATTGTCTTTATGGCTCTGGACACCAGTGATGCTAAAAACTTTTTTACAAAAATGACAACCGCCTTCAGAATCATGACAATCGGTTCACCCAGTCGGGAAATTTGAGGTACCAAAAAAAAAAGTCGAATTGATAACCTCCTCCTTTTTTTGAAGTCGGTTAAAAATAGTATTACCTATACCTATTTTTGTTGAACAGTAAAATGTATAAGGAAATGAAAAACTGTTTTTAACAGTATAGTTGGTAACCCTAGCTCTGCGGCTAAACGAACGTGATCTCTGTTGATGCAGGTAGTGTGCCGAAGCTAAATTTTAACGACACGTCAAGGTGATAAAGTAATTAGTAAATCTTAACTATTGGTACATTACTTGCAGATGCTGTTTTTGTCCGTTATTTGTGTTCATTATTGTGATGAACAATGGCTGCAAATCACGTACCTACGCCTACGAACATTAATGAATCAGCTGATTCTATTTATTTACTTTACGTGTCATTTTGTAAAAAATATTAGATTCTGTAGGACGCTACTTCGTCCGCATGAATTTTCTCCCTAATGTTTTGGCAATGAAATATTGCATAAACATTAACGTTGCTGTTTTCGAAAGAATTATCAGAATTGGAAAAGCAGTTTCAGAGATTTTCGCATTCAAACGACATCATTGCATAGTCAGCGTCAGATAAACCGAATAACCGTAATCTTGGGGGATCTTTTCTCTGACGCAAACTGTACCAATAGACAAAAATGTCTAAGGCTCTCGCGCACGACCGATTTATTTACAGATTTTTTGTCGGCCGTGTCGTTGGTGTATTGGAATTCTTAGGTTCTATTCTCGCCGATAAAAAATCTGTCCAAAAGTCGGTCGTTGACAGAAAGGCCTAAACATATGTATATCATTTTATTTCCTTCTTACTTTCTTTTCGCCAATTCCATATAAATACATGTAGGTATTTACGGTGAAGAACCCGGTACCAGGAAATGCTCTTTCTTTAAACAAATTATGCACAAGTTGCACATTTTCCTTATAGAAGGGTCGAGCTTTTAACACGTTTCGACATAAACTGCACGGTTACGCAATATTAACAGGTTTGTCTTAATATGTGCAAGTAATCTTGTTCAGGGGCCGGTTTACGATCAGGAGATTTAGATGCGAAATCAGGGACCCAAATGTCATGTTCTAAAATGTTCAAATTCTAATCTCTGTTTCAGCGATCAATAGCCTAGAAAATAGATGTGTTTTTCTAACATTGAGATTAAATCTTGAAAATAAACATCGATCGAACATCGATTTTAAATATAGCATTGGCCCTCAGCAAACAAAAATAAATGTTTGGTTTTAAATCATAGGCAAATTATTTAAAAATATTTGGTAGGTACATTTATTAATATTGATCTAGCTTAACATTTTAATATTTTTATTTTTCGTACATAAAACTTACTTAAATAATAATAATATAAAAAAGGAAGGTCATAGGGCATCAACAAACTCATCCGCATCGCTGTCAATGGGACATGTGCCCAGAAGGCTTGAAAGCAGAAGGATTGCCACGTGCGTTGTATGGCAATGCCAATTTTTTGGCCCAAGAAAAGGCCAGGTCTCTGGTCAAATTAAATTGTTTTTATCCCGTTTTTGTGTCCCCGTGAGATAATTTAAGACTTAGCATTGTTTCTGAAGTTAAAGCATCGTCTGCTTTAACTTTAGAAACAATACTGTGCAATCGCGGGGATCTTTAGGCTAGTAGGTATATTTTAAATATAATATTCTTATTTACATTTTTTGATATATGTATATTTACGTCATTATGGGTACGACTGTGATTGTCGGCTATTATTTCAGCCCACTTTATTACTTAATGCAAACCGGTTATGGAAGATGGTAGTCATCGCTTAACGGTGCGGGTGGCGGAAAATGTCTAAAAGTGAGCTGTGCTGTGGTAAAACCCAGGGTTAACGTATCTAGAAAGCTGAGAATTGTTACAAATACATGCAAATAATCAACCAAAATTAATGAAACCTGTGGTTAAGTTAGCCATGTTCAACTAGAGTGAGCACCATGTGCTACTGAGAATTTCATAGAAAAACCCAATAACACTTTTCTGCTTATCACTTTGCAATTTGCACTGTTTTTAGTACCTAATAATGATGTATGTATCAAACAATGTAAATTGATCATGATAAATAAATATTTTTTCTGAGAAATATTATTTTTTATTATTGTGTTATATTAGCAACCATTATAGATACATACTTAAGTATATAATAAAGGTATACACTACTGTATGTATAGGGATTGCTAATAATATTGTTTTTCCTTATATTTCTTTACCATAATCTCAAGTGAGATGATCATAGACTCGTCAGCGATACCTATTGTCAATGAAGGCTCTACCATACAAACAAATACTCAATCACGAACGCAATTATAAACGCATACATCAAATTGCTGACGTCATCAACCACAATCATGCCTGGTTTAACACAAAATAAATACCTTCGCACACTTAGAGACAACTGAGATGGTACCTATATTATAAAAAAATATCCCGAAACTTAAAATACTAGTTTGAATGTACGGTCTGCAACGAAAATCTAACAACAATTCTACTTTTATAGGTAATTATCATTTAAATAGACGAAATACTGGTAGTTAGGATTTGTGCCCGGTTAACGGCAATTGGCTCAGCCCCTGGTACATGAGGCCTAAACATACCAGCGAACTGAGGGTGTTCATTGGTACACCTTTGCTTAACCCTTCGGGGAATACAGGCGTGATGATATGGTAAGGTATGTGTAAAGAATTATACTTAGAATTTGCTTTTTTGTTTGAACACTCAAATCTTTGAAGCTACTCATCCGATTCTCTAAATTCGCTAATAGGAAGGTACATTATCCCTAAGCATACCTACTAAGTAAACACGCGGAAAAAGTCACGGGAAAAAGTCAGTAAAAAAAAACAGAAGTTGTTTGAGATTATCTGGCAAGCAGGGCAAGCTCATCTTATTGAAGGGTGAAAATACAAGGCACTAGAAACCACTGTCTGTATTATGAAATACTGACCGTATTATGTTAATCATATAATCGTCATGTAATCCCACGCAATACCTGACCGTGACAGCTCGTGAACTTTATACATAATAACACTAGCTTTTGCCCATGACTTCGTCTGTATGAATGTCGGTCGGTAAAGTTACGAATTAAAATGTAGTTCATGTCCTTATCCAAATTTGCGATCGATTTAATGATTTTGCCGTGAAGAGGGTTACTTTGCATTTGCCTCTCCTAACCGAATGAGCCATGGCGGCCAATTCCAATGGAGACTAGCCAAATACGTTGGAGATGTCATAGTAAACGGCGTGTGCGCAAACACAGGTGCAGTCCCTATTTCCCACACTCTTGGGGCCTTACTTATAAAAATAACGCTAATTCATACTCTACCTCTTATGTGACTGACTGAACGATGAAACACTATTTTAATCTGCCAACACTTAGACGGTCAGCATAGAGCATGACCAAATTATTCGACTAAAGAACGAAATCGAACGAACAATTGAGCATAATTGACAAAATTTACAATAGAATCCATAGACCAAAAATGTCATCGTCATGGCTGGTTCCGAACTATATTTAAACAACGGGTCGCCGCTGTTTAAATTTTCTGTCAAGTGACAGAAAATTTAAACAGCGGCGACCCGGCGGGAGCGGCGTGAGAGGTTGCCTAAGTAGGCAACCTCTCACGAACTGATTAACGTTTGTAGGTAAGATTTTTCACCTGAGACACCGCTGAAAGTGGTTGCTATGTGAAAAATAATTGATTTTTAGTCAAATATTTGAGAGTTAATCAATTGATTAGTAGCTAAGTATTATTTAGCGTTATTTTTATAAGTAAGGCTGTTAGAGTCCGATGAAACGGCAATGCAACGCGTCTTGGAGGAAAACAATAGCGGGAACAACAGCTTTGCGTTATCTGGGTATCACACCTCTAATTTCCAATCTCTGGGATTCTACTGACAAATTCCTAATGGATAGACCCAATATCATATCACTTTGCCAGACTTGGGAATTAAACCCAGGACTTTAAGCTTAGCAGTGCCATTTATAATTATCTATAAGTGCAGATGTTGTATGTATGAGGATATCTATAAGATAATGTTACGAGGCAAAACCTAGTCCATAAAGTCACGGCGATCATTAATAATTTATCTTAGCTCTTAAAAGGTATATTAAAATAAAGAATACGGATCTCATAGCTCTTTAGTATTTAAACAGAATTTAATGAACAATTATATTTTGGAACCTTTATGTGGTGCTTATGAATTGAAATGAATATTTTTATGAGCAATATACATTTTAGTATTTCAGAAACCATTCGGTCATAATGATGTCTCTTTTCTTTTAGATTTTTCCCAATTTTATCATAGAAAAAGAACCGTTGTTTAAACTTATTAAAGGTTTTCTTATTATATACCATCACGCCTGTATTCCTCGAAGGGTTAGGCAGAGGTGTACGAATGTACAGCCACAGTTCGCCGGTATATTTAGGTCCCCCATGTAATAGGGGGCGAGCCTATTGCCATTAACCGGGTACAAATCCAAACTCCGAGCTGCTACTGAGAATTTCATAGAAAAACCTAATAACAATTTTTGCTCGACCTAGGAATCGAACCCAGGACCCCTAGCGTAGCAGTCGTGCATAGGACCACTAGGCCAATGAGGCAGTTTTCTCATTATTTTTTAAAATAATTATATAAAGTGCAAGATAAAATCGAAAAATGTCATATCCTACTAGCCATTCTAAAATATTTTCTCACACAGATCACAGTCTCCGTTCTTGACATTTTTCCTAATGTGTACAGCTCTTTATGAGTTACGAGTTGTGTGTAAACAATGAAACATAAACGCACTTAGCGCTGCGGAAACTACTAACAAGTAACAAGCTATTTTTTATGACCTCAAGCTCATTAGGAATAAAAAAGATCCCTATTATGTGAGTCACTCGTTACGATAACCGCGGACACGATTGCCGAGTTTCCGTTAGATTTGAACACTTGATAAGTTATACGTAACACACGAAAGCTGAGCTATTCAGTTAAAACAATTCCTTGTTTTCACTGTTTATGGTAGCATTTAATCAGGGCCGGATCTATATACCTACCTTGGGCCCCATATAAATAAAGGCCCCCCAACACTACTAGACTCAACTGTAATGACAAACTAAGCTCACTTGTAATGTCCCATACTGGACTATCATTGTCCTTACTAATTTCCTACAGATACTGTACACGTCTTAATAGAAAATAGGTTTTTGACAAAATGACTATTAGTTTAATAAAGTGGGCCCCCACGTGGTGCCAACTCAGGGCCCCGCAAACTCACAGTCCGTCCCTGCATTTAATGGCTGGTGGAAGAAACCGCGGCCACAACAGCTTACTAACTTGTATTAACGATTTTAATATCGCACGTGCTGCGTGTATGAGAATAGATACGACACTTTCTCTGTTCTTGTACACAATCGCATAGAATTGGTTCCGAGAAACATTGTTTTATACTGACATAATATGTGAGGAATGTGTTTCCCACGGCCGTCACGCATTTCCTCATGAGTACGTTAACTCGTGTTAGATTATAATTAATTAGGTAACCTGTTAAGTATTGTGTACCTGTATTGAAACCGCCCATATTATAATCTCTATTTTTTCATTACATCTGTAATGCAAATATTCTGTTCCTAAGAATTTAGATGAAGTGAGGTTGAAGTTGGGTTGAAGTAAGTTTCTCTTCTCTATCCCATTTTACCCAAATTTACATGCATTTTTGCCGATTTTCCTTAATAATGTCTACATTTATGTAGTACTAGCTTCTGCCCGCGACTTCGTCCGCGTCACAGTTGATGTGTTATCCTACGGGTACCGTACATTTTCCCGGGATAAAAAGTAGCCTATGTGTTATTCCAGACTATAATCTATCTTTGTGCCAAATTTCATCCAGATCCATTCAGCCGTTTAAGCGTGAAAAAGTAACAAACATCCATACATCCATACTTACAAACTTTCGCCTTTATAATAGTAGTAGGATGAAACAAAGTCGCTTCTCACGTCTGTACGTCTGTAGATGATGATGGTAGGTGATTTAACAGGAAAGTCGAACATCACACTACGACCAACTGGAGCGGAGCAGGAACCAAAGACGCCACTGAACGCGGGTGACAACACGCAGTGTATAGCAAATTAAAAATAATAATGCAATCATAATACTTAATCCATATGAATGCACATGATTAGTCATCTACATGTAGATTATTCTATGTATTGCAAATTAATTCATAATCTGTCTGTTGCGATGCAATTGAAACATTAATATGCAAATAATTATAACAACAGTGTATAAAGTAAATTCCCATCCATGAGCAGGTATAGATTTTAACATATTGGAATATATTTAAAACAAGCACGAAGGGTTCCGTACCATTCTATAAAAAATGCAAATAAATCACGTTTGTTGTATGGGAGTCCCCTTAAATATTTATTTCATTCCGGGTTTTTAGTATTTGTTGTTATAGAGGGAACAGACCGCCCCAAAGACGACCCACTGACCGAAATACATCATTAATTAGTGAAAATTTCAACTATCGCGGTTCAAAATATCAGCCTGGTGACATACAGACGTACAGCGGAGTCTGAGTAATAATAGGTTTTCATTTTACCCTTTGGCTACGGAACCCTAACAATACAATAAGCCGAAAACAATTGTAAATATTTGTAATGTATATTAATGTCCGAAGCAGGGGAATACGCTAATGTTATGATGCGATGCGCGTGCGCCATTCTGGTTCTGTTTCCCTTCATTGAATTGGTAATAAGTTAATTGTTTAGCTGACGTCCGGTGCAGCGCTGTGGCGTGTCTTCTGACGAACTTACTTGGACACTAGACACTACTGCATATTAGGTACGTACTATGGTCACCTTTTGAGTGTGACCGAGACACCGGATTAAGCTTCACATTATGTATAGGGCTTCAGCTACATTAGATAATTGAAAGCTGACGTAATTTTAAAACAATATATTGAATGAATAATAAGTACGAGTATATAAGCAAGACTCGAGGGTGGCCAAATAAGTGCTCCATAATATAAAAAAGGCTAAACGTTTCTCATTCTAAATTCGAATTTTAAAAAGGAATTCAACTAGAATTTAGAATACATTAAAAATAAAACTATTTCAGCCAGGTAGCCGCGGTGTACAACCTTCACAATCACAGTACTTATACTTGAATAGTTAGGACAACCCGGAATAGTACGGCGCGTTCATAAATATAGGGTCAATAAAATGAGAAAGTCAGGAACAACAACAATAAAGCAAGCAGTAGTAAACCGGCCTGTAGGGCTCTACTAACAGCCATAACTGTTTGCATATTGCGAACTTAATCAACTATTTAAAGTACACATTAGAGAATTGTATACCTTCCTACCTTCTTTTAAAGCCATCTAATTAATCTGAAAAACTGTCCGCATTGCCACGTTTGATGCCAATTTTAGTCCTCTGGCCCTTGGCCTTTGGGTCACGAGAAGTGTCAACCGACCATTTGAAAGCTTGTAGCACATTTCCCGTTGACGGCGATGCGGAGAAATTTTTGACGCCATATTGTTTTCGTTACTTTTTTATATTATCTTATTTAATAAAAAAAACTTTTAAACAAAAAAAACAACCGCCTTCAAAAACTAAAAAGTGAAAAATAACTTTAGCTTTGGAAGTCGGTGGCTTTGGTTCTGTTTGTTGTTTTGAATTGCCACCGACTTCCAAAGCTAAAGTTATTTTTCAGTTTTTAGTTTTTGAAGGCGGTTGTTTTTTTTGTTTAAAAGTTATTTATTTTTTGCTTTTTAGTATCAACTTCCTGTCATCCAAATCCATGAAGGAACTGCCATACTACGTTAATTAACTTAACACCACTAAAAAGTCATAAGAAAGCAGAATACTTATGCGATTTAGTTTACTTGGAGGACAAATTTTCGAATACTACTGAATATAATCTGTGTTACCCTTTTGAGTGTACACGCGTGATGTTATGTTGTGTGATGGTATAAACAATGCTTAGATATGATATAGCAACAATCGCGGTTAATCTGCTGTTATTTATTGAAGAGTTCCCTCGATTTCTACAAGATCCCATCATCAGATATTGAAATGGTGGCAATGGGACCACACGGGAAGCACCAACTTTCAAATAAAAAAAGAATCATGACAATCGGTTCACCCAGTCGGGAATTTCGAGTTAACAAACATAAAAAAAAAAAAAAAAAAAATACAGTCGAATTGATAACCTCCTCATTTTTTTGAAGTCGGTTAAAAATCACTCATCTCATATTCGAATTTTAAATCACAAATAATCTATTTCCTTGATCGTAGCAGCGTTCTCGCGGCAAGCAATTACAACATTACAGCTATTTATATCTTTAAAACTATATAAAAAAGCCCCAAGCCAGGAGTGTTTACGTCTGCACACAGTGGCACACATAATATTGACTGCGCTTGCGCAACCATTAGATAATGTCCTCTCGACATCGCACATTCTAATACGAGAGTACTTCGTGAGACAATTAAACTTTGAAACGTACATTAAAAAATAAAAACAAAAAGGCATTATGAGATAAAAACTGGTTGAAATGATTTAGAACCAGCTTTTGCTAAGGACTTCATGTGCGAAGAAGTCAAGTATAAAAATAATACATAATATGCATATAATATGCTATGATATTCTGCAAAAGTGTAGATTTCTGTCAGTGTCAAATATTTTTTGAAATCGGTTCAGGATTTCCAGAGATTACCTCTTACAAATAATAGAACAAACAAACTTTACCTCTTTATAACATTAGTATAGATAACAGCAACCTACGCTTTGAACTCGTAACTTACAGCTGTTTTTTTATTTTTGACATTACTGGCACATTCTTTTTACGACATAAGTTTTTACACTCACGATACATCTCATATTCTATTTTTAAACTATTTGGATGTTATGTAAATAGTCATGGTACTCATGACTAATCGTGATCATCAAACTGGAACCTTCGTAGTTCAAGAACTGCGTTACGCAATGTCTATGGCAATGGCAAGCGTGAGCGTGATGCGAACTTAGGAAATAAACAAACGGTTCCTTTTAATGAATATGCACTTTATATTGCATGTAATTAAGTTCAAATCTCTTTGCATGTTAGCTTGATTATAACCGGTTATAGAGGATAAAAACAAAACAAAAAAAAAAAAACAGAACTACATGCAAGCGATTTTGCTGATACCGTTTCATCTATCAGGCATTTAGTTCTGCCAAGCCGGAAAAATTTAACTAACATTTTAAAGTAAATATAATGATTTTGCATATGTAGCGTTGGTTAATTTTTCATCCATTCTAATCATTCGTTTCGACTGTAATTTCGGTATGATAATGCATTACATTTCATATAATTATGTATCGATTAGTTTAACGTAATTAATTAAACTAGATACCTAGATGTAGAGAGTTCTTTTTTGTGGTGTTTTGACAGAACTAAGCTCAAATGTACAGTTGGGATATCATGAGCAACTCTTGCAGTGTAAGTGTTCCTTTAAACCAGGATCATGCATGCACAATGGCCCAATCAAGAGGCTAAATGCTTAGACAGCCCGGCCAAACTAAACCTCGATCATAGTAGCGACCATGAGAATTCTATTCCTATTTACACAGGAAACTACTGAAATACTGTTGTATTCTGAACGTACACCACCTGTGTCCCGTATTGAACATTTAAAAGAGAATTTACTAAATATACAAAAGCATATCATTAATAATATACATCGATGAATATCAATGAAGTGTAAGTACACTTTCATTACACATCAATAAAATAAATAAAATATGAATAAAATTGGTTGAATTATTTTTGGTAGACTAAAAGGATAATCCAATTTGTATCTATACCCAAATAATATTTTTTGTTTGCAATAATTTCCTTAATTATTCGGTTTTGATTCAAACATAGGTATAAGCCAAAATATTTAAAGTTTTTATTCCGCATGCCAAAAAAAACAAGTGACTTAATTTTTCAGGATTTTCTCCGCGTTGGCTTATATAGTTTAACGTATTTGCACGATAAATATAAATAGTACTAATTAGGTTTCGCCTTTAACGATAAGAGGTAATAATTTGGTAATTAGCAGCTCACATTTTCTCACAGAACACAAAATAAATCACTGTAACGATATTTCTTCTTTAAATAATTTATGAAAGAAAAAGAAAAAAAGGTACTCACTCTGAAGGTACTCCACATTATGTTCGACTTCAGGAATCAAATGCATGAAGGTCGTGGACAGCAGAACACCGCCACCGAATGACAGTAGAGTCATCACGATCCTGTTCGTACTCTTGAGGTTCCCTGCATCTTCAGCCGACAGCCAGTGGAACTTCTTAGCTAGCAGCAGTGGTGCCAGACCACAGACCATGGAGGCACAGAAGAGGACGATCATGGAGACCCCCTTCGCCAGCACAACACCCTCGGAGTCATCTTCATCATCATGTCGTAAAAGCACATCTACGTGATCCGCGGACATTTTGGCACAATTGTTGGTACCAACTGTAACACTAAAGATCCTTCTACTTGAAGAACGAATGAGTAAGTGGACTGCAGCAAGGGCGCCTACCCTTTTATAGCGTGGTGTGGTATCAGCGATATGCGCGTGCGCTGTCGAGGAGCGACGCGCTTGTACTATGCGCGCTGCCGGCCGGCGTCGCAGTTCGTTCCACTCCCGCGCAGACTCCCGCACTCGCTGCACAGCCTTAAAACTCATCATGCGCACCGTTCAGGTGTAATTGTTGACCGCACGCATGTCTTATGTTTGTTTTATTATTACTGTGATGTTTCTTGCATTCCGGGTACTATTTTATTATTGCATTTGATGGCGTAAGTAATGTAATTAATATTTTGTGGCAGACATAATGTAACATAATAATATTAGGTTAATTATGACTAGCGAAAGCTTTTAATTTATTCAATGATTAAAATAAATAATTGATTTAAGTTACGGCTTTAAAAATTGTTTTATAATTGAACTTCTAGATTGGCCCTTTGAATAAATAAATTCAGAAAAATCTGTCTTACCATATACACGGTCACTGGTTCAGGCCATGGTCCGGAGCGAGAGGGAATCGGAAGCAGTCGCCTCCTTCTGCGAAGCTGTAATGCTAGAGAAGGAGGCGGCGGGACGGGAGAGGGAGAGGACAATCCTCCGTCCCAGCAGCCGCCGCGGTAGACGCTCCGGGCGTCGGGAGCCGCGAGACGACTCCCGGCCACCGTAGACGCGTGTCTGTGGACGGTGAGCAATGGGTAGCTCACCGTCCGTACGTTCACTAGCGACAGACCGTGTCGACGGCGCGTTCGTGTTCCACGCGCGCCTCAAAGAGATGTCAGCAAACTTGGATGGGGCCACTGAGGGCCGATGCCTGCCGGGGCTGCGGGTTGTTCGAAAGAGATACCGTGCCCCCGGAACGCAAAGGGCACATGAAGGAACATAGACGGGTTTTAGTCAGTAAAAGTCTGACACTCCCTCCCGCCCCGCCCAGGGCGGGGGAAGTTATTTGAGGATTTCCCGTCTATAAAAAAAAAAAAAACCATATACACGGTAGTCGTGATACCTAGACACAACCTTGCAATATCATGTAGGTACTTCTTACCTATATAATTACTCTACAAACAATATAACAACAACAATGTCTCGAGGATTTTTTCAAAACAATTCGCAGTACGTACAAATAAATATCCTTATTTTCAAGGGTAAATGATACAAACACTTTGTCCAAAATTGACATTGGGATAACACGTATACAATGTCATTAAGTACGTCAACAAAGAAAAACATTTGTAAAAAATAATAATTTTAGGGTCGGTCATCGGATGTCGGCTTTGATTCTGTTTGTATTGCCACCGACTTCCGAAACAAACTAATGTTATTATGACTTAGTACTTTTTGAAGTCGGCGGAATTAGTCGATTTGGTTGAGAAATGACGGAGTTATTAATACTTATGAAGTACATGAAAAACAAATAGAATTAAGTACCAATTTCTCCTTTTAAAAAAGAAAAAAAAAACGAATACAAATGGCTTGTTTTTTACTACCATTTCTGAATTCACATGGTTTATTAGTCATCCAAAAAGGTAAATTAATAATAGACGTACTTATTGAAAGATGCTAACAAAAAAACAAACCAAATAAACTGGTGAAAAAAAAAAGTAAACGTTAGTTAGCTATGTAGGGCTCGTAGAGCTCTCGTAGCAATTTAATGCCTACGCGCATATTTTTGGAGATCTTTTTGAGTTGTTTAAATACTTATACAGAGGAAAAATGCAAAGGTGATAAAAAAATAAACATACACTCACGCCTCTTTACCGTGGGGTTAGCAGAAACCACAGAACGCCACCTGCTACGATCCTTACATACTCCTTTAGCCTCGTCCACATTCATACAATTACGCCGGTTACGAATACTGCGCACTATAGTGCGCACCTGGCCTTTCTGAAGAACCTTACCAATCATTATTATCAAATAGTAAACATTTTTATAAATAGTTGCGGACTCTGAGTTGCTTAGTAACTGGCACTATGAATGTATTTCCTTCTCAGAAGCTTAAGTGGACAAACATAATGCACTTGTCCTATCCGTCACGCATGTTGTAATCAAAGTAAATAAGTTAACCGCATACTTGACACAGTTACCGAGTCATTCGGATTATTGTCCGCCTGTGGACCTAAGGCAATGGAACAATACCACCACGCCTGTATTCCCCGAAGGGTTAGGCAGAGGTGTACCAATGTACACCCACATTTTGCCGGTATATTTAGGTGCCATGTAACAGGGGGCGAGCCTATTGCCATTAACCGGGCACATATCTAAACTCCGAGCTGCTACCGAGAATTTCATAGAAAAACTCAATAACTCTTTTTGCTCGACCTGGGAATCGAACCCAAGACCTCTAGCGTAACAGTTGTGCTTAGGACCACTAGGCCAACAAGGCAGTCTATCTAGTCAAGGAAACAATGTACGCGTAAAATTCACATAATAACGTTCCCAATTTTCCCTCGTCCCTTCTGGAACTCGATATGTTGGAGCGGAATTTCCCGGCGAAATTCCGGCGTGACTTACCGCTCGAGCTGGAAAATGTCGTTTTTAATTTATAGACATTCTTATTTTATGTAGTGTTCTTACTTGTAGCAGGTATATAATCAATGGATCGTAAATAAAGCTTAATAAGTAAGCAAGACAAACGACAGCCGAGAAATTAATACTTTAATTCATTCGGAAAAGTAAGGTTCTTTTATGTTTAAGTCTTTGAAAATCACATAATTTAAAACTGCTGAAATTCGTTGAAGTTCTGCTTTGTAATAATACTTTTTCCGTTGACGTGGTTTGCTTGTTTCTACCGGACTTTTCTTATCCTGTAAAGTGGACACTCATTAGTGTTAATTTTATTACGTTAGTAGTAGTATAGAGATATTTGGCAAAGAGGTAAGAGTAAAAAGAAAAAGGAGATTCATTTCTAGAAATTCATTTCTAGATTCCATTCTAGAAATGGAGGATTAGTGAATTGAGAGCACAATATACCTATATTACATTGCAGATGGTCCCGAATGGGTCCCGATTGCTACAATATAACTTGTTTTAGGGTTTTTTAAAGAATAGCAGTCGGGTTTTTTAGTTTTTTAAATTACCGTTTTTTATTTTTTATTGTTTTAAAAAAGAAATTAATATACCCAGTATCACTCTTACAGTAAATACGAATCTACCGACACCTCTCAAGCTAAAATCCATCGAGCCATTCAGCCTGCAGAGCGAGCCAAACATTTGAATTTGGCGCCAAAAATCCGCCATTTTGTTTTTTTTTTTTTATACCCAGTGTCACTCTCACAGTAAGTACGAATCTAACGACATCTCTCAAGCTAAAATCCATCGAGCCGTTCAGCCTGCAGAGCGTGCCAAACAATTATACATACAAACATACATACATACATACATATATACATACATACATACATACAAAAATACCCTCGAAAAACATAACCCTCCTTCTGTCGCAGTCGGGTAAAAAGAAAATAGGAGATTACATGGCTCAAGTCCCAAAAATACTAAAGAATTTTGTTGACGAATCCTTTCGTGCGTTTTCCCTATAAATATATATGTTTTATTTAAAGGCTTCATAAACACTTTGTGTTAATTTTATTATAGGTTTTATCCAAATATAAAAAAAAACATCGGTAAAGTTAGAAATAGCACCCATGCGAATCTGGAGCTGATCGTTTTATATAAATGTAATGTAATGTAATTCAAAGCACATAGTAATAGTAGTACCTAATAGTCTGAAGTGTTCATAGATAAACATATACCTAAATACATGATTCAATCACCGCGACACACGTGATTCGAGACTGAAATTATCAACGCGCCCACGATTACTTGGGATAAATCATTGATCCAAGAATATTCATAGATTCATTCATAGGAGGAAGACAAAAATATCATTCAACTACATAATGCTAACTACGTCCATATTTCATACGAAAATGAAACAAACATAAATACAAATCTACAGCCACAGATCGCCGGTGTGTTTCGGTCCCATGTAATAGGGGGCGAGCCTATTGCCATTAACCGGGCACAGATAACTCCAAACTGCTACTGAGCATTTCATTGAAAAACCCATTAACCCTTTGCTCGACCTGGGAATCGAATCCAAGACCTCTAGCGTAGCATTCGCGATTAGAACCACGAGGCTAACGAGGCAGTTACAAACATTCTTTTTTATTAATCACCAAAATTACATTTCCACTATAAAAGTGAAAATCACAAGGTTTTAGAAATAAAAATGTTGACCTTATCAATAAAACAAAAGAAAAACTAGTTAATTGATCAATGTCTAGTGCCATACGGGTAAAAAACAAAATTCGGCAATTTATTTCAAGTAGTCGCATTACTCAAGGCGCGGGCGCATTGAAGGTCGCCAGAGATTTGAGAGTGTGGCAGATTGCCGAGGAAAATTGTCACTGGCGTGCACACCGGGGCCTAAATTATAGTGCACCAAATGATACGTATTCACATAATTATAGTTTTACTTGGTCATCATCATCTGCTAAGCCTTTTCCCAAATTCTCGAACTAAATGAGAGAAAATTTAAAACTTGCATCAAACGCACACTATGTAGTCAAGCATACTATAAGTTAGAAGATTATATTAATTATAAGAATGCTTGGCTTAATGCTGATCATGCTCCACAGAGACTCGAGTTCACAAATTAATATAATATTATTTTATGGGGATGTTTCTTACCACTTTTTCATTTTTTATTGACCTTAATAACGTGTACCGTTATTTTAATAGCATTTTTTTTTTATATTCCACATGATCTGTCGTTTAGTTTCACTAAAACCTTAATTTTATATAATGTAACATCATTTATTTCAATTTTGTGAGTGACTGCCTATCTGACCTCCACAACCTAGTTACTGGGCAACACAATACCTCTTGGTAAGACTGGTTGTCAGGCTTCCTGGCTTCTATCCGTAACGACTGCCAAAGATCTAGGAATGGCAGCCGGGACCAACGGCTTTACGTGCTTTCCGAGCCACGGAAGTGTCACTGCCACACCACCAACTTCCAAACCCCGGGCTGCTACTGTCTTTTGGCCCGACCTGGAAATCGAACCCAGGACCCCACACTCGTCAGTTACGCCTGCGACCACGAGACCAACGGGGCAGTCCTCAGTGTATAGAATTCTACTTGGTATGTAATAATAATACCAGCCTATTAATCCTATTATGCATTATCCCAGTGTGGAGCAAAGGCCTATTCTCATACAGCAAAGGCATGACTGTTCATTTCAGACTTATTATATTGATTGTAAGTCCAGGATTCCTTACGATATTTTCCTTAACCATTGTCAGTGATATCCGAGATAAACACATTTATGAAATAGAAAGAGCCACTATGGTACTTCCCGTGCCTCTGCGATGAGGTTAACCACAGGGCCACGCATTTGCAAGGCCTCTGGTATTGCAGATGCCTTTAAGTAGGTAGCTGGGACCAGTTGTGCCGTGGGATTGTTTGCCATCTATATTTATTTTGTAGAGCAAAATCGACTTCAGTTCATGTGGTGCACTTCGAGTGTGACCTCTTCGAGTAAGAAGATTACGGCATCCCCTAACAACAATCGAAGTAATTCATTGCAAAATTAAAATTAAAATGAGAAAAATACTGTTTGTTTATTATAAACTAGCGCACTACCTGCGACTTCGTCCGCGTGGCTTTTTTTTATGTTAATTAATGTAATTGGACCTGTGCCGTTTTAATTAACTATAAATAAATAAATAATAATAAATTTCACCCGCATTAAGTTACGTCTTTGTTTACAGCTCCGCTCCTGCAGGTCGTAGCGTGATGTTATAGCTTATGTTAATCAAGGATATTGTTGAATTCTAATGATGAAAGAATTTTTTAAATTGTTCAGTTTTTTTTGAGTTTATTCGTTACATAGACACTTAAATACAAACATACAAATCTTTCCTCTTTATAATATTTTAGTATAGACTTAAATCAATATTTATAAGTATAGTGTTTAGGTTACACATAATCATAAAATAAATATTATTATTAAACAATAAGTTCTAGACACAATAAGTTATTTAAAAAAAAACACTTTATTTTACCCCTGAAAACCCGATTATTTTTTTAATAACTGTAAATTCGATTTTAATTTGTTTTGAAATCAATAAACAGTTAGTGAATTGAGATGACAAAAAGTTACGTCACAGATTAGTATAGTATTGTCATACAAAATCTATGGGGGAATCGCGTTTAGACAGTTCATAAAAAGTAGTCAATTGATTAGTGGTATCATCTACCCAATTAATTGTAATTAAACCACAGACAAGTTCACCTCTACTTGTCTGTGGTTTCAAAATACGAGACATAGATAAGCTCCGAAACTTTCAACAATAGCTGCCAACTTACATAAACAATGAGGAAAGCCTAAAAACTTTTTGTTGCTCTATCTATACGTTACAGTTGTTCATTTTCATGCAGAAAAATACAGCGCATTCAAAAGCAGAACGCTTTCTGCAACCATTGTCTTGTTTTTTTTTCTATTTGAATAATCTCTTATTAATATGTTTACTTTCTCGGCTACACTTATTTCCACTATGATTTGTTTCGAACATAGTAACATTTTTGGAAAAAGGTATTTCCATTTTGTATTTTTCAGTTTGAGCGAGGTAGTCTAAAATGATATTATTCCATCTTTTTAGTTGACCTATTAAATTTAATAGTGCTTAATGGTATTCATATGAATAAAACTCTACTTTAGGTCTTTCGCCCTAGAAAGACCTACCCTGACCTTATTGGAAAGATTGGGTGCGCTGTACTCGTAACCCGGCGGCATGCTTGTATGACCAGATGTAGGAACGTGGATGAGACTACAGGAGTATGTAACGATCTTAGCAGGCGGCGTTCTGTGGTTTCTGCCTACCCTCAAAAGTTTTTGTATGTATGTACAACTCTACTTTACCAAAACCACAAAAATCTAAACCGTAGCCGTAATCAATATAGGCAGCAATTAAAAATAATAATTTTATTTGTAAATCTTCCGTCTGACAAGCCAGGGGCCTATTTAATAAAGCTGACAGGTGACATTTGACAAATAACGGTGACAGTTTTCAAATTTGTCAAATTTCTGTTTAATAAAACTCTAAATGCATTGAAAATCATGACATATTTCTGTTTGACAGTTGGCTGACGTTCATTTGAATACATCACGTGATGACATGAAATTGCGAATTGTCACTGGAATTTGATATGCAACTAAGCCATATGTTGAGAATTTTAAGTTTCTTATTTTGGTAGAAAAGGTTAAAAATATATTACGTTGAATAGAGACAAAGAATATTTATTAAAAAATTATCACTTCTCTATCGCTTTTCTCCGTGTAGACTATGTTTGTTATTTCTCATAAAAGATTTTACTTTACACCGACTTCCACTTTTACTCGTTTTTGATAGAATTTTCGAAAATCCTTTAACACGTATCTCATCTTTGATTTTTTTATTGATTGAGATTTTTTTAATTTTTTTGCACAAACTTTCATCTTTTTTGGTTCCTTTCGTTAAAGGGGTAGAATATTCAAAAATCCTGCTTATTTCAGAAAAGGAATCTATCATCCAAAGATTATTTCAATTTCAATGTTTTAGGATATGCATTGAAGAATCATCATCAGCCACTCCACAGTCACAGTTAGATAGTCCACTGATGGACATAGGCCTCCCCCAAAGGTTTTCAAAAAGACCCAAATTATGAATATAAATTTATGGGTTAAATCGAATTAAACAGATTAACTTCGGTTAAACACCGACAGAAACCTTTAATCATGATAAATACTAGCTTCTGCCCGCGACTTCGTTCGTGTGGTTTTAATCGCCCGTGTTACATCTTTAGTTACTGCTCCGAGTGTTGTAGCGTGATGTTATACAGCCTACGGCCTTCCTCGATAAAAGGACTAAGCTACAAAAAGGTTTTTCAAACCGAACCAGTAGTTCCTGAGATTAGCGCGTTCAAAATAAGAGAATGATAAAACTAAGAAAAAAATATGTAAACATGTATACTTCCACCGAAAATTGGTGTGAACGAGATGTAGTAAGTAGTTTTTTTAATACGTAATTTTTGTACGGAACCGTCAGTGCGCGAGACCGACTCGCATTTGTTGGTTTTTTAACAGTCGGGCCAAACGGTCGATTTAGAAATTTTCGGCAGGCCAAAAATTTGTGCAAAAGAACCAAAGGTATAGTAAGTATAATGTAGCTATTTAAAAAAGGATAAAACTCAGCATCAAGCTTCTTAAGCATTGTTAAACATCAAATTGAATGGATCAACAGAAGTTATCAATGTGATTTCTGACAATATTTCTGTTATAGGTAATAGTTTTCATAAGTTAGGCGTCATATTAGATATTGATAGTTACGCGGGTCATTTAAAATCCATCCGCGGGGCACCTCATGGCCCGCGGGCCTGCGGTTGAGCAGCCTTGGTATAGATGAATAAACCTCAGAAACAAATTTTGTTTCTGAGGTTTGTGTATGTCAGCAATTTTTAAAATTAAGTGAAACGATTGAATATATTTTGTCAGATTAAGCTTTAATATCAGTGTAACATGAAACCAATTTCAAAGTAAAGTCGTAGTAGGCGGAACACGCAGCACATCTGCACATGTGATAGATGTAACTGAAATGATGTCTGCGTACTGCTAGTAGAACTGAAAGGCCTGTGATTCTCCGTCGTAGGCAGGTCATTAGCTGAAAACATAAAAACAAATGTTTGACAATGAATATAAATTATTCTTCACAAAGAAGATTGGTTACTTAAGCCACATGCGAGCACACGAAAGACAACTACAGCGGAGCTGAAGCAATCGCCTTGACCGATCACATCATCATCAGAAATTATTCTTGTAATGGTAGGTCATTTGACATCAAGAAAGATGCATGGACTACCACAAGATTCCACGAAAAGAATGTTTAAATTCTTAAAATCATGCCCTTTCTCGCCGAAGAGCATCGTGTAACTATAGTACATTCATGTTTAGTTTTAGTTCCATGCAATAAACAGCGAGCCTTTTGAGAATAAGAATTGAATTGAATTTGGTAAGAATTTTATACTCCAGGCTACTATTGAAAAATTCCTGATGGGAAAATGTAATAAAACTTTGCCAGACCTGTAAATTGAACCCAGGACCATGCTTAAAAGTAGCCCTTGCTACATCTAAAGCTAAATAGTATCTTCTAGTTCTCCTGCAATGGATAAACTCTCCCTAATAAATCAATAAATACGGGCAGTGAAGGACTGGCCATTATACACGTCGTTCGGCTGATATGATAATAAAATTATGTAATAATTTGTAATATTATGTATCAATGGAAATATTACTTACTTGAAGCATTGATGTGGTTATTGGATTTTCAATAAATCCTATGCGAGATTTAGCTTTCATAAAGGCTCAGGAATACAGATTTATTATAAAACAAATTTCTTTTTGCTGAAAAATAATACAATTAATCACAAAAAATATTTTTGACATGTTGTAACAAAAACATCAATTATGTCACAATGACCAACAATAAACGACTACACACCGTTCACCTTAAGATGTCCCCTGCCGTGATGTTGGCCCTATTGCTTTGTGAACCTGTCTTGCAGTCACAAGGCATAAGTGCCAACATCACGGCAGGGGACATTTTACGGTGAACGGTGTGTAAATTTAAAATTCACTAAATGGCGTTATGGTATAAGCTACTAATGGCAGGATTGCGGCTCATTAGTGAAATTACAGCTACTCTTTATATGCCTGTAAATCACAGTTCCGGTAACACGTCCTCACAGTAAATAAACGCGTGATGGTATATGTGTGGGTGCTTGAAGTAGGGCAATTAAGAGAACAAAAGGAGAATTCATGGCATTATAAAAATAATAAATTAAAGACGAAAGGATATTTTTTAAATATTTTAGAATTTAAAAAAGCTGTTGTAGTATTTCTGTGCTGAAACTGGGAAGTAAGTTTAAGTAATTTGATTAATCGCTCCAATTTGTGTTTGACGCAGCGTACCCTATCTCAAAAACTACTGAACCAAGTACAACAAAAAAAATACTCAAATCGGACTTGTAGTTACGGAGATATGCGCGAACAAACATAAAAACATACATACATACATACATACATACATACATAC
Organism: Caradrina clavipalpis; assembly: GCA_932526535.1. Lineage (NCBI taxonomy): Eukaryota > Metazoa > Arthropoda > Insecta > Lepidoptera > Noctuidae > Caradrina > Caradrina clavipalpis. Next base: position 8,682,204 of record OW052107.1, on the reverse strand, counting down.
ATACATACATACATACATACATACATACATACATACATACATACATACATACATACATACATACATACACTTTTGAAATTTGGCACACTTGTTCAGACGCTGATATAGACTAACATATACGAAAACTGGGCAGTTCTGGAAATATTACATACATACGGGTCGAATTGATAACCTCCTTTTTTTTGAAGTCGGTAAAAATTCGCATATAAGTTTATCGGCAATCACTGTATAATATTGATTACCCAGACGATATTTTTGGCTAGAAAAAAAGGGGTGCGGTATCTCTTTCGAACAACCCTTATGAAAATAACACTTTTATGAAAATAATAAAATAAAATAATAAAATTATGACTTAAAAAGTTCTGCTATAAAAGGTGTACCCGCAGAAACTATCGATCGACTATGTGTTTGGTTATAACCTGTTTTATTCTTTTTATTTTTAATTATTTGATGAGTTCTCACTGACATTAATATTTGGCATTATATATATGTATTGTCAGTCTGACGCAGTTATCATAGATTAATATTATGTCAAAGTGAAAAATGATCGCACTCCAACAAAAAGCTTTTAAGTTAAATTAATTTTAAATGTTAGGCATATTAATTTACAACTGCTGTGATTTTGTATATTAATAAACATTCACTGTTCCGAGAATTGATTAATGTGCATTCAAGAAGATATGTCATTGTTGGCCGATCCGCAATACCAAAAAGAGCTGTCATGTTGTTGCAATGCATGTGGTTTTCAGAACACGGATCACATTTTACATGATTGCCGAAAATTGTCTATTAGAAATAAAATGCCCGGATAAGAAAGAAGGAGTTCAAACTGGCTTAGAGTGCCTGGGCTGTTTGTGTCATAGATTGTGGTCATATAAATTAAGTTTTTAAATAAATCAGTTAGTCGTATGACGTACAAATTGTGGCACAAATGAGTGGCCGGGAAACACACATAATTATCTTCTATTTTAAATGTGATTGAGTAAATAAATACAATAGCTGCACTGACTGTTTCATTTATTTTTAGTTAATACACTTTTGTCTGATTACTATTTGCAGGGAACTTTCATTCAAATTAGATAAACGTTATTATTAAAATTAAAATCCGATTTTGGTTGAATTATGTAAAAGCAACTCGGTATGAGTACCTACACAGGCTACTACTCTCAGCTTTAAAGAAATCGTGCCTTTTGTTGCATAAAATATTTCTAACATAACATCTTATAACATCTTATAATTATGTGTCATACCATTATCTATACATATAATAAAATCGTAACGAGACCAATTCTGTACATTCAATATTTTTTTCGAAAAGTGATTGCTACTTGTCAAATACATCATACTGAATCCAAAATTATAGTTTTTGGAATTTTTGTCTGATTGTTTGTTTGTTTGTTTGTTTGTATGTACGCGCATAACTCAGTAACTCCTGCACCGATTTGAAAAATTCTTTTTTTGTTGGATAGCCCATTTATCGAGGAAGGTTATAGGCTATATAACATCACGCTACTACTTACGGGAGTGAAGCAGTATTAAAAAACGTAACTTAAGGTGGATGAATAAAGCCACGCGAACGAAGTCGCGGGCAGAAGCTAGTTTATTATAAGATCTATTAGGTTTCAATCGAAAGATTATGAAATATACTATTTGTTGATCATAATTTTATTTTGTTTAGGTACCAGTATAATAAAAAAGAAGTTTAAAAAACTAAAACCCGACTACAAAAAATTCACGTTCTAAAAAGTATGAAACAAGAAAACATTCTCATCTGAAAGCCGTGGTCGTATGCCACTTTACCCTAAACTTTAGTGCTAAAGATTCATGTTCTATAACTACATACATACAGTTTTACCTGAATTAGGTGGCATACGACCACGGCTTTCAGATGAGAATGTTTTCTTGTTTCATACTTTTTAGAACGTGAATTTTTTGTAGTCGGGTTTTAGTTTTTTAAACTTCTTTTTTATTTAAAATATTTTGGGGTTTAAATTTAGACATTTATATGCGTAATATTATTGGAACTGCAACATATATACACAATATATGAAATAATAATCTATTAAGTCTCCCAAACGAAATATTGGTTAGTTAGATAGGTTTATGATGCGTTCTAAAGGGTGCTATGTACAATTTACTTATATAATATATATATATATATATATATATTTGAAATGTGCTAATTAAGCCCTTTAGTTTGATATGCAACACGACCATATTTGGAAGAAAAAAATTTTTTTTTCACATCTTCTTGAGCCCCAGAGGGCGCCACATACAATTTATTGCAACATAATGTAGCCTATAACCAGCGGACGATCAAGACGCTTCTAATGACACCTCATTTGTCAATTTACGTTAGACGGTTTAGAAGTTATGAGGGAACAGATGAACATCCATACATACATACATACATACATACATACATACATACATACATACATACATACATACATACATACATACATACCGGTCAACCTCATAACCCTCCTTTTTGCTTCGCCGTAGTCGGGTAAAAATACAGATTAGTTGATTATGGAAAAATAACCATTGTAAGGGTGTTTTTAATATCGTGCGGATTTCATCACGCATGCGGGATTGCCTCGCACGATATTCTGCTGCCCAAGATCACGCCTGCCCGCGCTACCCTTTGTGGGGCAGTCCCGCATGTGTGATGAAATCCGCACGATATTAAAAACACCCTTAACCCTTACATTCAAAAATTAAAAATTTAAAAAACCCCCGACCCAAAATCCTAGTTTCCCTCTAAAAAGTAAAAAAATACCGGGGGCCGATTTTGCTACAGGGTACGACCGTAGACAGGTACGACCGTCCCGAGCGATCCCCCAACGCGACGTATTTTATTTTTTTACTTTTTAAAGGGAACTAAGGATTTTGGGTCGGGGTTTTTTTAAATTTTTTATTTATTTTTTTATTTTATACTTTTTATAGGTAAATACTTATTATAATGTCGATTTTATTAAGTTGTAAATACATTCAGTTTTCCTTCCCCACTTTCATCCCCATAACTTTTAAACGACTCAAGAGATTTTCATCAAACATGTCTAAGAACACCTTTCATACAAAAAAAAACTAAATTGATATCGCTTCATCCGTTCGGGAGCTACGATGCCACAGACAGACGGACAGACAGACAGACAGCCCCCAGACCCCTCTTTTTGCGTCGGGGGTTAAAAAGATTTATAAAAAGATACATTAATAAAGTATGTTTGAAAATGCCTTAAAAACTACATTGCACAAATACTTTTATGCTTCTTTTAGCCAGCAGAAAACTAGAACTCGAGACAATTTATTTTTAATGTCGCTTTTGCGAGCGACCATTATTGTTTTTAAAATGAAATGATAGTTGATTTTAAAGTAGTTAAATTACTATTCAATTAATACCTCTTTCAATTCAAATAAATTTCCGAGAATGGGCAACATTTTTGGAAGGTGCGATTTTTTTTAACGTTGATAACACCTAAATATCTTATAGGACATATGTCATATACGGCTGGCGCGCATGTCATAATGGTCAGCTTTATTAAACAGCACTTGTCAAGACAATTTGCCAATTTTGACATAAAAGTCAGCTTGTCAGCTTTATTAAATAGGGCCAGGCTGTTTATTTTTTATGAAAGTGTTATCACGCACTTGGCGAGTTTCCAATCAGGTCACGGTAGGCAGTGCTTCAGAGGCTTCTAGATTAAAATGATACACTTTATTATTTCCATGACGTAACTTCCTTGAGAAAAATAAAATGGGAGACAATATTGGCTTTTCAAGATACAAATAAGCATTTTATACTACGCAGTAAAACTCTACCCAGCTTATTAATTGATTTATTAAAAATAATACTAAAGCATGGCTGTTTGACCGTCTTTTACGATTGATTGGGAGTCTGGAACCTGAAATCCGGGATAATTGCAATTTTACAGGATGTAAAATTGATATGTTGTTATGTTTTCGACAAAAGAACTTTGTGCAGGGGCCACACGGTTTCTTTTTATGATTTATGTTAGCACTAAGACAGTTTTTTGGAAATTCAACCGCTAAGGGGGAGTTAGTATGAGTGTAAAATTTTATTTCTTGGGTTAAATTACATGAAACATGAAGTATGAAATCTTTGACAGTCGTTACTGTTAGTCAGAAGCCAGAAAGTCTGACAACCAGTCTTACCAAGAGTATCGTATTACCCATTACTGTGTTGTGGAGGTCTGATAGGCAGTCGCTCCATGTAAAATACTGATATTCAGCTGCATCCGGTTCGACTGGAAGCCGACCCCAACATAGTTGGGAAAAGGCTTTTTTACTATTTCTTAAAGGGGGTTAACTAACTAAGTGTTGAGTGGGTAGGGGAAGTTCAAATGTGCGAAAACGAAGTCGCGGTCAAATTGCTACTAGAAAATAAGAAAGGCATTGACGCATTTGAAATAATTAAGGCTGTATATCGATTGCAATTGGAAGTAGGTAAGTAATTAAGGCTATATATAGATTGAAATCTGCTGCCACGCACAATAATAATTATTCTAGATTAATTAGATGTTCGTCGCATTATTATCTATATATTTTATTTAGCCTTACTGATATACAAAAAATGTTAATTACTGTTTGTTCGTTTCTTTGTCCTCGTATGATTGACGTCAAGGTTTAATGATATCTTTTGTAATAAAAGATGATGTATGTTATAGGCATATTTTTAGATATTTCGTTATTTTATACCACTTTACCTAGGGACCCTAGGAATACCTGTAGATGTCCTGTAGTGCTTTCCTGTAAAAATTTTCTTTAGGTGAATTGACCAGTTCATTCAAATTCATCGAGGCATCCTTTTCAAGAAAAGCACTGCTGGAGATACTGCTGAAGATGTCTAGGGGACAATATTAGTAACTTTTTTGAACTTTGCTTGGGTCTGGCTGTTTGTGTGTGTATGTGTTTGTAAACTCACTCACGATACAGGAGAAATTCAAAGTGTGGGGCAACGCTTTATTTAAAAAAAAACTTTCGCATTTTAATCTCTGTCTCATCACTACCAGTCAATACTGCCTCATTTGTACGAGTACCAACATTTTTGACAATGATTGTCCCGGAGATAAGATTGCGTAGTTACCTACAATATCACACACGAAATAGGAGAATAAACGACCAAAAACTTTCAAAATCTTTTGAACGTTTTTTATCACGAGAATAAGTATTCAAGTATCATTCCCTGGTACGGAGCATTTGGATACTTGAAGCTTTTGTCTGACTTTAAGGCCTACGCAGACCGGGAAGCGTGGCAAGAGATTTAAATTTTTGCCATTGGATATTCGACCGTATCTACATATAAATACGACATAAATTGTTGTGCTTTAAAATGATTATCATCGAAAGGGATTTTTTGATAGGCTTGTATACTCGTATACCTAAATTATTTCACAACATAAGACCACCTTGAAGGTTTCTGATGGATTTATATTCAGCCAGCTTTAAAGAAGAAAGTATGTTCTATAGTTTCGACACGTTCAATGCAGAATATTCAATAACAAACAACTGTCAAATAAGGAATAGTGCGGGTAAAAAAAAATGGCTTTTTCACAACCTTTAAATTTTTTAATTGTAATTTATAAGAGACACTGTTAAGAAAACACATGTAATTTAATGCTAGTACTTACTAAATAATATAAAAGTAAATTGTGACTCTAAATATACTACTTTTATAACATACAGCAAGTGCTTACATACCCACATTTTTTCAGTGCTTTTTCGAATTTGGCTAAAGTATAGGTGCATGTGTACTTTTACTTTGGCCGCTACGTGCAAAATCCAATGCCTACAGGTAAAACCCAGTATCGTTAAAGTGGTATTCTCGTAATACCGTTATCGCGTAACGCCGTCGTTACTGATAATAATTCGATGATAACGACTGTTTATTGGAGCAGATAAGCAGGTGGAACGAGCGTGAAATATTTTTTATATAATTTTTCGTCTATAATAATAATGTAAAAAGTTAATGTTTGTTTGTAAAGGTGCAGTTTTGCACCCTTGTAGTAGCTTGTCATAATAATTATAAATAATCAAATAAAATTATGACACCTAGTTAATAATGAATTAAAACTTGTGTTTTTTATGTTAGACAGTATTTCAGAATATACCTCTTTAAAAGCAATACAATTGCCTAGTGCTGTTCGATGGTATGTTAATCATCCAAGGGAGGTCAGAATTAAAATAAAATAAAAAAGATTTATAAGGTCTTCAATGTATCAAACAATATTCCTGGCTGTAGTAGCATCGAATAAAATAACCCCTTAAAATAAATAAAAAGCTAATAGCTATATCTAGGTGCATAAGACCTCTTTTCATAAAGTCTTCATTCAGGCATATGGTTCCTATTTCAAATAGTAATAGCAGTCACCGATCAATTGACATTCTTTTAATGAGCTGTCAAAACGCGATTCCCTTATGGATTATGTGTGGTAATAGTACTCAATTGACTAACTTTTATTGATTTCAAAGCAACAAAATAACAGATTTTCAACTGTTTGAAAGTAAATCGGGTTTTCAGGGCTAAAGTAAAGGTTTTTTTAGAGAACCACCAAGACGCTCGTTGTTTAAAATACCTTTATTTTTGGGGAACAACTGGAGTTGCTCAGCCAACATCTCTGGGGTCATTGAACCCATTAATTATAGTTGTCAACTTTCCCTCCGACATTTGAACTTGGAACCAAAACACGACTCGAGTTCGCGGTAATTAGTCGAAAGGAATAAAATTGTGCATTGCACGCAATTCTTTTCCAATTAGAGCCGAAAGCGAATCAAATAACTATAACCGAAATTATTATCGACAATTATTGTGTTTCAGGGACAGACTGTATTTTGTAAGTCGGCTGGACCTACCAAACGGTGTTTTAGTTTCAATAAGCAATAATAAAAGTCTACGTTCCCAAAATATGCATCACCATTTCATTCGAATACAAAGATAAATTAAATGTCTGTTTGTAATGAAAAATTAACAACTTTTTACCCGACTGCGACAGAAGGAGGGTTATGTTTTTCGAGGGTATGTTTGTATGTATGTATGTATGTATGTATGTATGTATGTATGTATGTATGTATGTATAATTGTTTGGCACGCTCTGCAGCCTGAACGGCTCAATGGATTTTAGCTTGAGAGGTGTCATTAGATTCGTATTTACTGTGAGAGTGACACTGGGTATGTCAAAATAAAAAAATCAAAATGGCGGATTTTTGGCGCCAAATTCAAATGTTTGGATCGCTCTGCAGCCTGAACGGCTCGATGGATTTTAGCTTGAGAGGTGTCATTAGATTCGTATTTACTGTAAGAGTGATACTGGGTATATTAATTTCTTTTTCAAAACACTAAAAAAATAAAAAATAAAAAACGGTAATTTAAAAAACTAAAAAACCCGACTGCTATTCTTTAAAAATCCCTAAAACAAGATAAATTGTAGCAGTCGGGACCCATTCGGGACCATCTGCAATGTAATATAGGTATGTGCTCTCAATTCACTAATCCTCCATTTCTAGAATGGGTCCCGACTGCTACAATTTATCTTGTTTTAGGGATTTTTAAAGAATAGCAGTCGGGTTTTTTTATAATTGAAATATAAACACACGGGACATACACGAAAAAAACACGTTTTTTCTGTCTATCTGTTCCAGCTTATCTCCGAAACAGCTAGACCGACTTCCAATGACAGATAACTTCTACGAAGTAATTCAGTCGACTTCCAATGACGGATAACTTCTACGGAGTAACTCAGTCGACTTTGTTTTAAGAAAAAAATCAACAGCATTCTTTTTTCTTTAGGCCGCAATTTTAGTGTCCAAAACGAAACAACATAATAATAATTAGGGATTCCGAGGAGCGAGGAGCTTGTCCGGGCAGGTCAGTTACCGCACAGTCATTAAGATGGACTCTGGTAGCCAAGACTCGACCAACAAGTTTGCCTTTAAAAATCAAAACAGCAAGCCTTCTCATAAACCGAACCGTTAAAGAATCGTAAAATCTACAATTAATTCCGGTTAAGTAATTGTATTTTATTCATTCGTTAATTAAATGGTTCATAAAACAGTGAGTAGCAGGGCATTAAAAAGCATTAATTTTCACTTAATCAATTAAGTGAAAATGAATGCTTAATGCCCTATCAATTTTAGATGTAAAATGATATTAAAAGAGATAATATTTGGACCGTGTACCGCATAATCTCCATTCTTATCAACTGGATTATATTATTCAAACGTCAAATGCAATTTCACTTCAGAATTATTGCACAATAAACTTAAATACCTACCTATGCTAAGCATAAAGTTTGACTATTCAATTATGTGCTTTAATATAATGCAAAAAGAACGTGTTCGTAATACGCTGCATTATGAACCTAAAAACGAGTGAATGTGTTGAGAAATATGTATGTATATGTATGTCATGGTAGGCCTCATGTCGCAGACTTGACTGTCACTAATAACTGGTGAAATTAGGGTGTGTACACAGCTCTGCCCAGCCCTTCGGAGTAACAGTCGTTAATGTTACGTTACGATAAACATTGGCTTTTCCATGAAAATTAAATACAAAACTTATTACTTTTAAAATTTCGATGAAGACAGCAAATGACACATGCATTGTTATTCTCTAAAAATCACTCTCAATGAATTTAAGTAGTCGTGATGGCCCAGTGGGTAGTCGTGCTGGCCCAGTGGGTAGTCGTGATGGCCCAGTGGTTAAGGCACCCGCCTCTCATGCACGAAAATGTGGGTTCGCAACCGGACACCGGCTAGTACCAATGTGACTTTTTCTAATACATATGTACTTTCTAAGTTTATCTTGGACATCATTAACATTGGTAACCATGTCTGAGATCCTTGAGGCGGTTTAGAAACTCTGACACTAGGGTGTGTGGGGTCGTTAGACCTTACTGCCCACACGATAAAGAAGAATGAATTTAGGTGACGTGCGCTGGAGGAAGCTGTCATTCCACCTGGATTCCACAGCTGTCAATTCTCAAGCTCATTTCAACAAAATTCACCAAAATAAACCATCACTAATCTAAAGCTTACTTCACTTCACCTAAATTCACCGACGGAGATAGATTTTCGTTAAGTCTGTGAGAAATGCATTAGGACACACCTCTGCTTATAGATTGCTCAGCATCCGGGTAGTTTTATGTAGATATTTTCCTTATATGACTCGACCACCGCAGCAAATTACCTACCTATCAGATATTTAACGTTATACTGCTAACCTATCGACGTATAAATTAATTACTAAACTGGCTTTCGCAACGGCAAAATGAAGAAACGTAAACACTAGACCAACTAGACTAACTTAATTAGTTTTCATATTGTCACAGACAGTATGTCTATTACATGGATTTTCTTACCCATTCTTCTCCATACGAAACTACCTTTTGGAATAGACAACTAGATTCAATATTAATAATTTTTTCTCTTGTAATTGACGTTCAAAAGTTCCTTTTAATAGTCTATTTGAAATAAATGAGTTGATTTTGACTTATAAAGTGAAAGTTCCCAGAAAGTCATCAATTACCTAAATCTAGATAGATAATATGTTATACACGTGACCTAGGTCAACCTAATACATAAGTTTAAAATAAAAAAAAATCGTTTTCATTATTATCTGAACGTTGTGTAAACTCTTGGTACATTATATTCTACAGACAACAATCCAAGATGGCGGTTTATTAAAGATTTCCCTTGAGGACTTTTCCTCGTTTGTGCAATAACGGGACCGATGCTTATTGCTTATTTTTATCTGATATACACACAGAGAATTAAACACAGTCAGCATAATATTTGCTTTATAACTAGTGTTATGTTTTGCAGACACACCAAAATCCAGTGAACAAGGACAAACAATCGGCAACAAACAAAGCAATTACTCGCTTCAGGAAACTACTTCGACTGTCTACAACATCCCATATCCACAACCTTCCGGAAAAACAATTAAGAACACAAAAAAGGAGGCGTAGTAGGTAGCAAGGCAAGAAAATCCCATTCGGCAATCCCTTTTCCCAAACCGAACTAGCTTTTAACACAGTCCATGAGCTCGTAAAGGTTCTATTATCGCTATAATACTTTAACACATAAGTTAAGTGATGTTTGCGAGAGAGCTTCGCGGACTAGAACTGAATACAAAGTATCGGTCGGTTCAGAGAAGCCCATATAAACAATCATGGCTGTAAAACTGTCGGCCATCGTGGCCCATCGCTTCTCGTTACAGAAATAAGATTTACACACTCATCGGTCAGTTTCTTTGGAGCTTTCCAATGTTATAGCGATAAATATTGGGTGGGTAAAGTTATGTTGTTACTGTAGGTCAGGGTCTAGTTGATATACTTTTCAGCTTCTGTATTTAGGGAGCTACGAGATAAGATCCAAGCTTCAAGATTGCTTAACCTTTAATGGTATTTGGCACATTATTGATATGTTTGTTACAATCATTAAACAAACGTAGATAAAACTGCTCGTGCTACTGTAACTATACTATACCCCGTATATACCTCATTAGAACCACCCCGGTGGACACCATCAGCACATGGAGAGGGTTCCGTTTCACACCACGTGTATACCCCGCATTCTCACCCACGTTCAGTTACGTCTTTGGTTACTGCTCCGCTCCCGTTTGTTTTACCGTAATGTTCTATACTTATAAACCTTCCTCTTGAATCGCTCTATCTATTGTAAAAACCGCAATAAAATCCGTTGAGTTGTTTAAACGATATCTATGCATGTAACAAAGTCGCGACTTTGTTTTACAGTACGTAGAGATAATGAAATCCTTTAGCACAATAAAGTTTACAAACAGGACCTAAATTTCCATACAGTCAACACCTGAGTCCTACAAACGACAAGCCATGACTGACACACGGCTATAAATCTCATTAAAACGGTAAATAAATATCTGTAAGTGGAGTAGAAACATTTGTCTTCAGCCCCGGCTGGCTATGGACGATATATGGCCGGATTTAGAACGAGCGCAGCAGACTACTTAGGTCGGAGACACACAACTAGGTCCTACGCTTAGTGCTTTACTGCTTAGATTAATTCTGTCCAATAGATGACATGTTTTAGACTTCTAGGGCATCATTAAGCATGGTTTCGATGCCCTCAGGTGCTTGGGGTCTCGCGGCATGACTTGTGAACATGACATGACATGATTCCGGCCACGGCGGATCATCTTAAAGCAGACTAGCCAAGTACGCAGGATTGTGCACAAGTGTGAGCGCAAACACAGGTGCACTCCTTCTTCCCCAACTCGCATAGGGCTATCCGACACAACCGGGGAGACCAGAGGCTTTACGTGCTTTCCGAGGCACGGGGGTGTCACACTACCAACTTCTAAACCTTGGGCTGTTACTGAGAAATTCCTAAAGGAAGAACTCAAGCACTTTTTGCCTGATCTGAGAATCGAACCCATTATCCCATGCTCAACAGTCGAACTTGCCACCACGAGATAAACGGGGCGGTCACAAACACAAAACATTTTGTAAATAGCCATGTAAGCCCTAATTATTTTAGCGAACCATTAAGCATAGTTTCAGTGCAGACGGGTGCTTCATGTCACGCTGCATGACTTCTAAACATGTATCTACCTACTAGTGAACAGGCGGAGTGTTAATAAGACGGAGGACGTCACAATCAGATTAGCCTAGCACCTGACACCCAGTAGGTACCAGACGCCTAGCACCCGACACCTAGCACTTTATCTAAGTAGTACTAGCTTGTGCACTTCGACCGCGTAAATAACGGTTATCGCTTGTTTTATTTTTTTATAGATGGGAAATCATCAAACAACTTCCCCCGCCCTGGGCGGGATGGGAGGGAGTGTCAGACTTTTACTGACTAAAACCCACCTATGTTCCTTCATGTGCCCTTTGCGTTCCGGGGGCGCGGTATCTCTTTCGAACAACTCGCAGCCCGGCAGGCATCGGCCCTCAGTGGCCCTTTCCAAGTTTGCTGACATCTCTTGACGCAGGGGAAGTACTTCAATTTAAAATCCAATCATGATTCAAAAGACACGTAGCGCTAGATGAAAGGTACCCTGACATCCGGTAATAGATCAAAAGAAAGGTATCTTCACCTGACAACCGCGTATATACAAAATTACAGGATGATCGTTTCAGTGGTTTAGACGTGACAAGGTAACAAACAAACTTTCTTTCGCTTTTATAACATTAGTAAACCACACTACTCGGTTCGAGTTACGTTACTCCTTACCAAACGTACTACCAACCGAAGCTCCTAGGTAACTGTGTGGCTACACCCTTACAGAGCTACATCTTAAATCTTTCCTGCACTCACTTGCGAACATTCATCTTTAACAATGTTTCTGTATTGGTTTCTTTCTGAACTACCTACTTCTCGTGTTAGTATTGGTTTTTCGAGTTAGGCCTTTGATTACTGCTTCACTCCCGTGGGTTTGTGTTGTATAACTTATATGTACTATCCTACTAATATTATAAAGGCGAAAGTTTGTGTGTTTATCTCTTCTTCACGCGCAAACGGCTGAATAGATTTGGATGAAATTTGGTACTGAGATACATTGTAATGTGGAATAACACATAGGATACTTTTTATTTCGGACAAAATGTACGGTTCCCGTGGGATAATAATATTAAATTTGATGCGCACGAAGTCGCGTCCAGAAGCTAGTTTCTCATAATCTGGCAATCATATAAGTAACTAAATTTTTTTTTTATCTGACTGTGACTTCTAGAGTTTGAACCGATTTAAATTATAATAACCAGCGTGCTTGTATGACCATGTATTAATGTGGAGGAGTCGAAAGGAGTATGTAAGGATCGTAGCAGGTGCCGTTTGTAGTTTCTGCCTACCCCCATGAGAAAAAGGCGTGAGTTTATGTATGTATGTAAATTATATTATCTATGTACTACCGTCCCCTTACCGAGTAGGACTTACTTGATAGATTACAACAATGTAACACATTAACGCTAAAAAGAGATTTAGTTTATTGTGTCAATTTCTAAGTACATTGTTACGTAATCAATGACCAGTAAAATCGACAATTGTAAATCGTTATCAATATCATTAACATAACAAAATACATACAAATACCGTCTTTAACGCACTAAAAATGTTAGCGTAACGAATTTATTTCGAACGACAGACACCGTTGAACGGCGATAACGGAGATATCGTTACTGCGGAATTTGTACAGTCTACTATCACGAGATATCTGATAACGACAGTGGCATGATATCGTAAAACAATATGCCAAATGGTATTAGATAAAAGCTAATGATATTAAGGTGATATTGAGATTACGCGAGTCGGTTGTATCCCACACGCAACATTGAAAAAGTTCTGCGGGTTGTTCGAAAGAGATACCGCGCCCCCGGAACGCAAAGGGCACATGAAGGAACATAGACGGGTTTTAGTCAGTAAAAGTCTGACACTCCCTCCCGCCCCGCCCAGGGCGGGGGAAGTTATTTGATGATTTCCCGTCTATAAAAAAAAAAAAAAAAAAAAAACATTGAAAAAGTTGGACATGATTTTTTACATACATACCATCACGCCTATATTCCCCGAAGGGTTAAGCAGACGTGTACCAATGTACACCCACAGTTCGCCGGTATGTTTTAGGACACATGTAATAGGGGGCAAGCCTACTGCCATGAACTGGGCACAAATCCTAACTCTAAGCTGCTACTGAGAATTTCATAATAAAACCCAATCACACTTTTTGTTCGACCTGAGAATCGAACCAAGACCTCCAGCGCAGCAGTCACGCTCAGTATCACTAGGCTACCGAGGCAGTTTCATGATTGTTTATATGGCAAATAACAATAATTTGGGCTTCCCCAGACGTCAGTCACAGGGTTACCGCAAAAAGATCAGCAATACAATGCTTGAGAGTGTTTTTGTACTGATTAATTAATTAATGAACTTATACCTACGCGGCGTGTACAGTACCTAACCTACCCACATGATGTTCTCAATGACCTACCCATTACACAAAGTATAATTTCGTGTGTCGTTTTGCAATTTTCAACTCTATAACTGTTAGCATAAGTATAAATTATTATAGACCAACTTTTCTAAATCTGGTTGTAGGTAAATCAAATGGCTCAAACTTTGCAACTACAGCTAAAGTTATCACCTGCTTAGCCTTTTCCCAACTATGTTGGGGTTGGCTTGCAGTCCAACCGTATGCAGCCGAATACCAGAGTTTTACATGAACCGATTGCCTATCTGACCTCCACAACCCAGTTACTAGGCACCATGATATACCTCTTGGTTACACTGGTGGTCAGACTTCTTGGCTTCTGACTATCCGTAACGACTGTCAAAGATGTACGAATGACAGCCGGGACCAAGGATTTACGTGCAACTACAGCTAAAGTAGAGCAGATAAATTGAGAAAGTTTTCCGCCATCTCTCTGTTATCAAAATCACGTGCAGAATAGTAGGCTTTAGAGTTTAAGTCCTCTGAAATAATTAACACTATAATAGATATGTTTATTGAGAACGATTGAAAGAAGTATGGTCACACTATTCGCCTAGAAACCTACACTATTTCTAGGCGACTATTTCAAATTGTTATCGATCACGAGGTGAGCTGTACAGATGGGTATTTTCCAACATCTTGAAACAGATGAGCGCGTCTCTTTTCCGGGTTTTTTTAATCATAAAATACTTAGACCCGCAACTCGAGGAGAAGATGGCGGTACGCCTTGGATGGCTTCCTAAAGACCTGGAAAGAGTAAGCACAACACAGAGGAAACTGGAAGAAATGGAGGGATGCCTTTGGCCAGGAGAGAGACAGCAACTCCAGTACCATACCATCACGCCTGTATTTCCTGAAGGGTTAGGCAGAAGTGTACCAATGTACACCCGCAGTCACGTTAGGTCCCATGTATTAGGGCTGAGCCTATTGCCATTAACCGGGCACAAGTCCTAACTCCGAGCTGCTACTGACAATTTCAAAGCACAACCCAATAACACTTGAGACACTAATGAGTAGGGGAGACTGGGTACGGTTGAAACGGTGGACGGTTGAAACAAAGCGAATATCTCGGACACCGTGCGGGATACGGGGAGGGGTGCAAGGAGGGAAAGGAGCGGGTGACAAGTCGAAACTCGAATTTTAGTGTTGCGTCGCTCTTCGCGCGCTGTGCTTGTGTGTAGGAGGCCCCATTGTGTTTTTTGACGGAAAAGTAAGTATTTTTTGTTCGTTTATTTTTGCAATTATTATGGTTCTGTAGCTACCTACCACGTTATGACATTCTGTTAAGAAATAATGATCCAAACAGTTCTGAGAAGAACTTGGTAGCCACAGTAGGTATACAACGTTTTGACAACAGTGATAAGAAACAAGGAAGCATACAGCCCTGAGAAGGACTGACACCAGATGCCACGCGTCGTCTCCAGGAACACCAGGATCTTCGATCGCCGCGTTTAGCGATTTCTGTTTAGCTCCGCACACGACCGTGGCTACCTAGGAAAGAAAGCGCGGGAAAAATAGGCACCCCTATTTATAACTTTTGCCTGCTCGCAGCTGCACGCCGTAAACAACACAGGCGCCCCCGTGCGGAATCCAAAATTGTAACAATGTCCTGTGTTGTGATTAGTCGAAATTCCACTAATCTTATTGGTTCTGTTTTTCTAAAATGTTTTGTAAATTTAATGTACAAGTTATTATTCGTCAACTCAGATTTTTGTCAGTGTGCTGTATTGTGATTAGTCAAAATTACTCTTTTCTTATTGGTCGTGTTTTTCTAAATTGTGTTATAATTTTAATGTAGATCCCTTTATTGGTTGAGTCACATTTTTGTAAATAGTATAAATAACGTGTAAATAAATATTCGATAATTATTCGCACTTCAAACTTCAACACGAGTTTTCTTCACCCTTCTGATATACCTACTTCAAGGAGTCACTATAGCCACCAAACCTTTGCTATCTAAAGTACTGCCAACATCGCTAAAGTGGTTACCCCGAACTCAACACTGAAGAAATCAACGACCAACGAAGCTTAGCCAGTATCGCCGAATCAATCCTTCCAAGATGTCCACCGATGAACAATCCAGCTCAACATCGCACGCAGTCTCGAAGGCGGAAGCAGCCGGCATATCACTCACCATGCGCATTCCACCCTTCTGGCGAGATCGACCACGACTATGGTTCATCAGTTTCGAAGCCGTTACTAACGACCTCAAGAAAGGCCAAGGCCAGCTCGCTCAGATGGTCATAGCACAGCTCGAGCGACAAGACATCGAGCAAATCACGGACCTGTTGTACAACCCACCAGAGAATGACCAGTACAACGCCATCAAACAAAGGCTCATATCTGCATACGAGGAATCTGACAACCGTCAGTTCCAGAAACTGCTGTCCGAAATGGAACTCGGAGACCAGAAGCCCACGCAATTGCTCCGTCGCATGCGAAACCTTGCCACAGACAAGATTCCAGAATCCACTCTGCGACTTATGTGGACAAGCCATCTCCCATCACACGTCCGTTCAGTCCTCGCCGTCAGCGAAACATTCAGCACTAAGACCGCACTCGACGAACTCGCGCTACTCGCCGATAAAATAATGGAGCAGACGTCAGCAACACAAGTGGCAGCCGTGCATACACCACCACCACCAGCACTACCAACACCATCCGCACCGCAAGCAGATACACAGTACCTTATCAACGAGATAAGAAAATTATCACTTGAAATCGCCGAGTTGAGAGCCAGACCATCATACCACAACGATCATCGCCGCAGCCGCTACCCATCTCGTCACCGCAGTACGTCAAGATCACGTACGCGAGAGTCATCGCCATCACCATTCTGCTATTATCACCGACGCTTCAAAGAACAAGCTAGACGCTGTACATCACCTTGTTCATTCAAGAAACAGACATCGGAAAACTAGACAGAACGCTCGCAACGGCGGACACCTGCGTTCAAGAAAAGTCCCACCGCCTATACGTCACTGATAAGAACTCGAAACTATCGTTCTTAGTCGACACCGGAGCAAACATATCCGTGTTACCGAGGAAAAAGGGACAGGTACAACAACCACTACCATTTCAACTATACGCGGCGAACAACACAACTATAGCTACGTATGGTGAAAAAACGATAACACTCGATCTTAATCTACGCCGACCGTACCTGTGGAAATTCATCGTAGCTGACGTCACAAAACCTATACTTGGAGCCGATTTCCTTCAGCATCACCAACTCATCGTCGACTTGAAAAATCGAAGATTAATCGACGGTGTGACTAACTTACAGGTCAATGCCCCGATACGAGTATCGAGCGTACCTACCGTACGCAGCATCGATATGTCGCAGTCGTACCACGACATATTAGCCCAATATCCCGGCATAACAAGACTAACAGCGATGCAACTAAACTCCGATATCCACGTGCAACATTATATAGAGACAACAGGACCACCAGTACATAGCCGAGCTCGCCCGATTCCACCACATCGCTACGAAATAGTGAAAAAGGAATTTGAGAAGATGATTGATCAAGGATTATGCAGACCAAGCAAAAGTCCATGGTCATCACCTCTCCACATTGTACCAAAGAAGAATGGCGACATCAGAGTGTGTGGTGATTATCGTCGACTCAACTCTATTACCATACCCGATCGCTACCCCGTTCCTCGTGTCAAAGATTTCACACATCACTTATCTGAAAAATCAATCTTCTCGACAATAGACCTCAACCGCGCCTACCAACAGCTGAGAGTGAGAGAAGAAGATATCGAGAAGACAGCCATCATAACTCCGATGGGATTATTTGAATTCCCACGTATGTGCCCTGGTTTGAAAAACGCGGGACAAACTTTTCAACGTTACATCCACGAAGTTCTACGAGGACTAGACTTCGTTTTCCCGTTCATCGATGATTTACTGTTAGCATCCGAAAACGAAGAACAACACCGAAAACACCTCCACGTAGTACTAAAACGACTAGAAGAAAACGGCATCACCATCAACCCCGCCAAATGCAACCTAGGAAAATCAGAAGTCCTATTCCTAGGTCACTCCGTAACAAAAGAAGGCATTAAACCACCCCAACATAAAATCCAAGCAATCACAGATTTTCCACAACCAAAAACAATAGAAGAATTAAGAAGATTTCTCGGAATGATCAATTTCTATCGCGACCATATTCCGAACGCCGCACTACTTCAAGCGCCACTCAATTCATATTTACATAATGTCAAGAAACGAGATAAAACTCCGATCACATGGACCGACGAAGCATCGCAAGCATTCCAGCAATGTAAAGCTAGCATCATACAAGCAGCTCTACTCGCTCACCCATCACATCACGCTACCCTCGCTGTGTTCTGCGACGCATCGGACAACTCAGCTGGCGCCGTCCTACAACAATACATAAACGAAACATGGCAGCCGCTTGGATATTTTTCCAAGAAATTCAGTGACGCGCAAAAGAAGTACTCTACCTACGACCGAGAGCTACTCGCTATATATATGGCTGTCAAGCATTTCCGCAAAATATTCGAAGGACGCCACCTAATTATATTTACGGATCACAAGCCGCTAACATTCGTAATGACAAAAACGCAATCGAATACCGAAACATTACGAAGAACGAGACAACTTTTGTTTATCAGTGAATTTACCACCGACATACGACACGTGAGCGGTAAACAAAACATCGTCGCTGACACACTCAGCCGCATAGAAACAATCTCGTGTCCATCTGCGATAAGCTTCAAGGACATAGCAGGTGCGCAAGAAAGAGACAGCAACATTCAAAAATTATTACAAGAGAACAACATTATTCTCAAGAAAGTAATAATACCTAATACAGACGTCGAGTTATACTGCGAAACATCTACACCTTATATACGACCTTATATACCAGAAGCATATAGACAAGAAGTTTTTACAAGCGTGCACAACATCAGTCACCCTGGTACGCGCACGACTCGCAAACTCGCAACTCAAAAATACTTCTGGCCATCAATGAACGCAGACATCAGCCGCTGGACTCGAACCTGTATACAATGTCAGAAAAGTAAAGTACAACGTCACACGTTCTCAGAAATCTCATCCTTCCCACAAAGTGATCGATTCCAACACGTGCACATCGATATCGTTGGCCCGCTACCTACAACAGCTCAAGGACATCGTTATTTAGTTACGATGATCGACCGACTAACGAAATGGCCCGAAGCAATCCCGACAGACGAAATATCAGCTGATCGAATAGCCGATATTGTGTATCAACATTGGATATCGAGATTTGGATGCCCGACGACACTAACAAGCGACCAAGGTCGCCAGTTCGAGAGTCAGCTGTTTCAAAACTTAATGAAACAAATGGGAATCAAGAAACAACGCACCACCCCTTATCATCCACAAAGCAATGGAATGGTCGAACGATGGCACCGCTCGCTCAAAACATCTCTACGCGCAAAACTATCCGACACAAGTACATGGGTCAATGAACTCCCTACTGTGTTACTTGGTTTACGAGCAGCGCTACGTACAGACACCGGAGTGAGCGCAGCTGAACTTACCTATGGATACAACCTACGCCTACCTGGTGATTTCTTTACAAGTACCAACACACCTGCAATGGATTATACCTACGTCGAAAAATTACGTGAGATCATAAAAGTAAACAAACCGCAAGCAATCACCGAGCATCACAGCAATAATAAGCGTGTATTCGTGCATCAAGATTTACTTAAATGCACTCACGTGTTTATTAGAACCGATGCAGTAAAGAAGCCACTCCAAGCTCCGTATGAAGGTCCCTACCGCGTGATAAGCCGAACCGAAAAAGTATATAATATACAGTTACCTAATCGGCAAGCAAACATTTCGATTGACCGACTGAAGCCTGCATACGTTATAGCTGAGGATAACAACGATAACATTACCTTATCACCAAGCGAGATTACCATCACCTTAACACCAAGCAAGGATACCATCACCTCACCACCGTGCAAGAATATTACCTTACCTCCAAGCGACAATACCGTTACCGTACCTCCAAACCATATTACCAATACCATTACCAAGGAAAGTACCACAGCCAAGCAACAAGCGCGAGTACCTACAGTCAGCGTGACGTCACATCCCGCTACCAACATGACGACTCGCTCTGGCCGTCCGGTCAAGCTGCCGGTACGCTTCGCTTGAGGGGGAGTACTGTAGCTACCTACCACGTTATGACATTCTGTTAAGAAATAATGATCCAAACAGTTCTGAGAAGAACTTGGTAGCCACAGTAGGTATACAACGTTTTGACAACAGTGATAAGAAACAAGGAAGCATACAGCCCTGAGAAGGACTGACACCAGATGCCACGCGTCGTCTCCAGGAACACCAGGATCTTCGATCGCCGCGTTTAGCGATTTCTGTTTAGCTCCGCACACGACCGTGGCTACCTAGGAAAGAAAGCGCGGGAAAAATAGGCACCCCTATTTATAACTTTTGCCTGCTCGCAGCTGCACGCCGTAAACAACACAGGCGCCCCCGTGCGGAATCCAAAATTGTAACAATGTCCTGTGTTGTGATTAGTCGAAATTCCACTAATCTTATTGGTTCTGTTTTTCTAAAATGTTTTGTAAATTTAATGTACAAGTTATTATTCGTCAACTCAGATTTTTGTCAGTGTGCTGTATTGTGATTAGTCAAAATTACTCTTTTCTTATTGGTCGTGTTTTTCTAAATTGTGTTATAATTTTAATGTAGATCCCTTTATTGGTTGAGTCACATTTTTGTAAATAGTATAAATAACGTGTAAATAAATATTCGATAATTATTCGCACTTCAAACTTCAACACGAGTTTTCTTCACCCTTCTGATATACCTACTTCAAGGAGTCACTATAGCCACCAAACCTTTGCTATCTAAAGTACTGCCAACATCGCCAAAGTTCTATTAAAGTTAGAGTATTGAGAGTTTGGTATCGTTTTAACTGAAGTTTGTAGAATATGGCTTTATGACTAGTTTTTATTCAAATTTATTATCTATCTTACCGTGAACTGTTTTATACCTAAAAGGGAGTTGGGGACAATTGAAACATTTTTTGTGGGTACGATTGAAACAGTTTATTTATTTCATTTTCTTGTTTCTTAGATGCCAAGGGTACGCCAAAGGAAGTTTACACGAGGTCAGGCCGACTTATCAGCCTATAAACAAGCCTATGAAGATGTTAAAGCCGGATCTTCGTTAAGAACAGCGGCAGAAAAAAATGGACTAAACCACTGTTCCCTGTTGAGGTACGTACGTAAACGAGATGCCACTGGTGGCGATGAAAATCAAGAAATGGGATATAAGGCTCACAAACGAGTGTTTAACCAAGAACAGAAGCGTGAGCTATCTAAATATTTAATTAGATGTGCAGACATATATATTTTAAATTATAAGTAACGTGAAAGATTTGAATATTAATACTTGTGTTGTTCAACCGTGTCAATACGTTTTGTAAAAACTTATTAGACTGAATAAAACATGTTGATTTATCATATTTTGTATTATTTACATGTGTTTCAATTGACCCCAATCACTGTTTCAACCGACCCTGGCATTAGGGCGGTTGAAACAAATTATATATTTTTTTATATTTGATTTTACACATAAAATACAGTACAGTAATCTCAAATAATATTGCCAATTAGTAGACAGATACATGGTCGTTTATTTAATATATTTCAGTCATCGCTCGCTTAATTAATCTCGATGCAATGGACGATAAACACTAAAATGTTTCAACCGTACCCAGTCTACCCTAAAGGATAGCAAAAAGAAAAAGTTTCATACATTAGACACAGCCAGTTCGATTTTCTGCAATAAGAAGGCTCTCGTACTTAATCATAACGTTCAAACTGTAGTCGCAATCTCATCTCAGTGACAATCAATGTCAAAGACAAAAATGTAGATAAAATGGAGGCATCTTCGGTAGATTGAGTGCGTGAGTGAGTTTTCGGAAAATTCCGAGAATTTCCCCTCTTGATTCGAAGTGAAGAGTGTAGGTTTTGACACCGCGATAACCTGGCTGAAATAGTTTTATTACAAACGAATGTAGAAAAAGATACAATTAGGTCTTTTTTATACATATATGGGGTCTTGTTTGGTCACACTTGTGCTATGCACATAAAACTTCTAATTTCATTAAATATTTTAAAAAGTACGTCGGCCTTCAGAAAAACAATTGGAGCCTTACGCCTTACAAGTGGAGTATCCCCGTAACCCAGTATCTCGGTTACAACCACGGGTGACCACAGTGCTTAAATTTAGAAAAAAACTCTTAACTTAGTTATGCATACGACAGCTATGTGTGTTAAGTATTAGCGCATCTAGTTTTAAGGATAAAAATTACTTAATTCGCATTCTAACAACCAAACGCATCATGAATAATTTAACGGCATAGCGACTCGGTGCGCCTAAACTGACGTATCACGTAAATGCGTCAAGTTAGATAACATTTATAAGGCAAATAATTTTTGCATTAATTACTTAAGTAATAAATATTCAAAACTGACTTTGAATATCAATAAGGCTGTTATTTCTTAACATTGCGTGGGTTTATCTTTATCATAATGTAATAATACATAAATTAAAAGTATTTGGGTAACTGATACACAAAGTAGGTTGTAGCAACAACGGAAATGAAAAACCAACAGAAAATATTTTTTCGTACACTAGGAATTTCTCCTGTATTGTGGGTTTAAGTACATATAAACTCACATACACAAACAGCCAGGCCCGGAACAACTTTATATGCCATACAAATATTTGCACCGTGCGGGAATACGCGCGATTTAAATTGTGTTTTAACCCTACTTTCCCTATTGTTTTTCGAGTGTAAGGATCGTCTCAAACCGAACTTCTATTTAACTTAAAAGATCGCCGAACTTAATATTTAAAGTGACCTACCTAGTGGCGTGCCTTTTATGAGCTGTCAAAACGCGATTTCCCCATAGATTTAGTACGACAATACAGAACTATGACGTTACTTTTTTGTTATCTCAATTCACTATTTATTTATTGTTATTGATTTCAAAGCAACTTTAAATCTAATTATATTGTTATTTAAAAATGAAACGGGTTTACAGGAATAAAATAAAGTGTTCTTTTAACGAAGTTGTGTCTTGTATTTATTATTTAATGGTGTCTACTTATTATTTAAGGACATAAAACTTATTTCATTCAAAACGCTCAAGTGATGGCAAAGCTGCACGTTGTCCGTTACACCGTACGTGACCTGGGCGCTGCATTAGCTGCACAGGTGTGAACTGTGAGGTACGTGCACATTGTGATGCACACTCGGTACGTCACAGACGGGCATCACACGCAATGGGAATTCCCTCCTCGAGCGTGTGAAACTCGCACGGATCTCCCCAGGTACCTGCGTACCTGCATTATTTTAAGTGCGACGCATGCTAAACAGAATCGGTTTTCTTTTTTTATAACCTTGTCAATAGACCAATATAACCCTCGGTTTTTCGAACGGAAAATTAATGTGACGAATTTTCAAACGCGCGTAAGCTGTTATGATTGGTGGACTGTATTTCAACCAATCACAGTGCAGCAGGTCACGCGTCCTTGACAATTTGACACATTAATTTTCCGTTCGAAAAACCGGGGGTTCCTATTACGTAGGTAAGTGTCAATTTCGTGTAACATTGAATCAATAAATAAGTTAAGGTACTGACGGCTGTTGTTGTAAAACCGCAAGTAATGTGAAATTACGTAGCATCATATTGTAAAACAAGTGTAATGCCCAGGTAATAATGACGTGAAAATAAGTACGTCCAGTTCCGTTTTCAGGTAAAAACACTAGTGACTAGTACGTCGGTTCGTCACGATCCAGTGACACAGCTGATTTATCTTACTGCATTGTAGTTTAGCTATAATTACTCATTTATACCTACACACAAATTATGAAGATCTCAGAGGTGCAATAGAAAATGCTCTTTTTTACCCTACATTAACGCTCACTTTCCGCAGTTCATAACTCACCTTTTATCACTGTCACCTGTTCACGTGAGGACCTTAATGGCTGCGGCAGAGGATGGCGCTGTCGTAGCTGAATACTGGGCCAACCAGAATTATTTACAAAAAGTAAGTATAATATTATTATAAATTTATACTAGCTTTATAGCCCGCGATGTCGCCCGCGTTCAGTTACGACCTGATCCACTACCGTTGTTTGTAGCGTGATGTTTATTACGTATAACCTTTCTCATTATTTCATTAATCACTCTGTCGATTGATGAAAACACGCTTTAAAATCCGTTGCGTAATTTAAAAGATCTAGGTGTACAAACGGCGGGAAATGTTTTATAATAAGTAGAGATTTGCCATCGATACGCTAGAACTATGTATCGATGAAGGTTTTTATATAATGTCAGGCCAACTATCATTTGATTGGCAATTGTTTTCAGTAAAAAAGTCACAAATAACTACACACATGCACATTTGACAGCACACGTGCTAATCATAGAGTTTATTAACGCTTTCCAAAAACACCGGCTATTCGGGAATCCCCTATTTTCTGAACACGGGGTTCTTTTGTTGTGTACACAGATTTTGTCGGGCAAACATATTTAATATTGCCCTTCTTATCATTAAGCAATCTGTTTTAGTTTTACGACCGAAACTAAGCTTAAATTTAGACCTACCATTACCTATCTACTTATGAGGTTTAAACGTATGACAGCTAAATACTATAATGACATGACGAGGGTAACAAAGATTGGGTAATCAGAGTCAAGTGGAAGCATGGTAATGACATCCGTTCACTCACTGTGTGCCCTCGACCTTGAGAAGGGACGCGGTCCGGAACATGTCGAGTACTACTCCACGCGGTTCCGTCCCACTAATTACCATTATACATGCTATAATAATATAAACAAAGTGAAAGGTTTAAGCAAGGCATTTTGAACTTAACTAGCACTTCTTTAAGTGCCAATTTTCGTGTTTCGAAAACCGTGATTACAGTGGTGGTCTGGAATGTCATGTAATTGATCGACCAATTTTAATGACCTATCATATCAGTTGACTTTATGAAATTTGACAACGCGTATGGTTTCTGTAAGACAAATCAGGTGGAAAAAATATAGATGATAGATTGTCAAACCCCAGAGAGAGGTTTCCGTTTCTTTCCACACAGTAAATGCGGTCTCCAATTTTTATCTCAGCTTATTTGTCAAGGAGAATTGGAAAAAACACAGTTCAGAAGAACGTCAAAGAATGAGTTATATGTTTGTAATAGATGGGAATAAAATCAAAGTCAAAGCATTTATTTCAATTAGACCATTTACAGGCACTTTTGAATGTCAAGAAGTTACAGTTTAAAATTGAAGCTAGTTGCTCGTTCCAAAACGTAGGTCTCTATGGAGAAGAACGAGCAAGAAACTCCATGGACACTCGTTTCTTTCGATTTGATTTTTACAAAATCTTGGTTACAATATTCTTGTTGCTTCTTTACGTGAAAACAATGAAAGTGAATATATCTTTTCTTTTACAAAATTATAATAAAGAAGATGTACGCCATGGCAATTAAGAGATGACCAATCCCAACTGACAGCACTCGTTCACGAGCATCAAAAGGTGTAGATACCGTACCTTTGCGTCGAACTTAGATTAATGCGTTGCAAATAGTGGTGTATCATTATCATCCACAGCTCGACCGTACCCACTGTTGGGTATAAGCCTCTTTCTGTATATAAGTACCAATTTCCAATGATCCTGTGGCAGCCTCATTCAGGTACTATCTACGATGGTTACTACCAATATCGTCTGCCCATCTTACTATAGACACTGCTCCCTGTCCTTGGACGCCACTCTGCCACCGCCTTTTCTTCCTGTCATCACCGTGGCTTGCCAAGAACGTCACATCATCATCATCATCATATCTTATAGAGTGTCACCTAGAAGGAGCAAATTCTACCACGTGGTATTCTAATAAATTATATTAATATGTATTTGAAATTATCAATAGGTACAGTATTAGCTTACCATTAATAAATATGCTCAATAAAATAATATAATTAGCTTAAATCTAATGACGCTATTTGATAAAACAAATGCAATTCAGTATAGCAAAGCTACATATTTGTGTGTCCTAATCTTTATTTAGTCCGATATCTGAATAAGTACACAGATTATCAATACATTGTATGATATCTATACGACAGGCTTTGGCTGTCGATAACAGCGACGTTGCGAGATCAATTACGATTAACGGATAGCGATAACGTCGTTAACACCTAACGACTGCCGAGTAGCGGCCGTTACCTTCACACTGCTTACGTAACGGCGCGATAGTGTTATCGGTCATCGGCGACACACGAGTAAAGCACCTTCACTGTTCGTGATACAAAAGAAATGATACTAGCGTTGCCACGCGGATTTACGTATTATTTCTTTGTCACGTTGAATGCTGATAAAAATTATAATGTTTATTTGTCTAGATCTTGACGATGTTTATCTAAACTACGTAAAAGATTAGCTTAATTTAATATAGGGCTAGCTCTACCAGTAACCACAACAGAAATGGAGCATCAGGATGTGGTCTCCTCGGAACATACGGCCCAATGTGGTATGTACAGTCAACACAACTATTAGGTATTCAGGCAAAATTATTAATATTTCTACTGCACCGCCAATATAAATTTTTATTTTATGCGTACCTAGGTAACTTTTTAAGCTTATGACGCACTGAAAGAATTGATTACTCATTACACTCACAACATTGTTCAAAAGTAATCGCAAGTTAGCTGGTTTTTTGTCAGTAAAAGTCTGACACTCCCTCCCGCCCCGCCCAGGACGGGGGGGGTCATTTGATGATTTTACCATATTTAAAAAAAAAAAAAAAAAAAAAAAGTTAGCTGCCTGTACACCAAATACTTTGTTACCTGTACCTAACCCTAACTACGCTTAATTATATTCCACGTTGTTGTCACAGCTTGGTAAATGAACCTCGACAATACTCACACCCGTGTTTACTAACATTCAATCCACCGGTTACGTAGATTATTTAAACAGTTCTTTAAAGTTTTTTTTTTTTCTAAGATTTAAAATGTAGTACTGTTCACAAAGTAATTGTTTGATTAAGTGTTAGTGAATAGCAGGTTTTAAAATTACTTCTGTGACAATTCTGTGTTCGTTAGTAAACAGTCGTTCAGAATGGCAATTTGGTAGTAAACTCTAATTTCTCTGAACATTCTTTAACAATGGCGTTTTGCTGTCTCTAGCCAGTTGGAGAATTTAGTAGCATATAAACGGAATAAGGAAAAAAACAAATAGATTATAGGCACCTGCTTACAATAGTAGGTAAGACAATAAGTACATCAGAATCTAAACAAATATTATAGATATTCTATGCCTTTTTACCCGACCGCGACAGCAAAGGCAGGGTTAAGTTTTATGGAACAACGATTTTATAAAATGGGCTTATGGCTTACGTGCCTAATTTGTGTGACAACCTAATTTATTAATTACCTTCGCTTTTATTATCCTATCAATCCGTTATAATATCGTACCTAATTCTTAGTACCTACCTACGTATTATCAGATTACGGCGTAACGAACAGCCTTTCAAACCAAAGGCTTTTTTGTAATATGATAGCCATCTGCCGGAATCTATCAATCATTAAGGCTTATGGATAATTAATTGACATATATGCATAATTAGTAAAGATTCTAGAACGTTTTTTTTGCAAATGGAAGTGCGTGATTCAAGATGGAGGGGAAAAAGATTTGAGTTGGAAATGTGGAACTTGATATTATCCAAATTATTATCTTTGATCTTTCGGAGATCACTGTTTGGCAGTGTTTGGTTCCCTTTAATTTAACATATATAGCTCTTGAACGTAGATTTGAGTACTTACAAAGTCAAAATTATCTAAGGGTATATACTCCATAGCATTAGACATTTAAAAGCGGCTAGATACTGATAGTTATTAGGTAAGTACATAATTACGTTATATTGTTAAAATAACTGGACTCCAATGATATTTTTTTTAATTTAAAGGGGGTTATTATTTTTTTACATACCATCACGCCTGTATTCCCCTAAGGGTTAAGTAGAGGTGTACCCATGTGCACCCACAGTCCGCCGGTATGTTTGAGCTCCCGTGTAATAGGGGGCGAGCATACAACCTGTAACAGAATAAACGCAAGACCTGAAAGTAGTTTGCTTAAAATCAGCTAGGTACTGAATCGATTTCAGCTATATCCTAATAATAAAAATCGTACTCCAACCTAAGAGGAGTATTGTCACAAAAATGTTCACTGAAGTAAACATGTAGGAAAACCGCTAAACATCAAAAAGATTTTAAGCCCAATTATTATAACGTTAATTTTATTACCACATACATTCATCAGACGGCACAGGGAATTAAGCGCTAATCTCCGTATTTGAGCCTACGATTACCTACTTTAGATAAGGCACTTTTAGATGACCTTAAATACTGTTGTAAACAAGTCAATCAAAATATAATCGAGCTTTGGCCTATCTCAATTAGTGGTCACGAATTCACGATTCATGGGAATTGGCAAAATGATTTTCGCCAATAAACAACATAGAACGATAGCAATGTCTGTTGGCCAAAGGTGATTAGGTACAGCTGTTTACCCACAATAAACTGCAACAACTTGTAGAGACAACTTTAGAAAATCTGTCTTATAGTTATGACGATTAGACACGCAAAAGAGTCGTGGTCACAAGACCACCCTTTTCAGAATAGAAAGAGCATGGATTGGTAGGACCTGCATCTCTTTTATGATCGTCTGTCGCTGCGCGCCTAGTGCTGGCTAGGTTGGCGCTACAAGACTCAGGCCCTCGTCGGTCCTCTTGATCTCGTCAAGGAATAAATTAGGCGAAAATAGTTGACCTCACAATCCTTATAATCTGTTAGCTGCTCTGCCTTTTCAAACATCAATTGATACATTTATTTTCATTGAAACACGCGCCATCTAGTTATATAAATTGAACTAATTTGTTATTTCTACTCCCCGATAGATGACGCTTTTCTAAAGAAAACGGTTACGACTTCTCCACAACAGATGGCGTAAACTAGCAACAAAAAGTTTTGTTTATTTATATTTTTGTTGTTCATCTACATCAATAGCTTCCAGGAAGTAAACTAAGAGTTAATAAATGATTTTTCAGAAGTCTAAAATTAAACGCGCATGACATTTTACAGTGGGGGTCAATGCGCATAGTCAAAGCATTGCGCATTTCGTGGCTAACCTCACCGAGTCGATCGACCAGTCAGCAGCGAACGAGCTGTCAGTGCGAAAACCTTTTCATTTCGTCTCGTGCTGTATTTTGGTGCCTAGTGGGTGTGCTAAGTGGCTTCGAGCGCATTTGTTTTATATAGGTGCTAGTAAACATTAAACTTACAGGTAAGTGCATAGAATAATAAGTAAAATATCATTTTTCTACTGTTGCGTTTTACAAAATCAACTTACAATTAATAAATGTTTAGTTAACTGTTCAACACAATATATCCCATTTACGAGATGATAATGAACTCGAATCTCATTGTATTTTTAGAATACCACGCCGGTCTTATTGTTTTAAAAAGCTGTTTATAAAATGGAGCCCTAATTTTACTGCTAACTTGTTTGATGATGTCATGGGCGGATATCTCTGACGTTAACACACTTCCAATTGTTATTTTATCAATTTCATATAAAAGTATTATTTGTCTGCGTCATCAGATAAAACAATGGTTTAACAAATATTACATTAACACCATAATAACATAGAAATTCCAGTGAGTGTTGGTGATCCTTTGCCCTGCTTTCATGACTTGCTGATTAGCATGCTATACGGCTTATCAAAATATATCATAGTACAATAAGAAACTTCAATGTGTGTGAAAAGTATGTAATTTGTGCTCTTTGTGAAAATTATTAGCTGTCCCATACAGTACAAACTGCTTCAAAGAGAAAATTACTTTCTAATTAGTCAGTAGACATGGTTTTACTCTTGTTAGTTCAAACATATGAAACCTGTTCACGTTGAAAATAAACACCAGTTTCCAGTTAAGATTTTAATATTGCAAATACTTAGTGAGGAATACTTTAAAATTAATTGCAATTTATTTCTAAAGGATATCACAGGTAAAAATAAATTGATGATTCAGATGGGGTATAAAAACTATTAGGCAAAAATGAGTAATTTAGTACCTACAAAGATGTTTGGAAGTGAATTTTGATGAATGATTTGTTCAAAGTAATGTTCGCTTACAGTAATTATTTTGCTTATTCATACATATTAATAATAATTATCCTTATTCCTGCAACTTCCTCCAGTATGCAGATAATATTGTAATTGTAAAACCTTATCTCTTTGATGACTTGCAATCATGACTCACCGCTGATTACAACTTCCATGATCTGTTAATGGCAGACAAAATGATGGATATTAAGCGGTCTCAGTCAAAGTTGTACTATACAAAAATTCTCTACAGATTGCAATAAGATTTCTTTAGCTAGAGGGGTATGGATTTCAGATTTTAAGTAAAATAAGTAATTTTTTAAAGGTTGGGGGCCTAATATATGGTCCAAAAATCTAACCTCTAATTAAATAATGTACCTAACAGGTTATCAGCCACCATCACCAAAACTGGTAAAATCTA
Organism: Caradrina clavipalpis; assembly: GCA_932526535.1. Lineage (NCBI taxonomy): Eukaryota > Metazoa > Arthropoda > Insecta > Lepidoptera > Noctuidae > Caradrina > Caradrina clavipalpis. The sequence continues at coordinate 8,651,570 of OW052107.1, read as the reverse complement.
CAACTAGCTTTTTTAAATGATTTTTGAAGCCTCTGATTTTATTTTTCTGATGGTAAAGCAAAATAAAATAAAAGTTACCTGTCATAATATATTGAATCTTGACCTTTTTTCGTGGCCAACCCATGACATGAGTATCAGACAGCAGAATTAATTAAGAACCCCTTCAAACTGTAGTGAGTTAAGTACCTAACTGAGTTAAAGTAAGAACCTCCTTCAAAGTTCTGCTTCATCTATCATATCGTACCGTGTCGACGGCGCGTTCGTGTTCCACGCGCGCCTTAAGGAGATGTCAACAAACTTGGAAGGGGCCACTGAGGGCCGATGCCTGCCGGGGCTGCGGGTTGTTCGAAAGAGACACCACGCCCCCGGAACGCAAAGGGCACATGAAGGAACATGACGGGTTTTAGTCAGTAAAAGTCTGACACTCCCTCCCGCCCCGTCCAGGGCAGGGGAAGTTATTTGATGATGTCTAAAAACAAAAAAAAAAAACTATCATATCGTAGGTTCCAAACCGGAGGGCGCGCTCCTCTTGGGGGGCTGGGGCTTCAAAATTAAACTATGTTTATGAACATGTATGCTCTGTGTTTTACAATTAAAACAAATTAGGCCTTCACCCCTGGGGTTACTTTGTTGAAGCACGTTGTATACGCCCAGAAAAGCGTGCCTGCCCTGCACACGTCATCGGCTCTTTGTTGTTTTATTCTAATTCCAACAGAGAAAGGGGAGACGTAGTGATTTTGGAAAGTTTGAGGTGGCGATTTTGGAATGAGGTTGGGAACCCCTGTTTTGAATAAAACTACTAAGCAACCAATTTTTCTGCACTGTTGCGGAGTTTGTCACCGCGGCCCTGGAACAAAAATGGCATTGGGATGAACACGGATGGGTTTTAGTCAGTAAGAGTCTGACGCTCCCTTCCGCTCCGCCCAGAGCCGAAGAAGTCATTTCATAATTTCCCATATGTAGGTACATTAAAAAAAAACAACATTTGACCACGGCTTTACTCGCGTATCCATAGTATAGCCGTCTCTTCAACACGAGCTTTCAAAGACTCAATCTTGTACCAAAATTCACGAAGATCACGGAAAAACACTTTCTCATTCATAATAACACGTACGTACAGTAGATAGTAAGTACGTATCACTATGAACGAACATCAATATCATATCATCAATATAGGCTCGGGGCTAACACGCTATCGGTTATTGAAACCGTCATGAATATGTCATGTAATATAATACCTTCAGCGATCGACAGAAACAGCCGGGCCGTGCAACCTAAATGGATTTATGTGGGGATTAACTTTTCCGTCGTTGCTTCCGCTTTGCCGATATTCAGTTGAATTTCTAACTGAAACTGGCTGTGAAATGTTACGTCAGAACCGTGCATGGACTAACACTATGTGTGGAACTTGTATACGTATCTATGTGGTGGCAAACTTACTATCACGGAATGTAGACACGGCGGTGAACCATTATTTAAATGTTTATTGATAATGAAAAGTAAAAACTGGCCAAGTTAAAAATCCGATGTCAATGGATTGAAGATCGTTGAACATGCCTTTTTTTTACGAAGAGTTAGGCAGAGGTGTTCTAATGTACACCCACAGTCGCCGGTATGTTGAGGTCCCATGTAATAGGGGGCTAACCTATTGACGATAACCGGGCACAAATCTTAACTCTGAGCTGCGGGCTGCCTTTTTTTAATGATTGGCAGTTATCGAATGACTTCTGCTGCTCTGGGCAAAGCGGAAGGGAGTGTCAGACTCTTACGGACTAAAACCCATCCGTGTTCCTCCTATTGCCCTTTACATTCAAGGCCGCGGTAACTCTTTCGAACGAATTCCGCAACCCTGGAATAAATTCAGCAACCCTTAACACAACATGCCTACAGCTATGATTAAAGGAATTGCTACGGAATTTGGCACCCGGTAAATCTCAACTCTTTTATCGGTGACACCGACAACCCGAAGGTCGTTTCTACCAAAATTGGCCACATTTTCACATTTAACTTTTTCTTGGGATAAATTGCTGTCGTTAACAATTTTTTACGAGTTGACGACATAAGGAGTAAAAAAAATAGATATACAGGGATATAAAAAGTCCCGTCGTCTACACAATACACATTCTGTCTTAAACCACTAGGAAATATTGTACAAAAGAAATACTGAGAAACGGCTTGTTAGTTTTAGTGATTAATCACCACAGAACAGCAAACAAGATAATATGCAGTGCCTGAACTGAAAAAATAACTGTCTGCCCGTAGGTCGTTCAATGGCAGCGGTTAAGATAATCAGTGCCATCAATAGTGACTAAACAAAGAAGTAGACGGAATCAAAACGGAGAAAGGAAATCAATTTGATATGTTTTTCCATCAGTCATGTCCAACATCAATAGACATGATCCAAAGACACAGACGAATAATTACCATTTTTAAAGTTGCAAGATTAGAGATCTGTAGATCGAAATGCAAATCAAATGCAGTCGTGGTAAAAACCACATCTATCCTGCCCCACCACATTACCACATCTATAACTATTTCTGTTTTGTAACTAAACTGTACTTTTAGAGATTCAACTAAATCTCTAAAAGTACAGGCCAGTTACAAAAAAAATCTTTCACTGATAGAAAACCACACTATATTCGAGTGTCAAAGGTCTAATTTGCGGGCAGAAGGTAGCAATAGACAATAGATAACTTACACCTGTGTCATATTAATTTCACTGGATGTGTGGAATGTCACCGTTGAATAATTACCGACCCAAAACCCACAGGCCTAACTCAATATAGTAGAATAATTAAACTTCAGGAAACTAACGTATCAGAAACTTTCCGCAGGTACCTTTGCTTTCATTAGAGCTACCGAAGTATCGACCTAGTTTCAAAGAATGCAGGCTTGCAATTGATCTTGTTCTGGCATTTGGAAAAATAATGGAACCATATCACGTTTCTGTTAAAGTGCTACTGTCTCGCTTTGTGTTCTGAATCGAGGGAGACTAAGCGATACAACCATACGTATAGTGTATTCTGAACAGCTTTGCGACGGACGGGAGGAAATTAAAACCTTCATGGCGTGAAATTGCTGTAATAGCGATATGATACGTCGAGGCCTGTATAATGAACATTGGATAAACGAGAATCTGTTGGGGATGTAGACGGTTCATGAACAGGATTTGCCCTTCGATCAAATTAGTATTTTTGATATAACGACGAACATAAAAACTGCAAGCAAATTAAAATGGCAAAAACACTGTAATTTACAAACATCATACCATGACGCCTATATTCCCCGAAGGGTTAGGCAGAGGTGTACCAATGTATACCTACCTAGCCGGTATGTTGTTAGGTCGGTTCTCTATTGTGTCACCTAACTTTTTTATCCATAATTTAAAGTGCTATAACCTTTTTTGTCCTAATCATCATTTGTCCGAATGATAACTTACCCGAACTGAATATCACATAATATCACATGCCATAAAATTGAAATCCCTAAATATAATATATCATAAATCCGTTTGTCATAAATATTACAATCAATAATATACAAAAGACATACAGCCTTTTTCGATAAAAGTTATAAATCCTAAATTCAAATTACATAACAGTTTTTAAAAATAATAATATTCTTAAAGCAATTTGTTTTTAGATTTTAGAATTTTATTTTTATCGTTTTTGCAAGCAAGCCAGCATGCAGTATGCAAGCAAGCATGCAGCATGCAAGCAAGCATGCAGTATGCAGCATACAAGCAAGCACGCAGCATGCAAGCAAGCGTGCAGCTTGCAAGCAAGCATGCAGTTTGCAAGCAAGCAAGCATGCAGCATGCAAGCAAGCATGCAGTATGCAGCATACAAGCAAGCACGCAGCATGCAAGCAAGCGTGCAACATGCAGCAGGCATGGTTTCTGTCACGGCTCCGGCGCTGCGGGGCTCCGGGCGGTCCCATGCGAGCTTATCGTCGCAGATGATTTCACGCTCACCACCGCGGCTTCGGCTTGCTGGCCGGCCTCGCCGGCCAGCCTCAGCCGCGGCGGCGAGTGTCAAAACCACCTGCTCCTCAGCTCGCGGGCCGCCTCGCCCCTCCGCGCCTACGCGATTTTAAATTACACTCTAGGGGTAGGGCAGACAAGACTACGTGGAGTCGGTTTTGCAGCGATTCGTTTCTGTCACTAAAACCTAATTTTTAGCAAATGTTTTAGGACTAAAAAAAATATTATAACTGAACATTCGGAACAATACACATTATTTAACGCCATACTTAGGACATATGACTTTAGGTCATGTAAAATTAGGAGCTTCAAATATTATAGTACTCGATATTATGACAGAATACTTTTAGAACTAAAGATAATTATGTTACACAAAATTTCGGGATTTTTAACATTATGGTTACTGAGGTATATATCAAACGTGTTATAGATAATGATTTTCGGACAAACAATTTTAGGAGATGTAAGGGACTCCCTGTTAGGTCCCATGTTATAGGGGGAGAGCTATTAACCGGACACAAATCCTGACTCAGCGGCTAATAAGAATTTCGTAGAAAAATCCTATAACACTTGCCTGACCTGGAAATCGAACCCAAAACCTCTAGTTAAACCATCAGGCTAACGAGACAGTTTAAAAGTGAACTATAAAAAAAGTACCTAAGCTACCCAATAGCAGTTCTTGTAATCCTTGAATCGAATCGAATAGCTCATGGCCTCGTGGGGATGAGAACGAAACAAAATTGACCCAGCAATTACAGGCGAGGGCGTACCCGGAAAGTTAATTTGAACATTCGCTGAAACTATCCTATTATTGGAAACAGTTTAGGTAACTTACTAACAAGAAAGAAAATGTAGAACCACAATTAAGTAACCTAGTTGGCGTGAGAAAAAGGGCTATGGTCATTGCTTGGCTCCGATGGCTACACGTACAAGTTGACTGACAATATGACATGCTGCATGGCATCCATATATTTTTTATAACAATCTTTGCTAGCAGTATTGAGTCAAAAATAGTCCCAGGCAAATAAATATCCATTAGTGTAATTAACATATGTACTTTTTAAAAGCCGTAGCAAATCTTTAACATTTCATCCCGTGCTTCTGCAATGCCAACAGATTATGGTTTATATTGTGAACCAGAATTTATAATGTAACTAATTCTAAATTTACGACGGCATAAAAAACACATAATCTTGAAGAGCAGTTACCCGAAAGGCGGAGCTCATTGTTGGTTCTCGAAATAATGGAATAAAATAATAACCAGATTGTAATAAATGAATGCTCCCATAAACAGATGTTTATGGGAGCAAGGGCCATGGGTTTAAGAATTCAGATGTAGATACATCTGAATTCTTAAACCCATGGCCCTTGACTTTGACTATTATAATAATGTTTGGATTGGACCGCAGCATCATCATCTGAGCTCGAGACCAAATTAAATCTCAAAGTCTACTACTAAACGATCCGTGTATGACGTCAACGAGACGCCATCTTTGTTATAACGAGGGTTAATATTTTTGTAATGAGCCCAAACTCGCCCCGAGCGAGGTCGTGGTAAATGTAATGTAATGTTCGTGGAATATTCGTGTTGTTCTAAATGTCAAAAGGTTAAAGGGAATCTACGTCTTATTAAAACTAGAATTGATAGAGAGAGAGAGATGGCATTTAAATAAGAAACGTATTTTAAAAAAACACAGCCACACAGTTGTAAAAATTCTGACTAAGAAAGCTCCCTGTCTTGAGGGTCGTTATAACGATCAGGTTTAATCCCTACAAGAGAATATATTGTAGCAGTTTCAGCGTTAACAACAATGTACGGCTAATACTAATCCGTTTGCCGATCTTGGTAATTATACCAATAATATTCCCACAAGATCGTTTGTACTAGCGAAAATGTGTTCAACAGCGCTAGATTGTTGGTTGATCATAAATGTATGTGGTAAAACAAACTTGACGGCAGATTGCGGCTTGATCTTTGTCGTCACCTCTAGGCACGTAAGCACCCTTATCCCAATTTATCTTAGGGTCGGCGAAGTGCGTCTTTTCCTTCGATACATCTTTATCAGCCGTGATCTTAGTATATACTCCTTTTGTAACCGTATCATCTTGCATCGGATCCATCCATCATTTCTTTAATCTTCTCCCCATCCAACTTTCCTTTGTTCTATCTAGTTCTTCTAGAAAATTTCATTCTATACATCCATATTTTATCAGTTAAACGACCTCTATCTATTTAAACAGATATTGTGATTTAAGTCTAGTAATTTAATATAATACGACGCATGTTTTATGCATGCATTATAATCTTGTTAGCTAAACTAACCACGTACCCAATTAAGAATTTATCGTCCTTTGTAAATCCTTCGCCAGAAGCATGAGGATTAAGCAAATTGCTGCAGTTAGTTTATTTAACATCATTTTACAAATGAGGCGGTACTCCCACGGAATTAAGGAAGCAGATTATAATGTATTTTTAGATTTTAATTGTTCTGAAACTGGGAATGTTTAACCCAGATAGATAGTTCGACTTTTTATACAATTAAAAGTGACTCTAGAACGTCGCAGCCACCACTACAAACAATGGCTTCTCTGTAACTTTTCTAACTTTACAGAAAATAAATAAAAATGGTGATCAGTAGTGCTATTTTTATGTATTTTGTTGAGTTGATCCCCTCTTCGACTTTGCAGTTTCTTATTATAAGTTACATGGTGCGTAAACAAGTAAAAAGTTGCAATAAACCGTGGTGGCGGCGGCTGGGGTCGGCGGCGGCGGCACCGCGCAGGGGTTGCGCGCGTTTATTGATTTTCCACGCGACTCCGCGGACATGCTCCGTCGTCGGCTCATATCTCTGCAAATACTAAGATTCTACCCGCTCTTTTGGGACCCGACGATTGTAGCAGGAACACATCTGGGCGACAAATCCTTCCATTAATCACTATCCAAAATGTATTTGTAACTCTGAGGCAAAAAAAAATTATTCAAACGCGTAATTTTCATTCGTAGTAAAGTAATTTCTGTGACGACGTGATTGCAAAAGGGGGTGGGGGTTGGCGTCTGGCCTGGGTGATAACTAACAATGAAATGAAGCAGATGAGATGGATGAATCACTCGTCCTGACCTCTGCGTCAAGGACAAATGCGTAAAAGTCATACATTTTTATAAATGAGACTGAATATTTTTACACAATTATTTTGGCAAAAAGAAAGGTCTTAGGAACCGGTGCAACGTGCACTATTTTCACTTTTAGCTTTTAGATTTGGAAAAGCCATAAAAAGATTCCTGACCAATGCGTAGCCAGACATTCCGTGTCTGTACCCAAACATTCCGTTAATAAAACTCGAAGTAAACCCTTATGCAGTTGCACAGACAGCACGTATCCAAATGCCACGTTTACCATCATGTTTTATAAACACCGCTCATTATTTAAACATGAGTTGAACTGAGCAGGTGCTACGGAAATAGCTCTGATATCAGAACTACATACTATTTACAAAGGTACTTGGACTGATTCATCTAAGTCTGCAGCTAATTGTAGCTCATAATCAACCAGTATCATGACCTAATGGTTTGTTGAATGAAGCATATTTCTTAGTCGTGCAAGAATTATATTAAAGTGCCCAATCACGATTTCTGTCAAGGTAATTCAATCCTTATTGTAGTCAATTAATTAAGTTTTTTCTAATGGGAGGTACTGTTGCGTGTAATGATTTATTGTGACTTGCTTCTTCTTCTGTGTAGTACCTAAGCATGAAGCAGGCTCTGTTAGCAGGTTTCCTTTACACAGATAGTCTTAATTGATGATATACTTCATCGATTTCGTCTACTGATTATTCTATCATTGTTTCCATTTATGTTTCGTTCTATTCTTCTTTTTGTGTTTAGGCAAAGTCAAATCATTTATTTGAACTTCACTTGAACGGTATTTTCCAGAAAGAAAAATTGAATCTATTCTCCCAAACATGTAGTTTCGTATGGAGAAAATGGGCTTGAACTACCATAGTTACAAACAACAAAAATATTTTAACTATTCGTAGAGTACATAATTATATTTTTCATGGTGTTATTGCGCTTGTGAAAAACCAACCAAAGCGAAGCTTTCTCCTCCCTTCTAACAAATGTGTCGCAGCACAATATCACTTCAGAATATGGTCATTAAGATAAGAATATGGAGCGGGCAGGTACTAGGTACCAGGCGGAGACCGTTTAATGAATAAACAGGCAACAATGGTCCCGCAGGCAACCTCTGCAGGGTTAACTACAAGCTATCATTAAAATTCAAAGGTCGGTACCGCTCGGCACGCTATGCTCATGTAAATGCTCACTACGGTATTCTATTGTTTTGTTCATGAGAATGCGCTAGGTATGGAAAAGTTTATTTATTGAACATAACATGCCATCACGGCTATTCCCCGAAGGGTTAGGCAGAGGTGTACCAATTGTAAACCCGCAGTTCGCCGGTATGCTTAAGTCCCACGTAATAGGGGGCGAGCCTATTGCCATTAACCGGGCACAAATCCTCACTCCGAGCTGCTATTGAGAATTTCACAGAAAAACCCAATAACACTTTTTGCTCGACCTAGGAACTGTACCCAAAACCTCCAGCGAAGCTGTCGCGCTTAAGACGCAGGCTTACGAGGCAGTTTATTTATTGAAGGTTCTTTCTAAACGCTTGCAAACATACAGCAGTAATATTCTGTGATTGTATGTGCAGTGACCTTGAAGTGTCCTGTCAATCTTTTGCATCATGTGGGATGAAAACTCACCGAGGGAGATTTTTGCAGAATAGCATTACAGAACAAATATTTTAAGTCTAACTATCGACGTCTAATTATTTTCAGGACTTTATGGCTTCGATTTGTCAAAAGTCTTTGTTCTGAGGGTTTTAAGCTGCTCTCTGAATACGAGTACAGTGACCAGCGATTATATTTAACAGACCAATTCTGAATGTTTGTTCTCTGTACACAAACACGCCTTAACGAGTAACCGCAGCAATTATAACTAACGACAACTCTTAACAACGAAGCAGCGAGACTTGGAATTATAGCGAACGAGGCTAAACTTTCGTATATTCTCAATAAATATTGCGTGTATTTGGTTGGAATTAAGGCCTTTGATATGCAAATACTTGAAAATATTTGAAGCGTTGCTTAGTCCCTTTTGAAAAACGTAAATTTTTGAGCTGTGTGCTGTGGAAAATCAGATCAAAGTTTCTTTAATACAAAGTACCAGTAAAATGTTAAACAAAGTCTCTCCCGAATATAACACTCCAGTTTTGTATATCGTTGAATTGTTATGTTAATTTTAGTCATTGATAACCTTTCTGCTCTGTAAGTACCATCATCGATCGGTGATTCATCTAATTATGGTCTATAATCAGGAGGATAACATATTTAATGATATCATCATTAAATTATATCTATTAAGTCCCCAATTTATCACTTGCCAGCCTACAATCGTAATTGTCTCGACAGAAGTAGGTCGTTCTGCTTCCGGGCACATTGCCAACTTGCCGTAACTTGAACATGGTCCAAGTTCAACGATTGCAATGTGTCGTTATTTATTAACTAAGTACTTAAGTAAGAAACGTATGTTTGGAAAACTGTTCAAAACTTCCGCCCAACCTGTTCAACCATCTCATAAAGAATTATTGAATTCCATTCAACAGCGCCGGCTTGAAAAGTGCTTTCGGGTCGTGCCACAAAAACCAAAAATAGCTCAAACAAGAGCATTTTCAAGTGACTCATTAAGAATGCAGTATTCAGCGGTTTTGGGAGGATTGACTTCGCCAGACTAGAAACTAGAAACACTTTTCTCGTAGGACAGTGTGCTGTGTTATTCCAGCTTAAACAGTCTAATTACATAGGTACATATATCTCTGTTCTCTAAGCTCATTAAAAAGTTAAAACGGGCACGTCAATGTTGGAGTTGGAAATTAAAGGGCGAAATTAAAGTTAAATAAATTCAGAACTAAATGGAGCAGAACATAAAAGTTTAACTTTATGGGGAGGTTGAAAAACAAACCTGTTTTTTCCAACTGAATGGTGTCCCAAATCCCTGTCTGCAAACAATCCTGGCTTAGATGAGGCGGTACGTGTGAGATTGGCTGTCCCCGCCCTTTGTTCGCCGCGTCAAGGCCGCGCCACCCGCAGGGTGTCCTGCGTTTATACGTACACTTTATACAACATTTGCCAACTGTCGATGTCGCGTCGTAGCCGTGCACTAGACCTTGTCTAAAAATAACTTGATAACGTAATGCTCTGCAGTATAATATCTCCTAAACTTTAATTAACATCATGTTAAATAAAAAGCCTTGTGTGATTCACGCTTTTGCTGCAAATGAGATTAAATTGAACGAATTTTGAATGGCTTTCCGTCCTCAAATTACAAATTTCGTGACGAAACAGGTCATTGAACTACAGCAAAATGCAGAAATACTTACGCAAAGTAATTTCGACAAAGCTTCTTGAGCTGAAGATATCTTCTATGTTAATAAGGGCTTACGTCGTTCTCATGAATTTTACAGCTTTTAGAAGTATTGAAGTTATTTAATGAATTTTCTACCGCAAGGTTGTTAAAGAGAGACAGCTTATGAGCGGTCCCGTGGAGCCTGCCGCTATACATTACCGTATAAAGGTCGGGGGTGAGCTCCGCGCCGATGTTTTTATGTTACGATAAAACATGTTGCGACTTAACGGCTTAATCTGCTCTAATTAACGTCTATGGGTGGCACAGTGACACCCAAGTGTCGTAAATGTCGTAAACTCGTTTATTGCTCACGGATAGGTTAATTATCGATGTATAAGCCCTATTACTTTTTATAATACTCTTTCTAATCATCCCTCCCTTGTATCACAAATTGCATCTTAATTACGCTCTTTTTAAACACTACCAGATTCGTTGGCAGCTCTGAACCTTCGTTTTTAATAAGAGTCATAAAAGTTACGTGAGCAAGAACAAAGGATAATCGCGAACGTGCATGCAATTTTTATGCATATGCTATCACCGTGGCTGATTTAATAAAAATGGAAAAGATAATTGTATCGTTATTTCTGCTATAAAAGGTGGTAGGCGTTTGAAGTTCAAAGCTACGTAACATTGTTAGTGTGTGGGTGGAAAGGTTAGAGTATGCAGCCTGACATCGACATTTTAACTACCACGCATCCTTTCCACTTAGATATTTTTATTCAATAAAAGTTCAGGTGCACTGGCGGTTCTATATTTAGATCCAATATTTATGAAATTGATTTATGTAGGAGTGCACCTACGTATACGTATTTTAAATATGTTAAGGTCAAGGGGCTTTAATTAAAGTAGAGTATCGCGGTACTTAAGCCAGGTAACACAGAATGGTTAACCGCGGATGTGAGATTATGTAAGGCACCTAAGGTTACTGCAAGGCCAGACTTAATACTCGCTACTATTTTCGTAAGCTAGTTTAATCGCTTCTATCTTTGTGTTTAAGTCCGTAGTAAACAACCTACCTAAACTGCATTTATTTAGAAATTCAAGTACCTTTGTTAATTAAGTAAAGTAAAGTGAACACAGTTTTTTGAACGTTAGTTGAACGAGATGTTTTGGTTCAAACATTTAATTTGACACATTATGTTAATCAAATGAATGAATTTTAATTTACCAAGGGCATCAAATCTGTTGTATCAAGCCCACAGCTGGACGCAGACGTCCTCATTCATAATTTAAAACTCATTGGACTCAGTATTGCATTCAGCGCCTTTGCGACCTTCACAAATCCATCTGTCATCTATGCAACATGTACGTATCTGTAGTGGCGTGTAGTCTATGTATAAACCTTGTGAGAACCTTCACACGCTCTCTTCGCCGCCACTCTCCATCAGATTTCCGAACAATAAGTCCCGATTCCAACCATTGCCACTTCGAATTGCTAATTCAGTTTCAGAATTTGTCGGAGACTTTAGTTCTTCTGCGGACTTCCTAATTCCGAGTTCTGCCACGTAGGGGAACTTTAAACATAGCTCTTTACATAGCCCGGCTTTACGTGCCAACAACTTTAAATTAAATTATCGCCGCTAAGCTTGACGGTTCTTCGCATTTATTTTTTGGGAAGAAGCGTTATACTGAATTTGAAATATGTATGGTAATATTTTTTAAACGAATGAGATCTTTGGGTGATGACGAACTAGCAGCGTTTTTATGCAAGGGCACTGCTGTGATCAACGCCATTATGGCTACGGGTTATCTCTAACTAACCCTAAGAGAGGACTAGGTCAAAACGTGTCATGCTTACTTCAATGACTTGCTAATAGCGCCGCGTGCGCTGGATCATTTGGTTTCCCCGTTTGAGCTAAATGGTGCTGATCTACGCGTCATATTCGTGAATGGGCGCTGTCAAAAGGGATTCACCCAAGTTAAGGGGGTCACCTCTGAACTACCATGGCTTATACTTATAATGCAACACATTCGGGCATCCTATGCTTTATTCCATTTCTTTGGAAACTGGTTGAGCCAGATTTTTGTTTCAGATTCAATGGATGTTAAAACTTCCACTTTGCATAAACGACTTCTTATTCTTTAAAAGCTGGTATACTAATGAAATGGCTTGCATTGTTTCAGGATGCCTTCAGCAGCGCCGCCCGCCGAAAATGGCGCGCCACGCAGCGAGCTCGAGCAGCTGCAATTGCGCGCCGGACAAGTTACCGATGATGTCAGTATCTTTATTAATTTTTGGTTAAAAAAACTTATCGATCTCTCCATGTTCTAGAACGGTTCAAAAAGTTCAATATTGCAGAGAGAGAGCTTTCTGTGACATGAGATGACACAGTCTTAAAAGTTAAACGCTTCGGTCTTGCAGAATTTGTACCTCTTCCAGAATAATAAAATATGGCCTGTTTTAAGAACCCTGGAGTTTCAGCTATGTGTAATACTTATTAAAGCTGTGCTTCTTTGCTTTATGAATACCCAAGAGGCACAAGTTTCTATCAAATCGGCAAATAAAAAAAGTTACAAAACGAGTCAGACATTCTGGAAAATACTCTCCGCGTCAAACTTTTAAAAGTTCTATTTGCTGGAAACAAGTTTTCTTTGTTGAAACTTGCACAATTGGAAGAAAATAAGAGCCTTGTGAAGTTTTCTATCTTATTTGGAGTAGAAAATAATTGGGTTTGTTGTCACATTTCAGTCACTGGAGTCCACGCGGCGCATGATGCAACTATGCGAGGAGGTGAGTTATCACCACACTTGATTCTACTTATTATACTAAGATTTAATTATAGATGGGGAAAATACCACCATCAACTATATTCTTGAATGAGAATGACTTAAACTACTAACATCATGTTTTGGAAATGATGTGATTTGTGTATTTTAATCCTACTAATGCTCTTAACCCCTGGAGCTATGATTACGTCATCGGGAGAGATGTGTGTGTTTTCGAGAATACCTCCCAAAAATTAACTTTAATCATATTATTTATTGTTTTTCCCCCTTTGATACCAGTCCTAATTTCCATGAATTTGATGTGAAAGCTTTTGACTCGGTACTTACTCATTTATTTAACTAAATAAACGTTTGTTTTTATATCAACTTCATGGATGATGAACTGACCTCAAATGTGATCTAATAACATGTGTTTAATATTGAATGACCTATTAATTTTCCAAGCGTACGACAATACTGGAAGCTCTATATCTATTACTAAATAGACATAAAATGAGCCAATAGAACTGTGCGGTCTTGTATATCCGTAGACGCGTTTCAGTAAAATTAAATTAGTTCCCCCCATAGTTTAATTATGTTGAGTTCTGTTGTCGATTATGTGAAATATTATGTGAATTATTTGTGATCATCTGTGAGAGAGGTGTTCTCGATGCGAGGGAGTGAGGGGTATAGCGGAAGTGTCTGGATAGCCCCAAGCTCGGTTTGGTCTCTGACGCCCGTCCCACCCCCTAGGGCGCAGCCTCTGCTAACCCTGGCTGTTGTGTTTCGATGTCGCTAAATATTATTTTTTTCTAAATGTGTGTATGTATGTATATCTATTGTAGTTATCCGGCCATATTTTATATCCTTATTTATTTTATGTTTTACCCTACATTTGAGTATAATATATAATATGTAATCAGTATTATATGTTATTATAACCATACATATATGGGTGTTGCATGATCCGTGCCTTTACTGTGTCCGAAAATGTTAGACTTCTATAGCCCTTTGTGTTGTTCGTAGTGAACTGTACATTTGTGTGATTGTTACCTTCCCGGGCGAACTGGCCCTCGGCGCTGACTGTTAATTAACAAATTGTTATTCTTAGAACGTTGCCTCCTTTAGTTTGTCAAAGAAACAAAATATTAACTCAAAGCCGAGTGTTTAACCGTCAGCTCCTGTAATTTCGCCCGAATGCTGTATTAGGTTTCAAAGCATGAAGCCCATCATTGTCCACAATAGAATCCAAGTCCCATATTTAGTTTAAATACTTCTCTAAAGTTAGAACCCCTTTTAGTACGTAATTGAACGAAATACGTGCGCTTTTGAGTCTGAAAAAAAAAATAGTCAATCCATTGTGCTTGGGCTTGCTTTCTACTGAGACCCTTGTGTACCACTCGGATCCTCACTGAAGGAGTCCGTGTCCGAGGCTGACTCACTGTTTCAACGCACTTTCTATTTCTATTTAATTTCCTGTCTGGTAACGATACTTCTACTCTTCATAGATGACATTATTGTTCTCTGTGTTCTTTATGATTTCTGTAAGTAAACGTTCCAACACCAACTGATCTCGCGAGCCTTGGCAATGAACACATCGTGATCAGTGTATGTTGATGTGCGTTCTATCCTGTTTTAGTTATCTGTATGTAGGTCTCTGTTGTAGTGGCTGCTCTCTGTTGTTGACTGTACATCTATTATGTTGTATGATTTTCATGCCTTCTCGAACATTCACATTACTGTCAATATGTGGGCGTTAACACACCCCGTACCTACCACTGAACTCCAACAAATATATCGAGCTACACCTATTCCTGACTCTCACACAATATACATGAACCTAACCTAAATTATCAGTATTACCCACATTACTGTTTCATTAATATTTTTTACGTTTGATTTCACAAATATCTTTGGTTCCTTTTAGTTGAAAGTCTTAATAGAAAGTACCTGATTGTTTATTTTATATTTTGCTGATATGATTTTTCTATTATTAATTTTATATGCCGAAATGTATGCGCGAAGTATGACATGATATACGACACTGTACAGACTCAGCATTACTCTCAACAACACAGTTCAACACAGCGGAGGTGGTCGTCCGCCGCTCGCCGCCAGTACACGCTGACTCTTGTACATACTGGCTCGCTGGAGGGCGCGGCGGCGGACGGGCTCCTCCGCGTGACACGACTGCTACATCTGACTGTACAAGTGCCGCGACACGCTCGCCGCGTGCCCCCGCCGGGCTCGAACCCACTGTCCACTCACTCTACTGTACCCCTCACAACTAAC
This sequence comes from Caradrina clavipalpis, assembly GCA_932526535.1. NCBI lineage: Eukaryota > Metazoa > Arthropoda > Insecta > Lepidoptera > Noctuidae > Caradrina > Caradrina clavipalpis. The sequence goes on along the minus strand of OW052107.1, from coordinate 8,636,124 downwards.
ATGCTCTGTGACTTTTTGTTTCTGCGGCGTAGAGCAAGGAGGCCGGCATTCGTACTCTGGTCGCTCTAGACGACCAGGGAGGTGAGTGATCTGCAAAATTTGCAACACTACATTATTTACAATTTTATCTATTTTATCCTTTTTCGCTAACTTTGTTGAGCATCGTAGGGTTTTCAGCCGACCCGAAGATGGGCTCACCGATGTAGAAGAGTTTAAGGGGGTATCGCATTGATTATGTATTTAAAATTACGTCACTGCTATTACAATGCAAAGGTGCGGGCATCCTCTGAGAGATTACCGTTTACATTGTAAGACTCACACACGGAGATGATCACGGAAAACCCACATCTTTGTATATTTATTCGTTATGTAGATATTATACACCACTTTGCACAACTTAACAACGAGCTCTATCTTCTACGACGTCAGGCAGGCCGAACGATGGACATAACAAACCGTATATATATTCGGGCGTACCGATACCTTATACATTCTGCATTCCAGATATATTGTTCGTACTCGACTCTAAATTAACAACTTTACTGAATTCACATAAAACGAATCTAAATGAACGAGCAAAGTAAATTCGAAACGCTTCTCCTCAACGCACGACTCTTGACATCACACAATAAATCATAAATCATATGAAACTGAGCACAGATGAAACTAAATCTGGTTTTACTTGCAAGCTTCACTGCATGCATGTCGTTGTGGATCGAGTAGTGTGTGTTAGCGGCTCGCGCGGGCGGCGCGCGCCCCCGCGGGCTGCGGCCGGGGGCGCGCCGCCCGCGCCGCCGGCACTTGCACGCACGCGCCCGTCGCCTCCGCCACGCCCGTAGCGTCACGCGTCACGCCGCCGCTGCACGCCACGCTCACGCGCCCGTGCGACCGACTCCGGCGCACCGCACCCACCCACCCACACACCCCGATACTCTCTCCTACGATATATTATTTTGATTTGTATTTTATGTATAGAGCGAGGACGCCGGGGGGCAAGCGCTTCATATGTTGAGTCACCAGGGCGGTAAGAGTTAAACTGACACATGGGTAGTCGAACCGTGAGAACGTCTGTGTTTGAATGTGCAGTTAATAACATTAATCTCTTTGTTTTTCTTTGACGTTTCTCTTAACTAACGACTTATCTGAGATCGATGTTGCGTGTGTATCTATGTTTCGATGGGGATGACCTTGACATATAGTGTAAATAGATAAGCCCGATGGCCGTTCGTTGCTAATTGTCGCAAAAGACTGTTACTCTATCTTTTGCTGAAGATTTAATTTGAATGAGCTGCGCAATCTGTTTAGTTCTTCCGTTGATATTTGATCGAAACGCTTTTTATAGGTATATTTATTTATCTTTCCGAATCTACTGTTCTCTTCCGTAATCTGCGGTACTGAAATGAATGCGCGTTGACGATGTCTGTTCGACGTATAGTATGGTATCGCCTTCATCTCCATGGCTGGCAGCGTACTGTTCATGTTAGCTGTAGGTCTGTAACTGTTAGCTCGAGCGTCTGTGTCTGTCGGCGAGGCCGCCCCTCGCCGCATTACATATTAGTTTGTTCATTTTTCTTCTTCAATAAATCAATACTTTGCTATTTTCACGTTTCATTTAGGAATGGCTTAATGGATACGCTCATTTGCTAAGTTGATTTATTTTGTCCCATGATCACCCGGCGGCGGACCGGTGTGGTCCGCCGCGCTCATGTCCATGTTTTATTTCTGTTTAGTTATCAGTTTGTTTGTGTTGGTTTGAGTTTGCGACGCCCGCGCGGCCAGTGCGTCACGCGGCCTGCGCGCGCGCCGCTCCCGACTCCTCACCGCATTCGTTTGGCGAGCTATAGTGACATCATTATTGTGTTGTAGAGTCACGAGGTGGGCATGAAAACCCTGGTCATGCTGGATGAACAGGGCGGTAAGCATCCAGTAGAACATACTATTTTGCATCACTCATAATTTAGTAAAGCTTTTGTCTGAAATGCCACTTCAGATAATTTATAAAAGTTCGTTGAATGGCAATGACTTTATGACAATAAATATGTTATCGATTGAAAATCTGCTAACAGTTTATTTGTAACGGATAAAAACTGAAGGTAAAACCTGTTTGTCATGATCATAACTAAACCTAGTGATTAAAGTGCATCAAACGATCTCTGCGCTCCGCAGTGCGTCACAGCACTCACAGCAAGTGAGCTGGGACCATGAGATTATCTGATTCAGTTAAACCGTATTATTTTATTTAGTTTTTTTGTCACGCATCCAGCTATGCACGTCTTCTTCAATATTGCTGTTTATTGCATGATTTAGATTTTTATAAGTGATATCTAGATACTGTTTTCTAATTGTTAGTCACTACGAGTACGGTAATGTAATCACTTAGTGTCAGCACATACATCATTTTATTCAAAGGTAAATGATAATTTCTTGAATTAGTTTTAACCAGATCAAGTGTAAGACATACAACACAAGCACCACAAAGAACTGTTCAGATTAATATTAGATGCTTAAATATTAGCGTTAAAATGTCATGACATAGTAATTGCTGTAGTTTGACAGCTTGCATGGACATAAATAGTTGAATAAAACTCAGCTACTGTTACCAAATACATGTCTTACACTTAGCGCTGGTTATTGTCGAGAGCGTTGAGAATTTACAATCGAAATTTAAATTATTAAAAGAAAAAAAAAGATTCAAAAAGAAATTTTAATCGCGAGAATAATTGGAAAGAGCTAGGAGCTTGAACACATAACTGCAAGTAAACTGACAAGGGCGGATCTAAAGCGTTTGTTGATGTGTGTGAACAGAGCAATTGGACAGAATCGAGGAGGGCATGGACCAGATCAACGCGGACATGCGTGAAGCAGAGAAGAATCTGTCGGGCATGGAGAAATGTTGCGGCATCTGTGTGCTGCCGTGCAACAAGTGCGTACTCCCATCACAGACTGATTAACACGCCAAAATATCGCTTCTGCGCTCGCATATTTTAACCACAAAACGGTTTTGTGAACCATTAACCATATTCTGATTTTCTTTTTCTTTGCTCATCACTGTACTACATAACTTTCTATGTGTAATTGGAATTCTATTAACTTTAAACTCTACGCCGAATTATCAACTGGGTTGGATTTGTCAAAGTGTTGCGTTACCATATTTTTCTCCTTTCTGCGTCGGTTTGTGTGGTATTCTTGCATGGGTTCAGCTTTCGTTCCAGATGTGTCTGCATATCATTGAAGTTTGTAAAAGATATAAAGTAGCAAATGTGGTATATTTCCAGGGGTGCGTCGTTCAAGGAGGACGACGGCACGTGGAAGGGCAACGACGACGGCAAAGTGGTCAACAACCAACCGCAGAGGGTGATGGACGAGCGCAATGGGATAGGACCACAAGCCGGATACATAGGAAGGTGAGCAGACATCTTTTACAGCTGTTACTGATTTTTGTCTACTGTTTGAATCTTCTCATTGGCTTCTATGAGTTCATTGTCCAAGTATTACAGCTCTTAGCTGTCTCCAACAATCGAACTTTCTTTACTAATTGCTATGACATTTGAAGAAGCTGAATATATGATCTTAATTAAGTTATCTTTAAAGGCAATACCAAAACAGTCTCCCCGAAAGATCGGCTGCATTATTATGATATAACTTGATGAGATTTGATTTTTCACACATTTTTGTACACATTTTTACTTTTTTTTTTATATCTTATTGGATGCAAAGAAGTCGACGTTACATCAGATTTTAAGTGATCAGCGCCGCCTATGGTCATCTGCAATACCAGAGGCAATATTGAAATGTCACATACTACATACTATCATTACACCGGAACACAGTAATGGTGCATGGCACCTGAAACAAACATGAGGGTAGTACTTCCCCGGACGAGCTCCAACACATAGAGATCAACGGTTACCAGACGTAAATACAAACCTATTCCCACCTCCCACTTCAAAGACTACACGTGAGGTCAGCGTCAGAGAAAAGGAACCCCATTTGGTAATGACATCAAACCGTATCACCGTCTTGGGGGGGTTCCTTTTCTCTGAAGCTGACTGTACCATCACCAGCTAACCAAAACTCTTCAATCCAGGATAACGAATGACGCTCGTGAGGATGAGATGGAGGAGAACATGGGCCAAGTGAACACGATGATCGGCAACCTGCGCAACATGGCGCTGGACATGGGTTCCGAGCTGGAGAACCAGAACCGCCAGATCGACCGCATCAACCGCAAGGTAAGGTGTCGAGCCTGATTGGACGACACCCGCTGGTTTACAACCAATGATGTGCACGCGAATTCGTCTGGGCCTTAGAGGTTCGAAGGTTGAGCGGATACGCTGCGTTTTTCTGGCGTCTTCAGTGACCCTTTTGACCGCCATGTCAATATTTTACGCCAAGTGTGGTATACTGTTCTTTACGGCAAGCAAATCTTTTTTCTTTCATCAACCTACCTTTTTTTTTACTGTAAAAAAATGGTATTTTTGTCATGTCATGTCGTTGGAAGCGTCGTGAGCACGTTTTTAATTTGACGTCCATAGACGTCTGTGACGGTCTAATCTAGACAAAGGCAGAACGCAGCTTATACACGCCACCTGTATAGTTCACTAGATTTAAATTAGTGGGATAGTCAGGGGGAAGAGACTACTTACAGATCTTCTGATTAATTATTCATGTATAAATCAGCACCATCTAGACACCATCCTAAAACTATTTATTGTTTTTGGATCATGGCTCAAGGATAATATCGCCTTTGAAAGCCAAATAAAAACCAAAGTTTATAATGAACAAAAGGCGCCTAATGTCACCATGACCAATTTCGCCTATAAAGCCCTTAGAGTCTTCTTATTTATCGTGTGGGCGGCAGTAAGGTCTAATGACCCCACACACCCTAGTGTCAGAGTTTTTAAACCGCCTCAAGGGCCTCTGACATGGTTACCGATGCCAGTGATGTCCTAGCTAGATAAACTTAGAAAGTACATATGAATTAGAAAAAGTCACATTGGTACTTGCCCGTGCCCTGTTCCAAACCCACAACCTCGTACATGAGAGGCGGGCGCCTTAACCACTGGGCCATCACGACATCTATCAGCTGTTAGAGTAAAGTAAAACAATAATCAATTTCCGCCAAATAAACGCTAAACCTTGCTTACCTAATTCAGATAAAAGAGATTAAAATATATAATTTAAGAGAAGTGCACGAAAAATAGACATAACCACTAGACTATAAGCACTGCTCGCGACAGCCCAAGAGAGGTAGGATTCAATTATGTTATCTTAAGAAACCTGTAAGTTAAAATAAACCTTATTCCATTCACGTAAGAGTCATTTTACATTACACGATTCACTCAATTGATACAAATCTTACTAGGCACTAAAATCTATGCTATAGAACTGTCTAAATGTAACAATAGTGTTCTTCTGTCCTTCTCTCTCTCGCACTGTCGCGTATGTACCATTTAAAAGACGAATTTGCGTGCACTCTTTTTTACTTTTCTTCTCGATAGATTTTTCTACAATCTCTATCCTTCAAGACTGATATACAATAAAATTTGAATTTCTTATATCTTCAAATATTTTTTACTTCTAAGATGATTTATTGATGTTGTCGTTCTGATTCATAGTGTGAAATTTTACCCAATACTATACCATCTTGTTTATTTCGCTTTTTGGATAAATTCAATTATTCTTATGCTGCTATCCCTCAGAGAAAAATAAAATGAAGAAAAAATAAAGGAAAAATTAAATAATCTATTACTAAAGGATTCACAAAAAATAATGTTACCTATTTAGTAATGTTATGGAAAAAAATAACAGCAAATTGGGTAAATTTTCCACTGTGAGACGCAGTAAAATTTGTCGCGAAACAAATTCTACTGCGCCTCACAATTCCCATCAACATTTTCACCATCTAAATGTTTGTGCCTGTCACGTTAGCAGTGGAAGTGCGACTAGTTGTCTTCTGTGTCTATGAACTATCCTCTGGCTTACTGGCATCCCAAGTTCTGGTCACTCGCTTACCTGGCAATCAAACCACTTCCTTCAGTCTTCACTCGACGCATGTCCTTCATACTTTCGTAGAGTATATGATTAGTAATTGGTTGTTGTGAAACTTTTCTCTGTGTCTTCCGAATGTTCAAGACATGCTACGACTACACATCCCACACGACCATTGTGTAAATGTTAACTAGTTGCCACATCCATCCGAACGACATACCCAGACTTAGCTAAACTCCATAACTAACACATCATTCACTTCAAATGCTAACAAACATTGTTGTAGTTTCAAAGACAGCGACTGAAGGCCTTCGCGTACACTTTAATGTTTTATTGTTACAATTTAGAAATTCCAATATTACTTTGATGTAAAGAAGAATGGGTTAACTTTTTTGGGCTACAGTTTTACCATCTGGCTCCCGCTGGTAAATACTTTGATCATGCTTATAACTAAAAATAAAACAGGCGTTTTAAAATCGTGATATATTTGTCTGTTTATTAACAGGAATATCAACTGATTTATAAAAAGATATTCCTGATAAAATTTCCCTATCTATAAATGCATGAGAGTTACTCATTCTTTTTTAATCGAATCTCTTGTGTTACTGGGCCAATTCACATAAATACAAACATAAAGTCGCTGTGAATTGAACAACTAGCAAAAACAAACCGCGTGTTCTAATCTTAGGGCGAATCGAACGAAACGAGGATAACTCTGGCGAACCAGCGCGCGCACGAGCTCCTCAAGTAAAGGACGGCGGACACACCGACACCACACACACACATACACGGTCTCGTGGTCTGCGCGGGCGCATGCTACACGCCCACAACACCGGTTGCAGATACACAACCCTGTCTATACTTTAGTGAAATTCGAATATCATTTTGTATGATTATTTTTAAACTACTATTGTGATTCCCTGTTTCAAAAATGACAATCGTAACCTATGTTATCTTTTGTGATTGGCTGTCAAAAATATCAACAGCCAATCACATTACTTGACATGTGATTGAACAACTGTCAAATTGGACAAGCTTTTAAATTGAGGTTTATTGAGTTATCAAATGTATATCTATTTAGTTGAGACTATAGAGCATATTATTTGGAACTATTTACTCCTTATTATTTATTATTATGTTAGGTGAATTAATTTTAAGTTAAAAATGGATCTGCAACCGGCAAATAAATTAAATTAAAAATCAAATATTTTGCTTAGTGTCTCTCTTCTATCTCGAGATACATTTATCCAAGTGTAATAATATTAATATTTAACATGTAATCCTAGCATGCTACTGTATCAAGTGAACACTTGTTCATTTCTTGACTCTACTGTATGTTACTGCTTTTTCTTGACGCTCAAGTTTTAATTACGAGTCGTTGAATTTTGAGATTTAATCAAATTAGTAATCAAGTACATTATGAAGTTCTGTTTGGTGTAAGTACATAACTTGTGGAGTGGAAAAGCCTACTGCTAAAGACGCCAGCACTTCACTTGGTTTATTGTCCAAATGTTCGCGTTACTTGAGGTAATGAAAAATATACCCTATGTATTATGGGTATAAAGTTGAATTTGTAACAGCGAAATAATGCGAATATTTGCACTATATGCCAGAAAAAAAGCATGGAATAAGTCGCGTCGGTGCTAGTCAACAACGGTGCATACTGAATGAAAAAGACGCCACTATGCTTAATAAAGAATTGCTTCCATCAGCCGAGTAGGTACTGGAAAATAAATTCTAGATTATAGCCACACCCCTCAAGAAACTACACAATTTAAATAATAGTTTTTGGTGCTCATTTCATGCAGTAGGACATGTTGAATTTATAAAAATTATACTTAATCGTATTTACGCCATCGTCTAGTATACTTAATATTATAAACTTACTACACAGTATAAACAGTTAAGAAGTTGAAGCGTGAGATTTATTATTTTGTGAAAATGCATTTACCCCTTGTTAATATGTAGTGTTACTGTTAATGCTAGGAACGTTATAATGTTGCTTGTCGCAGACTTAAACATTCGTATTAATTAATTTATATATCTTGCGATATACCACAAGAGATATAAAGGAATATATTTAAAGAAAATTGTTATTTACTCCTACTGCTACATGGGATCAAATCTCACAGTTCTGTGTTAATTCATTGGCTATCTTACCTTTCAAAATTTCACATTTATCCTCGTTCTTCCTACTCACAATTATCTTGGTACTCACCAGTTGGAGGCATACTATCGTTTTTTATATAATTTCACAATACTTCCTTACATATTAGTCAAAAATGCATTAAGAACAGTTAAAGCTGTTCTACAGAATAGGCTATCTCGTAAGAGGGGATGAATAAATGGTTATAATGAATGGGATGAGTTGATATGTGATAATAGTTTCAATTTAAGTGATTAGAGTTAGCCGGTCACTTGTCTTCGAGCAAACTTAACTGTATCTGAAGTGCATCAGATCTCATCTTTGATTTCTAATACTTTTCATAGGGGCATTTATGTATAAGTTATAAGACATTAAATTATTTAATAACTCAATAAAATATCCTTACGGCTCAAATATTTAGTGAATTAATTTAGTTAAATTTAGTTTTCTTTTTAAATTGATACATTTAGAAGAAACCATTGAAAGTACATAGCTTTTACATATCTGTACAATAACATACATATCTGCTTCTATGAAATAGTATGAAAAGGACGCTACCTAAATAATGTTATTTAGTATTACAATGTAGCTATCTTAACTTAGCGATAAACTATCGTAATTTATTAACTAGTACTTTTTATTTATTTTATGAGAAAATAAATCATTTCATTTACAAAGTGAATTTAAGTTATTTATTTATTTTCCCTTTTACATTTTACTTTTGGTATTAAGGCGGACTTGCACCAAAATCACTAAACATATTTAGTGCCTAAACGTCATTGCATCCCTGTCACATTGTGATAAGGTGACAGAGACAGAATGATAATTTAAACACATTTAGCGCTAATTATGTTTAGTGATTTTTTTTTATAGTGGGCCTTAGTCGAACATTTATACTTTTTCTTTAGCTAAAGTTTGGTTTTACAGTTAATTATTAATACTAATAAGACATAATCAAATACATTATTTGAAGAGTAAAGTAAAGGTGAAACAAGATTGACGAATTGTAGATCGCCGCAGTATACTTTAAGTAATGAAAATACATATAATATTTATCATATTTAAAAATAAATATATGTAAGTAATATTAATTAAATATAACTAATATATATCTCATTAATACTAAAATAATTTTAAATAAAAATGTTTGCTTGAGAACGATAACTGAAGGCAGGTAACGTTAATCAGTTTCTACAGTTTATGATAAAAGATGACATAACTGTAATAAATGCATACCTCCACGAGACTGCACACACACACATACAAACTAAACACACAACACGTCGCTGAGGATCGTGAGTATACCTTTATAATAAAAAAGCACTTTTATAAAGCGAGGCACAGCTTGCACTTAAAGCGATTGAGCACCACAAATTGGCTTTTGTGTCACTAACTAAGGACGCTATGGCGTTGCCGCTTCAAGCCAAAAATCGCTGAAAGATAAAGCAGGATTATATCGTGTCGCATGTAGCAGCACATTTGATTCGTAAACAAATATTTTTTTAAAGTATTATAGGGCTTTGCTTTGGCTTTAGTGTACAGTATGTTGTGGAAATAAGTATATCCACTGTATCAAACACTAATTTTAAAAAAAGGTCTTATTTTATAACGTTTTATCGAAAATGTTTACGATCTTGTGCCTTTACATGCGAATACGACTTCTCTAGACAGTTTGCCTTGGTGCAAATGTCTTCTATCTACATTGTATGTTTTGTAAAAATAACGTGTTTTTTTTTTTGTAATTTTCCTCTGGTTAAAATTATAACCATCCTCCTTTGGGTTTTATTTTTTACACCCTGTGTATCCACCCTATTTCTTTTCTTTTTGTTTTTGGATTTGTGACGTTATGTCACAGTTTCATCAGGTTTGTTTGTTTTTTTGTGTTCGTCCCGTTTACTCATTTATCTAACAATTTATTTTATCATAGATTTATCCTTTCCTTACCTTAACACTTTAAACCTTATATGTAATTAAATAAAGTCTATATTTGTGTAACACTAAATGGTACTATGTATGTGTATTTGAGAATACAGTGAGGTTTTCTTATAGGGTGAGAGCAACGAGACACGCATAGCGGTGGCCAATCAGCGCGCGAACAAACTCCTCAAGTCTTAAGCACCCACGCACTTGACTATTGCCACTAAAATGACGCTTGCCAAACACATATTATAATTATAACCTATTTTTTTCGAAATTCATTATTTTATAAGCATTACTTGCATATAAAATATAATATTGGATGAGGGAGGAGAGGCTTAAAAGAAACTTTTAAAATTGCAGTATTTATTGGATATTTATAATCCGAAATGATTAGTATACCTAACGTTGGAAAGCGTCATTTTAAGAGTTCCTAAGCGTTATATATGTGGTAAGTACAGTTATATTATTCGCGTTTAGAATAAAAATTGCAATAATTTGATTTAAATGTCGTTATTGTATGTGGCTTGTGGACAAACTGACTGACGCGTTCCTAGTCAACTTGTCAAATATTTTACTAAATGTTATCGTATTTTACTCAATAAATGTGTCGTTAACTGTACTTACCTGACTATGTTCATTTCAATATTGAGCTAGCAATTTAGTATTTATTTATTCTTGCCATATTTTTAATTTATTTTGCAATGAACTCGGCATTAATTTGAGATTGTATTTACATAGGGCATCACTACTACAGTAGAATTCAATTATCTTAAAAATAATGCTTCAATTATTATCTTATTCCTAAAAATAATGTCGTTCTATAATCAACTGCTTTATGTGAATACAATCTCACTCAACTTATAATTTGCGGAAAGAATTATACGTATGTATAATTTTAGCAATGTGCCAAATTCTGTTCACTAAGTACTTGTCACAAGATAAGACACTATATTTATGTATTTCAAACAATTTACACACTCACTGTCACCATGTTGACTGTTCTAATTTTAAAATTCAATAAAAGGCCTCGACGCAATGCCTACACCTCGCCTGTAGAGAATATCAAAAGAAATCAATAGTGCTATTTATTTTTACTACGAAATTACAAAATATGCACTAAACTAGATAAAAATATTTTCAGATAACTTTGAACGGCTAAACAGCCAAAAAGATGCTCTTTCATGAATTTAACTTCGTAATGAAATTGCACAAATCGAATGCACACAAAAATCTTTATATAAAAGAATATTTTCATAATCATTTGCACTCATCGTTAATATCTATATATTTAGGACGTGCAATGTGGATAGCAAGATGGCGATGTAGTTAGATCTCGAAGCTCAAACATTTGCCGCCATGAAATGGCGCTGTGACGTTTTTACAATCATCTACGTGTGTATTTCAGAATTCCTTTTGTCTTTAATGAGTAAACAAACAATACTTACCTATCAGCAAGTCTTCGTCTTAAATTAAACATTAGTGAGATTTTAAATAATTAAATATTATGTAGTATTATTATATTTGTTGAGATTTAAGTGTCTCTCATTTTATGTAACAGAGTGATACTTTAGTTATTGTGCATTTGAATTGTATAAGACAATGTACTGCTTCTATTGATTTATTAGATTAAGATAACGGTGCCTGAATTCGTAGTTTTTTACGTTAGTATTCTTATTTAGTGAGTTGTCACGTGTTGCATTTAATATTAAATAAGTTACAGATGTTTGCAGTTGAAGCTTTTGATTCTTTTCATTTGTATTGTAACTGCGTAGACACGTTCGTTAAGCCAGTTATTATAAGGGCTTATTACACGGTGAGGAAGCCGTGTTTGTCGCTAACAGATAGGTAGGTATGGGAAGATTATTAAATGACTCGCCGAGGCGTGTGACGACAACCAGTTTCTGAAAACCTGATCAAATATCTGAAGGACAATCCCCGTCATTTTAAACCTTTAAAATTTAATAGCAATCTCATCTCAGCGACAATCAATGTCAAAATTTTGACAAACGTGTAGTGCAAATTAGAAGTTATAGTTGACAGATTAAGACTGAGATTAGAATGCGAACGTTATTAAAAGTACGGGGTTTGGTCCTCAGATCAGGAAATCTACTGTTAAAATTTCAGCTGTTTGATTGGTTCCCGCAATAATAACAGCCAATCAAATCACGTGATATGTAATTTGAAAATAGAATGAATAGATCTGGATTTCAGAAACTGGTTGTGAAATTATCATTATAATTGAATAGCGTTGTAATGAGATTACAGAATATGATGCAATAGTCTATGGGAATAATATCGTCTAGTTGAGTTTGATATTTAAAACTTTATTATTACTTAAAGTGTATTGTTGTAAGTATGACGAATAAAATGTACCGGCCTTAGGAGTAATGTGTAGGAATGTTAAAGGCAGCGGCTTGACAAATTATTATACTCGTGTACCAGTTAGTGTTAAGAGTTTTCGAAAATTTCTCTATGTCTTTTTCTCTCAATCTTAGTTTCTAAGGATATACGTGTACCGACGGTATGCGGACGTTTATCTAAGTACATCATATTTTAATAATGAAATGTTTTAACAGTGTTGTCTCGTAACTTTTGAGCTGTGGGCCTTTCGCTTGTCGGGTTGTGTTGTCGATGACTAACGCCTCTGCAACCCGCCAGATGTCTCCGATGTGTCGATGACGCAACGCGACGGCGCAAGCGCAGCCTTGTAGATTGTTTTGTAACAGCTATTCAAATTAACCTATAGATGTGTAAATTTACCGCCTGCATAATCTGTAATGATTTTAATCAGCCTAAAATATTAACTATTTAGGATAAAAATAATTATATCTATTTTCTTTAAGAATAGATAAAGGATAGTATAAACTGTTAATTTCTAATTACATTATTGATTTGTTAAATTACAAATAACTTGTTTTATTTCTCTATTCTCCTCAAAGAAACAACACAAACGAAATTAAAATCAGTCAATTTTTTTAATAAAATTTATTATTATACAAAACATTTATTTACAATTTACTTACATTAACCAAGGAAGAAACCGGACCATATCATACACCTTTAAGCCAAATGACTGATTACTAAATACTTCGCATTGACTAGTTATCAACCTCCCACAAACAAAATGGCCACGTATCACTTAGTTAGGTACTTTTAAAAAAAACTCGCAGATTAGCTACGGTTATAAATCAGCGTGTGAACTATAGTCAAAATGTTCAGTCCAGACTGACGTAGCTCATTATTCAGCAATTTACATTTTTAGTGGTTTTTTTTTTTTAGTTCGAGAGACGATTGACATATTCATACGTCAGACATAAAAATAATGCGCTTTCGGCGAATAAACTTATTTTCAAGCTGATTATTAACTTTTGTTTGAAGTTCACGTGCCATTTCTTAGTAGAAGACATTATAATAATTATTTATTCATTGTGCTTTACAATAACGGCAAGATTAGGTGTCTCCATGTCGTTCCAGTCACTCTAGTTGTGTTGTCATCTTTATGCCGCTGTAAGAAGAAAAAAAAAATTGAAACATAAATTCTCGAAAAGTGTACATTTACTCAAGAGTATAATATTATGGAACAACTATCTGTAGGTCATACAAATATTTGTTCCGTGCGGGAATCGAACCCGCGACATGCAGCGGGCTCATAATGTACGAGTAATTCGTCCGTTCCACAACGTCAATAATGTAATGAATATGGTTGAATTGTCAAATTTTTTACAGCTAATGTGTCAATACTTAATACTCCGTGCCTCGGATAGCACGTAAAGCCGTTGGTCCCGGCTGTCATTTGTAGATCTTTGACAGTCGTTACTGTTAGTCAGAAGCCAGAAAGTCTGACAACCAGTCTTACCAAGAGTATCGTATTACCCATTGGGTTGTGGAGGTCTGATAGGCAGTCGCTCCATGTAAAATACTGATATTCAGCTGCATCCGGTTCGACTGGAAGCCGACCCCAACATAGTTGGGAAAAGGCTAGGCAGATGATGTGTCAATACTTAAAAACCATCTAAATTAGTTTGAAAACTTGCAAAGTTGACTATTCAGTAGCAAGGGACCTATGTTTAGACCTTAATTCTTTCACCGGCTAAGCAGATAATCCTGTACTTCCTCTGTACGTATCGTATATATATGTATCGTATCTATATTTTTGGAGGGAATGTTTAGGAAGTAAAAAGATATTGGTTTATCTAAGCATAAGTCACACATAGGAAGGATTAAAATTATTATAATTACGTCTATCAGTAACAAAATAAGATAAAGATAATTAACTAAAACCAACAAAACACAGTAGGAAATAAATTGTAGATTCTTTTAAGGTTTCTATGCTTTAGTAAATAATTCACCATTTCGATCTTACTGTAATTTATCGTAAAGCCTTTTTTCTGGCTCTGCCCATCTCTTTGCAGAATATAGGTAAGCGTGGTGTAGGTTAGTTACCCAAAACTTATTATTTATTTTCCATCTTACATCTATCACTACAACATCAGTAGTTTTAGAATAGGTAATCCATTTTGATAGTGTGGGTATATCTCGAAAGTTATTATAATGTTTATTTTACTTACCAAGTTCAACGATAAGTTCAAGTACAACCATGACAGCGAAGCCGAGGAGTGCACACGTGAACTGCAGCAGACCGCTGCTGCCCTTCCACACCTCGAAGAACACCACATACACCAGGGTACCGCACGCCAGACCCTGGAAATGTTAGCATTGAATATTGAACTGCCGGTCATTTTATTGCTGGTGGTCGTGGTAGGAATAAGGACATATAATATAATGCCAGATTGCCAGCCTAATATTGCAGGGCAACGGCCTGGGTCTGTGGACGGTGAGCAATGGGAACGCCTCAAAGAGATGTCAGCAAACTTGGATGGGGCCACTGAGGGCCGATGCCTGCCGGGGCTGCGGGTTGTTCGAAAGAGATACCGCGCCCCCGGAACGCAAAGGGCACATGAAAGGAACATAGACGGGTTTTAGTCAGTAAAAGTCTGACACTAAGGGCGGGGGAAGTTACCTATTTGATGATTTCCCGAGGGCAACGGCCTCTTCCCATACATACACAGATGGCACGAGCATCGATCATTACGCTTGCTCAAGGTGGATTGGGGATTTCAGCAGTGCGATTCTCTAAGCCTCACTTCGTTATTCGAAAGCTGAATCCGCAGTGAGATTACAAAATGGTATTCTGTTAAACACGATCACGCCGGTGACGTTACCACGGCGAACGAATACTAAACCAATGACAAGTTGGTTCGTTATCGAAGTGAGCGCGATCACTTTAGTGAGACTCATTTTCGAGTTTGCATTTTAGAGAATCGCACTACAGAACAAATACACCATCACGCCTGTATTCCCCGAAGGGTAGGTCAGAGGTGTACCAAGGTACACCCACAGTTCGCCTGTATGTTTCTGTATGTTTGTCCTATGGGGGCGAGCCTATTGCCATTAACCGGGCACAAATCCTAACTCCGAGCTGCTACTGAGAATTAAATAGAAAAACCCAATACCATTTTACTCGACCTGGGAATCGAACTAAGACCTCTAGCATAGCAGTGGCGCGTTTATATCTAATAATTGCTAATTAATTTATGACGTAGTTTATTTCTTAAATGACCTGATTTAAAACTTAAGTTTACGCAACTCTGGCCACAAAGACAGTTTGGGGACCGCCATAAGTTAATGGCACATTTTATGATTATTGTAATTTTATCAGCATAATACAATATCAAGTTTTTTTTATTAAAATAGGTACCTGCTCTACTTATCTTTTTCTGTTTTGTAACAATGGACAAATCAGTTATTATTATTCTTATTTTAATTAGGTACTTTTATCGCAAAAATTGCTTTTCTACTTATCTGATTAGCGTAGGTGCCTAAGTTTAAAAGTAGTTGTCTCAAATATATACCTAAATACTTCGCTGGTGCCATGCAATTAATGAGTTTAATTATTATGTATAATTCTTTCAACTTGCTACGTATCATTAGTAGGCATGTTTTACCTGCAATTAAGGTGCATCAATAATTCTGTACCTACATAGATACCTATAGCAAAATTACAGATAAATTATTTATTAAATATAGGTACACCTACTTACTAAAGACGGGATAAAGTAAACAAAATAGTAATCTACTAAGTACTTTCAATGTAATGTTTAAAAACTCTTGTTTAAACCAATGATATCTAGTGTCGTAATTAACATTATTTAAAACTGCTTAAACCCACATGACAGGTCGTGTAATGTGCTTTATGAAATATTTATGGCACTACACATACATAAGTACATAAACTCACGCCTTTTTCCCATGGGGGTAGGCAGAAACCATCTGCTACGATCCTTACATACTACTTTCGCCTTGTCCACGTTCATACATCTGGTCATACAAGCACGCCGCGCGCCGGTTACGAGTACTGCACACCTGACCTTTCTGAAGAACCTCACCAATAAGGTCAGGGTAGGTCTTTCTAGGGCGTCCCCTCCCGGTGTTGCCACTCACATCTGCCACATAAATCCCTTTTGTTAATCGCCTTTCACTCATCCTCTCAATATGACCGAACCATCTAAGCATACTCTTTTGAACCTTTTTATGGCACCACAGTTTTTCAATATATCATTGTAATGTAAGTCTTTAACTAAAATATTTGTCGAAACAAACGTACCTACAATTTTATAGGTGTACACCCCAAACCTAGGGGGTAACCCCACCCTTAGGGTGTTAACACAACAATCGATCGTTGGTAGAATGCATTACTCCACGTCTACTACACCAATCGATCGACTAATCCCTTCTGACATTGAGGGCATCGATCGATGGTGTGGCAACACCCTTAGGGATTAAAAATAATTGATTACACTAGTAGCTCTTTTCAATCGTCTCCAAACAATGCGATTGACTATGATGATTCAGATTAGGTCAGGGAGATTTTCAGAAAAAAACGTATCGATTGTTAAAATCGATCGTGATCCAAATGCAGACTACTTAGATCTCATAAATAATCCAACCTTAAACTACACTCATTAAATATTATTTTTTTAGAGCAACATTGTTTGAGAGCTTCATGACAATTGGCAACACGCAGTTTCAGAGAAAACTTCAATTCTCTAGTTAAAATTAATAAAATTTAAATAAAATTTCTATCCAATAACCACGTAAGTAATTCCCATTTGTCTTTTGATAGCTGTGTGCAATAAATTCGTCACTATTATGTTCCTATCTGGGACATCGGTATAACAACATAGCACTTCTGCCTACCCCTTCAAGGAATGTAATACTTAAGGGGGGGGGGGGGGGGTGTTATGTTTACAACACACTCGTATCCGGCAAACTTAGCTGGCACACTGCCGTGTGTCAAGACACAGAAATTATATTAGAAACTATCTCTGGAATCTAGATAGTTTTTAATATCGTGGAATGAAAGTCACAGACGACATAACCGGTTTCAATACACACCTGTAAGATGACGGAGTAAACACCAGCGTCAGCAGCGCCCGCGCCGCCCACTAGCAAGATACCGATACCGATACCAAGCGCCGACATGAAGGAGAACGTGAAGATGTACACGATGGACACCCACCGCTTGGTACCAGACGCCAGCAGCTCTACGCCAATGCAGAACGCGATGATGTACTTGTGGGCTGATACGGCACCGAACATGTACCTGAGGATAAAACAATAGTACCGGTTTTTAATTTTATACAGAATATTCAGGGATATGCAGTAGGTGGTAATCGAGCTCAAGGCGGAGCGCTGGCACGATAAATAAACACGATTTAATAGGCGCTTTGCAGACGACGGGGCGGGGCAGTCTTTTTGACCGCGAAGCAATAAGGACCGTCTGACCGTCGATGCCCGCGGCTACCCACGCCGCGAATATACCTCACGAATATGCTGCGGCCAGTGCCTGCCGGGCATCGGCAGCGCGGTCTTTTTACCCTCTATTTATGTTGGTAGTATAGGATTCCCTTTGCATTATCATTTCGTTCGCGGTCAAATTGACCGGTCCGACCCACCCCGCCGCCGGTGTTCGGTTTGTTTCGCTCCATAGAGAATTAAAGATGTCGCAGACACCATGTAATAAGCGATCAGCGGCTTAGCGGCCCATATACATCGGAAAATCACATAATTTGGAATTCTCTTTTCAGAAAAAGACTTTCTATGGATACTACCGGGTAGGTAATATGTTTAATGCCAAACTGCGCTTTTCGAAAGCGGAGTCCACAATACCTAATTAATAAATTAGTAATACCGTAATACACTCGGGCTAATCAATATAAATGTAAGTACCTATGGCTTAAAAAGGCACGCTGCGCCTCGAATATTTTTGGATTTGGAAAAGAGGCTTGATGTTGATAGCTAATAATAACGAAAATCAGACATCCGAACCAAAAATATTATACGCTTTATTATCAAATATAATAACGCGCCGATGACTTCGTGCGCGTGATTTATTTTCTGATCACATTTTTTTTTTAATAGTAAAATTTAGCTTGTGCTCTCTATTAACGAGAGAATTTATAGAATTTGGCATTAAATTCAATATTAAATTCCAAACAAAAAAAATCATACTCTAACTTTACAATATTAGTATTAATACGTTATCGTTCTCAAAAATAACAGGTTCATTACCATTGTATTGTATTAGTACCTACGTGACATATACCTACATATAAATGCTTATTTATATTGCCATTATGTCGGTTGTTATACTAAATTGTCAATAAAAATAAAAAAGTACCCATAATTTATTGTAGGTGTGCTTTACGACTGGTAGGTAGTAGTTTCCCGTCAATTGCCAAATACTCGTAAATACAATATTTTACGATACTGTGGCTTAACACCTAATTATTTAATCAGCAGATAGATATCAAGTAGATAGGCTAGCCAACATTGGCAATAGTGTATCATTTGTACGCAACAATATTTAGCGTACTATCACGCCTGTATTCCCCAAAGGATAGGCAGACGTGTACCAATGTCCACCCATAGTTCGCCGGTATATTTAGGTCACATGTAGTAGGGGGCGAGCCTATTGCCATCAGCCGGGCACAAATCCTAACTCTGAGCTGCTACTGAGAATTTTATACAAAACCACAATAACACTTTGATCGACCTGGGAATCGTACCCAAGACATCTCGCAACAATATTACATAAACAACAAAGAATATGAACCTTTATTCGATAGATAGAGAAATATTTAATTAATGAATACTAAAAGATCTCATATAAAATATCTTCATCACCTGTATCTTACTACTGTATCTATTTAATGTAGTGTCTACCTGCCAAGCCATAACGAAACATCAATGACATTTTAAATCAAGTATCTACCAACTATGTGAAGCAGAAGGTAATGTACTTAGGTACTTATTTGAACAAAGGTCATGCATACCTAGGTTATCATAATCGGGCAATCATGAAAGTGGTAATAATACCTAGCTCTGTATGAACTAATATTCCGTATCAAATCAGCAATCAGTCTAATATTGGGCAATACTTATAGGCAACACTCAGAAGATTTAGATAAGCTTATCAAAAAACATTTATTTCAAGTAATATTTATCCTTAATCGTTTAATCTGTTACCTACTTTTGCGCGTATACATGTTGGTATTGGTAATTGACGTAAAATATTAGTAAGGTTACATAAGGTCAACAAAAAAAAAGTGATAAGTATTTATCCGATATTAGCATAAATATTAGGTAGGTACCTACTGATAATACTTTTATACTTTACCTTTGCAGGTTCCCTCCCAGTAAAATATTAGTATCTAATTTAACCACTTATATTCGGACTTCTTTTAACATTTTATCGCGATAAAACCAATAAATATTTCTAATTAAAACATAGGGACGCTGCAAGTAAAAATAGAGGGCGAAGAAAAGCTTCTATCTTCTAAGGGGAGGCGATTCATTGAGTAGGAAAATGAGTAGGTGCCTACCAACATTGTAAAGAAAAGTACCTACTTGAGCAGGTACTTTATAAATGGAACTTTAAAGTTATTATAGCACTCGAGTCTTAATTGAAGTGTCTACAAGACACTTAAGCAGGAACACAGAACGTATTGTCACGTACCTATTTGTTATCTACTAAGTACCAAGTACCTACTTGTAATAATTGATCATACTTATTCTGAAGCATTTCCTTAAAAGACCTTTAAACAAAGTATGTAATTAGGTACTATGCTTCCCGCTGATTTTATTTTTAAGATCCTGCAGAAAACTCGGCAATACTTACATGTAAAAGAATTTTTTTCCTTTCCTTTTTACGTAATAGAAAATAGTATTATTTTAGTAAAAGACTTTTCTATCAAAAGGGTTTCTTAGACACAATAACCGGTAACAACTCGAACACAAAAGAAAAAATCTTTTTTTTTACTTGTATGGAAGGGGGCAGTAAATCATGGAACCTAATCGTACTTTCAAGACATTTAATATGAAAAAGACAATTAGTATAAAGACGATTAAAAATATTTATTAATATTAAACCTTATTTTTCGTTTACAAAAAACCTGAAAACCTTGTACTCATCATTATGTGCAATTTTTGCGTTGGGTCTAACCTGCCGTGCGATTCTCTAACATATTTCAACGTTGCGCTCGAATCGCACGGCTGATATCGCATTAAAAAGCCAGCTGATCCATACATTTCGTCGAGTTTAAAGCGAATATAAATGTATGAATCAGCTGATTATTATTCGCGATTACAGATTAGGCCCTTAGTAATAGTTGCACATGATTATGAGTACAATGACCCCTTTTAAGGTGCGAGATAAACAAAAATAAGGTTGTAGGTATACATATATGCTACGTATTGTGAGTTATTTGAAACATCACAAAACTACTACATTGGTACACCTCTGCCTCACCCTTCGAGGAATACAGGCGTGATGGTGATGATACAAAACTACTACCTAACCTAAACTACTACTACTACTGACTGCCTCGTTAGCCTAGTGATCCTAAGCGCAACTGCTACGCTAGAGGTCTTGGGTTCGATTCCCAGGTCGAGCAAAATGTTATTGGGTTTTTCTATGCTATTCTCAGTAGCAGCTCGGAGTTAGGATTTGTGCCCGATTAATAGCAATAGGCTCGCCTACTATTACATATGGGACCTAAACATACCGTTAAAATGTGAGTGTACATTGGTACATCTCCGCCTAACCCTTCAGGGAATACAGGAATACAATATTCTATGACACACATAATTCCGGTAGTCTATTAGGCCTATGGAAATATTTAGTTGATAAGCAGAAGCCTTTAAATCCACCACGTAACATCCTTAAGTTGATAAGCTATCTAATTTCTCAACAGTTCTAATATTTGAATAAGATGATACTAATCAAACTCTTCAAATTCGATGGCTCTACTTTGTATCTACTAGTGTCTGTGCCTATACCGCTATCGTGGGTGACTTGATATGACAGGTGTCGTAATATACCTACTAATACAAAATCTTCAGATAAAGTTTACGTGACAATATGCACCACAAGACGAGTACCAATTGTCTTTTTCGCTATCGATTTATTGGCATGACGAATTACCTATTGTTACCGGTTGGCGAAACATCTCGACACCTCTAGTCCTCTACCTAATACTAATAAATCTTTCAGTAAACACAAAGTGCCACACTATTTTATTTTACTAATTATACCTACCGCGTCAAATTATAAAACAAGTATTTTTCACGAAAATGAACAGGAAAATTGTACTTGTTTGTATTTTCTATTTGTACCTGCCTTATCGTCTACCGCTACTGATATTATCGTAATATCCGTGTCACTGGAGCGTAATGAGTTTCTTAACGAAAGATTTACTAATTCAGTTGTTTTTAGGAAGACAAGTGTCGACGCATATTTAAGACGAATATTTGGGAGAATGGAATGTGAATTGAGAATCCCAAGATTACCTAATGGCTAAGCGTTATTAGGTAGGTATTAAATATGCACTAACCAAGTAACTAGTTATCGAAAATCAAACATAGGTACTATACTGACCTGCATAACAGTAATCAGTCTGAGACCTACATAACAGCGAACATTAGTCCTAACAAGTTGATTTCTTAAAAAACCCAATGATAAATTTTAGACAATATTCTAAAGTTCAATCAAAAGGGTAATTAAACAACAAATCTTGGTACATACCATACGTTTCCAATGGAAGACTCCAAACCAACAGCGAGGCCTTCAAACAGCTCATGGACAGACAAAGCCAGAACGATGAGCAAGCCTCTCAGAGCTGAAGCCACGGAATCCTCCTCAAACACTAGATGACTATGACCGGCATTATGCTCATTAAACTCTTGCTCCTTCTCCGGCATCGGCTCCACGGGTGCTTCAATGGAACCCCCAGCCAAGGAGCTCTTCCTCAGCCTGAAAGGTTTGGCGAAGGTATTGTCCCTCTTCTTACTCTGGCGGCTGTTGATGTACAGGTGCACCAGCTCCTCAATGATGTATATCATGAAGAATCCACCGCACATGATGAGCCCGGCCATGAATAGTGGGATCTCGGCAAGCTCGCCATTCTCTGGAAGCAAGGAGACGAAATTGATTAATGTGGGATGAAACGGGATGAAGTTCTTGTTATATAATTATGTAGTAACTAATATGCACGCTGTTTCGTTTTCTTTCTGATACAAAAGGTAAGTCTCATTTGAATATATATCAGGAATTAAAAATGTAACGACTTCGTGGTATCAAATTGAAGATAATTAATCGAAATACGTTTGGTCATTGAAATACGTTTTTGCCATCCATCGTAGAAAACGGCAAAACAGCAGATTAACACATAATAAATGTGCTAATCATTGACTCAGCCTCGTAAAGAAACTGCAAGTTTTACAGAATGTTGCACTGTCTAAAGTGAATTTATTGTTGTTTATCAATTACCGTTCTATGTCTTATTTTAATATTCAGTTGTTATGGTTTACATATTTTTCTACAAAGTTAAATCTGGAATAATTAATTGGATTAAAACATCGATTAGTTGTGATTGCGTGGCGTGGAGATAAAGGTTTATGATAAGGGCACCTATTTCCTAGGTAGGCAGGTCTAATAATATTAGATACAATAAAATGTTAGAAGCTTTTTATAGATACTAAATACTAATTTATCTGCGATACAAGTATTTGTATTTCTTATAGATACAATCAATAAGCCTATTAGTAGATAATTCATAACATAGTTATTTGTCTGCAGATTACCAAATCCACAGATTGATTTATATATGTTTTTGTTTTTAACTACAAAACTATTTATCGGCTTATTATTTTTTACACATTTAGACCAACGAAGCGTACCATTTAAGACATCAAAAACGATGGCGATCCATGCATGACCCACGTATACTGTCTAGCCATAAATAATAAAGGTTTTTAACAACTGCCTCGTTGGCAGTGGTCCTTAGCGCGACTGCTACGCTAGAGATCTTGGGTTCGATTCTCAAATCGAGCAAAAAGTGTTATTGGGTTTTTCTATGAAATTCTCAGTAGCAGCTCGGAGTTTGGATTTGTGCCCGGTTAATGGCAATGGGCTCCCCCCCTATTACATGGGACCTAAAAACATACCCGCGAACTGGGGGTGTACATTGGTACACCTATGCCTAACCCTTCGGGGAATACAGGCGTGATGGTATGTATGTTTTTAACAATATCGCGTACAACAAATTCTTGAACGAACACACTAGAGCGAAGTATCTTTGATACCTGAAAAGGGCCCAGCTTATTAAGCCAAAAATATACATAAGTACACATCCCTCAATCTATTCTCAAAATGTCTGCCTTGATAAAATGGTGGCCGTGGGATATCAGTCCACACATTTAAAATATTTAGATAATAATTTATTGATAAAAAATGATTATTTGTAGTAAGTGCATAAACTGCTTAGAAGGTAATCAACATATTAAAATTAATTAAAAACAAAACAAAGAGCATGTTGTTCACACCACACAAATGGTTGGGTCAAGCCCTGTTGTAGCTAGATAACAAAGTGATCTCGATTCCTCCCCCCTGTGGAACAGCACTGTTTTTTTTCGGATGGGTAATCATCAAATGACTAAAACCCATCCATGTTCCTTCTCGTGCCCTTTGTGTTCCGGGGGCGCGATATCTCTTACAAACAACCTGCAGCCCCAGCAGGATAGCACTGATGCGTTCATATTGCCAACCGTACTTTTACCGTCTAACTTTCGCATGCTTCTTTATAATTCAAGTTTTACTGTAAAACTAACTTAAAGTGGGGAGATCTGAAGGAGGTAACTACAAAAAGTAATTAAACTTTTCGTAAATATCAAATTATAAGGGCAAACATTCAAACCGGCAAGTACAAACAGGTTTTCTAGAAGATCTTGATGTCCTTAGGTTAAAGATAGACGCGATCTAGCCATAAAATGATGTCCTAATGCTGACTTTGAACCCATTAACTAAGGTTGTTTTTATATGTAAAAGCTGAAGAGTTTGTTTATTTGGTTGAACGCGCTAAGCTCAGGAACTACTGGTTCGAATTGAAATATAACATCACGTTATATCAGCCCGTCGTGTCGGGACTGCGAGCTGCGGGTTGTTGAAAAGAGTTACCGCGCTCCCGGAACGCAAAGGGCACAAGAAGGAACATGGATGGCTTTAGTCTGTAAAAATCTGACACCCCTTCACGCCCCGCCTAGGGCGGGGAAAGTAATTTGATGATTTCCCACCAGTCAAAAATAAAGTTACATCACACGGGAGCGGAGCAGTAACCGAAAACGTATGGCATTTAAAAATTCCGGTGATTAACTATCACCACCTACACCTATTATTCGAAGGGGTAGTTAATCCAAACGAGTACCTAAGTACTTGTTCGTGTACCTGTGACCACTCTTCACTGTTATGTTATTTATTCCAGATTGCTTTGGAATGTTATTGTAATGTATTCAGACATAGGTACAGATATTATAAGAAAGAAAGAAAGAAAAACCATTTATTCTTGCGGAAGCGACGCACAACACAAAAATAAAAAATAACAATAATAATAATGTGTATACGCCACTACCGCGCGAAAAGGCATTATGTGAAGATTATATACTTTTACGTTAATCAATCACAATTATAATATTCCTATTGATGTATTTCTTGATTGTTACCTAGGTATGCATTATAATGAGACAGACAAGGTACTTGTACTAATAAAATAATTATGATTCATTCAATGTTGACTATCGGGCTATCGCCGCTATCCGTATCTAAATCTATCCGCTAAATCCTCTATTATTATTTACTTTTATATTTTCGAGACGTCAATCTAATACATACACACATACATACATAAAAACTCACGCCTTTTTCCCATGGAGATAGTAGGCAATCTTATAATACCATTAATTCATTAATTCACAGATTTTATTATAATTGTAACCAAGATTTTGTAAAAACCAAATTGTAAGAAAAGAGTGTCCAGGGAGTTTCTTGCTCGTTCTTCTCCATAGAGACCTACATTTTGGAACGAGCAACTAGCTTCAATTTTAAACTGTATCTTCTTAATTGAAATAAATGCTCTGACTTTGACTTTTATAAACTACATAACCTTAGGTGAGCCTAAACTTACCTGCACAAATATTTAATTGATCTACCTAGGAAACCAGATCCTATTATGGTGTACTCGTTTTACTAGTCTAAACTATTATAACACTGGCTTCTGCCCGCGACTTCATCCGCGTCAAATTTAATAGAAGTATTGTCATGGTATTATCCCACGGGAACCGTACATCAATTTTTCGGTATAAAAAGTATCCTATGTGTTATTGCACACTACAATCCATCTCAGTGCCAAATTTTATCCAGATCCGTTCAGCCGTTTAAGCGTGAATGAGTGACAAACATCCATCCATCCTCAAAAACTTTCTCATTTATAATATTAGTAGGATATACAATTCGTAGAATCACCCAGTTTAGACTAAGCATAACTAGTCGTATTTGACCTATAGTTCCGCTTAACTATCTGGATATACGAGTACTATACGCTGTAATGGCTGACCACACAATCCCACGGTATACTTAATGGTGTCAGTCCTCATTGTGCCCCCATCAGGGCGGTGACAGCTTTGATGTTACGTGACCACCATGACCTTTCACGTCAGGCATAGCTATCGGTTGCCTGTCACCCTTCGCTGAGTGCAATCACATAACTAGGTACCTACTTCTTTTTGTTGCTTAGTACCTACGGTAAGAAATACTGTAAAATAAAGTAAATTTCTGTGGTATACCTACTCACGTCTTCGTAAATAAAATTGCTTACACTATAGTGAGGATACCGAATATGGTAATAATGTAAAGAAGCAGAAGTGTAGGTTCAGCGTAAACGACGAATAGACCTAGGCCTAACGACTAGAAGCAGCGTAGGGGTCGCTCGTAAGCAAGGTGCGTAGGCCACACGCGTAGTCTCGGCGTAGAATGTGCGCGTATGCCAACTTCGTAGACATGACGCGTAGTCTCAGCATAGTAGTCGCGCGTAGGCCAACCTCGTAGACTTAGCGCGTAGACTTCACACGTAGGTTCAGCGTCGAAGTCGCGCGGAGGCCTACCTCGTAGACATGGCGCGTAGACTACACGCGTAGGCTGAGCGTAGAAGTCGCGCTAGGCCTCTTTCGCAGGCAAGGCGACTACGCGTGACAGGTAGTTATACCTATGTCCATTCAAGACGTCGGTGTTGTGTCGCGTATTTTTAAAGAATTTATATCGTTTTAAGAAAACCCATCGGTGTATTTGATCTAAATGCATTGTTTATATTATCAGATGTCTAGCTACTTACAAGACGACGCGCGACATAATAACTAATTAGACGATTGCACGATTAAAGAATGACCGATTACAATTTCGTTGTTCATTGTCTGCTCTTATTTTGTACCTAATCTGTTTTTTTTTAAGATAAATTTTCGATTAGGCTTTACATGACGAAAACAACAAAAATCTACAAGAGATTTTTGTTGTTTTCGTTGTTGGTTTTATTTTTTATTGTGTTATTATCATTCCAGTTCACGCACAATTTACAAAGGACAAAAGCTGTTTACAAACTAAACAAAACTATGTAATATGTAATCACTGACCTACGCAATAGGTATTCCCTTATAATTTTGTTAGGGACGCCGAATATTAGAAAGTTTTGTACCCATTACATAAGCAATGCAATTAAAATCCAATTATGTGTACGAATGCCAACATTATCTAATTGAAAATTGCGCAACAACGTTAGCGAATGTGAACTATGCAGTTTCAAGAAGTAACAAATAAATTGTGTTCGTATTTTAATAGGAAATTGTATTATAATCAGGAGTCGCATAACGGGACACATATTTACCTAAACTGCAGGTGTTTGCTTAGCATAGAGTTTTGTATCAAAAAAGTCCCGCGATTTTAAGATTACCGTGGTTTTTTTGTCTTCAAATTAATTATTTCTAAAAGTCGTATCCATATTTTCTTAGCGAAAAATAGGTAAATATGCATACGATTTTCCGATCCAATAAAGCAATTTATTTAAAATAATATATACCTGATTCAATTTAATTTTTATGATGCGAAACAAAAGAACCGTCTCTAAACATATTAAGTATGGAAACTATTTCAAACAACAACTTCTACCATTTGGAAGCAAACCAAACAACAAGGTAAGATTTTATTTAGTGACGAGTTAGTAAGTACCTACCTAATTATATAAAGTACATAATAGATACATATTTCCCACTTATGTATGTACATTAGCACGTATATGTGAAAACTACATTACTTAGGCACGTCTACTTCTTAGTACCAACTCCGTACTTGAAGAGCGTACAAAACAGCTAAGTACCATACTTATCATAAAAAAATATTTTGTCATTTCAAAATTTAAGAAACTTTTAAAATAGAATAAAACTAATTAATTTGCAAAGAATGTGGGAAAACTGGTAATTGTCACTCTTGTATTAAAAATTGTTTGGAACATGTTGCTAATGCAATTAATAGTGAATGTAATTAGCTAACTCACTACGTCTTATTGCAAAACCAATTCCAGCATTTCCAGAATTAGTCCTAGGCATTTAAACCTTTGAGGCAGTGATTGTATTTAAACTTTATTCCGACGAAAATAAAGTTCGTAATACCTACAAAAATATCAATTTTGTGTCAGAGAAAACAGAACAGCAATAAATGCAGTTATATTGCCTAATTGATAATGAATTAGGTACATTTTTTTGGTGTCATTTGGGTTTCCTATAAAATTCTCAGTTGCAGCTCGGAGTTAGGATTTATGCCCGGTTAATGCTAATAGACTCGTCCCGTGTTACATGGGACCTAAACATACTGGTGAACTGTGGGTGCTATATTGATACACCCCTGCCTAACCCTTTGGGGAATGCAGGTGTGAATTGTGATGGAAAATTAGTTACGACAGTGAGAACTGTTATACACGATGCCGGTGGAAGCTTTAGATGGTAGTTTGATGTTACTTGCAGCAAATGGATTTGCTGCTAATGTTTACATCGCGTCTATAGACATTCAACAAAAAATTTCGTTCGGTAACATAGGAAAAACCAAAACAAAAGAACTTGAAACTACTTGGAATGAATGGAGAATAGGTGAAATCTAGATGACTCGAGTTAAATCTAACACCGCGAACGCTGATTACTTTACTACAATAAATGAAATAATAGTTATCCTATCTGCGTACATCATGGTCATAGCCGCTACAATACCCACGCAATGCAACACAGAATGTACCAGTGTACCAACCTGATCTATGTTCTTATTGCTTTCCTACATTGCCATATCTATTTTTATCCTACCACTGCCGGAAAAAAATCGTAAACTTTTAAATGGCAGTTTTATTTTAACGTTACTTAATTTGTCGATAAATACGGCATTACGCTACTTAAATGTCCATAGAATTTATGTAGTATTATTGTGTGTTTTATAAGTGAAGACCTGTAATTTTCTGTCAGTTTAGTTTACTGCTACCAGTCTGGATTTTTTGGCTGTAGCTCTTCCATATTGATTTAATAAATAAATTACACATAGCGTACAATTCCACACTTAGTTAAATAGACCTTGATTTGTACACGTGGATGGGGGAAATAATAATTATATACATAACCAACTTCAGGCCGCGACTTCCTCCGAGTCCAAGTTAATATATTAGTAAGTGTACTTAGCTATACTTTGCTATCTATCAGTAAAAGAATGTTTGTAATCGTATCAGTATCTAATTCCAGAGATAATCTTTTACAAACAAAAAAAGATAAAAATAAACAAACTTTACGTCTTTATAATATTAGTTTAAATGATAAAATAAAGTGCATGCCTGCCTGCATGCCTTATAATAATGGCAACAATAGCTACCGCTTGGTTATTGCATCTGCACAAATAAAACCTAGCCGTGATAATAAAATACAAAGTCAAGTAATAATGAATCAATTGTATCGTGATTTATGAGGTGTTTAAAGTATCTAAATAAATCTACTAACCTTGCAGTACTTCAATGTTTTCATCTACTTCGGGTAACAAGTGCATGAAAGTGGTCGCGAACAGGATTCCTCCTCCGAACGCGAGTAGGCCCAGTACCAGCTTGTTGGAGGAACGCATGGTGGAGTCACTCGTCTTGAACCAGTCATACTTTAAGGATATGAGCAGCGGCACGCACCCCGTCACCATGGATATGCCGAACAGGCACACCATTGTGATTACTTTGGCTATAAGGGCATCTTCAATTTCTTCCTCGTTTCTAAAAGTCATCTTGAATGTTTGATTTCTGTCACGAATTTAAATAAATGTTGTTCCGCAGTAACACGGTCGGTTGTGGCCGCACGGTATGTTGCGCACGCGTCGCTGGCTGATCAACGATCAGTCGACTGAGCTTCCTGCGCTCCTGCGCTTGTAGGCGGGCTCTTGATAACGACTCATTATTAATGATAAAAATGACAGTAGTTTGTTCACCTTCGCATCAATAAGCTGCTGTTTGTCGTCATTATGCGTAACAATAATCTAACGCCAATATCTGATTCGTAAATATTTAATTGGCATAAGTCTATACGTGAGTTGTAAACAGTAACTAATAAAACAAAATATTCATAAGATTATGTAGATTATCGGTCATACGTGACCCTATTAGGGTTACACGTACGTAGGTATATTACCGTGCAGGTATACAACGTAGAAAGGACATTGTAACAAAAATATAATAAAAAAGCACCAGTTCCTACATTTCATACATATTTACCTTGTTTTTTATGAAATAGCTTTTTTTATAACGGACGAAATATTTTGTCGCTTGGGGGTCTAGAATCGTACTGAATCCATGGCAAAACTTTCAAGTCATAAACCTCGAAGTCCCTTATTACAGCTAGTTTAAAAAAAAGTGAAACCAGTGGAGAGCCTAATGTAAATAAAACACATTTGGATAAAATCAAGCCAAAGCAGTGCCGTAACTAGAACGGTGCCAGCGGTAAACAGGCACAGGGCGTACACCCTGGAAGGGCGCAGTAATAACCAGACCAGCAGTGCGATTCTCTAAGCCTCACTTCGTAATTCGAAAGCTGAATCCGCAGTGAGATTACAAAATGGTATTCTGTTAAACACGATCACGCCGGTGACGTTACCACGGCGAACGTATACTAAACCAATGATAAGTTGGTTCGTTATCGAAGTGAGCGCGATCACTTTAGTGAGACTCGTTTTCGAGTTTGCATTTTAGAGAATCGCACTACAGGACCAGATTTTTTTTTTCAAGTGCGTAGTTATAGAATCTCGAACCGGGCGCATAACAGGCTAATTACGATACTCAACCAAACATGAGATTATTTCCACAAATATAATATCATTGCTCTTATAATTTATGTACTTACCATCTTTTGTATTTCCGCATTTACAGCAAAAAATGTTTCGGGTTTTTTGACTACCGCGTTGGCCTAAGCGCGACTGCTACGCTAGAGGTCTTAGGTTCGATTCCCAGGTCGAACAAAAGGGGTCATTGGGTTTTTCTAGGAAATTTTCAGTAGCAGCACGGAGTTTGCATTTGTGCCCGGTTAATGGCAATAGGCTCGTCCCCTTACATGGGACCTAAAAACATACCGGCGACCTGTGTATATTGGGTGCACCTCTGCCTAGCCCTTCGGGGAATGCAGGCGTGATGGTATGTATGTTTTGACTTTAATTTCTCTTCATAGTATAAAACCAAGTCACTTCTCAGCATTATGTCCTCTGCATGCTTCGATCTTTTCTACTTCGCAAGAGATTTCAGTGCGGATAATTCAAGAGGAAGATTTATACGAAGGTTTATACAACATCCCGCTACCACCAAAGGGAGCGGAGCATTAACTAAAGACGTAATTGAACGCGAATGACACCGCGGGCTATTTACAGCTATCTTATTTATAAAAAAACCCGACTACAAAAAATTCACGTTCTAAAAAGTATGAAACAAGAAAACATTCTCATCTGAAAGCCGTGGTCGTATGCCACTTTACCCTAAACTTTAGTGCTAAAGATTCATGTTCTATAACTACATACATACAGTTTTACCTGAATTAGGTGGCATACGACCACGGCTTTCAGATGAGAATGTTTTCTTGTTTCATACTTTTTTTAGAACGTGAATTTTTTGTAGTCGGGTTTTAGTTTTTTAAACTTCTTTTTTATTTAAAATATTTTGGGGTTTAAATTTAGACATTTATATGC
Organism: Caradrina clavipalpis; assembly: GCA_932526535.1. NCBI lineage: Eukaryota > Metazoa > Arthropoda > Insecta > Lepidoptera > Noctuidae > Caradrina > Caradrina clavipalpis. The sequence continues at coordinate 8,604,391 of OW052107.1, read as the reverse complement.
GTAATATTATTGGAACTGCAACATATATACACAATATATGAAATAATAATCTATTAAGTCTCCCAAACGAAATATTGGTTAGTTAGATAGGTTTATGATGCGTTCTAAAGGGTGCTATGTACAATTTACTTATATAATATATATATATATATATATTTGAAATGTGCTAATTAAGCCCTTTAGTTTGATATGCAACACGACCATATTTGGAAGAAAAAAATTTTTTTTTCACATCTTCTTGAGCCCCAGAGGGCGCCACATACAATTTATTGCAACATAATGTAGCCTATAACCAGCGGACGATCAAGACGCTTCTAATGACACCTCATTTGTCAATTTACGTTAGACGGTTTAGAAGTTATGAGGGAACAGATGAACATCCATACATACATACATACATACATACATACATACATACATACATACATACATACCGGTCAACCTCATAACCCTCCTTTTTGCTTCGCCGTAGTCGGGTAATTAAAGACATTTGCTTTCTTTCCCTAGTATTGTGAACACGGCTTTACCTCCTGCCCAAAAAAATATAATTTAGCCAATTACATTTTTTAGGTAGCCGTGTGGCAACACCTATATAGTTATCCGTATTTGAATTAAATTGATTTTATTAGACCATTTGGATTATTACAGTAAGAAGTAACGGCGCGGCCGGGCGAGGTCCAGTTCGCCGTGTAAATTGTTCCAGAAAACATATTTTTTTTTCTAAACAAACCCATCATTTTAATCGTAGAAATTGATTAACAATATACAATATCTTTTTTCATAATTAAGTTCATTACATAACAGAAACTGCAAGAACCTATCATACTATCTATACTTAATATAATATTATAAAGAGGTAAGATTTTTTCTTTTTTTGTTTGTAACTAATAGGCTCCGAATTTACTGCCCCGATTTTAACATTTTTACCAATCAATAGACAGCTAGATACGAGTAGGTACATTATTCCTGAGTAACATAGGCTCTATAACATCACGCTAAGAAGATCCACGGGAGCGGAGCATTAAGTACGTAACTTATAGCGGATGAAACAAGCCACGCAGACGAAGTCGCGGGCAGGTCGCTAGTATATTATTAATGCGAGCAAACTTCCACCAACCAAGAAAAAAGTGATGTACAATCAAGACAACATAATTTACAATAATAACTTAGTGCTACTTAGTGGCTGTATAATACCAATAAACTCATAAAATTGTGTAAACTAAAATGTTTGATAATCTTACCTGTTGCAATGAATTTCAAATATTTAAAACAGTTTAATTTAATATTTTTATTTGTTATTTACAGTTTTTCTTAGTCCATATTGTTATTCTTAATTACTATAGTTTTATATATTTCACTTCTACCTCCCCACCGTCACCAAATATTTCGCGTTCTTTGTGCGCAACACAAACTTTGTTTAATTCAGTAGTCCTTTCTGTACAGTTTCCCCAATTATTACAATGTCTAATGGCATCATTGAATTCTACAATTAAATTATTTCTTCCACCATTCGGACCCACTACATAGTCACATTTTATTGATTTCTTTATCATGTCATTTAAGCAACATTCAAGTAATTCATAATATGCCAGCCAGAATTTGTCTGGTAGCTGAGTTAGCTTAATACCAAGTGATTCTGTGAGGAGGCCAGTAACAAAGATGTCGTCAATCCAAAGATATGGATGATAGATTGCTTCATCACACAGAGCAGTAGCTATTTTAGGAGTTGTAATATAAAACCACCCAGAGAGGTAAGGAGGATACTCTTGTCTTGGATACTCCTCCCATGTAACATACCATTTGTTTTCTTTATTCCTCCGTGGCTTAGTATGGTTAAGCATGTAGCCCATTAATAGGGGGGTTGAATAGTTAACTGCCTTTAGCAATGCATAAGTTTTTTCCAAGTTGAATACTGTGTCATCATCCACTTTGAGTATGAATGATGTGTCCTGGCAAGTTGTTGAAGCCCATCTCAAACCCATGAGGTGTTTATAAGTTAGATTTCTGTAGTTTTCTACAAATGTTCCTTGTAAAATATCACCAAAAGTTTTGCTCTCATCAATGATCGCCGATTGAGTTATGTATCTGAAAAAATAGTACTTAAATATTAATTTCTTAAACCAAATAGCAATCAGAAAGTACTTTTGTATTTTATGATTTAGAATTTTAGTAAGAAGGTTGTATAATTATTACTTCTGGTATCCTTAAGTCAGTACATACAGTGCCGTAACTAGGGCAGTGCCAGCGGTGCCTAGGCACAGGATGCAGACCCTGGAGGAGCGCAGAAATGACCAGACCAGGACCAGAAAATTGTTTTTAAGGGGTTTTTTTTTATAGCAGCTTGCACAGGGCGCATAATAGGCTATTTACGGTACTGAGTACATACTTTTCTTTGTCAGGTATTTGAGCAAGCAAGAAGACTCGGGTTGCATTTATTTTCCTTAACTCTTCTGCAGGCATAGCTCTTCTGTGAGCGCTTCTCAACTCAACATGCCCAACATATGAAGTCACTATTATAACTAAAAATGGATGGCCTAAAATCAAATGAAAAATGTTTCTTTAGATAGGTCCCTAATAAACAAAGCATACCAAGTAATATAATTTGTGAGAAAACAAAATAAATAGGTAAGAATTTTAAAATAGTCTTAATATATTTTTTTTTAGAATTTGAAGTTTTTTATTCAAAGTTTGTGTTCAAATTTCAAACTTGACTTTAAAAAATAACATTTACGAAAACTGCGCAATTTTGGCAATATTACATACATACGGGTCGAATTGATAACCTCCTTTTTTTTAACTCGGTTAATAATACAGCAAAATAATACTTAATTTAATTATTTTGTAGGATTTGAAGTTTTTTATACAAAGCTTAAGTTTATGTTAAAGTTTCAAACTTAAGTATAAAAAATAAAGGATATACTTTACTTTTACATGTTGTAGGAAATGGCTGAAGTGAAACATCTTTAATTGTGTAAATTTTTCTCTTAAGAATAATAAGAGTGTCGTTAAATTCGGCATTAGACTTCCAATAAATCCAACAGGTAAGGGCTATTCCAAGGAGAAAAGCAATGTAAACATACTTTCTACGCATTTTAAGCACTGTTTAGCATAGCGAACTGTCCCACACGCTTTTAGTCGTTCTTTTTAAAAGATTAACTAGTCTTTATTAGATGAAATACATCGTAATAATAAAATATTTAAATTTGAACAAGAAAAGACTAGATTCGAAATAATAAGAGATGAGATGACAGTGATTTGTTTTGACTTTTTATTAGTTTGACTTTGATAGCAACTTTCAAGTACACTGAGTAGGTAGTTGCCAGTCTTGCCACTTGCTAAAGTTGCCAGCTTGCCATTGACCTTGACTTGAATCTGGCCAAAGCACACACGCTACTTTTAGCATCGGTGATCTACGATTTGGCGACTCTATGCGTTCCATCATCAGTATTAAAAATTTAAATCGCGCGTTTTGAAATTCTATCGATGCTGTTTCGCGATTTCGCGACTTCCTACGTTTGGAAGCGGTATCGAAATCGTGCGTTTTAGCCACTGTTCCGAAGCGGGATCGGGTCGGCTATTGTGTTGCTGATCGATAATCGAATATCGTTAACTTCCCGATTTGCACTGGCATTGAGTATAAGTAACACACCGTGGATTTCGTCGTTAGCAGTGAAAAAACTATTGGCTCTTATTGATTTTAGCAAACGTTCACCAGTTTTCGACGGATAACTGGTGAACGTTTTTATTTCCAATTTTGGGTCTTGGTCTTGGTATTTGGTCCACACCGATTCCAACGAACCACGAACGTAGGAGATATTATAGTGCACAAGTGTGTGCGCAAACACAGGTGCACTCCCTCTTCCCTAACTGTCATAGTCCGATGGGACAGCAATGCGACACGACTGAAGAGAGATCAACGGCTTTACGTGCTTTCCGAGGCACGTGGGGTGTTACACCACCAATTTCCAAACTCCGGGCTGCTACGGAGATATTTCTAATGGAACAATCCAATAACACTTTTTGCCCGACCTGGCAATCGAACCCAGGAGCCCTCGCCCGGCAGTCGCGCTTGCAACCACGAAACAACGCAGTAGTAAAAAAAAATACCATAATTTTCAAGTTATAACGCACGACTATATAGAATACGAGTATTAGGGTTGTAGTCATAAAATAGGGAACTATCTAAATAACTATTAAATTAAATAAAACCTTGCCAAAATAATATTGTCTACAAATAAAATCAAATTGAAAGAAAAACTAAGCAAAGTGTTATGTGTGTAACGTAACGTCACAAGATGAGTTTAGTGATGGGATGTATTTCAATGATGGGCTATCGATATTTTTTCTAAAAAGGAAGTTTACTGTATCTATTTTTTTAAATATTATCATTTAAACGTGGCCGGTGCGTTAGCCACCATTTTGCAACGTGACAATAAGGGCTACAAACAAAAAAAAATCTAAACCGATTGTGCTTTGAATGTGTTTTTTTTTTTGTATTTAATACAAATTTTAAAATAAATTTCAAAATAATAAGGCATTTTTATAATATTAATAAAAACAACGAGAGTTTTTCGACGTACAATCGATACAAATAAAATTGATTTGTAAAATGTCAAGCACTGCTCTGGTTATGCCATTCTGACATGTGTCATGATGTGTCACCTGCACCTTCCCACAGCGGCAGCGCCGACAGTGTAAAAAGTCACAAACTCACAACAAAGAAAACAAACAAATCACTGTCATCTCATAAATCGCATCGTTTTAGGTTGAATCTTCTAAAACGATATAAATATTATAATGATATGTATTATATTATATGATGTATGTCATCTATTAGATACTAGCTAGATCTATAAAAAAAACAACTAAAAGCTTTCGGAGCTGAGTCCGATATGCAAAACAGTGTATGAAATGCGTAGAAAGTATGTTTGCATCGCTTTTCTTTTTGGAATAGCACTCAATTGCTGGATTTATTGGAAGTCTAATGCCGCATTTAACGAAGCTCGTATTATTCAGCCACCCCCGTTATCCTCGCCTTCAAATTCACCTACTACGACCAGTGTCGGATGGGAAGTGGCCGAGCAGAAAAACACGGCGGTAACGGCAGCCAGGGCGGCAAAGAAAAGGGAGACTACACGAAAAATGTACCACACAATAAAAGATGTTTCACTTGAGCCATTCCCAACAACATGTCGTAAAGTATTATTTGCTTTGTTATATTGTAAACGTGAGCTTTGTTTTATTAATAAGAAATTTCAAATTCCACAAACGAAATTAAGACTACTAATTTCAAATACTTACCTATTTTATTTCTTCACAAATTATGATTAACATGCCTTTTTTATTAGATATCTCAAGAAATCTTTTACACCTGATTTCAGGTCATCTATTTTTAGTTATAATAGTGACTTCACATGTGGGGAATGTTAAGTTGAGAAGTTCCTTAAGAAGAGTTATGCCTGCAGAAGAGTTAAGGAAAATAAATGTAGCCAGAGTCTTCTTACTTGCTCAAATACCTGAAAAGGAAAAGTATGTACTGACTCAAAAATACCAAGAAGTAACATACAACCAACATAACTAAATTCTGAATTATAAAATATAAAACTACCTACAGATTGAAAAGACTGAATACAACCAATACAACTACTTGATTTTAGAAATTAATATTTAAGTACTCTTTTTTTCAGATATATAACTCAATCGGTGATTAATGACGAGAGCAAAACTTTTGGTGATATTTTACAAGGATCATTTGTAGAAAACTACAGAAATCTAACTTATAAACACCTAATGGGTTTGAGATGGGCTTCAACAATATGCCAGGAAGCATCATTCATAATCAAAAAGGATGATGATGCGTTATTCCACTTGGACAGAGTTTATACGTTACTAAATGCAGGCAACTATTCAACATCCCTATTAATGGGCTTCATATTAAAAGATACATTGCCATGGAGGATCAAAATTAGCAAATGGTATGTTACATGGGAGGAGTACCCAAGACACGAGTTTCCTCCTTACCTCTCTGGGTTGTTTTATATTACAACTCCTAAAGTAGCCACTGCTCTGTGTGATGAAGCAATCTATCATCCATATCTTTGGATTGACGACATCTTTATTACTGGTCTCCTCAGAGAGTCACTTGGTCTTGAGCTAACAAAACTACCAGAAAAAATCTATAAATAATATTATAAATTTCTTGAATGTTGCTTAAAGTACATTATAAACAAATCAATAAAATGTGATTATGTACTGAGACCAAAATGTGTAAGAAATAATTTGATAGTAGAATAATTTAATGATGTGATTAGACTTTGTAATAATTGGGGAAACTGTACAAAGGGGTCTTCCTAATTAAACAAAGTTTGTGTTGCGCACAGAGAACGCGAAATATTTAGAGATGGTGAGCAGGTAAAAGTGAAATATATAAAAATATAGTAATTTATGATAACAATCTGGACAACGCAAAAAGCAAAATTTTCATCACATACAACTTGTTTACATGACAGAGCCAAAATGAGCCTATTCAGATGAAGTCAAGGCAGCAAATCATGTTGGCGTCGTGAGGTCACATGTTGCACTCAGCCAGTATTAACATGTGGAAATGTAATGGGCGAATTAAAACTACACTAGACGAAAGAAAGATAGAAAAACCATTTATGCAATGCGAAAGCGACGCACAACACAAAAAGAAAATAACAATAATGTATATGCGCCACTACCGCGCAACTTAACCCGCGGAAGAAGGCGCGGGCTAAAGCTAGTTATCCATAACATACATACATAAACTCACGCCTTTTTACCGTGGGGGTGGGCAGAAACCACGGAACACCACCTGCTACGATCCTTACATACTCCTTTCACCTCGTCCACATTCGTACATCTGGTCATACAAGTCTAGTAGTTATCCATACTTTTTACCCGACTGCGCTGAAGGAGGGTTATGTTTTTCGAGGGTATGTTTGTATGTATGTATGTAAGTTTGTATGTATAATTGTTTGGCACGCTCTGCAGGCTGAACGGCTCGATGGATTTTAGCTTAAGAGGTGTCGTTAGATTCGTATTTACTGTGAGAGTGACATTGGGTATATAAAAAAAAAAAAACAAAATGGCGGATTTTTGGCGCCAAATTCAAATGTTTGGCTCGCTCTGCAGGCTGAACGGCTCGATGGATTTTAGCTTGAGAGGTGTCGGTAGATTCGTATTTACTGTAAGAGTGATACTGGGTATATTAATTTCTTTTTTAAAACACTAAAAAAATAAAAAACGGTAATTTAAAAAACTAAAAAACCCGACTGCTATTCTTTAAAAATCCCTAAAACAAGATAAATTGTAGCAGTCGGGACCCATTCTAGAAATGGAGGATTAGTGAATTGAGAGCACATACCTATATTACATTGCAGATGGTCCCGAATGGGTCCCGACTGCTACAATTTATCTTGTTTTAGGGATTTTTAAAGAATAGCAGTCGGGTTTTTTAGTTTTTTAAATTACCGTTTTTTTTTATTATTTATTTAACAGAAATAAGCGTTTATAGAATTTCGACCTACATGGGGGTAAAATAGGGGATGAAAGATTGTATAGAAGTCCAAACAACAACAACATTCCAAGCGGATGAAGTGGCGGGCGGAAGCTCGTTGAATATAAAACATTCATGTTTTGTAAAATCATTTATTGTCCAATTCGAATTAATATCAACATAACACCTTTGCATAATATCTATGTCCAGGAAATAATAATTGAAAACATGAAAATTGTATGGCACAAATTGAATCTTAAACTGTAACATGATTATGTACCTACTATGTAATATAAAAAAATATTATACTAATTTATACCATGTAGAGAAATAATAAAAAATACTCATAATATCTAATTATGTCAGTCAATACAATGTAACATTACACTAAAGATATTCATTACATAAGGTACACTCCCAATTTCCTAAACTGACCTGCATTTTTTGGATAAAGGTCTATTGTGGATTCTATGATGTATAGTGACGTCATGTATCAGTTACAGTAAAATCGCATAAAAATAATTGACTTCAATATTACTTCGATGAAGTTGGGAGTGTAGCTCTTAACAATAACAAAGCTTGTAAAAAAATAATATAAAATTGAACTATGTTTGTTCTCAGTCAAGAATTGAGCCAGGCATTTGTGATGGAACTGCCATGAACAATACAGTCTTTAAATCCCTTCATAACATATGATGACTGATACCACTTTATAGTATCAGTGGATTCAATCTCATTAAATTCATCTACATTCTCATCTGAATGTTCTAATTGCAAGTTTTGGAGATTTTGACTAACAATATCGCCAAATATTTGAAAATCATTGCAACAAACAAGATTATCAAATGTTTTAGTTCTTAAATCTAAAACAACAATTTTAGAGTTTCTTGGTATCCTACAGCCACTAGATAACACAAAGTTATTATTGTCAACTATGTTGTCTTGATTGTTCATCAGCTTTTTCTTAATAAAAACATACAAATTGGTTGGTGGAAGCTGATTGAAGATAATTTGACTTAATTTCTCTGAAGTTACTAAAGTCCTGAAACCAAACAAGAAGAAGATTAAGCTTAGAACAACGAGGCTGAAAAGGCAGTTGTTACTCAGGAATAATGTAGCTATCTATTAGTGAAAAAAATTGTTAATATCGGGTCAGTAGTTTCAGAGCCTATTTGGTACAAACAAACAAAATCTTTCCTATTTATAATAAGAAATTAATATATTTTTTTTAAGTATTAGTTAAAGAAAACCAACTTCAGTCACACCACTCTTGATTATTAATATCATAATGCCTCACCTAAACACACTTCTTTGTATTTTCTGATCATTAGCTATATGTGTAGAATGGCACTGTGGACGATGGCATGCAACAGGCAGTAGTACTCTGTACACCTCTTTGCAGGTTACAGGGGTAGCACCGAGCGCTATACACACTTCATCAGGAATTGATGAACCACTGATCTCTTTCTGAAGACCCTGAAATAACAATGAAGGAATTGGCATAAAAATTAAGATAAATGTAGGTTAATTGTTCTACAAGCATTATTATGATTAAAATATACAAGTATCTACTGGTACGTCAATGATTAAAATGCAAAATTTCAGGTTGGAGTGCATGATATTATCATAGACCATAAAATAACAATATAAAAAAATGCGTTGATAAACCCGCAATTAAATACCTTTAAAATGAAATCTAAATTTTCCAAAGCAGTTGAAGCGGCCCGAAAGTGTCTTTCAGATTGAAAACTATCCTTCGTTGCTTCATCTTCACATAATTTCTTTTTAGTAACTACTTGTTTCAACCATTGATATGAATAAGGTATTTGCAGCCTTTGATAGGCAATGAACTTGATTATCTCCACCATAACATGTCCACAAGATATTGTGGTTAATTGATCACCAATTTCCAAATTTAAAATGATGGGCTTGTTTAGAGAATTCATTTCTTTGCTAAAATTATTTACACGTTAGACAAAACTTCGGGCCGTTACAATATTATTATTTCAAAATTCAATTCAAATTTCATTCGTTCAGTTCAATCAATTTAACACTTCACCACAGATGCTCTAAGCCACAGACAGATATAAAAAATAAAGGTGTTGCCAATGTTTTTTTTTTGACTGGTCGTACAGTCGAGACGAAATCGTTAATTTTGTAAATATTTAGATCCAGATTTTGAATAAAAATTATGTGTCATCTTTCTTTGTGCGGATGAGATTTTTGATGCCCTATGACCTTCCTTTTTTATATTAACTGTACATAGTTTGTAATTTAATTAATATTATTTAACTAAGTTTTGTATTCGATAAATAAATAAATAAATAGGGGTCTTTCTGAACTACGTAGAATTTTCTGTAGGTTGAGAGGTTGACATCGGTAAAATTTAGTAGATAATTATAAATTACTAGCTTTTGGCCGTAACTTCGTTCACGGGAACCGTAAGTTTTTCACAGGTGGTCCATAAAAATTTAGTAAAGTTTGGATAAGTATCTTCGGAGTGATGAACAGAATTGCACTTCGAGAGTGCAGCACATTTCTCAGTTTTCGAGTTCCACCTGAAGAATGAGGTGGAGCACTAAGTTTTTATCACTACAGAGGGCGCATAAGCAACTGTACCCTGTTTTGACATTTCAGTTGTCAAATCGTATGGTTTTTTGCATTCAGTAAATATTATTATTTATTTTTTCCCTAATCTTGAGAAAGATGCCTCAGTGTAGTGCGTTAAATTGTAAAAATAGAGGAGTACATTTGTTTCCTAAGGATAATAAACGCAGAAAACAATGGGAATCGGCGTTACGTATTAAAAACTTTAAGGCAAGTAATACTGCACGCTTGTGTGCTGCGCATTTTACTGAAGACGATTATCATGGGAAAAGCAAGTATACAGGTGTGTCATCGCAGTGGTTCTACTTATAATATTCTACTATCAGTCAGTAATTGACGAACCTAAGTTCTTAATTCAATAAATATATTTCTTACATTATCTACTATCTTATGTATATAGAAAACAGCTTCTTAAAGATTTATTATTTGAATATAGGTACCTATTTTTCAAAATAATTCTATATGACCTCTCTTTTGATCATTGGTAGAGGAGTATCTGCATTTATATCTATGAATGTGTTTGTAGGTGGACACTGGTACACGGAGTCCTCGTGGATGTCGCAATCGGCACCAAAATTTTGATTCCGGTCATATGATTCTAATCTACAAATAAAATAGGATAGTTAGTCCATAGAAACAAAAAAAACCTTACAAATCAATTATAACCTCAACCATTTTAAGTCTTTACCTTTCAATCAAATCGGCCTTTTTACCGGCAGTTGTCGCATTCCTCTTACGTAACTCATCTTTAAGTTGAGGGACAGTCAGAAAAGAGTACATTTTAAATGAATTTAACTTAGAATATTTAACGAAAAATCAATCACAATCTTGTCTTGACAAGTAAACACGGTACAGTTGCTCCTGGCGCCATCTATACTCAGTTTTGCCTGTGGCTCCTCATTACGCCATAAACGTATAGGTGCCGATGAATAGAGTACCATCTGAAATAACCTTTTTATCACAAAACTCCTCGAAGAGTTACTATTATAGGTCATCTAATACGAAGACTATTAGACGACCTATAATAGTAACTCTTCATCATTAATTCGACTACACCAAAAAGCAAAGGAAATTGCTTTTTTTTTTCTTGTGTCTTTTAAGGGGTGTCTTCTTAATTATAATATTACCGTTCCTTCATAGATTGGCATGGCAGGAAGTCTTAGAGCTTCAGGAAGTAGATACTGACTATCGTTTCTTTTTACAATGTAGACAACTGCCTTCAGAAACTAAAAATTGAAAAATAACTTTAACTTTGGAAGTCGATGGCAATACAAAACTACAAACAGCTGTGCGATTCTCTAAAATGCAAGCTCGAAAACGAGTCCCACTTCGATAACGAACCAACTTGTCATTGGCTTAGTATTCGTTCGCCGTGGTGACGTCACCGCGGCGAACGAATATACACCAATGACAAGTTGGTTCGTTATCGAAGTGGGACTCGTTTTCGAGCTTGCATTTTAGAGAATCGCACAGCAGAACGAAAGTCGCCGACTTCCAAAAACGTTTCATAGAATGTTTTTTTAATATGGTGATTTTTCTTGAACGTAAGGAATAACGTATCTTTTCGTCCTGAAATCTGAAAGAAGATCCAGCTGACTAGTCTTGGGTTCGATTCCCAGGTCAAGCAAAAAGTGTTATTGGATTTTTATGAAATTCTCAGTAGCAGCTCGGATTTGGGATTAGTGCCCGGTGACCGGTTAATGGCAATAGGTTCGCCGCCTTTTACATAGGACCTAAACATACCGACGAACTGTGGGTGTACTTTGGTACACCTCTGCCTAACCGTTCAGGGAATACAAGCGTGATGGTATGTGTTATTGTTTATCAATTAATCAATGAGAACTGCTCGTGGTGCTATGTCTGCGCTGATCATAATCCTAACGCATGCACGTCTTAGCTATCTAACGCCATGGTAAAATGACGAAGGTCGGTCCGTAAGGTCGGTCCATTTTAATATTTATTCTTATTTTAAATTCTAAATTCAAATAATTCGCGGACTGTCACTCGCTGTTGTTTTATTTCAGAACCATTTACGTCAGTACACTTTTTATGATTTGACAAATCTTGAATAAACAATGTTTCGTGCACGGCATATTCTTCAAAATAATTTCAAGTTTAAGAACCCATGCCGTTTTTACGCGAAAGAAGTAAGATTCGGCCCGGATGTTCGGTCCCTTATGTTGCAAGGAGTTGATATATTAGCGGATGCCGTCGCAGTCACCATGGGTCCCAAAGGACGTAACGTGATTTTGGAACAACGCTTAGGACCACCTAAAATAACGAAAGACGGTGTAACTGTAGCCAAAGGTATAGAATTAAAAGATAAATTCCAAAATATTGGTGCTAAGCTTGTTCAAAATGTTGCAAACAAAACAAATGAAGAAGCTGGAGATGGAACAACGACAGCTACAATTTTAGCTAGGGCCATTGCTAAAGAAGGTTTTGAAAATATATCGAGAGGAGCTAATCCTATTGAAATAAGAAAGGGAGTTATGTTAGCTGTTGAATCAGTTATGAAGAAATTAAAGGATATGTCTAAAGAGGTACGCACTTCAGAAGAAATTGAACAAGTAGCTACTATTTCTGCTAATGGAGATAAAACTATTGGAAAATTAATAGCTGCAGCTATGAATAGAGTTGGTAAAAATGGTGTTATTACAGTTAAAGATGGTAAAACAATGGACGATGAATTAGAAGTAATAGAAGGAATGAAGTTTGATCGCGGTTATGTTTCACCATATTTCATAAATTCAAATAAAGGCCCGAAAGTTGAATACAATGATGCGTACATTTTGTACTCGGAAAAGAAAATTTTTACCACAGCTCAAGTGGTACCAGCGCTAGAGATAGCAAACCAGCAGAAAAAACCACTTATTATTATCGCTGAAGACTTTGATGGAGAGCCTTTATCCGTATTGGTAGTAAATAAATTAAAAGTTGGATTACCGGTAGTCGCAGTGAGAGCTCCTGGATTTGGTGAATATAGGAAAAATGCAATGCTTGATATGGCTGCTGCTACAGGAGGGGTAGTGTTTGAAGATGACACAAATCTAATAAGGCTCGAGGATTGTCAACTTGAGAGTCTTGGTCAGGTTGGTGAGGTAATCATTACAAAGGATTCAACTCTTTTACTAAAAGGGAAGGGTGATCCTGTGGAAATAGAACAGCGCATCTCACAAATAAAAGATGATTTGGAAGAAGCCACTAGCAATTATGATCGTGAAAGGCTCATCGATCGATTAGGTAGACTGCAAGCTGGTGTAGCAGTTTTATTAATTGGAGGCTGCAGCGAGGTTGAAGTAAATGAAAAGAAGGATCGAGTTAATGACGCACTAAATGCCACTCGGGCAGCAATAGAAGAAGGAATTGTACCCGGAGGTGGAGCAGCACTCCTACGATGTATACCGACTTTAGACAAACTGAAGACAGCAAATACCGACCAAAAGCTTGGTGTATCCATTGTTAAGAAAGCTTTGCGTACACCTTGCATAACGATTGCTAATAATGCTGGATATGATGGTGCTGTTGTAGTATCTAAAGTTGAAGATATGGGTCCCGAATACGGATATGACGCATTAAATAATGAATACGTGAATATGCTTGCAAGAGGTATAATAGATCCCACTAAAGTCGTAAGAAGGGCATTAACAGACGCTAGCGGCGTTGCATCGTTACTTACTACCGCTGAAGCAGTTATTTGTGAACTGCCAAAGAAAAAAGAAACTCCACCGGATTATCAGCCACTTGGAGGAGGAGATTATTGAAGCAATAGTTTTACTTAAAGATATGTTTTTACTTATACAATACCTTAATAAATAATTAAATGTATCCCAATGTTATTACCTACTATTTGTAAAAAAGGAACATCTGGCATTTAGTATCTAGCAGGACTGCAAGGGCCGACTCGGGCCTGTGCCTGTCAGGTATTCGGAATATGTTTGAAAGACTCACCGTGGCTCTGGAATACGAAGGGCATTATAGGAGGAACACGGGTGCGTTTTAGGCTACCCACCCACGTAAGACAATCGGTGACCGATTTTATTGTCGGAGAGAATAGAACATTATGAATTCTAATATACCAACGCAGATGTCTCACAAAAATTAGGTGCCATGAAACTGGATTTATTGAAGGGTCCGATAGAGGCAGTTCACACCGAGACGCGACGCGACGCTACACGCACATTTTAATAGAGCGACTTACTGGTCTCCATCACGATGAACGGTCACTAGGCGTATTTAACGTTGAATTTATGCCTAACAATTGCTTCTCTATTGCTTCTATTTGCTTCCTATTCTCAAATAATTTTCTGCTCGAAAAGATACACATTTCATTGTGAGCATTCAAAATACGTTCACCATGCAGCGCTAAAAAAAATGCATGCAAAGGGATGTAAATAGTAGCTGCTGGGCGGGTGATATTTACGTAACACACACATAGTCGTACAATAGATAGTTCCTTTGCACTTTTTGAGTGGGTCGCATCGCACAGTGCTCTAAAATCGGATTTTTCTGTAGCATCCCATTCTAGCCATTCCTGTATTTAAAAAGATATGTGTATGGCTATTTTTTATTTTAAAATATCCTACTTAATAGGTCTCAATTAGGGTTCTTACAGTTTTTGCGTTTGGTGTCGGAAAACTTACTTAAAGGCTTCAGTAGCCAGATCATTAAATGGTAAAAAAAAACTGACATTAGTTTGATGAGTGATCAACAGTCATGTCATAATAGTGTCAAGACTGTCAAGCATTTGGCGCGAACTCGTGAAGACTTCACTCTTTATTTTTTTTTTAATCTTTGTTCGTATGATTGGCAAAAATATTTAGAATAGCTATTTTAACCCATTTATTTTGTTATAAATTAGCTGTAGGAGTTTTAGGCAGACTATTTTCATTTACATTATAGAAACCATCATACCACTCGGTTATATTGCACTAAACATGTACAAAATAATCTCATAAATAAATTGAAATTATTGAAAATGCAATCGCGGCGTGAATCCAACGAAATGTCTACTGCAGCTGACACTAATGATATAATGGTGATAAATGCGCTAAATTCCAGTGATGATGAAAGTGCTCCCGTGCAAAGAACCAAAAAACGAGTTCAGCAGTTTTCTGACAGTGATAGCGAAAACGACAACTTACCAACTAAAGTGAATCAGGCCATTCAGAATGAAAAGCTACAAAATGATAGTGGAAGCGAAACAGAGAACAGTACTGTTCCTTTTAAAAGTGGGAAGACAAAGTCGAGAATACAGATGGGTGGAAGTAGCTCCGACTCAAATACTTCAAGCGAGAAAGAAACGACGAAGAATGAAGAACAACAAATGAGAATGAAAAATAAAAGAAACAAACTGAAAGATAAGTTTAAAGGTCTGCTAAGTTCGCGAGGGAAGCATGCAACTGTACAAGGTGACAATGATAAACAATCTTCAGAAGACAGCCAGGGTGAGATCTCGGATCCTTCTGAAAATGAAATGTCATCGATAGCCAAAATAAAACAGGTAAACTTAAAACTTTATATTCAATAAGTATAAGTGATAAAACTCAACTGGTATTTGTTTAAGCGGGTAAGGTTCACAATTACGTCGGAGGGGGGGCGGGGTTCAGGGGACTGGGGGCGTGAGGGGGGAGGTGCTGAGTCCCCCCCCACCAATTTTCGCCGCCGGAGATGCTCCACGGAGCCCTACTGGGGTTTTGTATCAAGTCACCTTAATAGGGCCGTAAGGGGGGCGGGGAAGGCGGGAGGAGGGTAGGGACACCCTTCAGCCTTTCCTTCCGCCAGGGCAGCTCGACGGAGCCCCGCTTTGCGGGGCTCCTACCTCCGGGTGGTTTAAAAAAAAATAACCACGAAGGGGATGGCAGGGTCTGTTCGCTCGCTTCGCTCGCTCACTGGACCCTGCCATCCCCTTCTAACCTAACCTGTCCGAGTCGGGGTGCCCCAAGTCCCGAGCTCGCTTCGCTCGCTCTTGCGCACAATAAAACAACAAAATTTTATTTTGAGCTAGCTCGGGACTAAGGGCATTCCAACCCGGACAGATTTGAGTTTTTTTTTTTTAAACCACCCAGATGTTGGAGCCCGGTAAACGGGCTCTGTCGAGCCGCTCTGGCGGGGGGAAAGGCTGAAGGGTGTCCCTACCCTCCTCCCACCTTCCCCGCCCCCCTTACTACCCTATTAAGGTGACTTGATACAAAACCCCAGTAGGGCTCCGTCGAGCATCTCCGGCGGCGAAAATTGGTGGGGGGAGGTTAAGATAAATCCCCTCGATCCCCCCATAGTTTCAGAATCCTGAAATTCGTGGGACGTAATTCGAAACCCAACCCGAACAAAGTGTTATTGGGTTTTGCTATAAAAAATCCTAGTAGCAACTCGGAGTGGGATTAGTGCCCGGTTAACCCTTTTAGTGCCCAGCACTGCTCCCGAGTCAAACAACAATTTGTTCCACTTGGGAGCCGGGTGCTGAACGCTAAAAGGGTTAATGGCAATAGGCTCGCTTCGGGGAATACAGGTGTGTTGGTATGTATGTATTATTTCTTTGGTGAGCACAATCAACACAACATCCCCGGGCCACTAGGCTGGTCACCATTTAGTTGGCATAATAATATTATGTTAAACTTTCTGATGTTGCTGTTTTCAGAAAATTAAAAAAAGTATGGCACCTATGTCATCTATTTGTGATCCTGATACATCGGATGAAGAGGATCAAATAAATAAAAAGCATATACCTAAACAAAAGCCAAGGAAACCACAGAAATCAACTAAACTTATTGAAGCTAAACCAGTAAGGGTAGGTACTTGGAATCATCTTTGACTTTACAATTCAAATTACATCATTTAACTGTTAACAAGGCATCTAATAATGTCAGACTGATTTGACAGCTTTATGTGCAACTTGAAATAGTGTGCTTTATGTTTATGAGCCAAAAGCACATTATTTTTATGTTTGCCATATAAAACAGTCAATTTAGGGTGAGGCCAAACAAGCTTAATTTTGTGAGTCATGAGTCGCAGAATTTTGGTAGCGTAATTTACTTTCTACTGAAACTGACAACTCATTTTGCGTCGCCGTGTAAACGACAGGAGTTTTGTATGAAACCGAATGTAGCAGAAATTTCGCGTCTGAAATTCTGCGACTCACGATTCACAAAATTACGCTTGTTTGGCCTCACCCTTAGTTTCTTTGTCTGCCTAGCCTTTTTCCAACTATGTTGCGGTTGGCTGGCAGTCTAACCCAATGCAACTGGATACGAGTATTTCACATGGAGCAAAACAGTCAATTTAGTCTCTGAGATTATTTTTATTGTCTTTGTTGATTGTTTATTCCTCTCTCCTACCATTTGCAGTGCCCGACAGGGTCCACAATGATCAATATCTTTGTAAAACCTACCATCTAAGTGTACTTGTGGAAGCAATAAATATATTGAGTATTGAGTAAAATTATAAATACACTATAGTTCATAATAAAAAATTTAGTCTTATTAAAAAGTGCCAGAAACAATTAGCCATCATAGTTTTTAGGGCATCTTGTCCACCATATCCTTTGTACCAGTATTATTATCTTGCACAGATGTCAGCGAAACAGGCAATGGAAAACATGCAGTTAATAAAAAGTGAATCAAATCGCATGTTGAGGGAGAAAGCAGTATCTTTGCCTTATCACAAACCTAAAGCCCTGTCTCTCAAAGACATCATGTCTAGAAGGAAACCTGCTGTTGCATTAGATGGAAAAGCACTGCCCATCAAAATGAATGAAGAGCAATTAAAACATTATGCGTAAGTATTTTTTATCATTATTATCGTTCAATAATTGTAATTTATATTTACTTTACGTAACTCGGCATTCTAGGGTGCCAGACCTTTGAAAGGTGTATGAGGAGCCTAAACCAACTTGCATAGGCCCCTTATACAGCTCTAAATATTGTATTATATTATTTCATCAAACACATGCACTTTGTTTTTACCTAGGGTTCCACATACACATCTTCATTATTCCATGGGAACATCTAGGTGCTTCTGCAGATTTGTGCTAAACATAAGAATTCATTCAACTGCCATTGTGGCTTGATTGAACTTCCAAACATACAGACATTCATATTTATAATATAATTACGATTTAATGCACATTCAAACAACAACTGAAATATAACACATAGAATTTTACAATTCACACATTAATATTTGTGTTTTATCTCATTTTCAGGCTGTTATTAGAACAAAGACAAAAAGAAATGATGGAATTATGCAAAAGTGAATCAGATGAAGATGGTGATGAAAAGACTGACATAATACAGCAAGAAACAGAGCAAATACCTGACATTACAAATAATGAAAGTGAAATAATCACTGAAAAGTCCAACAACACTGTTGAATGTACAGAAAAAGAATTGACTACCGAAATAGATGCTGCAAATAATGATCTCATATTTACTCAAATGATGGAAAATGAATCAGTGGAAACAGCTTCAACAGAATTGCCCATCTTAAATAGTGAAGAGGCTAATAATGATAAACCTGATTCTCCTAATATTGTCCCAAATGACCAACAAGAGGATACAGAAAAAAATGATTCTAACACTGATTTAAAATTAGTTTACAATTCTTCTGTAGAGGAAGATCATTTAGCAACAGATAATACTGAAAGTGTTCCCATAGAAGATACAATTTCAAACACTATTGCTTCACATAAAGATAATTTAAATAGTTCTATTGAGAAACAGATTACAAATATGTGCACTGAACCAGACAGTCAATTGTTATCTTTAAATTATACTGAAAACAATACAGAAGAAATAGACGAATCTGAAAAGCCTGAAGAGCCTTCCAATCCTGAAATTGTTGATATTGCTTCTGAAGACAAGCAAGATGACTTTTTCTCAGATGATGATGTAAATATGGAGGATATTGATAGATTGATTGAAAATGCTGAAATATTGAAAGGTAGATTTAACTACTTTGTTCTTATGTACCTAGTTGTAATCTTCTAAGGCGATTGGCACACTGCCCCGCATCACCGAGCGTGGCGCGCGGCTTTGGTGATCTGTAATACTGTGGTTGGTGTTGGAGACGCGTGTTTTTTATACAAACGCATATACTTGGAAACAACGTAAGAACACGGGGCAGTGTATCAATCGCCTTATAGTCAATGTGGCTTCTAAGTCTGGCAAAGCTACCGATAATAATATATTATTATAAAAAAACTAGCTATATACAACACATTCTCGCCGCGTTCTGTTACCTGTTTGGTTACTGGTCCGCTTCCATTGGTCGTAGCGTGATGTTCTATACGTATAAACCTACGTCTTAAATCCCTTGAAAACCGCATTAAAATCCGTTGTGTAGTTTAAAAGAGCTAAGGGTACAGAGGGACTGACGGCGAGAAGCGACTTCGCTTTATACTATGTACAAATACATGTATATTTTTGTTGTTTCAGATGATGAAGTTATTAACTCCCCTATGATAATAAGGGATCCTATGCCTTTAAATGGAAAACCTACACTAATGGGCGCCCCTGGCATGGTTATTGACTTAGATGGAGGTGCTTGCATACCAAAAAAGACAGGCATTGAACTACTAAAAGAGAGATTTACATACTTTGCAAGATTAAAGACACCTGAGGAACTCGAAAGAGAGAAGGAAAAAAAGTAAATACATGTTATTTGAATATTATTCAGGTCTTTTATGCAAAAAAAATAAATTGCTTGTATTAAACATTTTTGCTGATATAATAAAAATAATCTCGAATTACAGGTTAAAACCGGGAGCTCAACATTTAAAATTAAAACATGATCTTGAGGAACAGATTGCGGAACAGCGATCTATTGAATGGGCAAAACGTCTCGAAGAGGAGAAGCAGCAACACATGGAAATGGAAACGATCTTAGACGACGCCGACGATAGTTTCGAGAAAATGGAAGAAAAGTCAAAAGAAGATGATGCAAATGTGGATGAGAGTAGTTCAGAAAGTGGGGAAGAGGAGCCAGAAGAAGATGATATTGAAATTAAAGATAAACCAAGGAAACACAATCCAATGCTAGATGATGAGGCTGAGGAATCTGATTGTGAAGAAAACGAAGATGAAATACCAAAAGATGCTGAAGCCAATGAAGACATTGACGACGGTGATGACAATGTGGAACAAGATGATGATGAAGATGATGAGTCTAGTGACGAGTCTTCAGAGTCTGAACCAGAAGAATCAACTAAGCCCAAAAAGGGCAGGATATTGAAAGCATTTGAGGATTCTGATGATGAAGATGGTACAATTAAAACAGTTGAAACAGAAACCTTAGTGGCAGACACTACTAAAATAAATGATGTTGCAGAAGTCATTTCAAATGAAGCTCAGTTGTCTTCACAAGGTAATTAAAATCTAAATTGCTTTTATAATGTAGAAATTCGTAGAGCGGAATATGGATAGCAAGATGTATTCGGTAGAAATAAAAAAAAGCAAAGTTTTTCATTAGGAACATCATTTAAATTAAAACTCTTAATAATTTCAGATGACGTAATACAATTAGCGCAGAAACATGCGTCCGCATCAGATGACCTTTTCACGAGCCAAGAAAGTTCTGCAGTAGTCGACAGAAATAGGGATGTAAACAATGCAAGTGGTGAAGTGATGACACAAACATTTTCCATTTTAGACTCTACATCCGGAGTGAATATGGACATGGAACTAAAATCTCCTAGTAAATTAAATGTTTTATGCATGTCACAGCCTTATCATGATGTAAGTATAAAGATCCAATGCATAAATATGCGTTTCAAGTCGGTTTTATTATTATTTTTCTGTTAATTATTTTTTATTGTCTAGGCAAGTTTAAACGGTATTGTGGGATCACAGATACCAATAACACAGTCATCTCAGTCACAACCTATTGGAGAAGATATACTGGCCCTTTGTACTGGCAAGTTTTATGATAACGAGTTTGTATCACCTACTGAAGGAATTCCATATGTTGATGACCTGTCACAGGACTTAGTGAACAACGATTTCCATGACACACAGACAGCAGAAAGTGCAGCAAATGACGATATCAATAAAGAAGAAAATGTTGTAATTCCTGAAAAACATAATGTAAGTTTTGAAGAAAATAAACAAGAAGACGAGAGATCTAAAAACACTAGTGCGGACAAAAACCTTTTAAATGATATTCTTGGAGAGTTAGATGACCCTGATTTTGACAAACCGAAAGCAAATAAGTTCTTTACTGGAGGTAATTCACAAAAGAAAGAAATGGAACAAGTGCTGGAAAGTACTCAAATGAAAAAGAAGTTTACTATAGACTCTGATGAGGATGATGTGGTGACTGAAATTAACTTAGAAACTGAACAAAGAAAAAAGAAGAAACTTAAGAAGAGGAAACCGGAGAAGAGAGCACTACAAATTTCAGGTAAATTGGAGTAGGTTAAATAGTTAGGCAGAGGTGTAAGCAATGTACACCTACAGTTCGCCCGTATATTTTAAGCTCCATTTAACAGGGGCGAGCTGCTACTGAGACTTTCATAGAAAAAATCAAAAACCCTTAGCACAATCTGGGAATCGAACCCAAAACCTCTAGCGTAGCAGTCGCGCTAAGGACCACTATGCTAAAGAGGCAGTTCATACAGCAGTTGTTAGGACTACATACTTTATGTAAATAAGGGGATAATAATTATATTGGATGCACCAAAGTTACCAGTTTGAGATACCAGTTTTTTATGATTTCTAGATGATGAAGACGAGGAAGAAGAAGAAGAAGGTATAGCTGACGATGAATACATGTCAGACATGGAAGATGAATCTGAAAGATTAGTAGAGTATGATTCAGAAGAGAATGAGGTGAGTACTCTACCGCTTCTTACATAGATTCTCATATCATTATACATACAAATCAATAAAATTGATGTTGATAATTTCTACAGCTTTTCACTAAATGCATTTAAAAGTATGTATATACGGTACTGACACAACAAAACATTTATAAAATTTTTGTCTGTTTGTTTGTTCTGGCACATCTGTAAAACGGCTGGACCGATTTTGGACTTTCACTCGCAGATAAATATTGATGATGTTTCTATTTTATTGCGAACGAAGTCGTGGGCAATAGCTAGTCCATAATATAACTTGTTAAATTTATCATTACCAGGTTGAAATAAAGCCAGATAAACCAAAGAAGAAACGGAAAGTGGCTGATTTCTTTGAGCAAGAGGCTGAACTGACTAGCGAGGACGAATGGGTGGGGTCTGGAGATGAAGACGAGAAGGGCTTGGACAGGATGGAGCGCGAGGAAGGAGATGATGAGGTGTTCCATCAGGGACAACTCAGGAAGGAGTTGGGGCAGATACATATGTAAGTATTTTAGATGTTAGTAAAAAAATATACATAAACTCACGACTTTGTCCCATGGGGGTAGCCAGAAACCACAGAATGCCACCTGCTACAATCCTTACATACAAGCACGCCGGCTACGAGTAATGCGCACCTGACATTTCTGGAGAACCTCATCATTGATGAGGTTCTACCCTAACCTTATTGATGAGTCATCAATAAGGTTAGGGTAGGTCTTTCTAGGGCGTCTCCTCCCGGCATTGCCACTCACATCTGCCATATAAATAACTTTTGTTATTCGCCTTTTACTCATCCGCTCATCATGACCGAATCATCAAAGGATACTCTTTTCAACCTTTGCCACTACATCTTCTTTTAATCCGCAACGTTAGTTAGTAAAACAAGCAAAAAGCAATACTGGTGTTCCATGTTACTATCTGAAAAGCTATGAAAATATGTTAATAACTTCTATCTTTACAAATAAATAAAAGTTGATCTTGTAAAGAGTGACCGTCATTTACGCGGAGGAAGTCGCAGACGTAAGCTAGTTTATAATATTTTCGAAAATACTGAAGTCTGAGGTCTTCATAAGCTTGTTTATCTTTCGTATCAATACGAACTAAGATTAATAACTATGGGTCTGTGGTAAAAATATTAGCCTGATGTATACTTACTAGAACTGATATGGTGCATCCTCGTTACCACAACGGTATTAGTTCACTTGGAGACTTGCTTTCCACTAAAATAAATAATGCTATGTTCTTAAATCTCTTCTTTCTTGATTCTAGGCGAGATGTGCTGGACCAGGATAAGCGAGAAGTTAGAATAATACAAGAGCTATTATTTGAAGACGGTGACCTCGGTGGCGGACATCGACAGCGAAAATTCAGATGGAGGGACGCAGGTATTAAAATGCAGACTAGTAAATTGCCCGCTACTTCGTCTGCGTGGCTTACTTCACCCGCGTAACGTCTTTGGTTATTGCTCCGCTCCCGTGTGGCGCAGCGTGATGTTATATAACCTATGTTACTAAGGAATAATTTAGCTGTCTATTAGTGAAAAAATGGTTAAAATCGGTTCAGTAGTTTTGCAGCTATTCGTTATAAACAAAGAAACCAAACAATCTTTCCTCTTCATAATATTAGTATAGATTAAAACAATTAAATACTCAGTGGTTTATATATCTTAATGGCCACCATTCTTTAGAGGTAGTCTCTAAAGAATGGTGGCCATCAAGATATATCGACATTATCAAATAAAATAAAAATTATATTCTCATTTTTCAGGAGAAGATGATGAAACTGGTACAGTACCCGGTGAGTTTGCGGATACACAGGAAGAAGAGTTTGAGTCAGAAGAGCAATGGAGAAAACAGAGACATGAACGAGAAGTATTTTTGAGAAGTATGGTTAGTATTAATACTACTAAAAACTAAGCAATGTGTGTATGACTGAATGAAACTATTATTTAATCAAATGAACCATCGTGGATAGGCAATCACTTGGTATCAGGAAAAGTAGAGCTCATTGTGAAGGAACTTATCTGGGGAAGTAATACCACCACCATACTTAATACTGCCGCAAAGCAGCATTGCTGTGTTTCGAGGTGATGGTGCGAGATGGTTTCAAGGGTGTGGGAGGCGGTGTAATTACAGACACATGGGATATTTAACTATGTTTCTGGGATGGCAACTCAATATCGCAAGGCCTCTGGTATTGCAGATGACTATTAAGCAGGGATAACCACTTAACATCAGGTGGGTTGTTGGCTCGTTTGCCATCCAATGATATAATAAAAAACATTTGGTACCGAGTCCCCTATGAGAGCACGGTAGAGAGAAACCTGTAGGTCTGACAACAAGTCTTACATAGGTAGGAAAAGGCTTAGGAATTAATGACGTAATAATAAAGAGTTCATTTTTTAATATTTCAGCAACAAGATGAAGAAGAAGGCAACCAGACCATTAGTGTTAATCGAACAACAATAATAAAGGCAAACCTCTCTTCAAAGTCGATGTCCACCCTGCTTCAAGAAGTCAATCAGTCAAAAGTAGGCAATAGCGAGAGTCCTCTTGTCCAAGAAAAGAAGACTGCTAAAGATATACCTAGCCCGAAAAAGTCGTTCTCGATCTTTCAGGTAACAGATTTATTTTTAATATATAGTATTTTTTTAAGAAAATGTCAATCTTTTAACTGCTTACGCTGGATTAATCCGACAAATATTTTCATGTCCATTTCGTCTGGGCCGTATATTTACGAAAGCTCCTTTAATATCCATCGAAAAAATGAAGTATCACATCCTTCTTTGTTGTAGGTTTTTATTTTTAATTAATTCTTACGGGCCCTGGGGGCACGACAACTGATATGGTGTCCGGCGGTTAAAATTTTAATGAAATATATGTCCCAAAACATAAATATTCCAAATAACGCTTAGTGTTCCTAACTCCCGTTTAAAACTAGTTAGTCAAAGAAAAAAATATCACATTCTCATAATATCTATTATTTCAGCAAAATTACCATGGATCTTTGCTAACGCGCGGACGAGGTGCTCTCGCGCGGCTTGCAGCGTTGGCAACACCGTTAGCAGTTGATGATGATGCTCCGAAAATTGGCTCAGTAGCAACACATAAACGAAACTTTGTGTTTACTGCCCTATCACAAAATGACGACGATGTACCAAAGGTGTTTAGTTTATTTTATAATTATAATTTTTACGTACTGTGAAACTCATTCAACTCAACTCACTCAACTTAGACGTCACACACACCGTCTTCCCCGAAGGATTAGGCAGAGGTGTACCAATTTACACCCACAGTTCTCCCGTAGTTTAGGTCCCATGTTATATCTGGCGAGTCTATTCTTCTAAACAAAACATTAATACCATCCCTTTTCTTTTTCGAAACCTCCATCTCTGCAATTATGTAATAAGTATCTACTATAACACCAATTCACTTCGTTCGCAATAAATGTTGACGTTGTCCAGGGAAGAAATTCTATTAACTTTAACAATGATGGCAATTAACATTGATTGCTGCTGAAATGAGATTACTACCCGATTTCGAACATTTTAGATTAGCAGAATGGCCTTCAGATCGTCACATGCCACATTGGCCATTTGTCCAGCATTTATATTTTACTTGTGCTTTTATATTTTCAGGTGACATTAAAACGAAAAGCTGCCGTTAATCTAGGAACACCTAAGCTAATGAAGAAAATGAAAATAGAAGAGAAACTGGTTCGTCCTAAGAGCAGTTTATTAGATCATTTAAATCTATAGATTCAAATAACCTTATATCCTGACTCTTACGGATGCTCCGCAAATTACAATATATTTGCAGTGCCTACAAATAAATTGTAATAGATACTTTAAAATATTGTTCAAGACTGTATGGTGCTTACGTATTATGTCGATTTTGTAGTTAGCATAAATCTATTCAATAAAGCCGAATATTTTATACTTTGTGAATGTGACTCTTCGTGAATATAAAAGTAGGACTCCAAAAATGTAATAAAAACATATTTTTAAGGATTAACATACTTGTGACATATGTGTAATTTAATTAAGTAAATTTAAGTAATAAATTATTTAATTATCTTCGTGTACTTATTTTAAAACATACAAACCCGAGAAACTACTAATCTTCGGAAACCAGCCTGCGAAACATTTATTTTTAGTGTCGCATTTATAAAGTAGGATGAGTGCCTCACTGTTCAAATGTAAGTATTGAATTGGGCACTGACTTCCTGGAGAAAAATGATAGCTGACTAAGCAGTCGCGTCTTATACCAACGACTTCTTATCGATGGCTCTCCCAACTGTTTGGAAAATTCAAAATTTAACAAAGCAATTTTTTATAATATTGATAGACTGAAGTCAGTTATGTCTTAGACTAGAGGTATCGTAATTGATCGGTCGACAAGCTTTTTACACGACTGTCCAGAAAAGTTAGTGGTTGTGGTGGAGTAGTGTTTTGCTATCTTCCTTATCATGCCAACACAAGTATGCATTATCGTACCTATGTGATGTGAGTAAATTAGCGCAAGTATCTGAGCCAAAGTATGATGTGGGCACAAGGGCGTCACATTCACACTTGTGCAAGAAGATTGTAACGTACCATAAGTCTATACCACTCCTGTGTTACTATTGGTTTTGGTGGTAGAAGACGCAACATTTCATAATAGTTAATATACGTTTCGCACAGGATTGTTCTTGCGTGACAAGAGCAGTCCTGTTTTTTAACTGCCTCCTGGCGGAAAAACAGACTAAGGCTGGTCGCACATTGGATTCAAAATAACTCTCATGAATATTATGTACACACAAATACGCACGATCAATCCAGGTGACCAGGTCCTCCAAGTTTTGTGATACGTGGTACACTAGTGTAGCTAGTTGTACGTATACGCGCCTAAAAGCTCCGACGTTTTATGCAATCCGAACTAGACGATTTTTTTAAGCGTTCGTACGGTAAAAACAATATAGAAATTAATTAATCCCCGCAGTCTTCGAGTAAGCGAAAAATTATTGATCAGTTATAAATTATTCAGTAATTCCGCTACTGAGATTTAAATAAAAAAAAAGAACGTTGTACGACACTTGAAACCAATGTGCGGCTATCCTTAAAAGAGAAGAAACTACATAGAGAAATATTCCTCACGAAGTCGCGAGAATTGAACAAATAAATTCTTGATGCATAATAACTTTTAAATATTTTTATACGTATATATTAATGAATTTTACTAGGTATAACATACATTAAAATGATGGATGATTGCTCGATAGATTATTGGCAATCATTTTTTGTCCTTGCAAATTTGATCAAATCTGGTAACTAATGCGTCGTTTTACAATGTTGGATGCATTGACCCAAGCATATCCTTCCGTTTGACATCTCGCTTCCTCTCTTGTTCAGTGAATTTGTCTTTGTCACTCTTCAACCAATCAGAGACCTCAATACGCAGCTATCTCTGTCAGCTGGTCGCGATTTCGCCGTGTCCGTGCGGCGTTTCGTTCTCTCACGAACGGCTCAATCAATGCTTTTTTTCTGTGGCGGTGTGGTGTAGTAGTGTAGCAGCAAGAATTCTAGTCAAATAAATCAGAAAAATATAAGTGCTCCTAATAAAAATATAATTATCAGATATAGAAATGGCGAACGAAAATAATGATATCAGCGACATCGTAAAGAAATGCAAAATTCTTTTGTTGGATATTGAAGGGACCACAACATCGATCAGCTTTGTTAAGGTAGGTCTAACGATTGACCGGCCGGTGTTTTGTCTCAACATGTGTTTTTGTTTAACCGTTATTTGTTACGTATATTTTTTATGAATCTTTTTCTTGCCGACTAAATACTTGATTCGACATGCAAAATGGTCGCGTTTTCAGATTCGCAACATGGAGGACGAAATCAAAATGGTACCCCTTTTCATGTTCCTCTCATTGTTCGATTTATCCACGTGTTACTAATCGTATTTTGCTGCTGTTGGTATAGTTTTCCTATCTTATTTAAAGGAGCAATTTTGCTTAATTTTTTACGGTTACCGAGGTGTACTAAAGGTCTACCGATGTTCAGATTAATTATTGATTTATTTTAGCGAAATTTTACAAATGGACCCTTGAGTTCAGATTGGCGTTCATATGGAAGGATATTTTAATTATGTCCCCTGCTATAAAAAGAAGATCAGTAGTATTTCATGTAATAGTGCTTATGTAGCTGCGTGCTATCATCTACCGGCTTGAATGAACAGCTGTTCCGAGCAGCTGGCTGGTAAAAAAATGTGGAACAATTAACTGTCCTCTTTCTTTCAATAGCGTCGAGTCTACATAGGCTGGCCTTGTCGAACTCATGTCTGGAATACAAAATTATGACAGAGATAACAAAACATGAGTGGTGTTTCATTTGCCAGTATTGTCGAGAGTCGCGTCGTGTTGATGATTCCGCGATTGTAAGTCTGGGTCTGGGAAATTGGTTGTTGAAAAAAAAATTATGCGTGTTAGGAAAAAGGTACATAAGTAGGTATGTAGTATTGGATCTATCCAAAGACTCCTCTTGTTTTAAATAGATTGTATTTTTCTACAAAATACTATAAATAGCTCATACATAATAATAACTCGGCTTTAGCACATTGATTATTGTAATGTCTTCTTGTAGGTAGGTAAGGTACCTTCCAATAATCTTATCTCGCCCCTTTTTTCCTCACTAAATAAGATTAACTCTTAGGCTGTGATGTTTAACTAAAAGTGAGGGTTGTAAGAAAAATGCTTAGTAATGAAATAGAGATTAACTGGTACATAAAAAAATGGTAGGTATTTCATTCAAACCTCTGACATCTAAATTACTCTATCACGCCACGCCTGAAAAAGCATCTCGTCTGTTGCCGCCGGTCGCGCCATTATACTCGTCAGCTGTACACAGCTGATTCGTGACGTGACTTTCATTCATCTACGTTTCTAATATCAAATCATTTTAGCTCTTACTTACCTGACATTTGTACAGTATTTACAATTTGTTTGTCTTTGGTTCTTATTGATGATCAAATGGCCTTTATTAGGTCAGAAGGTTATCTGTCTACCACTAAGTAGGTAGGAGGTAAGGCGTATTGATGCGGCGAGCCAACGTAGCATATTCGTAATTTCTAAATGGTGCCATACATTTTAATAACATAACTAGGAAGTCGGGACTTTGGGTCAGTAGGTACCTATGTGCCTACCCAAATAAGCATAGAACTCATCAGAATTGGAGCAGCGATTAGTGATCGTAGCTATTTCATTTAGAAGTCCGTCGCCTTTGACCAGTGGTAATAATTAGAGCATGTTGGAGTATAACAATGTTGGGTATTATCTGTGGTGCGTCCCTACCGCGGGTGCCGCGGGCTGGGTCGCTCGGCTAGGTAGGCTCGCTATCCGGTTTGGACACCGGCGGCAAGTCGCGCAGTTCGTTCACCCACGGACTTGCCGCATCGTAGACGATGCAGTTTCTCCAGGGCATCGTGTTATGCTAAATTCAAGGCATAGTGGTTACTTTTTAGAGGCGAGAATTTTAAATTAAGATCGGAAATAACCAATCTTATGTTGCGTAGAGTTGAATGGCCACGACTTGAAAATAATGGATGACGTTCGGCAAACCATTGTTGAATGATGTTTACACAAGGGTTCCGAAACTTCATTGTTATTTTTGGCGTGCGAGCCCTAGTAGAAATTGTACT
This sequence comes from Caradrina clavipalpis, assembly GCA_932526535.1. Classification (NCBI taxonomy): domain Eukaryota; kingdom Metazoa; phylum Arthropoda; class Insecta; order Lepidoptera; family Noctuidae; genus Caradrina; species Caradrina clavipalpis. Next base: position 8,574,753 of record OW052107.1, on the reverse strand, counting down.
AGGATGAGCGAGGACGATCGATCGCCCTTAATTTAAAAAAAGCCAAACCGTATCACTATTTCGTCACAATTGGTACTATTGTGCAAAAATAATAAATATGAATTAGGTAGTAATGTAGGCAAAATTACTGAGTGCCTAGGTACTAACTACATGGTATCATAAAGTAGGTATGCGATCTAACAAAACAAAAATATTTTAATTGGCATAGACACCTAACCTACCTACCTTCTAGAAATAGTTGGTAAGTAGGTATTAGGTAGGTAGGTAGGTTGGTAATGTGTGTGTGCAATACCCATCTGGAAACAATTCTAACGAAATGGAAAGTTATTCGTTCCATTGTTCTATCTTCTAGGTAGGTAAGGTAACCTACCTTTCCAATAAAACTAATTTGGGAAAATTTGTATCCTTAGAGGTAGGACCTACCTATTGTTATTTAGAACCTATAGTGTGTTTTTTAATCTCAGAGACTGATTTGACAGTTTCATACGTCAAATATAAAAATAATGTGCTTTCGGCTCATAGACTTAAAGCACACTATTTTCAAGTTTGACGTAAGAAGCCGTCAAATCAGTCTCTGAGATTAAAAAACACACTATAGAAAGACGACATAGGTGTATTTACATTGCGTACATTCGCCCATTATTAGTAGGTAGCTACCTACCAAGGTACTCGGTGTCGAACGTCTGAGCTGTTGGGGGAGAGTATTTAATTGAACCGAGGGTTGTCGCGAACGAATGATTAACTTGCAATGGTATTTTCATTAGCATGTGAACATTGAAGGAGTTGAGGGAGGCCTTTGCCCAGTAGTGGGACAGGACAGGCTAACAAAAGAAAAAAGAAATGGGGACATTCACATTAGGTAGGTCATAGCTGTCGAGTGCTGGCTATGTCAAAATATCTCAATACAAAGCTGTTACTATGTGGTACCGAATCGCTCTCAACACGAAATTTTGCGACCATTTCTTGGTATAAATTTTTACCTGCGACCCAATTTCGTGGAAAAACGTACAAATTAGTTTTTCAACGAAAACATCACGTGGAATCTTAACAAACAACGCCCGCCCTAACCTTTACGAATCTACCGCTAAATATGGAATAACAAAGACCAGATTTCAAAGGATTACTGTGTAGGTAGGTATAGGTGCTTGGAAGTTGTGGGAGGGAGCAGGATTTTATATAATAATCTACTTACAATGATTTTTGTACCTACCTAACTCACTGTTCCATAAGTGGGAACAGTTTTTTTTATACCTATAGAAGAGGCAATGTTTTTTTTGTTCGTGATGGGTAAGCTCTCTCTAGTCTTAGTCAACGGTGACATAGACAAAGTCTACGATGGAGTGAGCTTACCCAGAAGAAGCATGTTTTTCTTATCTAGGTATGTGCTATTTAGAATAGCACATAGATATGAAATAGGTAGGTTACTTAGAGGTAAGCGTTTTCACAGTCCACTCCATCGCTTGCCATGAGGTGAGGTTATGGTAAACGTGAACCTAAAAAAATTTGGCAAATTAGTTTAGACGCTGATATAGACTAACATATACGAAAACTGGGCAATTCTGGCAATATTACATACATACGGGTCGAATTGATAACCTCCTTTTTTTGAAGTCGTTTAAAAATGTAAGAAAAGGTCGGTAACTAATAGTTATTTTTACTGTCCAAAAGATAGTCGTTGTAGGTACCAGTGTAGGTACCTCTAACTTGTAAGTGGTGGATAAGAGAACGTGCACGAGGTACCTACTTACTCGACACAAACTAGTGTCTGTCTAGTCTATTCGTACTATGCTAATGTACATGTAGAGCTGTGTCGGCGATCTATTCTACGTGGTTTATTTGTGCCATACACATAAACGAAACGAATTTGTATGTATAAATATTAATACGTATTAGGTACACAATACGTACATGATTAGCATAAAACGAGTTTAGTGTTAAATCATCAGAGTTGACCTTAGACGCAATCAGGGATGATATGATTTAAATCATTTGATTTTAATCAGTGATTTAAATCGCGATTAAAATCAAGTGATTTTTTTAAAAAAATCGTTGATTTAAATCAGTACTTTTTTTATTGCAACCAAAACAGCCAAAAAGGGTCGTCCCTTAAGGAACTACGGCGCACACATACGTGTGCATAGGTACCATTATACGGTTCGGGGGTTCCCCGAAATTTAAACTCGCGCCTGAAATCTCTCTTTTTATTCGAATCGTCTTTTTTATTTTAATTTTTTGTTAAATGTTACAAAATGGAAGTGGTGTTTTTAATTACCTTTAGAAGAATATAATTATGTTTGTTTATTTTCATTAATATCATTTTTTTATAAATTTAATTCAATATTTTTGTTAAATAGGCAAATAAATATGCTACTTCGTTTTTTTAATAAAAGAATGACTTAATAAAAGAACTAATATGTTGATTTAACAAAAAATATGTCGTTTTTTTAATAAATAACTGTCGTTCATACTGAAAACCATCCGATATTTAAAAAAATCAAAAAAATCTGATTTAAATCAAATAAATCCGATTTAAATCAAATTAATCTGATTTTTTTGATTTTTTTATAAAAATCATGATTTTTATCAACCCTGGACGCAATTACACGTAAGTCGTTAGCCCGCATTCGGGTACCTATCCCAATATTCCACACTTAGCGAAATTACCCGCGCCTTCATCCACGTGACTTATTTCACTCGCTATATTGTACGTCTTTGATTATGGCTCCGCTCCCGTGTCGTAGCGTGATGATATAGCCTTTGTTACGAAATGGGTAAAATCGGTCCAGTAGTTTCTGAGACTATTCGTTACAAACAAAAAATCTTACCTCTATAGTATTATATACTACTAGCTTCTGCCCGCGACTTCGTCCGCGTCACAGTTGATGTGTTATCCTACGGGTACCGTACATTTTCCCGGGATAAAAAGTAGCCTATGTGTTATTCCAGACTATAATCTATCTTTGTGCCAAATTTCATCCAGATCCATTCAGCCGTTTAAGCGTGAAAGAGTAACAAACATCCATCCATACATCCATACATACAAACTTTCGCCTTTATAATAGTAGTAGGATATTTCGGACGCAACAAAAATTTGCAAAGGCTACATATGTACCTCAACCCTTGACAAATTGAAACGCCATCGACCCCAACATGAAATTCGATTAACTGCCATTCCAGACATGCGGTGGGGGAAACAGCCCGGTTACGTCTGAACTTTAGGGGTGCTCTAGTCAAAACTAGTCTGGCTTATAATATTTCGATCAACGTAGGTAATCAAAGTTCAAATAATAATTGGTTTTTTGAGACAAGATGCTTTTTGTTAATCATGTTCCCGTCAAATAACGTAATTTGTACAACATTTTCGACTTAGATACTTCCATGTAATTGAGATTGATTAAAATATGAATTGACCTAGTTTTGTGTCGAGGAGTGTTATTGGGTTCTTCTATTAAATTGTCAGTAACAGCTCGGAGTTAGTATTTGTGCCCGGTTAATGGCATAGGCTCGCCCCTCATTACATGGGACCTAAACATACAGACTGTGGGTGTACATTGGTACACCTCTGCCTATTCCTTCGGGGAATGCAGGCGTGATGGTATGTATGTTTTGTATGTAGCGTGCTGTCGGTACAGTCGCTTTAATATAAAGATGCCCAAGTGAATAAGAACCGATTGGTGGTAATTGGGTAATCGGGTGGAGCACTGTGTGAGCACCACGGAAAGCTGATGTGGGAAATCCAGTACAATAATTCGACAGTAACTTCTATATCTATACTAATATAATAAAGCTAAAGAGCTTTATGTTTGTTTGTTTAAATGCGCTAATCTCTGGTAGGTACTAACAGTCGGATTGGAAAAATTATTCATGAATATGATTGCTAGATTCATGAGAAAAAGATAGGCTCTTTAAAACGCAAATGTTACAAATCACGATTTCGAAACGGCGCGAAAAAATATTTGTATTACGTACAGATAATTGTTTCGGGTCTTGCTGTTTGTGTACCTATGTGAGTTTACATGTTTGTAAGCGCACCTTCGTTACAGCAGAATTTCGAAGTGAGGACTTTGAGAAAGAATAATTAAAAAAAAAAAAAAAAAATAAGTACCAGTTTTAATTGTCACAATAATTGTTAATGATACACTTATTTTGTTACAGGAAAAGCTGTTTCCGTACGCAGAAGAAAAGGTGAAGGATTACTTGACCAACCAATGGGATTCGGAAGAACTGAAGGAGTCTATCGCGGGGCTCAGGAAACTGTCCCTCGAAGAAACGGCGAAGAATGTCGATGGAGTTGTCACCATTCCTGGAGAGGTACACGTTGATTCTATTTATTAAAAATTTACATCTTCACTATCTTTTGCCCGCGACTTCGCCCGGGTAAATGTCGGTTATCGTGGACGCAGAGGGAATACTTCAATTTAAAATTTTGTCATAATTCAAAAGACACGTGGCTCCATCTATTCTTATAAGAACGTTATTGTCGTTCTCCTCGGAATCGGTAACATTTTCGGGATGAAGGTACCGTATGTCTGTTTCTGTACACCTGACAACGTATATGCAAAATTTCAGGATGATCGGTTCAGTGAAACAAACTTTCTTTCGCATTTATAATATTAGTTAGGATTATCTTCGTAGTAGGGTTCATGGACATTTTAGCAAGTTTATATCCAGTATTAATTGGTATACAACCAGAACATAATAGTAGCGGTAGTAGTGGGAATACTGCCACTATTCCTACCTATTTATGTCGTAAAGTAGCGTAGCTGTGTTCCGGTTAGGTGTGGTTACAGGCACATGAGACATTTCAACTTTGATTCTGGAATTGCAAAGCAAGCAAGGCTTCTGTCTATAGACAGCGAAGACCATATTGAGCTGCCGGATTTTTTGTCATCCTACGGCACAAAAAAAAGCTTTCAGCACACGAACAATTTTAAGTATTATTTGAAAAAATAAATCAAACAAAGAAAATTCACATTAATCGGTTCGCCAGTGTCATGCATTTTCAACTTTTGTTTCTTCAATAACCTTATTTGCATAAGAATTCATTAGACCGGCAATATTATTCACTCGTCATCTTTTACAGTTCCGAAGCCTGTCTGTTTTGGAGTGGCATTGACATTACTTCAAAGTCAAAGTCAAAGTCAAAGATCTTTATTGTGAGACAGTGGTTACAGGGTTGTTAGAGGTTAATTGATGATGTGCGTTGCACTGCTCTACCATGTTAGGCATACAATAATTCAAAGAGGCATACAAATAGACATTTCAATTATTTCAATCTATAGAGTTTTACTTTGCATCAAAACATAAGAAGAGTTAGGCACTAATTCATCATGAGTCTGTCGGACAAAAATTCATGTAAAGTATAATAAGGTCTATTTACCAAGAAGTCGTTTAATTTTCTCTTAAATAATGTAATGTTTTCCATTTCTCTTATTTGCTTAGGAAGCTTATTATAAATTCGTGAAGACATTCCAAAGAAACTTTTAGAAAGGAGGGCTGTCTTTGAGGACATACAATTTGCTATTTTGTCGGCATGTCGACGGGAGTGCAGGTTACCAAACTTTTCCCTATTGGTTTTTACAAATATAGCGACCTCATAGATGTAAAGGGCAGGAAGGGTCAGAATCTTAAGCTTTTTAAAATATGGCATACAGCTATCTGGGGCACGTATGCCACAAATAGCCCTAAGACATTTCTTTTGTGCCCTAAAAGCGAGTTCCCTGTCTGTAGCATTTCCCCAATAAATTAGTCCATATCTAAGCGTAGACGTTGTATAAGCATGATAGGCGGTTAGTACTGCTGATTGATTTACAATCTTAGATAATCTGTATAAAGCGTAGGAAAATTTATTTAGTTTTTTACACACCGTATCAATTTGCGTTTTCCATGACATATTTTTGTCAATCCATAGTCCTAAGAATTTGATGGTATCTGCTTCCTCTATTTTTTTCGTTTCATAATTTATATTTAATGTCAAAGGGGTTTTTCTTTGGGAATAACTGACTATTTTTGTTTTATCTAAATTAATTTTGAGATTATTACATGTCAACCAATTTATAATGTCATTTAAAGTATCGTTTATGTCATTTTCAAATGTGTTGATGTCTGTCGGAGAAAATACAGCAGTGCTATCATCAGCAAAAAGGACTAACGGAATTTTCACAGCTCGTGGTAAATCGTTAATGTATATAAGAAAAAGCAAGGGACCCAATACACTTCCCTGTGGTACGCCATATGTAACATCGCTCGGGCTCGACAAATGCTGTATTTCAGTTTTCATCGCAAAAGAAAGCTTATTTATTTCAGTTATTTGTAACCTCTGGCTTAAATACGATTTTATCAAGTCTAGAGCATTACCCCGTACGCCGTATCTATACAGTTTTTCGACCAGTAATTTATGATCTACATGGTCAAAAGCTTTGGTCATGTCCATGTACATAGCCGTGACTGGTGTCCTATTGTTCATATTTTTGTAAATCCCAATAAGAAGATCGTAGATGGCCATATTAATAGTTTTGCTTTTACGGAATCCATTCTGTTCACTGACAAAAAGATTATGTTTTTCAAAATAATTATAAATACTATTGTAGATTACTTTTTCGATGATTTTGGAAAAAATAGGGATTAAAGCTATTGGTCTGTAGCAAGAGATATCCTCTCTTCTACCCTTTTTGAACAAAGGCTTGATGATCGAGACCTTTAGCTTACTGGGATATTTTCCGTTTTGGATGCATAAATTAATCAAGTAGCTTAGAACTGGACTAATGGATAATGCGACGTACTTTATAATTGACGTAGATATATTATCGTATCCAGTACTGTGTGTATTTTTTAATGATTTTATGATTTTGAATATGTCATTTGGAATTGTAGGACTCATAAATAGGGAATTATAATTATTATCAATAAATGTCAGCATTTTATTATGTTGTGATGTGAAATAATTTAATGTTGAATGGTTTGTAGGTTTAACAAGATTAACAAAGTAAGTATTGAAAGCGTCAGCTATTTGTTGCGGATCCGTTATAGATTTTCCATTTACATTTATTCGTTCAATTTCCACTTTAGGAATATTTTGTTTTGTGGAGTTGATTATTTTCCAAGTTGTTTTAGTTTTGTTATTGGATTCTTTAATATTGTAGTCATTTTGTGATTTTTGAGTCAAGTTAATTATTTGCTTCAGCCTTGAAGAATATTTTTTGAATTTATGGTGATCCACTTTATTAGACGTTTTGCGATACGTCCATAACAATTCTCTCTTTCGTCGGCAGCATTTGGCTATACCCTTAGAGATCCATTTAGGCCTTTTGGTTGGTGTATTTTTTATTCTTATAACAGGAAAGCAAAGATTATAGAATAACTGAAAGTGATCCAAAAAAATATTGAAAGCTATTTCTGCATCGTTTTCGTCAAAAACGTCAGAAAACGTGAGACTTTCTATACACTGCTTAAATTTTTCTTTATTTTCGTTACTAAGATCTCTTTTAAAGGTATACCACTGTTTAATTCGACAGGTTTTTTTAACTGGACATGATAAAACTTGTGCAGTATGGTCCGAAAGGGCAAAGTCAATGATGTCACACTTGCTACCTCTAATATTGTTAATGATATTATCGATACATGTATCGCTACTCAAACGTGTTGATTCTCTGGTACCAAATTTTAAGTTAAAGTTTAGGATAGTATTTTCAAATTCAGATGATGAGTAGCTTCTTTTTTTAAGATCTATGTTAAAATCGCCACAAATAATTATTTTTGATTCTCTATGACGTAGCTCTTTATTAAAAATATTAGTCAAAGTTTTAAGAAAGATATTTATATCGCTTATGCGAGACCTTGGTACACGATACAAGCATACAATAACAATGGGATGTTCAGTTAGCTTTATAGCACAGCATTCTATTAAATTTGGGATACTCAACTCTTCAATGTATTTAATTCTTTGAAATTTTAGATCGTTTTTTATGATGATGCATGATCCACCATTTCTGTTATTACGAGCATAGCTAGCCGCAAGAGAGTAATTTGGTAAATTAAGAAATATATGATCTTCTTTGTTCATGTTGTGCTCTGTTACACAAATGATGTCTACAGTTTTATCCATTTTCTCGAGCTCGTCCAAATGTGCAGTTAGTAGATTTACTTTGTTTAATAACCCGTTTATGTTTTGATGCATTACAATTAGTTTGTCATACACGAAATAAATCATTATCTTTGGCATTTGAAATATTAATGTCTTTGAACTGATTGTTTACATTTATATCATCACATATTGTTAGGTCAGTTTGAGTGCATTGGTCATTATATGTTTTTTTAATGTAAGGTTTTTGCATATATTCATCGAATTTTATTTTATATTCAATGTGACATATCTCTTTAAGAATGTTACGAGAGAGTTTAATACAGTTTTTTTTTTTTGAATTAATTTCTATACTGTATTCCATATTTATGTATACTGAATTCGAAAATTTGCTACATACAGTCCTAAAAACATAATTTAGATGGCGTAAATTCAGATATTTGTTAGAGGGTATTTCCGAAACGATTACATTTGTATTTCTTACTTTTTCTAGCCAGGTTTCTAAATTACCAGTCGAACGATATGCATTGTCATTAATACCCGCTAATACTACAATATAATCATTTTTTGTTAAATTCTTCTTATCAGCGTTAGGTCAAGAAACTTTGATATTTCGTCTACAGTAATACAACTACACACATACATATACGTTTTTTGTCTAACTACTAATAACTTCTATCGATTTTTAACCTCGCGAACCGTTATCTTAAGGACCTTTGAATAAATTCCGTTCTACATATAAGTATTTTCATTTAGTTTAGTGGCGGAGTCGTCTTCGATTTAGGGCGTGGTGCTCAGGTGATCCGCTTCCAGCGATTCTAGACAAAATATAGAAATATGAAACTTGAATGCTTTTGCTTTGATGTACTTTCAAACATCCTATCTATTTGTTCTTTATAGTAGCACCGGCAACAAGCTTAACTGTAAATTGGTGAACAATTTCGTAGAAAACCTTTACACCTACATTTTGGAGGTAAAAGGATTTCACCGAAACTGTAGCTTTCATGGAATTGGGATTGTATCAAAGGGAATTCTGCGTGGGATGTACTGAAAGGACGCCAAGCGAATGGCTTGGTTCTGGATAAAATCTAAATTATATTTTTTTATTTTGAATTGAATACTGTACCTCGTGAAACAAAATTAACAGTAACTGAATTCTTACTTAATACAACAACTAATAAATAATAATTATGTATAGCCAGAACTTTGCCAGCGTTTTCGTACATTAATAGTAGGTACGAACTTAACACCCTCTTTGGCCAAGTCACACTATGCAAGGGTATAGCTAGCATAGTGGTCTACATTATACAAGGACTCATTGCACAAAAACGTTCATTGTGCCAAATTCATAATTAAAAGTTAATCAAAGCTTAATATGTAAGCCTGCCATTGATGAATCATGCATGTAGAAGTGGAATACTAATTTGACTCAGTTCATTTAGGCACTGGACAGATTCCATCGCGAGCATGATAATTTCGGATTGGGGCGTAGCTGGAACTTTGACTTGGCTTCAAATTCTCTTGGAATGAAATAATGTGACTTATTTCATTTCAGCGAGACTTCGATTAGCCTTTTTTTGCCGAACCGGGAAAGATGATGACCCAACGTGTAAAAAAGGCTATTTATCAAAAACGACTGATACAATCGGAAGCACATAGAACATAATTATGATTACACAATATTTTAACGTAGAAAACGTTCATCCGAATTTGGTTGATCTAATTTCTTCTAGTGACAAACACATAAGCTAGGAAAACTGATTATCACCGTCAAAGCTGCGACGGTTTTGTCACATGTTAACTTTACAAACACGTCACGGTTGGTCATATTTCTTATTAACACTGTTGTATTTCAGGATGCGTCTAAGGAGGACCAGATTGAGGGTCTGGTGAAGAGTGTGAAGTGGCTGATGGCAGCCGACCGCAAGGTGACACCGCTTAAGCTCCTGCAGGGCCTCATCTGGAAGGAGGGATACGACAATGGAGACATCAAGGGACAGTGAGTTACATTATTCTATAGTTATTTTTGCCTTTGTTTGCTTCAGGACTCTGTCTTACACAGTATGACAGTACTAACTCATCTTAACAATTAACCCTTAAAACGTCGTATGATCAAACCTTGATCATAAGGAAAAAATGCCCCAACTGTCGTATGATCAACATATGATCATAAGAGGACAATTGGGAGGTTTATTGAGAATGTTCTAGAGCGGCCGAGGGGTAACAGTCGTATTATTCCTCAGTTCTTTTTAGTCTTTTTTGAGCTTCTTTTAAAGGTAGTATAGTGTTGGTTCAACATGCAACCTTGAGTTCCAGTGTTTACCAAATTATTAAAGCAAACCGTCAAACAGGTAATGGATGTCCAAATGCGTCGTATTATTGGTTGGGATCCTAAATGACGCATTTCTTGTAAATTCGTTCTCGCCTACCCAAATATCAATACAAAAAATGGCGTTTTGCGTATTTCCAAATGATTCTCCGAATTGTTATTATCAACATTTTCCGCAAGTTTTCCTTGGTTTCAATACGTAAACGAACGTTGGCTCTATTATATTATTTTATCGTCTGCTCTTATATTTTTTGCGCCTTATTTCCTGCCGACTTCCTACGACTTCCAGGATCTTTCTATAGCTGTGGGTGGTGGTGTAGTATTGATCTGTGTTCGTCTTAATAATTATAGTTAATATTTCAAGAATGGTCATCGCATTTATAATAATGTTTTAATGAATGTGTAATAGTGACGAATACTTTTGAGAATACGCGTCAGCGGCGCTAGTCTCAAAATTTTAAAAATAGTTTGAAAAGTTCCAGTTATTCAGATATTTTATATAATGTTTCTCTTCAAGTCTTTAATGGGGACGTGTGCTATATAATAAGTTGCTTTGTAGGTGTAGAAAAAAAAAAGTGTTTTCTGAACAATATTTTACTTTTATTTTTGCGTAACTAATAACTCCTCCTTTTATTAATCAGTGGATATATCTCCAAATATCTGCAGGTGCATAATAAAATTGAACTGAACAAGTTAACTAACACAAGATTATTTACAAATCATGTATTAGATATTTATTTAGATATTTTGTAATTATACTTCATGTTCGCAACTCACTGAGTTAAGCTTTTGGCACAAGTGGGTCATTAATTTTGGGTTTATAAAATAGGGGATGTCAAGTAACTACATAATTTATTTAATAGTAAAACACAATTATGAATATTATTGACAATCATATACCAATTAACCACTTTTCAGTATTTTTTTTTTATTAGAATCTCATTATTAGTAAAAAAAAAACCAACAGAAATGGTTTTGTTCATTGATACAAATGGCAGCCACTCAGTAACAGCACAATGCTTCATCTGTTAATATTACTCTTAAACATTCCAGCGTTTACGACGACGTGTCGCCTGCCCTGGAACAGTGGCGCTCCGTGGAAGGTCAGAAGGTGTACATCTTCTCTTCTGGCTCTGTCCAAGCGCAGAAGCTCCACTTCGGCCTGTCAGTAGCCGGAGACATGTTGAAGTTTATCGACGGACATTTCGACACCTGCGTCGGTGGCAAGCACGAGGCTACCAGCTACACCTCTATTGCTGAAAAAATAGGCTGCAAGCCTGAAGAGATACTGTTTCTAACTGACATTGTTAAAGGTATGTTTGTTTGCTGTTTTTTTGTAACTCACAGTTTTTTTTTTTGGTTGTTTTATAGCACTTACGTCAAGGCCAGTAATTACACCGGTGATCCTTTCTCAAATAAACGGCTTTTGTTGGGTGCTCAGAATAAACAGATGTATTACTAGCCATACCTAGTAGCGACCTAACTTTTGCTAGCTGCTGTTTTACGAGTATTAACAGCCAGTACAATTTACTTGGGGGACAACTTACATAACATCATTTCGATAGTAATTGGCGAAAATAAATGCTGCTTACTTTATGTAAATTGAGCTGGACTTAATAGTACCATGAAGTAGCTATGTTACTACATGTGTGCAAAAAATATCATACCTGCATTCACATGATTGATTGTCGTACAATAGCCAAAAGCAAACAATTTTACGTTTTCACTCAAGGTGGTTTTGAACATAGATTACTAAAAGATACTGTTAAAATTGAAGCGACGTGTTGATCATCAGAGGCTGAAGCAGCGCGTGCAGCAGGCCTGCATGCCGCGCTGGTGAGCCGCGAGGGCAACTTGCCGCTTCCAGCCGACGCCGTGTCCGCGTACCCCGTGCTGTACAGCCTGGCGACGCTCGCCAACCCCAACAAGCGCAAGCCCGACGCCCAGGTGCCCCTCCGCTGATACCCGATACCTGCCATAGCACGCCTAATGCATGCACTTGTAGTTATATCTGTGTAGATGAATAGACTCGCCGACGCACCCGCAGGTGAGTACGTGTGTACGTGGTGGTTATGGTACTTGTAAAGGTTTCTGTGGGCAATGGGGACTGCAAAGTCAGTCAGTCAGTCAGTTAGTTTAAGTCAGTTAATTTTTTTTGTTATAAAATCATTTATTTCGCAGTATTGCAACTCGGGTTGCTCTACTTACAAAATTACTTAAAGAGCTCTGAATCTGGTAGCCATTGTTAACAGAAACCTTTATGCTTTAGTATGCTTGAAGCAGAAGTTGTGATGAATGTCAAATAGTTTTTGTTGTTGGATACTTAACATAAATGTAAAAAATAAATAATTAAGAAAAATTATGTAGTTTTAAATTATTTCTATTGAAAATAGTTCCCTTAGTCAATTTGCGTGATTATAATTGACATAATAATCAATTATGAAGGCATTGGTCAAATGTCAATTACAAACTTAAAATGCATTTTGCAATTTCCCATCACCTAACTTTCCCGATATTTAAGTGATTTAATTTCGTATCAATATTTAAAAGAAGTATGGATACCGTACGCATATTTTAAATAATAATAATTTTTGTATTTTTTTGTAATATTTTGTTATGATGTTTCAATTTTTGGTGGAGGTTTCAATTATTATGTTTTTGTGCTTCTTATTTTATTTTTGTGTATCTAAGCTGGATACTTGGTTAATCAACTATATTATTGCAAAATTGATTAATCTGTTGAGTCTTGACAAGTTATGTTATGGTTGCATATGTGCGGTAATATGTATTTATGGCCTCAATCTTCTTCAGCCTAATTTTCTGTAGTTTTTCCTGTCTTACTACTTGATAATGTAAAAGGTGGCAGTATGTTTCACAGTGAATAATGTCATAGGGGTAGGTTGTAACATTAACCCATCTGCTGTGTAAACAAAATACTATTACAAATCCGTTAGCCAAGCATGGTGATTAATACATTACTCTGTCAAATAATAAAAAAGACAAATAGATGAAATGATAGCAACTAAACTGGTAGATAAATATGAAGTTAAAGGTCAAATATTAAGTTTGCCTCACATGCAGATGCAGGGAATGCCCGTAAATTTAAAAGTAAATGATTACACTGTTAGCTTTTAATGTTAAGTAATGTAGTAGCTAACACAATAAGTAATTGAAAAAATAAAAACAGATTCTGGGTTTGTTAAAAGTTTATTAAATTATTTACAAATCATATTAATGTTATCTTTTTATGTAATTTCAGGATGAACAACCTGCCAAAGTTATGAAAACGGATGTGGATGCAGATGTAAAAACTGCTTCTGAAGCCGAAGTTACGGCCGAAGTTAAAGCGCAATCTGACGCTAAAGCGCCCTCTGAACCGAAAGCGCCTTCTGAGCCGAAAGCTCCTGAATCTAAATCGCCAGCTGCAACGAAAACACTGGTTGAAGACAAACCTGCGGTTGAGACTGTTGCGCCCATAAAAGCTGAAGCTACGCCCGTTATTAAAGACAACGTTGAAGCAAAGGCTACACCTAAACCGATTGCGGCTACACCTGAAACGACTGCGGCCGCTAAACCTGAAACTATTGCGGCTAAACCTGAAACGATTACGGCTGCACCCGAAACGATTGCAGCTGCACCGGAAAAACCGGCTGCAAAAGCATCCGATGAGCCAGAAAAAATGGACGTGGAGGAAGAAGAGGTACTCCCAATTACTAAAGCGGATAAGGCTGTTCAAGCTAAGATGGATGTAGTTGTTGAAAAAGAAGAAACAATTGTCGAAGAAGTGACGGACTCGAATGAAATAGCTGATACTCCAATCTGCGACATTGAACCCATTATTGAGGAGAGTAGTGATAAGACTGAAAAACCAGAGACTGAAAAAATGGAAACAGAGACTTCAGAAACTGTTCCTGAGCCAAAAGAGAGTGCCGAGAGTGCCAAAGTTGCACCTGTTCCCGAAGAAACTCCTCCTGTTTCTGTAATCACAGAAATTAAAGATGTTACTAATGACAAAGAGGAGCTGAGCGAAGTAGCGGAAATGATCGAAGATCTCGAACCTGTGATTGAGGAACCCGCCGATAAACATGATATGGAAGAGCTGAAAAACGTAGGCGAGGTGCTGGAGAAAGAGTGTGACGAAATATTGTCCAAAGTACAGGATGTTACTAATTTGGATAACATACCACTCAAACCTTTACTGAACACTATTGCAGAAGAAACCATGGAGACTGAAAATTTAGATTCAAATGATATTGTTGAAAGAATATTAGATTCGGAAATGGAAATGGAAATGAAGCAGACTGAGGAAAAAGAGAAAGCTTTAAAAGCTGCAGAAGAAGCGTTACAGAGCAAGATTGTAGCGGAAGGGGATAAAGTTGATAAGATGGAAGTTGCCAATACGACGGAAGTAGTACCAGAAGAAAAACCCACAGAAAAAGTTTTAGAAGCTAAAGCAACAGATGCAAATGTTGCAAGTAATGTGCAGATTGCAGGTGGGGAAGAAAATAAAGTAGCCGCTGAAGAAAAAGAAACTAAGCCGGAAGCAGAAAAAAATGAAAATAAAATGGAAACGGAAGTAAGCACACCCGAAACAGATGGCAGTAAAACGAAAGTGCCTGAAGTTAACACAGAAAAGATTGTAGCAGATAAAAAGTTAGACACGGAAGAAAAGAAAGTGGAAGCCGTTAAACCAGAACCGGAGAGGAAAGTGGAAGCCGCTAAACCAGAACCAGAAAAGAAAGTGGAAGCTGTAAAACCAGAACCAGAAAAGAAAGTGGAAGCCGTAAAACCAGAACCGGAGAAGAAAGTGGAGGCCGTAAAACCAGAAAAGAAAGAAATACCGGCCGAACCAAAAGAGGAAAAAATCGAAACTCCTGTTGACGCAAAGGAGAGTCAAAAAATTCCTGAGGAGGCGAAGCCCGAGGGTGAGCCAAAAGAAAAAGAAGCACAAGTAAACGGAAAAGCTACAAATGGAGAGGCCGATATCGCAAATCAAAACGGAGATTCCAGCAAAGAGGAAGAGCTAAGCTCCCGGCTGTCAATAGGAAATGGAAAGGAATCTGTAAACGGCGCGAACGGGGACTCTGCTAAGGAGGCCCAAGGCAAAACCGAAAATATTCCCGAAGTAGATGTAGCTGACATCAAAGTGAAGACGGTCGCTGTTGACGAGCCCCGCAATGATCCAATAGAGCAGCCCACGGAAGCATAAGATAGTACGGTGAGTGTTATATGACCTATACTAATATTGGAAGACTCTGTGTCTACTTATAAATAAAATAAATGTACCATCACGCCTTATTCCCCGAAGAGTTAGGCAGAGGTGTACCAACTTACACCCACAGTTCGCCGGTATATTTAGGTCCCATGGAACATTATTAGTCTACTTCTCCCACGTGGAAACACTTCATAGCTTTGACACTTATTGTGTGTAGTTTTACTCAAATAAAAATAACGAAAGTCTGTGTAGGCGGTGGCACGGTTGTAGAGGTAAGGTTATCGCCATACGCGATTCTAACTACGTAGTGGAACGTAGCTAAAACATTGACTAATTGGGTAGATGACACCACTAACCAATAATAATTTCAAGAAACAACTTCACAAAAAAACATTTAATTTTAGCACTAAAAACCCAGGTGGCGTTCTGTGGTTTCTGCCTACCCCCATGGGAAAAAGGCGTGAGTTTATGTATGTATGTATGTAAAAACCCGATGATTTTTTAAATAATTATAAAAATCGATTTTTAGTTGCTTTGAAATCAATAAATAATTAGTGAATTGAGATGACAAAAAAGTGACGTCATGAGTATTGTCATAGAAAATCTATGGGAGAATAGCGTTTTGACAGCTCATAAAAAGTACGTCAATTGATTAGTGGTGTCATCTACCCAATTTCGCACTGAAATAACTGAACTGCTTATGTACCATTGTTACCAAATGGGTCGCCCTGGTGTCTATTTCACATGTGCTAAAGAAAATTCCGGTTTCTACATAATAGTTAAGGTTTATATTTGCATGGAATTTATACTGCTTGAATCATACGCGCTGACCTAACCGAGTTCTAGGCGGTATGAATTCTATGCAAACGTGAACCTTGAGTATTGATCCTGCGCCGTCCGTTTTGTGGAAGTCGCACATAAGCCAACTTGCAGTTATTTAGGTGTGATAGCACTGCAACAAACGCTAGTCATACATTTTGTTGGTTTAGACACTCGTGTCGTTCGTCTACCAATACTGGCTACTCTTTTTCGGTCGTCGTACCAATTCATTCTTGATAATAAATGGCTCCATAAAGTAATTACACAGCAGTAGTAGTTGCAGATGTTTTCAGCTTCACCCAACTTCATCTCAGCCATAGGATGTCCACTGCTGAACATAGGCCTCCTCTTTAGATAACCACATATACCGGTTGGAAGCGACCTGCATCCAGCGTCTGCACCCAACTTACCATCCCTAAATTATTATTTGATTAATTAATATATTTTTTTTAGAATAAAGTAATTTATTTTGCCAGACTCCTGGTTACAGGGTGTATATTACACTAAATGTTGAAGAATTTTAATATATATCTCTGTAGACTGCCTCGTTAGCCTAGTGATCCTAAGCGCGACTGCAGTGCTAGAGGTCTAGAGTTCAATTCCCTGGTCGAGCAGAGTTATTGGGTTTTTCTATAAAATTCTTTCTAGCAGCTCAAAGCTAGGATTTGTGCCCAGTCAATGCCATTAGGGTGGCACGTTGCCGTTATAGAACTGTGGGTGTATATTGGAACACCTCTGTCTAACCCTTCGGAGAATACAGGTACTGTGATGGGATCTCTGTAGGCAAAATTTCCAAGGAAAATTTAAACTCAAATACTGCATTTAAACATTGTTTCTAGGATCGGACGAGTGGAACTGCAGGGCGTCGTAGCATTGTTGGTTCACATCAGAAGATTGACAAGACTGAGGTTGCTTCCAAGCTAATTGACATCACTTCCTAGTTTATACGTGTATTAACATTTCACTGTGTACCGTGCGGTGACGGCCGGTGTACACTGCTGACGCGAAGCAACACTTTGTTAACGAATACCACGACTTGTCAGGAGAACCATAATCAACGTATTACCTAACATTGTACTTAGGTAGCTTACTATCAATAGTTTTAACAAGTGCCCCAAGGTTCAACTATTTATCTACTCTACAATATTGTCCTTGACAAGTCTTAATGTGTAGATTTTTATTACTATATACCATTACCATTGCATCTCATTATAACAGATCTGTAACTTTATACGGCGAAATAAAATCAATAGGATCTTTTGTAAAATTGTATTAGCGTGCGACTAAGCATCATTCCAACAGTAGTCTGCTACAATGAGATGCAGTGTGAGTGGCAATGTGTTTACGTAAGTTTAATTTTGCTATAAGTAAAGTTATTGAATGTAAGTCACATAGATATAAGAGTGAAAATTTTATTATAAGACATTCCTGTAAGCGTACAACATAATATGTGGTAGTATTTTATTGAACTTGCATAATTTCTTTGTTTTGGTACTCAAGGGCCAAATCATGGTGCTTTATACGAGTTGCCAGACCGCGCACGTTATATGCTATTCCATGATTTATATATCATCTATTCGATTTTGTAGGGACTTAGGGACCTAGTAAGGTCATAATAATTATAGAATTTTGTCGAGGTTGCGCTCTTTTTACCCTGCGCACACTCATGAAGTTTGATACAGGTAAAGTGCGGCCGTTTTAGATGTAAACACTAGTAGCTGCGCCGCGCCTTTAATTGTAGGAGCATTTTGTATAATCTGTGTCGTGTGTCGGACTAAAGTTCGCGTGTAATCATTCCCGCTGCGATAAGGCGCGCCACCGGCCTAGCAGTGCGCACCGACCGTCACCACTTATCATATTTGACTTAAGTAAGCTCTATTCATAAGTATTAACTGTATTGTGATTCTTAATTATCGTATAATATGTATTACTCAATGTTTCGTAAACCCACTGCCAAACCTGTGCAGCCATGTTTGTCGTTGGTCTATGAGTGACAGGAGTTATTGTGATAATGAACATGACAAGAAGACTGTATAGATTTTTCGACGGGCTGTGTTAAGTATTTATTGGGTCGGGTGCGTAACGAACGCTTATGTACAGTTGGTTCTATTATTTATTTAGGCATTGAAAAACTACTGTATGTAAAGTATGTATATGTTTTTATTCATGAACGAAATGTATTCACAATATTTGTAATTGTCTTGAATTTTATGTTTAAACTATTAGGCGCTTATTTTTAGCTTCACGTGTATTGACCACCGGGCCGACTAGAACAAAGCATGCATGCGATTGCTTTTTGGTTACTATTTGTGGTGTTTGATGGTGCGAATATCATAAGGTTGTGTTTGTCTTTGCTTTACTGCGACGATCTTTATCATTTCGAATAAGCTTTAATTGCAAGTTTTTAAGGGAAAATGCCAAACGAAATTGACTGAGAATTATACAGAACTAGTCTTATTTGGAATCTCTGTATGGGTTTGGCTAATTTTACGAATTTGACTGAATTTATTAAACATCGGTAGGTACTACTCTTTATTTATAAGTTATATTTTTGTTCCTGTGTTAGTTATATAAGACCAAAACTGATGATAGTACAGTATTGTAGTTGCTTGTAGACCAACGGCAAACGATTGTGCAGGCATCCTCGTTTAGACTGATTTTTTACTATTTGAACTTTGATGTTCAATCATTATCTGTACGAAGCCGAACACAATAGCTTCATAGTATTTGGGATAATGTATGAGCATACGATGTATTAACATATAAGAAAATCACATTTGAGTTCGTACATTTTATTGTAAAAAAAAAGTAAACTAGAAATCTCAAACGCAAATGAAATGTATTAATTTTAATTGTCACCACTAATGACATTAAAATATAATGGATGTAGAATTTTTTATTGGTTTTTTATTTTAGTTTATGCTTGTAGACTAGAAATATACCTTTGCGGACTGGAGTTTGGGGCGGGAGTACCAACATTTCGCAAGGAATGTGGAGAATTGTATACGAAATTTATATCAACACGTTTGCAGGTCTGTGCTGACCGCGTATACGGCTTACAGCAAGTCTGTAGTACACTTGCAACTACGAAAATCGCCTTTACTACCACGAAATAAAGGTGCTATAAAATTCTAATCGCTACCTGAGACTTTCTGTTGGTTGTAACGCAACTAACGCATTGCTGCAGACGTACCTACTGAATTTGATAACGCGATATCATTCCCGTTTTTTTAATAAAGAACATTTTTTTTCTAATAATTCAAATTTAGTTTTCTTTTTACTTACATACATGAAACTTTGACGAGCTTAGATTCGAACACAGATTTCTGCTTACCCAACAAAGAGTGGCGATACTTTCTATTTTAGTACTTAGTCAGGTAGGTACACGAAATAAAACTTCTTAGTATTGTTATTTCATAGGATACTAGCGTTATACTACCCGCGAATTCACCTGCGTGGCATTTCACCTGCGTTAAGTTACGTCATTGGTTACTGCTCCGCTCTCGTGGGTCGTAGCGTGATGTTATATAGCCTATGTTAATCAGGGATGTAGCATTCTAACGGTGAAAAATTATTTAGATCTGTCCAGTTGTTTTTGAGTTTATTCTTTACATACAAACATACATACCAATCTTTCCTCTTCATAATAATTATGAAGTGTAGATTTCTTATGAACTTGCTAGTGGCATTACTGGCAACTACACATTCAAAAGGTAAAAAAAACCATCAACTAACGTGCCCTTATCCTTACACTTGCACCGATTGGAACAACAATATTTATACCAAACAAAATTCGCCAGTCGAAGTATAACGGAAGGTCGTAATCAGTGAAGCAAATTCGGCACAAGCGAGTAGAGGAGGCGAGCCGGCCGAGGTGATGTGGAGGTTATGAATACAAAAGGTATAGAAACGCAGCATTGCGGTCGAGGAACGGAACGCGACGGACAAACCGCCGCCCGAACACTGGGGTCCTATTCTTGTAGCCCTCCTAAATATCGACGTCTCATTACTACGTTATAGAGTGATCTGTTGAGGTGGAGGAATATGAAACGAGTCATAGTTTGGTTAAATGCAGTTTTTCTTTGACTCTGAAATTAAAGACTTTGTTTCGTATAGTTTCAGATTTGTCCATACTGCCTTTGTAGTTAAAGATCCATATCAAACGGATCAGACTATTTGGAGGTACTATTTAGCTCTATGTAATAATTATGTAGTTTCATGTAAAAATGTAGGTGCTATTCCAAACCATAATAGAAAAGTTTCATATTTGGGTATAGAATAATCTGTTTGTGTGCTTAAGCTCATAATATGAGGAATGAATAATGTAAATAATCGGTAATCGAAGAAGCTCATTATGAAGGTTCATACAACCTTTATGTAGTTGATAACAAAACATTTTTTAATTGCGTTAGCCGTATTCAACTAATCTACGCAGCAGTCTACTTATACATAATAAGGGTGCCTGCCTAAATAAGGGTGCTTACCAATACCAAACACACGCACATGTTTCATAAAGTACGGTATTGAGTTTGAGCTAAGTATAGAAAACTAATACGCAAGTACATGCGTAAATCGAAGAATGAGCTTGGCCTTCATTGAAGCCATACACTTCCGTTTCGGAATACCTACTTACATATCAGGAAATTCTTTTCGAATCTTGCGCCAAAAATCTGAAGTTAGTTCAACTGCCGCTAGCCTCAGTATCAAAGGCGATAGGTTAAATTCAACTCGCATAATATTTCGTGATATTTTTCCACATAGTGTTGATAATAGCCGCCGCCGGACGCGCGCTGACGTCAGGGATTCTTGTGCACGCGCAGTCCGGTGGCTCTGAATCACGCGCCGATGTGTCACCGCCGACACCGACGCCCGCCGCACTGCCACCGGGCCCACAACGACCATACTACATTATAATACGAATGTACTTAGAGCTCATTTACTCCGTGGACTAGGACACTACTCTTATCAAACGTCAAACGAATGCGGGTAGCCTAATAAATAAAGATACGAATTGGTTAGTGCGCCGTGCTGTTTGAAGAAGGTAAAATACCTATGAAAATGTTTTTGGATATTATCCAAAAGTTCTGCGTAGTAAATAAGGTAGTTCCGATGTAGAAAATAAGGGTAATTGTTATTGTACATTTGATAAACAATCCAACCTTGTGAAATAACACCTTGTTTTGATTGTAATGTTTCGAGCGCACAAAAAATCTAACGTCAAGGAAACTGACTGGTTTAACTTGCTTTTGGCAAGAGACAGTCGAGTGCTAAGAGTACCTATATAGCAAATTTCTTATACTCATACGAGTCCATGCAATTAGGTTATTAACAAGGGTTATTTACTTTTGACACGAGCTGAATTGTACAGAACAGCACAATGGAATCTACTATGAATATAAAGTTCATTAAATAAAACGTCTTGTATCGTGAATAAAAATGAGTGGACAGCACAGCAAGTAGTGTGTCAGTGTGGAGCAACCGGTACGCAGCCGCGGTCTGTCGGGCGACCGCCGGGCCCGCTCGGTCGCCGGCTGACTTGTATTTTTATGTAACTTGTTGTTAGGTAGCAAGCAGTGGTCGTTGCGCCACGCTCCGCTCACCGCTCGCTTCGAATGCAAGCCGCCTGCCGGCCGACTCGCTTCTGTGGCGAATGAATTTGAGGAAAACTGGGCTGCGATAGAGAACGTTGCCGATCACACTGCTAGCACTCTCTTGCTTTACTATAACTTCGAGTTAATAACATTGCGATGCGTTTAGCAGAAAATCTTGGGAGTTTTATACCATGATCGCTGCGTCAATTGGTTACCGTATTTCAATCAAGTAGGAATTATTGCGTTACTGCACTTTGGGTCGTGAGTTCGATTGTCGCTGTTGATATATAGAAAATAACTTATGTATTGGACCTATATTTGGTGTTACGGGCTAAACTGTGAGATGTGTACCTTATAGAGTCTGGACTGGAGTAATTTCTAGTATAGAACAATGATAGTCTGAAAAACTCTCTGACACTGTTGAAAGTGGTTGCTATGAGAAAAATAATTGATTTTTAGTCAAGGATTTGAGAGTTAATCAATTGAGAAGTAGCTGAGTATTATTTAGCGTTATTTTTATAAGTAAGGCTGTCTATTCTAAAATGAGCAGTTTAGATTTGTCAATTTTGATGTTTATGTAATGCCAACGTTATCGCACTACAAAAAGCTTAAAAAATATAAAGGAGATACTACCAAGACAAGTCGAGTAGGTACCTATTTAACAAATTATACTGTTATAAATAAATAAAAGTGTAATGTTTTCGATTGGCTGCCTGGGAAACGAATTCCCGAGGCCGAGTAGTGAGGATTGCTACGCGTAAACATGTTTATGAGCCCACAGTCCACTCTTTGACATCCTCTGGAGCGTTTATTGAAATAATCTATTTATACACTCGAACGTATGCATATTTGTCTACTGCATTTAACGAACGAAAAGCATTGCGAATGCTGTTGAAGTTTTATTTGTGCGTTGCTGCAACTTTGATGGTAATGATTTTTTTTAAGTTCTTGCAAAAAAAAACTCAGTTCTTTTCATTTTAAACTTTCTCCAGACCGTATTACGGTCACTGTGGATTTTTATGGAGACTAGCCAAGTATGCAGAAGATATAGTTCACAAGTGAGAGGGCAAACACACTTACGGAGTGCAAGTGTTCCCTCACTTTTCTGCCACACTCATAGTCCGACACGACCGGGGAGAAATAAGGCGTAGGACCAGGCTTTGCTCTTTTTTTGAGGCACGGTGGTGTCTCACTATCAGCTTCCAAATCCGGGTTGCTTCTAAGAAATGCGCAGTGGAAAAACCCAAAAACACTGCCGACCCGAGTATGACGCATAGCATTCGCGCTTGCGACCATAAGACCAACTGGCCAGTATAATTTCTTATATTCATTTGACATTCAGCATTGGCTCAGCATTGTCAAATCTTAAAGTCCAAAAGTGATCTTTACTCAACTCGGTGATTGAACCTTGGACCCTCTGCTTCACATTCCTACTTGCGGCTAACGCACTAGTGAGGAGCGGAACTGTACTTTTATGATTCCCGCGTCTACGATTTTCAAGACTATTATGTTTTCAGCTTCAGCAAAATACGCAAAATGCGACTAAGTATATAAAACAATCAAATATATAATTGACTATAGTTATAAAGGTTTATTAAATAAAAAAGGCTGTGGCTATTCTAAAACCACGGCAGAAATACAAACAAGAAAAGGTATCACACTATTATGAAATGTTTTATAAATAAACATTGATTCACTCGTAAAAAAGGAATCAATTACAGTAAAAGTAGGTAGGAGACATTTTCCCACGGCACGTTAAACTTAGCAGTAAACGACGCACTTTACCCACATTTCAGCAAGTTTTCGGTTCATATCTCATAAAAAGTCCCGAGGTGTTGCGCGATAACATTTGTAACACAAACAGATAAACTTCATCACTTACTGTTTACTTGAAAATGTAACAAAATCTTGGGACAATTTCTGTTCATCATGAACGTAGATAATGTAACGCCAAGAGTTTTAAAGGCTCATAACGGGGGTAGCATAATAAGCTGTACAAATGCAATGCCTCTTAACGGCTTAGGGCCCGATGCGCCGTGCGTCCTCGATACCCTTGGCCGTCCGTGGCCCTACGCCCTCGACGTACGACCCTGCGCCCTCGGGTGCCCTCTCGTCCTTGCACACCCTCTATGCGTTCATCTAGCTATTGTGACGCAGCTATCGCTCACAATTACTCTTAACGTTGCAGATCCAACATTTTCTTTTACCAGTACCTAACGAAAATTTGGAATTTCGGCAATTTATCATGTAAACAGAGAAGGTAAGTTTTAGGTTTTCTTTCTAGTTTAGTTGCACGTAGACTATTAGGGTTAAGAACTCCGACGTACTTGTCATTGAGTGTTCCGCTCTGAAATTGAAATAATAACTACATAACGGAAGACTTGGATCAATTTGGTAGCTGTCCACAGTTGGTACTTGTATGCAGCGTCTAGTCAGAAGGTCGACATAGAAAGTGAGGTTTAATTTTGGCCCAAATACACATGCAAGTACGAAAAGTTACATAAATACTGAGTTCGTTGGCTTTTGTAGAGGACGGATGGACGCGAAGTACACAATACGTGAAGTAAAAAATATGCAGAAAATTTAAGTAATGATGTTATGATTGTGATAAGATGAAACTAGGAAATCTCAGGAATTAAATTGGTATGAGTATAAATAGAACGACTTGACTTTTCGAGTTTTTAAGATCCGACGTCTAATTTATTCGATTTCGTATTTAGTCAACTCGAATATTTTGTTTGGAAACTTTTTTGTATAAGTAGGTGTCTATAGTGTTAAAAAGTATTGTACTTACCTTATCTTTTTATGCGCGTCATTCTCTAATATTTATTTATTCATTATTTTACATTATTGAAAGAGGGGTTAGAATTTAAAAACTTTTCTGGCTTTGATCTTTATATTGGCTACGTGTTATCAGCGTATTTGTCTTCCTCTTGCACAAAGTTGCGGGTTTGATTCCGGTACCAATGTCTTTTTCAATGTATATGTCGTAGGATAATTTGATACTTCGAATTTTCGTGGAAATCCTAGGGGTTTTGCGAAAACGCGGATAATTAGACATAGGCGAAAAATTATCAAATCTTACTGGACAAAGTCAGGATTTTTGCGAAAATACTCGTTACTATAGTAAGATTTGATGTGCTCAACACTGATTGGCTACAATTTTGTTGGCTGACTTCTAATTGGTTCCTAGTTTGCCGATGATTAAGACGGCAACCAATCAGAGACGATCTCTTATTGAACGCGCTGACCGACCAATCAGCGTTCTTATTTCATAACAGCCAGCGTTTCGTTTCGCAATATTGCTATAATAACGAGTATTTTCGCAAAAATCCTGACTTTGTCCAGTAAGATTTGATAATTTTTCGCCTATGTCTAATTATCCGCGTTTTTGCAAAACCCCTAGGATTTCCGCGAAGATTCGAAGTATCAAATTATCCTACGACATATATATTACGTTCTAAGTTTATCTTGGACATCATTGACATCGGTGAAGGAAAACGTTACGAGAGATCCTAGATTTATTACATTTACTACCTACTTTGAAATCACCAATCCACCTTGAGCAAGCGTGGTGATTAATGCTCGAGTCTTTTCTGTACGAGAAGATGCCTATGCTCTGTAGTGGGATAATAATGGCCAGGTATTATTATATACTAGCTAAATACCGCGCGGTGTCACCCGCGTACTGTTGCGTGTTTGGTTACTACGCCGCTTCCGTTGGTCGTAGCGTAATACGTAACAACCTTCTCCTTGAATCATTCCATCTATATACGCATTAAAATCCGCTGCGTAGTTTAAAAAATCTAAGCGTACAGTCGGTGGGAAGTGTGACTTTGTTTTGTATATATACTAATATTATACAGAGAATAAAGAAGAAAGACTTTTTTATTTATTTAATTGTTTGTTTGTACCATATAGGCTTCGAAAGCACTGGACCAATTTTAATCATTTTTGCACCAATAAATAGCTACATTATTCCTGAGTAACATAGGCTATAAAACATCGCGCTACGACACACGGGAGCGGAGCAATAACTAAAGACGTAACGCGGGTGAAATAAGCCACGCGGACGAATTCGAGGGCATTTCGCTAGTATATCATGTAGAGAGATGACACGATATAACAAAAATAGTGTAATTTTAGAGAAACTGTGTCAATAATTATATCGATGAAAATTATTATCAGGTTTCGCACTCACCCCGGAAAATGCAAATCACAATGAGTTGATTGTTGTTAAAATTTGATAGCGGTTGGTTGTGTTTGACGCGATTATTAAATCATGATGTGTAACATAATGAACTGCCCTATTGGTCTCGTGGTGGGAAGCACGACTGCTGAGTGTGGGATCCTGGGGTCAATTCCAAGGTCTGGCAATGTGTTCTTAGGTTTTTTCAATAGGAATTTCTTATTTCCAATGCCTACTACTGCGTCTTATGGGCCGCATTTATTTTTGTAATTGCAACGCAATTCAATTGCGTATTTCGTTTACTTACTAGCGAGACCAGCTTTTCCTGTGACTCCGTCCTCGTGAGTTCTCACATGGATCCCGAATTTTTGATAATAACATACAGGAAAAATTTTTAACCAGTGCGTAAATTTTGCCATAATAAACTTCAACACGTTTTATTAAACACGTCTATTTTATATTGATATGTCTTAGTACTAAAAAAAAAAGTTATCGCTTACGAAACATGTATACTTAAAAACCATATTTTATTGTCACTCGGCGCTAGCGCATTCCCCACCCCCTCACCCCAACCATGCGCCCGGGCGGCGGCCAAGAGTTGTCATTGATAGTATGGCGAATAGATTATGTCCATGTTTTGCTTATTTCAAACTCGGATAAGGATGAAATTTTTTTAAATTTTTTTTTTAACTAAACACGGAAATGTGTTCTATTACTGACACTGAACTACCAAAAAAAATTTACACACTGGTTAAAAACTTATCCTGTATAGCTTCAGAGATAACGTAGCTTCCTATTCCTCATAATTGTCAGAATAGGACGAGTAGGTACACATACATTACATACCATCACGCCTGTATTCCCCGAAGGGTTAGGCGCTTAGGACCACTAGGCCAACGAGGCGGTTACCAATACTTTCATACTGTGACATACCAGTACTTTCGAGGGTTAGCGTCTCTGAACAAACAATCTCTTCAGCTCTATAATATTAGATAGTATGCTCAAGGCGGATTGGCTATTTCAGACGGTTTCAGTCTGTGCGGCATCTCTCCGCAGACCATGGCTCACCTTTTGTCTTGTGTCGCATGCCCTGTCACCTGCACACGTGAGGACCTAATGACTGCGTCGGCGGATGATGTTGCCCTGACCGAATTTTGGGTCAAACATAATATTTAAAAAATATTTTGTTTATTTCTTTTATTTGCCATCGATAAGCTAAGAAGATTATAAGTCCAAGTAGGGGCCACTAAGGGCTGACGCCTGCCTGGGCTGCGGGTTGTTCGAAAGAGATACCGCGCCCCCGCAATGCCAAGGGCACAAGAAGGAACATGGATGGGTTTTAGTCAGCAAAAGTCTGACACTCCCTCCCGCTCTGCCCAGGGCGGGGGAAGTCATTTGATAATTTCCCTTCTTGAAAAAAAAGAACACCTAGGTAAAGAAAGCGGGTTATAATTTACACGTCTCTCCATTCACACAATGATTTTTTTATGTACATAATATTTTTCGTTGTAATTAAAAGCAATATTCAATACTAATTATCACACAATACTAAAATAATACGGACTACTCATTGTAAAACAAATGTACACGTATTAAGACCAAAATTTTTCAATGTCGCATTGAAAAATTTAAAAAAAATTTGAAGTGTCGTGATGGCCCAGTAAGTGTCGTGATGGCCCAGTGATTAAGGCGCCCGCCTCCCATGCACGAGGTTGTGGGTTCGCAACCGGGCACGGGCAAGTACCAATGTGACTTTTCCTAATTCATATGTACTTTCTAAGTTTATCTTGGACATCACTGACATCAGTAACCATGTCAGAGGCCCTTGAGGCCGTTTTGAAACTCTGACACTAGGGTGTTTGGGGTCGTTTGACTTTACTTTACCACACGATAAGAAGAAGAATGTCGCATTGCCGAACTTACTTAAATTTTGAATGAAATTTTCAGTGCCATCACGCCTATATAAAGGGTTAGGCAGAGGTGTACCAACGTACACCCATAGTCCGCCGGTATGTTTTAGATCCCATGTAATAGAGGGCGAGCCAATTTTTTTTTTTACCACTAGATGTGGTAAAAAAAAAAATTGCCATTACCTGGGCATAAATCCTAACTCAGAGCTGCTACTAAGAATTTAATAGAAACACCCCATAACATTTGCTCGACCTGGGAATCGAACCTAAGACCTCTAGCGTAGCAGTCGACAGTCAGAGTTTTGTAGTGCTACATTTTTATGAAACCTATTTTGAAATAAGTCAACCCATTGGTAGTTATCGGATCTCCATTAGGCTCATTTGAAGTTTGGGAAATCTAAATTCACTCGGGCCTACGAGCAATTACGAATGTCAAATAATCCTTATTATCACTTAACTAACTTTTACCCTCGACTTTGTCCGCGCAAATTTTCTTACGAATCCCAAATAAAAATAAATAAAATCTGTAGCAGTCGGGGATAAGAAAGCATTCTATTAGCGAAAGTATTTTCAGAATCGGTCTAGAAGTTCCAGAGATGTGCGCGTTCAAACAAATAAACTCATCAGCTTTATAATATTTATATCGCTATATAATCATGGAAAATAAAATATGTGAAGAAATATTAGTTACTGAAGAATAACAGCATCTGCACTGCAGAAACTAGATGGTATCCTCATGCTGCAAAAGCTTACTCAGAGACAACGAGCGATTGTGGAGAACACAGTAGTAGTAGTAAAGCTCTTTGTGAAGGAGATCGTTCGGGGAAGTGCTACCACCATACCTATGTCTGCCGCAAAGCAGCCTTGCTGTGTTCCGTGTTTGAAGGGTATGGGTGACGGTCAAATTACAGCACATGAGACATTTCAACTTTGTCTCTGTGATGGCAACGCATTTTCAAGGCCTTTGGTATTGCAGATGACTAAAGACAGAGGTGACCACTTATCATCAGATGGGCCGACAGCTTGTACGATGTTTAAAAATAAAAATACATAGTAAAGAAAACAGATTTTCCCTTCCACATAACTTAGGTATCCTAGATTCCTTCAAGCTAATCTAGGTTAGCTCGAAAGAAGGGTAAATGCTAAGAAATAAAAGAAGGCTAAAAAAGAAAAAACACGCGTCGGTTTCTTGTATACCTACTTCCGCAGTGCGGAAAATATTGGTGACTATTTAAATTATTAACACAGAGTTTTGGCCTGTGAATATTTCAACATTTAGAATTAATTTTCAGCAAATAGATGAGCTGCTTTTAAGGATAATTTTGTTGTCATCCATCGTTTACTTCTCTGGATAGAAAGAGAAAGAAGAGCTATCCATGTCTTTGTGTCTGTTTCCATATAAAAATACCGTTTTTTTTTATCCTGGCTACATAGACATTACTTCCATAGGTTTCGACTAAGTAAGGCAAAGATTCAATTACCCCGTTCGCGTTGGTCTCGTGGTGGCAAGTACGACTGTTGAGCGTGGGGTTGTGGGTTCGATTCCCAGTTCGGGCAAAAGTGTTATTGGGTATTTCTATTACCAATTTCTCAGTAACAGCCTGGAGTTTGGAAATGGCGTGACACCCCCTTGCTTTGGAATGCAAGTAAAGCCGTTGGTCCTGCGCCTTATTTCTCCATGGTTGTGTCGGATTGCCGTGCCAGCGGACAATGAGAGTTAGGAAAGAGGGAGTGCACCTATGTTATCTCCTGCGTACTTGGCTAGTTTGCATTAAGATTACACGCCATGGCCGCAATCGGTCTGGATAATACATATATACAAGGCAACGATATGCATACAATCATAGTATTTGTTAACTCTATACCTCAGAAAGGTCCAGTCCTGCTTACCTACTGTTATTATGAACAACTTTTAATATACAAAACAGCTGTTGCATACATTTAAACCTTCAGACATCGGAGAAGCTGATTATAAAAAAATGAAATATCAAATCACGACTTCAGAGGAGTTATGTTGAAAAAATCTGCCGTGGTGTATTTAGGTGCGATGAGATTAAAGTGAGCTTCCCACCTAATGCCCAATGCATTATAGAGGAAAGCGTTGCTAAATTCACGAGAGGTTTTTCCAGAATAGCACCTCTTTTCTATACATTTTCACCTACCTGGCTGGAATCCTGGTAGAAGCTGGCAATCAAGAAAGAAACATCAATACTACATCTATTCAGAGGCAGTGATGACAATTACTTTACCTAGATAATCAAAGGGCATGATCTCATAATGTAGGTACCCTTTTCCCTATACGCATAATAATTGATTAGACTCCAAGCTACACGTTCATTTATAGACTTAGAACGCAGTCGCAACTATAAGAATAATCTTACTACTATTTTAATTGCGGATGTTTGGATGAACGGATGTTTGTAACTCAATTACGCCAAAAAGGCTGAACGGATCCAGATGAAATTTGGCACAGAGATATAGTCTTTAACATAGGCTTCTTTTTCAACCGGAAAAATGTACGGTTCCCGTGGGTTTATACATCAAGTTAGACGCGGACGGAAAATTGTTTAAATAGTTTTATTAGTTTTGTTTCACTCACTTTTTTTTGCTTTGCCATATTGCCAGTGGTCGACTTCAAGAGGAACCAATCCTCTTGAAGTCGACCACTGGCAATATCCTGAGATGGATATTTATTTGACACAATTACGAATAATATTTTTACTCCACTAACTACCCAGAAAAAAAAAATTCGCAGTAGCAGCTCGGAGTTTGGATTTGTGCCCGGTTAATGGCAATAGGCTCGCCCCCTATTACATAGGACCTAAATATACCGGCGAACTGTGGGTGTACGTGTACATTGGTACACCTCTGCCTAACACTTCGGGGAAAACAGGTGTGATGGTATATATATATATAACTACCCAGTAAATAATTATTTTTTTGCAAATCTACACACTGTTGATTAACTTTTTTTTATTGTGATTTAAATAGGATATATGGAGTTTTGTGTTTCAAAATATTTCATTATTTTAGTTTTAGCACAATTTTTCTGTATTAAACCTGTTTTTTTTTACAAATAATGTATGCAGCTTACTGCTTTTGCACCTACGTTTAGTTTTGCGTCAACACGCTATCATCAAATGTAATCAAAGCTACGCGATGAATTTTATTTCCATTAATGCAAATGTGACACCTATGTAGCATTGCCAAAAAACAAACTTTGAGTTGGTAAAATAAGTAAAAATTCGTTCGAAATTTATCTATGTAGCAGCCCGAACATAGAATTAAAAATCTGTTAGGTCTTTAAGCTGGTACATGTAGTAAAGATTGGAACATGATGCCAAGCAGGAAAATTCTGACAATCAAACTCTGAACGAACGATAAACATCGAACATAGGCGTCATTGCGTCCAGCTAACTACAATCAGCTCGTTGTGCCATACCGTAGAACGAACGCGTTTTAAATTCGCAGCGTTATATAAATTTTTGACACCGAATTTGTGGCGCTCTCCACGATCGCGCATATCGGCCACCTCCTACCACGAGAGGCTTATAACCCTTTTAATTTCGACATTAACCGTTCACCAACTCTACCGTGTCGCTGGTTGAAGAGTACCGTGGTACCGGGGTAGCTGTTTTTCTGATGCGATCACAAACCGGTTGACCGCCGGCGTAATGACGAGCGGCCGTGGTCGAGCGACTAACAGAATCGGTGTAGGTAAATATCGAATCACTACCTACTTTGCATTATTAGAAATACATAGTTATCATTGAGGCAATAGAAATTTTTAAAAAATCTATTCAAATCAAATCGTAAATTGCAATCCATAATGTACACTTACAGGTGGCAGGTGGTTTATTTACAGGTTTGTACTATTATGTTTAAAATCTTACATTAAGCAAATACTTACCTATTCAGCAATGTAGTTGTCTAATCTAAGGCCTTTGATTCAACACAAAGAACTAAGGGTGAATTCGAGGAACCTTTTATTCTTGATATTCTGACTTTGGTAGAATCAGTCCTTAGCAATATAATAATGGCTTCCGTGCCGCGTATTTCTCGCAATGAGGACCCAGCTATTTATTTTGATGAGTGCTCCCAGAAGCCACAGAACTGGTTATTTAGTTTACGCTTGTGATAATGCTTTAATAGAACCTGTAATTAAACATTGGCTCAGAGAATCTGCAATACTTAGCTCTATTATAAAAAGGCTAGCGAACTTCGTCCGCGTAGCTTATTTCACACGAGTTAAGTTACGACTTGGCGTTGCTTTACTGCTCCGTTCCCGTGGGTTCTAGCGTGATGTGATATAGCTTTTGTTACTCAGGAATAATGTACGAGTAGCTATCTATTGGTGAAATTTTTTTTAAAATCGGTACAGGACTTTCGGAGCTCATTCGGTACAAACAAACAAAAAAATATTTCCTCTTTATAAGATTGTTATAGTACCCATGGATTACTGCCATTACTGAAGATGATAACAGGAACAAATCTTCGTATATCATCAGACCTGGCTTTCCCCAAAAGATATAGAAGAAGTTGTCACAGAATCCTTTACGGCCGGTAGTTACCATACCAAGATATTATCTATGGCTTCTCTATGATGGTACTCTATGGTATGGGAAGACCTCATCCTATTTGATTTTATCGGTCACAATTTTAACTCGAAACTAAAACTGTTGAACGTTTTCTCCGATGCGCATGGGATTTTGGAATAGATTTCTTAACCAAAGAAGTAACGTAAATTCTCAGTAGCAGCTCGGAGTTTGGATTTGTGCCCGGTTAATGGCAATAGGCTCGCCCCCTGTTACATGGGACCTAAATGTACCGCCGAACTGTGGGTGTACATTGGTTACACCTTTGCCTAACCTTTTGCACAGGCGTGATGGTATGTTATGTGTGGAAGTAACGTAAAGTATGACAGGAATGACTAAAGTCTTCTCTTAAATGGATTTGCGGCAGACAAAGACTATGAATGGCGGAACAACATCCATGGTAGAGTGTACCGTTGTCTTGGTAGTTTGTATTTATGTTCATCATTCTTCTCTAAACCGTCTTTCGTGGCCTAGAGATCATTAATTATTTCATTTTCAATATTAAATCTTCTATGTACAGACGCAAGCACATCAAGCTAACCGAAACTGAAAAATTTTCTCAATCAACTTTGAACCATACGCTACAGCGATAAAGTTGAAAATCTATTAAAGAAATTTGACAGATTGTAGTAGCTTGATGTGCTGGTGTCTGTACATTGAGGGAGAATCTGACTGTCTGACGTATTGGAGTCCAACCGTAACTACTGGATCTGGGAACGTGAAAAGCACAATTAGCCTCTCCGCCGACGACCGACTTTTTGAACGATTTTTGACAGGTTCCTTTGTCGGAGAATACATACACATAAAACATACAATCACGCCTGTATTCCTCGAAGGGTTGAGCAGAGGTGTACCAATGTACATCCACAGTTCGCCGGTATGTTCGGTCCCATGTAATAGGGGGCGAGCTTATTGCCATTAATCGGGCACAAATTCTATCTCCGAGCTGCTACCACCTGCTACTGAGAATTTCGTAGAAAAACCCAATAACAATTTTTGCTCGACCTGGGAATCGAACTCAAGACCTCTAGGGTAGCAGTTGCGCTTAGGACCACTAGGCCAACGAGGCATTCCAATCGAGGAAGATTGGAACATATGAATTCTAATATTCTAACGCACACGGCCGACAAATATCGGTCAAACAATTGTCCGTTGGCGGAGAGCCTAAGATATAGGTGAGAACTAAATGATTTTTGGTAATTTAACCCTAAAAGGGAAAGGATGGAGGTGCAATTGTATGAAACATCTCATGCCTTGGTTAATAAACTTTAATACTTAGCACAAATGAGAACCTAAGTAAATAAAAAAGTTTGACGATTCTTGTTTTTTTTTAACTACCCCTCAAAGGGAGCCTAGGGGTGTTGACTTTATAGGGGTAATACGAAATTACGCGGACGCGTGTCGCGGAGTTGCGGGTACAGTATTTGAATTATAATATAAACAAATGAGCTTTTAGTTATTTCTATACCTAGTATTCTTAATTAGTTGACATTTCGTTTCAATTTGAATATTAGCTGGAGCCGAGATCTTATCAAAATGTGTTAGGTATCTAAGATTTCAGCGCAGACTATTAAGTTTGAGATGTTATCTACAAGACTTTCAGAGTTAAGATCAAAATGTTTTAACTGCTAACATTCGGGTGGGTTAAGCAGTAGAAAAATTAAACACATACCATCACACCTGTATTCCCGGGTAGGTTAAGCAGAGGTGTTGACAATGTACACCCACAGTTCGCCGGTATGTTTAGGTCCCATGTAATAGAGGGCGAGCCTATTGCCATTAACCGGGCAGAAATACATACTCCGAGCTGCTACTGAGACTTTCATAGAAAGATTCAAAAACATTTTGCTCGACTTGGGAATTGAACCCAAGACCTCTAGCACAGCAGTCGCGCTTAGGACCACTAGGCTACCGAGGCAGTTTAAAAATTAAAGTACAAACATTTGCAATTTTATCTGTATTATTCCATGCAGACTCTCATTATCATAGGCCTTGACGTCTCGCAGTGTGTAGCTGGTTTAGGCAGCATTTTAAAAATAATATAAATAGCTCCTCTTTTAGCGGCCGTGATAATGTCTTATTTTATTTATTATAGGATAAGAAACCGCTACAACATAGTACATAAAAGATTAAATTTACCAATAACAATAGATTAAAAATGTTAAAAATAACTAAATCAATTGATTAGTGCTAGATTTTGAGGTACAAAATTCTGAAGTTCTAAAGACTCTATATTTTTGTGTTGGCTTACATGTTACCACTTTAGGCTGAGGTACATATACATAGATGCCAAGTACTATACTAACAGCGTGACAATAGAATAGAAAATTCTTTATGATACGCTAAGCAAATTACAAAAAAAAAAACTTTTTAGAGTTGAAATAGGAACTCTTTATCGCTAAAAGCGATCTTTTACAGGTAACATTTGATTAGATAACTAGGTACGAACTATTGCAGTTCCTTCTGAAATCAAGGCTTCACGAAGTTCGTCTTTCCGATGTAGCGTCCTGCGATCTATTATTATAGTTTGCTACTTCATTTTCTGACCCACGGTGGCATATATTCCTTTGGCATATATTTCCGCTTGCTACAATTCCGAAAGAAATTTGAACATCCAGAAGCGGTTACGCGTGAGCATTTTTGACTCACAGGGTATGCCTAAACCACCTAGCATAAACCAACTTAAAATTTAATTTCAGTCACCTAGTTGGGATTAAATAGGAATAGCCACTTGAATTTGATGTCCTACCTAAGACGTTGATGAGATTTAAAATCAAAACCAATTCAGAGTTTCTTTGTCTAACTGACACCGCAGAGAAGTCAGTTATAAAATAGTTTATTTGTTGATATCTAAAGACATCACGAAAGTATTCAATTTAATATATTCACCACAAGACATATTTGATTTAAAAAAGTTTCTTGTATGTAAAAAATAACAATGAATGTAAAGTATCAAACCTGTGAATGAATCTTTGTCAAGAAGCATCAAGATTCACATAAAACAAGCTAAATGCTAGAAACTGCTTTACTTTTAATTAAAATTATAATGTTGGCTGTTACGTCAACATAATAAACGTCAGTGAAAAGAGCGGGAAAGTTCCCCAGCGGCGGCCATATTGGATGTGAATTGCGTTCCATTGTGCGCAGCGCTCGGCCGACGGCTGGCCACGTGCGGAGCACATCTGCCGCGCGGGTGACGCGGCCACCCTCCTGCCTACGTCTCTAAA
Source organism: Caradrina clavipalpis (assembly GCA_932526535.1). Taxonomy (NCBI): domain Eukaryota; kingdom Metazoa; phylum Arthropoda; class Insecta; order Lepidoptera; family Noctuidae; genus Caradrina; species Caradrina clavipalpis. Next base: position 8,538,798 of record OW052107.1, on the reverse strand, counting down.
CACAGTTCGCAGCTTGCTCCACCATTTCATTTACTCTTTAAATTGATTGAAAATTATTTACCCGGAATATTAATGTAACTTCATTTACTAATTGCTAACTTATTTTTCAGTATTCAATAGGCATTTGGCATTTTCCTTTGTTCTTTGCCCTCAGACTTCAAAAGATACCGTTAGAAAAATACTGGATCCTATATTCATTGTAGTCTCCGGGAAGGTATCTGAAATACTGTAATTTTGTAGAATTAATAAGAATCTTTCATCTTATTAGTATAGGTACTGATATTAAGTTCGCAATTAATTTCGCAAAATAAAATTAACACGAGAAGAACAACAAAACCGTTGTAATAAAACCGATATTAGTGCGGTAGGTGTGTGCGCGCATGCGCGGGCCGAGGGTCGCCCTCCGGGCCTCCCCTTCCTATTACGCACTCTATTTAGGGGCTGCTACAAAGAACAACTCCGGCCTATCTATTTTGGTCTCACTCCGGAATATTGTCATAGACGAAGTTATTGGATTCGGAACGTTCCAGTGTTCCAAGCCACGTGATGAAATATTGCGATATTAAAGAGGGAAATAAAATTGGCGGATAATTTAGTAAATAAACGATTTGAAGTTTTCAGGGCTGTTGGCAGGCGACTGTCTGGTGTACGCAGTGTGCGACCAACCCTAACTATTACTGAAATCAGTGATGCCTAATATATTACCGTCCTGTTTATATTTCCTTTTTATTGCTATATGTTGAATTAAAACAACAGTACATCTAGAAATCATCCAATAATTGTAATTAAAAGATTTTCTTGACAAATCACACAATAACAAAATCAGGTACCTACTTATCCCACTATTATAATTAATACATATTAACTGCCTCGTTAGCCTAGTGGTTCTAAGCGCGACTGCTACGCTAGAGGTCTTGGGTTCGATTCCCAGGTCGAGCAAAGTGTTATTGGGTTTTTCTATGAAATTCTCAGTAGCAGCTCGGAGTTACGATTTGTGCCCGGTTAATGGCAATAGGCTCGCCCCCTATTATATGGGACCTAAACATACCGATGAACTGTGGGTGTACATTAGTACATCTCTGCTCAACCCTTCGAGGAATACAGGCGTGATGGTTTGTTATGTAACGTGTTATAATTAATAACTGTAAACTTATTTCAACCAAGAAAAATTGAAAACAAAAATGCTTATCGATGTCATAGGTAAGATAGTTAATTTATTTTGTATCAATAATGATTTGAAGGCTTGAGTGAAGTCGGGCGGAAGCGGCTTGTCCGGCGGCCGGCTGCGCCCCGGCACAGGAAGCCGGCGCCTCCGGTCCAGGGGGCGCCCTGAAAGGTCACAGGCCACTGCTGACGGACCAAATCTTAAATTAAATACGCCGAGAGCTTGACGCATAACTGATTTCAGGGTATCGGTTGGGCAAATAGAGATTGATTTTGTTTTGGAAATGTGCTAACCTATGTATAAAATTATTGATTTTTGTAACAGTAATTGATAAGCGTTTAATGTAACTTAATTACACGCGATATCATTACTTTTAGACGTAGACCGATATTTCAAGGCTCTTTCCTGGAATAGAATGTGGGAATCGAACCCGCTACCCTGAATGCGAAAAGTAATTTCATCGTTGCTGCGCCAGTAGCACACATCCCCTTTTTAAGTCGTTTTATTGTCATACTTACCTATCAAATCCTGGAAATTAAGACTTCTTCCTTTGTTCTAGACTTTTCCCGGATTTTCCATGAAACTCCGTAAAGAACGAATAAACGTTCATTTTGACTAACGATCAATGCTTTTGTAACATGCACCCTATGATTCGTGAAATAGAGTTCGAAATCGTATAACTCATGAAGACAGCTAATACCTTTTAGAATTGACGCGGTGTATAGACCGCTGTATCGACCGATTCTAAGGGTCTTTTCGCCATACCTTTGCCAGTGGGTACCAACTCGAATATGACTCATCACAACAATAGCATATTAGCATCGATATATGTATAGTAATTTGAAGATATCACAATCAAATCAAATTTATTGATATCAATAGCTGATAAGAATGTAATATCTGCATTTACACCTTCATGTGATGACTCAAGAGTCAGGTGCATAATCTTTGAGTAAATCGTAACTGTCATCATTCGAATTTCAAAAACAAACAATGAAACTTGGAAACGTTCCGTAATGCTAGAGGATAAAGTCCTTTTTTGAACTGCAAACGAACACGTTTCCGATAAATGAAAAAAGAAAACGCTTCAGACATGTTTTTTTTTTCAGAGATGGCAATACTTGTACAGAATATTATTATGTTTAACCGTCATAATATTATGAGATAAAATTTATTTTTGATGATTGAAAAATCTGCTCTAAATAAGCGGGATAATCCTGTTGCCATTTCCTCATTGAAGCATTTATTTATTATATATGTAGGATAGGATAGCATAGGATGGCAAACAAGTCGACGGCCCGACTAATGTTAGATGTTCACCGCCGCCTAGAAGTCGTGATGGCCCAGTGGTTAAGGCGCCCGCCTCTCATGCAAGAGGTTGTGGGTTCGCAACCGGGCACGGGCAAGTACCAATGTGACTTTTTCTAATGCATACGTACTTTCTATGTTTATCTTGGACATCACTGACATCGGTAACCATGTCAGAGGCCGTTGAGGCGGTTTAGAAACTCTGACACTAGGATGTTTGGGGTCGTTAGACCTTACTGCCCACACGATAAAGAAGAACCGCCGCCTGTTGGCATCTGTAAGGCTTGGCTGGTTGTTACCATCCTAGGGACAAATCTGAAATGTTACATATGCCTGTATATACCGGACTCTCGTAAATACATCGATGACTAATTAGTTATGCCCGATGATCTTCGATCAACCGATGATAATGAAAAAAATGATAGTACAATCACAGGGCAAAGGCCGGAGTCCCAAGGAGCTCCACGTTCGTACCACTCTCAGTGAATAGCGTTGCTCGAACCTAGTCAAGTGCGTTACCAAGCGCAAGTGTTATGGCAATAGCAAACCAAGCGTTGATTCACTAGGAGTGCATGTACAGATACATACATAAACTCATGCCTTTTTCTCATGGGTGTAGGAAGAAACCACAGAACTCCACCTGCTACGATCCTTACATACTACTTTCGCCTCGTCCACGTTCATACATACACAATACTGGTACTACAAGCACGCCGGTTACGAGTACTGCGCAAGTGCGCACCCGATCTTTCTGAAGAACCTCACCAATCTGACTGTATGTATGTCACTGTGAACTGCCCCGTTGGTCTCGTGGTGGCACAACAGTCAGAACCCAGATCGGGCAAAAGGTGTTATTGGGTTTTTCCATTAGGAATTGTTTAGTAACAGCCCGGAGTGTGGAAGTTGGTTCCGAGGCACGGGGTGTCACCCCGTGCCTCGGAAAGCACGTAAAGCGTGCCCTGCGCCTGATCTCGCCACGTTTGTGTCGGATTGCTGTCCCGTCGGACTATGAGAGTTGCGGAAGAGGGAGTGCATCTGTGTTTGCGCATATACTTGTGCACTATAATATCTCCTGCGTACTTGGCTAGTCTGCATTAAGATTAGCCGCCCCGTGACCGGAATCGGTCTGGAGAATAGGTTTACATGTCACTGTACGACGTAGCGAAGCACCTAGCTTTGTGCTATCGACTTACCCGTCTGTCAAGTGTGATGGGCAGTGGGCTAGGCTCTTTAGCTGGACATATTTATGGGGTCCCAAAGTAAATTAGGTATACTGTAACATTTGTACACGCGGTGTAAAGCGACACAATTGAGGAATAAACACCATATAAATCCAAGACATTTTCGCTATAAACACACCATTAATTTTAAAGTTTTAAAATTTGAATTTTAGTTGATTTGAAATCAATAAATAGTTAGTTAATTGCGTTGGCAAAAATGTGATGTCACAATTTACTTTTAACGATACAAAATTTTTTGAGGAATCGCGTTTTGACAGCTCAATAAAGTATGTCAATTGATTAGTAGTGTAAGGTACTGTTTATGGTACAGCAAAATGTGTAACGTATGCAAAATATTATGCTTATGGGTGCATGTAACAGTAGAGGGCTCGTGGGGTCATTTCTAAATAAACTCAATTCTTCTCTATAGGTAGAGAAGCTTTAATTATCTGACTAACTGACCGACTTAAAAAAAAAAAAAAAAAATATACCATCACGCCTGTATTCCCCGAAGGGTTAGGCAGAGGTGTGTGAGGTGTACTGACCGACTTCTTGACAGTTAAAAATGTTTGTAAATGGTCTGATTGAAATAAATGCTTTGAATTTGAATTGGGTAGATGACACCACTAACCAATAATTTCAAGAATCAACCTCACAAAAAAACATTTAATTTTAGCACTAAAAACCCGATGATTTTTTAAATAACTATAAAAATCGATTTTTAGTTGCTTTGAAATCAATAAATAGTTATAGTGAATTGAGATGACAAAAAAGTGACGTCATAGTTGAGTATTGTCATAGAAAATCTATGGGAGAATGGCGTTTTGACAGCTCATAAAAAGTACGTCAATTGATTCGTAGTGTCATCTACCCAAATATAACATGTTTTCTTTAAAAACCTAAGAAGAAGTTGAATCTTCGAAACCGGAACATTCCCAGATGCGGCCCACAGTAAATAAATGCCGTTCATACAGCATCATTTTATTAGTTGGTTTTCCAACCAACATTTCTGTGTAATAATTCATTAATAATACTTGCACAGTATCAACAAGTTACCCTGTAAGAGGAAAAATAGAAGTACCATTCCTCTTTGACGTTACTTAGGTACAAAGTCCTCGGTAAAAGCCGTTTCCTAGAAATCGAGGCGCCTCTAGCAAGCCTTCGCCATCATTTTTCCAGAATAAAAATCTTCATTCAACATAGCTTTAAGAGCTTCTAGAATAATGTAATAAAGAAGAACTAGCTGGAAACTAAATACTTTTTTTTTCAATTTTGTGCTCGTGTTTTTATTTGGTCTCATTTTTTTTATTTTTTATTGTAGCTATTTTAAAAATATGCGAAAACATAGGCTCACATTACGATGATAGTAACCATCATATACCATCACGCTTGTATTCCCCGACGAGTTAGGTAGAGGTGTACCAATGTACGCCCACAATTTTCCGGTATATTTAGGTCCCATGTAATAGGGGGCGAGCCTATTGCCATTAACTGGGCACAAATCCAAACTCCGAGCTGCTACAGAGAATTTCGTAGTAAAACCCAATAACACTTGCTCGACCTGGGAATCGAACACAGGACCTGTAGCGTAGCAGTCGTGCTTAGGTCCACTAGGCTAACGAGGCAGTTAATGTTATGTAATTTGATTATTATTATTTAAGTTACGTTGAAAAATAAAGTTAATTAGTTTTTTGTCATCATTATAGTACAGCGGCTTTCAACTGAGTGTACCGGTGTGTTACTTCGGGCACCGCGACGGGACGATGCCGATGCATGATGACACGGTTTGGAGTTCTGCTCATTGTGCAAGCCAATAGGAGCGTGAAGTTTATAGTTTCAATCATTACCTACACCTAGATAAGTGACGCCGTCGAAGCGATCATGAGCTAGCTATTCTGCCAATGATTTAGAACTGATGATATTCTCGTTTCTGATTAGAAATCCAAGACAGTTGAACCGTTTCTCCATGACTCTTCGAGCTTCATTGCCTCGGAGCTTTTCTGGCGGTCCCCACTGATGATTTTGGCTTTCAGGAGTTGCAGTGGTTGGGAAAAAAGTGGCAGGATTATCCCTTAAAAAAAAATGCTCGTTGATGGTATTCGATCATTCGGTTACGTTCAAGATGGTTGACCTAAATGGTGCTACTCCACGCGTAGAGATTACCCGGAACAATCAGACAGACAGACAAAAATTTTAAAAATTGTTTTTTTGGTAGAATTACCGTAAGTATATACTTCCACCGTATATCCTGTCATAATTATGCATTTAATGAAAAGCTGAAACAGACACTTTAATTTTATTTATTTGTATAGATTCCAGGAATTATTTACTTTTGTTCCCCCGAAGACTGTATCTACAAGCCCCTTTCGTGGTCACTAGTCTGCCGGTGACTCATAGTGAAGTAAGGAAAACGCTCAGTAGGTAGTACAAACACTTAGTCATATCCACACAACACTATCTAGATACTCACACGAATCTAATCTCTACGCCTTAGAAAATAAGAGTCATTTGACGAAACAAGTGGACCTTGCTCAATGATTGGACCATAGCTGACTGTAATTATTTTAGCACAAAAGGAAGTCTATTTAGAAATATTTATTTAATGAAAGTTTTGAAAGCCTTGGTTTTTTTTTCAAAGATCGAATTAAGTTAGCACTTTAGCCTAATATTGTCTTTGACTTTTATTAGACAACTAGCTTCTGCGCGAGTTCCCTTCCCGTGTTTTTTTTCTTCCTCGTTACGTTACGTCTTTGGTTGCTGCTCCGATCCCGTAGACTCTAGCGTGAGGTTATACTGCATTTATTGTTCGTCATGAATCTGGAATGTTGAAAGGTGTTTAAACTGTTTTCTGTTATTAAGTAATTAATAAAAAGTATAATGAATTATGACCAAATTTTGATCATTAAATCAAAAACAAAAAAGGCACTCCTCTGCCAAAACTTTCGCGGAAAACAGGCGTGGTGTTGTCAATCAGATTCCATAGTTATAATGCAAAAAGTTCAAATCAAAACTCCATACTTATAATTACTTATATTACACTGAGGGGTATTTTTACCTATAGACGTAAATCTATTATTACCTATGTGAGGAATAAAATTAAAGACTGACAGTTTTTGTATGTAAAAACTTATAAAGATATAAACTTTGCTAAAATTCGCCTTTAGCCATGCATTTTTGTAGCGGAATTTGTTCGAAAGAGTAACCACGGCCCTGGAACTCAAAGAGCATTACGAGGAACACGGATGGGTTTGTGTCAGTAAGAGTCTGACACTTCCTTCCGCTCCACACAGAGCTGAAGAAGTCATTTGATGATATCCCATCCTTCAAAAAAAAAGGTATACATATTTGACGTTTAACGTTAACTAATTACTTACCTAACCAAGACTGGAGAGAGGTATTTACTTTCAGGAAACGTTATATAAAGTACATAAGTCAATGTATATAATATTGTTTATTCACAGAAATTCTCTCCGACGTTAGAGGTTTTTAATAGGACTGTACGGCTCTGATTCCAGGAATAGATTTTTCAACTATCTAGACTCGTCCATTTGCTTCATAAAATATCCAGGATAACGAGAAAGAAATAGCTGTATTTCAGTCATTTAAAATCTGTATTTCAGTGAAAAACGTACCTTCTTTTTAATGTTTTTGTTATTGCTTTTATCTGGAGAGTAAAGCTAGAATGTTTTGACAAAATATTTAGAGTTCTTCAATAATTGCTTAACTTAAATACCGAATTTGGAAGATGATGTAAATTATTAAAGTGTAGGTAAGTATAGGTATAATAAAGTAAGTTTTGAGAAGCGCATTAACCCGATTTTGAAAATACGTAGTGTGAATTTAATTAATCCACGTGCTTTGAAAAAGAAGAAGAAGATCTCGATCGAACATGGAAAACAAACCGACGCCCCATCTGATGTTAAGTGGTTCCTACAGACTTCTGTATACCAGGAGCTTCGCAGATGCGTTGTTATCCTAGAGACAAAGCTGAAATTTCTCCTGTGCTTATAATTTTATTAGAACTTCACCCATGCCCCAACGCTGCTAACGGAAAAAATAAATATGAAGTACGAGACAAACTTTAAATGAAAAATGATTATTTATTTTGTCTTTCGTCACTTTGGTATCATGCTTCTAATGCTTAAAAAGTACTATTATGCATGTTATGCGAACTGTGGGTGTGCATTAGTACACCTCTGCCTAGCCTTTCGGGGAATACAGGCGTGATAGTATATTCTAATGCTATCATCAACGACCGATGATGACATTAAGAATATCGCTACAGGCAATGTAGAAGATGTGGATGGTAGCATCGGCTGAATACCACGCATCAGGATCATTCTCGAACCCTATTCGAAAATATTCACAGAAATAGAAGAGGTGGACTATGCTCCCACTCTGCAGACACGAAAAACAACAAAAAGTAACCATAACATGTATTCCAAATGCCGAATAATTCCGTAAACAATATTTTCGAATGTGTTTGAAATCACATTGGCTTGTGATGAGCACGGAATTATCAACAATTTTCAATAGCGCGGTGTTTTCCACGGCGAGCAGCTCACGTGCTAGGAAATTGTATTAATCCGTCGATAAACTAGGACACGCAAAATGGCGGTCGATTCTATCTCAAAATAGACGAGAGCTTTTTCAGTTCGTCTTATTTATTTTATATTAAGTAGTGGTTTGGACGGCTTTCTACGAAAAGCGAAAATTTTAACGGAGTTATGCAGTGTTGTAAAAAGTAATGTAGATCTCTATTCATTTTGATAAAGTGATTTCGTTAAAACCAATGACAACAAGCGTGTCAGCGTCGCGTAGTTTGTAATTGGACTAATTTGACGGAGAATTCTAGTCTTTTCTAGGTGAAAACAGTAGATTTCTGTGATAGCGAAAGAATTTTTCATAAGAATTCATTAGCTCTGAGATTGCTTGGCGGAAGTCATCGCTACAGAATTCTATTATGATGTTAGAGTCGATTAATGTTGGAATTATGTTCTGTTTTGAAGGAGGTAAGGGAATTTATAGTAATTATTTTTCATTCCTTTTCTTTTAATTTTATTTAAAAATGAAAACACACCGAGTAGCACTAATGACACAGCCTCGGGCATAGACGTAAACCGGTTTGACATGAATATTATCGATTTTAAAACCTATAGGTATTTATTTGGACGACACTGAAAAACTTTTTACCTAGCTACGAATATATACTGTAAGTGTACCTAGACAAAGGTATATTTTGAAAATGTTCTTTTTTTGTAACGGGAAACAAATAAGGCTGGAAAAAAATAAATGTAAAAGGAGGAAAGTGGTTCCAGCAGTGATGTTTTATCTTGGGAGCCGGAGAGTGGCGACGGCGACGTCGGCGGCGCCATCGATCCGACAGACCTGGCACCTACCTACCGACACACTAATTTCGACATTTAGATACGTATTTACAAAAATACTACTGAAATATATTATTTAATCACGTCTTTTTTAATTCCGTACGTAAACGGAACCTTTTTAATATGATATTGCTGTCTATCCGTTCGTCTGTTAAAAGGCATGTGTATCTTTTGAACCGTAATTGATAGAAAATTTTATTTTCCACAGCGTGTGCCTTAGTATGGTCGCTATAACAATAAATAATATAAATAAACAAATATACAAGTGCAAGAAACGTGTCAAATATAATATGTATGTATGGTGGTACGGAAAAGTTTGCGTGCAAGACATTTTGAAAGTAAATATATTGAAGACTTCATTCTTCACTCGATCGATCGCGATCTATGTGGTTACTTTACTAGCGGGACTGTGGTTTTGGTTACTTTACGTTATTTTGCTGAATATTAATTACACAATGATCATTGCATAACCAGGAGCTATTAAAAAAAAGGATCATTTAAAGAAACATCATTGATATCGGTGTGGGAAGAAAACCTGGACTTTTTTCATAGTAGTAAAACTCTTCGTGAAGGAGCTCGTCCGAGGAAGTACTACACCATACCTATTTCTGCCTCAAAGCTGCGTTGCTGTGTTCCGGCTTGAAGGGTTTGGGTGCCGGTGAAATTATAGGCACATGAGACATTTTAATTTTGTCTCTAGGATAGCAACGCATTTTCAAGGCATCCGGTATTGCAGATGTCTATAAGTGCTCGTGAACAAAAACAATTGACATCAGGCGATCTGCTTAAAACAGCAAAAAAAAAAAACAGTAATGCTGAGAGGATGAATGACAGACTACTAACAAAAGGAATTTATATGGCAGATGTGAGTGGCAACGCAGGGAGGGACGCCCTAGAAAGAATCTGACCTTATTGGTGAGGTTCTTCAGAATGGTCGGGTGCGTGTACTCGTAACCGGCGTGCTTGCATGACCTGCCCCCCTAGCCAAGTCACAAACGATAAACGCAAACGCTGAGTAGGCTTTAATAGATCTTCAACTTTATGTGCTTGGTTTTAAGTTGAAGATCTAGTGAAGATTGCATAGCGTTTTCGTTCTTTCCAGTCGCTAACGCTTAGAAATCTTTAATAGATTTTCAACTTAAAGCTCTGGGGTATAAAGTTGAAAATCTATTGGTACCTACCGAGCGTTTACGATTATCGTTTGCGACTTGGCTAGGGAGGCTGGCCTTTTTCGTAGTGGTAAAAAGCTCTTTGTGAAGGAGCTCATCCGGGGAAGTACTACCACCATATTTATTTCTGCTGCAAAGCAGCGTTGCTGTGTTCCGGTTTGAAGGGTTTTGGTGCCGGTGAAATTACAGGCACATAAGACATTTCAACTTCTCTCTGGGTTACCAACGCATTGGCAAGGCCTCTGGTATTGCAGATGTCTATAAGTGGTCGTGAACAATTGACATCAGGCGATCTGCTTGTTTATAACAAAAAAAAAAAAAACAGTCATGCTGAGAGGATGAATGACAGACTACTAACAAAAGGAATTTATACGGCAGATGTGAGTGGCAACGCAGGGAGGGGACGCCCTAGAAAGAATCTGACCTTATTGGTGAGGTTCTTCGTAACCGGCGTGCTTGTATGACCAGATGTATGAATGTGGAGGAGGCGAAAGGATTATGTAAAGATCGTAGCAGGTGGCGTGCTGTGTTTTCTGCTTACCCTCATGGAAAAAAGCGTGAGTTTATGTTTGTAAGCGCCAGGTTAGCCTAGTTGTGCTAAACTCGACTGCTTCGGAAGAGGTCTTGAATTCGATTCCCAGGTCGAGCAAATTCTTTAGCAAATTTTCTAACAAATTCTTAGTAGCAGCTCGGTGTTAGGATTTGTGACCAGTAAATGGCAATAGTGTGACCTAAACATACTTGCGAACTGTGGGTGTACATTGGCACATCTCTGCCTAACCCGTCGGGGAGCAGGCGTGATGGTATGTTTATGTATGTATGTAGGTATGTAATAATCTTCTTTCGCTGGACTTATGGTGGGTAGAACTAAATCTAAAATGCTAGATGCTGGGTGCTTATCACGACTGGGGGTGGGTGGGCGTCGGTCGTCGGTTCAGCTGCGTTCTGACGTCATCGCCCTCACGCACAAGCACTGGAGGTGGCCTTGTATGTACGTCATATAAGGACCGAGCTGATGGCTTTTGTAATGGCTACAATGCGAGAACAGTTCTATTTTAGCAACCTAACGTAAAAAAAATATGTTAGGTTTATTCTTTTTCAATACAGGCTCGTATTGCATCGTTTTTAATGGTTGTAATGCAGTTTTAGCAAAGATTTTTGTATGTTGTTTATGAGTAAATATTTTGTGCGTAAATCAAGTATGTTAGATAATTAATAAAATATGAAAAAAAAAACTTTAAACATCAAATCATTTATTTTTGTAAATAGATTAACAATTATATTTGTATAATTTAATCAAAAATGATATTTCAGTTTTTGCCACTTATTACTAATGTATACCTTTTTAACCCCCGACGCAAAAAGAGGGGTGTTATAAGTTTGACGTGTCTGTCTGTCTGTCTGTGGCATCATAGCTGCCGAACGGATGAAGCGATTTCAATTTAGTTTTTTTTTTGTAATTAAGGTGACTTATGTGCGAAGTGTTCTTAGACATGTTTGACGAAAATCGGTTGAGCCGTTTAAAAGTTGTGGGGGTGAAAGTGGGGAAGAAAAACCGAATGTCTGTAAATATACTCGAGTGGGGTCTCAAACTTAACAAAATCGACATTATAATAAGTAGGTACCTATAAAAAGTATGAAATAAAAAATTAAATTAAAAATTTAAAAAACCCCCAACACAAAAACCTATTTTCCCTTTAAAAAGTAAAAAAATAAAATACGTCGCGTTGGGGGACCGGTGTTGCATTTAGGGTACGACCGTCCCAAGCGGTCCCCCAACGCGACGTATTTTACTTTTTAAAGGGAAAATAGGTTTTTGTGTTGGGGGTTTTTTAAATTTTTAATTTAATTTTTTAGTTTAATACCTCTTCGCTTCCTACGGTTTATTAGTTTGTTTGTAAGACGAAATACTGCATCTGTATATTTGAAAATACTGATCATGATCACAAAAATTATGTAGCATTTGTACGATGTTTTTTTTACATTATATGCAAAAAAATCTGATAAATAAATAAAAATTCTTTTATCGCTACTAAGCTCTCCTTCTCTAAGTTATTGCGATATTACTAAGAAGAGGGCGATTGTTTATCTTTCACCAGAATCGTTACGTAAAAGAATTTTACATAACTAAGTTAGCAGAGATTGAACTTGAAGAAACAAAAGACTGGTAAGTTACCACGTAGTTAGTGATGCGGTCAAACTTCGGATGGGTGACCATTCTGTGCATATTGGAACTTCAAGGCCGTGGGATCCAGCTGTCATCCACGCATATTATAAATGCAAACGTAACTCTGTCTGTCTATTTGTCAAAAAATTCTGAATGTTTGACAAAGAGGTCGGTATCCAGACGAGAACAGGATACTTTTTAATCTGCAACTTAACGCGGATGATGACGGGGGCAAAAGCTAGCAAAATATTTACCTTTATCAGCCAGCAGACTGACTGTCTGACAAAGGTCTAACCGTCTGATATCAGTAAAGCTCAGTAATTGGGTTGCGAAGGTGAAAGGTCAGATAGCCAGTCGCACCGTTTTAATATTTATTTTCAGACGCATATTGAAGTAAACCACGACATTTTTTGACCATACACACATATACACATACCATCACGCCTGTATTCCTCTAAGGGTTAGGCAGAGGTGTACCAATGTACACCTACAGTTCACCGCTATTTATTTTTTTAGGCCCCATGTAATAAGGGACAGTCCTACTGCCATTAACCGGACACAAAACCCCAAAAAACAATAAACCTAACCTGCAAAAAAAACCCTAAAAATCCCATGAATGGGGTTAAAATACCCCAAAACCCCATGGACCGGGGGGGGGGGGGGCTATGGGGGACTCCATTTTTTTGACCAAATAAATTATATTTTACATACTACCATTGCAGTGTAATCAATGTCAACCATAATTACTCGTATTATGTTTTTACCTATTGTTAAAGAAAATACCGTTCTTTGTCTGCACGATATTTGCAAAAATACAATCAACGATACTAAGCTATCTTTTTGGTTACTAATATAAAACTATCTGCGATATCCACTACTCCTTATATACGGCTATTCTCTGTCATACAACGAACAAAACGCGCATTGTATGTAGCCTCAATCGATAGTACAAACATCCTGAACTGCTGATTTCAGCGCGTCGTACATTGCTGTTATCAGACTGATAATATAATGATAATCTTTGTTTTTCCATTATATTCTGGAATTTCGGCGAACATGATATCATAGTAATTATTAAGATTCATAATAGCAGCCTATTATTGTGACACTGCAAGGCAAAAGCCTCTTCTCAAACAGAAAAGGCACGAGCATTGATCGCCACGCTTGCTCAAGGCGGATTGGCGATTTCAGACTTTTAATAATTACTGGCTATTATTATTTATTATTATTAACTGCCTCGATGGCCTAGTGGTCCTAAGCGCGACTGCTACGATAGAGGTCTTGGGTTCGATTCCCAGGCCGAGCAAAAAGTGTTATTGGGTTTTCCTATGAAATTCTCAGTAGCAGCTCGGAGTTTGGATTTGTGCCCGGTTAATGGCAATAGGCTCGCCCCCTATTACATGGGACCTAAATATACCGGCGAACTGTGGGTGTGCATAAGTACACCTCTGCCTAACCCTTCGGGGAATACAGGCGTGATGGTATATATATATATAATACTAGCGAACTGCCCGCGACCTCGTCTACGTGGCTATTCTAACCGCATTAAGTTATGTTATGGTTACTGCTCCGCCCCCGTAGGTCTTATCGTAATGTTATCAGGAATAATGCAGCCATTGGTGAAAAAATAGTTGAAATAGGTCAGTAGTTTTGGAGCCTATTCGATACAAACCAAGCAAAAAAATCTGTGTGTATAATATTATTAGTATAAAGTCGAGGTTTCCTCACGATGTTTCCGTTTATTGATGTCAATGATGTCCAAGATAAACTTAGAAAGTACATATCACATTGGTTCTTGCCCGGTTTTGAATCCGCAACGCATGAGAGGTGGGCGCGTAACCACTGGGCCATTGTGACAGTCTAGCTAGATACAGAACAGATTAACAGTAGATTAACAACAGTCTTTTACTTTTTATTGTTTTTTACGAGTTTCGGGAATGTACTATGGTTTTCTGGGAACATTGCAGTAGCTTAACGAGAGACGCCTCGTTATCTGCCTCGTGCCGTCCGTAACGCCGGCAACCATTGGTTTTCGGAATGTTTTAATTGTTTCTAGGAAAACATTTCATTTTCCTGGAATCGGAAATGTTTAAAGGGATCGTGAGAATTCGTTAGTTGACTGATTTTGTTGTGGCTGAATATACTGCGCAGGTATCCGCATTTACCTGAAAAAAATCCTTCATTTTTTTTTACTGGTCTTGTCCTCATTAGACGTTTCAACTTTGTCTCTGGGATGGCCATGCATCTGCAAGGTCTCTGGTATTGCAGATGACTATAGGCAATGCTGGGCCGTCGGATTGTTTGGCATCCAATGCGATAACACGTTGGGGGACCGATGTTGCATTTCAAATTCAAATTCAAATTCAAATTCATTTATTCAAATTTACAATATATAAAATTAATACAATTTTGCTTAAATGTAAGTTATATTTCTAAGATTTCCGTGCCTGAACTACTATTTAGGATGCAATCGTCCCGAGCGGTCCCCAAACGTGACGTATTTTTTTGTTATTTTTTTACTTTTTAAAGGGAACTTAGGTTTTTGTGTTGGGGGTTTTTTAAATTTTTAATTTAATTTTTTATTTTATACTTTTTATAGGTACCTACTTATTATAATGTCGATTTTGTTAAGTTTGAGACCCCACTCGAGTATATTTACAGACATTGGTTATTTCTTCCCTACTTTCACCCCCACAACTTTTAAACGGCTCAACCGATTTTCATCAAACATGTCTAAGAACACTCGCACATAGGTCACCTTTAATACAAAAAAAACTAAATTGAAATCGCTTCATCCGTTCGGCAGCTATGATGCCACAGACAGACAGACAGACAGACAGACAGACAGACAGACCGACAGACAGACAGACAGACACGTCAAACTTATAACACCCCTCTTTTTGCGTCGGGGGTTAAAAACAGCTCTGTTATATTATTTACCTTTTTATTTTATTACATTAGTACTGAGAGCTGCTATTTTTAAGATGATATTCATCAATCTTTTAACTCAATCAATTACAGTCCCACTATTGGGCTTTCCTTGTACCTTTCCTTGTAGTCTATCCGCTGCGTCCTACTTTAATGGAAAATGTTGCTCAAAACGTCTTTTGTGCTAAATCTCTTAATTATTTTTGGGTATTGCCACGAACTGCTCCGTTGGTCTCGTGGTCGCAAGTGCGAGCAAAAAGTGTTATTGGGTTTTTCTATGAAATTCTCA
Organism: Caradrina clavipalpis; assembly: GCA_932526535.1. NCBI lineage: Eukaryota > Metazoa > Arthropoda > Insecta > Lepidoptera > Noctuidae > Caradrina > Caradrina clavipalpis. The sequence goes on along the minus strand of OW052107.1, from coordinate 8,523,165 downwards.
GTAGCGGCTCGGAGTTTGGATTTGTGCCCGGTTAATGGCAATAGGCTGCTCCCTATTACATGGGTCTTAAACATACCGGCGAACTGTGGGTGTACATTGGTACACCTCTGCCTAACCCTTCGGGAAATACAGGCGTGATGGACAGGTATATTGCCACGAATTATGTTAAATCGCTTGCTACTATCATGATCGCTCAGTGGTCTTTCATGCATGAGGTTCGAAACCGGACAAGTACCAATGTGACTCTTCTATTCATATGTACTTTCTAAGTTTATCTTGGACATCATTGACGTTGGCGATGGAAAACATCGTGAAGAGACCAGGACTTGTGTGTAATTAACATAAGTCTGATATCGCCAATCCGCCTTTCGCAAGGGTGGTGATCAATGCTCGTGCCTTCTCTGTATGAGAAGAGGCCTTTGCCCTACAGTAGGGCAGTAACAGGCTGGTGTTATTTAATTGCCACGATCTAGAGGACTAGTTAACTTTAGTAATTGATCATTAATTAAATTTGAAATACTAGTACTATCAATATAGTTTTGGCCAGACTCGCAGTCTGACAGACTAATTGTATGATTCGTCATTTTACGTTGATTATAATTATGTTTGTAAGATTCATTAAGTGACATCAGAGTGAGTGAGTGAGTGAGTGAGTGAGTGAGTGGAGGTGAGTGATAATTACTATAAAAAAAAACAAATTGAAAAGAGTGTGATTGAAGATTGTTAACTGCCTCGTTAGCCTAATAATCCTAAACGCAACTGCTACGCTAGTGCTCTTGAGTTCGATTCCCAGGACGAGCAAAAAGTGTTATTGGGTTTTTATATGAAATTCTCAGTAGCAGCTCGACGTTAGGATTTGTGATTGGTTAATGTCTATAAGCTCGCCCCCTATTACATGGGACCTAAAAATACCGGAGAACTGTGGGTATACATTGGTCCATCTCTGCCTAACCCTTCAGGGAATACAGGCGTGATGGTTTGCTATGTTATGAAAAAAATGACTGTGGAGTTTCTTGCTCGTTGTACGTCGTAACGGAATTTACACACTGATTACTCACATGTAATTAGTATATTTTTTGAGAGAATGTGTGTTGGCTTTTTATGGCAATAGTAAGCTCGATTCTTCTCACTCTGGCAGAAGGGGAAGACGGGGGGAAGGGTACACTTTACTATTGGCAGAGGGGGATTCGCCTGCGGGTTGTTCGAAAGAGATACCGCGCCCCCGGAACGCAAAGGGCACATGAAGGAACATAGACGGGTTTTAGTCAGTAAAAGTCTGGCACTCCCTCCCGCCCCACCCAGGGCGGGGGAAGTTATTTGATGATTTCCCGTCTATAAAAAAAAAAAAAAAAAAGAGAGGGGGATTCGAGATTTCAGGTGTGATGTATTACTTCAGAGCACGTTTTAGAGACTCTTCATGCCCGTTTTTGAATTTTAAATTCAGTATAAGCAACGGTTTTTTCTTTTTTTGCTTAGTATTGGAAATGGTACAATAGCTACCTTTGTAATAATATTACGCAGTGTTTATTCAGAAAACTTTATTTTATGTTAAGAATTAAACTTAACACCTACCTATGACAAATTTTATAAAAATAAGAAGGGCAAAACTCATACATAAGGCATCAAAAAACTCGTCAGGACATCTTTTCTATTTCAAGTTGGTTTTAAATTAATTATAGCACAGGATAACAGAAAATGTCATCTCCCAATCTTCTAGAGTATTGCTGTTTAGGAGTATTGTCGTATTCTTTGCAGAAAACAAACAAACAAATAGGTACGTGCCTGGCTTGTGGCGTCACAGCACACTGCAGTGACGTACCTACTTAAACAAGTTTGACATTACAGACATGTCAAATGTATTAAAACTGTATTTCTGCCATAGATAATACATATAAACACTATTTTTATGTATAAAATGCCTCGCGATCGTTAGCCTAGTGGTCCTAAGCGCAACTGTTGCGCTAGGTCTTGGATTCGATTCCCAGGTCGAGCAAAGTGTTATTGAGTTTTCGTATGAAATTCTCAGTAGCAGTTCGGAGTTGGGATTTGTGCCCGGTTAAAGGCAATAGGCTCGCTCCCTAAGCATAAACATCCCTAAGCATACCGGCGAACTGTGGGTGTATATTGGTACACCTCTGCCTATCCCTTTGGGGAAAACAGGCGTGATGGTATGTTATGTTATGTTATGTTTAGTTATTTTCCTGCGTATCTCTAGCGGCCTCAATCTCCGCGATGACATCATCGTGCCTATTTCTCTGCGCTTGCTCATAAACACTGAAAACTGGTGTTTTGGAGTAGTTCGGACTTGCTTGATTACTATAATTGTGTTTTTTATTCTTCGTCGAATTCTGGGGTTTTTCGGCATCAACCGTGGATCATAAATAATACATACCTACTATACATACATACATAAACTCTCGCCTTTTTCCCAAGGGGGTAGGCAGAAACTATAGAACGCCACCTGCTACGATACTTATACTCCTTTCGTCACTTCCACGTTCATTTATCAGGTCATACAAGCACGCCGGCCACGAGTGCTCCGCATCCGACCTTCCTGAAAAACATCACCAATAAAAAGAAAACAGCCTATTATTTTTATTACTACTGTCCTACTACAGGTCAACGGGCTATTGTCATTCAGCCGGCACGAGGATTGATCACCACGTTCTAGGTGGATTAGCAAATGTCTCACCCTAGGCAGGCTTAGGCTTATAGGCCTATAAAAAGGTTATATTAATTACATTATAGTCCTGGTTTCCTCACGATGTTTTTCCTTCACCGATGTTTAAGACAAGGTACATATGAATTGAAGAAGCTGTAGCTGGTTTTGAACCCGCATCTTCATGCATCACGGTCTCCGCCTACGACCGATTTGATCGACTTTTGACAGATTTCTTTGTTGGCGAAAAGAAAAAAAAATGATAAACAAAAATATCGATTAAACAATCGGTCGTGGGCGAAGAGCTTAAATTTTAAGAAAATATGAAAAAAATCTATTCGAATTTTATTTAAAGTTAGAATGTATCTACTAGATAATGCCTACCTGTGGATTATCATAGACACTTAGCCTTTTTTGTTAAATTGACCCAGTTTCAGCAAATGTTAGTCGCACTGCTGGAAGTTCGGAGACTAGTAAGCTAGTACAGTAAAGGGCAGTCAGCCATGGTCTTTTAATTGGGGTTGAAGGTTAGATAAATAAATAGTATAGAGTTCCGTAGCATTGGATAGATGACACCACTATTGAATTGACATTATTTTTATGAGCTGTCAAAACGCGATCTCCCCATAGATTTTGTATGACAATACTAAACTGTGACGTCACTTATCAATAACACTGAATATTTATTGATTTTAAAGCAACTAAAAATCTAATTTTACAGTTATTTAAAGTTTTTCGGGTTTTAAGGCCTAAAACATATTTTTTGAGAAATTAACATAACATACACTCACAACTGCATTCCACGAAGGGTTAAGCAGAGGTGTACCAATGTATACCCACAGTTTGCCGATACGTTTAGGTCCCAGGTAATAAGGGCGAGCCTATTGCCATGAACGGGCTACAAATCCTGACTTGAATTTCATAGAAAAACCCAATAACACTTTTTGGCTAACGAGGAAGTCGGTGATTCTTAGAATTATTGTTTAATGGAGTCTACTGCCCAATTGTTTAAGATCAAGTAATGCTTTACTTGATCCTCGCATTGTCATTGTAAATAAAACAACCTACTTATGGGCAGTGAGTATGACACATATTATCAACTTTGCACTGTGTTGACAAGAGCTGCACACTCATGCCTTTCTCGTAGATATCGTCAGCAGTGACTAATGCTCGGTTCCTATAACTTACCGACCGGTATTTTGTAACCACAGTAACAATACCACAGTAACTTTCGAATTTTCGCTGTTATTGAAGTTTTTTTTTCAGCGTACGGGTTTGTTTATATCCATTAATCACGCCTGTTTTCCCTAAACTGTTAGGCAGAGGTGTACCAATGTACACCCACAGTTCGCCGGTATGTTTTTAATTGCCATTAACCGGGCACAAATCCTAACTTCGAGCTGATAATTTCATAGAAAAACCCAATAACACTGCTCGACCTGGGAATCGCACCCAAGACCTCTAGCATAGCAGTCGCGCTTAGCACCACTAGGCTATTGAGGCAGTTAATTTTTGTAAACATTTCTTACATTCAAAATTGTCACAAGAATTTTCATTAACGACCAGTCAAGCATTCAGACGCTTACGGCTGGTATGATAAACTATCCGTTTTGCATATAGGAACCGGGTATAAGCGATAGAAAGGCGTTGTTGGCACCAACATTCACTTCAGTTCTTATGACGTGGTAGTGACGTCATCAGTACTGAAGTCACCTGCTGTCACCAAACACGTGTCAGCTGTAATGATGTGCGTTTAGGACGATGATCGGTTTGGTATTGTAAATAGAACGGTCATGGTTCAATATGCGCTTGTACTCGGTTCATATATGAAAAACGGATAGTTTATCTTACCAGTCGTAATTCTTTTGAATGCTTATTGGTCGTTTGTCAAAATTTTGGTGACAATTTTGAATGTAGAAATTAACAACAACAATTAACAAAAATTATGGATGTAAACATACCTGTATGCTGAACAATAAACTCCAATAATAGCGAAAATACGAAGGCATTTGTTTGTTAGTACGGTCACAGATTAACTAATGGTAACTTTTACTAATACCGACCGGTAAGTTTTAGGAATCGGGCCATAAGCGATAGGAACGCATTGTTGGCACCAACATACTAACACTTCAGTAATTATGACGTTGTAGTTAGTGACGTCATCAGTACTGAAGTCACCTGCTGTCACCAAACACGTGTCAGCTGTAATAATCATGCGTATGACGTTGATCGGTTTGGCAGTGTAATAAAACGGTCATGGTTCGGTATGCGCATCGTTGATGATGATTTTATTTCTCTCATGCATGAGGTAGTCGTTTTAAATCCACCCGCATCATCACGCCTGTATTCCCCGAAGGGTAAGGCAGAGGTGTACCAATGTATACCCGCAGTTCGCGTTTGTTTTAGGTCTCATGTAATAGCAAGCCTATTGCCATTAATCGGGCAGAAATCCTGATTCCGAGCTGCTACTGAGAATTTCGTAGAAAAACCTAATAACACTTTCTTCTCGACCTGGGATTTAAACCCAAGACTTCTATTGTAACATAGTCTAGCATCAACTGTAACTAAACCATAGCTTCGGACACTTATGGCAATTTATGCTCTCTGAAACATTTTCCTGGTTCCGTTCTCCGAACTTGTTGGCACATCGAATCTCCAAACATACCATGCTGTAACCATGCGGTTTCGTGTGGGCATGAACCAACCAAACCTATGACCCAACGTTTTGGCGACAGCTCTTTATTATTTATTTATTTATCATGAACAATTTACATTGTGTTTGATACATACATCATTATTACTAAAACTTATGTAGATTCTATAACATGCAGCATTAATACAAAAAAAGAAGACAAAGAAAACAAAAAAACACATGATTACTAAAGCAATAATAATAGCATTTAATAAAATAGAAAATTGGGATATTGACATTAAATTACAGGTCGTCCACTGAGTATAGGTTTCTATCCATTAGAAATGCTTTGAGCTTAGTCTTAAAAGAGCTAGTGTATAACAGAATTTTTAAATTTGCTGGCAGTTTATTAAATATTTGTACAGTTTGGTAATAAGGGCTATGCTTCACAATGTTAAGGTTAGGTTATATTTATCTTCGGAGGAGCTGTCTGTAATTTTTGAACATGTATGCCGATTATCAGACCGATTTTTGACAGATTTCTTCTCGCCGATAAAGATATCTGTCAGAAATCGGAAAGTAACGAAAGGTAACAGGGTTAGCTAGGTTAACACTAAAAGCGACTCGCTGATGCTTCATGTTAACCCAACGGCCGTGGTCCCCGACACAACTCCAACTGTATTTTTATTTTATTTATCCTTTAATTAAAACATTTCAAACAATTTTATTCTGTCCTACTATATTATTATTATAAACGCGAAAGTCTGCAAGAATCTGCGCGAGAGTCTGCGGATTGATGGATAGATGTTTGTTACTCCTTCACGCACACGGAGGTATTGATCTAGACTTAAGGCATATGGTAGGTAATTTTTATTCTATTTTGGTAATACCGCGGGGTAATTTTGGTGAGTCGCGGGCAGAAGATATTTCACCAATACTTCTTAAATTAACCAATCGCATGACCCTTCATCTCACGCGCGCAAATTTACTCAGAATAATGCATAATTAGGCCACAGGATAATCAGTAATTCCTAGTAAATTCTGGACACGTGTATATAGAATCAATAGCGAGCTTTGCCTCCAGGCGTCGATATTTCTATTACGTAGGTCGATTAGTCGTCACGTGTAAGTACAGACAACAAAAGAGATAAGTAACCATGCCGTCACATATAATAGATTTTTTTTTGATGCTGTACGTCAATTTTGAATCATATTTGATTTAATGAGTAGAAAACCTACAGTTCATTCATTAAAATTAAATTAAATTCGCAGACATCTATCAATTTGTAAGGAAATTCCAACTATACCTGACAACCTGTTTACTTATCTCTTTTGTTGACTGTACATCGTATTACAGACGAGACAGGATGAGCGTAATGAGGTTGTAATTTGCGTTGCTTAAAGTGAGTCTTTCATCTGAAACAACTCATTTTGCGTCACGTCTGACGTGAACCGCAATTGTTTTGAAACTGTTGGAATAATAGAGGCTATTTGCTTCTTTAATACTAACTTCACTCGCGTTAAGTTACATCTTTAGTTACTGCTCCGCTCCTGAGTTTCGTAACTCCACCTTATAAAGCCTATGTTACACCCTGATAATTTAGCTTTCTATTGGTAAAAAAATGGTTAAAATCGGTCCAGCAGTTTCGGAGCCTATTCGGTACAAACAAACAACAAAATCTTTCCTGATTAGTTATAATATTTTTCATCATTACATTTTATTTTAGTCTTTCTGGGACTCACTTCGAGCAGTGTTACGCTGGGCTAGGTACATATGTATGTCTCCAACCTAACTGATTCATTACTAATCACTCATTTACCACAACACGACGCCTCAGGACCCATTCTACCGGGAATTGGGACGGCAGCACTAACTGCTAATGTACCTGATTCTGGCTCGATTTGTATGTATGTAATGGTTGTATGGAATTGCTGATGTTGGTAGCGTGTCATGTCCATTGATGGGAGATGTATACAATAGGGAAGGGTAAAGACGAATATGTGTATACTAGTCTTTAGAAATAATGCTGCTTCGAGATATGAGGACTGGTGAATTGGACCTGTTGAACGTAATTAATAAATTGATGAAGTTTTTATCAACATCTATAGCAGGGGTTGTCAACTTTGCAGACCCAAGGTATACTGTTTACTGCCAATTACTTAATCAGTCATCTTCTTCATATATTACATTTTAACTTGTTTTTTTTAAATACAACCGACGTTTACGCATACGAAGCCGGGGGTCAAAGCTAGTATTCCTATAATTTCAGCTGCACCTTTACCGTAACGTCAGAAATACATAGTTATTTCCCGAAGAGCCCTTTTACAAGAAACTCTTTCAAGTACCTTATTTATAAAGTTTTGTTCATTATACTTATAATAAAGGAAACATTAATTAAGTTGTAAGTCAAGTGCAGTATCTTCCAACGTGCAAAAAGTCGGCCAAGTGCGAGTCGAAGTCGCGCACGAAGGATTCCGTACCATTGTCTATAAAAAAGGCAAAAAAACTACGTTTGTGTATAGTTTGGGAGCTTCCATAAATATTTATATTATTCTGGTTTTTAGTATTTGTTGTTATAGCGACAACAGAAATACACCGTCTGTGAACATTTCAGGTGTTTAACTATCACAGTTCAGGAGATACAGCCTGGTGACAGACGGACGGACGGACAGCAGAGTCTTATGGTGGGTCCACACAATACAGAGTTTTGTCTGTACAGATATCTGCACAGACTATAAAGTCTGAGTAAAAATTTTTACTCAGAGGTCTTTACCAAATGTCTGTGCAGACTTTTCATCAGTTCAGACTTCGATTTTAATGAATAAATTAAGTAATTCAATAATCATGAGTTTTGCTCCGACAATTTTACAGACATGTACGCAAACTTCCGACTTTTCTGATACACCGACATTTGTCTGAACTGATTCGTTGTACAGACAAAATTCTATAGAAGTCTGTGTCGTGTGGACCCACCATTAGTAACAGGGTCCCGTTTTACCCTTTGGGTACGGAACCCTAAAAAGCTTGGGCAAGTATTCTAAGGCGGTACGAGAAAATTCTGTAGCAATAAGTTGGGAAAATTTCAGCAGCCGATTGCGTAAATACTAACAATGAACACAATCCCATTCATTTATATTGCTTCATTCATTGGAAAAAATCATCGGCTTGACAACTATTACGCAATGAATACTGTGGAATTGTCAAAATGAAATTGTTTATGATAAGGTTGGTTTGTAAGGCTTCAGGATCGTGATGGCAAATAAGCCCCTGCTCCACCTGATGTGAAGTGGTGACCGCTGCCTATAGACATATGCAATACCAGAGGCCTTGCAAATGTGTTGCCATCCCAGAGACAAAGTTAAAATTTCTCATGTCCTGTAATTTCAGCGGCACCCACGACGCCTGTAACGCAACATACACCGATTTTCAAAACAATAAATGTACCTAAATATTGAGGATTTTAGATAGGTAGATTTTTTACTTAAGTATATCATATTTGCGGCTGTAGTATCCCATAGCTGATTATTTTTATTCTGTACACTGACACATTCTGACACTATCAAGACGTTTGTTAAAAAAATAATTAAAAAGTTACTACATACGTAAGATCAAGTACCTAAGTAAAACTAAAAACTATTCATTGGGTACAGGTATATTATAATAAAGGTAAAACGGAGTATTAGAATCGTACCCGATAAATGCTGACGCCCGCTAGCGCCCCCTGTCGGGACCTAATGCTGCGTCGGGTAACGGGTAGTCATACACATTATTCTGGCTACCCTTTTTCGGATTACTGGCGTGGCGATGTGTATGTTTAAAATATATTATAAATAGACCCTTTGCACAGATAGCACTGAAAACATACTCAGTTAATCTCCTGAAGTGAATTCATAAGGGTGCGACAAAAGTAATGGTGCATAAAGAAAATTAATTTCTTGATTAAAAAATAAATTACATTATTAATTAATGTTAATTATTTATGCCAATAGGCTCGCCCCCTTATTATATGGGGCCTACAAACATACCGGCTAATTGTAAGTGTATATTGGTACACCTCTGCCTAACTCTTCGCAGAATACAGGCGTGATGGTATGTGTGTAAAAATAAATTATATAAAGAGTACACAAAAAAGTGTCAAATGTTTGTCTCCGTGTGTCCTATGATTACAGAAATATGAGGTTAATTGAAAACTTTTAGCATGGATTCAGAATCTACATGATTGTAGACTCCCAAGCGTTAACATTTTTCAGCTGATCCTTGCAAAAGTGCAAAGCAAGCTTTTGCTTTAGCTTATATAAGGTTTTATGTTTTGTTATGTATTAGTTTATTATTATTGTATAATATTATTTTTGTGTATTTTATCTATGGGCCTCAGTTGCCTGATAATAAAATGATTATTATTATTATTTTTATTTGGTAACTTATCTCAGGACCCTAGGATCCCGGACCTTTGGAAGGCGTACGAGGAGCCGAAGCCAACTCGCAGAGGCCCCTTACATGGCTTTACAATGAAATGGAACACCAGCCGACAATTATCCCTGTTTGCACTATGCAAATGCACCCAAGGACAATCCCCGGCTGGCGCAGGACTATTACAGAATATGGAAACTAAAAATAGGGCTATGGGTTTGGGTGACTAAAATGGACTGGTTTCCTGACACTATGGAAGGACTATGGCCCCTGCCAATCAATGTTTTTATGACAAAGATAAAATGGCAGGGGGTGACTAGCACACTCGATAAATGGGCCCCCTAAAACGGCCGCTAGCACGTAGTGACGTAGCGACAAGAGGGCAACACAGACTGAGGTGCTTGAGGAGTGGAGAGGTGTTTCAAGGCTATCAGGACAATCCCGGAAGTACGGTCAAGATCCCTACCAGCACCTTACTGAAATACTTCCTTCCCCCGAACACGAATGCTCTTGCGATTCTCCACTCAAACCGGCCACTGAAGGCAAGAGAGAGGTGGGAGCTCTGTTCCTCGTCAGTGTTCACTCCGGCCGGCCAATAAAGGCAAGCCAGAGATGAAGAACAAGACTTCTCCCGGGAGATCAGGTCCGTGGGGTCGCTACTGCCCAACAGCTCGCCACAAGCTGCCCTGCGGATTTATTATTATTATTATTATTTACGGTGAAAACCGCACATTTTTTTTAATATTTCTCCTATGAAAATTTTGCTTTGTATGAACATTTTTTTGTAAGGATTGGGATATCATCAAATTACTTCTTCCGCATTGGGCTGAGCGGAAGGGAGTGTCAGAATCTTACTGACTAAAATCCATCTGTGTTCCTCCTATCCCTCTTTCGAACAAAATCCGCAACTCTGGACTTTGTATGAACATGGTATAATTTTACAATCCAAAGTAAAATTTTTCGTTATTTCAAACCTAGAGCCAAGCCCACAACCTCTAACAAACATCAAACCACTGCACCATATTGTCAGAAGTGAGGCTATTGCTCACAGTTAGAGAGATTTCCCATGAATAGCATATCAATGTAAGTGTGATGCGTCAGTACCGTCTGACAGCATTGAGACAAAGGAACGGCTTTGGCTAGTACCAAGAATCCTTTGAGCTTCAGTACTCACCGACTGTTTGGCACTGTAACGTTATCACACTGCTATTGTATTGTTTGATTGATAGGAACAGTTTACCGGCTGCATGTGGAACTTCTGGTTTATTAATACTTCGGTATCATAAACTTGTTGTCGAACTGCCAGTGATCCTAAGCGCGACTGCTACGCCAGAGGTCTTGCGTTCGATTCAGGTCGAGGAAAAGTGTTACTGGGTATTTCTATGAAATTCTCAGTAGCAGCTCGGTGGAGTTAGGATTTATGCCCGGTTAATGGCGATAGGCTCGCCCCCTGTTACATGGAACGTAAACATACCGGTATTCTGTATACCTTTGCCTATCCCTTCGGGGAAATACAGGCGTGATGGTATATGTGTGTCATAAACTTGTAATTGTGCAAAAACCCTCGTCATACATTTTAACAGTTAAAAACTTAACTAATACCAGTCTGTGTACTACTGGAGGGTAAAGGCCTCTTCTTATACAGAGAAGGCACAAGCATTGATTACCGCGCTTGCTAAAGGCGGATAATTTGCGATTTTAGACTTATACTTATTATAAGTCCCGGTTTTCTCACGATGTTTTTCTTCACAGATGTCAGAGATATCCAAGATAAGAATAAGAATTGTTTATTTGCATAACATTAATTACAGTTTAAGTGAAGCCCTGACTCCAGAGCTAGATATATAATATCTGTATTTCAGGAGTCATAAACTGAGAAAGATAAAAACTTACGTTTTTTTTAAATGCCTCCTGAAACCATTATTCAAATTTGTGACTCTTTGCAAATGTTTGTGTTTGTTTATGAAATCAATCAATTAGTTCCGGACTCAAAAGACCACTGTTTGTGATTTTGCGAGAACGACTACGTTCGAAATTCAAAATTAGATTGTCTCGTAGCTAGATACTTTTTATTAATAAAATGAAATAAATAAAACTTTATTTCAGACCCAAAAAAAAATATAGGATCCATAAAACAATTGGCACTTACTAAAACTAAAACGAACTATAAAACATATTTAAAAGGCGGCCTGAGAGATGCACTCCAGTGGCTGACTATTTGGCCATCCACCCCTTTTTTTGTTTTTAAGATGGGAAATCATCAAATAACTTCCCCCGCCCTGGACGGGGCGGGAGGGAGTGTCAGACTTTTACTGACTAAAACCCGTCTATGTTCCTTCATGTGCCCTTTGCGTTCCGGGGGCGCGGTATCTCTTTCGAACAACCCGCAGCCCCGGCAGGCCATCCACCCTGCCGGCTATAGTAGCCACGAGGCTGAGAACCAGGGCATGTGTCAACACCTCTGATTGGATATTATTTACAAGATATATTAAAAAACGGAATAGATTTTGTATGAAATTACACATATACATAAACTCACACTCTTTTCCCCATGGGGGTTGGCAGATACCACAGAACGCCACCTACTACGATCCTTACATGCTCCTTTCGCCTCTTCCACATTTTATATCTGGTCATACAAGAACGCCGTTTGGTTCTGATGAAATTATTCGCCTAGTAATAGGGATAGTAGACACTATTAACTAAATAAACATTTTATTTTTGCCCTAAAAACCCGATAAATTTTCATTTACCTGTAAAATTTGAGTTTCGGTTGTCTTGAAGTTAATAAATGGTTAGTCAATTGATTTGGTAAATAAGTGACGTCACAGTTTGATATTGCCATACAAAATCTATGGAGGAATCGCGTTTTGACAGCTCATAAACAGTATGCCAATGGTTTGGTGCTGTGTATTGCCCAATTGAATGGGAACGTATTCCAAGGTGGTGAAATAGGCTTAAATAGTGCTTGTATCCATTTTGGGGCTTATGTTATACCAGAACGAAATCAATCAGCAAAATCAACTGTCTTTGAGTTTTTTGATGCCCTTTGAGCTTCCTTTTTTATAAGTTGTACATAGTTTGTTATTTTATTATGATTTATAAGTTTTGTGTTTGAAAAATAAACAATATTATGGGTAAAACGACTTTTTCTTGGAATTTTGATATATACTCTGTAGGACATCGAACTTGAGACTATTGATCAAGGGACCACTAATATGACTACACCACTTGTGATCTTCGTGTGTCAAAACAGAAAGCAAAACAAAGCAGCGTTGTTGTGTTCCGGTTTGAAGGGTATGGGTGCCGGTGTAATTACAGGCATTATGAGACATTATAGCTTTGTTTACGTGATGGCAATGCATCTGCAAGGCCTCTGGTTCGACTATCGGCAGCGGTGATCGCCATTAAAAAATCCGGCTAAGTACGAATCGGACTTGCAAATGAAGGGTTCTGTAACACCGTATAATATCAAGATCGAGTAATAAATGCTGAAAGAGAAACGTTTCTTGCATGGGGGCAGAAAAGACAGCAGCCCATGTGCTTATGACCGAAGGTTGCTTTTTCGGGACGGCGGGCGAGATGACATCACAATAGACGGGGCCAGGGTTGCGGAATTTGTTCGAAAGAGTCACCGCGGTCCTAGACTGCAAAGGGCATTAGGAGAAACATGGACAGGTTTTAATCAGTAAGAGTCTGACGCTCCTGCCCGCTCCACCCAGAGCGTAAGATTACATTTGATAATCTCGCATCCTTAAAAAAAACAAAACAAAAAAAAACTGCAATGCTCAGCATTCAGCATTTTCCTAACTCCTTGTATAACATACTTGCTGCCCGCGACTTCATTCGCGTAGTTTTCTCACCCCGTTAAGTATGACTTTAGTTACTGCTCCGCTTCCGTGGGCCATAGCTTGATGTCTATAGCCTATTGCCTATACTATCACTCATAAATCAAGCTATAATATACAAAGAGCGACTGCTACAACAGAGTTCCTGGGTTCAATTTCCAGGTCGAGCAAAAAGTGTTATTGGGTGTTTCTATGAAATTCTCAGTAGCAGCTCGGAGTTAGGATTTGTGCCCGGTTAATGGCAATAGGCTCGCCTCCCATTAAATGGAACCTAAACATACCGGCGAACTATGGGTTTACATTGATACACCTCTGCCTAACCCTTCGGGGAATACAGGCGTGAGAATTTTTCCGATCCAACTGGAAGTTCCAAACTTCAGCGCTTTTAAACAAACGCACAAACAAAAACTCTTCAATCTTATTATATTAGTATTTGGAACATTTGCACGTAGTCCTTCGCCTTGCACTTTCTTATCGTGGCCATTGTGAGTGCCCGTGACCGAATGAACACAATCAGGTACCTGCTGATGGTAGCTTCTTCTTCTGTTACAATAGAACGCAAAGATATCGCAGGTACTCTAAACCTGTTGGTGCGTGGGATTTTATTTTTTGTTTTGGACACACAGTTGTTTTAAAAACAGTATTTTTAATGTGAAACTAAATTGTAATTAAAATAAATTAATAAAATTCAAATACTACATCCCCCTTCCCCCATATTTTGATTTCTCAAAAGAAAAAATGTTATGACAAATTGTTAAGCGCGCGTACGCACATAAATATTTGTTCGGAAAATCGAGGAATAGTATTACATAGTGATTGTTTCATTATCGACTCTCACTCTGTAATGACTTATTATATTAGGTAAAACCGAGGACAATGGCACTTGACCAGTTTTCAATCTTTTTACTAAAGGAGTAAGGGTGAAAAGAGGTTCATCGTAATTGTGTCCGCGATTGTCGATTGCCGTATATTTTTTTAATTCTGTCTTATTTTATGGTCTCCTACTAATAAATCTTTCGAAATTATAGAAATTTTTAATTTACAAGATTTTATTTAAAAAAAAAACTTCTATGCGTTTTTCGAATAAACATAATTTTTGTAATACATACTCGTAGAAAGTGAATAGACGAATTTATTTCGTTGCAACTATTTAAAACCACTTTCTACCTGTTTTTACTTAAATTTCACGAACCTACTAAAGATATTATTTAAAATATAATCATAACATAATATATACCATCACGCCTGTATTCCCCGAAGGGTTAGGCAGAGGTGTACCAATTGTACACCCACAGTTCGCCGGTATATTTAGGTCCCATGTAATAGGGGGCGAGCATATTGCCATTAACCGGGCACAAATCCTAACTCCGAGCTGCTACTGAGAATTTCATAGAAAAACCCAATAACACTTTTTGCTCGACCTGGGAATCGAACCCGGGACCCCTTGCACAGCAGTCGCACTTGCGACCACGAGACCAACGGGGCATTTATAATAGTAGTAACATTTATTCACGAAGAACTGAACGAAAGAATCGCAAGCAGAATCATCATCAATGGACCACAGATAACGAACCCGCAGCTTGTAGGATCCCTCCACTATGAGTGTAATGAATTCTACTGAGAGTTAGGGAGACGAAACGTTGGTACAGTCAGCCCATATTAAAACTTAAACTACGAAAATCACCCTTATGGCAACGAAATAAAAGCGCTGTCAGTGTCAACGTTGAACTGTGTTACCATGTGCTGCTGTGCGATTCTCTAAAATGCAAGCTCGAAAACGAGTCCCACTTCGATAACGAACCAACTTGTCATTGGCTTAGTATTCGTTCGCCGTGGTGACGTCACCGCGGCGAACGAATATACACCAATGACAGGTAGGTTCGTTATCGAAGTGGGACTCGTTTTCGAGCTTGCATTTTAGAGAATCGCACAGCTGTTGTGCGTACAGTTAAAGGCCTACGCAGACCGCGGCATCGACAAATCCGCTGCATCATTTAAAAGCATAGCAATTTATGTCGTATTTCTATACAGATACGTTTGAATATCCTTTGGTAAATATTTAAATCCTTTGCTATGCCGTCCCGGTTTGCATCGGCCTTTCATTCCGTGGAGGAAGGGAGACAGACGTTAATAATAGAAGTTTAAACCGGAGGGGTATGTCAGTCAGATCAGTGGGCTCTATTTTTACGATTATCGTCATCATTGACATGCGAGCTTTGATTAAGTAAGTAATCAGTTACTGTACTAATGACTGGAAGCGTGTAAACAACTCAAAGTCAAGTCGAAGTCAAATCAATTAGATCATGAAAAGGTACTTTTGAATTTTATTTACAAGAGAGAATAAAAGTTATAATATTGAATCTGAATGCTCATTTCAACAATCCTGTACAATAAATGTAAAATATAATATAAAATTGGAAGTACTGATCCAGTTTCAGTAACGTTACTAAATGTATCTTTATTAATATATTAATAATCTATAATTCTATACTAATTCAATAATAGTGAAGAGCTTTTTGGTTTTTTGTGTGTTTGTTTAAACGCGCTAAACTCTGAAACTAACCGTCTCTGATTGAAAGATATGTACTTTTATATGGTAGCCAGATTCGTGAGGAATAGTACAGGCCAAAGAAAAGCACGCTTCGTCACACGGGAGCGGGGTAGTAACCAAAGACGTAAGATAACGCGGGTGAAAAAAAAAACACCCGTTATATTGTAAATAAAAAGTTGTTTTCTAATTTTCTGTTATGCTATCCTGTAGTTACGTTAGGTACTTTTATGCATTAAAAGCTCTACAGAATACGTGTGTAGATTTCTTAGATTTACCAATGATTCCAATCCAACACACCAAGAAAACACTTTATTTTTCAACTAGCAGTGCCCCGCGGTTTCACTCGCGTTACGATAGGTTTTTGGTTACTGATCCGTTCCGTGGCTCACAGCGCGATGTTATGTATTCTATAATATGTTATTCTGATGTATAAGCTACGGAATGTCTCGCAGAGCGATTATTTTGCGGCCAAATTATTTTAAAACTGTAATATCTCCCAAGATATTCATTGAAATTAAATGATGTAAAGGGTAATTTCATGCAAAATTGAACACTTGTGATGAATAACGTATTTATGTTGATAAGGATTAATACTATTTCCATAAAACACCTTCGCAAATAATGCATTATTTTAAAACAATTTTTCTGGCCATAAAAATGGCTATAGTGAGTCAACCTTAAAAGTTAGGCATTTACTACCGCGGACTTTTTTTTAGTATATTTTGAGAGGAACAATTCTCTCATACATTATTTTTGCGTAACTTTAACCGTTCACGCAGCGCACGCAACGAAAGCCCTCAAAAAGAATATTTTTTCCCGTTTTTGCCACATTTTTCATTGCTGCTCCGCTCCAATTGGTCGTAGCGTGATGTTATATAGCCTATAGCACTCACGAATAATGTAGCTTTCTACCAGTGAAACAATTTTTCAAATTGGTTCTTTACTTCCGGAGATTACCCCCTACATACAAACTTACAAACATACAAACTTACAAACTTACAAACAAATGTTACCTCTTTATAATATTAGTATAGAAGTATAGATTAACTGTAAAATTAGCTTTTTAGTTGATTTCAAATCAACAAATTTGTCAATTGAGTTGGTAAATAGGTGAAGTCATGGTATGCTATTGCCATAATCTATGGGGAACTGTATTTTGACAGCTCATAAAAATTGTGTCTATTGACTGGTGGTATACTACACCCGTATTAGTTCTAGAGACCTTTCAAACTCAATTCGACTTTCAAAAATCCGAACTGTCAAATTCTATTTATCTGCTTCGAGCCCTCGACCTAATTTTTTTTCAGTTATTTTGTATTCAATGTGACTTTTTCAATTCAAATGTACTTTTTAAGTTTATCTTGGACATCACTGACATCGGTGAAGAAAAACATCGTGAGGAAACCTGGACTAATAATTAATTAATTAATATAAATCTCAAATCGTCAATCCGACTTGAGCAAGCGTGGTGATTAGTGCTCGTGCCTTTTCTGTATGAGAAGAGGCTTTTACCTTACAGTGGGATACTAATAGTCTGGTATTATTATTATTTTGTATACTAGTATTTAATTTTATAAGCTTTTTTAAATCCTATCCTACTACTATTATAAAGGCGAAAGTTTGTAAGTATGGATGTATGGATGTTTGTTACTCTTTCACGCTTAAACGGCTGAATGGATCTGGATGAAATTTGGCACAAAGATAGATTATAGTCTGGAATAACACATAGGCTACTTTTTATCCCAGGAAAATGTACGGTACCCGTAGGATAACACATCAACTGTGACGCGGACGAAGTCGCGGGCAGAAGCTAGTATTTCATAATTAGCACAAAGTTAGGCACATTTAAAGTTGGCGTAGTGGGCGTGGCGATCATTTAGCTCCGCGCAGCATAGATCCTAAATTGACTGCCTCGTGATCTCGTGGTCGCGAGCGCGACTGCTGAGTTCGATCCTTTCGGTCCTGGGTTCGATTGTCAGGTCGGGGAAAGTATTATTGTTTATTGGGATCCATTAGGAATTTCTCCGTCCCCATGCCTCGGGAATTGCGTCTGATCTCCCCCTACTTGTTTAGTGTCCATTGGAATCGATTATCGCGGCCGAAATTCGATTGGTAACAATTTTGAATTATTAAAACCTAAACTTAAAACAGTTTCACACAGAGTCAGGCGCAGTTTAGTACATTATTACAAAATAGTAAACAATTATTAATGGCAACAAAACTTTTGTTTATAATTTAAAAAAAAATGCTATGTTGTATCTAAGTAAACAAAATATTTGCGACAACCCAGATAATATTTGGTAAGTTCGTAGTGCGTTCTCTATGCAGCGTTTGTCCGGTGTCACAGATTCTATTCGTGTGAAAGTTGTTGCGTTTCCCGCGCTTCGAGTTTTGGCGGGAACTGTCGTCACCCGTCATAAAGACGGCCAGTCACAATGACGCATCGCGACGCCGGCGCCACCTACCGGCGACGTACAACACTATGCTCTTTGTTTTGAAGTTATTCGTGTCCGAACTTAGTTTGATAAAACTTTTTTTGGATTAGAAATAAAGGTGTGATGATGAAAGTATTTTTTAAGTAATCGTTATGTTCTTTGAGAGTAGGTACCTATAAAATTTTTTTTTCGATAAAACTAAGACTAACATAGTTGGAAAGTACCAAATATCGGAGCGCTTCAATATATAATGGCAACTTATTTAGCCAAATAAGTTTGAAACTCAGCTTAAGTAGAAACAATTAAACAGATAGGCATCTACGCATTACTATGTAAATGCTACGGTTAAAGTTAAGTGCGTTTGGAGCTATAGGTAAGAGTGAAGTACGCCGCAACGACTGCTCTTTATTCATTAAGCTTCACATATCACGTCGTTATGATCACGTAATGGCAAGTCGGACGCGGAAAACTTAATTCGCACTAAGCTACGGCCGATAGGAAGGAAGCGCGACATCTATGAGCCACCAGGCAAACTTCAGCGAACTGAAATGCGTTTACGATCTTTATTATCGGCAGCCGTAATACTACAAATTTAGTTCTTGCCCTACAAAAAGCGTTTCTCCTTTCATAATAATAAGAATACGTCGAGTCGGTCGGTTGGCGCGCTCGCTCGTTCGATACACACGGACGCGGCGCTGTGCGGCTGTGTGCGGGCGCGCGCCGGTGTGCGCGCGGCCCCCCTCCCCCGCCCGCGCGCCCCCGCGCCCCCCTGCAGCCCCGGCCGGCCGCGCGCCGCGCGCCCACCGAACGTAGCTTTCTGTTCACTTATATAACGACATACATATATAAACGTGGTAAATAATATACGCTGTGAATAGCGAGCCATGTGCTGCCACCTAGCGGCCCGGACCGACAGCGCGGCCACAGACTACATTGCTCTGTTTCCAGATTTTCTTTTCGTTTGACACCATGTTTGTGGACCATAACTGTGAAATTATTATTTTATATGAATTGTTGATGATGCCGGAGGAAGGGTTTTAAGAATAACTTGTTTCGGTTTAAGGCTGAAGCGTGCCGTGGCGTGGGATCGCGATCGGTCTCTATGCGACACTTTGACGTTTAGGACGGGAGTTGCGTCAACTTTTCAATAACAATTCAAATGGCCTAGGGTTCGTAGCGGCGTAGCACGCAGTCGTTGATGTCTTTTGCAAAATAAGAGCAATTAAGACATCTCGGGGTTACGAGTGCTACGCAGTTCACGAACTAGACGCGTTTCAATATAAATATTGATGTTTTTGTTGCTTATAATATCTTAACAAGAAATGAGAATTTACGAGAAATTGTTATCGTTATATGATTCAATATTTATTGAACCATTTAAAAAAAAAACATAATGACAACAAAGTTTGTAAATAAGTTCCTAGAAAAGCTGCTTTATTAAATAAATATTTTATCTCTTTCACCGAGTTTTACCTTCAGTTTTCCCAGAATTGGTACCTTTGTTCTTGTTCTATGGAAAGTACGTCGAGCGATTCGCTCTGAGCTGGTTTTCATGGCTCGAGTTGCTCGCGTCTAAGTGGCTTGGCTCCAGAAGTCGAATGAAACTCGAGCGTGACTAGGAACGGAGAGTATTTCGAGCAACCAGGCGTGAACACGTGACGTGTTGCAAGTTGCAAGCGACAGAGCAACAGACTCACGCTGTTCAAACATAACAGAACGCGGCCATCTTTAATTTACTGTCATTAACGCATCATGCATTGTTTTGTAGTTTCACTTGTTTGTGTAGAATTTGGGAAATGTTTGAGAGTTAACGTAATAATGAAATGTGAGATTATTTATTTGTTTATATAGTTTTAAATTTTACTTGTTGTTAGTACGTTTGTGTCTCTAATGACGGGTAAAAGTAAAGATATCTGTAAGTTTTTAATGAGAGTTAATGAAGTAGGTACAAATAATATTATGTCTAATTAGCTGATTGTAAGTTCGACTAAAGATTTGAAATTCGGCTGTTATGAGCATTTTTGTGATCTAAGGGTAACTGGTAATTTCTAATGATATTCTAATGTTAAGAAACTCAAGCATGGCAGATGCCATATTTAGAATCTCTCCATCATTTTGTACAAAACCACCACACGTTGTTTTCGCAAAACTCATATACAAATGTATTTTAATATTTGTTTTAATGAGCACGCAATTATTTTAGTGGTGCATCAGTTTTCTGTCAACCTTTGCGATTAACACGCAAACTCGAATCGTTTCCACTCGCAGTGACTCAACTATGAGAGGATAGCTCACAAAACTTCAAAACTCTTCGTTCCACTGCTTTCCTAAGGTTACTTTCGCAGTCACGTTGCAGAAACAACGCGATGAACTGTAAAAAGTCTTGAAACTCGTGTTTCGTTCGTTCGTGGTAGAATTTCTGGGATTAGTGACTACTACAGTTCTCAAGCTCGTGCGTTTATCGTTTCACGTGAGATTTGCTTTGGGAAAGGTGAAAGTGAGTGAGTTTACTAGTGAGTTTGAGTACAATAGTTGCGTGTTTTGTTTGAGTGTTCGAATAGAGGCCGCGGCAGAGCGTCGACTTTGAATGATAGTCCAAGACGGACCGAATGAAGGGGAATGACATCTTTTTCGGACTTTGCTGCATGTTGGTGCCAGATGACAGACTAAAAACTCTTTTCACGTACACTGCTGGCCAACTACCACGGGTCTAGCGTCCTGTTGATATGGAACACGAGATGTATAGCGTTGTAAACAGTCCAGCTAGTGTTGTTGCTGTGTTGAATGTGTTGTCGAGTAGGTATGAGTATGAGTCGCTCTATTAGATTAATTTCTTGTGTTGTTTATATCAGTAACGGAGCGAATTGGTGACAAATAGTAGGTATGTGTGGAGTCATGCTTAACAGTTTCAATTTGTTTATTTATTGATAGTTTTTTGTTGTTCGAAAAGTTTGAAAAGTTAGGAAAATATTCCTACTTGAGAAGGATTCTACCTCAGTCATCTAAAATGACTACAACACAAAGATAGAACCACAACTCTACCATACAAGACCATAGTCAACAAGTCTCCAAACTTTTTCAAAGTTCTTCAAACTTTTTGTAGCGAGTCAACAGCACCAATGCCGTGACCTGCAGACCCCTCCGTGGTCAGTCAAATCGCTAACCATGGACTTGTTTCGCGATTGGCAATACGTCGATCTGTCTACGACGATCAATTGTAAACCCTAACCGCAGGGCACAAGGCCGCATTCACATCGTTATCACGCGCAGTGATAACACGCCGACTCGGCGCACTCATAAATGAAAACATATGTTTACAATCACACGGGCCGCTCTATCGAGACAGCGACGCCGACGCTTCGAGATCAACTCGTGCAAAAAT
Source organism: Caradrina clavipalpis (assembly GCA_932526535.1). NCBI lineage: Eukaryota > Metazoa > Arthropoda > Insecta > Lepidoptera > Noctuidae > Caradrina > Caradrina clavipalpis. The sequence continues at coordinate 8,501,247 of OW052107.1, read as the reverse complement.
AGGTTAACAACGATACGCGGTGTAGCGTCGCCGTCTCGTTGACGAAAAAGAGGCGTTATTTCAAAATACCTATTTCGGAATTTCAGGACCGAAATCAACTTCATAACAATTAACGATACGACCCCCGCCTCTAAATTCCTCGCCCCGAGCGTGCCCGCTATACGTGGCGGTACGACGCCTTCGCATAGATAGAATAGAGAGCGGTTTCGGAACGCACCCGTACAGGCGCGCGGCTGTGTGCGCGCGCGGCGGTGTGCGCCGTGTCCGTGCACGCGCACACACGCGCGCCGCCGGTGAGCGCTGTTCACCGCACTCTGTGAGCGCAAACAACCATCTATAAGGCCACGCTATAGCTGACGGAGGGACGGGCCGCGCCACGAGCCGGTCGCATATTTGGGTTTTTCTTTGTTCATGTTTATATCTAGGTAGCGACAGAAGTTTTGGAGAAATGAACGTGTATGCGCGCTGTGAATAGAGATGAACTTCTTAGTAGAGTTTTACACCTTGTAAGATTTACGCCCGCTTCAGGGTTTTTAATATTTTTATATCTACTTAGAAAGAAAATATATTAAATTTAGTTAAATTCGCAGAGTATTTTGTTTAATCTTGTGATGAGTATTTCTTTATTTTTTTTATTATTTATCTTTTGATTAGTGGTAGAATGTTTACTGCAGTATTTATTTCAGCATTCAGCGTCTGAGAATCAATAATTTACTTAAATTATTTCATAAATCGATTTATTTGGCATTAAGAACTCAATTCTATTCCTATTGATCATTTTAATGTTTGAAAATTGTAAAAATCTCTCTAAGTGGTTGGTAATATTAGTACGTAGTTGTTTGGTAATATTTATTTTTGTCTTAGTATTTTAAAGCTACGTAATTGTTTTTGTTACAATTTAGATCATCATGTCTTAGAAATTACGAACGATGGCCTACATTGCAATATTACTACATTTAATAATTGATTTGTGCTAGAAAATCTCCAAATAAGATTAACCAAATCCTTTCTGCCTACTATTTTACCCACCGACTTAATAATAATAATAAAATGTTCAAATATGATTGGCTAATTTGCTTTGCAATTTGGCAATTCAAAACTTATTATGAGCTGTTATTTTAGTTTGAGATTTTGGTTTGATATCTGACCCGCGTTAATTAACCAATAGAAAAACTTGGTTGGTTTCTTAAATAAATTATTTAAATGAACAGAACCATGGATAACTCGAGAGCAACGAAATATTTTTAATGTAGAACTCCTATATTATTTGGAGAACATAGTAAATACTGAACCGATACCGTACGTCAGATACTGTTTTTAAGTGGAAAAAATAAAAGACCATGTTTTCTATGATTATTATGATGAATATCTTTCTGGCACATATCCAGTAAGTTTTTCATAATAATATGGTAAGGATATTACTCCGTTGCTCTCGATAAAATAAAAAATAAAATCAATTGTGAATATATTTTCGCGTATGTTGTAGTTTTTAAATATTTATAATTGTTTTGAACGTATTCAATGAATACGGTTAGTGCAGAGAAGGTAAGAATATGCAGATGATTAAAGGATTTAAAGAAAAAATATTTGTTTGTTTTTTTATTGTTTTTAAAAATATAAATGATATGCAAAATATATTATTGTTAGTTCCAAATGGGTATTCTAAGTTAAAATATTGTATGTAACATTGTTATAAAAAATGTGACATTTTATAAATTTCGGAAAAAATTGAGACACAAGACATACCCCATATAGCTTCAAGGAAAGCTTACCCTATACTTTATATTTTAACAAAAGAACCGAATCCATAACTCTTTCTACAAGATTAAAAAATCGAAAATAAGCTTCCCATACAAACTAAATAGCAAAACCGTATACCGGCTTGAGGCGCGGCGCGGCCGGTATATTTCCGACATAATACCGCTGCGTCGAGCGATTACTACTATATATTCTATATACATTTAATAGCTATACAGGCGCGCATAGAACTGGCCGTACTTATGTGAGCGCTACGTGGCGCGCTCTGGTGGCGCTGTAGCGCTTCACGACTTGCGACCGTCTAACGATACTTGGGAGTGTAGCGCTGCAGCGCAACGCTTTCTAGGTAGCCGGCTTATTATTATCGTAGATTGGCGTCGGCGCAACTACACGGCGTTAGAAGGACGTTCCGTTTTAAATATCAGGTTTTATTATTATGAAGAGCGGCGCAGCGGAGTGCGGACGGCGCGGCGGACGGTTGCGTGCGATAACATTTGACATTCGTAATTACTCGAGCGCGGACGGCGGTGCGGCGCAGGCGAGGCCGGCTCCGCGGACATTCCGCCGGAGTCCGTGGGGCCGGACAAAGAGGTCGCGCGTTGCGTCAGCGACCGCCGAGCAGCGACCAGCCGCTTGACAATCGCGACGCGCCGTGCACGCCGCGCCGCCGCGCCGCCGCCGACGTTTCACATACACTGCCGAAATATACACTAGCCTTGACTAACATTGTCGAGTATTTCTAAACGCACAACGCTAGTCATATTTCCGCATGTCGTAGCAAATGTTGTGAAGTCGTCAGTTTGGCATGATAGCGAACCCAACTTAGTCAGACTTCAATTTTCGTAGAGCCCTAATTAAACATAAAAGCACTAATTTTAATTAAACGATTTTAATCAGAGAGAGAAATTAAAACTTGTTTTGTATTTCTCATCGTTTCGTTCTCTAAAATTTTGTTTACTAAATCCAAAATTTCCGAATGACGCTTAATGAGTCTGAAAATTCAAGAAAGGACGTTCGGGGGGATTTCGGCCTTAGTAGTTAGGCATAAGGTCTATAATGAGAAGAGTCGAGGTTGTATACGTCAGCCGATGTCAAAGAGCAGAGAGGCAGAGAGAGATAAAACGTTGGAGGAAAACATTGCGAGCGCTACGCCGACACCGGGACTCGTCTCGACTCGATAAAAACACGAAATTATAACGAGAAAACGTCGTCTTCGGCATCGTCGTAGGGGGCTATTTTGGACGTCGCTGTAGCTTGCTCGTTCTTTGTTTACGAATGTGGCGTCGCTCCTTCGAGCGGAGCAATGAATTAGGCTTTGTTTGTGCCAAAAAAAGGTTACCAATCTTCTTTATATCGCTCTGTAATGTTGTAGAGGTAAGCTTTTCTACTAATTCGTCGTCAATTGCTTGATCTTGAATTGTGGAGGATCCTCTCAGGGTAGCCTCGCCGTTGTTCTATTGGTTCTAATGTCATTGAGTCTGATGCCAAGAGCAGAAAGTTTACGAACCTTGGACGGTTTGATTGAAAGCGTGGGGTTTGGCTTACTGTGCCATAGTCTATCTACGTTTTTACATTTTTTCTACTGTAAGTGTATTTCTCTGGAACATTTCTTTGTCAGATTGGGAGTTGGTTTAAATCAATGAACATCTAATGTTTTATTTTTCAAACATAGAAGGTCAGGTCTGACCGTGGATAATTTGTGACTAGACACGAGACTGTAGCTCTTGACTTTGGTCTTGTTCTGAATTTTGGATCTGACATTGTTTTTTTATGGCAAACAAGCTGATGGTCCACCTGAAGTTAAGACATAAAGAAATTATTTCTAAAATTCCGTAAATAAAGATTATTGAGACTGTTAATACTAAAATGACTTCTGAATCTTCTGTTTTTTAAATCCGTATTTCAAGGTTATAGAATTTTGGTCAAAAAAATGTGTATATATTATGTTAAAGAACCACAGACGTAGAAATTTAGCACCTAATCTATGGAGTTGATCTTGTGGGTCCCTGCGAATGGGACCAACTCTCGTCTGTGGGTGAATTTGGTTGGTATTCCCGTTATCTAAGGCCGTTGCCAACCGGTGTACGCAATCGTCCTACAGGTTGGGCACGGTTTGGACGTCTCTGTTATGGGGCAAGCAGAGTTAGTGCTACGGTGGTTTTTAATCCCATGTAGGTCAATGACCTAATGGTGTAAGATTAGTACCGTACAATAAATGATTAGAACTAACCTATCCTTATAAACTACTTAGTAATAATACATTTGTATTTATATTTTTTTTATTATAATTTATCATTTAATTTATTAAAGCGGAAGATTTTTTGTTTGTTTTTTTTTTTTACACGCGCTAACCTCTGAATCTGCCAGTCTGATTGGAATAATTCTTTTTGTATATGATAGCTAAGTTCAAGAAGAATAGTATAAGCTTTATAACATCACGCTACGATCTACAGGAGCGGAGCAGTAACCAAAGACGTAACTACAGCTAGCTTTATATATTTTTGTGTATAAATAACAGCAGTTTGTACGCTGGTTTTTTATCGAAACGATGTAATATGAGTAGGTATGGGTACATATAAAAACATTTAAACATTCACACAAACTTTTCAAGCTTATTTTGAATGTTTGCTTAATTGGGAAATCAAAATATGTACCTACTGTGTTATCGGACAGAATTGATTTGATAATTTGGATTTTTGAACATTTGTAAGCTTAAAATATTTATTTTAATTCATGTTGTTTTCAATATTATTTGGAATTGTGTAATAAAGTTTACCTTTTAGTAATTTTCTTGTTTTTTTCACATCCATAACCTAAGGCATATAATGTACCAAAAAAAAATATTATTTACAAATAAAATATTGATACTTAATAACTTCATATTTTCTCAGGTTTCCATTTTTTTCACAAAAATCCTCTTTGAAACCCCATCGATGTCCTTTTGTACATAAATGAATAGGACTGTTTGTTTCTACGCCGACAATTGACCTTTGACCTTTCCTCGAAAAATAAACCTAATGAATAAGAAAAAAAAATGGCGACCGGTCTACACAGCTGAATATCAACCACATAGTTATAAAAATCATCTCATCAATATAATTGCAATCAGCAATTCCACCTCAAGGATAAGCAACGTGGCGCAACGCGAGAATCAAACCCCGAACCTCGACGTCAGAAGAGGCACCTTCTACTAGACAAACGAGGCAACCCAAACCTGTTTATTCTACCTAAATCCATGATCGCCAGCTAGACAGTTACTGTCAAAACATCCGTCAATCCAAAATAAATTTTATGTCTATTAAAATAGAGTCCATATTCCATTGTCGTGTAACTCATTAACATATAGTCAAAATTGTTATCGTCACTGAGCTGTGTGGACGGTAGAAATATTGTTTTAGATAAGTACCAACGATGCAGTGGACTTGAGTCGGCCAGCTGAAAAGTTCAGGGTTCAAAACTTGACTGGTTCACTTATAGAAGCAGGTCAAAGGTAAGGTGAAGGGACCTTGTGGGTTCGATGACTTTAATTGAGAGGTGAAAATATGGTGACGTCATAGTCTTTGTATATTGTTTGGTTTGTGGTTTGGGTAATAGATTTAATATATTATTCAGATAAATAGGTACATACACATAATCACTAAAGTTTATAAAGAGTAAGTATGTACCTACCTAGAGGTGATAATCTCTTCTTATCATAGACTCCCGTCTTCAGTACTCGGCAACCCATATTTAAGGATAGAATTCTCAAAACTAAAGATTACACCGACTTCTACAAACTATATATAATCTTAAGGAAAACTAACTACGCGTAGTAACTAATTACTTATGCTAAAACATGTAAGTAAGTAATAATAATATTTTCAGTGAATACAGCTTTAAACTTCGAATGTCACTTACCCATCATTTGTGACGTCACAACGTTGGTTGGTTACAAAGGTAAAGTAAAAATAGTACAAACTCTTTACACATTTGCTGTCTCGCTCTACCTGAGAACTATAGAACAATCTCTCTTTCGACTCGAACGCGGGAACTTACCTAAGCAACTAATGAGTTTTTATATTTTACGTAACGCTATCGTTACGCCTCTTATCCTTGGGTGAGTAGGCAGAGGTCATAAGTGAAGTTGTAGCTAGCAGAGGGGGTCTGGACGCAGAGATATGGGATTGGGTTTTTGGAAAGACGGTAATGATTCTCAATATAAATTAAAAAAATAAGTTCTCTTACATAATGATGGATAAAACTTCAGAAATTTTCCTAGATTACTCTAACATCATTCTTCTTAGCGCATGGACGGCAAATATAAATACTCATTAAAAAAATATCATTTTAATATCATTGTATATAAACGGTGAATGGCCAAAACTTCCATGGATTCAGTTCATGATTTAAGGCAGAAATAAAGATAATTTTTTTCGTTGATATTTGAAAAAATACTGCCCTTCTATACATAAAAGGAACAGTTACACGGACACCAAGGCGATTAAAAATAAACTTTTCTTTTATACAAAAGTGCATCTACACAGAATAAATGTATGGAAGAGCTCATTTTTTGACATTAACCGACTAAAAATATTAACGCTTCTAGAATCATTTAGCTCCGAGTCCATGGTAAGAGTCTTCCTTGCGATTCGTGCCACTGTGAAGTTTTACATAAAATATTTTTCCGCCTTTTTTTGAAACATGACAGACTAGTAAAAAAGCAAAAAAAAACTCCCTGCTAAAGTATTGGAAAGCTCCGTTTACCGTCCTAATTCAAAATTCCGCGAATTTTTGTAGTTCCAAAAATATCGACCAATATGTTTGTTTACGTTTAGGCTACCTACGATGAAGCTGGCATAGTCTTACTTCTCAGTATAAGCCACTAACTAAAACCAAGTAAAAAAAAATGGTTTCTTCTTTTTTTCTTAGATTTCAACAACAATACCAGCCTATAATTGTTCCACTGCAGGACAAACGCCTCTTCTCATACAGAAAAGGTACAAGAATTGATCACCACGCTATTACCAGTGAATGGCAATTTCAGACTTACATTAATTATAAGTCCAGGTTTCCTCACCATGTTTTCCTTCACCAAAATCAGTGATGTCCAAGATAAATTAAAAAAATACAAATTAATTGAAAAAGTCGCATTGAATACCACAAAAAAACAGAGGTCTTGACAGACAAATAGACTTTTTCAGTTTGGATTTTTGAAAGTCGAATAAATTGACTTTGAGACGTTTCTGAGAGAACCAATACGGATCAAACACCACCAGTCAATTGACATACTTTTTATGAGTTGTCAAAACGCGTTATCCCCATAGATTTGTATGGCAATAGCTGGTATGGTTGCTGGTTCGATACCGTGCTAGTGTCAATTACTAGCCCGGTATCAAACCAGAAACCCCATCACAAGAGGCGGAACAGTGACCACTGGACCATCACAACCCGTAAGATGACACATTAGGTTTCAAACATACAACATTAGATTTAAATTACCATTAGAAACATATCGGCGAACTGTGGGTGTATATTAGTTACACCTCTGCCTAACCCTTCGGGGAATACAGGCGTGATAGTATGTGGTATGTACTATTAGTATCATGAAGTATCCTCGATATCCTGTTACTAGGCCAATGAAAAGACATTATATTGTTAGCATATCCTTCGAAGTGTAAGAAAACTTTTGCGCAGAAGTAACTCTGGCATTAGCAATTCACGGTATTATCGAAAAATCCTTGAAAACTCCGACTACGCGGCCGCCCGGCTCGGTTCAATAGTTAACACTTCATTTTGAACTCATGGTAATCAGTTAACAATAGTTTAACTTGAAGTTTGGCAGCTAAGGAGTTAAGTTAGTTTCATACCAGTCTGTTAGGGAACAAACGTTTAGCAAACGTCTGTACTTTTGTGGGCCAGTCGTTGACATGGTATTTTTTTCTTTATCACTGGATGGCAAGCAAGCCTACGGTCCACCTGATGTTAAGTAGTCACTGCTGCTTATCATATAGTAGACATCTGCAATACCAGAGGCCTTGCAAATACGTTGCCATCCCAAAGACAAAGTTGAAATGTCTCATGTGCCTGTAGTTACACCGGCACCCACACCAAACCGAAACACAGCAACGCTGCTTTGCGGCAGAAATAGGTATGGTGGTAGTAGTTGTCTTGCACGCGGATGATGTCGCGGGCAAGCTAGAATTACACGCATATAGTAAGAATAACATTTTTTTTAAGTTTTAAAATAACAGAGTTTTTTGATAAAAAGAAAAGCATTTATTAAATAGAAGTGTTCTTAGGCGTAGTTTATCGATTGGCTGATATTTTTAATACGACATAGGCCGTTCTCATAATTATTATAGTTCACGAGAAGACTAAACGTCTAGCCATTATCACTATACCTAGTACTTCCTCTATATTTTTTTTAACTTTGGATTTTCATCAAATGACTTCTTTCGCTCTGGGCGGAAGGGTGTGTCAGACTTTTACTGACTAAAAAAAAATAAAAAATAATGCCGTTAGAGTTCCAGGGCTGCGGTAACTCTTTTGAACAAATTCCGCAACCCTGACAGAGTATTCTACCATGCCTGTTTTATTTTCATAGACTATCGACTGCTTCCAATCAAGCCAAGTAAGTGTTGTGATGGCCCAGTGGTTGAGGCGCCCGCCTCTCATGCTCGAGGTTGTAGGTTCGCAACCGGGCACGGGCAAGTACCAATGTGACTTATTCTAATTCATATGTACTTTCTAAGTTTATCTTGGACATCACTGACATCGGTAACCATGTCAGAGGCCCTTGAGGCGGTTAAGAAACTCTGATTAGGGTGCGTGGGGTCGTTTAGACCTTACTGCCCACACGATAAAGAAGAAAGAATCAAGCCAAGGTTTCGCTACAATTTTCAGAAATGGTAGTTAGCTGATAAAAACGAAAAACTACTTGACAAACCGAGTGTTTTGATTTGTATCGTTTGTAATAGTGATTTATGGCGCCTAGCACTAATCACGCAACTTGAGGTACTTCACTGGTTTTTGTTCTATCTCCATGACAGTTTCAAGTGGTAGGGTTTCTAAATTTCATGGCGTTTAAGTACTTTTAAGGAGAATTTTGACAACCCTTGACAAATTTATTTATGGCTAATTTATTTCCTTTGGGTTCGCGATAATAAACTAAAATGGATTTGGTTTTGGGATCATAAATTGGTCCTAACTTTTGAGACTATTTTCAAAATGTCGTGATGGACCATTGGTTAAGACGCCCACCTCTACTTCATGATGTTGCGAATTCGAGATCGAGCATGTGATGTGACATTTTTAATTCGTATGTACTTTCTATGTTTATTTAGGACATGACTGACATCCGTCAAGGAAACTTGTGGTAACAAACAGAGTGAGGAAATCTGGACTTCATAATTAATGTTATTAAAGTCTTAAGTCGCCAATCTGCCTTAAGCAAGCGTGGTGATCAATGCTCTCGTGCCTTCTCTGTATGAGGCATTTGTCCTGTAGTGGGACAATAAATATTGTTTCGTTTTCTTTAACTGCCTCGTTGGCCTAGTGGTCCTGAGCGCGACTGCTACGCTAGAGGTCCTGGGTTCGATTCCCGGGTCAGCAAATGTTATTGGGTTTTTCTATGAAATTCTCAGTAGCAGCTCGGAGTTTGGATTTGTGCCCGGTGAATGGCAATAGGCACGCCCCCTATTACATGGGACCTAAATATACCGGCGAACTGTGGGTGTACATTGGTACACCTCTGCCTAACCCTTCGGGGAATACAGGCGTGATGGTATATATATATGGTTGTTTTCTTTATTATTCTCTCTTAAAGTAGTGGATGTAATATTTTGACACTTTTCAACCATCAAATCAACATTACATAGAACATGCGTCATTTGGAATCAAAAAGCAAGTATTCTTTCAAAAAATATCGCAACAAAAAGTGTTATATTACTATAAAAAATAAAGCTAAGTCGCAGCCAATCTGCCAGATTCAGCATTCAGGTCAGGGCCAACAGAAGCGAGCCAAGGAGGGATTTATCAGAGCCTGTGAGTGCTCCCGGGGACGTTTAGCTATGAGATAGTCGAGGAATCTCAATTCTAGAACTAGTTTGGTTCTGTATCCTGTTTTAATGGTGATAGATAATGTGCGTCATTCCTAGCTGCAAAAAAAAAAAATGGATCGACCAAGCAATTGGGACATTTGTCTAGAAGGGCATGTTTGAATCATGCTCTTTATAAGGTTAATATAGAAGAAAGATCATTTTTGGTATAATGTTAACACCAGCCACTGTAGGGTAAAAGCCTCTTCTTATACAGAGAAGGCATGAGCATTGAACCAAACTCGCTCAAGGCGGATTATTGACTTCAAATTTATTTTAATGATAAGTTTAAGTTTTCACACAATGTTTTCCTTTACTGATGTCAGTGTTCAATGTCTAAGATAACTTAGAAATACTTAGATTAGAAAGTAGTTACATTTAAATTAAAACGGTCACATTTTAAGCAAATAATCAATTATAACTCGAGTGACCTGAGGGTAAAATGGGACTAATTCCAATCAAAAAGGTAGATGCGGAAAGTAACTGTAGTGGACTGAATTTCAAAGATTTAAAAGTAACTGGAACTGTATGCTAGTACTTGGCTTATGTCAACCAGTGGGCAGTATAAAGCTGATTGCTTATAATATAAATGTTTGTTCTATCCAAGCTACGTCGGTACCTCAGAAGTACTCAGGTAAACTATTTCCTTAATCATTACTTAGAATTTTCCTGGTCTATTGCTAGTACTTGCTTGCTCAATGGTTTGTACTTTAGTTCAGCATTCGGTTTCTTAATCTATAGTATGGCCTATCTGAGCTTGGCATCAGGAAAACCTGGGTTTAAATATGACGTCAGCAGTACACGCCTTGTCCTATATGACCTAAAATTATCCTGTTCTGCAGTGACTGTATGTATGGCAGGTTCAATTTTGTTATCTGGTTGATATAAAAATTGTATGACCAGATGTATGAAAGTGGAGGAGGCGAAAGGAGTATGTAAGGATCGTAGCACGTGGAGATCTGTGGTTTCTGCCTATCCCCGTAGGAAAAAGACGCGAGTTTATGTATGTATAAAAATAGAGAAAAAAAAACTTTTTCAAATCAAAGAAAACAAATGTTGGTAATACAGTAATGTGTTAAATCGTAATTTTCCAAGCTACAACAGATTGGCGGCGCAATATCGCAAACTACGTACCTACATACAAAATTATACCTATTTAATTTTTGTACGGAATTCTTCGAACAAATTGTTCTCGTGCGGTACACGTAGTGGAAATTGAAACTAAGTGTGTGTTGTAGATAAGAGTGGCAGAACTGTGTAGAGACTAATCAACTCTAATAAACGCTGATGGTGACGACTGACGACGCGGGAATTAACCTTCGGAGAATTACACATACTTGACTGGCCCGAGTGTCGAGTGCCAGTGCCGGGAGGCGACACCGAAATGTACACCATGCGTTCGACAAACACAGGCTGTCTCATCTGAAAATTACGTAGACAACACTTTGACAGGCGAAAGAATAAAGAATACATCAAAGCGTATAAATTAGCGAACAGCCGAATAATACTTTTGCGACAGAACATTTTAAGCGTGGAATTTTCCATACATTATATCCTTGTTTCACTCGTCTTTGGTTTTAGCAAGAGAGACACAAAATTCTAATTAAAAGTACTTAAATCTATTATAAGATAATTTCACGTTGTACATTTACGTTTTTCATTGAAAACTTGACACAAGGTAAAGGTTACTCATTCATGTCATTAAGCGGTCAATAATAAAGTGTTATTTTTAGCGGGTGTTACGTCACGTCTTTATCACAGCTACGTCACAACAGCTGATAAGAACCGCAAGCTTTTGAAATATTACGTATGTAACTTTGAACTCGTGCCGACTCTCTGTGGTTGGTACTAATTAATAGTATCGGTTCGGTGTGCGTTGTTTCTTAGAATATGTATTGAATTTCTCGGAAATAAAAAAGTTGGCGGTATTCGTGATTTTGTAGTCCATTGAGATAATAATATGGACTATGTCTCGTTCTAATCATCACAAACGATTTTGTACCTAAGTGTAATATGATTTAGATTCAAAGGGAAACTGACTAAAACGATGGTACAGTTTAAATTCATAGTATGCTACTAAGTACAACACAGGTACAAATTACTTGGCCGATTTTACTGAAAGCATAATATGTACGAGTATCAACAATCATTTATTTTTTTCAAGGGTAGGTACTCACATTTATTTTCCATCGTCATAATAATGTTTATGTAACGCCACTGTAATAGAAACCCAAAAAGTACGTACTGTCTCGCGTTACCACTGTTGCCATGGTAACTTGACCGAATCATACTCCGTATTTGTAATGTTTTTCGAAGTAGAAGCATTGTCAGCATTGAATAGGTATGTATGTATTCTCCAGACCGATCCCGGCCACGGCGGCTTATCTTAAGGCAGGCTAGCCAAGTACGCAGGAGATATTATAGGTGCACAAGTGTGTGCGCAAACACAGGTGCACTCCCTCTTGCCTAACTCTCATAGCCCGATAGGACGGCAATCTGACACGACCAGGGAGAGATCAGGCGCAGTACCACCGGCTTTACGTTCCTACTTTCCTAGGCACGGAGGTGTCACACCACCAACTTCCAAACTCCAGGCTGTTACTGAGAAATTTCGAATGGAAAAACCAAACAACACTTTTTGCCCGACCTGGGAATCGAACCCAGAACCCCACGCTCAACAGTCGTGCTTGGAACCACGAGACCAACGGGGCAGTTACCCCGTTAGTTAGGTATCACTCCTCTAAAGGAGGTAAGGAGGCTTTAGTGTCATTGTCTCCTCCGGTCTAAAAGTAGCGCCTCCTATTTATTTATTAATCTTCTTCGATCCTTGATGGCGAGCCTACAGGTTTTAGCTTCGATAAAAGGTCTAGTAAACCCAATTTCATATTGAGACATTTTTGACGAAGAATTCTCACAGGTTTGGAGTTTGTAAATTGCAGAATGGCCGATCTAAATTTTTATCGAATACCTAGTATTTGGATGAAAGTCTACTATCAATATAAATCTACTGCTATTAATAGGTTTCAAATGGATTTAATTCTGCCAAAATGGACTAGTTCACGTCAAAATTTATACCAGTTTTATAAGTAACTGTAATGATTTTTTGATATTTAACGGTGATGAATTTGAAATGTTTTCTAATCATAACTTTTAGATGTACTTACATTGAACTGTTATTGTTGAGACATTTGGCATAGTTTGACGTTATTTATTCAAATAATCTGAGAGAGAGACATGTAGGATGGCTCATTTTGACAGAACCACGCTCAATTGATTGCTTAGCAACTAACGTAAGCCCCTATACGAGAACTAAAGGAAAATTGACAAAAGTCTCGTGATTTTGGACGCTTAGCAAGCAAGTTCCTACACAATGCCTATCAAATTAAATTATCCCTTCATTAACTATTTCTAAATCTACGAGTGTGGAAAACCTGCTCTATCATTTTATAGGTTTACCTATGCAACACAAGCACCTATCCCTTACAGAATACATGCCCTACAAGGTCCATAATGATCTCAATTATTATATTATATTTACCAGCTAAGAATACATATGGAAAAGCAATAAATATACTGAGTATTGAGTATTGAATCGGTATTACATACATTAACTCACGACTTTTTCCCATGGTGGTAGGCAGAAACCACAGAACGCGACCTGCTACGATCCTTACATACTCTTTTCGCCTCGTCCAAATTCATACATCTTGTCATACAAGCACGCCAACTACGAGTACAGCACAAGAATCAGTATCAATTTTCCATATAATGACACGAAATAAGTCATTAACATTTGTTTCACATTAATTTTCATACGATTTGAATAAACGCTAGACGACTTTTTGCCTGAAAGCGCTGACCTCAGCGCTGTCATTGTTTTTAGGGTACCGCAACACAAAAAGGAAATGGAAGGTTTATTTCTGTATTTTCCTTATACAAAATATAAATAGGTATTACGGAATCATATTTCCCTAAATATACCCGTTTCGTATCACGAGAGTCGGTAATTTTGTACACTGTATAATGGCATTATGGAATTCAATGGCACCCATGTCCTATTATGGGACACGTGGTTGATTTATTGGTCTTTCAATAGCTTTAGTACCTATTGTAATTACCACTAATTAATTGGAATACTATTCAACGACCTAACCTAAGGTGTTGTCAGTAATTTCGATTTTGATGGCACGGTTGGCGCAGTGGTTAAGCAATTGGCTGCTGTGCTGCATGTTGCGGGTTCGACAAGAAACAAATATTTGTACGGTCTACAGATAGTTGTTGCGGGTTTGGCTGTTTCTGTATGTTTGTAAATGAATTCACGATACAGGAGAAATTCCTAGAGTGGGATAACGTATACTATTCTTAAAAAAAATACTTAAAAATTGGTGAGAGTTAATGAGCACACTCAGAACTATTTCATTGCTGTTTAAAATTAGCCTTAAGGAGCCCGTAGGTTTAAGAGTAACTTTTGCAAAAACAGTTAAAATCTATAAGTAAGTACATACACCCAACAAGCAATACAGAATGCTTCTATACCAGCATCGTAATCAACGTTAATTACAACGGAAGGACTTCGAACTTAGGACCTCTTGATCATCAAACCACTTTACTCTTTGAGCTATGATGTCTAAATATTATACATAGGTATATACTCCATCTATAGTTATACCAATCTACTAAAGCTTAAGAGTTGTTTGTTTGTTTGTATGTTTAGCGTGCTAATCTCTAAAAGTAACGATGGGATCGAAAAAAATATTTTTGTATATGACAGCCAGATTCACGAGGAAAAGTACAGGCTATATAACATTACGCTTCGACTCATAGGAGCGAAGCAGTAACCAAAGACGTAACTTAACGCGGGTAAAAAAAACCCGTGCGTAAAAAGTCGCGGGGCAGAAGCTAGTTCTTAATAACATCGTTATAACGCTATCGTTTTTTAAATGTTATCATGTAATAAGCTTCGTTATTTCACGATAAATACAAATCAATGTAAACTATTTGCAATTTGTACTAAAAAGTATCACTAAAATGCAGTTATTTCAATAATATAACTTAATGACTGTAGTTATTTGGTCGCTTTTTGTCTAATGCTCAAATAAATGGAGAATAGAGACTATATTATATTTATTTCAGATTTATACGAAAGTGTAGGGATAAAAGTACAAATAACTAGCTTCTGAATTCGACGCGGTTCGCGTGGTATTTTCACCCGTATTTGGCTACAGCGCTGCTCCCGTGGGACGCAGCGTGATGTTACGCTACGAGAAACGGGAGCTGAGTAGTAGCCAAAGAGAATAACATAACGCTGATGAAAAATACCACGCAATCGAAGTCTCGCGAATGAAGAAGCCAGTGCCGTAACAAGGGCAGTGCCAGCGGTGACTAGGCACAGGGCGCAGACTCTGGAGGCAGAAATGACCAGACCAGGACGAGATTTTTTTCGCGCAGTTATATATAAGCATAAGCTCGCACCGGGCGCTTAACAGGCTAATTACGTTACCGGAAAAAGCTAGTCCTCATATAAAACAAGTTAACTCTAATTACCAATGTCATTTTGACTATTAAACAATATCCCTTGCGTTATTTATACCGTCGCGCAGAAGAACTTTTCAAACATACGAAGCATTGGATCATCTTCGGCTTAAGATAGCAATTGGTTTATACAATACGGTCATCATCATATCAGCCGCAGGTCGTCCACTGCTGGACATAGGGCTCCCCCATAGATTTCCAAAAGGACTGGTTGAAAACGGCCTGCCTCCTGCGTCTTCGCGTATGTGGTAGGTGGTATTAATCAGGTCGTCCGTCCACCTTGTGGGTGGGCGCTGGGCGTCCTACGCTGCGTTTGTCGGTGCGTGGTCTCCATTTGAGAACTTTGTGGCCCCATCGGCCATCACACCGGTCAATCGAATTTTAATTCGGAAGACGAATATATTCCTAGGTACTAGACAAGTCATCCGAAAATGTGATAATATTACATTATGATACTAGTGAGGTGAGTTTGTCATTACGGTGGAGCCGAAGGCGAGGGCGTAATAATGCCGAAAGTGTAATGATAAAGTGTCCACGCATTTCAAACGACCTTTTTCAACACACTCACTCGTAATGTGGCTATTATTACCTGAGTCATAATTTAGCGTATATTGCACTTGAACTTTTTACATTACATTACCGCACAAGCACGGTAAGGTAAGAGTGTTAAAAAAATAAAATTTGATAGACATACTTTACAATCTTTGTTCGACCGAGGAATCAAATCTACGACTTAATACTCTGCAGCCACTCTACCAACCACTACACCCATAACACAGCCTTAAACAATACAATGAACGCACAATCCTTTTATTATATTAGTAGAGATAGTTCAATCAATGATGAGTAAGTACATAATGCCTATGTAATACATAATACGCACGCATGTGTGTGTGAAACCAATGTAATCCATGTAGTGCCCACTACACAAGCGGTTGTTGATTAATAATTTTACCAGGAGAGGCTTCCACATGAAAAATCGTGCATTGAAAATGTTTAAATTTTGCACATTGAAATGAAATACAACAGTGCTTATAAAGCCTACATAGGTCATCGTAATAGATTAACTATTTCTGTGTTATGCAATTATGAACTTTAGCGTCATGATAATACAGAACATTAATCATTACATTGGTTAGGTTTACTAATAAAGATTTCATTGAAGTTAGTTCTTCTATTATCATTTAAGGGTTGAGTCTCAAAGGGAAGGGGCGGGGTTAACTTGGCTCAATTTCAAGATTTTGGAAGGGGGTTGAATCTTAATCCAAAAATATATTGAATCATTTGTGATGATCGTGACCTCCGTAACCTAGAACCACTACTACACAGAAGATAGATCATCTCACCACTCATTGTTAACAAGAATATTTCCTTAAAGAGACACTTCTCCTATGAATCTTCTTGTTAATAATGAGTGGTCTTTTGTTTTTAAATTCAGATTCTTATGTCCTTGGTCCTTGCTTACCAGCGTTGCGGAATTTGTTAGAAAGAGTCACTGCGGCCATAGAACGCAAAGGGTATTAGGAGGAACACGGATGGGTTTTAGTCAGTAACAGTCAGAAGCTCCCTTCTGCTCCCATCTTAAAAAAATAAACAAAAAGAAAGTTCATGGTTGGTCCTTGTGCCCGGATAATAGCAATAGGCTCGCCCCCTATTACATGGGACCTAAACATACCAGCAAACTGTTGGTGTACATTGGTACACCTCTGCCTAACTCTTCGAGGAATACATGTGTGATGGTATGTATGTATGTTCTTGGTTCCATCTCTCTTGTCGACTATACTCCAGTAAGTATAAGATTGCTTATTTGCTTTGCCATAATACCTACATATATGCAAATGAGGAAATAATAAGGAAATACAAATGCACAAAAAGCAAAAATAAAACTTGTCACTTTTGCAAAAGTAAGCAAATATTTTCAGTATATTTCGGCGCGGTATTAGTTCAGATATGCTATCAGGTTTTTATCTACGTCTGATTCACCCGTCAGGTCGACAACCTGCCGACTGATTTGGCTTTCTTTGCAACCTCTGTTATGCCCAATTGTCGTGTGTATTGGTAAGGCACATAACACACACACAACGTGCGACTGATGAGCATGGGGTCCCGGGTTCGATTTCCAGGTCGGGCAAAAAGTGTTATTGGGTTTTTCCGTTAGGAATTTCTCAGTAGCAACCCGGAGTTTGGAAGTTGGTGGTGTGACACCCCCGTGCCTCGGAAAGCACGTAAAGCCGTTGGTCCCGGCTGTCATTCGTAGATCTTTGACAGTCGTTACAGATAGTCAGAAGCCAAGAAACCTGACAACCAGTCTTACCAAGAGGTATTGTGTTGCCCAGTTACTGGGTTGTGGAGGTCAGATTGGCAGTCGCTCCCTGTAAAACACTGGTATTCAGCTGCATCCGGTTAGACTGGTAGCCGACCCCAACATAGTTGGGAAAAGGCTAGGCAGATAATGATTGGTAAGGTACATATACACACGATTCCTTTCCTGTTTTTATCTATAAGACTTGGAATGATGCTGTTTCGAAGATTAGAAAAAGTGATGCCTAAGGGAGACATCACTTTTCGTTTTTTTAATGAAATGAATCAAACCGATTGTCATAACGGGTGTAAATTGACACTTAATGAAGCCCAAACGAACATTTTGTGGACATCAGTTCAGTATCACTTTTGTTCTTGACAATAATTTCTGGTTGTGCACAATTTTAAGGTCGTTATTTCAACAAAACTTTAAACACCCCCATAACTCCTGTAAGGATGCACTACACCCAATATTTTGCACATAAACAGTGATTTGTCATTCCAAAAAAGAAGTACAAAAACTAAAATCCGACTAAAAAAAATTCACGTTCTAAAAAGCATGAAACAAGAAAACATTCTCATCTGAAAGCCGTGGTCGTATGTCACTTTGCCCAAAACTTTAGTGCTAAAGATTAATGTTCTATTCCTATGTCAATTTACGATACATGGTTTAGAAGTTATGAAGGAACAGATGAACATCCATACATATATACATACCGGTCAACCTCATCACCCTCCTTTTTGTTTCGCCGTAGTCGGGTAAAAACAAAAGTTGCGTGCCAGCAATATTTTTTTCTGTGTTGCTTAGTTTGACGGGCATTATGCGTAGTAGTACTTTTTACATTCTATATATATTGGTTTTATAACCAGCTTTGGATATCTGGTGATTTTGGTAGCCTGGTCCCTCCTAACTAACCTAGCTTTCAAAATAATGTGATTAGGTAGATGTTAAAATCAAGTCACTGGGCAATTAATATTTCAATGAAAGAAATCATTCTATATACCTAAACAAATAATATAAAGCTGCAGAGCTTTTCTATTTGTATTTTTTTTTTGCAGGAACACAAATTCAGACCTGCAGGTCCGTTTCTGAAAATTCTGTAGCTAATAGGAACCTAAGTTATCCTATCTTGTGTATGCTATAGGTAAAACTTTATTTTTATACATATTGGGGATCCGTAATTTCACAAAATCGCAGGCAAAATTTGCTGCTGTTTAATTTAAGGATAATTCTTGTAATTTATTTAAGATTGACTAAAGACAAAAAAAAACCGTTCTGATCCGATAGAAGAAGAATGTCAATCGAGTCGCTCCTATCGACTTATAATACCGTCATCAGTGAAATATGGCATCACAACAATCGCCTACTCCTCTGCTTACCTTTCCATGAACAGACAACACGTCCCTATATGTATAAACATAAATACCTCGTCCCTATTGCCATCTATCGTCTTTACCGCAAAATAAAGCAGCATTGATCATCAGTGCGATAGTGAGTCGTATTTACAGTGCCAACTCGAACGAAAACAAACGAGCAGTGACTCAAAGGCATCCTAAAGGTGACTTTAAAATAATTATTCCGTAGTAAATGTAAAGGATTCACGCTGCAATCTCGCTCAGTCATATTTCTGTTTATTATTTTGTGTTGTTCATGAATTCATGCGTTTTCTTCGCGAATTTAACTGAATTTTGTTGAAGAATTTAATTATGAGAGCTGTTGTTATTTGAAATTTGCTCTATAAACGGTAGCATAGTAAGCCTAATATAGTCATGAATGCAGTCTTGAGCCATGTTATCCTCACAATGATAAATATGAAGTGCCTCCTTAGCCTAGTGCTCCTAAGCGCGATGGCTACGCGATGTCCTGGGTTCGATTCTCAGGTTGAGCAAAGTGTTATTGGGTTATTCTATGAAATTCTCAGTAGCAGCTCGGAGCTAGGATTTGTGCCCGGTTAATGGCAAACACATACCGGCGAACTGTGGGTGTACATTGGTTACACCTCTGCCTAACCGTTCGGCGAATACAGGCGTGATAGTATGTTATGTTGTGTAACGGTAGCAAAGAAAGCCTACTATAGTCATGAATGCAGTCTTGAGCTATGTTATCCCCATGATGATAGATATGATAGCTTCCCACTGTCTTAAATGACGAGTTCGGAATGACAAACAAACAGTTCTTGGTTTGCCACTGAAAAGGAAAGAAAAATTGACCATTCTTTCGAATATCTTCTAATTTGAGGCCAGCTTGGTATGAGACCAGACTGGCCTCCAATTAGAAGATATAGTCATCCAAAATTACAATAAAATAATGATTTATAAAACCTAAACGCCACGCCACCTCGAACCACGCCTGGTTCGAAGTGAAAAGAACATTTGGAAGGACATGGGGGCATGGAGGCCTACTACTTAAAGATAAACTTTTGTCCTCGGAATAAATAAATAACTGTTAGTGTGTTAATAAGAACTATATTCCCTTATTATAAAATTCGGTTGACAGCCATTTGCAGCCGACTATACTCCCCAGCATTAAGGCTGTCATCATTGTCTGGTCGACGCTGCATCCCTGCTAAAAATGGAATTGTAAATATACATGTAAATTTGATACTGAAATTCGTTATTTCTGATTTTAAACTTCGATTAATGTTCTTTTACAGATACGATGTATTGTTGAAAGCAGAAATTCTAGTATATCTAGACAAAACGCATGATGAAACACATACCTAACATATTTTCTGATTAAATGTACGGCTATACGACGAAGTATAAGACTAACAATAGTCTTGACATAAAAAAAATATATAAGTAAAGAGAAGTAGGCTTCGCGCAAATGAAGATATAATTCCCTAGAATTGTAGGCTTGTGCTTGAATTTCCAAATCAATGTTAAACTTGGTATTAACACAACAATATAATCTGGTATCTTTTATTACACATACCTAATGTCAATGCTTCACAAAGAAGTCGTTAAATAACTAAGTCAGTATAGGCAGGCCGGTGCCCGTTCGTTTACCTAGCACTTTTTATTGCTCCTCATTTACATAATACCAAGACGTAAACTAGTATCTTTGGTACAAGAAAACTATTTTTTGGAGGAAAACATTTACGACAGACTGACAGTTCTATCCTTATGTAGTACTCGGAAAAACAGCACACGCAATAAACGCTAAACTCTAAAGTTTTAATTCGCTTAAACTTTATTAGGTCGGTTAATATTGTTTGAAAATGGAATTAAACTAAAAATAAACTTGGTGTCATTCTAAACCGCACACAGTCATGTTTTGCTCTTTGGAAACTGACGTTTCAGAAGAGCCTAAGAACATAACACGAAAGAAATAGGTACCTACTGAAAAAAACCTTCTTTTCGGCCTTAAAAATCCCATAATCATACTACGTTATTTTAATCTATAGTCTTGACTGCTGAGTACCATAAACTGCTGTCATTACCCTTGACGTACTGAAAACACAGAATTCCTATAACAATGGTGATGACGCACCATTCGCAAGCAATGACAGGAAAATAACGCTTATTATTATGTAGTATAATGATTAAAACCGTGTGGAATGAAAAATATAGTTGTAATCACTCGACTACGGCGAACCAAAGGTAAGGTTGACTTGCCGACTGGTTATAGAATATTTCTGTAGTTATTCCTTGTGATGATGAATAATGTGGTGAGGAGAGATCGAGATGGTTGTGAGTATGAGTGAGTAACTTTGGCCTCAATACTGTTAGATATAATCATTAATATGTCGTGCTATTTATAGCTAAAGACCAAATTAAAGCCTATTGCTGGGCATGTGTAGTCAAATCCCTCTTCCTTTCAGTAGTAGTAGAGCTCTTTGTGAAAGAGCTCGTCCAGGGAAGTACTACCACCATACCTTTTCTGCCGCAAAGCAGCGTTGCTGTGTTCCAGTTTGAAGGGTATGGGTGCCGGTGTAATTACAGACACATGAGATATTTTAACTTTGTCTCTGCGATGGCAACGCATTTGCAAGGACTCTGGTATTTCAGATGTCTACAGTTAGCGATGACCACCTAAAATCAGGTGCGCCGTGGGCTTATTTGCTATCCAATGGCATAAAAAGAAGGACCATTTGCTTAACTTAAGGAAAAGAACGAAATAGAAGGTTGATGTGGTTTTCTCATCCATCTTTGACTTAATTTAATTCTTTAGTTGCGTTCAATAGTCATGGCGAAGAAAGGTTCGCCAATTCTTTCGCAGGACATAGGAAATGGTTCGATTAATGAGGAAGGACAATAGATTTAAATATTATGCTTATTATAAATACACATTTAACGTTTAAACTGCCTTGTTGGCCTAGTGGTCCTAAGCACGACTGCTACGCTAGAGGTCTTAGGTTCGATTGCCAGGTCGAGCAAAAAGTGTTTTTGAGTTTTTCTATGAAATTCTCAGTAGCAGCTCGGAGTTTGGATTTGTGCCCGGTTAATGGCAATAGGCTCGCCACCTATTACATGGGACCTAAAACATACCGGCGAACTGTGGGTGTACATTGGTACACCTCTGCCTAACCCTTCGGGGAATACAGGCGTGATTGTATGTATTCCTTTTGTTAACAAAAAAGAAAAAGCGAAATACGTCAAATTGATTAGAAATAGTAATTGAACCGGGCTCATGAATGAGTTGTTTTTAATACATTTTAAGGAAACAGGTGTTTTAAGATAAGACTTGCATACCTACACATATAAACAAACATTTTGGTAATAATGAATAATAAACCTTTTTGAAAGGGTTCGGAAAATCTCATCCCTCTTCAAAATGTGACGGGTAACATAATTAAATACTTGTTATGTTATACGTAGGTAGGTACATACGTAAATATTTTGCACAAGTTTTTTTTATGAAGAAGATTAGCAAAAATCGCATATTATTGTTACTACGTTTGATCTATAGAAACTTAGTGAGGGACGGTGGGGCACCGTAGGGCGCGGTGAGGCACGCCCAACAAACAAAAACGTCATATAAGTCTTGACTTATACGACATAAAGTTGGATAGCAGTCTTATAATGATAGTGAGATTACTACTAGGTCCTTTAGACGTCTTTAATTTAACTTAATAGTCGTGCGACGAAAATGTCACAATAAGCTGGTCTTAGCAACGTTGGTAAGACTAAACTAAACGACGTTATATTACAGTCTTAGCTAAAACGTTTGTACGACAACGCAATAGTCATACTAACGTTATAGCCCATTAAACGTTTTGAACTGAACAAATTAGGTCTTTGAAAAACCTTTATATGACATCTATGTAATGTAGCAGTTGTATAGGCGTTTTCACAGTGACGTTTATATAACGATCGTTATCCTGTTTTACAGCGGGCAACTGGAGACTCTTAAATGACTTGGTTGTTTATTTAATACTCAAATATAACCTATATATTACATGTTGTCCGTTTAATGTCATGCCCTGACTTTAATCAAACTTGTAGTCGCTTTTAAGTCAGGTTTTTACTTTAAAACGTCTAGGCCGACATATTTACGGAACGTTTATTATTAAATTTACTACGAAAAATGGTTTTTGTTTTCATATTTTGACCCATGTTTCTTGGGCATATTTTCAAATAAAATGTACTTGAATGTTAAAATGTTTTAAAATCTGCACTCCACTTTTACTGTAAATAATATGAAAAGGGTTTTAAATTTATGAGGAACCCTAATAACTATCGCTGTCATGGCGTATTGCATGGTCTTGAAATAACCTTAATACGACTTTATGTCTTTACAACGTCGTAAAGAGATAAGTGTGTGACAAAAGCAACATGGCATACATTTTTAGAAATAAACATATTTTTATTAATAAAAATATAATCATTTAAACGCAAAATTGCGAAGGGGCATGAAAATCTTGAATAAATACACATAGGTATATTATCATATAACTTTAATACCCAGTCAAACTAAACGGCATGAGAGACAGATACAGTTATTAGCGAGATATATAAATATAAGTTAAATAACACTCAACTTTTATTTCCTTGTGATTATTTATTTTGGACTCAAATCTCGAAACAAAACCACAATCATGTGCCAATAACAAGAAAAATTAATATCATTCAAAAACACCTGTATGACAACAATACAACAAACGAGCCGTTGTAAAGTTATGATGCGACTTCTGCGCGACGAAAATAGTAATTCCATAACGTTCATACGACTTTTGAATGACTTTAACAAAGTCAGCTTGTGACTTTTGTATGTCCATTATACGACAATGTTGGTCCTATAACTGGGGCCATTTTCGCGTTTAGTAAACGTTACTATAACGTTAGTGCGACTTAGGTATTACGATCAATGGAATTAAGATAACGTTTACTAAACTTTTGAACGACGTTAAATTGTTAGTTGGGCGGTGGGGCAAAGTGGAGCACTTGTCCCACCGTGGTTGATGATGCATGGACTCTTGTCTATATTAATATTATAAAACTGAAGAGTTTGTATGTTTAGTTGAACGCGCTTATCTCAGGAACTACTGGTTCGAATAGAAAAAATCTTTTGTGTTAGATAATCTATTTATCGAGGAAGGCTATAGGCTATATAACATCACGCAACGAGCCATAGGAGCGGAGCAATAACTAAAGACGTAATTTAACATGGGTGAAATAAGCCAAGCGGACGAAGTCGCGGGTAGTCTGCTAGTACTAAGGGCGCTTTCAATTTAGACGGTTGGTGCCGGACTGCTGCCGCACGGTTGTTACGACCATGAGCCGTACTGCTGCCGGACGACAGCAGTACGACGTAAATCGTCTTATTTGAAGAGATACGCGGCTGCAGTCCGATCGAATTTCTAAGAAACACGATGCGTTCACAACACTAGCGAACAACGACTGAGCTAAGACACTGACAGGTTGTTGCCGTTCCGCCAACGGACGTGCGCCGCACTGCTGTCGCACGACTTTGCGTCGAGACATTTTGTATGAAAAATCATAACCGCCCGTGCGCAGTACGATACTCGGACTGCAGCAGTCCGGCACCAATCGTCTAAATTGAAAGCGCCCTAATGCGGAGAAATTCTTTGTTTGTAAGGGAAGGAAGCTTATACCATTACCCCACCTAAATGAAAACCTGTATTGCGATTCTCTAAAATGCAAACTCGAAAACGAGTCTCACTAAAATGATCGCGCTCACTTCGATAACGAACCAACGCCGTGGTGACGTCACCGGCGTGATTGTGTTTAACAGAATGCCATTTTGTAATCTCACTGCGGATTCAGCTTACGAATTACGAAGTGAGGCTTAGATAATCACCCTGCTGGTTACGGCCATGAGTGAGGCCTAAGTTATAAAAAATATAGTTACTGAACAGTTATAATGTATTTTAAAACAGTTAGTAGACACAGATATATCTTTAAAAAAAAACAGATCTCTAATGATTAAAAAAAAATGGTTTGAAATGCCTAAAGTAACACCTATGAAATCTAGCCTATCTAACAGTAGCAATATGCTCGAGGAGCTTTTATTGTTTAATTGATAATAAACTTTAACACAATATAAATAGAGTTGAAAATTGCTTCATTGCCTAACGTCACGTGGAATGAAATCCTGCACACAATTTTCAACTTTATGCCTGAGAACTTTTAGTTCATTCTCAATTGATACATGAAAACTGCTTGTCTGTCTGCGCTTAGCGTGAGACTTCCTAATTAATACCACGCATTATGCGATATGTATAACAAAAATATTGTAAACAAATAAGTAAAGAAGTTCACTAATTGCATAATGTTTCAGTAAATATTGTTTATTTAATTAAAAATACATCAACGACCCTAAAGACTGTGCTGTCCGAAAATTGGCTTGCAACGCCACCTATCGGGTAAAATTGTAAATCCAAACCATCCAGATCCATTTAAACACACAAAAATTTCATTAAAATCGATCCAGCCGTTTAGGAGTAGTTCAGTGATATACACACAAGATACGTTTATTACATTTGTTTTTCAGGGATTGTTTGTACCTCCGTCCGTCACAGGTCAAGCAAAAATGTTATTGGGTTTTTATATGAAATTCTCAGTAGTAGCTCGGAGTTAGGATTTGTGCCCGGTTGATGGTAATAGGCTCGCCCCCTTTTACATGGAACCTAAAACATACCGGGGAACTGTGGGTGTACACCTCTGCCTACCCCTTCGGGGAATACACGCGTGATGGTGTTCATACCTCCGTAGAATTCATCAATGCAACGAGGGATTGAATTCCAGGATGTAATCGACGTAAATCAGTGAGGATTGACATTGACCTGACACGACGGAATAAGGCTTATTTATACCCTTAGTGGGTCAACATTAGCTGAACTTGATGTACTTGTGGCATAAACATACTAATAAAAAAAACTTTTTTACTAACAAGACAGAGCCAAGAACTAAAATTTTCAAATCGTTAAGGTGTCTTCGAGAAATCGGGAAAAATACATTTAAAAAAATATCCCGACGAATTGAGAACCTACTCCTTTTTTTGAAGTCGGTTGAAAATATATAAATTCGAAAGTTAGTTTAGTTATTTGATAGTTTGTTAAACTTTCACAACTAAACTACTGAACCGATTTTGATAAAATTTGATACAAACTAAGCTTGAAGCCTGTAGAAGAATATAAGTTACTTTTCAATTTTCGAATTCGTCTGCATTCGCGTTAATTGACACTACGCGGACGAAGTCGCAGGCAAAATTTTGGGAGTAAATACTTCTGTTATTTGAATGAGACATGTGTGCTTACAATAGTAACCTATTTTGTCCCAATGCAGGGCAAAGGCCTCTTCTCATACAGAGAAGGCACGAACATTGATCACTAAGCTTGTTCAAGGCAGATTGGCGATTTCAAACCTATACTAATTATAAATCCAGGTTTCCTCACGATGTTTTCCCTTACCGATGTCATTGATGTGAAACTTACAATAGTGTTCTAGTTAATTTGCCTCTCAGAGCTTACCTATTCTAAGTATGTTCAATAACAAAGTCCGTACAATAAATAAATACAATATCATAACATATATAGCTTGTCTTTAATCTAAACAGGAATTGCACACTCAGAACTTGCCTCGGTAGCCTAGTGGTCCTAAGCGCGACTGCTATGCTAGAGGTCTGGGGTTCGATTTGGCAGCTCAAGCAAAGTATTATTGGGGTTTTCTAAAAAAATCGCAGTAGCAGCTCGGTGTTAGGATTTGTGCCCGGTTAATGGCAATAGGCTCCCTATTACATGGTACTTAAACATACCGGCGATTTGTCGGTGTATATTGGTACACCTCTGCCTAACCCTTCGCAAAATACAGCCGTGATGGTATGATAAAAATTGCATGCCCACTTTTTATTTTATAGGTATACAAATCGTACCTACACGATATTTTTCAAGTGCAGCAGTAAAATGATACGAGCAAGGAGTCAGTTTCGCGCATGCGTGGTGGCAAAATTGCCGGGTTGGCGAATCGCGCGCACCGTGCACGGCGCATGTCACTGGCAGGTTGACGCATGCGCAGTTTGCACACCTTGCGTTTACACCACAGGCTTTCTTGCTGGCTGCTTGAAATTGAATCTATTAATGTTTATAGTTGTTTATTGTATTTTTATTGTAATTGAAAATGTAGGTTATTTATTATTGTGTTCGTTTGTTTTATTATTTTGTTGCGATATAACTAATGTTACGTTATATAATCGATTATCATTACTGGTTAGTGATTATTTCATATATTTTAGTTTCGAAGCATTAATAAATAGGTACTTAACTTCATTTTTGCTTTTTTTTTATTTTTACACGCAATATAGATCTACTTAATAATAATTACTCTTATAATCCATTACTGTATTAAAAAAAATACTGTTTTTTTCCTTCATTATTATATCAGCCGAATGACGTCCACTGCTGGACAAAGGCCTCCCCTAGTGATAACCAAAATGACCGGTCATGCGCTGCCTACATCCAGCAGATTACCTAACATTTTTTCAAACGTATAAAAATCTGAGTCCTAGTAAATAAGCTCCATACCGATGTCAAAGATACAGGTACGGTAACGTTCACAATGCAGGTATTGTCAACCTTTCCTCGTTCGTATTCAGGATAAAGACACTTCGCAACAAGCGCACGCGCAGGCCACTCGAAACTTTATTTCGCCACGAACGTTCACTGGGTATCTGTCAAAAATGCTCCGTCATCGTGACCCTCGAACACTGCAGCTACGATGCACAATAAAACAATTATTTTCAGTTAATAAACTAAGTAATACAAATTAATCACTTTAATAATGTCGAGCGACCTAAATATTTATAATAGTAACGAGTACTCGAAATTGCCGCCGAATGATTTTTCTCTTCGGCGCGTATCTGTAGCAACCGTATCGATCGGCACACGCCCCATTGCCGGCGAGCTATCCACGTCGCGGCGCGCCACCTTAACTTCACGCGGAATGGAACGCGACAAACTAAAGGTTCTTTTGTCATGCGGTGATTTGCAAAACGTACCTAAACACGGTAAGGGCGTAGTCGGTCGACAGCCAAGTGGCGCACTCTCGTGAGAGATGAACGAACAGATAAATCTGAGAGCAATGTTATGTTACGACCACAATACGTGTAGCGCATACATTGCACTGTTATAACGGTTTAGGAGAGTTCTGCAGAGTGGATACGCAGCGTTGTACTTCGTACAAAGGCGCATGCTCAATAGTGTTCCTCGCTCGTCGAGGTCGGTGGTAAGGGGTGCAGGGTCGCAGAGCTAGTGCGGCCTCGCGGCCCTCTTCGCCGCAACGCAAATCGTTGAAATCAAAACTTTCACGCTACGAGAGCGCTACGAAGTTTTACTGCTACGAACTTCCTGCTACGCCGGCCGTAGCGCGGCGCACTCAAAACTTTGTTCAGAAAGCTTTTTTATTTGTCACTTTCTGTTATCAGTTGACGGAAAACTTGAGCTCTTTATGTTTGAGCGTTAGGATTCAGATTTCAATACGGTGCGTTGATATGAAGTGGTTGAATAAGATATTGAGGCTCATATTCTGCGTGCCTGACGACTCGGTTTATATTGAGGTCTATTCGTTTTAGTTATTCTTACGATTTATAAAGAATCGTTTTTTGTTCAAAGAAATTCTAAACTCCAGCTAATTTTAATGAGTATGCCTAGCGATTGCACCATCCTAATGACATGATACGAACAAAGTCTGTATAGTGAAACTCGGATATTTCCAGCGGTCAGGCGAGCGACCGTCGAAGGCATTGTGGTGTCCAGGCAGCAGGCACTCAGGCAGCTCTCGGTTCGGTTGTTGTGCGAGTCGCAGGTGGGCGCTGCGGGCCGAGCCGCGCCGAGTCGCACCGAGCGCGCCCGAGCTCCGCAACACAACGACGTAAGTGGCGGCGGGCGCGCGAGCCGCGAGCTCCAGTCTGCGCTCGGCCACCACCCTGTTCGCTCGTGACTGTGACGCCGTGCTGTGACACATTTGACAGTTGTTATCGTGAATCGTGTGATGTTTTCGTATCGGAACTATGGTGTATCCCAATGAAAATGTGGAGTGATTTCCAGGTAAGTCATCGTAGTTATAAGTTTAGTGTGGGCTGTGTAGCCGTGCGAAGGTTTCGCATTTATTTCGAATTCGACTTGTGTTCCCAGTCATAGTTCTAGTGTTGAGTACAGTTTTGTTACAAGTTTGAAATACTGATGAAACTCGAAGTCTAGTCAATGTATGGATCGAACTATTGGGATGAACTTGTGTTTACAAAAAGTTGAGTGAAATATTTTACTCTGTTGTAAAATATTATTTTCCAAGAGGGTAGAATAGTTCCAAGTCTTTTTGAGGATGATAGTCGCTAAGGGAATATTGAGCATTTGTTCTTTAAACATTGTTTAAGTTATAGTATTCAGGTAAAAAAAATATACAATAGTTTTATGGGAAAATACGTTTGGGGTTAAAATACTTTTACGTTATTCTCATACTTTTTCTTTGTTTCTACGAATTACTATTATCAGTATTTAGTCTGCTGTAACTTCTTGAAACTTTTCATTGTAATTCTAAGTAACAAATATAATATTGTGCAACTTCAAAAATATTCCTTTCATCATACATTTAATTATTGTCATAGATAAGGGTTTATAACTATTCTGTAATGGCCCTTAAAATATTCATAAAGTTTTCAAGACGCGCGCCTTTTTTTCGAACTGACAGCTCGGCGCGTTTCCGGCGACCTGTCAAACGCCATGTGATAGATAGAAGGGCGCATTCGGTGGAGTTTTAAATCAAAGCGCGGTATTCGGCTCGAATCTCGATAACTGCGCGACGCTCGAGGCGAGCGAGAACTCGTCACAGAAATACGTAGTTGTTGTTGTCTCCTTCTGTTGCGTACTGCTGTCTCGTTCTGGCGGCGGGTGTTTTTGTGTCGGAGCGGGTTTTTTGTGCGCTGTGCGAGGCTGGCGCGGCGCGGCGCCCGCTCGCTCGACTACACTGACTCCACATTAATTATCGCCGAGTTGGCTCGCCATCGCCAGCCAGCGCTAACGCACTTTACTTTCTATATTGCTACGATATTACTGGACTCTTTACAATGCGCCGTGCTTTTTATTCGAATGGAATGAATAAATGCATGTCCACTGCGATTCGTTTAGCTGAATGATACTAAAACTGGTCTGACATTGGTTCAGAATTAGACAATTTGTAAGACCTTCAATTAGACATGATGAATTAAAAATGTCTAACGTTTACTTGAGGCAACACAGTCTATGTTTTGGTCTTGTTTTGAAAACCTTCTCTGTAAGCGAATAGGAGTATGTTCCGAGGTTGGTGGGTTTTCCTGGTAGCTGCTAGGGGCGCGTTGCCATGGCGACGGCTGGGGCGCCCCGCCCAGCACCGGCCCAGAGCGCCTCCTCCATTCCACTTATTGAGATTTACTCCTCGACTGGAATCGCCATTGGCGAGTCCACTCCGGTACCTTTGCTGTTCTTTCTTTAGACACTCGAGAAAAAAAACAGCCTTTGGACAAAAAGAACCATTTATATCATGGTTTGTCTTATATCTTTCAGACCTCAATAGTGTCAAGTCTAGACCTAATCGACTATAATTTCAAAAAACCAACCCTCAAACGCCGTATCTCTAACATATTCAAATCTACGGCTTTCAAACAAATATACAAGTCTGTAGTTTTTATTTAGGTACCTATGCGTGTCTTCACGACACTTATAAACTTTTGTTTGGGAGCTTCAATCCTTCCAAAATACATTATTCATATGAACAGTTTCAGTATACGGCAAAAGGGAAAAACGCTTTGTTTGGAGTACCTACATAATGTTTGATCTATAGAAAGAAACTGATGATTATTTCAATGATTTTACGAACAGTTTCTGTCCGCGACTTCATCTGCGTAGAGTCACATATCCAATGACAAAGTCAAAGTCAAATCATTTATTTCAATAAGACCATTAAAAGGCACTTTTGACCGTCAAATACACGATAAAAAATAGTAAAATGAAGTCTAGTTGCCCATTCCAAATAGGTAGTTTCCTATGGAGAAGAATGGGCAAGAAACTCCATACATAGGCTTTTAAAAAAATTATTACAATTGGCAATAGTATAGCTTTCTATTCATCATCATCAATTCAGCCGAATGATGTCCACTGATGGGCATAGGCCTCCCCTAGAAATAGCCACAATGACCGGTCCTGCGATGCCCGCATCCAGCTTTCTATTAGTAAAATCATTAAAACCAGTAGGTATTTCTAAAGCTTATCTCTTACAACCAAAAAACAAACAATATTTACCTCTTTATAATATAAATATAAATAAAACTATAAACATAGGTATCGTATCGTATCTTTATTCGTAACAATTTACAGAATTGTGTTGAACATAATTGATAATAATAATAATTAATAATTCTATTCTACTTACAACTAGATTAATTTAAAAATACAATACAAAATACACAATACAATAAAAAATAAAATGTCACTATAATATATATCATAAGGAAGATTCGTTAAATTTCTCTGTACGAAAGATTGTAAGGGTTAATATAATAATGTAACGTAATCTTGACCCGAATCCGTTCCAAGAATTTGTACAACAATAGTCAAACGGCAGTACCTGCCTAAGATCTAAAAATATAACCTTATAAATAAAATGTATCTTAAAAATAAAATCAATTCCGTACTATCTTTATCTTGTAAACATTTTAAATATTCAACTTGTTTCGCCGTCAAAATAAATGCATAAACTATGTAGTTGTATGAGGGTTGTTTGTAGGCCTACGTATGGGGGCGGGTGGGGGTGGAATGCGACTTGTTGCAGTCACGTGCGCTAAGAAACTATGCACAAACTTCCCTTATGCACTTATATAGTTCTACATACGCTCCCCAAACGATTCCAAACTCTCGCCGCCAACGAATAGAGTCAACATTCGTTCTTATCTACGTAGACAGTTTTATAGTAACTAGTTTGGCCACCCAATGTAATAAACTAGATGCGGTACCCGGTTTTGTTCGATCGTTGATTGCTGCCTTACCGTCGCGAGTATCTTCATTTTTAATGAGAAACGCTATAACGAAACAAGTTTCACCAAAACGTTTGTTTAATATACTATCTTGAGCCTTCATTATAACATTCTTAGAAAACAAACTTACAGTAGTTTAACTCTTAATATTTTGAACCAGAAAATTAGCATAGATGTGTCATAAAAAACGGATTTGTTACTAAAAGAAATCGAATATTATCGCCGTCTACCGTTTCTGTTGTTTTTCTAGATATTAGGTAATGTTTACAAAATCTAAGAAATGACTAAGAGCCATAAAAAGTTTATTACACGAAATTACATAAGTGATTGTATTAAGTTATAAATCAGCAATATTATGAAGATAGATGTTGCCGGTAACTCTTATAGAAAAAAGGAGACAGACGGTACACAAAACATAACATATTACCATAATAAATAGTTCGTTTCAATGGTGTTATTAACCTCTGAGCGAGCGATCTGTCCATATACTTAACTGTTTCATAAAAACTTTTGATGATTAAAGGCAGAAAAACCGCGCGTCACGGTGACGACGCTTGTCTCGCCCAACGATAGTGAAATAGGGTGTGAAGGAGCTCCCGTCGGTCAAGACCAAGTGTACAACGACGGCTGATAAGATTGGCATCTTGAAGGCAAAAACTGAGATCAACAAGTGCTTATTGTATTAGACTATAGTTGAAGAAAGTAGTTCTGACTCCCGCTATTTCAACATCTATTTCTATTAGACCTGTTATATTCATGTTCTTTATTTTTCAATTTTATAACTAAATAATCAAAAGACATTTAACGTTAAGAAGTTCTTAAAAGTCTTTCTGTCGCTCCAATTTACTTAAAAGTGACAAGGATAACACGATTCCTAACGGTGACTTAAAATTGGCTTGTTTCTGAGTATTTAGCCTTTATCTTTACATGTCCGTCGCATGAATATAATCCTCAAATAAGTTTTGCCGTTTACCAAACATTGTTAAGAGAGTCTTAAGCCAAAATAACTATCCGGGAAGTCAGTTCATGCTCTGTCGGTCCTCACGACGGGAACAACGGAAGACAAAGTACAGGAACAATCCGGTTTCCTAAAAAAATATACACTTACACATGCGTTCAGACGCAGTTGGGCGTCTTCCGTCGGGTCTTAGGGAAGAACGTCTTAATTATGAAGTATTCCTTTATCAATAGCACTGTATGAGATGTTATTTTATTCAGTATCGTACTGGCATTCCTGAACGAGTAACTGTGAACGTCATCCACGGGACGATATGCAAATATAATTGTTCGTAACTGTACTCTTCTTGGAAAAGGTCTGTACTTATATTTAGATTCTACGAGTATGTTTGTGAAATATAAGGATTTCACAGAGTAGACGATATGGGTCATAATCGCAAGGTGTGTTTTTTGACAGGGTTCGCTAAGGCCAGTGCTTGCCAGTGTTACGGAATTTGTCACCGCGGCCCTGTAACGCTAAGGCTATTAGGAGGAACACAGATGGGTTTTTAGTCAGTAAGACACTCCCTTCTGCTCCGTCCAGATCGAAAGAAGCCTTTTGAAGATTTCCAATAGTGTAAAAAAAGGTGTTTGTTTTAGGGATTTTGTAGCAGTTTGCTAGGCGTTACCTTTTCACTCTTTGTGTACAATAATGGGTTAGGCACTATGTTACACAAATTATTCACCTGGATCTCTCTATCCTTTAAAGATTTTCTATACATATAACATCCATAATAACGATGATGTCAGTGGTTTCTAGAAAATAGCAGTGATAGCCTCTCGGTCAGTCGTATTGAGATCACGTTAGACATCTCCATTCCTCGCCTTCAATCGCTCCACAGTAACAATGTAAATAGTTGCCATACATGGCAGAGATTCTAACCTCACTCCGCGCACGTTAAATAAACATGTATGTAAACAAACAGTCTATCAGGCCGCATTATGAATCAACGTCACAATGAGCCGCTCCTCCTTAAGCACATTGCGTAATAATAACAACTTTTATTACACATTTGCCGTTAAATTCACGCTCGCATTGTAAACAATCGACCACGTGGAGTAAAAGTAATAGTAAACTCATAAACAAATGAATGAATTAGCCATAGCGGAGCCGACGTCATCGGCGAAGACACGCATAATAATCGCTTATGCAAACGAGCCTAATTATGTAAAGCATTATGAACCGCGCCGACGTGTTTTGACATACGCTAACGACCAATTATATGGCTATTGTGTGACTCAATGAACTTGAAAGACATACAATAATATAGGGCATCGACACGCGCTGCCTGACGCGCCGGCGACACCTGTTTAGAAAAAAATATGCGAATGTCAGGTGCACCGAATTCAATGGTCGCCAGTATTTTATTATTACTCTTATATTGGGCTGCCGAACACAGTTTGTTTACCATTTTTTGTCGGTAGCTTATTGTCATGTTTGAGATGCATTCACAAACTCGTGCCGGCTTTCTCAATTGCTTTAAATACTGACATCATATTATAACGCGGTTGGTTTTGTACAGTTCTTTATTTTTTGCGCCAGTGTGTACCTAATCAACGAACCAAATATCAGATTACGGTACTTTTTATGTATCGCAATCTTATCTTTGCTAAACGTTTCGGCGTGATATGAATCGGGGAATTTTGGTTTGTTGATATTTTTCGCTAATTGCATATCTCTGGCTGTATTTATCAGTATTCGCCAGCGCATTGCACGTAGAATCGAGAACAGGGGGATAATAATATCTTTGGCATTCGCAGTGTCTCTTCCACGCTCTAAATATATTTCCCATGGCCTCAATGCCGCACCGCGACCCAATTACGTCTGGCAATAAAACAATATGTGAGTCGTTGAACCCTCCAGTTTGGTGTGATGGCTATGTAAACATTGCATCTGGGTAAACAAGCGAGTGCGGCGCATCCGCGACGGACGCGAGACGTGCCGCCGCCAATAATTTATGTAAATTCACGTCATTGTATAAGAGTGATGTTTTTATTGCAATCTTGTTTTGACGGTCAAGTTCGGCACGCGGCGAAAGTTAAACAAGTACAATAACTCTTAAAGTTTGCACCGCGCATCTGAAACGATCGCCATGTGTCGTAAACGAACATGAAGGTTGGGAGCGCGCTCCGTGACACACGTTGAACTTACACCGCTCGCTGCTTTACTATATTTTATTTTGTTAGTATTCAGAGCAGTGAGCTCACTACTTCAGCTGGTTTTACTACGAAAACAAATCAATCAGCAATCGTGTACCTAAATCTAACCGTCAGCCTATACGATCAATTACTTTGAATAAACTTGAATAAATACAGAGTTGTAAAAAGTTATATAGATAGTTTCGCAGAATAAAGGAATGTTATACTAGTCGTAAAGTTTTACTAGTGGGACCATCAAAAATATCGGAAACCGCAGCAACACAACTTTACGCTTGAATGAAAACGTAAAAAGTAAAACAAAGGTGTAATTTTGATTTTGTTTCAAATGTTTGTAAATAATGTTTTACTACGGCCAGCAAGTAGCGTAAAATCTTGTTTATAATTATGATAATAGCTTTATTATATACTACTACAAATCTATTTCGTAGGTAGTAACCATTAATCACTTATGAATGAATGAATGTTATTATTATACGGCAACCGGTCAACGATATCAGAATGTTGTAAACGTCATTTTATAATCATAAGCTCATAAATAAACATGATGACGTATGGCGGGTGATCACCGATCGGCCGGACTCGGAAGTGGGCACTCCGGCGCCCCGGCATCGGCAGTCCGGGAGGGACGCGTGCGCATGCCGCGCACCTCACGCACACGCGGATAATTATGTAACAATGTTTTGACATTCAACAACGACACATTTAGCGCGGACATTAAGTGGATCAATGAACTTGAGCCGTTTGTTGTGCTCGCTGTTACGCAACGATCGGCGTTTGAGTGAGATTAATGCGCGCGGATTATGGCACGCGATACATTTCAATTTACGTTCTGTTTCATTCATGACTCGAGATAATGACGACGTACTCGTTCCGCTTGTTTATTTGCTTTTGCTTGTCGCCGCCGGTGTCGGCACGTCTCGCGACCACTTTACATACTCGATCGGTCGCTGATGGAGCGCGGTTTATGTGCACTCGTCGCACGCGTCACACCTTTGTAATCAGCCGACACGCTCAACTTCTTCAGTAAATCGAGCAATCACTTAATAAGCGTCGCCACTTCGCCAACTCGCCGCTCGTTCGCGTGATCTAGGAGAAACTTTCAACATAAACATTGTTTATGTGAACACAAACATGTGTGCGGGGCGACCGACACTAGGAAGATCGTACTATTAGCTACAAGTTTGAGCACAAGACGGCGGGGTGAAGGGAGTAAAGTCTTCACCCATTGACGGTTGAAGCGCCCCGCGACACTTTCACTGCTCCGTTATTGCAGTTACTACGCGCCTACTGTGCACCGGGGGGTGACGGGCCGAGGGAGCCCCGCCACCCTACTGCATTCCACCCTCGTTCTCACCCCGCGTAGGGCACGACTTTCAACAAGGGTGCATGCCTTCTAAATTTAAGAGTACTATCTCTAGCGTCATGTTTTTGGTAGTCACTTAAGAATTGATGCATCTAATAATAGAGTGATAGAGAATGGTCCTGCGATTGCCCTGAGACAGTAACGAATGCAAAGTGTTAGCAACGAGCGTATCGACGGTGATCGTATCTCAAGTCTAGACGGGCGGGCAGTCGCTCGAAGTGGGACAATGTCAACTGTGAGGGCTCGCTATTATTTGCGTAGACACGTGTGCGTCGGCCGAGGAGCGGCGGCGCGAGTGACAAGTGCTCGTGAGTCGTGACGGAAGTTTGTAAACAGCGCCGGCCTTGCTCCCGGTGCGGCCCGCTGCACCGCCGCACTCGCCCGCTCACGCACAATCTATATCGACGTGTTCCGATATCCAATTACACACTTCTATCAATCCATGAATGAAAATGATAATGTACCACCCGACCGACCGTGACAATCGATTCGATTCATATCTGCGAATCGAAGACAGGTGGGTTACTATTACTACGGCTATAACAACAAACTATTATCACGCGCACGGCGCGATGTTATCGCAGCATGAGAGTGGTGTAATCAGAGAGGCATCTCTTAGCGATCTGTTGGGAGGATGAGTTCGAGTCGAGTGCGGGAGAGTGTAGATCGCGGCCGCGTCCTTTGGTAGCGGTGTCGGAGCGGCGAGCGGTGATTGATGGGCAATAGATAGTCGCGACTCGACATTGAACCCGGCGGCTGCGGTGCACGCCTACACTCACTATATCTAGTGCGGACTTCCGCTCGTGACGTCGCCTGTGACGTACGCTGACGTAGCCGGCGACGTCACATTTATTACACTTTTTGTTTACACTATAAAACGGTATTTACATTGTTATTGTTTCGTGGGGTCGTCGTCTTATCACTTTATTGCTTTACGGCTCGGTTGTCTTTATTGGCTACCTGTGTCTCGATGAGGTAACACAGATGTCAACGTTAACTTGAATGAATTTGCTGAATACCTGAGATACAATACATGACGCACGCACGCGTTTCAAGAAGTCTTCAGTACAAGTAGTCTCTCATATTTCTGCTGTCTATGCTGCTCTCGCCTACGATTTTTTCATGCGTCACGTTACGAAAAGGCGAAAGTATTAATCCCTCTGTAGATATTGTTTTTAGCCGATGTACTGTTGTTACTTGTTAGCAAGTTAACTGGAACGCTCTCGGGACTAATCTCCTAAGTGCGTACTGTTCGGAAGAGGCAGGTGCCGGGGGTGGGTACTCATTAAAAATTCATTCTTATTTGGTAGCTCACTCGTAATCAGCCGCAAAGGGGAGTACTCTACGTGCTGCGTGTTCTTCTTTGTCTACTGATTTATTCGTTTTGATTTTAGGATTGAATTTTATTTTTGGTCTTTCTTTTTGGTAGCTGACACAAAGCCGCGGTTTAGGTAAAAGTATACCAGAATATTAGTCGTCATAAGTACCACCATTCAGGTCAATAACATGGATGAACCAACTTTGGAAGGTTGAAAGAAAGGACGGACCAAATATCCTTCAGAATAGAGGCCCTTAGCAACTGGCGTACCAGACGCTGCGAAGCGAAAATTGGTACCTAGGCTTATGAGCTCGATAGACGAAATGCTTACTACTAACTAGAAGTAAAAAAAAAAAAGCGAAATTTCTAATCATTCAAATAGCACTTCATTCCTTACCCAATTACGATGTTGCTACGGCGTAGCACTCCTGCTACAAGTCGTAGCTTTTCTGCTACGAAAAAGGAGCAGGTCCTCCCGAGTTTTCATTCCGAACTTTACTCATCACAAAGCGCCTAACATTCCTTTTCCATTAACAGTAATG
The DNA here is from genome assembly GCA_932526535.1 of Caradrina clavipalpis. NCBI lineage: Eukaryota > Metazoa > Arthropoda > Insecta > Lepidoptera > Noctuidae > Caradrina > Caradrina clavipalpis. Next base: position 8,462,738 of record OW052107.1, on the reverse strand, counting down.
ACTTCCTTAACAGGTATACAAATAACATTATCTTACGGGTGTCACTAACCCAATGGCTGGTAATTAAATGCATAGTCATACATTTTTTAATAATTGGATAATTACAGTAATGTAGTCGTGTATGTGTGCGTTCACCATATTCCCCCGACGGGTGGGGGAGGCGGCCCCCGACTCATACCGACTCGTCTCTTTGATGTGCCGTACCATTTGATACTCGATGTTTGGAAACTCGATTGTTACTCGAACGAGAAGATGAGAAAGTTGGATGTCTAAATGAGTTTTGTGTTCCAGAGAAAGATTCAACCTTATTCCCATATTCTCTAGTTTGGTTACTGCTTTGAAACAGTACTACATTATTGATGAACTCACGTGCGAGAGCAACTGCATTGGAAGCACAAATAAACAATGGTCTCTCTCATTAAAATTAAAGTAGATCTCTCAGTTTCAGCTTGCTTATTTGGTAAGTGCACTTTCTATTAGTTCCTTTGGCCATTATTAGATCGAGTCGAGTCTCGGTGGTAGGGGCCGAGCGGCGAGGGTTGGCCTCCCCACGCCTCCCCCTTCACTCCGCCGTCCTAATCCTCTACCCCTCCCGGGCAGTGACGTCACCACTTACAGCTCTTTTTTGGCAATGAAAAAAGTGATGAAGTTATATTTATTACACATTTTCTTTCACTTTTTAAGTCTTCGAGGTCGTTGCTTTGTTTATTTGCTGTTCCAGTAACAACGGATGTTTGTCAATTTATTGATTTTAACTGCGAAACAAATGATCTGCGAATTGTTTGCCCTTTTTGGGAAAATCTGTTAAAAAGTAGCGACACGCTTGAGTGACTCTCAAAGTTTCGAGCATGCGATACCTTAATTGATACACGATATAATCGACGTCGACTCGTAAATAAACAAGGTTTTTTTTAATAATAACGGTCCTAAACCGGTTGTGGTGTAAGCTGCGTGCAGTGGGGTGCGATGATGTACGCATCAATCACAGATCAGCTGATCGGCGGCGGTCGGTTTCCTTTTCATCTTGCACTTTATTTAATTAATTGTTCGCCGCGGGCGGCGCGGCCGAGCTCGGGTCTCGGTTAAGCCGACTAACCGCTGAACTAAAGCCTCTATAAACTTACTACGTTTACCGGCGCTGTGATCAGATTATGAATGAACCACGTTTGATCTCAATTTAATCTAGTTCCGAGTGTAGTACACGCCCGCGCCGGGCGGATCGCGACTCGCGTGCGACCGTTGTTTAACGTTTCGTCTCCCGTACCGATGGTCATTACTCTTTCTTTATTTGTTTTCACACTATTATGCTTTCAGATGTTGTGATACCGTGGGCACGAGCGAGTTATGTCATGTACCGCTAACAATGGCGATTTTCGCTCGTAACCAATCGACAATGACAACTGCAATGGACCGCAATAAAGAATCGTGTTTGTGAGACGGCCGGTCCTTTGTTCGGTTATACACGCGTTCCTACCGAAACAGGTGCTCGTTTGATGGGGTATTATTTCGCATTTAGTAGAAGTCAAAGTCGAACAAGCTCGTAACACTAAGCGCGAGTGATAGTTTGCCCGCATGGAGTAATGAAGCGCAAGCGCCCCTATAAGCACCAATTATCGCAAGATCGGGGAACGCCCTTTATCCTTCGACTTGGTGAGTCTAGCGGTTATCATGAGTAGTAGCAAGAGTAGCGTCGTGTGCGCTGGTAGCTGACGTATATTTTAAAGGCATTTCAGTTGAGCAAGTGAACGTGTCGAGAGGGGGCACCTGGTATCGGCTGCGTCGTATTTCTCATTCGGAGCGCGGTGTTGCAACGCCGACGTGTAGCAAGACGGCGCCGTATCGAGCACAGAGAGCGGCTGTCACGTTGTCTTCAGCCGCGGCGTACGGCACGCGTGCGGTGCGCGTGTGTGGGTGACGTCAACGCGCCACTTTCTCCATACTTTCGTCGTTGCTGGTGCGCTAAAAAACGGCGCTCGCCTAGACGACGACTATTAATACATACGATGCGACGTCGCACGCTCTGTCGCGCGAAACTATACGGAATTATTGTTCTCTGCGTGCGACAGGCGTGCGTGAGGTGTCTGCCGGCGACTCTCCCCGGTGCACCGAGCACCGCTACCACTGCTCCACGAATAGCTGTAGCTTGCACTTTTCCAGCTGAGTCTTGTTTACTAAAATATTCAAGCTGTCCAGTTGCTTAGTAGTCTGGTTTGTCTAGTTTGTTGACGAATCACACATTAGTCGCGACTTCGGCCGCTCGCTAATGTGTCGTTCAAACAAACTCCGCCAACTGTCCGCTCACGCTTCAAGCCGAAGGTTGCCGCTACAGTTCTCTGGTCCACTAATTTTAAAAGTACTTTATTTCAGTCCCAACAATTTGTGCTTTAATTCGCACTGAAATATCGAACAAGTAAAATCCATTCGGTGCCATCGCACGCCTGTCTAATTAAGCTCTGTCATAGACTCTTCGAAGGCTCTATTACGAGCCGCCTCCAAACTTAGAGCGGACTATAACGCATTTGGTATTCAATCAGTAATTCTTGCCGGCGGAGAGTGGGTTTTATGCGGGGGTAGTAAGGTCGATAACGCGAGGGTGGAGTGAAATTCAGCTCGCTCAGTGTGACAATTACGGCGATGCGGCCCGCCCCGCGCCGCCGCAATCGATAGGCCTACGGGGGGGCCGGAGAGGGGTAGCGGGGTGGCGGCGGCGACGGTCATTACTTATGCAAAACAGCATCGGCACTGCGAGCGGCGTGCTGCGGCCTGCGGCGGCCTGCCCGCACGCACCGCCGCCGCCAGCGAGCCTGCTGTACCCACCGCAGTTGACCTTACTCTCACATCGATTTATCGACCCGCCGAAAATGACGCAGTTCTAATATTCTGCCACTGTTTCAATTACCTGATGACGCCGAATAAAGTCCTTTGTTAGATCGCATCGGGCTCCAAAGTTTGGGCCCCTCATCTGAGTTGGCGAAGAGCTAACGGACCGGCCGGGGCTCGGGACTCGTTACTGAATTGGGAGTCGCTCTTTGTGCTCTCCCTCGGCGCGGGAGAGCCGGAGGGTCGCCCCTGACTTTTGTTTTGTGCTGTATTCAACTGTTTCGATGCAATGTATTTAAAGTACGACATCAAAGCCGGGGTCTTAATTAAATCCTGAAAAAAGGACGCAACTGTCCGATTAAAGATAGAGTAACTTTGTTAATAAACAGAAATAAAGTCAACATTAACACAGAAACTAATTTGATTAAGGTATCGTAGGTACCTATCTTGGACTGTCATAGACCTCAAGTTATACTTTTTATAAACATCATAACGCAACTATACATAAACAATTCCTATTCATGTAGAAAAAACTTTGAATCGTCAAATTAATTCTAAGCGCCGATGTCGTCGAACTAGGCTAAGCTTGTGAAAAAGCTTCGCTCAGCGCCCGAGCTTTTGCGATAAAGTTTTCGCGCGAAAACTCATTCCCGCGCTTTATAACCTGTGAGTTTCCAAGGCTTGGAGGGGGAGGGCTTTATATAAGGCTCCCTCTCGCCCCTCGCCCTCCCGTACATAATGTAATTGGCAACAGCGGCCGATCTTCAGGGCGAGCATTGTGGGCGCTCGCTCGAGCGACGCTACACGGCGGCGAAGCGGCTGACGTGCTCTCAACACGTAACAGGAAACTTCTCGAAAAATAACTTTTCTCTTCTGTTCGCAAGAAGTTGATGACGTTTTGGATATTAAGCATCTATGATATCCAACTTTTTATGTAGGCTTGATGGGAATAAATCATTGAAAATTTGCTAGAAAATATTTGACAAAGCAATAATGTCTCCCAAAAGCTTGTTTTGTTTTTCAATAATTATCGTTTATTTGTTGTCATATCGGTAACGCATATCAATAAAGATAGCAAGTAGCGTAAACTTGCAATGTTTTGTTTTACGGATTTAGAACTAATTAGTAACTGTTATCAACTTCTGATTATTATTAAATAACAAAACGATTTTCACGGCTTCATAAAGCTTATGAGATATAGCTTTACAAAATCAAAGTTGTCCAATGTCAATATAATTATATTTAAGGCGTAAGATTGTGTGCGGCGCGTTGGTCGGGTCGGCGGTATCGGCTCTTATCACACTACAGCCACGTTATCAGGCCTCAAGGTGACGGGCCGATGTGAGCCGATTGCACGACTAAAGATACGGCTGACAATTATTATGTGTTCAGTCCAATCCTGCGTTTCACAATTATATGATAACAACATCGATTGCAGTGACTATCACAGGAAAATGAACAAAGAGCTCAAGGCTCAAGACTTCAGGGGAAAGAACTGAAATGTCCAAAAGTAACATAGGTAATGTCGCGGTTCAGTAGATAGTCGATGCATGATCTAGCACAAGTTCAATAACACGGATATTACACAGCAACAGCACTCCGTAATGAGTCACGATCACGAATCACTGTAATCAAATGCACTATCAACTTTAACTCGCTGATTGTTTACTTCAACACTACTGAAATCCGCGCTAACATATGCGATCACCTCTGCGTACTTTTTATCCGAACTAAGTGTGAAAGTAAGTTCTCGCTAAGTTGTCACATGTTGAGCGGGAACTCATGCAGCAATTATGTATAATATCGGCAAGGCCACGTGCTCCGTTGACGTTAACAAAGTTTCCCGATGCGGAGAAAACTTTGTGACATGTGAGTGGTAGATACTTACAATATGTTCTGTGGCACGTCCCCCGCGCCCCGCGCCCCGCCCCGCCGACGCCGGCACCGCCGCCGCCGTGACTCAGCGGCGCCCTCGCGCGACGTCGCCCCGTCTGCCCCCATGGAAAATTTATACCCACCCTCTTCCCAAGATCATTACGACACCACTCCACTAAATTCAACCTTCCCTCATAGAAATAAAGAACATTTTCGCCCGCTCCAACGGAGCAAGACAAAGGAGCACCAGCAATTTCGTCGAAAACAAACCTTAACTCCTGTGGGATATAGTTTGTAATTTATGTGACGAAGTGGCTCACGTGCTTGGAAAACGCAGCAATGACGTCACGGACGGAGGTGACTATGAGGGCGGTGCATCATGGTCTATGTATATATTTTTTGGATTTTGCGCTAATACGGCGCAATATACAAGAGTTCTAAAGTATAAAATCCACACTTTCTTTAATTTATAAATAAGACACGATTCAGAAATTTTGAAAGTCACGAAACAAAATGCTGCCATGATAAAAAGCGAAGCTAAAACATGAGCTAGCGGCAGCATGTCGCAGTGACACCGTGGCTGCGCGCTCTCCCTTAATTCCCTGCTGGTGCGAGGTGGCGCGTCTAGAGAGCGTGTGCTCTCTCATCTCCTTAATTCGTCCTTCGCCGCAGCCCCCTTAATTCTCCCTTCTAGCATTGCTGTGAGGGAGGGCACTCACTCTCTTGTTAACCCGAGTTCGCCCCCCTTATTTATGCCCGGCGCGTGGGGGCGGCGGGCGGTGGGCGGCGCAGGGGGTGCTATCGACGTCCGTACGCCGTGTCTATGTGCTGGTGAATTAAGAGCGAGTCGGCTTTCATTTTGCTAAAGCTTCCACGCTCGTGTGCTCGCCTTTCAGGCGGTGCTTGCTGGTGTGCACAGGGTAGCTCATGCCGAACTCGACTCTAATGCGGGGGGATAAGATCGCATGCCGCTCGCCTCCCCTAACTCGCCTTCAGCGTTTTATAACTTCAGAGGGCGAGGAGGCAGCAGAGTTTTTGTGAGTGGAAGGACTTTTTTGAGTAACGTTTTTTATGTTTTACTCGGTTAGGGTACGCTAAGATAACGACATCTCACAGAGGGTGGAGAACGCTCTCATAGAAGATACATGTTCGACAGCAGTGCTGTTTAATAAAAAATAGGCCCATATTATTTGTTTATCCTTTCATGAAACATCACGTGACATGATTGTGAAACATGTAGGTGTCTATGCAGAAGTTGAAAGATGACAGTAAACTTAAGTTTTAAGAAGTTAGGTACTTAGTAATGTCAAAACTATTTAGTAAAGTTAGCGCGAGGACGGGGACGCGGTGGGTGGCTAAGTCTACGCACAGCGTCTTCAGAGAAAGTGAAATTTAGCACAAGTTCGGAGAAATACAACTGTGTTCGGCGCCCCCTCGCCCTCACGACTCCAGGGGGTGGCAGTCGGCAAACGCGGCTTATAACAATTAAGTTTATTCGCTCGCAGGTTTTTCTATTCGACTCAAACAAAAAACACTCGAAGTTAAGAGTTAAAGAAAATAATTTCATTTAGTTTGTTCGGCGGTGTCGCCGCGGCCGGCCTGCCCACGTCCACTCGCATTCCTCATCGTATTCCTCTTTATTGCGAATATTTCGATTACCAACTGCTCTGTCGAGTTTCGTAAATTTCTCAATCTTAATTAAGCAAGCTTTGCCACTTGGAGATCGCGGATAAAAGTGATCTAGCTGAGGACTGTCGAGCTCAAAACATTCTCACATTGGTAAGGATTGTTAACGTGTATGTAGCCTACCATAAAAGTTCAGTGGTTGGTATGGCATCGAGCGCACAGCATAAAATAGGTTTACCACTAATTAAAACCCGCAGTGGTCTCTATAATTTCCAGTGCGAAAAATATCAGATATAAACGAAAAGTTTGGCTAATTAATGTCGGATTTTCCAGAATTTTCATCTACTGATGTAAAATCAGTCCGTTTGTATTGATTATTTTTATAATTCATTTTTTGGGAGGTGCAGGGATAGTCATCATGTGTGATGTATGCACGTCGGGTTAAAAATGGCGAGAGCAACTGCCTCTGTGACGGTTGAACGACCTTTGCTAAGGTGTCGGTTTCGGGCAGGTTATTTAGTGCGGGGGCGGGGGTGGCGGGTGCCGCGGAGCGGGGGGGAGGCAACCCCGGGTCGCCAGGCAACGGCAACTGGGTCACTCCGGGCCTGCCCCGGCCGCCCACCAATTATGTACACGCTCGTTACCGGACACGCGTTTTTCAATCACATCCATATTTAATTGGGCATCACGAAGCTGGAAAATGTGTTTGAACCGCCATGTTTTACGAGAACTTTATTTGAATTGCATTACATTATAATGGTGCAGATTTTACCAATTTTATTTGTAAAACGTTTTGTATCTAATGTTCGGTCTACGGTGCTACGGTGTTTTGATGTGTGCTACGGTTCGTAGACGTACTTTGTAGGCTACGAGTCTTCGCTACGATAAGCCCTTTAAGACTAAGTTCATTTTCTCGCATATTGAGAATGGGTATTAAATGCAATATGAGATAGAGACGAGACATAGAAAACATCGCACGTCTGATAGGCGGCTGTTACTTGAACGTAGTGACGGGCTCACGTCCGCGGCCCGACTCGTCTTCCGGGCTCCTTACAAGACAAACCTGTGCCCTAACTTGTTGCATGGATGCACCGCGGAGGGTACGGGGGTGGAGGGGCGCGGTGCGCGGGCGCGGGTGTCGGGGGGGCTCGCGGAGGGCCGCGGGGGCCTCTTCATAGTGAATGGGCGCGAGATGTCGTGGCCGGTCGCCACGTGCGCGTATGGAGATGTCTCCATTGATAGCCGTGACCTCGCCCTTATCGCCGCCTGTCGATGACGCCCGCATACATCACTCCGAGTGTACAAATAGTCTTTTGCACCCTCCGTGCCACTTCATGAAACCTCTGTTTGTTAGGAAAGTCCCTGTCTAGCTCTCGGGTTTGTTAAAGTAGATGATTTGTTGAGGATACTTAGGTAGCGCTAAGTAAGTCCTAAGAGATTCATTTTAGTAAAAAATATGATGAAAAGCAAGTTGGATTGGTTGATGCAAACTACATAGTGAAGACCAAAATAGTCTAGATTGCCATTCCGCCTGTATGTATTTCCCGAGGGTTAGGCAGAGGTGTACCAATGAACACCCACAGTTCGCCGATATGATTAAGTCCCATGTAATAGGGGGCGAGCCTAGTAGCTGTAGTTTCAGAAAAAGTCATTCTAAGAATACAGTTGACGAAATTAAAAAATGATCTTTATAATCTACTGTAGGCACTAACCACCTAAGCAAAGCTTGTTCAGGGTAAGATTCGTACTTGAAAACCGATGTTCCGAACTTCGGGCACCACTGTACAGCGGTGTACAAACCTACTTACAACCATTCTGTTCAGTAAATTGGCATAACGGGGTCGAGTCAACTCGTAGACAATTAGCATTGAGCACGGCGGGCGGGCGGGCGCATAGCAAGTGCAGCCTTGACATTGGCCGTCGCCCTAATGTCGTCGCATCGATTGTCGGAATGCGAACAAAACCATCTCCGACCGGCAAATAATAATAGTGTCGAACCGATGAATGAGCATATTAGCGAGCGGCGCGGGCGCGGGCGGCCGGCGCCGAGTCATTACGCGCCCCCATTAATCACTGCAACAATCGGCCGATATCTCGCTATTTACAAACGCGGGAGCACGTGTTCACCGCTCGTACTACGCAGAGTGTATTGACCCATTTAGATAGCTCGACCTTCGCGCGGCCATTGTGAGCGAAAAACATAAAAATAAGTTTTATTGCGGCGTCGTTATGCGTATCGCTGCGGCGCGGGCCCGCCGCCGCCGTCACGCTCGCACCGCCCAACAGCTGATCGCGACGTGACATTTTTATTTTATTCGCTCTCTTCCGGGGATTCTCCGAGATACGTGCCAGTGACGTCATTATCTGCCCGCGTACGCCGCCACCTGATTTATTATCTCGACAGAGTGCGATATAAACTTCACCCCCGTGGATGGTGAGTATACCGTACGGATTTATAGAGTGCACTGAGCACCAGCTCTTACAATGTCAGTGTCCAGCGCCTTGATCCGGTCCCATGTGTCACAACATAATGCATAAGTGCATAATTACCTTTCGTCAAATGCACTTTTCATTTGTTCATTGACAATGGGAGCGCGTTTTAATCCCATCAATTCCACACGTTTCATCCTATAAAGAGAATGTATTCCGACGAAAATTGTTTTGGAGGTCTGTCCGACTGTATTAGTGGAGCTTTGCCGACAGTCAGTCCAATTTTACTGAGTGAGCTGAAAAGTAATATTGACAATCATTATGACGGTGTTGAGCGCAGGGGAATCCTTTACACTTAATTTTTGTGTACTTAAAACAGTTAGGTTCGGAAGTTTGCTTGCGTAGGGCACGTAGTGGCCGGTCGCTAAAGGCAGCACCGCCGGAGGAGGCGAGTGCGGACAGTACCGACATTCCGATCATTGAGCGGCGCCGGGCGGCTGTGTTCGGGGAAGCGTGCGTCATCTCGCGCTCTACCGACAAAAACTACAAATTTTCCCTTTCATTGCATCGAGTGGTCGCAGCTCGCAGCCCGGTGGACCACGCTCATCATAATAAACGCATAACGCGTCGGCTCGCACGCGCTCACTGTAAACAATGCGTTTCGGGAATTCCCTCTCTTTTTATGCGGGATCACATTCCTGAGGGATTCCTTTTGTTTGCTTTTCAACTGTTCATTTTTTTCCTCGTCACCTTGAAATTATTTGACTCTATTGACACTTGTATAACGGTACGCATAAACGATGAGCTTTTTGTGAAGCCCATTCACCTGATCTATCGTCTTACAATACGGCTTTATTATGTTGTGATGCGAGTTAGCTGTTCATGCATTTTTCTTTTCTAAAGATTGTGTTGAAAAAGTAGACACGAAACTTTTGATTTTGTTCATTTGCATTATTATGCGGTTTTAAACGGATAAGAGGATATTTTTTATTATCTTAAAAAATGCCTACAATCTATGCAAATAAACTTTTATTCAAAAGCCAGTTCTTACTTCTTCCCACCAAATGTGTCTTAATGGATACTTTAATACATGTAGATAAAACATTGGAGAGCAGTTGCTACTCGTCTTCACCCATACCTACATTTGATGCGTATACTTGCATTGTTATCAACAAATCCTAATTCATACTTGACATGAAAGCCGCTATTTGATACGGTTAGGTGTTGGCAAAAAAATGGATTACACAACACAACTACTGTTAAAATCAATCTTGTACATGCAGTAGCCAGAGGCGTGAAATAAAAAGCTCGACAGAAGCGAGTCGGCGAAGCTGCGCGCGCAACCCACGAAGGCACGAAACAGGATGTGGGACTGGTTGGCGCACGCACACACAGGCGGCGCGTGCGCATGCCACTCACACATGCGCGCACGGCCTCGCCGCTCGCCGCTCTCCGCTCACGGAAATGTGCGTGCCAGCCAGGGCTGCGACCATACCGACTACATATTTTATTTTTATCATTCCTTCCACTCATGCTGCCGCTGAAATTTGCAAGTTTTATCGGATCGTAAAAATACAGTATGTGCTTGTGATTATTGTCTTTTGAGTGTTCTGGATTAGGGGTAAGAAGCCGGGATGACGTGTGCGTCTAAAATCAACCCGTTTTTGGCATGCACCGCACAACCTCGCTAAGAAATTTAGTCATTCAAAAGGTTATTTGGTTACCCTTATAGAACATGTAACATCTTTTAAGTTTTGACCCTTTTAAACCCTATGAAGCGGAAACCTAATTATACAGAAACACTTTCAATAGGTTAACTTTATCATTTTGGCAGCCGATTAAACGGGTAACCCAACTTCAAAAACCTTTTTGAAACCCTATTTAAAATCTTGTTTCGAAAAAAAGTTTTGTTTTAGCGTCGTCGGGTAAGGGTTACCCTTTTAGTATAACTGTTTGGTTTGAAGAGATCTGCTAACGCGTTTACAATCTATGATTGGGTTGAAGGGGTAACTGGTTCATATACGATAAGCCTTTAACAGGGTAATACATAAGTATTATAAAGGGGTTATAAAAACTCTAAAGAAAACCGATTATACGGCTAAACAAAATAGGGTCCATTTGGGTTAGCCGTATAAACGGTTCTCATTAGTTCATTATAAGGTTGTCTTTGCGTCGTGTGTAGCGTGTCTGTGAGTGTCGCACAGCCCTGGTGCCTGCGACAGGCGAGGCTACCTTCGTGCCGGCCGCGTACCGACCGTGCACATGCCACGCCACGATAGCCTCCGACTTTTTTGACAATTCATTGTCTCCGAGCAGGTTGTTTGACAATGTACCACTGCTCTAAATCTCCAAATCGGGCCAAAATTTCAATCAAACCTCATTTATTGTCAATAAAAACACTTCAAAGATGTTGAGAAGAAAATTTTGCTAGCAAAAACATCATTCCAATCCATCAATGGCGACCGCCATAAAAATTCACAGCACACACAAAATATTCAGAGCAAAATGCAAACATTGGAACAAAGTGAAGTGTTTACAATCTCTAATCTCGATAGCACGGAACAGGTCCACAACAAACCGCCCTTCGAGATGAATGAAATTACCACCGCCGCCGGTCACGTGGTCTATTGTACTGAAAAGGAGCGTTAATGGCTTAATCGGTCATTGAATCGGCTCGATACTGCATAGCGCAGCCTCTTCACACCGTTGTTTCATGAATGGACGAAAAAAAATGAAATAAAAATCTACTACGATGTTATGACCGTGGCGTCGTAAACAATCGTTATTTATACAGGCATCGATGTATTTCTCACACAAACACGAAAGTTGCGTTAAACACGTGGGTGGGGAAATGTCACCGAGACTCGCTACTGAAACTAAACAACACTGAAATACAACAACTAATGATTTGTTTTTATATCTACTCAATACCTACTTACCTACCGACTTTATCATCCATTACCATCACTTTATAATTTGATAAAATAATTAAAAATACATTCGTGGACTTAGTAATGCTTTAACTTCTTCCAAAAAGGTAAACTAAAAAGTTAAAAAATCATCTCTTATAAATTCTAATTCCCAAAACATATGACGCATAACGTTGGCATCGTATTTTCTCATGTGGGTAGAGCGACCCCATAACGTGGCACGGAGCACCCCATGCTATCTACCCCGCTTTTTAGTTTGCTATAATACAACGTTGCCGAGGCGCTCGGCCGGGCGTAGGTAGCTGTAGCGCTAGATACCGCGCGCCGCTACGACGCTGTTACGTGCGCCTGTGTGCTGCACGTGCACACAGGCGCGCGCCCCCGCTGCCCGCGCCCCCGCGCCCCCCGACGACCCGCGCGCCGCTCGACATGGCTGTGGCGCTGTGAGGCAATGCCGTTGCCGTGCCGCCGTCTATTTGGTCTCCACAATGCCATAGAAAGTCTCCGTTCGACTCGCCTCGCCGACCGAACTTTTCCTACCTCCTCGAGCGAGAGGCGCTATAACAACGTCGCCGCTCCGACGACTCGTCGACTATGACTTCTCAACGCATACAGTAGAATTCTTTATGGTTGTTATTTTGAATAAGCACTAACTCCTCGCCTCAGCGCTATAGCGAGCGGTACGGTTATAAAATGCCGCATATCCGAGACTAGCGATAAAATAAACGTCTGACGTTTCCAAGTTTCGAGCGGAGAGAACGAGCGACGCGCTGCGCATCAGAAAAAGAACTTTACGACAAGATTAGAAAGAGCGAGCGGAGCGGCAACGTCGCGCAGCCGCGTTCCAGAGGCACGGAGTGGCAACGCCGAGCGCCAACGTCATTTACTAAATTTATTTTCATGAGCGCCAGCGCTGGCGACGACACTGCTACATACATATAGCGCTCGCGGGCGCCGCGTGATACAACCTCACGCTAGATATTATCTAGCTATTTCTGCATATTGAAAACTCGTCGCGCTCGCTTATAATTTTCCTATAATGAACAGTAGGTGTACAACTGTAGAGGTGTGCAGTAATCGCGCTGTACAGTGAGCCGGCACGTTTTCCGCGGAGCGATAAAGGGGTGACGCAAAGCGATTATTTGCAGCGTTGCGATGAGTGGCCGCTGACTCAACGCAACGGCAGGCGGCGATGGTCGCAACACTGACAGCGCTCGCAACCTAACCTACTAACCGATCATGCGTTGTTAGCTTTTATTATGAATTCGTTCAGCACTCTACAGTACAGCTAGCAACTTATTTCTATAAAAATATCGGTATCCCGTAACTAATAAAAACGATTAGTAGTGGCGCTTGACTGACTCATTATAATGTTAATAACATAGATTCGTGTCTGTACTTAAAAATGTAGGAATAGCCGAGTAATTTTTCTGTAAACTAATAGTCGGTATAAAGGCTGGTGTCTAGGCAGGTTCTGCGAAACGCGTGTGCCTCCTAATTGTAGTGGCAGGTGCGGAGGCATCTGCCGCCTGCTGGACTTGCCACTTACTAGTTTATTTTTTCCACAACGTGTGTATCGCCACGCACGGTGTTCGCTGGCTCGATGCATTGCAAAATTTCGCGATGACCACTAACGAAAGTAGCAATGTATATGAAGGTAATTCGATAAATATGCGTTACTGCGGTAAAAGTCAACGCCTGCACGTCCGTCACTTAGTACCTACTGCGACGCTGCAGCTGCTAACATGATAGCTTATTATTCAAGTTTAAAATAAAGATAAGGATACAATTATTAGCGCACTAACTTCAGCTTGGTACTGTTTGACAGTCTGATAGATTCGAGGAGTTAAAATCGGTGTTTTTATTGTGCGTAGTATTCTGTAGGGGCTAAAGAATGCGCCCCGGTGGAAGGGTCCGATGATCCCGACGGGTGCATGGAGCCCTACCTGAGCCGCTAGGGGCTGCTCCCCGGCACATTGCCGCTAAAAAAACTGAGTAGGGTCGGCGCACAATAGAGCTCAGACCACCCTACTGCCAGGTACCATTGTACGCCGTCTGTTACTCTAGCGAGCGAGCTCCGCTAGTGATGGGAACATTCCATGCATTTTATAATTATTCGACATTCAGTTTGAAGAAGGCATTGTTGTTTGTTGTTGTAAGTTTACTAGACATTACGCAGTTCTGACATATCATGCAGGTACTTAGTTTGAGATGATTAGAGCTTTTTAGTTTTATCTTTAAAATAAAGAATATTATGGTACTTTCGTGAACGGGAATTTATTTAATTGTAGTTTTACTGCAATCTAGTGTCACATTAATATTAGTTTTAAATAACATCGTTATCGGAAGAAAATAACTTTAGATTATGCAATAAAAGAATTTCTGATTCAAATAAAAGAAAGCAGTACCGTAGAACTCCATATAAGAGTTATGTGTTTCAAAGGTTCTTTCAGTAATACTAATAGGGCATGTAACATCATGTATGGCTTAACCTTTTCAAACCCCATGAAGCGAGAACCCAATTATAATATTGACATTTTGTCTGGGTTAGCCATATAATGTTCATATCTCATAGAATCAATAATAACTTGTAAACCCTTTAAAATTGTTAAGAAGGATTTTTACTAACCCGTTCGCGGTATAAGGGTGTTTGAAGAGTTTGCTAGCTAGTTCTTAAGATAAAGGGTTACCCTTATACAATAACTGTTTTGCTTGAACGGGGTAACCGCTTCATATGAGATAAACCGCTGATAGGGTAACACAACTAACACGTATTGTAAGGTTTTTTAAAAACTCTGTCGAATATCTTTTAAAAGACCAATCGAAATGAAGCAAAACCCTAGTAGTAAGAAGCAAGCCTTTACTGCTTTACAGACACCCAGATTTATAATGTGTTCTTATTTTATTATTGTTTATTACTACAAATAACAACGCTTTCCATTAGTTTTCCGTAGAGTGCATAAAGCGTCTCAGCTTACGGTACTTGTGGTAGTTAGAGAGTGGCGCCGCGCGGCTCCGCCTGTCTGCTGCGCCCACGCACCATTGTGTACCGAGTCTCTACTACTCGCTTCACATCCGCGTCTACACACCTACCTCGCTACGTTCATCCATGCATTACATTCTGACTAGAGTTCGAGTTCCGAACTTCAATTTTCATATATTAACTTCAATGTTGTTTTTATCATTCATCAACATGAGAACTTAAACTAAAGTCATTTTCATAAAAATAAAGACGAATTACAAAATGTCACTGTCAGGTGTCATTGCGAATGATTCGAATGTTGATAATGGTATCTATTATAATTTATTTGATTTTATAATAATTATAACATAAACAGACATCGACTAAATTTGCAGTGCACGTATCGTCAGTTGGCATGCAGTGAGTAACCAAGTTGTTTTTGTATTTGCAGGGCTCGGGCGGCGGGTGCGGCGCCAAGCGGCGCGCCGGCTCCCCGTGTGAAGGCGGCGGCAAAGTCGCGCGCTGGGAAGACTCGATTGCGCGGCTCGAGGCCGTGGCCGCCGGCGCGGGCGGCGGAGACTGCTGGCGCTCCGAGGAGGAGGAGCGGCGCGCGTGCCGCCGGCGCTGGTGCGGCGGCTGGTGCGGCGCGCACGACACCATCCGCGCCGAGAACGGCAAGTCCTACTTGGAGCTGGGCGGAGCGGCCGCTCGCGCCTGCTGCGACGGCCGCGCGGCCGGTCGCTGCGCCTCGCGCCGCTGTTACCGCGAGAGGCGGTTCAAGATGATGAATCTTTGTGCGCTCAAACTGGCGCGCCTGCGCCAGACGGCAGACCCGTCGCTGAGGCGATCGGTGCTCGTGTGCAACACCCTGCGTGGCATCGAGCGGGAGATGGAGCGCGAGAGCGCCGAGGAGGCGCCCTTCGAGCCGGCATGCGTGGCCGGCGGCGTGGCGCGCTGCGAGCTCCTGAGCGCGCGCGACCCGGCGGCCGGGCGCGCCACCCCCTTCCCTGCACCGCCGGCCCCGGACCGCGACTCCGGCTACGGCGACGAGGAGCAGCGCACCATCGACTGGGGCTCCGTGCTGAGCCTCTCGTCGAGGTCGGCGCTGGACCCCCCCGAGGACGCGTGGCCCGACGACTGGGGCTGGAGCGAGGACAGCTTCGTGCGGCTGCTAGTGCCGACGAGTTAGTGCACGGCGCGCGGGCAGGACTCGCCCGCGCCCCACTGAGCGCCTGTGATAGCGCGGGCCGCGCCGCGCGGTGAGGCGGGCCGCGCGGCCGGCTCGCGCGTGCGGCCGCGCGGAACTCTAGTCGGACGCGACGCGCCGCGCGGCGACTCGCGCGCCGACGCGACGCGACGCATACACGCAGTCAGTAGTTAGTATTATGTAATTGCAAAAGGGAAGGTGCTAGCTTCGGACGTGACGCAGGACTTATATGCGAGCCGAGTTATTTTTGATAGTTTTATTTTCTTTAAGTGAATTCCAAACCGAATGAAGAAGTGACTTAGCTAATGACGTTATTATCGTTTAAATTAAAACTCAGGTGTTTGAAATTTTGTTGAAATTATTATGTAATTAATTAGGTAAAATGACTATATTTATTTCGTTGACCAGAAGAAGAAAAGTGACAATTTAAAATTATTTCTGTCTTGATATTTTCATTGAAAAAATGTTTCTGAACAACGAGTATGACTTATTTTTATTATGGGTTATGTTGACTCGACAGAGATCTCTCGGGTGAAGTGCGCTCTCAGCCATTGGTTCGAGACTGTCCTGGATTCAGTTTAGTTAATAGCGAGTCGTAAAGCTCGGAGCGCACTTGGGCCGAAGGAGATGTCTACGTTTGTCGTATTAATAGTAATGTGTGGACATGTGCCGTTTTGATAACGCGTCAATACTGTGTTGTGCTCCTGCAGTGCGATGGTAATGCGAACAATGATGAACAAATTGTAATAGCTAGTACCTTAGTACTTATCGTAACTGATGAGCTTTCATTAGTTCCACATCCACCACACGGTTGTGTGGCTCCACTCGTAACTGGATGTCAATTAAACAAGCCTTACCAGCTGTGACTATGGAAGTTTCATGATTACAGGAATCGTGCATTTGAATAATTGGAATTTGTAATACATGACTGAACCGTGGCTGTAGGTACTTAAAATCACTCCTATTTCGGAATTGAGATTTCTGTCCATCGATTCGGATGCCTTCTAACGATCACTTGTAACTTTAATAGCCGTTAAGATCTTTTATTTAGACATAATCAAAATAACTGTAAAACCTCTCATCGAATAGTTTATTTACTCTACTAACAGTGAACTGCAGTTCCTAATACGTAATTAAAACTAATTAGAACAATCTTTAATTTATTGGAAACATTACCTTCTAGTTTTGTACTAAAGTATAATTGTTAGGAGGCACCCGAACATATCAAATTAGGTTTTCGATAGTAACAGCTGTTAGTTCGCTGATGGACTCTGTATGCATTGAGATTTGAAAAAGTGTAAACCAGTTGAATTGTAAAAATAGTCTGAAAGTTGAACAACCCGTCGTTTCTAAACAGAGACTGGTAGCGATGTCTTTGGAACCGAATGACTGGAAGAAATACTTGACTTGATGATACGTTCTCTCATTAGTAACATCGGGTTGTGTGACGCTGTGCCCTCGCGCCGGCTGGCAGGACTGGTGGTGTCTGAGGAGCCGTGTAGCTATAGCATGTACCCTTGTAAATGTTACCTGTGTCCTGAATTATGATAATTTTGTACTTAATCAATCGGTGTATTCTGTAACTGTGTCACTCTAACGCCACCCTCGCTGACCACCCCCCCTGCCAGCGCGCCTCTGCGCGACCACGGAATTGTGACTGCATGGACCAAACATACCTAGCACAACTTTAATAGAGCAAAGTACAAATTTCAATAATAAGATGCATTAGTGCTCCGGCGCATGTTTGTCCACCGTTGTCAATTACTCAAATATTTGAATTGTGATTCGGTAGCTAATGAGAGAAAACTCTATGTTCTTAAATTTAGTGTACATATTATATACGGAGATGGGCATTATGGCGTGGTGATCGCGCCCGTTGTAAATATATTATGTAAAGTAATAATTTAATTGATATTGATGTCGATTGTCGGGTAGGTCGTCACCGCTCGGCCCGGGGACCCGTGCCGCCGCCCTGTTGTATATTACGACCTCTATTCTGTCCAATACATTCAGCAAGTACAGATTTACAAGTTACATAATTATGCATTATTAATATAATAAGATGTCACAAAATTTTATCGCCAGTACAGACCAATAATATACATGAACAACGTTTAGTTATAATTTTGGGTTCTAAACTCATAAGTGATGCACTGAGTAACTGAATGATCAGCTCAATCTATTTTATTTTATGGGTTATTTCGCGTTACATATTTTGTTGATGATGTCCGTATGGTTGGTTGTGATGGTTTACTTAAGTAAGTTAGCGACTCTCCGGCAAATTGCCCTGTTTCACTTGTACCTACCTATTACATTTTACTCTATATTTGTACTAACGTTTTTGGAACTGTCTTGTATTCCTGACGCACGAGTGTATGGCTTAATTTTTGAAAGTACTTAAACTTAATTAGTCTAAACTTTCAGTCAGTCAACTTCCTTAAATATTTCAATTAGTGTTATATTTGTTTATGCTCGTGCGTCAGGAATACAAAACATTAAATGCTTGCAATATAATGTAGGTACAGAAACTTTTTTATCCTGTCATTTTCATAAAATAGTCGACTGATTCTAGAATTCTTCCAAGTCGGGCTGTCAGTGAAAGAATATTATGATTGTATGTACTACTTGATTGTAAAATTTTGTACAAAATGTGGTGGGCCCTATCTTAAATTGTATTTAATACTCCTTAACTGTTATCGTTTGTGTTGTGACGGCCCGCGTGGCCGCGCCGGCGCTGCTGGCGCGGGGCGGGCGCGTCGCGTGGCCGCACAGCCGCACGTTCGAGCGAGCGGCGGCCGCGCCCAGGCCGCGCAATGTGTTGTGACCTCCAGCAATAATTATGATGACAGGTAGACTCCTTGTCGCATCCGTCTTTACTCTGTTGCGAACGTTTCAAAGAGACATTCGCAACGTTTTCATACGTAACTTTACGACTACATTGTATAAGTGTATTTTCCTTAGTGTTTTTCATTGCCATTGGTTACCAAAAATGACAGGATTTTTATTAAAAACTATTGTGAATATATTTTAGAAAGAATACTCTCGTTAGAAAATTGAGAAAACCATTTTGAAGGGGCTCATATTGCACATCGAATTGTTAAGTCGTTCCTCATGTTGAGAGTGTCTCAAAGTCGTTTCTCGATTTGTCTAATGTAAGATATATAATTGTAATATATTATTGTTTAAGCCGTTGTATCGAAAATAACAAGAACAGGAATAATTTTGTGAAACAATGGCACAAAGAATGAACATAAATATTATATATATTATAGAAACAGAAATGTGGCTATAAAAGCAATTTTTATAATAAATATTTACTGTTGAAGAACCTCCGACTTTTATTCCGATATGTTACTACCTACCCCCTCTTCAACGAGCACAATGACACTACACACCTCCACTTACACTATACCATAGCGAGAGTACTATCAGTCTACACTTTTTGTAAATTAATATGTTTACCAAATACAATAATATACACAAAATCATCACACATCGTTCACAAACTAATGCATTAGTTTAAACTCAATGACCTTACTACCGCAATGAAAACAATTATGAGACAATACAAAACAACGCTTATTTGGAAGATGCGTGCTACTGCATACTCTACTACAATGGCCAATCTACTAACGACGAGCGACGTTTACGAAACATCTACGCGGAGTGTACGCAGATCTACCTGTAGACTACGCAAGGGTACAAGGAGCTACAACACGACGATCCTACAACGGTAAAACACATTCTGAAAGGTACCTGAAAAAAGGTTTATGGTGCAGGTTTTATTTAAATTGAGAACTGTCTCTAAATAATATCCACCAATCAATAGAAATACTTTTTATGAGCTGTCAAAACAAGATTTTGCATGGCAATAGCAGTGTGGCAAAAAAGTGACGTCATATTAACTATCTAATTTTACAGTTAATTGACTATTGATCGGGTTTTCAGGGCTAACATTAAGCTTTTAGTTTTTTTTTTAATTATTGATTATTGGTGTCTGCTATCCATT
This sequence comes from Caradrina clavipalpis, assembly GCA_932526535.1. Taxonomy (NCBI): domain Eukaryota; kingdom Metazoa; phylum Arthropoda; class Insecta; order Lepidoptera; family Noctuidae; genus Caradrina; species Caradrina clavipalpis. The sequence goes on along the minus strand of OW052107.1, from coordinate 8,442,879 downwards.
AAAAAAGAGACTATACAAGATTGGTTTATCTTGATTACCTAGGAAAAATCAAATTTGTTTTCGTATAAAAAAAATAAGATTGCAGAAGTAGAATCAAATCAAATCAAATCAAAGCATTTATTTCAATTAGACCATTTACAGGCACTTTTGAATTGTCAAGAAGTTACAGTTTAATATTGAAGCTAGTTGCTCGTTCCAAAACGTAGGTCTCTATGGAGAAGAACGAGCAAGAAACTCCATGGACACTCTTTTCATTCAATTTGGTTTTTACAAAAACTTGGTTACAATATTCTTGTTGCTTTTATATGTGAAAACAATGAGGGTGAATATAAAAAATAACAAAATTATAATAAAGATGTAAGCCATGGCAGTTAAGAGATGACCAATCCCAACTGACAGCACCCGTTCACGAATATGACGCGTGCATCAGCACCATCTAGCTCAACCATCTTGAAGGGAACCAAACGATCCAACCCACGCGCCACCGTCAGCGAGAGAAAAAGGGACTCTAAAGTAGGTATAAATACGTTTTGTATTGTAATATTGTTGGTGAGTCAAAACTAGACTTACCTACTTCTTAAACCGTGGGAATGTAGAACAGCTGCTATTCTCCAAATATTTAATGCTATCCATACACTTTTAACCTCAAATATTTCAGGTCAAAACGATACGGAAAGTTGGAATTAACCTGAAATCACCAACTTGTCATCATCCTTGCTATCTTTCTCCTCTGCATAAGAAGAGACTTTTGGCCAGAACTTCTAGGCCTGTATTTCAGAACGATGTGCAGACACGGATCTCATCTTGATCATAGATTTTAAGCCATATGATTGATTGAATGAACGTTAGAATAGAACAACATTAAGACTTCACCCTACTACTTAGCCTTACCTTAGAATAAGGTATCGAAACAACAGGGTACAAATTACAAAATCCTATAATATTTAGCAATTATGATATCATTATTTTATATTCCGAAAACCTTGAGGTTTTATATTTATATATAAAACCATTATGTCCAATATGCCAAATGTCCTATAAGAAAGATTCCCGCAGAAAGCCGGATAAAAAGTTATTTAATAATAATATCATCATCATATCAGCCGCAGGACGTCTACTGGTGAATATAGGCCTCCGCCATAGATTTCCAAAAAGGGCTGGAAGCGGCATGCAGCCAGCGTCTTCCTGCGGTCTTAATCAAATCGTCCGTCCACTTTGTGGGTGGACGTCCTACGCTGCGAGGCCGGTGCGTGGTCTCCATTCGAAAACTTTGCGGCCCCATCGGCCATCAGCTCTGCGTGCCAAGATAAAAGACGCAAAAACTCAATTTACTTTTCTGGTTGTGCAGTTGAGAAATAGGCATTTATCCACTAAACGGTAACAAATAATGTAAAACAAAATGAGAAAAAAATGTGTAAATTCACCATGAAACCAATATTTAGATTGAAAACTCAAATCACTACTTTTCACTATCCCAATAAAATGTGACGAAAGTATTTTGATTAAAATGTTTATACTACGAGTATTTCAGTATCGACGAGTTCTTTCAGGAATAAACATACATACATACATAAACGCACGCCTTTTTCCCATGGGGGTAGGCAGAAACCACAGAACGCCACCTGCTACGATCCTTACATACTACTTTCGCCTCGTTCACGTTCATACATCTGGTCATACAAGCAAAAAAAAAAAATAAAAAACCAGGAATAAAATAATACTGAAATCAGTTTTGTTATTAAAGTCAAAGTCAAATCGTTTTAATATCATTGAGACCATTAAAAGGCACTTTAGAACGTCATAAACAAGAAAAAGAATTGGATCTACCTAGTTGCCGCTTTCAAAAGGTGGTTACGTATGGAGAAGAACGTTCACGAAGCTCCTTATTAACTGTTTTAAAATAAACGTTTTTAATATTTATAAACGTCTATATACACACACAATCACGCCTATATTCCCCTAAGAGTTAGGTAGAGGTGTACCAATGTACACCCACAGTGCGCCGGTATGTTTTAAGTCCCATGTAATAGGCGGGCAGCCTATTTCATTAACCGAGCACACGGGCATCATTCCAATGAATGAGAATAACACTTATTTCAGAAATAAAATTACGGCAATAGGCTCGCCCCCTATTACATGGGACCTAAATATACCGGCGAACTGTGGGTGTACATCGGTACACCTCTGGCAAGCACAAGGATTAAGTCCAAAGTCATCATTATCCGAGTAAATTAAGCCTCTTCATTATATCGGGATTTTTTTATCGAGAAAATGTTTTCAGCTGCAATTTCCAATAACAAGTAAAAAGGAATCGATTATCAACACTAGGACCAATACCTAACTACGTATGAGTTTTAAATCGAGTAGGTAGCTAGCACGCATTCACGTGACTTGTTAAAATGAAATAAGTATTTTTATGCGTAAAACTGAAGACAATCTTTTGACCACTTTTCGACCTTATTACTAAGGGCATAAGGGTGAAAAGTGGTTTACCAGTTACCATCATCATCATCGTCTACTTGCTAAAATCTCTCTTGACAAATCAAAAGTGCTTGGAAATGGTTTTTTGTTTTTTTTCCTTTGAATAAAACGTTACCCCGCTCTATGAATTTCTCCTTTACCGTAGGTGCGTTTACAAACATATAAACTTACGTACACAAATAGTCAGACTCAGAACAACAATCTGTAGGACTTACAAATATTTGTTCCGGGCGGGAATCGAACTCGCGACACGCAGCGCAGCAGAAAAATCGCTCAGCCATTGCTCCAACCGTACCAAATTATATGGGATTGGAGAGGCTTTTGCCCAGTAGTGAACTACATAGACTAATGAGATGATATAATATAGAATAGGTATTGAGTAGGAATTTACATAGAATTCTCAGTAACAGCTCGGAGTTAGGATTTGTGGGATTTGTGGAATACCAGCGTTATGGTAATACCATATGGTAATAGGTACCATAACGCTGGTATGCCCAGAAAGGTTAGGCAGAGCTGTACCAATGGACACCCACAGTTCGCCGGTATGTTTACGTCCCGTGTAATATGGAGCGAGCCTATTGCCATTAACCGGCCACAAATCCTAACTCTGAGCTGCTACTGAGAATTTCATAGCAAGACTTTTTTGTAGTCTAAAGTTCGTTATGAGTACCTTCCACTCTAACACCGTCCCTGATTCATCATTAAAGTCTATTCTCGAAAGAAGTTTGTGAACTGAATATTTTACAGTCAAATAAAACTGGCCTTTACGTATCCGGATTCGGTTTATCGTAGAGCAAATTCGGATAGCGATAGACAGAGATAACATAATATTGCTAAAAGGAGTGAATATTTTTTTTAAATACACAAAAACCAAACCATTCTTTATATTACTATATATTTACTGTACTTTTAAAAATAGTTATTTAAATACATGCATGGCACTGCGCACGACTGAACACTGGCGTTTAATTTTCCCCTACGTTGGGCCTACTAGCGCCATCTATTGACAATATTTGGAAGTAGATGCTATGAGGTAGGACATTCAACTTTTTTTCTTGTTTCACTTCTTCGTTTCTGTGTCGACGGACACTGCTTGAACGCCGTGAAGAGTTCTCTTGTGCTTCCACATGTCTCCAGACCGTCTGCGAACAATTAATTGTTTTTTATGTGTTTTTAAGTAGGATGAGAGACAGGCGACTAACAAAAGGGATTTATATGGCAGATGTGAGTGGCAACGCCGGGATAGGACGCCCTAGAAAGACCTACCCTGACCTTATTATTGGTTAGGTTCTTCAGAAAGGTCGGGTGTGCAGTACTCGTAACCGGCGTGCTTGTATGATGAGATTTATGGACATTGAAGAGGCGAAAGGAGTATGTAAGGATCGTAGCAGGGGGCGTTCTGTGGTTTCTGCCTACCTCACTGGGAAAAGGCGTGAGTTTATGCATGTATGTATGTATTTATTTAAGTAGTAGGATTTTTATTGTGTTGCGCAACTGTAGGATTAGCTGTATCTAAGTAGGTTGTTTATAAGTATTTACGGACAAGAATCCCACATGCAAGAAGAGAAAGATCCGGAACAATAATTATGTAAATATAAACTGTAGGCCGAATAATTGTTCCGAGTGTGGATTCGTAGATCGAACCCATGACCCGTAGCACAGAAAATGGGGCGCTTTACTGCCGTGCCGTTGCGCTATCCGTGGATTCTTTTATTTTTGAATGGAAAGCTTTGATAGTCTGCGACATTTTGTTTGCGTGTAGTGAGCAAAACTTAGCTGTCATTAACACCTTTAAATATTTTTTCCTAGCGAACCGCCATTTTTTATTTTTTTTAAGACGGGAATCATCAAATAACTTCCCCCGCCCTGGGCGGGGCGGGAGGGAGTGTCAGACTTTTACTGACTAAAACCCGTCTATGTTCCTTCATGTGCCCTTTGCGTTCCGGGGGCGTGGTATCTCTTCCGAACAACCCGCAGCCCCGGCAGGCATCGGCCCTCAGTGGCCGTCGACACGGTCTGTCGTTATTTAGTGAACGTACGGACGGTGAACTACCCATTGCTCACCGACGTCTACCGTCACCGTAGACCCGCGTCTAAACCATAAACCTTGTCCGTTAAATTACAAACACAACAAAAGAAAAAATAATTAATAAAATCGGTGCAACCGTTCTCGAGTTTTGCGCCTAGCAACACAGCTTTGCCATTCATTTTTATTTATATAGATAGATCAATAGATTATCTAATAGTAGTATTGACTAGCAGTAGCCATAAATAGTTAAAGACAATCTCAGGATGAGCCGTGTAATAAAATTAACAACGCACGCGAATTGTGAAAGTCAATCAACAAGAATATTTTTGTTTTTAGTGAATGAAGACGGTATTATAATTACTATACTTTACAATTTAGATATTTAAACTTAATCCAAAAAAGTATGTAAGTAAATATACACTTTATATTGATAGACATTAAGGTGCGTATTTAATTTGTTTAAATAATTAAAATAAGCTTGAAATCGCCAATAAGTCATGAGCAACCGTGGTGAACAATGCTCGTGCCTTCTCTGTATAAGAAGAGGCCTTTGCCCAGTATTGGGACAGTAAGAGGCTGGATTTACTTTACTTATATTACCTATAATTGGGTCCATACACATCTACAGTAAAGGCTTTCTTGTTTGAAAGAAGGAATAGGAGTAAAGTTGCAGTACTAACTAATACGTAATGTGCAATATCATATGAGCGAAGAAATAGGGTACTAGACAAACAATCAATTGACATACTTTTTATGAGTTGTCAAATGCGATTCCCCTATAGATTTCATACTGTGACGTCACTTGTTTAGATACCAATTCAATTGACTAACTATTATTTATTTCAAAGCAGATTTTTAGGGTTCATATAGAGTGTTTTTTAGAGACATTTAATAGTTTAATTTTACCTTACATTGAACGCTTGCAGAAACTCAGAAGGTGAGCTTTTAAGGATAAAGGACCAACTTTTTTGTAAGTGCAGGGTGTGCCGGGTACAGGTAGAAAGGTCTCTCTGTATAGAAGTAGATACGGTCGTTTATGGACATTCTTTGCTTACCCTGCCATAGCTTTAGCGTGAAGAAGACGGGGTACGTTGTGGTTATTATAACGTAATATACAGTTAATTTTATTATGAAGAGTTTAGGTAGAGAATATTTCGTTTGGAAATCTAAAGGTGAATTTCAGCAAATTTTAATATCTAGAATAGGTAAGTCTGTGATTCGTGGACTGAAAGGTTTTCTTTGGAATAACTATAAAAATTCAAAATTCGTAGATTAAGAAATATGTATACTAGGTTTCATAGTTCATCATACAACATCAATAACGCAAGATATCAAACATGGTTCATCGTTACCTTAGCTTAATAATGTTCATCTGTCAGTCTTTTTTAACGTTTATACGTATTTTTTTTATTATTTCTGGCTGTCGGTCTGCTGTTTATTCCGAGTAATCTCCGAAACGACTAGACTGATTTTCAAACGACTTTCACTGGCTGTTGTTATAACGAGTAACTTAAAAAACTAAAACCCCTTGATAACCGACTTTCACACGAACGAAGTCGAGGGTACAAGCAAAATATGGACCTTACCTGAAGGCAGTTCCGCAGATATCACACTCATGAGGTTTCTCTCCAGTGTGTATGAGGGTGTGCACGGTGCGAGCATATGGTCTTCTGAAGGCAGCTCCACAAATATCGCAGCGGTACGGTCTGAAAGTAGACTAGAAGTTGGAGACATACTACGTAGACTTAATGTAAACAGTGGAAAATGGGTAATTGACATACCTACCATCATGCCTGTATTCCCCGAAGGGTTAGGCAGAGGTGTACCAATGTACACCCACAGTCCGCTGGTATGTTTAGGTCCCATGTAATCGGGGAGCCTATTGTCAAAACCGAGTAACCAGGTATGGGCAATTCAACTCATAAAAAAGTACTCTGAAGACCACAGGCTCCAAAAAAAAACTAAGTGTGTTGTTAACTTGAGGTTAAATTACAGAAGTTATATCCACGGTCATATCTCATACATAAAGGGCACATGTTACCAACAGTAAAAAGTAACCCTGGCTGTCATAAGTGGGCTTCAAAATGCGTTTTCCTGATTACAGAGTTATACCTAACTAATGAGAATTCCTGGAAAGCAATATTGATAAATATCTAAATGTTTTTGAATATTACTTCAATGTAGGTAAATAATAAAATGAAAAGCACCAATAAAGTTCCCTATTGCAATTGCAATCGACTGATTACTCTCAGTATTCGCGAGCGCGCTTTCCGAGAATTCATCCCGGGCAAATTAACGTTGCGCTGCAGATATCAATTAGGTATTATTGATAACAAAAATACTATTGAAGCTACGGAGTTACTGGAAATAGTTATTGTATAGTCCGATTAATCATTAGTAATAAAAAAAGTTGAAATAAAATTAAATTAAACCCTGTTTGCAATGAAATAAGCTTGTGACTAAAAAAAAGAAGAAATAAAAACTAAGCTCAATTTTCTTTTGTTGCTTACGTGTACTTTCGAAACATTTGAAATTAGAATATGAGATCATTAGCGCCATCTCTTGTTAACTTGGTTAGTATTAAAAGTACTCGTCCTTGATCTCAGGAAGTCAAAGCATTAGTAAAAACCAAAAAGTGACGAAGTTTCGAAAAAGGAAAAGTATAAAAAAAGAAATCAAATCTTGCAATAATATTCTAATTGATTCAATACGATTCAATGAATAAGTACTTAGTTCATAAAATCACAAACTGTCCTCTACAGTAATTATAACTAAAACTAATACTAAAAGCAAAGTTAATAAGCCAATGTCTGGATGTAAAACAAAAGGATTGTGTGGTAACCTTTGGTCTGTGTGAATGCGTGCGTGTTCACGCAAGCGTGCTGCGGCGGTGAACGTCTTAGGGCACGCCGTACACGCGAAGGGTTTTTCGCCAGTGTGGGTCCTACGATGATCGTCGCGCTCCACCTGCCACCAACACCATTCCACGTACATTATCATACATAAAAAATACTGGGAACTATCTGCGTCCATCCTATAGTAAATAGCGCGTGCAATGAGCGTTTTTGCGATACTTGCGTTGTTTTACTTACACTTGACTTTGTTTGTGGTTAAAATTTTGTAGGTTTTATTCATAGAATCTTTGAATAAGAAGTACCTAAGTAACTTCTAAAGTAACTTCTGGATCGTCTAATGAGATTATTTTCTTTGTTTTTTTTTTCTATAAAATGGAAAACAATACCTGCCCCGCACTAGGAATTTCTCTGTATCATGAGTGTGTTTACAAACATAGACTCGCATAAAGAACCTGACATAGAACAACTACATGTACGTCATAAAATATTTATTGAACCCACGATACGCAGTGCAGCAACCACTTGCTCAGCCACTGCGCCGTCAAAAATCGTTCTAATAGATCTGTTACACGCCATAAAAAAGTATAAAGACAAAGATTAACACTTTTGCATTAGCATTAGGAGGGTTATTCTGGTTACCAGACCATGAATTCTATAAAATCTTGCTGCACAGTGTACCACCAATTCCTCCAGTACAAATTCAACTCTATTTAGCTGAGCTTAAAGCTAGATTTCGTTTGACACGTCGTGCTCCCTAAAAAAAAAACTAGGTAATCTATCTTCACACCTACCTTGACTTTGAAGGCCTTAGGACACAGGTCGCAGGGGTATGGCCGTTCCCCCGTGTGCATGCGCATATGGATAGCCAGGTGACCTGATTGGTTGAAACGACGCCCACACACCCGGCATGGATAACCCTGGAACACAGAAACTTATGTATTACAAGGTCCTAGTAAGATGTACAGCGGCCAGCACATCAAGTTACCCCAATCTGTCAAATTAGTTTGATAGATATTCAACTTCATGACAAAAAGATAAGGTTCATATTTAATTGGGAAAATTTGACAGTTTGGGATAGCAATCTGTCAAATTTCTTTGATAGTTTTTCAACTTTATTACACAAGAATAAGGTTCATGTTCAATTAGAAAAAATATACAGTTTGGGATAGTTTGGTGTTCTGGTGTTGTTCTGGTTCCGGTTTCTCAAACGAAATATCTATGTAACAAATTGTCAAGCGAAATGACTCGAACTGACAAGGTTGGCGCAGTGAGTGACTGAGCGATTCGCTGCTGTGGTCTGTCTCGCGAGTTCGATTCCCGCGAGATATTTGTTTGTCTATGTGAGTTTATACATGTTTGTAGAAGCAGTTTGACAATTCCTCACACATTTTTTGTTTAAGAAACCGGACATTAATAACATTATTATCAATCTTTAATTTAATTCTTACTGCACACCGCCTCCTACGGATAATACCCATTATCTACTTATATTACTAGCCTGCAGGCACCTATTCACCTGATTAGAAGTAAAAAGCTGTCCACATTCGAAGAAAAAAAAGCAAAGATCAACACAACTTCTCACATTACGAATCAAAAACGAGAATCAGTTTTTATAATATTCTGCGAAAATAGACATTATTATATCGAATAGAGGCGATACTCGTAAAATAGAAACGGGCGGTTCAGGGGACCCCTTTCTAAGAAAATCTAAGAGCGTGACGATAGTGTTCTGGCCCCTATTGAAGTAGTCAAGGAGACGGGTATACCAGCCGGCATATTCTGTAACAAATCTCCCTCAGTGAATTAAGGTGAAGTGAGCTAAAACTGGGCTGTCACTATACGATGCTAGGGATTGACAAGTCGCCACACGCTCACTTCACGGAAAGAGGGTTTTACAGAATAACACTACAGGAGTTGCTTCGAGCTTCACAAATGACGCATACGTTTTCTCGTCTCCATAAAACCTACGGATTTTAAATGCGTGCAAATACTTGTTTCTTAATAATATTAGTTTTAGAATGACTGCCCCCAGCTTTTCGCCTACATGTCCCACTGTAGGTAGAAGGTAGGTAGATGCATAAAATACCACATTTTATTCAGTACCATATACGTAGGTTTTTTGATTAAATGCTGTAAATTTTTTACCATCATATTATACCACTACGTCTGTATTCCCCGAACGGCTAGGCAGAGGTGCACCAATGTACACCCATAGTTCGCCGACATGTTTAAGTCCCATATAATAGGGGGTGAGCCTCTTTTCATTAACCGAGCACAAATCCCAACTTCGAGCGGCCACTGAGATTTTCATAGAAACACTCAATAACAGTTTTGTTTCGACCTGGAAATTGAACCCAAGACCTCTAGAGTAGCAGTCGCGCTTAGAACCATTATGCAAACGAGGCAGTCAAGAGGCAGTCGAGGGGTGTTTATTTATTTTTGTATACAATATAATATAGTGCGCTCTGTTGTATGAGTATGGGCTCTGCCAGTCAGGGATCCAAAGAAAGGAGATTCCCCGATTAAGTGTGGGAAGGGAGCACCAGGGGTGGTTTTTAGTCAGTAAGAGTCTACCAAACCGACTCATTCGCCTAGTGTCCTAATCGCGTCTCTTGGATACGATTCCCAGGTCGAGCAAAAAGTGTTATTGGGTTTTTCTATGAAATTCTCAGTAGCAGCTCCGAGTTAGGAATTCTGCCTGGTTAATGGCAATAGGCTCGCCCCCTTTAACATGGGACCTACAAACATATCGGCGAACTGTGGGTGTACGTTGGTACACCTCTGCCTAATCCTTCGGGGAATACGGGCGTGATGGTATGTGTGAGTCTACCAAACCCCTCCGGCTCCCCAGGGCTGGGGACTTTCACGAGGATTTTCCACAAACAAAAAAAAAAGCAAAAGCGCTGTTGAATTTAGACTACAAGTTGTGAAAAAGCAGTGAATAATTAGCGTAAGCTTAAGTACATTGCATGCTTGAAAGCAACGAGGATTAAAATGGCAATGGTTGAATTCCTTAGTAAGTTGGCATGGCGACGGTTGAAGATGTTGAAGTTGATGTACTAGGAACTTTGTCAAATCAAAATAGAGCTAGAGCAAAAAAAATTGGATTGGGTCAGGATAAAATTGTGGTAAGCAACAGTTAAAGACAAGTTAATATAAAACGATCTACCAGCATAGCAATAGGAATTAAGCATGTTTTTTTTTTTTTAATTTAAATAAAAAGTTCTCATTCTTGTAATAAACAGTTTAGTAAAACTATTTTTCTAATATCTATGAAATTAAATAAGATGTAAGCCATCGAAGATTGTTTCTTTTCTTTCTTTCTTTCTTTCTTTATTTCTTTCTTTCTTTCTTTCTAGGAACACGAAATCCAACGTTGAATTTATATTTATGGCCGTAGTGTTAAGTGACGTCACAGTCCATGTCCGACATCTCTATCTAATCGGTGAGCAATTAATAGTTTTATATGCTTACTAGCTGACCCAGCAAACGTTGTTTTGCCATATATTTTTTTATTTTTTTATTTAGGGATATGAAAAATACTCGATATGCACAAAAAATTTCATAAAAATCGGTCAAGCCGTTTCGGAGGAGTATGGCAACGAAAACTGTGACACGAGAATTTTATATATTAGACTAGCTGACCCAGCAAACGTTGTTTTACCATATATTATTTTTAGGGTTATGGAAAATAGATGTTGGCCGATTCTCAGACCTACTCGATATGCACAAAAAATTTCATCAAAATCGGTCAAGCCGTTCCGGAGGAGTATGGCAACGAAAACTGTGACACGAGAATTTTATATATTAGAAGATATAGGCCGTATTTCTTGGCCGATTTTAATTTTAATTTAACTTTTCGTCATCTCTACTACGGTATTTTCATATTTCATTAAAAGATGCGATTAAAAAAAAACATTCATATTCCCTAAATACATACAAAAGTCTACAAATGACTACAACCACAATGTAGCAAATAAAGCAAGCAGGTTGGTTGAATAACGTACAGGCTTAGTAACTTTGTGCATTTTCTTGTGCGTGTGCAGTGCGCACATGCTGCCCAGTACTTTGTCGCATTCTTCACATACGTAGGCCATCAGCGGAGCGCCCGGGGGTCTGTCCTCGCCCCGTTTGTGGCGGTACAGTTCCCTGGAAAAGAACATTGTTTTACGAATGATTTTTACGCAACTGGTATTGTAAATAGTAGATATACGTAAGTACTTTGTTGATTGATCTGCATGGTTATACCTGGGCGCGATGACATTTAACGTTAAATAAGTCAAAGCATTAATTATTACCTTATTCAATTCAATTTAAAAGGAAGATAAAATAAAGTAAACCCTCCTTTTGGGGAAGTCGGGTAAAAAATAAACTATGACCATATGGACATACTATACATTTATTTATTATTTATATTGAATAATGTACATATCTCATTTAAAAGTTTACAAAATTTAATAGGTATTTCCAAAAACTAAAGTTCGTTAGAGTATTTCGTTAAAGATATGCTCCTACTAACGCCATCTGTTGAATGATAACAAAGTTAAACGAAGTTCTTTGTTCCAAAATCGAGGGAAATCTACAGCTGGGCATTCAATACGAGTAAAGTCGAATTTGGATTAAACTTTCTTCTCATTATACGAGATCTACTAATCATTACGGATGAATGATTAGAATCTGTGATAGGTAATAATTTCGCAAATTACCTGGCTGTAGTAAAAAGTTGGTTGCAAGAGCCACAGTTCCACATTTTGTTGTTACCACTGTTTGTGTAACTCCGCCGTGTGTTCCTTGGTGGCGGAGGCCTATGGCACTCCAAGGAATGGACCTTCAACTCCTCAGTGGATGCATACTGCTTGGCACAGATGTCACAAGCATAACAGACTTCAGGCCCTTGAGATAAATTCGCATCTGAGATGCAGCTATCCTATGGAAAAGGAAATAATTGGGTAGTAAAATATTTAAGTTCACTGTAACTCGGATTTGTACCTATATGAGAAGCTTGAAAAACAAAAGAGAGCTGGTAAAGAGAATTGATTAAAGAATAAGCACTTTGTTCTACTACTATTTGCATGACATGAAATGTGTCATTGCACTATCAAGTCATCCTATTACAAAGCCCCAAAGTAAATTAATGTTTTGACTTTGAATTGAACGTTAATATTTTGACTTTGACTTTTATACCAATAATTAAACATTGCCCCACTCTATTAATTTCTGCTGTATCGTGGGTGCGTTTACAAACATAAAAAATCACAAACACAAATAGCCAGACCCGAAACAATTATCTGCAGATCATATAAGCATTTGTTCCGTGCGGGAATCGAACCCGCAAATCGCAGCACAGCGGAACAATGCGCCAACCGTTCCGTCAGTGTTTTGTTATCTGTTTGAACTTTGTTCTGTTTTTATCAAAAAGGAACTGAGTAAAAGTAAAATTATAAGTTCAACATACATTTTGATCCTCGTAATAGTTATTTTGGTCTTCGATGAAGCAGGTAAGCCGGTGTTTGTCCAGCGCATCCCCATCGGCAAACAGTCCGCTGCAGAAGTCGCACACGTACATAGTGTACAGTCTGCGAGAGGTAACACTGCCCTTGCCGTCGGAGGCGATGCAACATAATTGTTCTAGAAAAGGCGAAGTGCTAAGTAACTGAGAAACAATATAAATAATAAAATTCAGTTGTCATTATCATCAACAATTCCCCGAAGGATGCATAGAACCGTCAGAATTCCAATGCCATTTGTGAAAACTTGGCTGCAAAGTCGGTGGTGGTAAAACTCATAGTAACAAGAATTCTCAATTTTTTCTAGATCTCAGAACGTTAAGATTACACAATCATGCTCAATCCAATCGGACCACGGGAAACTCACGTGACTTCGAATTTCGCGTGCTCCAATTGGTTTGAGCATGCTAGTAATGAGCATGTGAAACTTTAACATTTTTAATCGGTTATTTAAAATAAATGAGCAGTTTCTTATTATGTTTAAACCGCATATGCCTAGAGCTTTTGTAAAAAACAGTAGATTTTTTAAGTAACCAACGTACATTTCCCCACACCTTCCCTAGTATTATGAATTAAATCCATGGTAAAAGTCTTCGTAACAATGTTTCCACCGGTTATAGCCACTATTAAACGGAAGACAAATTCCATCTGCAAATCCTAAAAACGCCGTTTCCAGCCTGGGCATAGAACACGAAACCTCATGCTCAGGTAGTCGTGTCTTTTTTTAATATATTCAGTCATAGTTCACATCATCCAAGGACACCCCATTCTAAATATAGGACGCGATTTTTGCGGATTCTATTGCAATAAAGACAAGTACAGGAACAATGACCTTCTATTTTTAGAAACCTACGTAAATCCTTTATTATTAAAATAAAACAAAACGTAATATAATCCCTGTTGACTTTACCCGTGGGTTCAACTTCCAGAGCGGTCGATAGCACACGCTCACACATTCGGCATACGAGCCACTCTGTCTCGAAGTTTTCATTACTGTGGGCTGGTTCTAGAAAAAAAGATTTTATTTTTACTACAAGTTTGTATAGTAGTCACGTTATTTATGACTATGGTTTGGGTTATGATTCAACAATTTAGTGCATGTGATGCGTTATCCGTTGCACACCAAACCAGAGTTTCGAAAATGTCGGCACCACTTGAAGAGTAAGCAGGTGAGAAAATGGTAAATCGTGCTGAATACGACTTTCTTTGAGCTTTCTAAGTTCTGCCGAAGTGCGGAAGAATGCTCAGAGCGATACCCGTGCTCCGGCCAATGGTAGTTGGAGGAACACCTTGGGGTTTTAGTCAGTACCTAGGAGTCTGACACACACCCCACCGCCTTCCCCGAGACAGAGGCAGTGCATGAGGATGTCCCAAAGAAAAAAAGACCTTCTAAAGTTACGTGAACTATGTAGGTAGGGATATTTTTCAAATAATGACAAACCTGGTACATTCCTCGTTTCAACTTTGTCATTATGTGGGGCAGGTAGTAAAGTGCTTTGAGGCTGTTCTATCGAACTATCTGAAGTGTGAAGTGATATAGTGTGGTCAAGAAGATCAGCTTCGGTAGTAAAGATCTCATGGCAGATAACACAAGAATATAGTGCCAGCAAGTCAGGCCCGGTGCTTTCACTAGCCTGGAAACGGAGAAATATATTTTTTTAACTGAAATTTGACAATATAGTTTAGACTCATTGGTTTTGTGTACATCTATCGAGTTCATAATGTAGGACTTCTAGCTACATCAACATTATCTACAAAAATGTCTTGTTTGAATAAAACCTTAGGTTTTTCTGAAGAATCCTGAAGTGGTAATAAGAATTGATTGACAGTATTTTCATCAAGCAGAGTTGGTTCATAGTTAAATAAGTTATCCGACTGTACTATGTACAGTTCCGTGTTTTGTTCAATATTTGAATTTTCTTGGAAGAAAGAAGAGTTTTCAACATTGAAAAATCTTCCAGAGTCATTTGAATGGAAGGATAGTTGGTTTTCCACAGTGTTCATTATTGCAGTAACATCTGGTGGATTTTTATTAACATGTGTTAGGGTACCATTAGACTCTGTAACGTTGGTAAAAAGTAAGTCGTCTGGATCATAAGTTTCTGATAACTCTTTGTATGGGTAATCGGGTGGATCAAACATCATTTTTTTTGTCTGAAACAATTTATTTGTAAAATTAGTTTATTTTATTACCATAAATACTCTACTTTTCGGAAAAGAACTAAAACTTATCTACAGGGACACACATACCCTGTGTGTTTTTGCACTTTTTACAGGCATTCATTGAAAGAAAATTGAAAATGATTAAATAAAACAATTTTTTCATGAAACAGAGCGTAAGGTGTCTAGTTTTTTAGATATGGCAGCACTGACACTTTCTCCGCCCCGCCCGCTGCCAGCGCGAACTGTCAACCCGGCTGTCATTTGTCTTGTCTGCCAGAATTTTGGCAAGTTTTGTTTACAGTCGTGCTTACATGCGATTTAATTATTTTGCTATAGTTTGTGAAGGCTAATACGGTGATCAAGATGAAAACAGAGGCCGCCCCACCTTCTGATAAACCTAAAATACCGCTACCGACCCTTTCTCAAATCAATGCTGACAGAATAACTCAGGTAAGTTAGGTTATCAGTTTCATAACATTGGACAATACAATATGAAAAGCACCCGATAGATGCTCTTTATTTGTATTAAACCTATGTCTGTATCTATTTCAACGAATTGATGATGTCACAGAAATTATTTAACAAAGAAACAAATGATGTAAAAAGAAATAGATCTAAGAAACTACGCATAACAACAGATGAGTTCCTAAACTTTATAGAACTCTATTATAGAGTAAGAGCCCACAATTTTTTATCCGTATTATCATATCCGCCCATTGCTTATTATTATTTATAACCTCTAAAAAAGTTTCTGTACTTTAAAACTAACAAACAAACATACATTACAAGGTTAGGTTATATAGCTTTCCCATTATATTCATGCCCTAAGAATATATGCTTGAATTTATAAAAAAAATACAGAGATAATCCACCTTTGTGACCAGTACATTATTATTTTTATTGGTAATGTTATTTGGACCACTAACAAAATGCCACATTAGGACTATTATGATTAAAATATGACTAACAAAACTAAGTAAATCCATCACCCAGAAAAGATTTCAGGTTGAGTATCCCTGATGTTTACAATAAAATGTTCTAGTTGGCTTGAATACCTTTTTTTCAATAGTAATTAGTACTATTGACATAACAAGTTAGTACTTTACCACTTTCGTTTTTACATTAAGATTATACAATAAATGTAATGATTACTATATTGCTTCTATCACTTCTGAGAAGAAACTTAATAAAGTGAGTCGATTTGTGTGTCATGGATGAGATTTGCAGGTATGTTTAGTAGCAATTTTATTTTATGAATAGATGTTTACAAGTGAGATAGACTGATCTGCAGTGCAGGCCACCTATTTAAAAGTCTAGTTATAAAAATGAGTTCACATTTTAACTAAACACAGTAGAATTTGCTCATGATGTCATGTAGACATCAAATGCGGGGCTTTCATGCGTAAGATTTAAATCCAAATGTGTGATGTTACTAGAAAAAGTAGAAGTATCTAACATATTTTTTTTTGTAGTGAAGTTGAATATGTATAATTTCAATATTTTTGTGTGATTTGGCTTACTTTAAAACCTGTGTAACCAAATTTTCAAATTGATAATAAACAGTTAATTTTATTACAAAGAACCATACATTCTGAACCATACATTTTACATTCCGTTGGAGTAGAGTATATTATGTATCATATTTTTGTGAATTTGATGTCTGAAATCTACTATCAGTTAATTAAACATGTAATATGCAGATTTCATTGCGAACATAAGGGCATGGAAAGTAAGCAATTTTATGGGAAATATTGTAAAAAATAGACCTTCTTAACCTTTAACCCCCCAGCCCCCTCCCTAACTTTTACCCAATCCTAAGACCCCTTCTAAGAGGTAAATTGAAGGTGTATTTCCTATTTGCCTAAAAGAAACATGAGCAAATTAGTTAAATCTAGAGCCTCAACTACTTGTGTTGAGCATCTCTAGATGCAACTGGTCTGGTGCATACCCAACATGAAACTATTTTGTATTACATCTAGGCAGTCA
The DNA here is from genome assembly GCA_932526535.1 of Caradrina clavipalpis. Classification (NCBI taxonomy): domain Eukaryota; kingdom Metazoa; phylum Arthropoda; class Insecta; order Lepidoptera; family Noctuidae; genus Caradrina; species Caradrina clavipalpis. The sequence continues at coordinate 8,425,858 of OW052107.1, read as the reverse complement.
TGTTCAAACATAATTATAATTTACAATGAGCCTACTGGTATTACATTATGAATAAAACCCATAAAACAAATCTATACAACTATCCACATGGAATTGTTTAACAAATCAACATGGTTGCATTGTTCACAGCTTGCTAATCAGTACTGGTCGCCACAAACTAAGGAGAGTCACCTACCTTATGATGCTTCTATTGTGGAGTCAATCTACCAAGCAGAAATACTTGGATCCCAGTAAGTAACTTAAAAATCTTGGAATAACACAGTAACTATAAGTTGTGCAAGCATAAGTTGCTTCTTAGCCTCACTGATTTAAACAAATGAACAATTTAGGGGTCAACAGCCTTATAGAGTGAGGGCAATGACCTATTTATTTTTTTGCAAATACACCAGCATTTTTTTTTGAGAATGGTGCAGTGTTTCCACTGTTTAACTATTTAGTGTGAATTAAGTTTAAAAAAATATAGTTATTTTAATATGTTGTCTAGTTGCTGAAAATAAATAAATTTTAAATTATTTATTTGTAAAATTTGTGTTTTAAGAAGTTTTGTAGTGAGTTAGAATAACCATGGCTAGTGTAAGTAGTTTGTACTAAAACACTTACTAAAGAAAATTAAGTATGATGTATGCATTAAAAAAAATGCTAGAATAAACTTTTTAAAGTTAAAGTAGTTTTTAAGTAAAAATGTATGCCTAACCTTATAGAACAAGAGTGTCACATGTATTATGAAAATAAAAAAAGTCTATAAGCCCAATAAGGGTAGGGTCAAGTGGGCAACTGGGCATGTACATGATGTTAAACAAAAAATATTTTTTAAGCTATGCTCCTCAATGGCCTATGTTGGTTTATCCTTATTTCTCTACTTTTCTTTGTAATGTTTTGAGCATACGCCTTAAGAACCAGTATTAAAATCATCATCTCCCTGCTTCCAGTTTCTCAGTACGTCGGATCATGATGCTGGAGTTCTCGCAGTACCTGGAGAACTACCTGTGGCCGCACTACAAGGCGGGCGAGGCGTCGCAGGCGCACATGATGTCTATCATCGTCATGATCAACGAGAAGTTCCGCGAACGAGTACCGGCTTGGCAGGTAAGGGTTTTTTTACTTGATGGAAATCATCAAATGACTTCTCCCGCCCTGGGCGGGACGGGAGTGTCAAACTCTAGACAGGGCAGGTGAGGCACTCTGAGGCAGGAGGAGGTAGTAGGCATCCGAATTTTTTTATGGCCTTCAAAACTGCCTTTTAAGTCGATTGCCACACTGCCTCGCAAAGCGGAGCTTAGCGCGGGAGTGCATGTTCTTACGTTTTTGCGAGTATCTGTGTTTGTATAGAAAACACGCGTACTCCAACACAGACAACGCATTCACGCCAGTGTTGCAGAACACCAGAGCTGCGTCGCTGCGCACCACGGAGCGTAGCGCGTTGCAGTGTGCGAATCACCTAAATGATCTTCAATAGTGCCTTTTAATGGTCTAATTGAAATAAATGAGTACAAAAAAAAAACGACGGGTTGCACTCCGGGAGTGCCGGCAGAAGTGAAAACGCTAAAGACGTACACAAATATGACGATTCGCTGACGCGAATTGTCATATTTATGTACGATAAATTCGTAAGATTTTCGATCAGAGTCACGTGTCCTGAGGCGAGTTTAAAATTTTTTACCCATTCCAAAAAAAGTGCACAACGCCGCTAAAGAAGTTTTCACTTCAAAAATGCGTACGCTGTATTCTACGTTAAATTAATTGTGGCAAATCATTTAACACATTATCTAATATTGCTATAGGTTAATAGATCATTGTGATTCCGGCTCCAAAGATAAGACAATTGTCTCCACGAAATCGATTGTTTCTTTTAAGCACAATTTAATAACATAACATATCATCACACCTGTATTCCCGAAGGGCTAGGCAGAGGTGTACCAATGTACACCCACAGTTCGCCGGTACATTTAGGTCCCATGTAATAGGGGGCGAGCCTATTGCCAATAACCGGGCAGTTCAATAAAACATTCCTTTTTCTCAATCCAGGCTTTCCTGAACAAACCGGACCACTTTGCAGCGTTTTTCGAGCAAGTACTGCGCGCGAGTGTAGACGACGACCGCACGAGTAGGAACATGCGGGAGCAGACGGCGTTGCTCCTGTTCCTGAACCACTGCTTCGGCAGTATGGAGGTCCAGCTGTGCAGGGACCAGGTCAAGCGGCTCGTCTCGCTTAGTATGTGGATCAGCTTGCAGGAAGGTATGTAGATGTTGGAGTTAGCATTAGATATATACCATCACGCGGTCACGCCTGTATTTCCCGAAGGTTTAGGCAGAGGTGTACCAATGTACACCTACAGTTCGCCGGTATATTTAAGTCCCATGTAATCTAATGATATCTAATGTTATAAACAGGAAATATTCTTTGTTTGTATGGAGTAGGCTCCAAAACTACTGGACCGATTTTAACTATTTTTCTCCATTAAATAGCTACATTATTCCTGAGTAACATAGGCTATATAACATCACGCTACGACACACGGGAGCGGAGCATTAACAAAAGACGTAACTTATGGCGAGTGAAATAAGCCACGCGGATGAAGTCGTCGGCAGTTTGCTAGTATGTAATATGTTGTTACCGTAAAAAGCAGTCAACATACCTCTGATGTTCTCAAAGGTATTATAAAGATTAGCAGAAGTGTCCTGTTCCGTTCTTTAATCTGGAAGCTTAAAAAGTAGAAGTCAAAGACGCAGTGTCAAATTGCAGGCAGAATTTGGAAGAAAGCTTGTTATTGTAAACCTTCTATTTTCCCTAGTAACACTCACTACCGTTGTCGCCCCCTCACCTCGTCTTATCCGCATGTAAGCCAAATGCTGACCGCTAAATGCTATTTCTTATTTTGTTACCTAATTATAAGGAAACCATAAAATGATAAATCGACATTTATTTTAAAATAACGTTTTCTTATTAGGCCGAAGAAACCAAGAATTCAAAATGGTGCCGAAATGGCGGAAGTACTGGCGTGCTATTCAGAAGAAGGATAAACCTGAGCTATTAGAGAAGCTGAGCTGGGAGCGACTGTACCTGCAGAGGCTGATGATCAAGTTCATGCGCATTTTGGAGAGTATACCCGAGATTGGGGATGTAGATTCACATGCTGTGAGGTAAGGAACGACTGGATCTTTATTGTATGTAGATATTTAATCGACTCTGAGGGAGTTCTTGCATATTTCGCTCATGGATTAATCTTAAGGCATTAATGGAGACTGCTATTGAGCGCCGTGACCGAAATTAGTTTTTCTTAATACTTACTGCAATAATATACACATTCGGAATTTGTCCCGGTTACGTGGGTGCGTTTACAAACGTTTAAAACTTACATACACAGACAGCCAGACCCGGAACTACTATCTGTATGTAGGTCATACAAATATTAGTTCTATGCGGGAATCGAACCCGCGACACGCAGTGCAGCAGCCAATCTCTCAATCACTCCGCCAACCATATCGTCCACTCCAGTCTACATAGTACATATATACCATCACGCCTGTATTCCCCAAAGGGTCGGGCAGAGGTGTACCAACGTACACCCACAGAGAAGCGCTGAGAATTTCATAGAAAAACCCAATACCACTTTTCTCTTGACCTGGTAAATTGAGTCTACTGGTTTTTTTTTAAATTTACAATTCCACTTTACAGATACTGTGAGCGCTTCCTGGAGTTGATGATCGACTTGGAGGCTCTGCTGCCGACGCGGCGGTTCTTCAACACGGTAATGGATGACTGTCACCTGGTGGTGCGCAGCCAGATGTCAGCACTCACGCGCCGGCCCGAGGGACAGCTGTTCTCACAGGTCAGTGATAGATTTAGCAAAGCGTCGCAGTTTTACAAGGAACACCAGATGTTAGGACATTTTTTTTATTTTAAAAAAGCGAAATGCCACGTCTAAACACGAAATCTCAAAAAATACATGACCTGTATAACTAAGATTCGGCAGTAAGGTAGTTTATATGCTGTAGGAAACGTCAGCCAGAACAGATTTAGTTTTAACATTGACTTACACGCGGATAAAGTCGTAGGCAAATGCTGGTATTGATATAAATACGAGTATGTGTCGATTTTTATTTTGGGTAGCTATATAATACTCATTCTTACATTGAGCCCTGTTTTCACTAGACGACACTTGTCCCGAACACGAATTCCCGACATCGTTAGCAACATTTATTTACATGTCGGAACATTACATTTATTTATCGACACGCGGTGCATCGGGTTTCATTATCCCGGATTTTTTTTTGAGGGTGAGGACCCGTTTTTCCTCCTTGTTTCGTAACCTTCGTAAAATGGCCTGCTTACATACGCTACCTCCTCTGGTATCACGTCCACCATAATTAGATGTTAAAGGCTCCATACAGTTCCATACATTACAACTCAGTGGTACGTGCACGTCTACGCTTACGTGTACGCATACGCATTCGGTCTTCACGAGCCTTTAAAGCGGGTAAATGTCAATGAACTTTGTTTTCTAGATATATATGGCTTTACCTGCCAAAGAAAATAAACAAACCATTTTTATGTTCTTAGCTGCGTTTATTAAAGTAAATACAAAATGAATTAAAAAAATAATCATAAATGCGTTTCTTCATTATAGTTTCGACATAACGAAAGTCAAAGTTAAAAAAATTAGAAATAAAATGACATGTGTTATTCTTATATTTGTTAGTGCAAGAGAGCAGTGTATACAATATATATTTTAATATAAATTCACTAACCACATTTAGCTGCTAGGAAAAAGGACGGACTTAATGCTGTTTTTGATAAAATAGATAGCATACATTAGCCTCGTATTCATAGTACCTACAGTCATTGTTCTAAAGTCGATGGCAATCTATAGTCTCTCTCATATTACAATCATATCAGCTTTTATTGTTAGTACCTTTTGGTAAACATAAATTTAGTTTTTTTTGTTAATCTCTATAATAATTTTAAGTATCTTTTGTGAGCAATCAATTCCTAATGTCGAGATCAACCCGAATGTTGTTTAGAAACAATTATTATTCAACATTATAATATATTTTTTTTACACCTTCAAATGTTTTTGTACAATATAATTCTTAATTCCAATAAGGCTTTAAGTATTTTACTACTCCCAATATTAACTGTAAAATACTGATATATTACAATATAATAAGACACTCGGTTCTATAATATTTTTACACATAAATCACAGTTAGGCAAACTACTATAACATTCAGTGTGGCAATAGAAGTCTAGTAGACGAAAAATCTTATGTTCTAAGTAGGTGTTTCTAATACATAATTTGAGGCACATTTACAAGGCACACGCATTTGTACACAGAATTATTTTAACTGTGATACTTAGTTGAGTATAATAGTTAACAGTAAATGTTATCAATACAAACTATTCATAAGGTCTACCTTCATTTTCATTACATTTAAATATGTCACATTCATACATTCAAGCCTCTACTTGTGTGGAAGCTAGTGTATAAAACAGCTTTTCATTAACATGAGATTCTACATTATATTCGTTGATATGTCAGTAATTTCCTCCGTTCATATGAGTCATCTCGTCCCCCCACTCCCCTGTAGGCACGGGCTCTGCATAGCAACAACTCTTGCGCAACAAAAACGTTACATGCGGTTGTCGTACAATGCATACATAGAATATTAAAATCGCTTGGAACAGATTCACGAATATGTGTGCGTACAGTAATTCGTCTATGTTGAGCCATGACAACAACAGAAATAGCCAAGCTGTTGTCATTATCAGGAATAGTTGAAGGAACAAATTGAAGCTGGAACAAATAATAATTATTTATTGTTGTAATTATTTCATTGAGGGCAGGGCGTAATTTTTATATACGGAAGTCTTGCGACACGATGTTTGTAGGCGATTAGCTTTGGAAGTACGTAGCCAATTTTCAAGAAGTTTGACTCGCTGTGTGTAATTTGATCAAATTTAAAAGATAGTGTAGTTTTTATCTCAATTGTTGACCTCAATATTTTTTTATTGTAAATTTCGGCTACATCAAGCAAAGGGCGTGGCCAGGTGAACAAGTAACAATTAATAAAAATGATTTATGTACATACCATCCTTTCAGTTTATGATGAATTCTCCCGTATATGTTAATCCTCTTTATGATTTTTAACGTTGTGACGTAAAAGAAGACATTGAAAATTATTGTGAACGCAACTGGGGTGAAGAATATTGCGATACCAAGCAATCCTGAAATGAATAGGAAAAACAAGATTAGTTCGACTAATATTATTAACTAGTTAGACTGAACTGGCTTTACTGTAACTATGCAAACTTAATTTTTTTGCCACTAGTAAATCTAAATTTACTTCTAAAATGTAATCTCATTTTTTTACCCACAGTATGTTAGATTTTTTTGGGGTTTTGATATACCATCACGTCTGTCTTCCTCGAAGCGTTAGGCAGAGATGTACTAATGTACACCCACAGTTCGCCGGTATGTTTTAGGTCCCATATTGGGCGAGCCTATTGCCATTAATCAGGCACAAATTCTAACTCCGAGCGGCTACTAAGAATTTCGTAGAAAATCCCAATAACGCTTGCTTGACCCGAGAATCAAAACCCAAGACCTCTAGCGTAGCAGTCGCGCTTAAGATCACTAGGCTAATGAGGTAGTTATGGATTATAGGTTTTAAATCACGTCATTTTAAAATTGTATGGGAAATACTAATTAATCGTTTGGCTCGCCCCCTATTACATGGGATCTGAATGTGCCGGCGAACTGTGGGTGTGCATTGGTGCACCTCTGCCTAACCCTTCGGGGAATACAGGCGTGATGATGGTATACTAATTAATATTAATACATCATCTTACCGATAGTCTCTTGTTCAACATCATCAACGATGATTGACGAAGAGAATTGGATCCTAGTCTTCCTGTTAGGATTAGTGCCGGTATCGAGAAGGAAATGCGCACATATTGCCATGCCGGCCATGATTAGGACGCTGAACCATACCACGCTCGAGTAATAGCAGTACTTGCGCACGTCCGTCACGCGTAGGAACACGTTACGGGATCTGAAAATACAATTTAAACATAAGACTAACCATAGTTTTGTTTACTGAAAGTCTAGCAGTGCCCACGCGAAACGGTTTCAATTTTTATCTAGTTTATAGTATGGGAGTCAGACATGCTTTCAGTATATATCGTTACGCCTCCGCCGTATTTCATATTTTGATATTGGTTTAAAATGGTTTAGCAGTTTTAGACAAGCGCATGATTAAGGCGATTCGCACACTGCCCCGCGGTACGCTCCGTGGTATACGAACACAGACACTTACAAACAACGTAAGAAAACGCACTCCCGCGCAACGCTCCGTGATGCGGGGCAGTGTGCGAATCGCCTTTTTTTTTACGAAGATATCAAAGTGATAATGTGAAAATGTGCATGACAACATTTTTCATTTCTAGAACAATGCACTACTATAAAGTAATAAAAACCCCGTACTTGTAAAATACGTACTTAAACGTTTTCCATATATAAAATCCGAAACTGTTTAGCCAGAAGAAAGCGGCCAGTAGACTGATATACAAGATAATATCTGGAAACAAAAGAAAAAGTTAACTCTAAATGCAAAAAGTAGTACATGAATGTATGTATGACATGCATTTAGTGTTGGGCTCTCTACTTACCAGTAACCATGAAGCTGACATGGTTACTGAACTCGGTGAATATTCTCACCAAGTCTGCAGCCTGGCTCACTATCAGACACATATTTATGGTCGTGATAATATTGCCAGCCAGGTCTCGTAGGGTAGGCAACACAAAGTATATCACGGCCACCAGCAAGAACAAGATCATTGCAATAGCATGAAATACAGGATTAAGGATTTTCTTCATGAGAAAACTGGTGTCTTTCCAATTTATTTTGACCTCTGGTACACATACTAATGCATATGCGCCTGTTATGTTTGCGGATTTTTTTGTTGATGTGTCTTTTTGTGTTACTAATATCTGAAAGTAAATATTTTATTACAAGAATGACATACAAAAATTAACAAAAATGTGATGATAACATAGGACTGAGAATACTCTATTACCACAATTTAATGGCTCACACATTCATATGTCCAAGTATTCAGTATGAACTACAAATATTTTCGTCGTTGTGTATTATTGTATTCATCTAAATAGGATTTAAAATGTATTTAAATGAACAATGATACAAAACCTGAATACTGCTACATAAAATAACTATAAAGGTAGGTAGGTACATGAAGTTCCATTCAAATACTTTTTTTTTAACATAATACCAACTGAGTCATCTAATGACTCAGATAAGCTCAAAGGAAGTGGAATGTGAAAGTTTATTTTAATGTTATTCTAGGTTAAAATGTTAGAATAAACATGGTAGATTTAAAATTAACCCAACAATGTTTCATTCAGATCATCCTTCTAAACAATTAGTTTGCAACATTATTAATTTGATAAAATGCTAGTACTAATAAGATTGACTATAGTGCGATTCTGACAATTCTGATCAATGATTTGTGATTGTTTTTAATTAAGCATGGTAACCACTATCTTGCAACGCTGAATACTATGAGGCACTACTATTTTTTTTCTAGGGCTTTTGACCAACCTTATCCATGCAGTATTTAGCTTGGTTGTGTATGTACGATGAAGGTTCCTTCTCTTCTGGTATTGATATACTGTCATGTAAACTGAATGTACTAATCACTGGTTCGTCTTTGACATCTGAGCTGGGTTGGTGATTAATAATGTGGCGTAAGCGTCCATCGGTTAATAAATTAAGCCTGGAAAAGTAATTTTGCTTGATTATACAAATTTTCTGCCCATATTTTCAGTAAATGATGGTTCATCCACATTGGTGGGTTCAAAAAACCTGTTGTTTCATTTTTATTGGGCTTAGGGTTTTTTAATAGTACTTTGTTAATTTTATGACACAACCAATGCATTTATGGGTACTGGCATGGATGTTTAGCGCTATTATACTTCTGCACATGTGGAAGTCAGTGCTCAAGATCCATGCCAGTATCTGTACTAAAGAAAGTGCATTAAAGGATTACTTACGTATCTTCAGATTTTCCTAAATCAAATATAGCTCTCTGCTGTGTGGTGGCACAATCTGGTACACCATACACATAATTATAGTATTTTACTTTGGCGTTGTTGCCATCCTCAGTCTTAAATTGTGGTGTCCACAAACCTATAAATTATAAGCACAGTGTGTTTATTATTATAAGAGTAGTAAAGTGTGTAGTCCTATGTCCAAAAGTAGTTTATGTGCATATTCCAGCAGTGGACGTCCTCAGGCTGATATGATGATGATGGTAAAGTGTGTATCTTTATATAAGTTTATTTAATAAAAGTTTATTTTGGAAAAATAACATATTACTAAGTACAGCAAGTAAAACGATGATAGCTGCAAAAGTATAAACTGTAGTGCAGATATAAGTAATTAGTCAAAAAAATATTTACCCAAAACGTTTGTGTTAGGATAAGTAGATTAAAGTGGAATTCCAAGTAGGTAGGTTCTAAAGAGCCGTCTCACAGCCCCAATAATGCGTATTTATTATTTACTTGTACTTACTCTGGTTATATTTATCGGCTAGTCTACAAATCCCGTCCACAACAATCTCGTCATTTTCGCAGCATTTGTTTATTTTAACTCCGTTCAGTTTGTCCGATATCTCATTAAGATCCGTCTCCCCAACCTCGGCGTGCAGTTCATGTGTCGCACACAATAATGACAATGTTAACAGTACTACATACATGTTTGTTATTTAATGAATCTTTATTACTTTCATCACAAAGTACTTGTCGCGTTTATCGATACTTTGTTTGTCATACAATAAGGCACTTACACTTAATTCTTTGATCACAAGCACAACACATGTTAAAACCATGTAATTTGGTGTCAAAAGACGCTTGTATTGTTCTAAAACTAAAACTTTTTGATTCTTTGGATTTAATTCGGAGATTCTGAAGTCGGTTCCTTCGTTTGCGTTTCCGCTCGTAGCAATTCACTCGCGAAGTTTGACGTTTTTAAAAGTTAACTTTTTTGGAACGCTAAGTTACTGGCAAGGCTTTGGCACCTGACCTTTTGAGCCGCGCTACCACCAAGCAAAGCAATAAAGTCATTGAGTATGGCATATTTATGTTATTTAAGTTTTTAGACAGCTTTACCTATATTTTAAATATTTAAAGAAAAAGTATCCATGACTAAAGAAATCTAACTTCTATTCAGTGCATCTGCTAAACGTTGATACTATTTTCAAAGTTTTAAGTGTTACACATTCATGAATGATTTTGTAGAAGGTGAAAGTCCATTACAGTTAAAATCGTAAACCATAACGTAATAAAATTATAAGGAACATGTAGATTATATAAAAAAAAATATACCATCACGCCTGTATTCCCCGAAGGGTTAGGCAGAGGTGTGCCAATGTACACCCACAGTTCGCCAACATGTAGATTACTTGAACATGTAGATTACTTTATGTTAATTTATAAAAAAAAAGGTTGTTGGTGTTGTAGATTAAAGAATTTAACTCTTTATATCGATAGACCTAAAGTAATAATCATACAGCATCTCAGAATTATTTTTTCACCTACCTGCATGATAATATTTTACTACAAACTAAACTGTATGTAGTAAGGTAGTAAGTTACTTGCATAATTACAATAGATACCTATACGGTTTTAGGTATTTTTTTATCTAACCTTTGCCATCTACTAGATATAGATTATTGTAATTCAGGGGCGTAGCTACCGCCGTATCTGCCGTATCAATTATACGGGGCCCCAGGGCTACGAGGGCCCCCAATGTGCGTAAGCAAAAATTAATAAAAACTTCCCAAATTTTTTATTTCACAAATGACAAAAGTCAAAACAAGCAATTCTTTTTTGCCCGCGCAAAGCGTGCGTTCAAAAGTTGGCAACACCCTACATCGGTTATCGCGGTTATTATCCATAAAGGCAGTAACTTTAGAAAACTAAAGTCATCATCAGCTATAATTCTATAAATAATTGAATAGGTAAATCAGTTTGCCGAAAAAAAGGTAAGGAGGGTGTAGATATACCTACTTAATTTGTTTTTTTTTTGGAAAAAGTGACAGATACGAGTATATAATTATGATTTAAAAAATATTTCTTTTAATTTTATGCATTTTTTTTTATTGTGAGAAATCTTTACCTTCCTAAGGGCCCCCAAACCAATGTTTATACCCCGCCAAGCTACGCTACGCTTCTGTTGTAATTTTTATTTTTTTGTTAGGAACTAGTGCCTAAATGTAATATGTACCCACACCCACTCTTGCCTACTTATTATAATGAAAAAAAAAATATATAAACGTTATTGGGATTCAAACATAATAGATAATTTAAAACACAACAGTAATATTTAAAATATATTTATTCGATACTTAGTATTACCAGCATGCATTGTTGAAAAAAACAATTATTATTAATTTTAGGAACTTATTATAAATCTTACTTTGTAGTATTTACATCAAGTAAATTCTAGTAAATTTATAAAATCTTAATTATTATATTTAAAACAAAATTAATAATTATATTTAAAATAAAATCTAGGTGTAGGTTTCCTTTTTAAAATATTTACTTACACTTTAATTATGGCACATAAAATGGTGATACTGCTTATATATTATATTCAATAGTACCTAATAATAACAGATCATTTTGAATCGGCTTACTTTGAGGCAGATTAAAAGTGGCATATTATAGGTATTAACCTACGGGTATCAGCTAATTACGTAGATTTGACCTGAAATGTTTTGAAAAATAATATATTATCTTAAAGGTTAAACCGATATCTCTTTATAAATACTTAATTAGTTAATTTTTAACATTTTTATGACTTTCGCACAGTTCATTTTAGTCAGTTCAAATCCCAGTATTAACAGCACATTTTGTACTTACAAATTATTTCATTATTAACCCAATGATATTGTTACATCAACAAGCTTAGTATTGACAATAAATATTATCTCAATACAATCTATTGGGTTTAGGTAAATTGATCGGATTTCCCTGTTGACTAGTTAGGTTATAATTTAATGTGACATGGAAATAAGATCAAAGATTTTGGATGAGAATGATGAAGGATCCACTTCAATTTAGCCTAACCTCGACTGTATCGTCTCCCAGTATCTGCTGGTCATCCGAATCGTCGTGAGGACTGAGTTTCTCGGCTAGAGGGCGACTGAACCATAGGCAAACGTTCTCGCTAGCCATACCCCGCATGGCACGTCTTCTCAGGAGCACGAGTAATATGAAAATGATGACTCCTTGAAGGCAGTTAAACGTGTCCATGATTTTCCTGAAACATAACATAAGTTGGTTAGAAATTCCAATCATATTTTTTTAAAATTTGTAGTCTTTGTATTTGGGAAAATTTGCAACAACCAGTCTTCTTCTTCTTTATCGTGTAGGCAGTAAGATCTAACGACCCCACACACCCTAGTGTCAGAGTTACTAAACCGCCCCAAGGGCCTCTGACATGGGCACCGATGTCAGTGATGTCCGAGATAAACTTAGAAAGTATGAATTAGAAAAACCGACAACCAGTATTAGGTACAAACGCATGAGCCTATACTAGAAAGGTTTAGGTAGTTAACTAAATGTAAACAAAACAAACCACGTGACTCATGGATGCTAAACCTTTCACTTCAAATTTTAAAATCGTATTATTTAAAGTCGTATAATAATAGGCTCTAGTCTATATCAGAATTTGAGGAACTATCTGCCACGTTAATAATAAAACGTTCAGTGGTATTATCAATCATTTTATCAAATTTAAACATTTTCTGTTCTTGTTTTATTACATGACCCTCGCAATTTTCAAAGGCGCCTGGTTAATCGACTAAACGTAATACCTGCAATTTTAGTTGCCATACTACATCACGGGCGTACTCTTCAATTTAGCGACGTTATCTAATTCATCGTATCTTCTAAAAGGTTTTGAGAACCTGTCTTTTTAGGCTCTTTACAATAGACAGATTACAAAATATTATACTATTTTATAAAACTAACAAAAAAGTGGTGACCAAACAATGACATCTATGAAGAGTAGTTTACGAATAAATGAATAAGTTTAACATACATTAATAAAAGAGAAAAGTATCGCATCAATCGAAATTAGAATTGATTTTGTTGTAACGTATTTTTAAACAAGGAAGTGTCAACTATAAAAAACCTTTTCTACGATTTGTTTACCTTTAGTTAACTACCTAAACCTTTCTAGTATAGAGCTAATATAGTCGTGTATAATCTGGCAACAAAATAAGAGTAAGTGAAGGAGATACCTTACCAAATAATGTGTGCAGAACCATGAGCAAAGCTAGCGATCTCGAATATCCAGGAAATACCCATGACTAGGAACAGCTTCAAAGACAGAAGGAATCTGCAAATGGAAGCAAGTTCATGGTTAGATTTAATCAACAACAACATTGCAACTGTAGTTGTGTATAATGAGTTATGCCAAAGGTAACTTACTTGTGTTTTAGGACGTTTAGAGTATTGACTTCATATTTCCTAGTTTGCCTCCATAAATTGAACGATGTCATGGCGAACAAGGCTACATTAGCAGCAATGAGAACAGCAACCGGGCCATAGAAGAAAATCCAAGTTTCGGTGCGACCTTGAAAAAGAACAAAATTACATAGTACCATATTTCGAATCCCAAAACATTCAAAAACTCTTTGACAGTTTTCATTTACCATTGAACCAGCAACTGCCATCTCCGAAACCTGGCTTCCAGTGTTCGCCTTCAACGAAATTCGCAATAAGGGTGACAGTCAGGAATAAAAGTGTACTTCCCCAAGCGTAGCAGCTGTAGAAGAAATATTGTTTTCTCTCCGTCTTTTTCAAGTAACTGGAGTCCCTGAAAGATAAAAACAGAAAATATAAGATTAACATATTAAGGAGGACACACAAGGCGAGAAAGTAGAAGTGTCTAAACTTACAGCACTGTTCGATATACGTTGATGCATATAACATTCATCCAGAAGAAAGTGGCCATCATCCAGGTGTAGACAAGAAAACCTGAAAAGTAATTAAGAATCTTTAGAAACGATCAACAACTGCACCGGTTCCTGCATTGACAAAGCATTGTAAAGGATCAAGTGAAAATCAAAGCATTTATTTCAATTAGACCATTTACAGACACTGTTGAATTGTCAAGAATGATCATGCTTTACCACATATAAAACTAAAAAATATTGTAGAGGCAGAATAATGTTAATTTACCTGTCACTGTACAAAATTCGCCTCTGAAGCCAGGACTCAGTTGCAGTATTCCCAAAGACAGGAAACCTAAGGCCATGCTGACGCACATGCACATGTAACATAGGCCTTGCAGATCTCTGAAAGTCATCATTAAAAAAACAATAAATCCTAGGAGTTTAGGTATTCGTTTTGACGTAAGCGAGACTTTATGTTCAACAGTGATATCTAAACAAATGGGCGTATCATAATGATATGAGGATGGAACTAGAACATTTCACTGGCATTGATACATATTTTATGAACTGTATTTCAATTGAAAAAAAAAAACTTTGGAAGTTTGAAGCATAATGTGTGATGGAAAGATTGTTATTTCTTGTGATTAATATAAAGTAGGTGAAGGATGGAGGCGTTTGTTAGACGACTTGAAAACATGGTGCATATTCCTAAAATCCCGATACTTTAATATCTCAGCCGGAAGATGACCAGCGCTGGATATCTTCTCGCATCCAGCGGATTCTTACGACCTTCACAAAGTCAAATAATGTTTTATTTTGAAGTTTACTAATCTATTAGGGACTTCTACGACTAGGGATCTCAATTCTTACCTCAACTGTGGCAAGAAAGTGTAAACGGCGATAGTAGCAACGAGGAAAAACACGGAGATAAGGGTTAAAATCCCACTGGTTTCTATGTCACTAGTCCTGGATATCTCTTCGAAGCACACCACGGCTACGGGCACAATGCCCAAGGAGTGGTCACTGTTGTTTCGGTACATGCTGGCCACGCAGTATCTGGAAAATAATTCCCACAATTAAACACACTTCACACTAATATTATAAAGGCGAAAATTGGTATATTTGTCTCTTCATCACGCTCAGACGGCTGAACGGATCTTGATGAAATTTGGCACTAAGATAGATTGTACGATGGAATAACACATAGGATACTTTTTATCCCGAAAAACGTACGGTTCCTGTGGGATAATATATCAACTTTAACGCGTGTGAAGTCGCGGGTAAAAACTGGTTATGAATAACAACAACAATAATTTAACTTGATCCGTATGTAATGTTTTGTTATTTATGCATTTATAACTGAGTATGAAATTGCCGCGGCTGGGCTTTTATTAATGTACTTTTATAGGCAACTAACTTGTTTTGCAGATTTATATATTGTGGTTGATGGATGACTAAGTTATATGTGCGCATGAAGACGTGGTTTTATGATTATAATTACCATTATTAATCTTTATTCTAAAACCATATAGGTACCTTCATAGGTTAATTCAAACATTCTGCTCGCTATAGAATACAATGGCAACCACATCCTCATATATAAAGATACATTTTTTTTGTCTTATATGGACCCGAATTACAAGGACAGCAAAAAAATAAAAATTCAAAAAAAAAAAACGCTTCTCCATGGTAACCTGGCTCTTGTAATAATTTTATCGTGTAATCAAAACGTTATTATTGCATGTCATCATAAAATTATTGTATTGTAGGATTTGTAGGGCGAGTTCAATACTCACTGACTAGGATCTTCAACGAACACGAAGTTGGGCGAATCTTGTGTGGACACTTTGGTGCCATCCAATATGATGTCTCTGAGAACCATTCGTCCATGCGTGCAGTTTAGGACCGTCATCTTCTCTGTACCGCAGAAACCCTTTGGCATTAAAGTCTCGTTGTTTGGACAGCATGGTAACAGGGCCAATGCACCACCGCACACAGCTAATAACAATATAATTTCCTGAAAAGAAACAAAATTCATTCATTATTATTATACCAACACCTGCCTGGATTGCCTCGTTAGCCTAGTGGCCCTAAGCGCAACTGCTATGCTAGAGGTCTTGGATTGTATACCCAGATCCAGTCAAAAGTTTTACTGGTATTTTTTTTTAAATTCTTAGTAGTACTTCGGAGTTTGGATTTGTGGCCGATTAATGGCAATAGGCTCGCCCCCTATTACATGGGACCTAAACATACCAGCGAACTGTGGGTGTACATTAGTATACCTCTGCCTAACCCGTCGGGGAATACAGGCGTGATGGTATGTTATATTATTAATTAATATTATTCAAACTTGTTTAATGTGATGTATTTGAGCCTCACATTATCAGCTACTTTTTTATCTTTGAACTTTGAACTTGTGGACCACTTAAACAAATTACTTATGGCTACGAATTTGTAGTGTTTTATTTACTTAGAATTTAGTTAGTCTTTTATTAAAAAGTATTGTTGCACCGGTTTATCACTGACTTGAATTACCTATTAATCGAATTAGTATCATTTGAAAACATGTCAAACATGGCAATTTCTAACGTAATGGTATTAAAGTAAATATTTAAAGGATTGTAGCAGATGGCGTTCTGTGATTTCTGTCTACCCCCATTAAGAAAAAAAGCGTGAGCTTATGTGTAGGTATGTATGATTGCGCCTGGTTTATCAGTGAACTGAATTACCTATTAAAAACAATTGTAAACATGGCAATTTCTAATGTACTTAATGGTATTAAGTATAGTAAATATTGACTATCTAGCCGCCTGTACCTACTCTAGGGTCATAGAGTAATTTTAGCTCGATGCATTCGTACTAATAACAACGTGATGCTGATAACGCTCTTGTTATATTTGACATCGAGCAGAGCAATGATTGTTTATTCAAAGTCAAAGTCAAAGTCAAATCATTTATTTCAATTAGGCCATTAAAAGGCACTTTTGAACGTCATTACATAAAAAAATCATTAATATTGAATCTAGTTGCCCATTCCAAAAGGTAGTTTCGTATGGAGAAGAACGGGCAAGAAACTCCATACATACTCTTTTAAATAACAATGTATTACAATAAGTTGTATAGTTACATTCATTCCATAAAAAGATATATAAATGTCAAAACGATCTATCAAAAATAAAAAGTCACTCAAAGTACTACAATACGTACTCAGTGCTACAAATTAGAGATGAAAGCTAAATTAATTATAATATTTAACGCCAATATTGTGATCGTAGATGATTACTTCTAACATTTCAAAGACAACGAATCAGTGTGTGAGTCAAACTCAAATGTAGAATTAATGTCGAGGAGAAAAACAATTATTGGTCAAAACAAATTAGTTTTATGATTAAATAAGCAACCAGTTGATTTTGTCAAGACTTGAAATTGTCCTATGGAGCAAGACCAGCATGTTTCCAAGCATTATTATCTTGAATATAATCCTCTAACTTGTAGTATGCTTGTTTACAAAGTGTGTTTTTAATACAATTTTTAAATTTTCTTTCATTTAATTTTAATATATCACTAGGTATTTTATTGTAACATTTAACACAGTACCCCATGAAAGATAAGTGCACTTTGGACAATCTAAAAAATGGTTGAGCTAATTTGTCCTTATTTCTAGTATTAAAATTATGTCTATCACTTATTTTATCAAAAAGATGTAAATTTTTTCTTACATACATAATATTTTCGTAAATGTATTGACAAGGCACTGTCATAATATTAATCTTTTTAAATAGTTCCCTAAGAGATTCGCAGCGACGGAGATTATAAATGGCTCTGACAGCTCTCTTTTGTAAAATAAATATGGATTCAATGTCAGCAGCCCGACCCCACAGTAGAATGCCATACGACATAATGCTGTGAAAGTAGCTAAAATAGACCAGACGCGCAGTATCGACATCTGTTAACTGTCTAATCTTCCTAACAGCAAAAGCTGCTGAGCTTAGCCGCCCTGCAAGAGATGTTATATGTGGTCCCCATTGTAATTTTTCATCTAGCGTGATTCCTATTGAGTACGGCACAACCTTTGTGTTGGGATGGTTTGTTGACCTCGTGTCTTAATGATAATGCTTATACTAATATAATAATCTACATTAAGTACCTAAGTATTTACTGGGTTTACTGTTAGTTAAAGTTAACTATGATTTTTTTATGTTTAAGTCAGTAATTCATTGGTTATACCAGCACCAGTATTGATAAAGAATTACTAATGTAATGAAATATCCACCAGCTGTGCAAAATAGTCGTTAATTCATGAGTATGTACTAGGATACCCTGAAAGACTACTCATGAATAAAAAATCAGCATGTGTATCTATTCAAAGATTAGGTTTTAGTAATAGACCGCAGGAAGACCTTGGATGCAGGTCGCTTCCAACCGGTCCTATTGGAAATCTATTTGGGAAGCCTATGTCCAGCAGTGGACGTTCTACGGCTGATATGATGATGATGAATAGGGCCAGATAGTAGGATATACGCCGTGTACCATCTCGCACGCATTCTTCAATGGAGTAGGCAGACTAGTACAATTACAACCCCGCATTTCACGTGGTATATTTAAGACCATGTAGGTAATAGCCTATTGAAATTAACCAGGTACAAATCCAGGCTCCAAGCTGCAAACAATTTGTTGATAAAAAATTCATTGACACATTGCCGAGCTCAAGACCTCAGCAGTCACCGTGAACTTGCAATAAATCGGTGACTTATTAAAGCCGATCAAAGAAGTGGGTCAATCAACAATCAGATGGGTAATGATATGTAAGGAGGGTAATTTAGTTAGCTTTGCGGCTAAGGTCACAGTCACGCCTACTATATACCTAGTTACCTACATAATTATACAAATATATGTGGCACAGGACAAATGACAGATTTATACGTTCTTGTTCAATGAAGCAGCTGATATTTTTTTTTTTTTCTGGTTTTAGTAGTAAAATTTGGTTGAAAAAATGCGTTATTTTTCATAGTTACAGACACACAGTCACGACTGTATTCCCCGAAGGGTTAGACAGGGGTGTACCATTGTACACCCACAGTTTGCCGGTATGTTTAAGTCCCATGTAATAGGAGGCGAGCTTATAGCTATTAACCGGGCACAAATCCTGACTCCGAGCTGCTTCTGAGAATTTCATAGAAAAACCCAATAACACTTGCTCGACCTGGGAATCGAATCCAAAACCTCCAGCGTAGCAGTCGCGCATAGCACCACTAGGCTAACGAGGCAGTGCGTTTTTTTAAGTGGTAGGTAGGTAGGTGTTAGCCTATTAGGTACTACAATAGTATGCTGTGCCCTAACAGGATCCATAATTGTTCTTTAGCCTTATGTACTTAACACCTTTATACACATTATGGTATGCAATCAAATAAATATGGAATAGTAGGCATGCGTATTATTCATAGTAGGAACATACCTACTTTATAGGGAAAACCCTAGAACTCAACTATGATGGTCATAGTGCTATGCAAAATTTCTAAAGCAAAATTCTGAGTAGACGATTTTTAAATTATGCGAATTTTAATTCAAGGAAGTACCAAAGTATTTAAAATAATTGATGTCAACTGTTGCCAAGTATTAATCATAGGTACATTAACACACATACTGAATATCGAATATCATGTAATTATATCATGAACTACATAATATTTATCGTAATGTGTACAAAGTTAACCACAAATAGATATTGTTTATGTCATCTATTAATACCGACTTGAAGTACAATTTGAAATCCATATTTTCAATAGGTCCACTGAATACTATAGCGTAACACATGAATCACATTATGTATGAATGGAATTAGCTTTTACAATTAGCAAATGAGCCACATAGTGTGCGATAGATTTAGGCCTATTGCTGTACGTAGACAAGCTATTCCAAAATCTACATTTTAATCGTACTTTTAATTGTTGAAATACAAATACTTTATTTGAGCTATAAATTCCTTATTGTAACCGCTATTCCATGTATTTATACCAGGCCGCAGAAAAGCAGATTTGTCCTAAATTGCACTTTTTCATTTTCTTGAATCTCAATCGCTATGTATGTACCTAACTTCTTCTATCTAATAAAAAACAATATTCGTGCGTTAGTCCCGCAAAATCTCGAAAATGGCTCAACCGATTTGAATAACTAAAACTGGGGTGGTTTAGAAAAAACAAAAAAAAAACATCTACATAGGTGTTATACATTACTTAGTTCACCGGGTCATCTAGTTTATTTATTATTAATTTCAATCATTCACATCCTATCCTACTACTATTATAAAGGCGAAAGTTTGTATGTATGGATGTATGGATGTATGGATGTTTGTTACTCTTTCACGCTTAAACGGCTGAATGGATCTGGATGAAATTTGGCACAAAGATAGATTATAGTCTGGAATAACACATAGGCTACTTTTTATCCCGGGAAAATGTACGGTACCCGTAGGATAACACATCAACTGTGACGCGGACGAAGTCGCGGGCAGAAGCTAGTACATAGATAAATACATTCGCATAACAATTAATGAATCAGTAAATAACAATCAATATGTTTATCAATGAACTAGCCGGGTGTTGAACTGACGTTAGAGGACGTCGATGTTTATTCGAATATTATTGAAAAACAGTTCTTCGAATGTTTAATTAAGTCTGTTTGTTTGGGCATCGTGGGGAAGCCCGTTTTACATTTTTCGTTATTGCTATAGAATAAATATTATCAAACATATAACAGGTCTTTTAAAAATTAATGGGAAATTTTGTTGATTATGTTATCTATACAGGCTGACTAAATATTTACCTACTGGTAATTTTTCAGAGGGAGCTCTAAATACGAATAACTTTTGCTGCGGAAGCGGTCCTAAAATATGGCAAAAAAATTCTGCGGATTCATTCATACATTTTGATCTTGTGGGGCTTGTAGGGAAGAAGTAGATTATTAATATTAGTCTTTATTAGACATTTTTTTCCCAGAAAAATATACAGTATCCGTGGGATAATATACTACCTTTGATGAGGACGAAGTCGCGGGCGGAAGCTAGCTTAATATAATTAGTGTATCAGGGATTCAGGGCACACTTAATAATAAATAAATATCATAGGAAGGCCTTTAATTATCTGTTTGCGGTTTTGTGAGCTTATGGGTTGAGAAATCTATTTTCCCGTGCCTTCTGAAATGTAGAACCTTAACTTAGATTAAGGTTAAATTAAAAAAAAAACATTAGGTCACTACTGCTGCGAATTGCACGATAACTTCAAGAGTGTCCACCGGTGCTGTTTTCTGAATTAATATTATTTTGTTTGCCATCGACAGTGCGTTATCAATGCATATTGTATTTTTATACTTATGCTCACAGGACCTATAATAAGAGCTGATATGATTATGTTAATAATACATTATGCAAATAGAAGTATATAATTATTATCTATGTACATGATTATTATACTTCTATTTACATAAATTAGTTTAATCTCCATTCATAAGATACACACACACACCATTTTGCCAGAACTTGCTATTTTCATAAGAACCTATTTAGATACGTCAATGTTGAATGATGGTTTCTCCACAGTGTAATGATTTTGTCTTGGTAGTACAATCGATGTATACTGTTCATTTTTTTTTATTAGAATAACGAATAGCAGATTAAG
This sequence comes from Caradrina clavipalpis, assembly GCA_932526535.1. Lineage (NCBI taxonomy): Eukaryota > Metazoa > Arthropoda > Insecta > Lepidoptera > Noctuidae > Caradrina > Caradrina clavipalpis. Next base: position 8,404,201 of record OW052107.1, on the reverse strand, counting down.
AATTGGGTAGAAGACACCACTAATCAATTGACGTACTTTTTATGAGCTGTCAAAACGCCATTCCCCCATAGATTTTCTATGACAATACTCAACTATGACGTCACTTTTTTGTCATCTCAATTCACTAACTATTTATTAATTTCAAAGCAACTAAAAATCGTTTTTTATAGTTATTTAAAAAATCATCGGGTTTTAGTGCTAAAATTAAATGTTTTTTTGTGAAGTTGTTTCTTGAAATTATTGGTTAGTGGTGTCATCTACCCAATTGTGTAAGTTAAACTCGAAAGGTGTTTCCTTTTTGTTTTTTTCGAAAATAAAAATGTTTTTATATAGGCAGTATTACTGAAGACAGGTGGTTCTGCTGCGAAAAAAGCAGTCAAAATTTCAGCGTGTATACTAACTCTTTGAAAATGGTGCTTATTAAATAATAGTTAATATAAAACATGATAATAATGTGTGAGTTATAGACATAAAAGACTAATTGACACGACAAAAGGTCGGGTGTTATCGCCGTTGCAAAACAGACGCCTCTGTACAAGCGACGCGATGGTATCACAAAGAATATACCTACCTACCTAAATATTGATGATGATTTTAACTGGGTAGCCTTTCTAAAGAAGTTTCCAATAAAATAGAGAAAGAGTGAGTGCCCAGAAAAGGTTTACCTGAAATAAAACTTAAAAAAAAACTGATTATTTGATGCTACTATCGCATGTTGAGTTGAGAGGATGAGTGAAAGGTGACTAAGAAAAGCGATTTATATGGCAGATGTGAGTGGCAACGCCGGGAGTGGACGCACTAGAAAGACCTACCCTGAACTTACTAGTGAGGTTCTTCAGACAGGTTGCGCAATACTCGTAACCGGCGTGCTTGTATGACCAGATGTATGAAAATGGACGAGGCGAACGAAGTATGTAAGGATTGTAGCAGGTGGCGTTCTGTGGTTGCTGCCTACCCCCATGGGAAAAAGGCGTGAGTTTATGTGTGGTATGTAGGTACCTACTATCGCATTCAATCGTTGCATCTTTATTTACTTTGCTTGTTCAATGCAAACGTCGTTGTGACGGGCCTGTTGGTCTAGTGGTTAGTGACCCTGACTGCTAAGCCGGAGGTCGTGGGTTCGATTCCCACCCAGGACAAACTTTGTGTGATGAGCATGATTGTTTGTTCTGTGTCTGGGTGTGATTTATCTATAATATGTATGTATTTATAAATTATATAAGTATGTATATCAGTTGTCTGGTTACCATAACACAAGCTCTGCTTAGCTTGGGATCAGATAGCCGTGTGTGAGTTGTCCCAAGATATTTATTTATTTTTATTTTTAAAAGTTCCAGTAAAGTTATGGCATTATTTTTATGTCCATATTATTGAACTGCGGTCAATAGCCAAAGCTATGAATACATACAATAATGTTAATGAATGACTGTATTAAAATTATTGCACACAAGGGGAAGTGCGGCATTCGTCGCTTTCCATCATTCGATCATGATGATGAGTAGTCTCACTATGAGACCTAACCCAGTGGTGGCGCCTGCGGTGCCGCGCCGGTGAGCAAAGTAATATTCACCTTATTACTTTACGTCAAAGATTCAAATTGCTTCTCATAGTACCTTCGTTAGGGTCAGTTCACAACTCACTTTTTAACATAGCGACAGTTATATCTGTGCACACAAAAGTTTGCCGAGATGTTTTTACGCTTTTGGACTTTATTGTGTAGTAATTAGTTAAATATTGTGTCGTAATCTTAAGAAGTGCGCGTCTCCTCGCGTCTATTCGTGTCTTTGCTGATCCTTAGCACCATTATCAGGGTCAGATTTTTCTAAGCGCCTGTCAAGTTTGCGGCTTTAGACAGTTAGTTTCATCAAACATTTATACACACTACACAGGTATTATTGTTTATCTAGCTTGCAATGCCCACTGCTGGAGAACGGTCTCCCTCAAGTCCTTCCAAATAATCTTTTCTTGCGCTACCGCGATCCAGCCCTCCCGATGCGAATCTAGGCCATGTCGCCACCTAGGCCTTTAGTGATGCTAAATTTTTATGACGTAACGTTATCGATTCCTAAACATTATAATCAACTAATACGAGTAAGTACTTGTACATTCTAATGCGTCAACTTGTTTGTTTCCTTTGCTTTTCTGACATTTTAATATGAGTTAGTTTAATGTTAGAATTTTTCATCGACTGACATCATAATAATGTGGATAAAATAGTGATAAGATTCTGTCATCAGCTCGTCGACCCACTGGATTTCCGGTTTCAATAAATTAAATTTAGTTGTACAATAATTTAGTTGATATTGCCTTTATCTATAAATAGTGGATATACCATCACGTCACTGCCTCGTTGGCCTAGTGGTCCTAAGCACGACTGCTACGCTAGAGGTCCTAGGTTCGATTCCCAGGTCGAGCAAAAAGTGTTATTGGGTTTTTCTATGAAATTCTCGGTAGCAGCTCGGAGTTTGGATTTGTGCCCGGTTAATGGCAATAGGCTCGCCCCCTATTACATGGGACCTAAATATACCGGCGAAATGTGGATGTACATTGGTACACCTCTGCCTAACCCTTCGGGGAATACAGGCGTGATGATGGTATGTGTACCATCACGTCTGTATTCCCCGAAGGGTTAGGTAGAGGTGTATCAATGTAGTTCAACAGTTTCAGTTTTAGGTCCCATGTGATAGAGAGCAAGCCTTTTGCCATTAACCGGCTGCAACTTCTAACTCCCGAGCTGCTACTGAGAATCTTATTGAAAAACGTAATAACACTTTTTCCTCGACCTGGGAATCAAACCCAAGACCTAGCTTAGCAGTCGCGCTTAGGACCACACCACTAGGCTTAAATTAAACTGCCTCGGTAGGCAGTTTAATAAATAGTGGAGAAGGCGTTTTATAAATATTCATGAAGTATTCATATAGAACTTCTCTAGAATCTTAATATTGTGTGCTCAGTAACGCACTTATAAAAAACGCGTTTACTTGTAAAGTAGAACCTGTAAATAAACGTTAATTGTTTTAATTTGTAGGTATCCAACTAAACTATCCATAATAGACTTCCGTGGTATAATTTTATTGATGATTCTTACATAAGGCTGAGTGCACGTCTGAAACATTAATGACTTAAGAGTACCTAAACATACCGACTATAACTGAAATAACTATAGGACTGTACTCGTAATAACCAATACTATAATATTATGTAATACTTATATAGAAGCTGTTGGTAGACCTTTTTTAATTAATAAATAAAAATATAAGGAGAATATATAAATATACCATCACGCCTGTATTCCCCGGAGGGTTAGGCAGAGGTGTACCAATGTACACCCACAGTTCGCCGCGTTCACAGTTCAAATAAATAAATCATCATTATCTGCTTAACCTTTTCCCAACTATGTTGAGGTCGGCTTCCAGTCTAACCGGATGCAGCTGAATACCAGTGTTTTACATGGAGCGACTGCCTAACAGACCTCCACAACCCAGTAACTGCAAATCCTACTACTATTATAAAGGCGAAAGTTTGTATGTATGGATGTATGGATGTTTGTTACTCTTTTACGCTTAAACGGCTGAATGGATCTGGATGAAATTTGGCACAAAGATAGATTATAGTCTGGAATAACACATAGGCTACTTTGTATCCCGGGAAAATGTACGGTACCCGTAGGATATAAATAAATAAGAACAATAAAAGATCTTTCCCTATTGAATTTTGGTCACGGTAGCCAATTTTAATGGACACTAGAATAGTACGTAGGAGATAATATAGTGCACAAGTGCGTGCGCAAACATAGGTGCACTCCCTCTTACCTCTCTCTCTTGTGTCGGAATAATAAAACTGATGATAATGGAGCGCTAGGGCAGTAACACGCACACTCGCAAACAAACAACAATCAAACTGTTAAGACACCTAGTGATATAACTATTTTAATCTAAGACTGCCTCGATGGCCTAGTGGTCCTATGCGCGACTGCTACGCTAGAGGTCTTGGGTTCGGGTGTACATTGGTACACCTCTGCCTAACCCTTCGGGGAATACAGGTGTGATGGTACGCATGGTGTGTCCCAGGTCGAGCAAAAGTGCTATTGACTTTTTCTACGAAATTCTCAGTAGCAGCTCGGAGTTTGGAATTGTGTCCGGTTAATGGCAATAGGCTCGCCCCCTATTACATGGGACCTAAAACATACCGGTGAACTGTGGGTGTACGTTAGTACACCTCCGCCTAATCCTTTGGGGAATACAGACGTGATTATATGTATGTATGTAATCTAAGACAAAAATAGCAGTTAAAAAGTCTTGACTTCTGTGTGCACATGCACTGTCACAAGTTGCTCGATAAAATGTGTCACGGGTCAATTAAAACGAGGAATCCTAGATCAACGTTTTCCCAGTAAATAGGTACACTACCTGCACAATTGTACATTCCATAGTAGTACGGCATGACAAACACTTCTTTCGAAAAACTATGAGTTTCTGTTTAATTATGACAAACAGATACTAAACATTATGGATGTTGTGTTGTGACGTATACGCATTATACGCTATTCATATTCAAATATTAAATGTTTACTCAGAAACAATAAATTTTAGTTACCCACCTGTTCGGGTCGCATATTATTTATTTTTATCTGTTTGTTAATGGTCTCGCAATTATAAGTCACTAATTATCTAGCTAAGATGTTTTTGCTTAATGTTATTTAAATAGAGGCTTTACAAAAGCAGTTTATCTCTAAGCAATAAGTATTTAAGACATACCTACCGGCGAGCTGTGGGTGTACCTATATTGTTACACCTTTGCCTAACCCTTCGGGGAATATAGGTGTGATGGTATGTACGGTGTGTAATAAGTATTTATATGTGTCTAGGTTGCTTTTTTTTGAGGAAGTAAAATTATCAAATGACTTCTTCCGCTATGGGTGAAGCGGAAGAGAGTGTCAAACTCTTACTGACCCTGTTCCTCCTAATGCCCTTTGCATTTCAGTGTCGCGGTAACTCTTTCGAACAAATTCCCCAACCGTCTAGGCTACATGTCGTTTTTCCATATTTAATATCTCTCGCTCAATGTAGGTACTTACTATTTTTTTTCTTTCATGTAACAGGTACCCAAGCATGATCGTTCAGTTCGCATAGGGCAAGTTATTTTTGCTTCAAGTGCTCGCTTATATTTAGTTACAAGTGCATCGCCTTGAAGATTCCTTGTACAGGCTAGTTATGGTGGTAAAAGAAACGTTCTCTTTGGGAATTTATTTTGCTTATATAGAAACTGAACTACTAACTGAACTGAATTAACAGGTAGCTATCTCGATGTCTCTGGCCTGTATGGGCATACCTATTGTCTTTGACTGCATAAAGATCAGGTAAATGATACTCGCGCAAATCTCGGAAATAATCATGTTGATACAGAATAATGCGCACAAAATCATCATTCATACAAACCGGTAAGGTGGTTTGGTAGGTATTTTTATAAAAGATAGGTCAGGTCCCAATACTACTAAAAGAAATATTTAAATGCTGGCATAATTTGCACGAACATTGTTATTTTTAGAGATTTAAAATTAAAATGTTCTTTAAATTAAATAAAGGTAGGCACCGGTTCTAAATTCAATCGATTTTAATGCCATTGTTGCTAATGGATATTAAAACTAGGTAGGTACTCATCTTCTTTTTTTATAGTTTAAATGTTTTAAAAGTATATTTTTTACTGCTTTAATTCCTCCTAGACAAACCTGAATACCATTTAATCTAAATTTAGACACTTAAATAACCTCCAACTATAAAAAAAATACTTTTTCAACAGAAAAAGAAAGAAAAAATAACGAGACTTCATATCAAAATACCCCCAAATTAGATAATCGTTGAAAAAAATCTAAATCATTCACTAATTAATGCAAACAACGTGTTTTTCGCGTTTATTTAAACATTTAAACAATACGTCACAAACTCACCTTCATATTGACTCTTTCCTTTAAAACAATATTTTAATCACTAACACACATACACTGGTTTCTCTCGTCCGCTTGCGATTGTCGAATGAATGCCCGTTAATTACTGTCGCATCATAGTGGCTCGTAATCGATTCTCGATTTGAAATATCCCTCTCTTTTTTATATCGATATTACTTGCGAATGACGCGTGTGGACGATGGCACTGCCCCTAGAGGTATTATTCACTGAACGAGTGTATTCGGTTACTTATAATAGCTTACTTAGTTTCTGGGATTCTGTTATATTACGGTGCAAATGAAATAGAGTGCATTTATGGAATGTATATATAAACACATACCTAATGTTTTATTTTTTTGACAAATTACTGTTTTGAGGTGGAGTAGAATTTAGAGTTTGAATTTAATATCTACCGTTTCCCAAAACCCGCTTAGATGACTTGGACATTTTGGGTGTACATTTGGAGCATTGGACATTTTGACACCGTTTGACATTTTGAGAATTGGAAATTTTGCCCCTGAACGTCTTTTTTTTTTAAGAATAAAATTTCTTCTTCTGCCCTGGGCTTGGGAGTGTCAGACTCTTACTGACTAAAATCCATCCGTGTTCCAGCCCTTTCCATTCCAGGGTCCCGGTAACTCTTTCTATTTGTATTTTACCAGATAGCTATTTTAGAAGACTTTAATTAATTACATAACTACTATTAATATCAGTGTTGCCATACGTTGTCTGTTTTATAGTTGTGTCGATAGCATGTGGTCTAGATAGATAAGCTAATTAACAGCTTTATGGTTTAGAATGTTTAAAGGATATAATTGTGTTACAGCTATTATGATATTTAAATATAGATATCGAAAATATAGTTTTGAATATCTGTCTGTTTAAGAGAAGGCACTAAAGTAAAAAGCCGGCCAATTGTGAATCTGATTTGCACGCAAAGGGTTCTGGATCACCACACAATATTATTTTTGAATTTTTTACTTTTTTTTTATGTAGCGGCTATAGTAATACACATTCTGTGAAAATTAAAAGTGTCTACCTTTTACGATTCGAAAGAGACGGACGGACGAACAGACAGCGGAATCTTAGTACCTATACCTGTTTGACACACTGGGTACAGAATCCGAAAAACTGTCAGAAAAATACTTAGTATCATATTATGCGAAATGTAGGGTAGGGCAAGACAGTAATAAATAACCAACAAACCAAGAATAAACCGATATTTTAATTTCTCTTTTTTAATCCTTCTTCGGTTATAGATCATTTAGGTCCAGCTAAATACACACAGTATGTATGGAGTTTCTTGCCCATTCTTCTCCATACGAAACTACCTTATGACTATCAAAAAGGTAGTTTCAAAATTAATAACATTGAATCTAGTTGCCAATAGGTAACTAGATTGTTTTTTTTTATATAAGTATTTAGTTAGGCTCGCCCCCTATTACATGGGACCTGAATATACCGGCGAACTGTGGGTGTACATTGGTACACCTCTGCCTAACCCTTCGGGGAATACAGGCGTGATGGTATATTTTTTTTTAATTTTATTTTTTTAGTTGACGTACAAAAGTGCTTTGAATGATCTTATAAAGTTTTAAGACTTTGGCTTTACCGCTTATACACTTACAAAAAGTTAAGAGCAATCTGTTTCATCAAATTAACTACAGTTCATGTTTTAATAGGCGTCTCGGGATTGTAATATATCTAATAATTCCATTTACAGTTTCATTTTTTTAACAATATAGACTATATCGTTATTTTTATTAAAACATTGCCCTCGCCCGCCACCTTGAAATTTCTCCTTGAATTTTTTATTTTTCTATCATGGGTTCTTTCACAAACATAATATAAGCTCACATAATTGTGAACGGGCAAATATGTTATTTAGATCAATAAGAGTGGTATTACATGGACTAAACTGGATTTATTTAATAAATTATGGTGCCTACCCACATGAAAATAAAACACTAATTTCAATGGAAGGCAATAGGTCATTGGGATTTGGTTAGATAACGATTGATAAAAAGAACAAGTGAATTTTATTTTTAACCGACTTCTTATTAAATCATTTATTTCAAGTTTGCACCCACGGGTTAGTAACAATGTTTACCTAAAACTATGTTAAAATATATTATTATTATTATATAATATATTATGTATTTTAACGCCATCTATTCGAAATTCAAATAAATTCAAGGCACAATATTGAAAGTCATTCACAAAAAAATAGTAACGCCAATGTTCCACACTCAAGTCACACTTACGCCATCTACTGACGAACAGTGGAACGTGTGCACAAAGAATACTCATTTTACGCGGAAGATGGCGCTAGGGGTAGGTATGTTATTTGTTTTAGTTTCTAACCGACTTCAAAAAAGAAGGACTTTCTTAATTCGTCCATTTTCTCAATATTTATATATCATTCTTTATAATGAACGTCGTGGTAGGCTGTAGTTTTGAGGTTTTAGTAAAACGTGACTAGGGGAACATTCTCCGCACGGAGTCTTGCCCGAGCTAGCCCGCTCTGTTAAGCCCGTAGCTTTAAATTCGTCCTTTCAACAATTCAAGATTCGAGCGTTTTGTCCCCTCGCTGTCCCCCTCCAGCTCTAAGCTGGTTCTTACCGTACAGGGGGTGCCCTTAGTGTGTAGTCGCTTAGTTTATACGCGTTACGCCCAGTCTGAAGGCCTGGAGGCCGTCGTGTTCTGGTGGTGAAATTTCCGTCCATCATACCATCACGTCACACCTGTATTCCCCGATTTTTTTGGCAGAGGTGTACCAATGTACAACCCACAGTCAGCCGGTATGTTTTAGGTCCTATGCAACGAGCCTATTGCCATTAACCGGGCATAAATCCTAGCTCTGAGCTGGCACTGTCAATTTATTTATTTATTTAACGAAGCATGGAAGACTTACATCTAACAAACTAAGTAAAAAAGCGGACCATATGTGACAGGAAGCCAATTACAATCTAAATATATATAATTCAAAGGTGACTGACTGACTGACTGACTGACTGACTGAGATAGTGATCTATCAACGCACAGCCCAAACCACTGGACGGATCGGGCTGAAATTTGGCATGCAGGTACATGTTATGACGTAGGCATCCGCTAAGAAAGGATTTTGATCAATTCTACCCCCAAGGGGATAAAATAGGGGATGAAAGTTTGTATGAAACTTTGTCAATTTTAAACTGATCGGGCTGAGACTTTGCATGCATAAAGCTACTATGACGTAGCCATCCTCTAACAAAGGATTTTGATAAATTCCACCCCTAAGGGGATAAAATAGGGGATGAAACTTTGTATGAAACTTTGTCAATTTAAAACTGATCGGGCTGAGACTTTGCCTGCATAAAGCTACTATGACGTAGCCATCCTCTAACAAAGGATTTTGATAAATTCCACCCCTAAGGGGATAAAATAGGGGATGAAAGTTTGTATGAAACTTTGTCAATTTAAAACTGATCGGGCTGAGACTTTGCCTGCATAAAGCTACTATGACGTAGCCATCCCCTAACAAAGGATTTTGATAAATTCCACCCCTAAGGGGATTCAATAGGGGATGAAAGTTTGTATGAAACTTTGTCAATTTTAAACTGATCGGGCTGAGACTTTGCATGCATAAAGCTACCATGACGTAGCCATCCTCTAACAAAGATTTTGATTAATTCCACCCCTAAGGGGATAAAATAGGGGATGAAAGTTTGTATAAATCTTCTTAGATTTTCGACTGATTGAACTGAAATTAAAGATTGGAGCTACTGTGATGAAGACGTCCGATTAAATAAGATTTTGATAAATTCAACCCCCGTGGGGATAAAATAAGGGATTAAAAAAATATATAAAATAATGACAGATTAGTTAAGAATATTGAACATATACAAAGAAGTTTTGTAGACCCTAATTTTTTATACGCGCTAAACAAAAGTAAAGCCGCAAATACTATACCAAATTAATACTTCTTAACGTGAGCGAAGCCGCGGGCAAAAGCTAGTTTCATATAAAACCCAATAACACTGCTCGACGTGGGAATCGTACCCAAGACCACTTGCGTAGCAGTCGCGCTTAGGAACACTAGGTTCGGCCAGGATTATTTGAACCTAACTCGTACCTGCTGATTAGTAGTTGCGCCTATTACTGTTTGCTCCTACAACAAACTTACAAGAACAGGGTGCTGATAAATCTTTCTGTTTATGTAAAGTTGGGTCGGGTATATAAATAACGACAATTTTATATTGTATTATGTATTTTAACAAGTGATTAAAAGACATCTATTCAATTAATACATAAATAAAAAAAATACCAACGTAGCCTAGAATTATTGAATTACATTAGACTTAAAAGTTAAAACTCCATTTTACTGAATAAATCCTATAATTAATTTATGTACATTTTTAGTTACAGTTACTATAATACTAATATTATAGTATCTGCGAATGACAGTCCCGTCAAAATCGGTCCAGCCGTTTCAGAAATTTTCCGGGACAAACAGACAGACAGACAATTTAAAAACAAATTGAATGTTCTATTTATGTACCGTATATACTGACATATTTATTTAGAGAAAAGCTATTAATTTTAAATTACAAACAAATACTTCAATTTTATTTATTTGTATAGATAAGAATTTAATTGAGATTGAACATGGTTGAATTAACCAGAGCCTCTACCTGCAGTACATAGCTACATCACTGCCTAGCCTTGAGGGAAAACAGGCGTTATGCTACGTTATATTACAAATTCGTATTTTTTTAACGAAACTAATTAAATGCCGAAAATCCTAAAGAATATCATGTTTTACCTATTTATGTACAGTATGTTTACAATAAAGGTAATATTATAAATAATCGGAAATATAAATTTTGCATAAAAATAAAATGTCACAATTTTTATAATTGTAAGCATAGAACAAGAAAATAGTTTATTGCTTCTTTATGAAGCCGATAAATTAGACCACTAACCACTTATCCCAACCTCTTTGTAATATAAAGAGTATTCATCTATTTCATCTCTTATGTCTATCATCTCCATCTATAGCGAGTTTCCTCCGTGCCTCGGAAAGCACGTAAAGCCGTTGGTCCCGGCTGTCATTTGTAGATCTTTGACAGTCGTTACTGTTAGTCAGAAGCCCGAAAGTCTGACAACCAGTCTTACCAAGAGTATCGTATTACCCATTACTGGGTTGTGGAGGTCTGATAGGCAGTCGCTCCATGTAAAATACTGATATTCAGCTGCATCCGGTTCGACTGGAAGCCGACCCCAACATAGTTGGGAAAAGGCTAGGCAGAGATGATGATGTCTATCATCTCCAATTTTATTAGAAAGGAGAAAAACTAGAAATCAATAAGACTGTTGAGATACCTTACTTTAAATAAAAACACTTATCGATCTGCCTGAGATGAAGTTATAACAAACACTTTATTGTACTACTTTTTATGGATAGTCGTGTAGAAAAGTGTTATCAAGAAAACCGCTTTATTCTCGATACAAAACCCTAATCATTATTTAAAAATAACTGTAATGTACAGTCAAACAAAGAGATTGGTATACATGCAGCTAACTTGCTACTACATACTTTCAAACAATGTTGTAAATGTCTATTAGAATTAGGAGTAGTAAAGTCTTTTACATCGCTTTATTAAAGAGGTCTGAGTGTCTTCACTACTCAAGCGAGACCATTCAGTAAAACTGCTTAACTTGAGTAACTCAAGCGCAATACAATATTATGCACACTATAAAAAAGGAAAATTGCCAATGTAGTAAAAATATAAATATTTTTGCCTACATACCAAACTCTTCGTTCAACTGTAGCGTTTATGGCTATTAGAATTGGCATTGTTTTCCCTTGTTTGGAAACGATTGCATGGTTTTCTTTGCACTATTCGTATCTTAGTAAATAACAGTAGTTACTTGAATAATTTTTTAACTAAACCAACGTTAGATTAGGTTAGACTAGAATTTTAGTTAACCGAAGGGTTTGTATGTACCGTTCGTAAATATAAAACGTTTCCATTCGCCGATTACATCAACAATACGAAATACATACAAGAATAATAGTATTCTAATTCTCGCAAGATATAAAATAACAAAAAATAACTTGCAGTACATAGATCTGAATTAAGTTACTTAATTATGTTTAAAAAAATATAGAGATTCAGATAAATGCTTTTGACTGTTTTCACATTGATGTGTTGTTATTCCGTTCGTGATTTACAGAACTAATGATAGTGATGAATGATACATTGTCATTGAGAGTTATGTTTAGCAATCCAAAGTTAATGACTTTTAGGCCGACCGTAGATTCGATTTTAACTAAGTTCAATCGAATATATAGTTTCGGCCACAGTTTCGGTTTCAGACAAAAATCGGCCTAAACTTCGGACACACCGAAAGTCAGTGTTCGTGAATTGCCGTTCATGTTAAATTGCTAGTATTTGTTACATATTTTAATTAATAATAATAAGTTTTGGTACAGCCAATACTGAAAGTGGCGCTAAAGATTTGGTTGAAAAGACTGTTTTGTTTGGACACTAACTGATACTTATTTATTTATTTTATTAAAACTTTAGCACATCATGTAAAAAAAATACACTGTACTGTACTGCCTCTACAAACAAACCCCTCCCCCTCCCCCCTACCTTCTCTATATATTTCTTATCTAAACAAACTTATGTTTTAAACCGCTTCTAGCGTACTTATTTAGTATTAGTTCCTAATCAGTTGCCAATAATCTTTAGTAAATAAATAATACTGTTTAGTCGAGCACTTTTTGTATCTGAAAATTAAATCACGGTATTATAAAACTGTCCTATCATTCATTGGCACATCAGTGTGTTGTACAACGTTCTCTTCATCATCTTCTATAGCTAGATGCTTCTCTATGAAGCCTGATATGCAGTTCAGCCATCCATGCTTGTACATCAGCTTTATCACGCGTTTGCGAAACACGACCAGTAATAGGAATATCAATATCCCTTGTAGCGTGTTGAATACATCCAGTATGGTCCTGAAAATAAAATTAAAAGTTAGCTGAAATAATAATAAAAACCGCAATGATTTTTACTTGAGTGGAGCATATATTGTGACGTATATAGCGACATAGTTTTGCTATCGAACGCTAGATGGCGTTACTGCACGAGCTTGATGTTTCTTTTTCATTCATTTATCGCAATAGCTATAGGAAACTCAATAATTATGAATTTGCCTAGTTATTATTAGTTTATACAGCTGCAACTTGAATTCAATAATAAGTCACAAAGTGCAAACATTTGTGTTATCTGAGGCTATTGTAAAACATTTTAGGGTCAGTTCACACCGACATGCAACGCGACTTTACTCTGTGCGCACATTTGAATAGAGCTACTCAAAATATTACTTTATTTGGTACACGAAAAGATACACATCTCATTGTGTCAATTTCATTGTGACAAGGTGCAACGTATTCTGAATTGTGTCAATGAAATGTGTAACTTTTCGTGTAGTAAATAAAGTTACATTTTGAATTGCTCTATTAATCGCGTTGCGTCTTGGTGTAAATTGTCCTTTAGACTGCGGCGGTACCGCAGTAGGTATATAGTACTGTAAAAACATTTCAAAAGTAATCTTCAGCTCACCTTGAAGTAAAATTTGCATTTTCGATAACTGCTGCACTGTATAGTATCTACCTACCTATCTATCTATCTTATTTTCGTAACATTTTAGCGTAGTTACTCGACTATATAGTATAGTCAAAGACCGCTCTTTTATCTTTTCTCCCTCGTGTATTTTTGATACTGCTATCATTATGTCATTAATTAATTAGTTTGCAAAATAAGCATAACGGGTGTAAAAAAATGCTTTGAGAAATCGAAAGTTAGTTTTTCTTCCCATTATATTATCCGTAACTACTGAACTATCGAAGGTCAAAGTTCGAACTCCCCCCACGTCCCGTGTAGGTACTGTTTGTTATATGCGCCCGAAAGCACAATATATTGCACGTTACATTGAAAAGTAGTCACACAAAAAAGTCGTTTTCCAGCAAACATTTTTGTACAATATTACGTAGTTTGATGGGCAGTGTGTGATGTGTCTTGTTGGACTTTGTATGTGTTTGTTGCCGTCCTTATATATCAATTCTCTACAAACTACTCGGCTCGAATGTTAAACCGACTTGCTAATCGGAGCTGTAAATTTTCAAATTTACGCTATACATGTCATGAGTCATTGTTTGATAAAAATCTACGAACAAAATGTGAACAGCAAGCGATTTTGTTTGAATTATTATTTTCAGCAAATGTTTATCTTTACGTTCTATGTGTTATCTACTGACCTACATGGAAAATTCTTGTCGTTATTTTAAAACTCCTTGTGAAAAAGTATCCTAACTAATATTATAAATGCGAAAATAAGTTTGTTGTTGTTGTTTTTACTTTTTTACGCCAATATTACTGAACCGTTTATTCTGAAATTTTGCATATACATTTTCAGCTGGACATAGGGTACCTTTAATCCCGAAAAAAGTACTGTTCCCTACGAAAACAACAATAACTTTCTTATGATAATAGATGGCGCCACGTGTCTTTCGAATCATGATTGAATTTCAAATGTAACCGACATTTACGCGGACCAAGTCGCGGGCAAAAGCTAGTTGGGTATTAAGTAAAAGAGACAAAATTATAGAAATGACAAAGGTACAAACCAAATAATATGCTTCTCTACTAATGAGCCGATCATTTCGAACACCCATGGTAGTCCCAGCAAAATAATAAGGCGCACTGTCATCACAAACCTGCAAAAAATAAACAAATCATTCACATACTACTTTTTTTCATTAAAATACGGAATCTTAGAATATTTATTTAAACAACATGCAATTGGTTGATAACGAAATCGTAATAATTTAACTTGTTCTAATTAGTTAAAGCATTAAATCGAGTCGTAAAATTATATGCTCATTATTATTTAATGCTGAAATATACTGATTATACTATGTATGTTATGTTATTTGTCCACAAGTTTAAAATTCAAGCGTGTTGGTAGACGATTCATGTAAAATCCAGTATTTAAAAATTAAGTAAGTAATTGTATATTTACTTGAACTTCAGTGCCCTTATATGACTGGATGAGAAAGATAAACGCCATATCATCAATGAAGTGTAGATGAACATGCAGATGTTGGCAGCCAGGAGTATGGAGATGACGCTGTACATGTAGTACCATTGTTGATGCTTATCTGAAATTGTACATATTTAATTATTAACTTGTATAAAGCAAAAGACAAACTGTCTCGTTAGCCTAGTGGAATTGGTCCTAATCGCGACTGCTACGCTAGAGGTCTTGGGTTCAATGCCCAGATCAAGCAAAAAGTGTTGTTGGGGTTTTCTCTGCAATTTTCAGCAGTAGCTCGGTGTTAAGAATTGTTCTCGGTTAATGGCAATAGGTTCGCCCCCTATTACATGGAACCTAAACATACCGCCGAAATGTGGGTGTATATTGGTACGCCTCTGCCTAATCCTTCGGGGAATAGGCACAGGCGTGATGGTATGAGTGAAATCTCGAAAACTACTTGACATATGAAGTTAGGTAGATAGTTTATAAGTAGGAAATTTCAGGTAAGAACGGATTTTGAGATAGGACCGAATCAAATTTATGCCTTCTACACAGAGGAAGACACAGGTAACATTTTATTGATCAGTTCAAGTTTTAAAACTTACTAAAGAACCAGCAGTGATTGAGTCCGATCCCTGGCTTCTGATGTTTACCCGGGTGGAAGTTTACTATTGCCATGGCTACAGTGAGGACAGTCGGGAGTCCCCATGCGTATATCATGTACCACTTAAACTCTCTCCAGCTATAGTCTAAAGTTGAAGGTCGCCTGAAAAGTAACATTTTGATCTATTAAATACACAAAATACCTAGTAAGGCAATAAGCTCACCCCCTATTGCATGGGACCTAAACATACGGGCGACTACGGGTGTACATTGGCACACCTCTGTCTAACCCATCGGGGAATGCAGGCGTGATGGTATGTGTACAAAGTAGTAACGACAGTGAACACTTAACATAAGGTGGGCCGTCGGAAAGTTTACCATCCAGAGATATAAAAAAAATGGTGACTGACTTAAATGTTGACGAAAAATTTAATATAACTATTTTCGTATTAAATAGCAATATGTAGGTATAACACGGCAATCTGATGTATAGTGTTAAACGTATGAGTATCAATCTACTAAGTCATGAATCGTCCTAACTGACACTTTAAAATGCTTCTTACCTTGTGTTTAAAACGACCTGTATTGCTATTGCGTTTGCCCAGAAAAAGGCAGTTATCAAAAAGTAATACGCCAGAAAACCTGAAACCAAACGAAAATGATTATTTTAATTTTGTGTATAACACATGGCAGGTCGTACGCCTCCTTTGCATATCTGGTAATGACATAATTCTGTACATTCAGCAGAAATATGAGGTAATCACTTTGATATTTATTATTAAGTATCACAGTACAGTTATTTTATTGTACTTGCAAGTATTATATAAAATTCTCGACGCACCCATAATTTGATACCGACATGTAAACATATATTTTTTTTATGTCTAAAAACTTTTTTTTAGGTTACCTAACCTTTTGTTGCTAAATGCACATTAGTTTAATATCAAAATTATTATTTACTTTAATTAATTATGCAATATTTTAGTGCTTAGTTTCTTACCTCTGACGGCACACCATCCCATGTCATAGTATGTCATAAGTTTCATAATAACTAGTATTAATAGACCAATGCCGAGGCTGATACAGAAGTTTATAATACTCTTTCCTTGAACATCTCTGTAACAACAAACATTTTACAAATTGAGATATTTTTATCTAAAGATCGATTGAGTACAAGTGAAAACATATCACATAAAGATAAAACTGCACCAAAATCGAGACTACCGTAAAATATTATAGCAGCGAGTAGAATATTAACATAAAATTATTTTTCCCCATTGTAA
Organism: Caradrina clavipalpis; assembly: GCA_932526535.1. Classification (NCBI taxonomy): domain Eukaryota; kingdom Metazoa; phylum Arthropoda; class Insecta; order Lepidoptera; family Noctuidae; genus Caradrina; species Caradrina clavipalpis. The sequence continues at coordinate 8,387,281 of OW052107.1, read as the reverse complement.
TATATCATGCGCAAACGCACAGTCAGTGTGCATGGCAAATCTGTTTTTTAAAGAAAATATAGGTAAGTATATATGGTAATACGATAAAAATAGTTGAGCAATACGATCGATGGCAATGTTTTACATACATGCTTATTCTTTGTGATGGTGTTTTCAATAATCGTACAAATTTTAACTTGTCGTAAATTTTTGAAAGCTTGTTGTCTATTTTGGCTAGAATAATGGTTCATTTTTAAATTATTTATATACAAAGGGAGAATTAACCATTTTCTCTATCAGTCAAGTTTTATGTGATGCTAAAGATCTGTGGCTGACCGATTGGTTGAAGCGTTACGTGTCGCGGGTTCGAGTCGCACTCGGAACAAATACTTGTATGGCTTACACATAGTCGTTCCGTGTCTAGCTGTTTGCGTTTACAAACAAACAAATACAGGAAATATGTATACATAGGAAAACTACGGGAAAACGGGTTCCTAGTAAGAGGAACGTTTTCTTTCTATAAGGGACAACTAATTAAAAAATGAAAACGATGTATATTTTATTTATAAAATTATCAAACATCGTAATACTGACCTGAGTTCCGGTAACAAACTATAAATAAGAGCAGTAGCCGCTAGAAATACAACTGAAATTATCATAGTGTATCCCAGAATCCTATCGTCTATAATTTCTTCTTCTTCTTCGGCGCATACTAACGCCAAGGGCCTTATGTGAGTAAGATTGACGTCTCTGTTTATAGTATAGTTTCCCAAACAGTACCTGTAAAGGAAAAAAGTTATACTTAATTAGATTTTCGTATGATAAGAGTTCTTTCTCTTTTATTCGAGTCGATGATAATGATGTATTTTTGGTCCCAGTAATGGTCAAGATTTTCGTGGTATCAGCAGCGTCAACACTTTGGACATTGCGGAAGGCGCGTTCGTCCAGGCGTAAGTGTGGAAATAGAACACTGGGGTGGTTTTTAGTTAGTAAGAGTCTGACAAAGTGCCTGTGACCGCCTGTGGGCGGGAAATAATAAATCTATTCAAACCATACGTAATGATTTTATTATTTTTGCTGGGGGCATTGTGGGAAATTTATTGTAACTATTCCTAGTACTTTTTTATTTCAATTTATGTTCATTCTAAGTAAGTCATTGCTACAGAACAATCATTACATCTATGATCTATTCCAGAAAGTCGATAGCACAGGCATCAATCACTCACAATCACTTCCATTAGAATGGCAAAAGTGCATCCACATACCGACAATTTTGCTAAAACTTCTCTCGAAAAAATTCGCAATCTAATCTCAATCTCGAACTGTGAAAAATGACTACTTTTATTTTGTCACTACGTATATTTTTTGTCATTTTTGCTGAGATGAGATTGCAACCGCATTTTTTTAAAGTATTTGTTAGTAAAATTGGCCTTTTGATCCAATGAGTAACAGCGTCGACAAGAGCAGAATATCATTTGAAATTCACGGAAACCGCCCTTGCCCGAATAGAGAGTAAACAGTTAGCCCTCGTGGATATCTCTCCTATGAAAGACATCAACGCAAGCTACTGCACCTTCTTACGCTTAATTTTTAGGTACAATTTACTTCGATCAACAATGTACTATATTTCAGAAGGAATATCTTTTTTCTTATCTTACGATTTCGTCCTCATCAAAGTTAACATATGCCATGGGAACACACATTTTCCGAGTTAAAAACTAGCTTGTGTGCTATCCCAGACTATATACTATCTCTGTGCCAAATTTCATCCAGAACCGTTCAGCCGTTCTGGCGTGATGGAGTAACAAACATCTATCTATCCATCCAAACTTCCGCATTTAATATATGTAGGTAGTAGTAAGATTAGCTGAATTTATGTCATTAGGTATTTATTCCCATAGCTTAAGTAGAACTTTCATCTTGCGCTGCTTGCGCCCTTTCACCTGCACACGTGAGGACCTAATGACTGCGATAGCGGATGTGTTTCCGTTGCTGAGCAATATTTTTTTTTATTCAATACCTATGTTTGCCATCGATTCGCTAAGAAGAAGTAGGACTAAACATAAGATATAAATAATAATTGAATCATTTTTAGTTTCTTTCACCAATGTGGTGTAACGCGCCAACAATTATGTCAAACATTGACTGTTTAGAGTAGGGAACAGAGTGGAGTACGACGTTTTTATTATTATTTCTAAATGTTATTTTAGTTTGTATATTTTAATATATCTGTCAACTAACGATAGACATATTCGGATTTTTTAATGATAAAAATTAATGATCTTGTGTAATCATTACGCGCTGTTTACAACGAGCCTAATAAAGAACCATTAAAATGTTCTAATTGACTAAAAATTTTTATACCGGTCTTTCATTTTTGCGAATTGGTTTTAAAATTAAACAGAACGAAAGGTGCGGTTTGATTTTAAAACTAAGTCTATTGAAAAAAAAAAAATCGGCCGCTCTGTGTTTTCATACTGATTCTATACTCGATACGGAAATATGATATACAAATATATACTGTTAAGTTTAAAAATAGAATAAGCACCAGCAAATTGTGAACATGTTATTTTAAACAGTATAACTTTAAATAAATATTTATGTACATATTTAAAAAAGACCTAACATCAAATGGTTTTTTTTTATTTATTGCTTTTACTTGCTATCCGATGACAAGGTCCTGAATATAAATTGCAATGCAAACGATGTTCGAGTTTATGTTTGAGACTTAAGGTGTAATCATTAACTGAAGTTGTTGGTTCTTTATAACTTCATTACACTTCATCACACACTTCACATAAATATTTACCGTACAAACATTCACGGCCACTTTTGTAGAATTATTTTGTTCCTTGATCCGTAATCTACATTGTTGATAGAAGATACTATTCCAAAAACGACGGCCAGCTGACCGCAGATGGGATAGCGGTTTAGATTTTGTTTTGATAAAACCTTGGGTAATTGTCTGATGATAAAATAAAACCGTAAAATAGCCATAGGCCTCAACTAAACAATATAGTCCCATCGTTTTTTGGTTTGCCAAAATAAGTAATAAAAGCCCTTGGTAATTTCTAGGGCCTAACAATAAAACCGTTAGGTAGCCATAGCAATTCTATCTAAACAAGCTAGCGCAAACGTATTTGGGTTCATTGTCCTTGTTAGTAGTTTTTTTAGGCACGAGTATTGGGTTCGATTTGCGGGTCGAGCAATAAGTGTTATTGTTTTTTTTTTTTATGAAATTCTCAGTAGCGGCTCGGATTTAGAATTTGTGCCCGGTTAATGGCAATAGGCTCGCCCCGTATTACATGGGACCTAAACAAACCGGCGAACTGTAGGTTCACATCGGTACACCTCAGCCTAACCCTTCGGGGAATACAGGCGTGATGGCATATTATGTGTAAATACAAATCCTATCAATACTTACGTGTTAGTATCAAATGTTTCATCGAAGTCATCACCTAGGTGTAATTTTAATTCGTCATTTTCGTTGACATAAAAACTTTTTAAAAATCTTAATGTCAGTTTACATGTCAAAGATGTGTTCGACGTAACATTAGCTTTTGGTTCCCAACAAACATCCTTTTTGAGGAGAACAGCCTGTCCATCAGGGCAGCACTTGTTACTGGCTGATGCATAGTTCACCAGTATCACCAGAAAACTTATAAACAAAGTAACACCCATTCTGGAAAAACTCATTCTTATAACCGCTGTTGAACCACGCACTTGTGCTTGAAAATTCACTTTTTTTTCGCACACACTGAAATCCTTATAAATTGTCCAATAATAATAAAATGACACAGCTTATTGTCATTTGTTTTTAACACCACACCGACATTTAGAGAAACGCTTTGAAACCGTAAATGCGCGCGAAACAATTTACGTTTAATATTTTCGTCGGAAATTTGCGATATTAAAAACAACGTGAGCGCGGCCGCGTTTCTTTAGCGCCGGCAGAGCACTGTAGAGCTTGTGTTCGTGCGTTAGTCATCTCGTCAGATACCTAGGTTACAAGAGTAGGTAGGGTGATTTCGCCGGTTAGCGACCAGTTAGCTGGGTTGCCCACTTCAGATGAGGAAAAAAAAATGTTGTTTACACGCAAAATAGTTTATGTTAATGTGAATTTGTCCCAAATATAATGTAGTTTGGATACAAAAACATAAAATAACATACATTCATACAAAAATATTTATAAAATGCTGAAAAAGTGAAAATATAGCGAAAACGTCGGTTTACGACCATTTTTATCAGTTTATGACCACCAGTGAGCTGGTTTGCGACCGCTATTTTAATATGAAAAATATGCCAATAAAACAATTATAATCGCTTTAAATATATTTTAATTTTTTGCCTTTTCATAAAAACAAAAATGGTAACAATTTGGTGTAATGTTTTCTTATAAATTAAAAAATAACAATCTTACATTTTGTAGAGACTTAGTCACTAGTTGTAATAGAATCAACAATCATTGGTCTAACAATATCCTTAATATACAGTAATATACAGTAGCATAACATTTAAAAATAATCAACATCAATCAATATTAAAAAATAAATAAATTTATATTTTATGAACCATATTCCGCTTTTCTTATTCAAATTATGATAGTTGACACCAAATTATTTGGGAGCTCCATCTAAAAAAAATATATAATATAAGTAGTTTGCTTTTTATGACTAAATTTTGTTTTAAACTGAAAAATAGTAATATTTAGTTGTAAGCGGCCGTTATTTCTCTCATACTAAATTATGTTGGTCGGAAACCAACGTCTTTATTTCGCTTACTTTGGTTTACGACCAGCTGTTTAGCTGTTTAGCGCCAAAGTTTGTAGGTAAATTAAACAAACTTCTTACAAAGAAACTGGTGGTCGCTTACCAAAGAACTACAAGGAAAACCTTTTACAATACTGCATTCAAAATTGTAACAGTCCTTTATGAAGCATTAGGATCATATTAATCAAAACAAAATAATGCTGATCTCGTCGGTTTGCGACCATGTGGTCGCTATCTAACGTTTTTCATAAATAAGCATTTCGGTTACCGACCACTTGATTTTATCTTAATAATAAGTTTAAAAAAAGCAAAATACAACTAAATTATAACCCATACTTATCGATTGTACAATTTAAGTATGAAACTGGTGTGTAAAACATGAAATAAGTATTAAAACTTACCTTTGAGCGCCGCGCGCCGAGTTATTTTTTTTTCAAACTTGCGGCACTTCCACCTCTACGGAATCAAGACGCGCACTGAGCAATATTTTTTCGGCTCTGGGTTAACCCATTTGTTTCAAACTTTGCAAATTCTTATTTCATAATCATTTATAAAGCACGTTAGATTTAGTTTTTATGTATGTTACCTCTACAAATGCTATTTTCTTGATTTAAAAAAACTTAGTCCGTCAAATGGTCGCCTACTGAAGGTGGTCGCGAAACCGGCGAAACGACCCTATTTAGGTATGCTGGTAGGTATACATTTATTTTAAGCAAAGATAACAAAAAACTGCCGGTATACACTATGCAGGTATATGTAGGTATACGATCATGTCTACAAAATTCTAATGCATTTCAATCTATCATATTTTTGATGGATAGTGTCCCAATTTGTACTTGTCAATGAAAGCTACCAACATTCATCTATACTAATAATAAAAAAAGGTAAAGTTTGTGAGTTTGTGAGGTTGTACGGGGTAATCTCTGGATCTACTGAACCGATTTTGAAAATTCTTTTGCCCATATAAAGCTACGTTATTTGTGAGTGTCATACGCCATATAATATCACGCTACGACCCACGGGAGCGAAACAGTAACCAAAGACGTTACGTAAGGCGGATGAAATAAGCCACACGGTCGAAGTCGCGGGCAGTTCGGTAGTTTTAAGCAACGGTTCTGAGTTTTGCTGTGACGTCACGGTTTCTGTTCTTGCATCATAATCTAATCTTCTAAACGTTGACTACTGTGTATTGTCTAGAGTTCGTCTTTTCAGGTTGGTATTAAAAATATGTTTTTTTTTTGTTTCAGTTGCTGAATATGCTAAAGTTCTATGCCAGGTTCGAAATTAGTGACGAAACAGGAGATCCAATGACCGACAGAGATATGACATTGCAACACTATTCTAGAATTACTTCGCTGCAGGTATGGCATTTTGAAACATCAACAAGTGAATAAATATATTGAATTATAAAATATGATAACCTTGTAATTCTTTTTTATAGAAAGCCGCATTTTCTAAATTTCCTGATCTCCGTTTATTTGCACTCGCAAATGTTGCTAGCGTGGACACGAGAGAATCTTTGCAGAAACATTTTGGGAATTTGAGGTAATGTTTTAAAGCTTTCATGTTCTATAAGAAAAAAAGAATGAAATTAAAATTAAAGTATGAAATGAAATAATTTTGAAGAAATTTATTTAGTTTTTTTTTTAAATTGGGATTATTTACATTTTATCCTAAATTATAAATGTTCATGATGTTATAAATATTTTATTTTAGTGAAAATGCCCTGCGTGCAATAGCTACATATTTGAATCTGGTGCCACCAGAGGGAAAAGAAAGTGATGCACCGTGGCATCGAGTAGACAAAGAGTTTCTCAAGGAATTACTGGTAAGAAACACGTTTTAATCAATAAATAAAACACAAAGAAAAAGGTGATTTAATGTTATGTGGCTAAATTTTATTTTCCAAAACAACAAACTATAAATATTTTTTTATTTTAATAAAATATCTTGCCACCCACCTCCATTACGAGACTAGCATAAAATTCTCGCCTCCGTTTTCGCCGGGCGATTGAGTGAGCGAGTGATTTCAGTCGGCACAGGCCTGTTGTGGGCAGTAGACGTATGCACGATCCCGTCGCTGACTTATTACGCGACTCCATCTAATATTGCGCGGCAACGCGTAAATATTATTCTGTAGGACATGACATGTTCATTGCAATGTCACTACAATGATTATTTGAACTGAAAAAAAATATATTTTTAATTTTATAGTCACTATGCGGTCTATATTAGTCTAATGGTCCTAAGCGCGACTGCTACGCTAGAGGTCTAGGGTTCGATTCCTAGATCGACCATTATGTTATTGGGTTCTTCTATGAAATGCTGAGTAGCAGCTCAGAGTCAGGATTTGTGCCGGTGAATGGCAATAAGCTGGCGGTATGGCTAGCGGTCCCATGTAATAGGGAATTACATGGGACCTAAACATACCGTCGAACTGTGGGTGTACATTGGTACACCTCTGCCCAACCCTTCGGGGAATACAAGCGTGATGATATACACAATTATTTCTTGTTTACTAGATTTCGCGCCATGAGCGTCGCATATCGCAGCTAGAGGAACTGAACTCCATGCCCCTCTACCCTACAGAAGAAGTCATATGGGATGAGAACGTGGTTCCGACAGAAATCTACAGCGGGGAGAATTGCCTCGCATTGCCCAAACTGAACCTACAGTTTCTTACCTTACACGATTATTTACTGAGGAATTTTAACCTGTTTCGTTTGGAAAGTACATGTGAGTATTACACCTCTTGTACTTACTACTTAAGAATGATGATGCGCTCATAAACGTCAGTATCGGAGATATTGTGCTAAGGCGCAAGCCACACAGGAGACTCGTAAAGCTAAGACGTGCGCGCAACGTTTATTACATGAATGAGGATTATTTTATTAAATAAAAATAAACATGCATATTCCCTATTATCACAAGTAGGCTAACGTCCGGACCTTGCTTATCTGTAAAACAGATGTAAAAACAAAGTTACTCCCATTATTGCGGTCATTTGTTTTGATCTGGAAACTTTCTATTTACGGAGATGTCGAAGGTCAGAGTTCGAACGTTTGCAAATTCTTAAAGTGACAAGCGATAAAATATGTTAACATTATTTTTTATTTTTTTTATCTTTATCTCTAATATTTTTCTTGTTTATTTATTTTTTTATGTTTATTAATAAAATCAATAAATAATACTAATGCTACTTACTCTGTTACAGACGAAATTCGTCAAGACATCGAAGATGCGGTATATCGATTAGCACCATGGTACGTTTATTTTTTTTCTGCTTTATAATCGCTAGCGCGACTGAGTTACCGGAACTGTGAGTTCCCTCTCTCATAGTTCCGAAGGTTTGGTCGCGCACGCACCTGTATTTGCGCACGCACTTGTGCACTATAATATCTTCTCCTCCCTCCCTATCTTCTTCTTCTTCTCTCTTCTTCTTCTTGTCTACTATTAAGTAAAGCTTATTTTCACAGGCGTGCCGAAGATACCAGTGTTTATTTCGGAGGCTGGGCCCGCATGGCTCACCCTATAACTAGCTTCGCGGTTGTCGAGGTGGCAAAGCCAAATATTGGGGAAAAGGCTCCCTCGTGTGTTCGGGCCGACGTTACAGTCACGCTCAGCGTCAGAAACGAGATCAAACATGAATGGGAGAGCTTGAGGAAGCACGACGTTTGCTTTCTGATCACTGTAAGACCAACACAGGGCATTGGTAAGTTTTAATATTCCAGTACTAACAATTGGGTAGATGACACCAAGACACAACTTCACAAAATAAACAGTTTATTATAGCCCTGAAAACCCTATGATTTTTTAAATAAGTAATTATAAAATTCGAATATAATTTGCTTTGAAATCAATAAATAGTGAATTGAGATGACAAAAAAGTGACGTCATTGTTTAGTATTGTCATACAAAATTTGTAAAGGAATCTTGTTTTGACGGCTTATAAAAAGTACGTCAATTGATTAGTGGTGTCATCTACCCAATTTTGTATAATTATTCCAAACCCAACCAGTCTTACTTTATGAACTTCTAATTTGTCAGGTACTAAATATGATTACCGAAAAAGCATGGTCGAGCAGGCAGGCATAGTGTATGTCAGAGGATGCGAGGTGGAAGGCATGCTGGATGCCTCTGGCAGAGTGATCGAGGAGGGACCAGAACCCAGACCGGAGCTCGAAGGAGATGCAAGAACGTTCCGCCTTCTACTGGACCCCAATCAGTACAGACTTGATCTTGACCTCGCTAGCAAAGGGAATGAGGTATGTTCTCATTTGAAGATTATTTTTTTAGGGTTCCGTACCCAAAAGAGTAAAACGGGACCCTATTACTAAGACTTCGCTGTCCGCCTGTGTGTCTGTCTGTCTGTCCGTCCGACTGTCACCAGACTGTATCTTTTGTGATAGTTAGGCAGCTGAAATTTTTACAGATGATGTTTTTCTCTTGCCGCTATATACATACAACAAACTTGTTTTTCTTTTGCCGTTTTTATAAATAACTAGCATTTGCCCGCGGCTTCGCTCGCGTTAAGAAGTATTCAAACTTTCATCCCCTATTTTATCCCCATGGGGATAGCAAAATCCTTTCTTAGCGGATGCCTACATCATAACATCTACCTGCATACCAAATTTCAGCCCGATCCGTCCAGTGGATTGGGCTGTGCGTTGATAGATCACTATGTCAGTTAGTTACCTTTGAGTTATATATATTTAGATGGTACAGAACCCTTCGTGTGCTAGTCCGACTCGCACTTGGCCGGTTTTTTTCCCAACCGGTAAACTGAGCACGTCATTATTTAGTTTACTTGAAATAGAAACGAATTGTTTTGAAAGCATTCAGCGGATTCGGTATTTGCTGGAAGTCACGTACGCTTAAAAGGATTTTCAATAAATATGCGCTTTGGAGCAATTGTAATTTGAACTAGCCAGGTAGTCTTACTTCAAGTGTTTACATAATTATAGGAATAGCAATCTATACTATATAATATTATAAAGCTGAAGAGTATGTTTGTTTGGTTGAACGCGCAAATCAAAGAAACGAATGGTTCGAATTGAAAAAATATTGTTGTATTGGTTAGTCTTTTTATAGAGGAAGGCTATAGGCTATACAAGCTGTTGATTTGCATTCTCGTCAAATTCAAGCAGTTAACTATGCTCGTGATTCTTAACACGAATCAATAATAAAATAAATATTTTTTTAAATTAATATTTTTTGACCTGATTTTTCAATTCGAACTAGCCATCTCGCCAGAGGGTTTAGGCACTATGCACGCATTGATATAGCCGCACGACAACTCTGCCTACCGCATACGCAACTGGGCGATGCTGATTTTTGCAAAAGGAGTATCCTGGAATACTGTTTTTTTTGATAGTTGCAACTAAAAAAACAAGCATTTATTAAATATTGGCCAGGTATCGTAATTATATTTTATTACTTCTTTTTTTCTATGACAAGCTCCTAAAATTTGACGAGGATGCAAATCAACAGCTTGTATAATCTAGGGAGCTGAGCAGTACCATAGCACGGTAAACACACAGTAAAGACGTAACTAAACACGGGTGATTAAAAGCACGCGAACGAAGTCGCGGGCAGAATCTAGTTATGCATGAGGTATATGTTGCAATCGCGTCACGAAACCATACACAATGGTTTCGTGATGCGTCATTATTTCATGGGAACTGCTACTATTTGGAATTATTGGAACCGGAACAAAATATTTTCGGTGCAATAAAACGTCGAAGCTTTGTTTATGACTAAGGTATCGGTCTGAGACGCGGCGCCACCCGACTCCCCATACATGGAGAAGCGGCGCTTAAAATGTCGTATGAGTTGCTGCGATGAGTTGTTCCGACCTGTTACCCTGCTCGGCCCTCTTATGGGGACAGATTGGAAAAAAATATTGATCAAAAAGTCAAATCATTTATTTCAATTAGACCATTAAAAGGCACTTTTGAACGTCAAAAAAATTTTAACTAATGAATCTAGTTGCCCATTCCAAAAGGTAGTTTCGTATGGAGAAGAACGGGCAAGAAACTCCATACATACTCTTTTAAAAAAACGTGTTACATTATATTGTACAATCGTCGATCTGTCCCCCTATCAGTGATAGTGGGACAGATAAGAGTGAATAAAGTTCGATCTCTACCCAGGGGGGACAAAGCGGGGTGACAGATCGGAATAATTTGCTGCGATTAATGGCAGAATCCTACTCCCGCACCTTTATTTGTGTAGCCGCGTGCATCGTCACGACTGATGCCACGTGCTCCACAGCGACCAACGCTACATAATCAAACAAACGCATCTGCCTAAACGGTCTCATACTTTTTAATTATCCTCACGACGCTACTCATTACGCGACGGGTAACGCGCAGCGACTACATAAACGAGCCCTTAGTCATATTCAAAGCTTTGGAATTTTATTGTGCCAAAATATTTGCTTGCGGTTTTAATCATTTTAAAAATAGCACTTCCTATAATTTAATGACACATAACAAACCACATACTTAAAAATATATATAAGCGCTATTCCTAGAATTTATGTAAACACTAGAAGTAGGTCTTCTTGTAATTGTTACTCTCTTACTAAAATTACTATGTCAATGAAAAGCTGGATATAAAAAGTAAATGGTAATGATAGATTTTTTATATGTGTATGTGTATGTGTTTTACATTTAGTATTTCATATAGTAGATTACGCATATTAAGTTTGGAGTATTTTGATTAATTTGAATTTGTGTACATTTCAATTTATTTACTCTCGTACAATAATTTGCACCTGGTGTGTTATCTCTTCACCGCCTTTGGTTGAATGGTAGAGAATGCCTGGAGCATTAAGTCCGCTTTTGTGCTTCTTTTGTTGCATAAAGTTTAAATAGAGAAATAATTATGATGATGATTTCTAACTGCTTCATTAGCCTAGTGGTCCTAAATGCGACTGCTAAGCTAGAGGTCTTGGGTTCGATTCCCAGGTCGAGCAAAATGGTATTGGGGGTTTTCTAAGAAATTCTCAGTAGCAGCTCGGCGCTAAGATTTGTACCCGGTAATGGCAATAGCCTCATCCCCTATTACATGGGTCGTAAACATACCGGCAAACTGTGGGTGTACCTTGGTACACCTCTGCCTAACCCTTCGCGGCGTACAGGCGTGATGGTTGTAGTTATGATGATTCTTATTTTATAACATTGTCGTGTACAGGACGTATACGAAACGTTCAACATTGTTATGAGACGGAAGCCAAAAGAGAATAACTTCAAGGCCGTACTGGAGACGATCCGCGAGCTCATGAACACAGAATGCGTCGTTCCCGAGTGGCTCCACGATATCGTACTTGGTTACGGAGATCCCGGCCAGGCGCACTATACCAGGTAAGCCTCTCTTCTTCTGTAAATCTTTTGGTTACTGTCAATCGGGTGAATGGAAACGAGATTTTAAAAGGGATTTTTGACATTGGAATAATAATATAGTTTGTTGCCAAAAAGGACACTGAAATCCCAGATCGAGCAAAGTGTTATTGGGTTTATCTATTAAATTCTCAGTAGCAGCTCGGCGTTAGGATTTTTGCCCGGATAATGGCAATAGGCTCGCCCCTATTACATGGGACATAAGCATATCGGCGAACGGCGGGGTCTACAGGCGTGATGGTATGCGTGTATTTAATCCTACTACTATTATAAAGGCGAAAGTTTGTATGTATGGATGTATGGATGTTTGTTACTCTTTCACGCTTAAACGGCTGAATGGATCTGGATGAAATTTGGCACAAAGATAGATTATAGTCTGGAATAACACATAGGCTACTTTTTATCCCGGGAAAATGTACGGTACCCGTAGGATAACACATCAACTGTGACGCGGACGAAGTCGCGGGCAGAAGCTAGTATAGTATGTTGCCAAAATGAACACTAAATCGTTAATTATAATTCGGTGAAAGAAATTGGGTGCTTTTTGGCAACAAACTATATTATTTTGACACTGAAATCCCTTTTAAAGTTTCGTTCTGATTCACCCCGTGCGTTTGTATTCACCCCGTTTTACGGTAAGTCAAAGTCAAAGTCAAATTATTTATTTCAATTAGACCATTAAAAGGCACTTTGAACGTCAAAAAAAAAATTAAAACTAATGAACCTAGTTGGTACATTTTCTATACCTACATTCTTCTCGTCTTTATTTTCTAACTGACATACTCATAAGACCACTTTACACCTTCATTTGTTTTAGAATGCCAAATGAGATCCCTACATTGGACTTCAACGATACGTTTTTGGACATGGAGCATCTTCGAAACAGTTTCCCTGGATACGAAATCAAGGTGCAAACTGACGATCCTAGAAAGCTGGTCAGACCTTTCAAGTAAGTTCCCAATTAAAAACTAATTTAAGGCCCACTTTCACCAAAAATCAGTAAACATATTTAGCGCTAAATGTATTTAAATTATCATTCTGTCTCTCTCGCCTTGTAACAATGCGACAGGGATACAATGATGTTCTTAATACGTTTAGTTTCTAAAAATGTATTTAGTGATTTTGACAAAACTAGGTTTTAAAGTTATTCAGTAATAAATCGATTGTTTTGCATCATGTTATGAGTTGTAACCGGTCTTAATCTAACAATTATTGGCATGATTTAGCAACTTTAAACTTCTGCCACGATTCGTTTATTTTAGGGGTCCGTATTAAATGTGACAATACTTCATTATTTTTGTATCAACTTAATTTTTGTGTGCATTAGTTTATAAAAATAAACTCATTTTCTCTTAATTAAATGCTATTTTTGTTGATACAATGATCAATAAATTGTTCTGTTATAAAATGAGTCATTAAGTCATCATGAGTCAGGATCCAGACTCGTCTGGTTTATTAATAAATAATTTTACGTAAATCGTTAGTATAAAACCCATTAATGACCAATGTGTTTTTGATCACTAACTGGGTAATTCGGTAAGCGTCGAATCATGGGAGATGGGTAGGAAATACATTATGTGGATGAGTGTATCTAATCAAGTCAGTTAATGTCTTCCGAAAACAGGCAAATCGATCGTCCAATCGAAAACCTCTAAAAAAGGTAGGTACTGGTACATCAAGGCGCCAATAAAGGGTGATAACATGTAGACTAGTAATAATTTTAAATGATTGTATTATTCTGACATCTGGTTATTAATGTTCGTCAGATCTTTGCGTGATTGATTTATGAACACTGCCGATAAAGTTATTAATACTTCAACATTACAAACGCCATAGGATGCAAATTATTTTCTGTATCAGGATAACCACAAACAAATCTATATCATTTAGGTTGGTTTTAACTTTTTGGGCCATTAAAATCATTAAATTCCCAAAAAGATATTTAGGTATATCGAATGTTTATTTAATTTAGGACTAATCTATTAAAATCAGGGTGTACAGGAAAAACTTTGGAAGCGACCTTGCCCGGCGTGGACAAGGTCGCTCTCTCGATTTGATCCTTACTTCCCGGGACGTAGAGTTTGTCTATATCAGTCTCATTTTACCTAATGGTCCTTATTTCTCAGACGTTATAAAGATCCTCAACTAAGCCGTCTAATCTATTTCTTTTTTTATGACAGGGTAACATTCGAGAATGTTCTTCAAAAGCAAAAGCATGGTGAAGACGCCATGGATGAAGACGAGCCGCGTAAGGTGATCCTCGTGGAACCGCACGTTCAGCCTAAAAGAGGACCTTACTTGTCCAATGAACCCAAAAAGTAAGTAAACCAATAATTGATCTGATGATGTATATTATTATATTATCGAAGACTATTTTATGTGAACCTTAGAAAACTAAGGTTACAAGTATTTGCAAACCCTATGTAGCTGATGAAATAATCGTTTATCATGTTTTGCTGTCAAGTAAGAGAGCTTTAAGTTCAGTTGATAAATTATTCAAAACAATGCGATTGATATGAATGTACTGGGAATTCTTATCAATTACCGCCAAAAGGACCGAAGTAAATAGTAAATATGTATAATTTAATTGGAATTTGCTTTTGAACTGTAGTGCTCTGTTTAACGATGTGACTCGTAGAAAGCTTTCGACTGAGTTCATGAGTATTACTGAACGAAAAATACCACTTAAAACAAGTAATCGATTTCAAACAAGTTTCTTATCTTTTGTATAACTTACTTTAAAAAAAAAAAAACTATGAAAGTGATGCAAAAGGCAAGAAGCCTCTAATATCTGTGGTAATTTGATACAGGTGTACCACAGGGTTCTACTCTAGGTTCGACTTTATTTGCTATGCGATTTAAATGACGTATGGGATATTTCTGAAGCAGATACATTAAAATAAATCATGTAATATATAATTTTAAATGGTCCTCTTTAAGAGTTTTTTAATCCCGAAATCCATCATCAGTATTTTCAAAACGATATAAAAATATTCCGATTGGCAACAGCGTACGAAACTATAAATAGGACCAACATGAAAGCAAAAGTATCGCATAAAGATTTTACATGGCCATCGATTTTTTATACGCATACCGCATTTAAAATTTTATATCCGAGTGCGGTCTAGAAATAGCAAAATGACTCGTAAGTGCACCGGGACGTGAGGTGACGTTGAGGTAATGCATTCAAAGAGCTTCTAAATGAACTTGGAGGGGCCTTTACAAAGCTGTTGAACAATACCTATAGGCTAATCTAATTCGTAGTTGATATCACGGCAGTTACTTGGAATAACAGCGTCAAAACAAGTAATTGTTATAATTAACATTTTTGCATAATAATTATTACTTATCATGGCGCAAATATTTTGATAACAGGTCAAGTGCAACCGGACGGTTATCCGTAGGGGTAAGCCCAGACATAAATAGAATTAATATCATGAATATCTCGCAAGCCGAGCGGACGTTTTCAATTACAGATCATAAAACAACATCTTTGTTCTTTATTTTTGTAAATGAGGTCTGTGCTGTTGACCCCGAGTTACTTATTTCGCACACAGCGTAGCTGTTGATTTGAAGTACTTGGGAATAATACCTAGTAACACGATAAGCTTTCATGAAAGAACTCATTGAATTTCTTACGTTGAAATTGGTACGGTAAAACCCACCGCTGTTATGAACCGTTTTATCCGGGATGTGATTAATGATAATGTTTTTTCCCCACAGGAACACTATACCATTTACCCCGACGCAAGTAGAGGCTATTCGGTCTGGAATGCAGCCGGGATTGACCCTGGTAGTAGGACCACCGGGGACAGGTTTGTACATAATAAGATCTAATATATGTAGGTACGCCACTCATCTGATGCCCACTCCGTCAATCTCAATCCGTGGTGCTTGGCAATCTGGGCTTCTCCCAGCTGTGAGCATCCCTTTGTGCCTATTGGCCTAATTCTGCCCTGTCTCCTACCTGTTGGGAGAGATGTGGAAACTATGTTTTTCTTACTCCTCTGCTAATCTTTTATGATTTTGTTGCGGGATCCAAGACAGTTGAATCGTTTATCCGGGACTCGTCAAGCTTCATTGCCTCGCCGCTTTTCTGGTGGTCGCCACTGTTGATTCTGGCTTACAGGAATTGCAAGGGGAAAAGTGTGGCGGGATTGTCCCATAAATAAAATTGCCACTCCGCACTCCTCTTTTTGGTTTAAAATACCCCGATACGCGATCTATTATAGACTACCAACGTGAATAATAGGCCTGGTGTTAACTGAACACGTTTTCTGTATCTTAGTCGCGCGAATACCGATCTCGAACCTCCAGACTATGTAATTACAGTCTCCAGACTTACCAGTGCAGTATGCATATTCAATTGGCTCATTGTGCTCCGGGCCTTATCGTATCCTTTCTTTTTGATTGTTTGATAAATTACAGGATGTCTCTCCATACAGTATGTATGCACCTACGTGCATACAGCGTGTTACGGGAAGGATATAATTATACACATCAAAGGCACAGATTCTTTTGGAGTTAACTAACCACATAGCAACATTCTTTAAACCTATACTCACAAAATTATAAAGTTAGGAAACATTTTAGTCACTACACCAAGTCAGCTGATCGGTGTCAATAAACTACACACAAAGAAGCAAGTCCTTAAAAGCTTTGTTTCTCCTGACACGATGACTTCAACTTAATAAACTGCCGAAAACAAACAAAAATATTATGTATTTCCAAAGTTATTGCTTTTGAGCTGAAATTTTGTATAGAGATTCAGTACCAGATACACTGTTCACCCCGTTTGTATGTGTGGATATATCCTTTCCGTAACTTCACTATAATTGTATTTTTATGACAGGTAAAACGGACGTAGCTGTTCAGATAATATCAAATCTGTACCACAACTTCCCGTGGCAACGAAACCTGGTGGTGACTCACAGTAACCAAGCTCTCAATCAGCTGTTCGAAAAGGTGGCCGAGTTGGATGTGGATGAGCGACACTTACTGCGTCTTGGACACGGCGAAGAGGCCCTGCAAACTGACAAGGATTTCTCCAGGTTCGTAAATAAAGTGGCTTTTTTACCGATGGGGAATCATCAAATGACTTCCCCCGCCCTGGGCGGGGCGGGAAGGAGTGTCAGACTTTTACTGACTAAAACCCATCCATGTTCCTTCTTGTGCCCTTTGCGTTCCGGGGGCGCGGTATCTCTTTCGAACATCCCGCAGCCCCGGCAGAAATAAAGTGTCTAGGTCAAAGGTTATATCGCCAAAACTAGTTCTTCTTCTTTTAGAATAGATATAATTATCCATACTTATATACTATTATAAAGAGGTAAGGTTTGTTTGTTTGTATACGAATAGGCTCCGAAACTACTGGACCGATTTTAGCCATTTTTTCACCAATAGATGGCTACATTATTTCTGAGTAACATCACGCTACGATACACAAAAGCGGAGCAGTAACCAAAGACGAAACTTATGGCGGGTAAAATAAGCCACACGGACGAAATCGTGGGTAATTTGCTTTAGTAATATTATAAAGAGGTAAGATTTGTTTGTTTGTAACTCCGAAACTACTGGACCGATTTTAGTAATATTTTCACCAATAGATAGCTTCCTGAGTAACATAGGCTATATAACATCACACTAGCACCCACGGGAGCGGAGCATTGATCAAAGACGTAACTTATGGCGGGTGAAATAAGCCACGCGGACGAAGTCGCGAGCAGTTCGCTAGTTTTATAGAACTTGGGTCCCAGTATGTGGCTACGTTTATCGCAAACTAGTTAAACATGATTATTATATAACTATTGCGACTAGAGGTCAAACGAATTCAGTTAGAAATAGACAGGGTGCAAGAACGTTTAGCAAAATTGATTACTATTACTTATTCTTTTTATTTTTATTCGAGATGGGTAAGCTCTTGGCTCTGGGTCTTGGTCAGAGGTGATATAGACAAAGTCTACGATGGAGCTTACCTAGAAGAAGCCTGTTCACTCTAACTTTGGAGATTAGGGTTGAATGCGTTCGGAAAAATATTCTGGTCGTTTGAGTAAATAAAAACGATTGTACAATCATTGGCTCTGCCGTGCGATTCTCTAACATTTTTTAAGCGCTGCGCTCGACGTCGAGCTGGTTGACGAAACTTCGGTAAAATCAACTCTATGCGTTGTGCGTAAAGTTGATTTGACAGTAGTGTACTCGACGAGCTCGACGTCGAGCGCAGCGTTGAAATATGTTAGAGAATCGCACGGCTGGTCTTGGTCAGAGGTGATATAGACAAAGTCTACGATGGAGCTTACCTAGAAGAAGCCTGTTCACTCTAACTTTGGAGATTAGGGTTAAATGCGTTCGGAAATAGAATAATATTCTGGTCGTTTGAGTAAATAAAAACGATTGTACAGTCATTCTTACTGTTGGAATTAGTTAACGGCTTGGCAGGTTGATGGTAATGTGACGTCACTTATTTCATAACAAGAATTTAGAACGCATGACTGATAAGGTATGAGTGCCTAGGCAAACTAACAAACATGCATATGCGACAATGTCAAGAATTATTTGAATTTATGTTACTTCTGGAAATTCGCCGTGATGGTTATGAGAGAATATCTTTAGGACAGGAAACTTCAAACAACTTATTTTTCGTGCTTTCAAATCTATATCTACTGATATTATAAAGATGTCAAATGTGGGAGTTTCTGAAGTTGTGGGGGTAATCTCTAGATCTACAGAGCCGATTTTGAAAAATCTTTTACCCATAGAAAGCCACAAATAAAGTTATTTATGGGTATCAAAGGCTATACACATACAGGATGATTTCAAATTGCTCGTATTCCTCTCGGGAGAAGAAACTATGACTAATTTAGAATGATTTAACCCCTATCACTTGGGGGTCGAAAATCCGCCATTTTCGAGAAAATCTACTTTGTTTTTATTTTTAGAAAAATCCGAATTTTGGTAATTAAAATTTAATAAAAAAAAACGTAAGTATCACTTTTCAGCCTGAAATTTTCTATGATCTGATAGCTTACTAATTGACCAACCTCTCTAAAGCTAAAAACTGTGTAATTTACTGTTAGATTTTATGTTGTATGTTAAAACTTGCAATAAATTTAAAAAAAAATCTAACAAGTGATAATTTTTTTTATTATTAATTTTCTTAATTACCAAAATTCAGATTTTTCTAAAAATAAAAACAAAGTAGATTTTCTCGAAAATGGAGGATTTTCGGCCCAAAAGTGATAGAGGTTAAATCATTCTAAATTAGTCATAGTTTCATTACCCGAGAGGAATACGAGCAATTTCAAATCACCCTGTATGTATAGCTTTTGACACTCACTCACTCGCCTTTTGATGCTATAGCATCAGGCTACGACACACGGGAGCGGAGCAGAAACGAAAGACGTAACTTAACGTAAAATAAGCTAGTATTACATACTGTACAGAACTCCTCCTTGTGCAAGTTTATAATAAGAACCACCAAAACGGAATGAATCCATTAGTCTTACTTAACAAACTGTAATTACCCTTAAATGGAATGAAGCAGAAAAAAGGACCTAATGATTGTACTTGTAGTCTTGTCATTAAAAGGCTGATTGCAAACAAATTATTTTCTATGTGTAATATATTAAAGCCAAAGAGATTTTTTGTTTGTTTAAACGTGCTAATCTCTGAAACTTTCTATTGGATTGAAAATATTTTTTTTGTATATGTTAGTCAGGTTTAAAAGAAATCATGTAGGCTATATACTCACGCTATGACACGCGGGAGCGGAACAGTACCCAAAGCCGTAACAACACTGCCAAAAAAAAACCACGGGCAGGAGCTTAGTATATAGCGTATGTAACCGGCGTTTGCTACACGTACGGTATAGCCAGTCGCAGGACTACGAAATAAAAACGCTATGGACGTAAAAACAAACCAGATTTACAAATAAAATTAAAAGTGTCTTAACTGCCAATGGTCGTTGCATTCTTGAGTTCAGACCATAAATAATACAATAAGGCCCCGTTCCCACTACGCCGGACCGGCAGATTTGCCGCGCCGGTAAATCTGCCGGAAGGGCTAGTGGCTGTACAATTTATATGAAGCTGTTCACATTATCCCGGGTCCGGCATTTTTGCCGAGCCCGGCATTTTTACCGAGCGTTTTGTCACTAGGAATTGCCGGTAAAACGACCGGGCCCGGAGTAATGTGAACGAGTTTGTGCCGGTATCTGTCCCCCGCTCTCCCCGCTCGTGCTCCCCTCGCCCCGCCCGTGTTCCACTCACGTCATTCGGCTAGCATTTTCTGGTAAAAGTAGACGTTTAGCATGGATATTCAAGCAGAAACTTTAATTACGCTTGTCCACGCTTGACCACAACACAACAATTTCGTCGTCCATTGTGCGCGCAGGTCCAAATTCAACTGTGAATTTCTTCCGGTATCCGGTGTAATGTGAACACTCTGTCCGGCATCCGGTTTTCGGCAGATCTGCCGGTCCGGCGTAGTGGGAACGGGGCCTAACTTCAACATACCATAGATGCTATGTTAAATAATGAAATTATTTTTTGACTGTGGCTAAGCCTTAGCAAATCTTTGTTCTCACAGACCTGTTAATTTATTTTTAGATATTATTTTAAGTATTACGTAAGCGTAGAACTAGTACCGTCAATATGCCATTATCGATTTGATGGGCGCATAATTAAAGCTTATGTAAAAAATCACTTAAAGCTGCAGAAGTTTGTGTATTCTTTCCGTAATTGTAATTGTTTTTTTTTTGGTCCGGGTCATATTTAAAACCCTGAATTACAGATATTTTATTTTTATTTTATTTTATTTGCTATAAAACTTAAAACTAAAATGGAAGTATAAATGTATAACCAACAACATTTTCCACATAATATATAAAAGTTAAACAGACACGAACGACGTACGATATCAGTCACATTGAGAAGTATGATCAAATATACAATAAAACTAAACTGAAGTTTATACAGTTTAAAAGTAATAAAAAGAGAAAGAAGATATTATAACATTTAGATAAGATATTATTTATTTAGATAGGTTGAAGGTTAAAGTTTCAACTTACTAATAATGTTCTAACTAAAAAAAGTAAAGAATAATGTTTTTGCCTCTTTTAATAATACCTGATTTCATTGTAAAAACACCACTATGCTACATTGGCTTCATTTGGATTTATTAATAAACCTTAAAGCTAGCTGAAAAGCTAAGAAATAAACATTTTAGATTTCAAGATCCCAAGTGTTATTTACTAGTTTATTTCCGATTGGCTTCTACCCGCGAATTCATCCTCGTGGATAATACACCCGCGTTAAGTTGCCTCTTTTGTTACTGCTCCGCTTTCAAGTGTCGTAGCGTGATGTTATATAGCTCTATATAGACACTCACAAATAACGCGGCTTACTATAGGTAAAAGAATTTTCAAAATTAATTCACAACCTCACAAACTTTACCTCTTTATTTATAACTAGCTTCTGCCAGCGACTTCGTTCGCGTGGCTTTATTCATCCACCTTAAGTTACGTTTTTGAATACTGCTTCGCTCCCGTAAGTCGTAGCGTGATGTTATATAGCCTATAACCTTCCTCGATAAATGGGCTATCCGACACAAAAAGATTTTTTCAAATCGGACCGGTGGTTCCTGAGATTAGCGCGTTCAAACAAACAAACAAACAAACAAACAAACAAACAAACTCTTCAGCTTTATAATATTAGTATAGATATTAATTTCCGATAAACTCCACAGTCATAATTCACTAGTATCAATAAGTATAGATACAATATTCAATATTAAATCTTGATTAAACACTAAACTAGTCTGATTAGACTTGTAATTGGCTGTCAGTTTCATCTACTATTTTATATTCTGTTTTGTTTAGCTGTAAGTCTTCCATAACTCATAAATTAATTAATTAATTAATTAATTAAAGCAAAGCACTCGCATTTGCCCCACTTGCACCACTTGAACTAATTGAACTTAAAATAGATATGAGATGGTCGTTAAAATTAAACTGCACTGCACTGCTTTTCATGCATGTAACCCTCATAAAATCGGCACACATCAAAGCGATGTGATGTAGCAAAGCAAAAACTTTGGTCGTTGAATGAATAAATATGTATGTGCATGGCAGACCTTAGATTTTTAACTTACAACAAAGTCCATCGCTTTGGAAGTTCGAAAAAAAAAACGTCTTCTGATCAGCAATAATTATACAATGGATTGTCAAAATGAAGCAGATTTTTATTCCATGTATGTACTATTCAAATAAGTAAAGAAGAACAAGTAAATCTGAAATAATGATCTATTCTTGAATACCTATGATTTATAAGGCTATACGATACAATGTGCGTCTTCATAATTATTCCTTTTCTGGCGAACACGGCACACTGTCCTCGTTGACCATATTATAGAACAAGGTTGACAGGCAACGAGATTCTTATGGAATCATAATTATTTTTCACCGAAACGGTCCTTCATCGTTGTTTTTTTGTAGAAATCCAATCAGGTAGTAAGTAAAAGCGCGCTCTTATGGATGCATTATAAATTATTAATAATAAACGCGGTGTTCAAAAGTGCATATCGAATTTATTAACATCGGAACTTTACCAAACTTCTGGTTATATTAGTAAACTAGCGAACTGTCTGCGACTCCGTCCGCGTGAATATTTTCACACGTGTTAATTAACGTCTTTGGTTACTGCTCCGCTTCCCTGCTTCGTAGAGTTATTTTATTTAGTTATTATGTATCTATGACACTCACAAATAACATGGCTTTCTATACAATTTTTAAAATCGATCCAGTTGATCCAGAGATTACCCCCTACCACCTCACAAACTTTACCTCTTTATATTAGTATAGATTAATTAATCTATTCCACGTCTACTTATTAGCAATTGTTACACAACTAAACTTCAGTTCTCTGTTATTACAGGATCTGAGTCAAGCGCCTCAAACCATAGAGGCATTATAAATAATAGGGTATTTAAAATTAAAGCCTTTAGCCTTCCTCGATAAAAAGACTAACCAATACAAACATATTTTTTTAATTGGAACCAGTAGTTCATGAGATTAGCGCGTTCAACCAAACAAACGAACTTTTGAGCTTTATAATATTAGTTTAGAAAGGTACATGTATGTCCATCTTTTCTTTCTTCAATACTATGATACATCTTTACGAGTTCGAATGTCTTTTTAATAGTACTTTTTGATTGAACAGATATGGTCGCGTGAACTACGTGCTAGCAAAGCGCCTCGAGCTCCTGGAGCGCGTGGGTCGGCTGCAGGGCACCCTGGAGGCAGGCGAGGATGCCGGCGCCACCTGCGAGCTGGCGCACCACTTCCACGTCTACCACGTGCGCCCGCGCTGGGAGGCCTTCCTCACCAAGTGCGCGCAGGATCAGGTAACATGCCCATGAAACATGCTTATCACCATCCTTTACAAATTATTTCGTGTTGTTTATCAGCTCATATCATCGAATACTTTTTTTTGGAGAATTTCAATTTTCAGTATGAAAGTTTCTATAGTTCATGCGTAAGGTTGGATACCCGGCAAGTACCAATGTGACTTTTTTAATTCATATGTCCGTTCTTAGTTTGTGTTATATATCACTGACATCGGTGAAGCAAAAATATCGTGAGAAAACCTAGACTTATATTAGTATCAGTCTAAAATCGCCAATTCGCTACAGCATATGTATACATAATTATATTCAATCTTTCATATTGAACTGACCTGTCTTAGACCTCTAAAACATCGCCTCGTCACGTGCACGCGAAATCTACGCAACGCAGGAGCCTCGCAAATAACGGTTTAAGAAAAAAAAAGTCGTATTTCATTTCAGCAATACTAAAATTGAGGAGAAAAAAAGCCTTTGCCCAGATGTGGGACATCACAATTCACATAGTCTAAAAAAATATCATTATATTAAATAACCTTTTTCAGAAGAAGTCTATAGAAACAATAGGCAAAGAGTTCCCTTTCCACGAGTTCTTTGACGATGCTCCTAAACCGCTGTTCCCTGGGAAATCTTACGAAGAAGATATGGAGGTCGCACAGAGTTGCTACAGGTAATTTTATACATTTATTTTCTGATGCTACAATTAAATTGTAAATAAACAGTATTATTTTAAAGAAAGAAGCCTGCTGAAGCTAGAGGTCTTGGGTTCGATTCCCAGGTCGAGCAAAGTGTGATGAAATGCTCAAAAGCAGCTCGGAGTTAGGATTTGTGCCCGGTTAATGACAATAGGCTCGCCCCCTATTACATGGGACCTAAACATACCTGTCAGTGTAAATTGGCACACATCTCCTTAACCCTTCGGCGAATACAGGTGTAATGGTATGTAAAAAAGCCTGTTTAAAAATCAGCCAATCACAGCCAACTGTTACACGTAGGGATCTCAAAATTAACGCCATAATATCCGATTCTCCGCCTTTCCAGGGTGTTCCATCTACTTATTTTGTCTGTCTTTCTAGCTGGGATTCGCTACAATCTGATTCAACGTGCTTATTCTAAAAGCTAAGTCAGTGATGCGACGATAATGTACAATTTCCACCAACCGGGCCTCGCCGGAGCGTATTTCACACTGTGCTAAAGAAAATTCAGACTTCTACATAATAGTTAAAGTTCAAGTTTGCATGGAATTTTTAGCATGCGCGCAGACCTAGCCGAGTTCAAGGCAGTTTTCTCAAACTATAACCATAAATGTTTCAGTTACAAAATTGCTGTAAGTGTAAGGTACATTCGGTATTAAGGCGTTCCGTATCTTTATATAGTAGTTTCATATCAAATCTCCAAAGTTATTATATCTATTTGTAGCTGTTTATAATCTACTTTCACCGCGACCGCGACCTACGCACTAAATAATAATGAGTTTGCCGAAAAATCATTAAAAAAGAACATAAAATCAATTTGGCTGCGTCGACAGGGGTTTTCCAAAGATCCGCGTGGTCTCATCAATCTTCTATTCTTATTCTGGCAAGCCATTCATGTATCCATTTACATGCCATCACGCCTGTATTCCCCGAAGGGTTAGTCAGTGGTGTGCCAATATTCTACCCACAGTTTTCCGGTATGTTTAGGTCACATGTAATAGGGAGCGATCCTATTGCCATAACCGGGCACAAATCCTAACTCCGATCTGCTACTGAGAATTTCATCAAAAAGCCCAATAACATTTTTTGTTCAACCTAGGAATCGAATCCAAGACCCTCAGGTCGAGCATAACCAATTATTTATTTAAAATATAAGTTAACAGTGCTTGCGATCAAATCATTTACATTTTAGTAGATTAAACTAACATATGGCACTATTTACTAAATAATAAATATATCTTTCGTTAGTATATGGCTATCGTTTTAAATTGGTAATACCTACTCAAATCTATTTAAAACAGATTGCCCCACCATATGTTTTATGAAGTAAATTACGAGCACAACAGATGTAGAATGAATCACCATACACAAAATATTTTACGAATGTGAATAAAAAATTATAAAAAAAAAATTGTCTAAAATAAAACATAAAATTGAATAAATCAACGTGATTTATAGTACTTAAAATAAAGAGGCAGATTTTTTGTCGCATATCTTATTTTGTATGGTAAATCAGGTACGATGTAGCATTGAGTAGTCTATACTTATACTATAAAGATGAAGGGTATTTTTGTTTGTTTATTTGAACGCGTTATATCTGAAACTACCGGTCAGATAACAACGTAACTGAACGCGCGTTAAACCGCGGGATGAAGCTAGTCTATACTAATGTTATAAAGGTCTAAAGGTGTAACTTTTATGTTTGTTCGTTGTAACTAATAGGCCCCAGAACTACTGGACCGATTTAAAATTTTCGCCTGTAGCTAGCTACATTATTCCTAAGTAACCTAGGCTATATAACATCACGCTAAAAAAGCTGTAACTTAAGGCGGGTGAAACAAGCCAAGCAAACATAGTCGCGAGCAGTTCGCTAGTCTCCTAAATTTATAAAAGAGTATGTTTAAAACCTTGACCGGAATTCGAACGAAGTATGTCGCTTACTGAAATGTAGGTGTTTTCACAGTGCGCTATTTCGGTCACTCAATTCTCACACCCACACTTATGCGCCCGAGTAATAAATGGTAAATAATGTTTAGATCTAGGTCAAGGTAGGTAAGGATGCGTCTGTTCAAAGTCAAGGCCAAATCATCGTCAGCTGTCACGGGTCGTTGACACCGTTAGGTAGGTACTACGCCAGCGAGCCAGGGATTGGTCAAAGAACTACTGTCAGCTAATCTGTGGCTTCAGACTTGGTGGCCGTTTTTCGTTTGCGTATTCAAGTCGTGTTTTACCGATTCCCTGGTTAATTTTGTAACTTTATATGAATATTTTGAGCTCGGTTCTCGTAGTTTTAGTTACTTATGCAATATACTAGCTTATGCCCGCGACTTCGTTCGCGTGGATTAATAGTTCCCGTTCCCGGGGGATTTCCGGGATGAAAACTATCCTATGTCCTTTCTAGGGTCCCAGACTATATCTGTACCAAATTTCATTGAAATCGGTTCAGTGGTTTAGGCGTGAAGAAGAGACAGACAGACAGACAGAGTTACTTTCGCATTTATAATATTATAAGTAATAAGTAAGGATTTGCGCCATTGTTGGTCTTGTGGTGGCAGGCGCGGCTTATGAGTGCACTCTTAAGCCGTCCTGGATCCTGGATTCGAATCCTAAGTTTAGACAAATCAATCAATCAAATCAGTAGTCATAATGCCGCCCCATCGGAGCGAAGGAAGAGGGGGTGGACCAGTGTTTGCGTGTACACTTTTTAGTCCGCCGGTATATTTTAGGTCCCATGTAATAGGAGGCGAGTCCATTGCCATTAACCGGGCACAAATCCGAACTCCGAGCTGTTTTGAAAATTACATAGAAAAACCCAATAAGACTTTGCTTGACCTGGAAATCGAACGTAAGACCTCTAGCGTAGCAATCTCGGTTAGGGCCACAGACTAACGAGGCAGGTGACATTTCTTTACGTTAGAAATATTATGAAAGGCATTATTGACAAAAATCTTATTCCACAGATACAT
Source organism: Caradrina clavipalpis (assembly GCA_932526535.1). NCBI lineage: Eukaryota > Metazoa > Arthropoda > Insecta > Lepidoptera > Noctuidae > Caradrina > Caradrina clavipalpis. The sequence continues at coordinate 8,360,075 of OW052107.1, read as the reverse complement.
CGACCACATATTCGAGGAGCTCGAAGAATTCCGTGCCTTCGAACTGCTGCGGTCAGGACTAGACAGATCTAAATATTTACTGGTGAAAGAGGCGAAGATTATTGCTATGACCTGTACCCACGCGGCGCTCAAGAGATCTGAACTTGTACAAATGGGTATGATCTTTCTTCGTGTATTTATTTATTTATGTTTTTTTTTTGCTAGAAACACGCCCGAGCTATACGAGAAAACATGGCATGTTAAAAAAAACATGTTAAAGTCTTGCCAGTGGAGATAATTTCTTGCGTATGTTCGTCTGTGGCGGCTTCCTTTTGTCGGGTAATCACGTCTAGTAGGATTCAAAGTTAATGACGGCTTGGAATTTATTTGCGAGTGTAGGTTCGCGCAATCTTAAATATATATAATTCAAAGGTGACTGACTGACTGACTGAGATAGTGATCTATCAACGCACAGCCCAAACCACTGAACGGATCGGGCTGAAATTTGGCATGCAGGTAGATGTTATGACATAGGCATCCGCTAAGAAAGGATTTTCATCAATTCTACCCCCAAGGGGATAAAATAGGGGATGAAAGTTTGTATGAAACTTTGTCAATTTTAAACCGATCGAGCTGAAACTTTGCATGCTTAAAGCTACTATGACGTAGGCATCCCCTAAGAAAGGATTTTGATAAATTCCACCCCTAAGGGTATAAAATAGGGGATGAAAGTTTGTATAAATCTTTTGAGATTTTCGACTGATTGAACTGAAATTAAAGATTGGAGCTACTATGATGAAGACGTCCGCTTAAATAGGATTTTGATAAATTCAACCCCTAAGGGGATAAATAGGGGATGAAAGTTTGTATAAATCTTCTTAGATTTTCGACTGATTGAACTGAAATGAATGATTGGAGCTACTATGATGAAGACGTCCGCTTAAATAGGATTTTGATAAATTCAACCCCTAAGGGGATAAAATAGGGGATGAAAGTTTGTATAAATCTTCTTAGATTTTCGACTGATTGAACTGAAATTAAAGATTGGAGCTACTATGATGAAGACGTCCGCTTAAATAGGATTTTGATAAATTCAACCCCTAAGGGGATAAATTAATAATAGTACTTCTTAACGCGAGCGAAGCCGCGGGCAAAAGCTAGTTACTTATATAGCATAAATACTAAAATAGCAAAAACATATCTAGACTGAATGGAGCCTAAATTTTTATTGATTTGATTAAACATGCGCGAACCTACACTTACAGCTAACTTCAATTCAGCCGCCATTAAGTTTGAACCGTATACGAAGTTTGAATATCGATTTTAAAAATCGAAAACAAAAATTATTTACTATTGCCAAGTATAGGACATATTTTACGGTAAGTACTTGTACTTGACTTCAAGTACTACTTATAGTATTTTCAATATTTTCGTGTATTTGCTATTTGAATATCGTCACTTCTGTATTTGTGGAAGTTCTTTTAGCACATGAGTATGATAATTGGGTTGTTGACACTACCAATCAATTGACGTACTATTTATGAGCTGTCAAAACGCGATTCCCCATAGATTTTGTATGACAATACTAAACTATGGCGTCACTTTTTTTGTTTTTTTCAATTCACAAACTATTTATTGATTTCAAAACAACTAAAATACGAATTTTGAAGTTATTTAAAAAAACATCGGGTTTTCAGGGCTGAAATAAGCGGTATTTTTTGTGAAGTTGTGTCTGCGAATTATTGTTTAATGGTGTCTACCACCCAATTAGTTCCAATTTAAATTCATAGAATCATCAAGCCTTAATATGTAGGTACGCGAATTCTTATTGATACTGACAGGACAATAGTACATACACACTATCAAGTCAATCGATCTCAATTCAAAGAATCAGCGTTCATATTACATTGTGCTGAATTACTCATTTGTATAACCAGAAAGATTCATTAGACAACCTGTGATTAGACGATGCCGATGATTTTACGTTAATGAATCATTGGAACCTTAATTACTGTGCTCATTCTATGTCTTGCTTCATAAATACATACGATTGCGACATAAATGCCTACATATACGATTTTTTAAGAAAAAATATGAGTAACGGTCTTCTTTCTTATTTTATTTCGTCAGCATCCATTTTGCCAAATATTTTTACCCCGAATTAAAGTTTTGGCTGTTCAACGACCACAAGTCACATAGGTTTCTGTAGAACTTCTAGCGTCTAACGACTCTGCCGGGGCTGCGGGTTGTTCGAAAGAGATACCGCGCCCCCAGAACGCAAAGGGCACATGAAGGAACATAGATGGGTTTTAGTCAGTAAAAGTCTGACACTCCCTTCCGTCCCGCTCAGGACGGGGGAAGTTATTTGATGATTTCCCATCTATAAAAAAAAAGCGTCTAACGACTAGAGTGAAGTTTGCCTCCAAAACTAGTATCGGGTAACCAGGTATCCTCTCAATGGTGTCGCGTGTTTGGCGTAGGAAAATTAAATGTGTTCGTGTTTTCGTGCACGAATCGAATCCAATCGCACTCATTATACAATAAAATGTCACATTCTGATCGATCCAAATTTTAGGAGATCATTATATAAAAAAATCAAATCAGTTCGAAATTTGAGTTTTAAATTACAAGACAATTTGTATTGTGAAATTTGGCCGACCCCAAATAGTGCAATCTGGTGCGGGCCATATGTATCCCCCGCATCACGCCACGCGAAAAGGGGCGTATCTAGGTCATACAATCAGAAAATTACAAACATTAACCTTATTCTAGGCTTCAAGTACGACAACATACTTATGGAGGAATCTGCCCAAATCCTGGAGATTGAAACCTTCATTCCACTACTCCTGCAAAACCCACAAGATGGCCGCTCGCGCCTCAAGAGATGGATCATGATCGGCGACCACCACCAGCTGCCGCCGGTCGTGAAGAACATGGCCTTCCAGAAGTACTGCAACATGGAACAGAGTTTGTTCACCAGGATGGTCCGGCTAGGAGTACCATATGTGGAACTGGATGCTCAAGGACGTGCTAGACCAAGGTCAGTAGTCAGTTTTTGGTACGTCATTACCTTCCTTTTTGTGGGACTTAAAAATAACTAAATAAGAGTGTCTGTACTATCGGCACACCTCTGCCGAACCCTTTGCGAAAAACAGGTGTGATGCTATGCAATTGTCATGTTGGTCTATTCGCATACTGCCCCGCGCTGCGCTCCGTCGTGCGTGGCGACGGAGCTCTGGTGATCTGCAACACTGCGCGTGAACACGTTTTCTGTGTGTTGCACTACGCATGTTTTCTATACAACCACATACACTTACAAACAACGTACTACCGCGCTACGCTCCGTGATGCGGGGCAGTGTTAAAATCGCCGTAAATACAGACCAGTGACCAATAGACTGACTGACTGTAGGACCAATGACCGCTCAGAATAAACCATCGCCACGTTTTACAAATCGTCCTTGCAAAACACGAGCGCATTTATTGCCAGTGACATAAGGTATTCATTTCTATGACTGACGCACGCTACATGCTAATACTGAACCGGAAGGCGTTTTTATCTCTACTTCGCTTGTGTTTTCTTAGTTTCTTTATTTACGAACTGAGTATTTAAAACTAGAAGGAAAAGTATACGTAAGCATTCTTAGAAACATTTCCGAAATTAACACGTGTTAGTTACTTGGAATAATCACATGCTGACGGACAGGTATACAAAAAAACGGTCTGTTTCGTATTGTTCATCACCTATTTCTATTTACCTACGTGGGTACAAAGAACAAGAAAACTATACAGAAGCGGCATTTTAATTCATCATTACCGCACACCAGTATGCTTATTTTCAATCTGCGCTCGCTTACGTCAGTTGTCGATATTTCAAAGTTCGTGAGGCATTGTCCTAATAGAACGGCACTATGCGATTGTCGCAAGTTCGCGCGAATTTTGATATGATATTTTGATGAACGTGATGATCACGTAGTCGCGTTCTATTAGGACAAAGCCTTAAACACCGCAAACAACAAACTGATTTTATTAGAATATAGACTGAACCTTCAAAGATTCAAATCGGTATTCATAAGTATTAACTTACGTGATTCTAAGGCATTCGTCAAGTTAAGTGATCGTCCGCGTCAGGCTCCGAGAGTCTCGCACCTGTACATTCGTTTCTATGGTGCCTCGCGGTTAAACGCTAAATGTGTTCACGCAAAGTTTATCGTTGACATCATAGTCCTATAAAACACCGTAAAGCCAAGTTTAAAAGGCTGATACACGAAATATTATCTCAACAACTGTTTACACAGCCACTTTGCTTTTCTGATAAAAAAAAATAGAAACATGAATTTGTTTGTTTTCTGCAGAAACGCGATGCCTTTCTGCCTTATTTGAACAAAATGAAATTTGTTTGTTTCGTACTCACGTATTTCCGCACGTTATTATTTCCTAGATTTTTTTAGAATTCGTGTTTTCCTCTTTTTGGGCGGCTTTTTAACCATAGTAGGTACTTCAAAGATTGCATACCATGGCAACCTGGCTGAGAAGTTTTTAATTAAAGTCTCAATCGAATTCCATTAGCAATTCGAATTTAGAAAATTTCGTTTACTCTGATGACAATTTTTTTCAGTTATCTTGATTTATAAACCAAACTTCCTATCCGATTGCTATAAAATTTATGTGGGACAACCTCTTGACCTATTAAACAAAAATAATCAAAATCGATTCATAATTGGCGGAAATATCGCGTAAAAAACATACAGACGAACTGAAAACCTTCTTTTTGTAGTCAGTTAAAAATCAACAAACACGAAATCTCCACTACAGACAGAGAGTTGTTTTGGTCACTTACAATATTTTCATGACGTTTCGTTGGCAACCCTCACCCATAAAGTTTGATAGTTTCATTTAGTAGTTTCTACGTTATGTAGCCTTAGCTTAAGACGAGTCAATCAAACAACTGCGACCTTCACACCTAAGTCAAACATGTCTGTCATTTTACTGTTTGACTGTTAATTGTATATTGTTTTTATTAGATAATGTCTTGGAGATGTGTCGCTAGATGGTGCACAAACTGACTGTAATGGAAATTTATATCCCGTAACCATATAAACAAGTGTTTAGAGCAAGATAATATCCGCTGATCGTTCTTAGAAGATTGTTCTAGTTACCGCTGTGAAAACCTTGGATGGCAATCGATTTGGCGTTTACGCATCACCGCACATAATAGTTTTATCGGAGATTGCCTATTACATGACATCATGCCTGTAGGTACTCCGCATTCTGTCAGTATGGTTTTATAAGAAAGGCAAAGGTGTAAGCATAGCACACACAGTTCACCAGATAGATTTAGATGCTGAATTCATAGAAACTAAACGAGCAACAATATGTTCGTGTGTTGCAGGATTACATAAGCAATTTTATTAGCAACATGTTTCCAGCTACACAAAACATGTTGTCGCGACAATGTTGAGTATCTTTTGTTTGCCATGAACACGAGACTCTGAAGCCCATATTCTAGGAGGCGAGTCTATTACTATTAATCAGGTCCAGCTTCCCTAAGCTGTTCCTGAGATATACATTCGGAATATTCCAATCTATCATCCTGTTTTCTCCCCTTATGGGAACATTTCGAAAAAAAAACTTTGATCTGTCCCCCTGTTAGCAACTCTTGGTCTCGGGGGTGACGAGGGACGAAGTTCGAACTGTCCCCTCGTTGATCTGTCCCCACGACGACAAAGCAAGGTGACAGATCGAAATATTCCATCCATTCTGTTGTCCTCATCCCATATAATTTCTATATCTCTAACTCTTAACATCTGTACAGCATCTGCAACCTGTACCGCTGGCGGTACTTGGCTCTGGGCGACCTTGGCCACGTGACCCGGTTGCCGGAGTACCGCGCCGCCAACGCCGGTCTGCGCTATGACTTCCAGCTCATCAACGTCGATGACTTCAATGGAGCAGGGGAGACGGAACCCAGCCCGTACTTCTATCAGGTAAATACATAATTTCTCTTATTACTTCTTTTTTACCCATGGGAAATCATCAAATTATTTCCCCCGCCCTAGGCGGGGCGGGATTGAGTGTCAGATTTTACTGACCAAAACCCATCCATGTTCTTTCTTGTGCCCTTTGCGTTCCGGGGTCGCGGTATCTCTTTCAAACAACCCGCAGCATTCTATATTACTTGTAATCTGCTCAAAATATATTTTCTGCTGTTTGCTGTCACGACATGATTCACGTTTTATTTTAATAAGATTTATATTGTTACTAGCTTCTGTTTGCGACTTCTTTGCGTGGTTTTAATCACACGTGGTAAGTTACTTCTTTAGTTATTGCTCCGGTCCCGGTCGCGTGCGTTTTCTCCGTGCCACAGCACATCTCGTGCCCAATAGCAGAGGTGCATTAAAAATAGGGCTGCCATCCGTCCGGGTTTCCCCGGATTCGTCCTAGTTTAGAAGGCGTCCGGGGGACGTCCGGGCGGGGTTGTCAAAAAATGTCCGGGTGAAACCCGGACACTTTTAGTGTTAGGCGTATCCCGATTAATTGAAAGATAAGCGATAAATGAAATAATAATCCTGGGATGTCCGGGAAAAGAACTAAATTTCACCCAAATGTCCGGGGTTTTTAAGTTTTTGTCCGGCGTCGGCAATTTAGGTGATGGCAACCCTAATTAAAAATAGCACACGGGAAGCACTTGAGTGTGGGTTAGGTTACTTCCGACACTCCTTGTTGTGGCCTAGATGCTCATCAGTGGGACGCATCATTAATTCATTACACTAAGCAATCCCGCCTTTGTAATCTTTTGACGACATCAGAAGTTATTGTCGTCGTTTCTGGAGCGAATTAGACTTAGTTCCTTCGTGCTAAAAAAAACATTTCTTTTTATCGTTTCTACAATTCGTGTATTTTGTTTGCTTCGCAGAAGTATTACATAAGTATGTGTATTATCTTTGTACGCAAGATTTGTTTGCAAGATGCGTCACATTCACGGCACACAATGCCCCAGATTTTGTGCAGTCGACGCTACTCCAAATCTTTGTTAAAACTAGGTCGTTCACCTTTAGTCCTCCAGTGAAAAGAAAATGGTTACTAACAGTACTTCCGTCCTGCTCACTCGTGCTCTCTCGCTCTTGCAACCGATGCCCTACATCCCGACAAAAGAGGTTTTGTGATCGAGATCGTCGATTTTTATAAGATGCAATCAGTTTTACAGTTTCGAGTGCATGACTTTGCATCTTTATAATGCTTACTCACGATAGTGACGGTTACTATTTATTTATTCACTAGCTAGTCCTCGCGGTTTTACCCGCGTTCAGAAACGTCTTCCGATCCCGTTGGTCGTAACGTGATGTTTTATAGACTCATGAATGTAGCTATCATAAACGAATAGATTATTTCCTATCCGACTGCCAGTTCTAGAGATAGGTGCGACTAAACAATCAAAAAGCTCTTCACCTTTATAATAGGTATTAGGATAGATTAAGGTTTTCCAACAGCTTCTATACACATTCGATCTTAAGTCTTAAGTAGGTATGTATTTATTTTTAAGGCTCTCCACTAGGGATTGCAATCCGGATTCTTCGAAATCCGAAAACAACTGAAAAATCCGGATTTTCTTGCCTTTTTTAAATCCGGATTTTAAGACTCAAATTCGATTTTTTCGGATTTCAGTCAAAACTAATTATAACGCATAATATTTGTAATTAATTTTGATTTTAAATAATAATTTTGATTGTAATTAATCGGTATATCGATATTACCTACTTTAATGCGAAAATAAGAATAATAAATTAAATAAAAAAATATTGGTGCATTGTTACAAGACAAAATAAACTTAAAAGTACTTCATATTATGGTATGCTATTCTAAGTTATAGCAAACTGCATGCGCACTGCACTTCGTACGCGTTGCTTATTTCACCCGCCATAAGTTACGTCTTTGATTAATGCTCCGGTCCCGTGGGTTGTAGCATGATGTTATATAGCCTATGTTACTCGGGAATAATGTAGCTATGTATTGGTGAAAAAATTGGTAAAATCGGTCCAGTAATTTGAAGCTTATTCTTTACAAAAAAAAAAAACAAACAAATCTTACCTCTTTATAATATTATAAGTAATTAGTATAGATATGGTGTGACAATTTATTTATAAAATAAATGTGTTATAAAATATATGACAGTCCCCATAATAGGCAGCGCCCGTACCTTGAGAGCTAGAGTTGCATAAATTAATTTTTAAATCAAGATTTTATATGAGATTGAACAAGGCAATCTAATTTTCAACTTTTTATAAGTTAGAATAAAGTATGGAATAAATAACAAAACAAAAAAAAGTTGTTTTACAATGTTAAGATGTTTAATAGCGCGGGGAATACGTGTAATGAGGTGTGTGGGTGTGATGGTAATATGAAATGTGATTGTAAATATTGTAATAGTGAGATGAGATGTGTGCTGGTGAAATGGTGTATGTGTGTAATATTGAGATTAGGATTATTTTGAGTAGGAACTTGTGTAGGATGCACATGTATGAAATTTTTTGTTGATAATTTAGCAATTTTCGGTTTAATTGTATGACAGTGAAAGAAGCTAGCTTTTTGTGGTTTTTCTACATGACTGGGAGGTGAGATCTTTGATATCACAGTACTTACTTGCTTTATTGTAGATATGTGTGAGTAAATAAAAGGGGCATCGTCTGGTCTGTTTGCATTATGAAGAGGGACATGTAGAATACGTTTCGAGAGTAGGTATTGGTAGTTAACTCTATTTTTTATGGATTTGTGAACATGCACTGAGAATAAAAAGCTGAAAAGCTTTTTACGCATCACTTTGAGCTCTTTCGATTTTAATGAAAGTGCTTTTCCAGCTCCTCCCCACTGGAGTGCTGGAGTATCAATGTTTAAGTGCAGTTTATGTTATGTAATGATTATGTAAATTTATAACGAGAAAAATTACTGATACCCAAAATTTATTGATTATTTTAGTTGTTTTTATTCTGTCGAGCTGTGAATTGAGTCAATTGATGCAGATTTTAATTAATTTATACTATTTTATATAAATTTTATCAAAATAACTTAAAACACCAAAAACTTCGAAAACTCCGGATAATCCGGATTTTATTCGGACGAGAAATCAGAAATCCGGATTTGAAAAAACTCCGGATTTTGCAATCCCTACTCTCCACCTTATTCACTGATAAACTTACAATAGTCAGTATAAAATTCCTCATTTACAGTGAGCTTGTCTGTTAGAGTAGTGCACAGCACTTGCGGTTCCTAATATTAAATCACTTGATTAAAACATAATTAACAAAATAAAAATAGTTGAAAATAACAACAAAAAAAAAAAGATAAAATTAAGAAAAGATTTATGCTTCAAAGAATTTATGTATGTATGACGCGATCACCTCACCTACATGGCGCCACAATTTGAAACTTATATGGGATGAGACAAAAGGGGCTCTGAGAACCAACTGCCATACGAGCTTTTTGTCCTTATTTTATTATATACAAGCGAACTGCCCGCGACCTCGCCTGCGTTGCTTATTTCACCTGCCATAAGTTACGTCTTTGGTTAATGCTCCGCTCCCGTGAGTCGTCGCGTGATGTTGTATAGCCTATGTTTCTCAGGAATAATGTAACTATAAATTCGCGAAAAAATGGCTAAAATCAGTCCAGTACTTTCGGAGCTTATTCGTTACAAACAAAAAAAATCTTACCTCTCTAGTCTTTTAGTTTTTTGGACTCGCTCGAAAAACGTGCTTCATAGCACGTACATCGTACCTACACTCACCCGGGATATTTTTTTTAAATCTTATGCAACATACAGCAAACGAATGACTCAGTGCGTACACCATAAGGTGAGATGAATTTTTAAAAAATTGATTTTTATCTCCAAATTACCTAACCCCTAACTACGTATTTAGCAAACATGCTGCTATGCTGCCATTACAGACAGACAATCCAATGTTATTTCTGTGTATAGACTAGAAAAATGCCCGCAACTTCTTCCACAAGGCTTATTCCACCCGCGTTTAGTTACTGCTCTGCTCCCGCGAGTCGTAGCGTGATGTTATATAGCCTAAGTTACTAAGATATAATGTAGCTATCTATTCGTGAAAAAATTGAAAATATCGGTCCAGTAGTTTTGGAGCCTATTCAATACAAACACACAGAACTTTCCTCTTTATATTACAAGTATAGAGTATAGATTCGCATGCCCAAGACCAGGGCAGGGAGCAATGACACTTAACCGCTCATAAACTCAGGATGTACACGTGAGTTTTTGTGAGACGAGAAACCGCGTGTCTTGCCATATGTTTACTCGTCTCCAATTACTGTACCTACATACGATTCTGACCGACCTCGTTAGCCTAGTGGTCCTAAGCGCGACTGCTACGCTAGAGGTCTTGAATTCGATTTAAAAAGCAATAAGCAACAAAAAAATACAAATAAAAAAAACAAACAAGACAAAAAGCTGAGCAAAAAGTGTCATTGGGGTTTTCTATCAAACTCTCAGAGGCAGCTCGGAGTTAGTATTTGTGCCCGGTTAACGGCAATAGGCTCGCCCCTTATTACATGGGACCTAAACATACCGGCCAACTGTGAGTGTACATTGATACAGCTCTGTTTAACCCTTCCGGAAATACAAGCGTGATGGTATGTTACATACGATTCTTAATGACTTCTTGTGAGTTCATAGAATAAGATCATTAATGACACAAGTTTAATCATTTCTAAAGTTAAGATTCTCTGGATTAGTGATCTCATGACATTTAAATAAAATGGCTATAACGCCGTCAAATGTATCACATACCCTGCAATAGCTGGCTTACTCAACTACATTATTTACAACTAATATTCATAATTTTATTATATCCATGAGTATCTATTTAAGTATGTAAGACATGTCCTTCCTAGACTGGGTGCAGCATATTATCTGCCTTTATTTATATAAATAAATAAAATTGCATATTATTTACTCAGATAAACTCCATCATTTCAAATTTTATTTGCGTTTCTCCACATTGATTGAAATAACACATACTATCACGCCTATTCCCCGAAGGGTTAGACAGAGCTGTACCAATGTACACCCACAATCCGCCGGTATATTTTAGATCCCAAGGGCAAGGCTTGATTTAAATAGTTCAGTATGTTTATGTAGAAATCGAGCGGTGCGAGTTTTAAAATTAGAACTTCTATAGATTGAATTGCCATAGTAACAGCTTCATCGAACCCGATAATAGCGCAAAAAGATCATCATCTGCTTAACTTTTTTCCAACTATGTTGGGGTCGGCTTCCAGTCTAACTGGATGCAGCTGAATACGAGTGTTTTACATGGAGCGAAACTGCCTATCTGACCTCCACCACCCAGTAGCTAGGCAACACGTCACCTCTTGTTAAGACTGGTTGTCAGACTTCCTGGCTTCTGACTTTCCGTAACGACAAAACAGCCCAAATTGATACACCACAAAAAGTTACCGGAACCGCTACCTTAGACATTGAGGGTATCCCAGTGAACAAATGTGGGGAAACCACATTTAATTTGACGCAATTACTACCGCAGACCCCATTAAATAGGTTTTATTTAAAACCACAATAGAGTATTTACTTGAACATTAATAACCACATTCTTTGAATTCGGTGCAGACTAACAATGGAAAGAAAACCATAACAAAATATTTTATGGTTTTAATTCATTCATACTTTTTTATTGGGTTACCAACTCAATCTCTTTATCAGCGACAAAAGTAGATTAGCATTTCAGATTTCTAAATCCTAATTAAATTATTATTGAGCCCAATTTAAAGGAAACACGAAATGGCTCTAAAATTAAATAAAATAAACTCTAAGGTATTGCCTAAAATTCTGATAGCAGTGAATTGTGTTATTTCATGTCTATTTAAATGATATGTAAAAGTAACATTGTTATTTTTTGTTGTTTACCGTATACTGTAGATCCTTTAGGTGCAGCGCAGACGACAGACTATCCGTGACGCACTTTTTATTCTGTGAAAATAGAACCTATGCAAATCTATGCGCGCCATGCAGACTTTTTGTGCGCCGCAGACTCGATAGCACAAAAAGTGTGCCGTCTGCGCTGCACCTTTAGGTTGAAAAATTATCAAATGACTTCTTCCGCGCTGAGCGGAGGGGAGGGGAGTGTCAGGTAGCTATGTTTTCTGCCCACGTGTAGGTACTGCCTATGACTCTTGGTCCTGATCCTGACATCATCATTATAGATTAATTAATCTATTCCACGTCTACTTATTAGCAATTAGTTACACAATAGAATACGCACCAGTTCTCTGTTATTACAGGATCTGACTCAAGCGCCTCAAACCATAGAGGTATTATAAATAATGGGGTATTTTAACTTAACTACTGTTATTGAGGACATACCTACCACACCCAAGACCCTTCGTAAACGAGTCATTGTTTTGTTCGATTTAAAGGCAGTAGTACATTGCAGTTTCTGTAGTTGCAGCTTTAAGTGATTGTTTTTAATGTTCCGTACTCAAAGGGTGCCAAACGGGACCCTATTAATAAGACTCCGCTGTCTGTCAGTCCGTCTGTCGTAGAACAATATCTTTAGAACCGTAATAGGTAGACATAGCACACCATCACACCTGTATTCACCGAAAGGTTAGGCAGAGGTGTACCAATGTACACCCACAGTTAGCCGGCTTGTTTAGGTCCCATGTAATAGGGGGCAAGCCTATTGCCATTAACCGGACACAAATCCTAACTCCGAGCTACTACTGAGATTTTCATAGAAAAACCCAATAACACTTTTTGCTCAACCCAAGACCTCTAGCGTAGCAGTCGCGTTTAGCACCACTAGGTTAACGAGGCAGTCGGTAAGAGACACTTGAATTTTTCACGAAATGTGTATTCCTAGGTCCGCTATAACCACGCATAAAAATAAAGATTTTAAAGCGAAGAAGAAACACGGTTAATATTGTACTGTGGTACTTCGCACTTGCCAATCGCTGTGCCCATTTTTTTCTGAAAGCATGTGGTAACCGAAAAATCCACTGACGTTGATCGTTAGTCATGCTGAAAAGTAACTTCTAAGAATAATGCTAGCTAGGCACGGTCAGCAACAAAAGTCGATTAACAATGTTGCTTTTACATATCATTTAAATAGACACAAAATAACACCATTCACTGATATTCAGATATGTATTCGTTCCTGTTCGCCTAAGAGTTCATTTTATCTTAGTTTTAGATCCATTTCGTATTTTCTTTGATATTGTACTCAATAATAAGGACTTAAAAATCTTAAATGTTAACCTACTTCTGTTGCAGACTGTACTTACTTTCCTCTTTTAGTTGCACGTATAAAATTTCAGTTGACAATAAGGGTTATTTTATGCTGACCCTTAGCAATCTAGGCTTCCAAACCGGATTCGAAATTGTTACGAATGGGTTCGTTGACACTCGTGCAGTGCTTTGTTCATAAACCGTTTAGTAGTTTCAACCAAGGCTAACAAGGCCTTTCCAACATTGTTTGAAGACTCGGTTACCCAGATTTTATCTTTAGATACAATAAAATCTAGGTAGCCGTAGTAATCTACTGGGTGGTTTCGTTCGTTAATAGAAATAAAACAGTAAAACCTACCAAAGCAAATAAATCAGCAATCGCGAAATCGTGGGGGATCGGTGGGATATTGGGTCGATTCCACGTCAACTCGATCGCGACACGAATTGTCTTGGACAGCTTGACCCCGTGGGGGGTTGAATTATCGAGGTCGTGTTGTCTCTGAGTCAAGTTTTCTATGTCACCTTTTACCAAGACTAGAGACAAGAGCTTACACATGTCGAATAAAAAAAAATATATATATCAGTTTCTATTACTTGAAGCATGAGCGGAGTCTGTTATGCCCAGCTCTGTCAAATTCTATGAATGTCAAAATGTTACATTATTAGAAACAGTACAACAGTAATAGTAGTATGACACAGACTTTTAGCACATTCCCTTAATTTGCAATATTTCATAATTCATTTAACTCTTCCAAGAAAATTGGTTTTGCAATTTAAATGAATGTGTCGGTGTGCTGTCAGCATTCAATCCATTCAATTGCTATAGTAGCTATAAATGTTGATTTTCATACCGTGTCATTTGAATATTGGCAAAGATTGCTGAGCGTCTGAACTTACCGCCGCGCCGCCATATAAATTACAATGCGCTTGTATTTAATCAGAGAAGTACATCTGTATTGTCCTCAATACACAATTTAACTTCAACTCTATATTAATGCCAATATATAATTTACAAACCAAATTGATATGAACGAAAAAAATCCTTTTGAAAAAGAATGAGTAGATTGCATGACTTACCTTTAGAGCGATAGGCACATTGCCCCGCATCACGCAGCGTGACGCGTGAGTGCGTTTTGTTCCGTTGTTTGTAAGTATCTGCGTTTGTATAGAAAACACGAGCATTCCAACACACAGAAAACGCGTTCACGCGCAGTGTTGCAGATCACCAGAGCTCTGTCGCCGCGCACCATGCTCCGTGATGCGGGGCAGTGTGCCAATCGCCTAACGAATAAAAAAATACAGTCCTGTTCCAAACAAATTCAAAATAATGACCCACGGCGAGCTTAGTACCTAATAAACATCTACCTAATAAAGTAACGTTGGCAGCCCGTTACGACCCTAAAAAGGTGCAGCGCCAAACACAAAAGCACATACATTTCGTCAAGTGTCCTTTGTATCATATAGTCACTAAAATATAAGTTATGTCACTTCACTGAGTGATTTGTTTCATAGTTTGCGAGTTGCGACATCCAAAATATGGCTTGGATTGTCTTTAAATATTTTTGGCCTCGACTTTAATCAGGATAGTTTTGTGGCGTGTGGTTTCGAACTTATTCTAAGGATTTTATTATAATTATTATCTTGATTATCGTCCTGTCCTTATTTCATTTTACGCGCGACGCATTTGACGCGGTTTTTCTTCTAATACCATTCACCTTCTATCCAGACGTATTGCTATTTGAATCCATCTATTGCTTCTTTCATCTGTCTTTTGTCAAGGTCACGAGATCACTCATAAGACCTTTTTGTATTTGATTCTATGGGGTCTCCAGCAAACTCTTAACAGCCTCCTAGCCTTGATTAGGACTACTAGATTGATTGAGAGAAATTCTCGTGATTTGGGGGCCCTCAGGACCAGAGCGGTGGTCCAGAGCGGATTACCCCTTCTGACCTCCTCTTAGTCCGGTTGTGCTCTTACCCGAAAAGATCAGAGGAAGAAATTCCAAGTAAAACCGGATTATTTTCCGAATACTGTACTCTATTGTGGAGAAAGCACTATACTAAGTGGCACTGAACATATATGAATGACGTAACCAAACTAAACAATTATGTACATAACCGTCTCGCTATTTGGGTGTTCTACGTCGGTTTCTTGTTAAAACCAACAATGTTACATAGAAAATTCCAAATGCCATAAACTACTTCCGCTGACTGATAAAAATTTGCAATGGTTGTTTTTCCCATTGAGTCACTTTGGTTTTGTAACCGAAATGTTTTGAGCCTTAAGGCCTTCCTGAATTGACAAGGGCTATAAATTATGTACCCGTAAAAAACACAAGCAATCAGAGGTATATCAATCAGACCTTAAGTCTTAAGTAGGCATGACAATGATTTATAATGGACCACGATGACCAACACAAGACACGTAGCATCATTGAAAACATGATATCACGGTGTCAAAAATAAACGTCAAAAAGTTTTATAGTTCATGCAACTGTTTTTCTAACCTAGGGGCTTATAAGAGCTCATAGTAAGCCCCCTGTACCAAATTGAGGTTTTGTCCGCTAGCCTTCAACACTACAGAAATAAATAAAGTAAAAGCAGAAATAGAAAATAATAATAGCTAATTCTTTTCCTGTCTGATTGAATTAGAACTAAATATATACCGTAGGTGAAACACGGTAATTTCAATGGACGAAGAATTGCGAACCTTACGAACAGGGCAGATGAGACTTGCAAGAATGTGAACCAACGACTTTGAGAAGATCGATGGGACCCGCTGGATGCGAGAGCGTGTTTTGGTTCGTTTTTTTACCCCCTTACGAAAAAAGAGGGGTGTTAACATTTCGACGTGTCTGTCTGGCATAGGGTTGCCATTACCTAAATTGGCGACGCCGGGCAAAAACTTCAAAACCCCGGACATTTGGGTGAAATTTAGTTTTTTTCCCGGACATCCTAGGATTTTTATTATTATTTTTTTTATCGCTTATCTTTCAATTAATTGGGATTCCCCAGACACTAAAAGTGGCCGGGTTTCATCCGGACATTTTTGACAACCCCTCCCGGACGTCCCCCGGACGCCCTCTAAACTAGGACAAATCCGAGGAAACCCGGACGGATGGCAGCCCTAGTCTGGCATCATAGCTTCTAAACAAAAGGACCATTATGATGCGGTTTTTTTGTTTGGAAACTGACATAATCGAGATAGTTCTTAGCTATAATGTAAGAAGATCTGTTCAGGCGTTTGATGATCATCAGCTCATTTTGGAATCATTTTGTCCTAGGTCCTGTAATCCACAACGTTTTTGGCTGATGAAATGTTAATCTAAAAAATTGATGATGATAAAGATGAACAGACTAAGTAAGCAAACTTCTCAGGAATTGGCGCGAAAGATATCGTATTAGCTAATACTGCTAGGTTACCGCCTCTCTTATTTATATATAGGGACAACAAACAGCAGTGTAACAATAAGTACATTCAGTTTCCAACTTAATAAAAAATAAATGCTTTCGCAACGAATAAATGGTTTTTCTTTCTTTCTTTCTTTCTTTCTTTCTTTCTTTCTAATAACAGAGGTAACAAATACACTACTCAGTGAGTGTAGATGTTCAAGTAAGACAATCTTCCTATACTCCAGAACTAATATTTCTAAACATTATTTTCAGAATCTGGCTGAAGCCGAGTACGTGGTGGCAGTGTTCATGTTCATGCGGCTGGTGGGGTGGCCAGCTGAACGCATCTCCATCCTCACTACTTACAACGGACAGAAGCATCTGATCCGTGACGTCATTGACAAACGTTGCGCTGAAAACCCGCTT
The DNA here is from genome assembly GCA_932526535.1 of Caradrina clavipalpis. Taxonomy (NCBI): domain Eukaryota; kingdom Metazoa; phylum Arthropoda; class Insecta; order Lepidoptera; family Noctuidae; genus Caradrina; species Caradrina clavipalpis. The sequence continues at coordinate 8,343,020 of OW052107.1, read as the reverse complement.
ATTGGACGACCGCATAAGGTACTAATTCTTCTATTTTTTTTATTAACCATTCCTATTAAGACTTTGCCAGGATTAATCCTTCCCGTACTGAATGCCAGGAGGGTTAACTTTGATATCTTAAAGTATTCCATGGTTCACTGTCCGGAGTGCGGAAAAATGCTCAGAGCGACACCCGTGAGGCCAAAGACAGTTGGTGGAAAATGATTGGATTTTAGTCGATAGGAGTCAGGCATACCCCTTCGCATTCTCCGAGACAGAGGGAGTCCTCGACGAGATCCCTTCTAAAAAAACAAATAAATAAAAAATATGTCACGGTCAAATGTGTCACTTTCGTAAAAGTCACTATCCGACCGACTTCAAGGAACGACCACATGGTATCTAATTACGGTAAGGCTGACCGGTAAGATCAGCAAAAAATCGTTTAACACTGCTACTTTCTCTTGGCTTATAAACAGGCACGAAATAATACAATACTGCTTTTCAGCATTTCAGTAAAAAGTAAGAATTAATTTTATCTTGATTTGACATCAATTCCGTATTTCCCTGAATATTGTGCTCAATAATTTTCATTTATAAATCTGAAGTGTTCATAGATTTTTGTTGTTGATGTTGACATTCGCTACGAAAAATGCCGCGCGTACATGGTGCATATATGAAAATGACGTTCAATAAGATTTCATGCATTCTATTGGAGCTCTTATTCAGTCAAACTCATTAATTTGGGTATTTTTTTATTCTATTTTTTTTATATTTAATATTCTTATTATACTTTACATTAGGGCTCGAAACCGTCGTGAATGAATCACAAAATTACTTTTTCACGGTAAACGTAATTTCTTTCAAAAATTACTGTGAAATTACTAATTAGGTACAGCCTTTTGTGGAACGGTTAGTCATACAAACGTCTGGGGTGAACTAATGAGATCTCCGTTTTATTGTCACTTCCTTTGTCCGGGTTTTTACTTGAGCATCTTACTCATTCTAGCCAGGACGGCTTAACGGATCCGGATGTTTAACACTGAGATTGATTAATAGATAGATGATGAGGTAGTCTTTTGTGTTTTTTTTTTCTAGACCGTAAATCATCAAATAACTTCCCCCGCCCTGGGCGGGGCGGGAGAGACTGTCAGACTTTTACTAACTAAAACTACTGTTTGACTAAAACCCGTCTATGTTCCTTCATGTGCCCCCTGCGTTCCGGGGGCGCGGTATCTCTTTCGAACAACCCGCAGCCCCGGCAGGCATCGGCCCTCAGTGGCCCCTTCCAAGTTTGCTGACATCTCTTTGAGGCGCGCGTGGAACACGAACGCGCCGTCGACACGGTTGATGAGGTAGTCTGGAATCGCACATAGGGTACTTTTTATCCCGGGAAAATGTACGGCTCCCAGGGGATGACATTATTATCAACTTAGACGCGTACGAAGTCGCGAGAGCAGAAGCTTGTGAATCAATCTAACCATACTTTAGTCAAAACTTCGGTTTTTCGATTTCTTAAACATAATAATAACCAAAAACAACGCGGTTCTTTGCGATATATAGATGAAGCATGAAAAATTGCATTTACTAAGATTAAATAAGCAACCGATGATATCATGTTTATGTCACTCTAAACTAGTGTTTACATTTGGATTTTGCAATATTTTCTTTGTAATTCTGTCAAGTTAACGTGACTTATATTTACTTTGACTAAATGCATGGGAATCCGAGTCTGTCAGCTTATTTAATAGCCTCTGCGAGAAGCCTGTCGTTAATTGATTTTGACTTTTTTTTTACTTAACTACTAATTAATGGTAAATCAATATTAGTAACATCATCATATCAGCTGAACAACGTCCACCACTGGACATAGGCTTCCTCTAAAGATAGCTACAATGACCGGTACTGCGCTGGCCGTATCCGCGTTTTTATATCTTATAATTATCTTACATCTGATTAGGTCGCATAGGTCTGATAGGCAGTCGCTCCATGTAAAATACTGATATTCAGCTGCATCCGGTTCGACTGGAAGCCGACCCCAACAAAGTTGGGAAAAGGCTAGGCAGATGATGATGAATTATCTTACATCTGAATTATTTGTATGAAATTCACAAGGCTAATATTTCGTATTCAGTGTTGACAGCTATCACAACAAAAAAAGAAGAAGCTATGTGAACAATCAAAGATCCATATCGACCACACACGTACATTGAGAACCTCACATTTATTCCAATGCATTCATGGTTTAGTAAACCACAATAGCGACTGCTTGCAGCTGAATAATAAAAGGACTATTAAAATGAGATATAGACACACATTATATACAGTAGTAGTCATACCTATATTTTACCAGAATGCGTAGGTATGTAATGTAAGTATACGATAATTTTGCAGTTATCTTATATCTATAAATAAATAAAACTTTACTAAGTGTCTGTTTAAAATGTCAAAATTACAGCTTAAACATTTTTTTATTTTATTTTAGTCTGCCTCTGTATAATCCTTCCAGCTAATATTCAAGTCCGAAATGGCTAGACCGAAATTGATGGGGCTTAAACGGGCAGATAGCTGATGTTATTAAAGAGTAACTTAATCTACTTTTATTTTAGAAAAATTATTAGGGCTCCTCGCAAAAAAAAATGAAACACTGTCATAACCGTCATGCAACCTAACGAAGTCACGACTTTATCCACCGTATAACTCTTTTTGTCACGTATAGCGTTGATAGCGCGTTTCCATAGGGCTAAACAGACTTCTAAAATATAAAAAGGCACAGCAAAATGCCGTTCTGCGCGTGTAAGTGTGATTGCACTCTTACCTAGTGTAAATTCATAAAGAGAGAGAAATAAAGAATTTGATAACGTAATTTGACTCAATAACTAACACTTTAAACAAATATACACTTGATTCCTATTAACTACAGAGCTTTAACAATAGCCACTGACACAATTGCTCGAAATAACTATGATATTGTAAGGAGTGCCCGTATGACATCACGTAGAAACAAAGTTAAAAAACATACTAGAACGACTTGCAGAGATCAGTAAAACTTTAAGAAAATTGGCTGACAACGGTAAAGCAAAACGTGAAGAGAATTGGACTTAAAAGCCTACTTACTACTAATATTATACGTATAAATGCGAAAGTTTGTGAAGGTGGATGGATGTTTGTTAGGTACTCTTTTACGCTTAAAAGGCTGAATAGATCTGGATGGCATTTGGCACTGAGATACATAGTAGTGTGGAATAACACATAAGATACTTTTTATCCCGGAAAAATGTACGCTTCCCTTGGGATAATATATCAAATTTGATACGGACGCAGTCGCGGGCAGAAGCCAGTAAAAATATAAGTCTGAAATTGCCAAACCACCCTGAGCAAACACGGTGATACCTTACCTATATGAGAAGAGGACTATGCCCTGTAGTAAGTCAATAATAGGCTGGTATTATTTGGTATTCATGTGGGGTATAACTGCGGATTGCCGAATATATTGATCGTGATCACCTGAATGCCTCTTTAATGGATGGTCACGCGTTCAATTTTCGCATAATAATAAGATTTGCATGTAGATGACAGTTGTAATATTTATTTGAAACTTTATCACGTGTTACGCACGAGGTGTTTCCTTGCAAAACGTGCGCGGGTGTGTCAGTTGTGACCACAACCTAACCGCCAGACTGTTCAACCGTAACTTTTTGTGTATACTTAATAGTCGTTAAATATGTGGTGTATCGTATTTATAGAACGTAGTTATTTTGAACTTTAAAGGCCCGCAGCATTGATCGAGTCATCCTGCTTTCGACCTTCGGTCTCGGTGAGAAGTGATGTTATGTAATATAAGTATATCACTAAACGTGGACCGTTTTATAACTATATTCCTAGTGAGATAGTAATGAATCGCTTTCGTATAACTATGTTACGGTATATAATTATATCCCTAGGGATATAACTATATTACGGCTTTATCTATCTTACTGCGACATATGTATATCAACGTACGCGCGTTTACCGTCTCAGAATCTTTCTTCACGATATCAAAGTACTTATAGGTATCGTGCCACCTGTACACATACAGAAACCCAATTACGACCATTGGACAGTACCCTATCACACTGGTCCTTTTTGACCAGGGGTTTTCCCCCCTGTTCCCTGATCCTTAATTGGAGATATCCCACTTTTTTGCTTTACATAGTGAATATCAACCTTACTGTGAGGGCACATAGAGTGTTAGACTTCCGCATTGAACACATGTTGCTGACATGACAGTAACAGACCATGCACTGCGCTGACACACTTACCGTCGATTTATTTTAATGTATAAGCAAATATCTAATATATACAAGAGCGCCTCAAGTGTGTTTTTGCAACCTAGTTTAATTCTGCTGATGCAAAGACTTTTCTGCAATAATTATGTGTTTTAGTTGTAAGTTAGTAGAGTTTAAGTTAAATAAATAAATTAGACATTATGTAATGCTAGATTAAAAAAAAAAAAAAACCTACTGTCCTATATTTAGCATATGTTGGAGCTTCTGCAGCCTGTGATACAGGATTATCCTAGTACAGGCATCTAACATTATTTTACCTACACTGTTATTTTTAGTTTTATTGTGTATTTTATCTTTTGAATTTTTGAATAAAGATTTATTTATTTATTTATTTATTTATTTTATTTACTGTACGTTAGAATAGTGATGACGTTTGTATGTACCCACCCACCAGTTATTTATTGACAGAATTCCTGACATCATACGGCATCATAAAAGCTTGCATAAAAAAATGAAAATAAAATTTTCATGGTTTCATTTCGTTTCATTAGGTTTAATTTTCATATTCAAATACCGATATTTTACCTGCTTCTTGGATACATCTAGGGGTTCACGAATATAATAAAAACAATCGAAGAAACAAAATATTGTTGTCTGAAAACTTTACATACTAAAATCGTCAATCAATAATTAATGCGGTATTTTCAAGGTCGCAAATATCAGTGTCGTTAAATATGTTTATTTACAGTGGTTATTTTTTTTGTTTTATTGCCTTTTATTTGACCAGGAGTAGTTTCTAAAATCGTAGTTAAGTTACTGGTTACTCATTCTCACATAACAGTCACAGAACGCCACCTGCTACGATCCTTACATACTCCTTTCGCCTCCTCCACGTTCCTTCCTCCTTCACATCTGGTCATACAAGCACACCGGTTACGAGTACTGCGCACCCGACATTTCTGAAGGACCTCAGCAAATTTTGGCTACAGTCCTCATAAAGTGTTCATAAGAATTATCATCATCATCATCATCATTATATCAACCGCGAGACATCCACTACTGGACATAGGCCTCTCCCATAGATATCCAAAACGACCGCTTGGAAGCGGTTTGCACCCAGCTTCTTCTTGCGGTGTTAATCAGCTCAAACATCCTCCTAACTTTGTGGGTAATCGTCCTACGCGACGTTCTGTAATAATTATAGAACTTTATACAGACAGCTTATCTTCATTTCTTCTTATCATCATTATCTTCCTCAGGTGACAACAGTGGACAAGTACCAAGGACAGCAGAATGACATAGCTCTAGTGTCGCTGGTGCGTACCCGAGCAGTGGGCCATGTGCGAGACCTCCGCCGTCTCATCGTAGCCGCATCCAGAGCCCGGCTGGGCCTATACATCTTCGCCAGAGCTAACCTCTTCAGGAACTGCTTTGAACTGCAGCCCACGTTTAATCAGGTATGTAATAAGTGTAGAGGTCTTGCAAATCAGCTCGTCTGGAAAAGTACTACCAAGTGCCACCATACCCGGTTTCTGCCGCTAAGTGGCGTTGCTGTGTTTGAGTTACCAGTGTTATTATAGGCACATGAGACAATTTAGATTTCTCTCAAGAATGGGATCACTTTGGTACCTAGTATTGCAGATGTTTGTACATAGGCGGCGGTGACCACTATCAGGCCACGAATGTGGTTAGTTGTTCACCAGAGGTTTGTGTACCATACAACTACCATAAATGAAAATAACAGTCACTTTTCATCTTTTCATAATAGTAACCGTCTTTCTTTGAGTTTTAAATATTTAAATATTCTTCGACATCGATATTTTCTATTTGTAGAAAACGATATGATTGATCACCATTTGTTATATTCGTTTTTATGGTTCATAAAAGAACAGACGGCTAGACGTAAAAGAGTCAAAAATAAATATCAATAATTATACCTACCATATTTACGACATGTGTTCTCTGAAAACCGCTGCCTTGTTAGCTTAGTGGTGATAAGCGCGACTGCCATGCTAGAGGTCTTGGGTTCGACTCCTAGGTCGAGCAAAGTGTTATTGGGTTTTTCTGTAAAATTTTCAGTAGCAGCTCGGACTTAAGATTTGTCCCCGGTTAATGGCAATAGGCTCGCCCCCTATTACATGGGACATAGCGGTGAACTGTGGGTGTACATTGGCAAACCTCTGCTCTCTCTGTTTCCCTGAGAGGAATACAGGCGTGATGGTATCTTATGTTTTCCCTGAAATTCTCGATGTTCCTGTTCACCCACATTACGTAAAACGTCCATATGTGACTAATCTCCGAATTAAACGAAACTTACCTTTAAGACGTTCTTAAATGTATCTCTGTTACCCTGGCCAATCAAAGCCATATGAGTTGGTGGAAAGCACCTTAAGCTGAACCCCAGTAGTGGGACACAGTATTCATAAGTGATCCATAACAATTGCTATATAATACCGTAACATTTATCCCCACAGCTGGTGGAGCGTCCCCTCGAGCTGGAGCTAGTGCCGGGCGAGCGCTGGCCGGCACAGCGCGGCGCAGTGGCAGTCGTGCCCGACGCCATGACACTGCGCATCCGCGACATGCCGCATATGGCGCAATACGTCTACGACATGTATCTGGAGCGCGTGCGGCAGTGCAAGGACCAGTATGAGGTAAGTTGACGTAAAAGAGATAGTTTTAGAACAAGGGTGCTCAACTTTTTAAGAGTCGGGCCATACGGTGCGTTTCGACATTTTCGGCGGGCGACTAACGATTCCTATTTTAGTTCCTTTTGGGACTTGTGCAAAAAAACCAAAGGTACTATGAAGTGTCATAGTTGTCTATATAAAAAAATCGCGAATTGTTTTTTTTTAACTGGTTTACCTAGGGCATTTCAAATCTATCTGCGAGCTACATCATGGCCCGCGGGCCTGCGGTTGAGCAGCCTTGTTTTAGAAGTAAGAGCTTATCTAGGGAAGGAATAAACACTATACTTTAATAGTAGTAGAGCTCTTAGTGAAGGAGCTCGGCCGGTGAAGTACTACCGCCATACCTATTTCTGCCGCAACGTTCCGGTTTGAAGATTATGGGTGCCGATGTAATTACAGGCAAATGAGACATTTAAGCTTTGTCTCGGGGATAGCTACGCATTTGCAAGGCCTCTGGTATTACTGATGTTTATAGGTAGCGGTGAGCACATAATTATCAAAAAAGTGCGAGTCCTGTAAAAAAATTCAAGCCGACAGAGCCACGGACAAAAGCTTGTCAAGGATAAACTAGTTATATTAACTTAGGGTTCCTAAACTTACCATAGAACTGTGGGTACACCTCTGCCTAACCTTTCGAGAAATACAGGCGTGATAGATGGTGGCGCCTAATTCGACCACTGTGAAAAACCCGCATCACGATTAAGGTTATCGATAATACAATCAGTTTAAATATTGCACATAAGGCACGTATCACGCATTCAATCCGTCGTCCAAATATGCTAGAAACATGATTAGCTACCTATGCCATTGTTTCCTCGACCATATATTTATTTTGTTTTATCTAGAGTATTTTTATATGATTCTTAAATCATCCTATCTTGGTTTTAAGATCAATTAAATGTGCCATGTTTAGACTTCAAAGGTGTCAATAAAAAAATATACGAGTGTGCTTCAAACCACACGACTGAATTCTTAAGTAACTGGCTATGAGAGGAAGAGAGAAACAAAATATGCGCGCGCACCTCATGTCTTGCCCCTACAGTGATATACGAAACGTAACTCTCTCTTTCTATCCTTACTAACTTTTATCTCCCTCTCACCTTTCGTTCGCCTCGCCCGATCACACTTTTCGTAACGCTCTCGTTACACTGTCACCAGCTTACTCCCCAAGTAATTCCTCTCTCCCCAAGAAGATTTACTTAAAAAATGATTGTTACAGCGTTCGCAAGCCGTGTGGTCCGCCCCGGGCACAGCCCGCGCGTCTCGCCCCGCGCTGGCCCCGCCGGCTCAGCACGCTCACCCGGGGGCTAACGACAGCGACGACGACGAGCCCCCCGCGCCCTCCGCCCCCGAGCCCTCCTTCCAACCCACCGAGATCGTCAACGAAATCGACGAGACGCCTGCTGAGACTTCGTAATGTAGCTCTTGTTAAGCAAACATTTTAATAAATAAGTTTAAGTAAATATATTTGTTTTATTTGCCATAGACAATATTGAATAGGCTGAAAATGTTGTAGAGGCTAATTGAAATTCCTGCCAATATAAATCTAGGTTTTATTATACCAAGAGTGAACTCTTGAGGGATAGCCAAAATCGAAACTATACAACATTATTAATATTTAAAGGTATCAATCTATTTTTTTAAACCTAATGTTTGAAGCCAGTATTCAAAGCTGATTTTGGAAAGGAAAACTGTATTACTGCACCATCCAGTAATTGGATCAAATTCCATGAAGTACATAACAACATCCTACGGGAAAGAAACACAAGAAAAAGAATTAAAAACAACAAATTTATACAAAATAGCTCATTTTATTAACATCGGTTATACAAAAATTAATCTTAACATTATACACAAAGAGGCTTTATTGTTAAAAAAACAAAAATTAGAAGAGTCCTTCTATTTCTCCAGTTTTAGTATTCAGGTCGATATCGTAGATGCTAGGCCGGGTGGGTAGGCCAGGCATCTTGGATATCTCGCCCACCATTGGGACCACGAAGCCTGCGCCGACGGAGGCGAAGATTCCGTTGACCTTGAGTGTGAAGCCTGTAGGGGCGCCCTTCACGGCTGGATCGCCCGTCAGAGAATTCGATGTCTTTGCCATACAGATTGCCAGTTTGTCGTAGCCCTGCAAAATGGAGATAGCTTTACAAGTAGGAAAAGGAATTGCTCTTGTTTCATGGATGGATTTACTATCTGGGCGGCTAAAGTCATCTCTTAGAACAGTATTAATTTAATATAACTTTGCCTTGTGCACTGTCGGATTTTCAACGTTTAGCTCAGCGCGGAAAGTTGAAAATCGTAGAAAGTAATATTGAAATGTTACTGTTTAAGAGATGGTGGTTTCATTGTTTGAATTCAGAATACGTTGCACTATCTCACAATGAAATGTGTATCTTTTCGTGTAGTAAATAAAGTAATTTTTTGAGTAGTTCTATTAAAAGGTGCACGTCGCGTCTCAGTGTGAACTGACGCTTATAAGTAGGTATAAATAAAGCGCTTTTAAAAAGTCTAAATGACAACCACCAACTGTACTACCCATATCGGACACTACGTAGCAGTGACGTCGACACCATATTACACAAATATAATATATCTGGTAATTGACACAAAATGTATTACGTATGTCTGGTAATAGATGAGATCAATACAATTATTCCTCGTGACTGCCAACTGGCATTACTCGTACTTCATAATTCATAAATAATACTTGGCACAAAAACGCCGGTTTCCCCCAAGTCTAATTAATGGGCTAGATTAGCTAATGGGTATTTCAAAAATGCTTTTGTTTTATTTCCACATTAGTTTAGGTATAGGAAAGCCGCTTTTCGTGTCCGTCTGTTTGTCGATTTTCTAAGGACGTTGGGTTTTTATGTCCTTTTTACTATCATTTTGATTATTTAATTCCTAAAGAACTAGGTATAATAGCAATAGCCCACGTTTTCTCCCGCGTTTTTTTTTTAATTACTGCTTCGCTCCCGTGCTTCGTAGCGTGATGTTATATAACCTAATACGTTCCTTGATAATCGGGCTTTATAATAATACAAAGAAATTTTACAATTCGGACTAGCATTTCTAGAGATTAACGCTTAACGCTCAAACAAACAAATAAACAACAACTTTATTTCAGGCGTCTTTAGGCAAATTATGGAAAAATCCAGTATCTTAACTTCCAGCAGTCACACTTGCAACCATTATATTAGACAAGCTTAGAGGATTATGACAATTCTTATTTCCTAAAGTTACACTTAGGGCCAACTGAGCGAAGCCGCGGGCACAGCTAGTAGATTAATATTTAAGTAAATACTAATACCTACTAGCTCCATTTGTTTTATTACCAAACAATTTCAATGCGTATAGCCCAAAAATTTAATGTTTTACATGTGCCCACATCAGTATTCTGCGCCCGCGCAAGGCATGGGCAAGACGCTAGTTCAAAAATAAATGTAAACACCATTTCATGTAAATTTTTCATCCAGATGCCAAACTATGGGTTTTTACCAACCATCATCTGGCTGAAAATATTTTCATGAGATTTGTTTACGATTCCTACAATGATCTAACCGGGTTTTACCCACTTCAGAATTCTCCAATGAGGTCAACTAGGTAGCATCAATTTAGATCATGGGTATTTGGAAGATGTAGGCTGCTTGTATACGTCCGTTTTTTATCACCGTTTTTTTTCGGCTGATTCGCTGTTGTGTTTGGCTTATAATGAATATGCCTGAACATGCAGCGATTAGCATGGAGCGTGTTTTGCGTGGAGTGTGTAAGGATCGTAGCAGGTGGCGGTCCGTGGTTTCTGCCTACCCCCATGGGAAAAAGGCGTGAGTTTATGTATGTATGTATGCAGCGATTACTGGTCCGGTGACAAATTTACGGCGGATTTATTAGTAAGAAACGAAAATATTGGTCGGCTGCCCGGTATCAAAAATGTCTTTCACACTGAATGCAATGCACGCACGATGAGAATAACCAAGCCAGTTAATTTAGTTCATAATAAAATCAGCGTGTCTAGATTTTTAATCAAAATGAGGAAAAAGGAAACGAAAATAAAGAGAATTGCTCAATCAAGTCGGAAGTCTGGAATTGTGTCCGATTGATGACAGCCCATCAGCCCATCCCCAATTACATTACGCACACGAATAACAAGCGATAAGTGGGTATGCAGAGAACTCCTCTGGGCAACTACGTTATGCATGAGGAAAATTGTGTACATACTTTGACTTCTTTAAAGGTGAATAGGTAGGTAGTTTATAGGCACTATTTTTAGCGTTTTTACATTTTTCTCCTAATGTTCTATTTGTTGTGCTTGCTGCTCGTGATCCTTAAGAGTTTTATAAAATTAATATATTTTTAGCCGTGAGAACCTGTAATTGAATGCCTACTGTTTTTTTTTTTATTCAACCAAGTTACAGGTGTTTGTATTGAGCTAAAAATGATTAGGCTGAGTAGGGGACCGACATTTACGCAGAAAAAGTCGCTTTATGCTGATAAATAAATAAATATTATTCTTTTAAATAAACAGCGAAAATTTGTTAGGATGGATGGATGTTTATTACTCTTTTACGCTTAAGCGGCTGAATGAATCTGGATCAAATTTGATATAGATTGTAATGTGGCACACACACTAGATACTTTTATACTGGAAAAATGCACGGTTCCAGTGGGATAATATCAAATTTGACGCGGGCAGAAGCTAGTATCTAAATAAATAAATAAAATGATGAACATACCTTCTCCGTAAACGCCTTGATCTTCTCGAGAACTTCGTCAGTATACTCGACCTGCCCAGCTCCATACATCTCCTTGGCAATGACCTGGATTTTGTCCTGGATGGACAGCTGCAGTGGGTACAGGAAGCCGAACTTGGAGTTGGAGTCGCAGGCTTCAATGACGGCGTCCGCGAGCTCCAGGGCGCCGAGGCCGCCCTTCGCCCAGTGGTCACACAACACAGCCCTGAAGGCACCGTTCTTAAGCGCGTAGTCCTTCACCATGTTTAGTTCAGCGATTGAGTCGTTGCTGTAAATGGAAATATTTTTTTTTAGTACACAACATACAATCACGCCTGTATCCCCCGAGGGGTTAGGCAGAGGTGTACCCACAGTTCGCCGGTATGTTTTAGGTCCCATGTAATAGGAGTCCATGTGTGATAGACACAATTTTAATACTAGAAATAAGGACAAAATAGCGCAACCTTTTTTTAGATTATCGAAAGTGCACACATCTTTCATGGGGTACTGTGTTAAATGTTACAATAAAATACCTTGCGATATATTAAAACTAAATGAAACAAAATTTAAAAAATATATTAAGAGTACACTTTGTAATCAAGCATATACAAATTAGAGGATTATATTCAAGATAATGCTGCTTGGAAACATGCTGGTCCTGCTCCGCTGGACAATTTAGTCTTGACAAAATCAACTGGTTGCTAATTCAATTAACAGTTGAAGTTAAAGTTATTTTTTATTTTTTTATTATTATTGCTATTTCTTTTTTCTCTTAGACATTAATGCTACATTTGGTGATTACTATGGCTCACACACTGATTCGTTGTCTTTTGAAATGTTAGAAGTGATCATCTACGATCATAATATTGCTGTTAAATATTACAATTGGTTTAGCCTCCATTTCTTAACTCGTAGCACCATAGACTACTACTACGTAGCACTTAGTACATATTGTAGTACTATGAGTGACTTTTAATTGTTGATAGATCGTTTTGACATTAGCATATTTTTTTTTTAATGGAATTTATGTAAATGTACAGCATAATGTAATACGTTTTTTTTAAAAGAGTATGTATGGAGTTTCTTGCTCGTTCTTTCCATACGAAACTACCTTTTGGAATGGGCAACTAGATTCAATAGTTTTAGTTAATTGACGTCCGAAAGTGCCTTATAATGGTCTAATTGGAATAAATGATTTGACTTTGACTTTGACAAGTACCCCTTTTAAGGTTCCGCATAAACAAAAAAAAAACTAGTACTCACCCGTGTTTGTTGATGGCCACTACGACTGGCACGCCGAATTTATTACCATTGCTGATGTGCTTGCCCAAGTTGCACAGACCTTTGCTCAAGAGCTCCAGATTCTCCTGAAATCCAAACCATTTTGTACCATTAGCCTGATCTAGAACTGTATTGTAGAGCCAGCTTGCTCGTAAAAATACCATAAACTTGGTCAGTCGGAATGCCGATTAAACTCAAATTATGACAGACCTTCAACGTTCAGGTTTATAGTACATAAAAATTAGAACTGTTTCTAGATAAATATAGTCTAAAATTAGGCGGTCGGTAACTGAACAATCAATTACTGGCAAGGAAATTAGATATTTCTCTAAATACAAGAGTAGTACAATATACTGTTGAAGAAATATACCATATCATACTAACAAATTGTTTTTTTTTTTAATATAAATACCATACCAAATATCTTTTTTTTTACTGTCTTCATAAAATACATTTTTTTAAGTGTATTATTTTGTTACTTATTCAGAAAAAAAACAATAAGCATTCATCGCTCCCCCGAGAGGTCCAAAGTCCTTAAACACCCGACTGTTGGTTCGCAAACTATCATTACCTGCACGTAGACATCATGCAGAGGCGCGCCCGGCGACACCGGCGGGCCACCGCCGTGCATCTTGAGCGCGCGCACGGTCGACACGATGACCGCGCAGTGCGGGGTGTCACCAGACGCGCGGCACTTGATGTCGAAGAACTTCTCCATGCCTACACAGATATAACAATTTTATATACAAACCCCTTTGGAATTAACTGGCGAAACGTCACAGACAAGAGAAATCAGTATCCGATGGTAATGCAAAAAAAATGTTACAGAAATAAATAGGCAGTTGGTCACTGGGTCTATAACAGTAGGTATCCTGTTATTGTCCCACTGTAGACAAAAGCCTCTTCTCATACAGTGAAGATACGAGCATTTATCACCACAATTGCTCAAGGTGGATTGGCGATTACGGACTTATATTTATTTTTATATTTATTATATTATAAATCCGTAACCGTCCGTCTGTGTAGCTGCCCCGTTGGTCTCGTGGTCGCAATTGCGACTGCTGTGCAAGGGGTCCCGGGTTCGATTCCCAGGTCGAGCAAAAAGTGTTATTGGGTTTTTCTATGAAATTCTCAGTAGCAGCTCGGAGTTTGGATTTGTGCCCGATTAATGGCAATGGACTCGCCCCCTATTACATGGGACCTAAATATATCGGCGAACTGTGGGTGTACATCGGTACACCTCTGCCTAACCCTTCGGGGAACACAGGCGTGATGGTATATTTATTATAAGTCCGGATTTCCTCACGGAGTTTTTCTTCACCGAAGTCCAAGATAAACTTAGAAAATACATTTAAATTGAAATAGGTTAGGTAAGTAATTGGTAAGTACTTGTCCGGTATTAAACCTGCAATCTTATGCATGAGAGACGGGCGCCTGCACAGAAACAACTGCTCAAAAACCAAGATCAGATGTAAAACAAAATAAGCCTCACCAATATCAGATCCAAAACCAGCTTCGGTAGCAACATATCCATTCTCCCCAGCCAGTTTCATGGCGATCTTGTCAGCTAGGATGGACGAGCAGCCGTGGGCGATGTTGGCGAATGGCCCAGTGTGCACCAGCACCGGAGTTCCCTCTAGAGACTGCATCAGCGTCGGCTCGAATGCGTCACGTAGGAGTACTAGCAGAGCACCGGTCATGCCCTGTGGAGGAGGACGCACGTTGAGTATACAGAGCCTTTAGTGATTAACTGGGGAAACTCCACAGATGTGATGGGCATTAGTAAATTTTAGGAATAAAAATAAAAAACGTTACGTTATAAAAAGTTGATCCAATGATTATTTAAAAACCGAGACAACCCATTTACTTAAAAAAAAAAACAGCTTTTTTTTAATGCCTTTTCGCGTCCCTTTATTGAAAAAATAAAAGCTGTTCAAAGTAGCTGGTGGCAACACCGCAACGCCCCGTATTATTGGCAACATAAAAAGTCGTTGCTGTAAGGGGCTGTAACATTTTTTTACCACTACAATTAGAGAACTGCCCCGTTGGTCTCGTGGTCGCAAGTGCGACTGCTGTGCAAGGGGTCCGGGTTCGATTCCCAGGTCGAGCAAAATGTGTTATTGGGTTTTTCTATGAAATTCTCAGTAGCAGCTCGGAGTTTGGATTTGTGCCCGGTTAATGGCAATAGGCTCGCCCCCTATTACATGGGACCTAAATATACCGGCGAACTGTGGGTGTACATTGGTACACCTCTGCCTAACCCTTCGGGGAATACAGGCGTGATGGTATATTTATATGATGGTGGTACAATTAGAGATTAGCGCGTTTAAACAAACGAAGAAACAAACCCTTGAGCTTCATAATATTACTAGGTATATGGGTTCCAAATGTCTCCTTACCAAATCATCAGCAGTAACAGGTTTGCCGCTCTTGTCGAGCGCGACCACCATGTTGGCTAGTCTCTCCTTGATATCATCGACATCCTTGCCCAGCGCGAGGATAGCCATGATCTCGGAAGCCACCGAGATGTCGAACGCTGTCTCACGAGTGAATCCCTTCTCTGTGGGCGACTGTCCGATTGTGATCTTGCGCAGGTATCTATCGTTGAGGTCCACAACTGAAAATTACAGTAAAACGTTTTAGTTTTTTTACATAATATACATAAACTCATGCCTTTTTCCCATGGGGATAGGCAGAAACCACAGACCGCCACCTGTTACGATCCTTACATACTCATTTCGCCTCGTTCACATTCATACATCTGGTCATACAAGCACGCTGGTTATGAGTAGGTACATTTTTATTTTATTTTAAGAGTTCTATAAAAGTGACGGCCTGCCTTGGTAGCCTAGTAGTCCTAAGCGCGACTGCTACGCTGGAGGTCTTGGGTTGAGCAAAAAGTGTTATTGGATGTTTCTACGAAATTCTCAGTAGCAGCTCGGAATTAGGATTTGCGCCCTGTTACATGGAAACCACAGATTACAATATGGAAACTAAAAAACATACCGGTGAACTGTGGGTACACATTGGTACATCTCTGCCTAACCCTTCAGCGAATACAGGTTATACAGGCGTGATGGTATATTTGTGTTATATAAAACAGGTGTGCCCAGCGCCATTAATGGACCCTTTTCAACATATAAGCAGTATTTTTTTAAACTGCGCCACTCTATGTTGTAAACCCTTAAAATAACCCCCCTTCTGGCGCAGTCGGGTAATAACAAATTCATTTTCAATTCTATTATTTCCAGAAGGTTGGGCCAAGGGGAGTTCTATTTCTAAAAACAGTGTTGTCCTTCATAGCGGTCGACGGCAGACGACCTAAGATCAATTTATCATTATTAAAATAGATGGCAACTGCGAGAAATACCAATTGGGTTTTCAGACTTTTTGCTCTCTTGGGAATGAACATAAATTCAGGTCAATAAAATCGTCGAATGGGTTTTTTCTCTTCTATCTTTAAGTTTTATTTTTAGAGACGTACGTATGAATGCTATAAAGTAGAGCTATATGTAACAAGCCAGCTATAGTATGAGTTATTCTTTCGCCCTCTTTTTAAGGCTCCGCGCACAATCGTTTCCAAAAGGACCGTAATACTAATCCTACTCCGTCTCTCTGCCTCTCCGTCTTTCTGTCATCGCTGTATCTTTACACCGGTAATAGTTTATATTTTCACAGAATCGTGTTACTGTTGAAAATAAAGGCTAAGTATATTTTTTGGTCACTTACTTTTACAGTCTTACCAAGAGTATCGCATTACCCATTACTGGGTTGTGGAGGTCTGATAGGCAGTCGCTCCTTGTAAAATACTGATATTCAGCTGCATCCGGCTCGACTGAAAGCCGACCCCAACATAGTTGGGAAAAGGCTAGGCAGATGATGTTTTTTTGGGCACTTGCCCTTGGCCTTTTGTATCCTTTTCACTTTCTTACGCCCTATAACCCCGGCGAAAGGATCCCGACTACCTTCTGCACAATTGACTTTTAGCAAGCTTAGGCAAGCATAAATCCGTGAGATGTATAAGCACAGATTCCATCACTCTAAAGCTGCAAGACTAAACAGGTGCTCGAAGAAATGATGATTTTGCATGTTTTTTCCAAATAATACCAAAAACAATCACAACTTACCTCTGTTCCACATAATCTTCGAGGTATCAATGTTGAGTCTCGCGAATTTCGACTTCTCTCCTTCTGTCAGCGTGTCAGGGTCGGTCTTGGTGATGCCCAGCCTCTTCAGCCTCCTCAACTGGATGGGGGAGAACTTCCTCACGCCCTTGACCTTAGGGACCAGCCTGTCGAACAGTGGGCCGTCCTTCTGGGTCAACTCGTGGAAGATTCTGGCGTCCATCTGCGCAGCTAGCAGGTTGTTTGCAGCTGTTACTGCGTGGATGTCGCCTGTTAAGTGGAGGTTGAACTCCTCCATGGGAATAACCTAAGGAAACGGAAGATTGGGGGTTTAAATATGATATAGATTGTAGAAAATTATCAAAAGAACAAAGTCATGTAAACATCAGGAAACTGTGTATTTAATTATTACGGAAGACTAAACAGCTAACATAACAATTGGACTCACAGACAATTAGGTATAGGCAGTAATTAATTAATTACGCATGTTCAAAATGGTCAAATGCGATTATGTAAAACAGGATGATGTCATGATTATCGCGGTTGTAGATGCAATAAGAGTATTACGCTATTTTAAGATATAGAGGTCAGGCGGGCAGGGTTTTACGATTTCAATTCTAATTGGTATTTTGTTAAATAATTATAATGATGTGTACCACCCACAACTATGTCCACGCGTAAAACACTTTCGCATTAAAAGACTTCATACTGACTTGCGCTCAGAGAGGCATTTCTAGTAACTTTTAGGAACGTTCGCATTGTTATCTGACAAAAATGCCTAACCTAGTCTAATTTACCCACATTTTCACCACGTCAAAAAAACGGACTGCAACAAAACGGGGTCTCAATCTTTAATAAGGGTGTCCGCCCACATCAGACAATTGGTGACCGATTTTTTTGTCGGATGAATTCTATACACAATACGAATACGAATTTTGCACACGTTCTACAAAAATCGGTCCCAAGAAACTACGAGTATATGGATCTATTGAACGATCTGATAATCGGTCTTACTAAATGGAAAGGACGTGGGCGCAGGCCATAAAAACGACTCGCTAACGTGAACGTTACACGTTAAATCAACATTTGTGTGAGCCGACACAGCGGACCCGATATTATTTTAGAAGTTTTGTCTTGGAATTAGTCTTTTTCATCATCATCTGCCTAACCTTTTCCCAACTATGTTGGGGTCGGCTTCCAATCTAACCGGATGCTGCTGAATACCAGTCATCTCCCCCTTATATTTGGATGATACCAAAACATGCTGGTAAAATTCCGATTTCAGGATACATCAACTACAATTGGCTTAAAAAGATATGCCTACTAGTAGTAGGCAGCAGTAGGTACTACTACTAACAGTACAGTACAGTAGTGGCAGTAGTACTAGTAGGTAGCTACTACTTATGAACACGTACCTGTGAGTAACCACCACCGGCTGCGCCTCCCTTGACTCCGAAGGTAGGTCCCTGACTGGGCTGACGCATCACCGCGAACGAGTTGCGACCACGATGCGCCGACAACGCTTGCACCAGACCCAGGAGCGTGGTACTCTTACCCTCGCCCAGGGGAGTTGGGGTAATGCTGCAGACGATAGAACATCGGATGTTACAGTTATCAATAGGTACTAATATTATAAAGCTGAGAAGTTCGTTTGAACGCTCTAACCTTAGGAACTACTTCTTCTTCTTATCGTTTCGATGACAAACTATATTATAAGTATTATATTGTTGCGGCCCAGAATTTGGCCACTTTGACAGCGTGTAACTACTGGTTCGATTTGAAAAAATCTCTTTACTTTATATAGCCCGTTTATTGCTTTAAAACATCACGCTACAACGCACAGGAGCGGAGCAGTGACTGATCATGGGTCAAACAAATTAGCAATACTTTGTAGTACCTATTGCTAACTACGTTATGTTTTGAAAAATTTGAAATAACTGCATTTTGCTCTCGAAATTCACTCGTAAATGAAATTGCTTTATATTTATCGTAAAATAATAATATACACTTTTAGAAACATCATTGGTTATTTTTCTATCTTGAATGGACTATAGGGTCCCCAACTAGCAAAATCAGTACTTATAACCATCTCAAGACTACTTTTATTTTTACTTATAAAAAACTTGTAGCATACTACAAAGCTGGATTTGGGCGCAGTTATAGAAGTGTTTATTTCTATAACTATCTTAAAATCAACTTATAAAATGTTACTAAGCCCTATAATATACTTCACGAAGCGTAATAGCTTCTATAATAATATGAGACTACACAATTACAAGCACAAACGCTCTTGTTAGTATCTGACATAAGTATCTTACTAAAGCAATCTTGTTTATAATGCACTGGTAACGTACTTAGTTATTAGTTATAAGTATATTTTAATAGAGGTATTTCGGCTGGTGGTGCCGGTAGTTTTGCGGTAAATACTTAATAAAAAGATAAGTTTCTATTACTACTATTTTGTATTATTGTAGAACATTAATTACTAAATATATATTGTAAATATAGTGTATGATCTCGTGGGGAAGTCATTTTTACTGTAAATATGTACCACAATTTAGTTAGTTTCACAATCCCCTCCGAAAAATAGCACATTAGTATATTGTTATAAATAAAATATTTCATCAATTCTTATGAATATTCGCCATGTTTTGAAATTGCTCTTCGTAAGTACTTTGTAGAACTATTTTAGGTAAATTAGTACTTGTAGCAGTTTCAGTCCAGATAACTCGCCTCCATTTTAAAACAAATTAGGGTTCCCTTGAAATATGCCTGCTAATGTTTTTTTTTTTAGGATTTAATTAACAAGATGGTTATATTTTTTGATGTCGACTGTTTTTTGACCAAATATTCATTGATTTTACTGACAAATATGAGATGGCCTTGGACCAATACACATTTTGTGTTTTCCGAAAACTGCAATGGGTGTGGATTTCCAGTTTCTTTAAACAATATGTATAGTAGACCTACTCATTTCATTTGTAGTCAAGAAAAACAACTGAATCCCAACAAAATGGCTAAAGTTTACTAATAAAGTTATTGATCTAGTAGCTTATAAGCTTTTTTGATCATATAGCGCTCTTATCAAGTATTAGTAGATTTAAAACAGTCTCGAGCAAAACTATAACGGCGCAAACTTATAGTGATCTCAGCTAAGTATGTTATAATATCTTGATCTCTCACAAAATGCTACT
This sequence comes from Caradrina clavipalpis, assembly GCA_932526535.1. NCBI lineage: Eukaryota > Metazoa > Arthropoda > Insecta > Lepidoptera > Noctuidae > Caradrina > Caradrina clavipalpis. The sequence goes on along the minus strand of OW052107.1, from coordinate 8,322,754 downwards.
ATAGGATCAAAATGTTATTCTGGATTATTTAGTTTTACTGTAAACAGTTATAAGAGACTTATTTCTAAAAGTGTCCTGAAAGATAATCTTGTAGCTAACTATAAGACTGAGATATAAAAGCAAATGCTCTTGAGAATATCTACGCTTGTGAAATGCTATTACTAGTAAAATTGTCCTATACATGTTTTATAGGTCAGTCTTGTAACGAACTATAACACCAAGATATAAAAAGTAATGCGCTTAAGTATGTAAAGGCTTGGCAAATTCTATTATAAGTTAAATAGTCTAGCGCAATACCTTTATAAGAACGTTATTAGTATTGACAGACTTGTAATCTTTCTTTATAGGATTACTTTGCTAGTTGGGTCATTTACATAAGGAGCTTATTTATAGCCTTACCCAGCAACGACGATGTACTTGCCGCCCTGTTGGTTCCTCAGCCTATCCAGCACAGACAAGGATATCTTAGCCTTGGTGCGTCCGTACTGCGACACTTCGTTGGAGAACAGTCCGATCTCGTGCGCCAACTCACTAATGTCCTTGGGCTTCTGGGAACGGGCAATCACTATGTCGCTGGAAGGAGAAAATTATATCAAGTACACAACTTATCAAACAATACAACAACAGTGTAACATAACAATTTTAACTTGTCCTTTTGGAATGGACAATTTTAAGCTGTCCTTTCGGTCGGTCCTTGGGCCTATGCCCAGCAGTTGACGTCCCACGGTTGATATAGTTTTTTTACGTCTCGTGCAAAGTCACGAGACTTAATTTGAACCAGCTGAATTGCCTGATATAGATCAGGCTATTCAGCTGGTGCTGCGTGACACATATGGTAGCACCGACCTGGGTGGCGGCGACAGCGGCGTGATGCGCAGCGGGCGGAGAGGCCAGGTGGGCGCGAGCAGGCGGTCCAGTTGCCGGCGGGCGGCCTGCACGGTGTTCCGCATAAGCATGGCCACGGTCATCGGTCCCACGCCGCCAGGAACCGGCGTCACGTGGGAAGCCACTGACACGGCCTCCGCATACGCCACGTCACCCACCAATCGCTGTCCAGACTTTTTTGATGGATCTGAGGAGGTTTTTTTTATTATTTCGTTTGTGCGGTTGTGGTACCACTGAGACCAAAGCTGATCTATTGTGATCACCGCTTTTATGGTTAGAGATCGCCACCAAACTCTGCAGCTGTGGTGAATTGCAGGATCATCTTTGGGGCAATCTCCATTAATTCATCCGGGCTTAATAGATGTTTGCCCCAGAAGATGCAGAGGCGTTTCATCAGCCTCGTCACAGCGTCTGAGGAGTTACTTGGGGTCACTCTTATTACACGCTCGCTCACTACTGCCATCCCTTGGAACCGTACCTTTCCGTGTCGGGGTCCCCAAGTTCAGGATCTTGCCTCGCTCGCCCTTGAACTTGTTAGCCGGTAGAAGAAATACCTTCGGCTTGAGCATATTTGAAAGAGCACTTTCTTCCGTCTACAGGGTTTGAACGTAAAGTTGTCTTAAGACAAGCCGTAAGTTTCCGCAAGAAATAAATAAACTCAAAAATAACCAATTTTTTGGTCATCAATTATCAGAACCGAATAATTAATCATTTTAGTGAAATGGTTTGAACTGAACGTCCCGGCTTACACTGCAGACAGTCCGATGTCGCCGTCAATTGTTTTCTTTCAACCGCCTATTGTCACATCATTACACAATTTCAACAACCATCAATATTTTTGTTTTTGGCGAAAGACCCATTGTTCTTCAATGTAGGTACGCACCAGCAATGGCATTGATTCCGCAGTCGATGACTACCGCGCCAGGCTTGATCCAAGAGCCGCGGACCATCTCGCCTCTGCCGATGGCTACTACCAGAATGTCAGCTGTCTTTGTCTGTGGAAAATGGAACAGATTTTATGGAAATCAACTTCTAAACCAAGACAGACTCCATGTCTTGTTAAGCTACAAAGAGTATCTTTAGTGTAAAAATATCACTCTAACAAGAAGGGCAGCTTATTAGTGCTCGGTCTAAGATCTCTATGCCTATATTAGTCTATCTGATGAACTAAAGCTAATCATAAGACTAAACATAAAAGAATAAAAAGGAGGAGGTTTTCAATTCGAAATGGGAAAACTCTTGATTTTAGTCTATGTATAAGGGTTTTCACTCTAACTTTAAAGAGATAAACTGCCACAAGTAGAAAAACAACTCACAATCTCACTCAAGTTCTTAGTCTTGGAGTGACACACGGTGACGGTGGCGTGTTCCCACTTCAGGAGCTCAGACACTGGGGTGCCCACAATACGGCTGCGTCCTAGCACAACCACGTTCTTCCCAGCAATGGGCACGCCCGTGCGCTTGATCAGCTCGATGCAGCCCGCTGGAGTGCAAGGGATGAAGCCGGAGAGGTCACCCACAGCCACGCGACCCTCGTTTATTGTGTTCAATCTGATGGGAGACACAGAAATATTTAATTAGATATAAGAAAAATGGTCTTTGGAATAGAGAAAAATTACGTTAATTGTCGATCGATTTTGAGTTTTATCTCCAATTTTGACGTAACTTAATGCGAATGAAATAAGTCACGCGGACGAGACCGCGGGCGGAAGCTTGTATAAAATAATAATGAATTATAATTACCCATCAACATCCTTGTCTGCAGACACGGCATCAGTGATTCTGTGCGCGTCGATCGGGTGCGTGGAGTCTAGCGGCATCTGCACGATGATCCCGTGCACGTATGGGGACTCGTTCAGGCTCGTGATCTTCGCCAACAACTGTATCAACAAATATATATATCAATATTACTTTCCAGTTACACTGGTTGGAAGGACATGATTGTAGACCCAAGTGTTAACGTTTTTCGACAGTTTTTTAACCCCTAACCTACTATATCCCACAGCTGGGCAAAGGCCTTTCCCAAGTCCCTGCAGGAGGATGGGGCCACTGAGGGCCGATGCCTGCCGGGGCTGCGGGTTGTTCGAAAGAGATACTGCGCCCCCGGAACGCAAAGGGTACATGAAGGAACATAGACGGGTTTTAGTCAGTAAAAGTCTGACACTCCCTCCCGCCCCGCCCAGGGCGGGGAAGTTATTTGAAGATTTACCGTCTAAAAAAAAAAAAAAATGTCCCTGCAGGAATTTTTTCCAGTTCCACCTCGAACCAGCCCACGTGGTCTGCTTTCAGATACACGTCATTTGAACAAAAAATGTTCTTCCTAATCATTTTAACCGTGCTGGTAAGTATTACAACAATATCTCCGCCCAGAGCGAAAGAAGCTATTTGATGATTTACCATCCTTAAACAAAAAAGGGTAGGCAATTTTATATGCAATACAATTTTTTTTTTTTTAAATACCGAAAAACATTTTCGTCGTTTTTTGGAATTATGTGCCTACTGAATTTTCGGTAAAAATTTTCGTTATGACGCTTTATGAGAGCCCTGTTGTTGAAGTTTTCAATAACCGAGGTTTATCTTTTCAATAATATTTTTATATATTTTCATATCTTGACTCAAAAGAAAGTCGAAATGGAAATATCCGCCATTTAGTTAATAAATCAATTATTAATTAACTGGTTGATTATTTCAGCCACACCAGCCATTTTTTTTTTAATTATTTTGATGAAGAGAGACAGTACCGCCGCTCACCTAAAAAAAAAGGCTAAATTCGGAACGCACCTCTTGGTTTTCGTGAAGGAAAAAGGGGCATAACTACATGAATGAATTACCTACTGTTCTAACAATAGAAATACACATTCAGTTCCAATCCAAAATGTTAATAAAAAATACAAGAAGTGTTTTTTTTAAGAAGGATGCATTTATTTCGATCTCTCAATCTGCCGTCCAAATTTTTAGACCAGGGCCCACCCAGTTTTCGCCCGCGACCATTTTGGGAACCACTGGTGTGAAACACAATAAATCGATAGTGAAGTCAAGCCACAATCTTTCAATGAAATTCAATCTTATTGAAACCTGACTCAGAGAAAGTAAGTATTGAATTATGAATGGCTTGCTACAATATTGCACAATGAGTAATGCACGTGTGACAATGAGGTTACGCACCAATAATGAACAAAGCATAACCAATATACAGGGGTGTTTGTCTTTTTTTAACTACCTCGTTGGTCTCGTGGTAGCAAAGCGCGACTGCTAAGCAACGGGTCCCGGGTTCGATTCCCAGGTCGGGCAAAAAGTGGTATTGGGTTTTTCCATTAGGAATTTCTCAGTAGCAGCCCGGAGTTTGGAAGTCGGTGGAGGGATACCCCCGTGCCTCGGAAAGCACGTAAAGCCGTTGGTCCCGGCTGTCATTAGTAGATCTTTGACAGTCGTGACGGATAGCCAGAAGCCAAGAAGTCTGACAACCAGTCTAACCAAGAAGTATCGTGTTGCCCAGTTACTGGGTTGTGGAGGGCAGATAGGCAGTCGCTCCATGTAAAACACTGGTATTCAGCTGCATCCGGTTAGACTGGAAGCCGACCCCAACGCAGTTGTGAAAAGGCTAAGCAGATGAGGGGTGTTTGGCAGAACGTTGAACAAACGAAAATGCATGAAGTCGCGGGCGAAAGCTAGTCTTCTACGAAAGTAAGTTGGTAAGTAAGTATGTATGTAGGTAGGTATTTTTTTTTTAAATATGGATATGGTATCATCTTCTGGCTTCTTCCGCTCTGAGGGCCAGCGGAGCGGAAGAGATTGTCAGACTCTTACTAACTAAAACCCATCCCTGTTCCTTCTAATGCCCTTTGAGGTTCAGTGCCACGGTAACTCTTTAGAACAAATTCCGCGAGGCTAGCAGAAGTGAGTAGGTACCTACGGTTCATAATCTGCGTAAATGTTATAAAACGAAAGTGTAATTAAGTATAACAATATAAGTAGTAGGTACCTACTTATATAATTTCTTACACATTATGTTAACAATAATCTCGAATCATTATGCGACTTAGTTACATCATTCGAACAAAACAGTAAACAGTCAATAAGCTGAATGATACGTGTTATCGAAATGTCAATAGTTCAAGATGTGACGGTGAACAATATGTTACAGCTTCTTACGTTTTTATGGAATGCTTCGATAGGAATAATCATTTTGATAATCGATAACTATTGACGAGATAGAATAACCTCTTAGTTTTACAAATCGGTTGAATAGAAAGTTTTAGTGTGTTTTGCAAAAATCCTATTTTCCTACACTAAAACTTCTTTTGCGCAAACATAAACTATAGTTTAATGTTGTTTTTCTTTTAATAATTTTTGTCTAAAATTTCTTTTGCTTTTTGTCTCTTTAATTTTTAGAGGACCTAAATAGAACGAATCAACATTTTCTAGGACCGCTAAGACGATCTCCGGCTACTTACATGAGCGAGAAATTACCGTAATTGAATGCTCCTCCCAGTTTTGTAATAAAAATCTCTCTAAAACTTTTTGTTGCAGCGCTTCGTATTAAAGGCGCTTGGCATTAAACGGACATCATCGATATTAGGATAATACATTTATCATCATCTGCTTACCTTTTTCCAACTATTTTGGGGTTGGTTTAGGAGGCTTAGGAGCTTAGTTCTTTGATCAAACATCACAATATAAATTGTAGTCTAAAAAGAAACAGCCTTCGCTGAAAAAAGGTGTGATGGCCGGGTAAGCATTGCATTCTAAATTTAATTAATTTAATTGAATTTAATATGAGTAGATAGGTGGTAAGTACAAGAATTTAATAAATCTAGAGCTACCCCTAGTAAGTGAGTGCAGTATGTGAAAAAGACCGTTCGATTATCCGAACTTTTGATTATCCGGACTAGTCTCGATCCCAATTAATTCGGATAATCGGGTTCGCCTATATGAGATGTAAGTGCACCATACCTCTGACTCCGTGATATCCCTGGACAGCTTCAGATGTTCGCAAGCAATGCCGATGTTCTCGGCAGCTCGAAGCTTCATCCTGATGTAGACGTTGGAGTCCTCCCGACCTCCCACCTGCACGATGGCCAGGCGCGGCTGGAACTCCGACCAGCGCGAGCGAGCCTCCGACACTTGCTGACGGAGGTCATTCTCGATGGATCTAATGATGAAGGGGATAAGTTAGATATTCCTTCGTATTGGGAAAATTTAAAGAGTGAAAAATAGCGGCTTATTTAAAAAATGCATTTATTGTTTTAGATCATTGCAAAAATTGGTTTGTGAAATCATCGGTCATAAGTCTTTACATGGAATGACTATGGGGACAAATGCAAAAGTTTGGATGGATGTTTGTTACTCAATCAAGCCAAACTGGCTGAACGGAACTGGATGAAATTTGGCACAGAGATAGATAATATTCTGGAACAACGCATAGGCTACTTTTTATTCCAGCAAAATGCTCCCGTGGGATAACATATCAACTTTGACGCGGAAGAATTCGCGGGCAGACGCTAGTATTTCAATCTTTGAAAAATATGTAAAATCAAAATTAGACAAAAATAATAACTTCACTATGAACAAAATCCAAACACCACCATGAATCGATATGGAAGAGTGAAAGTAGTTAATACGTAATGAATCTTCTTCTTCGCGTATGAGTTATGGATGACAAAAACCCTGAACAAATACCTAGCCACTTCAGTTCCCGAAATTGGTTGTGCAACCATCTTTAGATTATGTAGACCGTTTCTTACTTCGGTCCCACTTCGACTGACTCCCGAACAGAGGGACAAACATCAGTTCATGCAATTGACCCTAAGAGATAACCCTCAAGACACGGTATGTACAACATATCCTACAAAACAAAATCTGGTCGGAGCTAAAACTTTTGAACAGACAAAAGCAGCTAGAAGCGGTTGTAAGCCTAGGTTAATTAGCGTTTTTTGTTAAATATTTAAAATGGGTTCATACAAGGCTATTTCGCCAATATTGGAACATATTTTATCTTACTTAGAAACCTACTACAAAATGTTTTAAATGTGAAAGGTTCCTAAAAATGTTACCTATCAACATTGATGTCAGTTGATTACCATTAAACATTTTGCTTAAGACGTGCCGTGATATGACATCGTTGTTAAGTAGTAAGAAGCTAATTAAAACTCTGAAAGGTAAAGACATATTCAAATCAAAATGAACGAGTACCGTACCATAGCGTGCGAGATAAACGTGACATGCAATTTTATTATAAGCAACATTGAAATGAAATCTCATACCTCAAACACGCTTCGGAAAATTGTCTAACAACTATTCTAAGAGGACCACACCGTTTAAGCAAAAACATAATTGTTTTCGAATAAAATATTAGACCAGATACTATACTATATCTTGCAGTACTGCGGCCTACTTTAAATGACTAAATTTAAGTTATGTTAGTAAAATTATTTTTGTGTTAGTTTTAAGCAAAGGTACCAAATTATTTGAAGAAAAGAAATTATGCCTAACTATTTAAGAACAATACAAGATAAATTGTTTACAACTAGTTATTTGAATAAACACATTGTTTTTGTTTTAATGACTGATGACACGTCACGTTCTCAATTACGATAAGAAATATTACAAACGATATGTTTTGCGAGAACAACAAATTGTTTTGTTAGAATTTGTTATTCTAATATAACCATTTGTGTTGAGGGACGAAAAGGGAACTATTAGCAGACTTTGTTAATATTTCTATAAGTTTACCTCACTTGGGTTTAAAATCTGAAATCGACTTCACGTTTATCTCCGATTATTTGACTCCTTGAACCTTTTGAACGCCACAGTCGTGAATAGCCGACATGAAAAATGCAGTTTTCTTGTCGTTTATAGACGATTGTGGCTTGTTGGGCACCTTTTCATTTGTCGGCTATACACGACAGTGGCGTTGGTTAAGAAATAGGTGACTACAATTTATTTAGATTTTAAAACCACGTGCTTGTAAAGGTAAATATAACTTATTTAAATGAATATATACTAATATTACAAAAAGGTAAAGATTGTGACTTTGTGAGGTTGTAGGGGTAATCTCTGGATCTACTAAACCGATTTTGAAAATTCTTTTACCCATAGAAAGCCACGTTATTTGTGAGTGTCGAGAGCTAGATATAACATCACACTACGGCTCACGGGAGCGGAGCAGTAACCAAAGACGTTACTTAACATGGGTGAAAATATCCATACGGATGAAGTCGCAGACAAAAGAAGCACTTTTATTAAAAAAATACAAAATGTAAAATTTATATATTTTAGCATAAATGTAAATTATGTTAATCTTCAAGAGTTGTTGTAAAGTAACATTGCAAATGTGTTAATTTTTCTGTTAACCTAGACAAATTCCTTAGCTAATTGAAACAAAAATCTAAGAAGTTCTGGGTGACTGAATTTTTAATAGTTCAATGTTGGACATCTCACACTATAATAATTTACACCATTTTTATTAAATGTAGTTAAACTCTTACTGAAGGGCGATAAATTACTGTAATCTCATCGGGATTAGTTGCAATTTTGCGATAATGGTATCTACTAGGTACCTACCTACTTCAATGAAGTTAAAAGTACCGCGGCTATGTAACTGCACCTATCATTAAAGGTTAACATACTTCTTTTTTTTTTTGCCGGTGTGCAAAATCCTCTTCGATGTCCACCGCCCTGGGTGGGGCAGAGGGGTCTGTCAGACTCTTACTGACTAAAACCCACCCCGGTGTTCCCTTCTCACACTTACGCCGGGAATCCCGGGAACGTACGCGCCTTCCGCGATCCCAACTGGTGCCAGCCACTGCAGGCCTCCTCAGGTCAAGGGGGGGTGAAAGGTTAACATACCTACGTTAACCTATTCATACTGCACTTTCAAATGACCACCGATAAAACATACTTCACAATCACGTAACTATTAAAGAACTACTAGCTTATGCCCGCGTCTTCATCCGCGTGAATATTTATTACCTACCTAAAATGACATCAAATCATTTATTTTTACAAACATGGGTAATTGGTATACAGATGTTTTCTTAAACCTGCGGAGATTTTTTTTTGTGCGGTACCCTAATAATTTCCCTAAAATAAAAGTAGCCTTTGCTACTCCTTATAACACCAGCCATATGCGAGTCTAGTGTCTAAACACACTATGCCGAACGTACGCGACCGAAGTTCGGCATGATTACGCCTGCAATGTTATTTTTATTACTGACGGCACATTACGCCGAAGTTACATTGCGTTATAAACGCAACGTATTTTCGGTCGGGCGTAAGTTCAGCGTAGCGTTCAGCTGTAGTGGACACATTATACGCGACCGAGACGTTCGGTTCGATTGCCGACGCACATCTAGCGGGGGAGGGGACACTACACACACATCAAATCAACGCAACTGAATGTCTGCCGCGTAAGTTCGGCCCTTATAGTGTGTCATGTCAGCCGAACACGTCGGAACGTAAAATCAGCCACGTAACTTCGGCACAGTGTGTTTAGACCACAGATTACAATGTTTAGACCATAAGTCCCGTCCTCAAAATCGGTCCAGCCGTTTCGAAAATCAGCCGTAACAAACAGACAAAAAACATCACATCACACACGCAAACATTTCAATTTTATTTAGCTACCAATTTGTTTAGATAGATAGATAAGTAGGTACTTTTATTATAGGATAAGTACATACTATGACTCAAGTATGTAATTACATAACTACATAAGAGTTTTTGAATATAAGTTCTTATTAGAATATCAGGAAATTACATAAGCACTGTACTTAACTAATTTTGTTCTAGTGTTTTATCTATATTAAGTACCTACCTACAATATAGGTAGTTACCATAACAAGCCAATTTAGATAAATTCGCTCGCATCCAAACTAGGGGATTTTACAAAAATATTTTTTGTTTGCAATTGGTATGTAGGTATGATATTTAGGTTTCCAGGGCCTATTTGTATTGTAAAAAAATGTATTCTCCAGACCGATTCCGGCCACGGCGGCTAATCTTAATGCAGACTAGCCCAAGTACGCAGGAGATATTATTATAGTGCACAAGTCGTGTGCGCAAGCACGGGTGCCCTCCCTCCTCCCTCCCGACTTCTCATAGTCCGATGGAGACGGCAATCCGCCACAACCGGGGACAGATCAGGCGCAGGACCAACGACTTTACGTGCTTTCCGTAACGACTGTGAAAGATCTACGAATGACAGCCGGCACCAACGGCTTTTACGGGGGTCTCACACTACCAACTTCTAAACTCCGGGCTGCTAGTGAGAAATTCCTAATGGAAAACCCCAATAACACTTTTTGCCCGACCTGGGAATCGAACCCGGGACCCTTCGCTCGGCAGTCGCGCTTGCGACCACGAGACCAACGGGGCAGTCCATAGTACCATATTAGCAGTCCACTTAAGCCACCCAAACTCATAGTCCTGTTCTTTGTTTCCATATCCTGCGATAGTACTGCGCCAGCCAGGACTTATCCTTGGATGCACTTGCATAATGCATACAGGATTAATTTTCGGTTGATGTTTAATTTCATCTTAAAACCGTCAAAGAGGCCTCTGCGAGTTGACTTCGGCTCTCGTATGCCGTTCAAAGTTTCGGAATCCTAGGATCCCGAGTTACGTAATCATAAATAACCGTTTATTTAGTAAAAAAGTCACATTTAAAATAAATGTCTTACTATCTAAAATAGAACATTGCATACAGGCATACATAAACTCACGCCTTTTTCCCAGGGGGGTAGGCAAAAACCATAGATCGCCACCTACTAGGATCCTTACATACTCTAACACAGTTGGATGTTTGCCAGAATTGGGTTGAACCTGTAATGTTTTCTTACAAGCTGTGCTCTTAGTATTTTTTCTGCAGTTGGATAACGATTGTAGATAGATACTGTATATTAGGCAATTTCACTCTTAAAACCTAAGTAATACGGTTGAAAACTGGTCAACCGCCATTGCCCTGGGTTGCACATATCGCTTCATAAAACCGTGCTAACTTACCGTAAACACAATTTGATAAAAGGACCGAGTACTTACCTTTGGTCTAAAAATTACAGGCTTCTCTAAAAGCCTGTGAGATTATTATTTATTTATTTATTTATTACTCATACAAATTTTTTATACTTAAAGTAGGAATTGTCTCCCAAAACCGTCTAGACGGTTTGACTGGGGGATCGTACAGTCTCACTCTCCTTAGTTATATATTCTATGTATATATCTACGTATATATATCTACATCCACACACACACATATGTATATATATACACACACACACATATATATGTATATATATTCACACATATATCTACATACATTCATAATATCTACATACATGTATATGTATATATAATATCTACATACATGTATATACCCATATCTTTCTTACTAACAGCTATTAATATCACAATCTTTTAACAATTTTAGCTTAACTATTAATATATCAATTTTTACTCTTTTAACTTTGTACTCTAAATTTTTGTTAGCAGATGCTTTTTAAGCATCTTCTTAAATTTTAACAAGTTAGGCTCCTGTCTGATAACCTCGGGCAAACTATTAAGTAAATAGGGTAGGCGCTTCCTGAGTGTTCTGTCGCCATAATAATTGATGACCCTAGGTACTTCATACCTACCCGCGGTTACTGACCTTGTGCTGTGACTGTGACTTGCTAACGATAGGCTATGCTCCCGATTGCCATGTTGGTTTATTAATAATAAATATTTGTGTTTTAGGCCTGCCGGTAGTACTTTGCATATAGTGAATAATTTCCTGTAATTATCTTTGCACTTAGCTATTGTTTTTTTATTTACTAGTAATTTTAGAAATCTAATTTGGAATGTCTCTAATTTATCTAAATTTGTTTTAAAAGTCAATCCATAGCAATCAAGAGCATAGCCTATGATGGAGTCAACCAACGACAGATACAGACACTTTAATGTGCTTTTAGGTACTTTATAACTTAAATGATAAAATTTCGCTAACAATACTCTTAATTTGCCACATACATAATCAACATGTGTGGTCCAAGAAAAGTTTTTATCTATTTTAATTCCTAGATATGTGACATTATTTACTTCTTCTATGGGTTTACAATCACAAGTATTAAAATTGTCATGAATACAAGAAAACTTATGTGTGTACAACGATGGTCGACTCACATTGATTGCGAGATAAGGTGAGCGGGTTATCAAGAGTTTAGTTTTATCGGGGTTGAGGACTATGCCAATGTCATGCGACCATTTAACCACCGCATCAACATCCTGCTGCAGCAGGCGGCAGATTTCAGCTAGGTCGGTGCCAGCACGCAGCACGCACAGGTCGTCTGCGAACATGTGTGCCGAGCTATGTCGAAGTACTCCGCACAAGCTATTCACGTGCATCAAATAGCACACAGGTCCGCAGCCGGAGCCCTGGGGCACTCCGCACTTGACCTCCGTGTCCTCGCTGTATGCGTCGCTCACCTTTACGCGGTAGGAGCGCGCGGAGAGGAAGTCGCGAAACCATCGGTTGAGCGGCTCCCTCACCCCGCACTCCCCCATAGCCTTAAGTAACGTCTCTGTTTCTAATGTATCGAACGCCTTTTTGAAATCAAAAAATATTAATACCACAATTTTTTTATCTGCCAGGTAGGAATTAATTTCATCCGTGAAAGTTGACAGAAGAGTGTTTGTACTTTTATTCTTTTGAAAACCATGTTGAGCTTTATTTAATATTGAGTTTTTGTTAAGATAGTTTCCTAATTGATTTACAATACTTTTTTCTATAATTTTATCAATGCTTGACAGTATCGTTATGGGCCTGTAGTTAGAGTAATCTCTTCTGTCACCTTTCTTATGGATGGGGCGTACAATTGCTTTCTTTAGTTCGTGTGGAAATTCAGATTTTTCGACTGCTAAGTTGATTAATTTTGCTAATACCGGGCTAACCTTATCTGCTATAGTTTTCAATGTATGAGATACGTACCCAAAAAAAAAACTATCATATGAACTATCTGTCTTTGTTGCTCTCACGGATTTGTTTAATTAATCCTAGTACAATATATATATCCGAATTCACTTGGGAAAAGAAGCTAAATGTGTTTAAAGTCAAACAGATTAATTTCGTCGTTTAATAATTATACTGATAATTGAATAAAAATCGATGTATCAGAACAAAACATCTCTAAGTACAAACAAAAACCAATTTTTACATAAATTCAACGTGGTATTTTACCGTAAGTTTGTATTAGTTATTACATCAATAATTAGACAACAATTTTAAATTGCTATTTATATCCAAGGTTATCACTTAATAAACCTACAAAAAAAAACGCAAAAAGCCTTCTTCAAAAAAGTTGCTAGAAATATTAACTATAAGTATAACACAAACGATGATAAATAAACATTTATACTTACTCAAATACCGGTTCTAAATCTCCCTGCGGCTGCCACATAATTGTTCTACAAATTGTTTTAGTAAATAAACATTAAAACATAATAAATTTCAACCGCGAATTGTGACACCAATGTCCTGTGTTAGCGACAGATTTATACTGACTATGCATGATATGATAAATAGTGAACCAAGTAATATACCTGTCCGGCAGGTTTTATACCAACATAATTACTGCTATAGTTTTCGAGCTGTGTTTGCGAAGAAAGTTTTCATTTTACCTTTTATTTTTAAGCATACTTTTATAGGTTATGTGATAAAACAGGTATTCAAAGGTGATTTGGCCTTGAATGTGATTATATCTTGTATTGTTACCGGCTGTTTAATGTGTTTGTAAATAAGTGACATAAGTAGTAGTTAGCGTTTATTCTTGAACATGTGTGAATTATTGTATTTTTGTGTTTAGAGTGTGAGTATGTGATTATTTTAGGTATTGTAACCTGATAAAGACACGACTGATAATAGTTAATAGTATAAAGCAATAAGGAATACGTCTAAGTTGATTTTTTAAGTTTTTATCAACGTTGGATTGGAACACAAGTTATATGTTTACGTAGTATAAAACTAAGTCTAAGCAAGAGATTTGAATGCGGTTTTCATGAATAGATAGTGATTTTGAACTGCCCCGTTGGTCTCGTGGTCGCAAGTGCGACTGCTGTGCAAGGGGTCCCGGGTTCAATTCCCAGGTCGAGCAAAAAGTGTTATTGGGTATTCCTATGAAATTCTCAGTAGCAGCTCGGAGTTTGGATTTGTGCCCGGTTATTGGCAATAGGCTCGCCCCCTATTACATGGGACCTAAATATACCGGCGAACTGTGGGTGTACATTGGTACACCTCTGCCTAACCCTTCGGGGAATACAGGCGTGATGGTATATATGTCACCGGAAAATAACAAGATCCGTAAGTTTATCAATTTACTAGGAAGTTTATAAACTTTCGTAAGATTCTAAACGGGAGATAAATTGTAATATTTTACGTCCACATTTTCGTAAATTTATCAATTTTCGACGTCATACGGTAAATTTATAAACTAACGAATATCTATTCGTAAGATTTTATATGGTTCGACCAATCACAGAAACTCTTTTAAATATACGATCTTTGAAATACGTAAAATAACACACTACTCTCTGATTGGTCAATGTTCATAGTGGCAATGCTTGTGTCCAGCTGGCGGCCGCGAGGAAGGAGAAGTGACACGTGACAGCCAACCAATCAGATCGCGCATAGCGTTTGGTTACTGCTTACTTATTATTTTACGAGTGAGTTCAGTAAGTTTATCAATTTACGAAAATGTGGACGTAAAATATTACAATTTATCTCCCGTTTAGAATCTTACGAAAGTTTATAAACTTCCTAGTAAATTGATAAACTTACGGATCTTGTTATTTTCCGGTGACATATCGATACCAGAAGTATCAATTAACGTAAGGGACATTTTGGCGAAAATGAGTTATATACATCATTGGATTCAGAATTTTCTGCTCTATCGATTGGTATTATTAAAAAAATTCTATCGTTAAAAAAAATTCCCTTACGTTAAAAAAATTTGGCCTGCGTAAAACGATTTATGAAAAAAAAATGATGTAACGGACGTTTACATTTTTTTTTCTCTGAAAAATAAAGTAAGTCATAGTGTTAATAATTTACAACCTCAGTCGATTTAAATAGCATGTCCCTTACTTTAATTCATGATTAGAGTTTTTTAAGAATTATTTCTAAAGGTGATGGCTAAATGACTGCCCCCGGGCCAGATACATTCTGGAATGTATATGAATCTTACATAGCCTCATAAAATTTAAAAAATCATTCATGAATTATGTAGTGTTTAATATTTTCCTAGCACTTTCGTGAACTATTAAACATAATAAAGTATCTAAAAAAAAAACTTTTTCATTACAAACATTCGCTTCTAAATATACAACCTTATTTTCGTTTTTAGTTTTATTCTTTTTCGTTTTATTTTTTGTCAGTTGAAGAAAATTATATACTGTCACACACCTTTTTTTCCTTTTTAGGCAATATTATTTTACCATTATATTATTCCCAAAAAGTATCTGAATCTTTTTTACATGAAATACTAATATTTAGCCATTCAGCATTACATTGTACCTAGTACCATATTTATACATGGTACCTGGCACATGGGGCAGTGGTCTATACTTCCATTTAGCCATCTCCTTTCATTTAAATCTGTGATAGCTAAGCTGAAACTAACATTAATCATGCAAAGAACCTATTTCCATGGTGTTAAAATACCATAATTTTAGTAGATAATCTATAGTTACATCAAATTGCAACACTGTAAAAGTCCTTTACAATAGGATTACGTATAATTTTCTATTTCTCTTGCTGCTTACACTATGCTTGACGGTTTACACATAAAATATTAGTAACGTAAGGCACAACTAATCATATTTTTTTAATGTAAAGGACATGCTATATTTTAATCCGCTGGGTATTCCTAAACCTTTCGTTTAGAGCATGAAAGAAGAGGAAATTCTAAGAAACTTTGCTCTAGACACAATTAAAATTGGAGCAGACAGTAAAAAGTTATACCCAGATTTAAAAAAACAAAATCGTTTTTTGGCTCTCCTGAAAAACCGTGTTTTGTCCCTTACATTAATTGATACTTCTGGTATCGATATATATAGTGATTCAAGAGAAATATTTATACGTATAGGATATCACACAACGACCAACGGGAGCATAACTTAAGTTCAATAAAGTTTCAAATGTAAATAAAACACAATATGTTTATAAATTTATTGCTATTTATTTTTCTTATACATCTGATGACTCAACAACGTTGTATTACACTAGATAAAGTGATTACTTAATTATAGTATACCGGGTAAATAAGGGTTACTTTAGCTATGTAGGGAAAACTTAGGCTCAAAACTGAATAAAATTTTTGTCTAGAACTTTTCGCCGCTTGAAAACACCTTTTAGTTTGAGACATTGTTTTTTAGACATTTATATTACTTTTTCTGTGTTTTTTCAAGAGATAAGAAATCCAAACGTTTTTCTGTTTTAAGGCAAAGTAACCCGTATTTACAGTATTCAAAATACTCTATAGTTATATTCCATGTTTCAGGTAAACCCGCGCCCTGCCTCCATTAGATAAACTTATCAATCATGATGCAATGGATACTGTATTTTTATCAGATGATATTGATTTTTAGAAACACATTTTTGCTAACTTTGAGTTGACAATAAAGTATAAGGGTATAAGGGCCGCTTGCTTTTAGGTATCAAGAATAATAACGAATAATAACAATTAGGCGATTCTCACACAGCCCCGCATCACGGAACGTAGCGCGGTAGCACGTTGCTTGCAAGTATCTGTGTTTGTATAGAAAACATGCGTAGTGCAACACACAGAAAACGCGTTCACGCGCAGTGTTGCAGATCACCAGAGCTCCGTCGCGACGCACCACGGAGCGTAGCGCGGGGCAGTATGCGAAACGACTTGACAACAACTTAAAGGTACATACTTAGGTAGGGTAGTACTTAGTCCCAATATCACAATTTTTATCATAACAAAACTTAAGACTAATCTTCCAAAATGTCATGTAGTTAAGCCCTAGGGCGAATCAATAAGCGTTATGGAACTAATTTCTATAAGGCAAAGCATGTATGTTTCAAGTATGTATGTAAACATTTATTAAAAATATAGATGATATTGTAGTGTTTGTAACAGAAGAAGTAGATGCAAATATGCAGTTTGTATTTAATTTTTAAAGAAGTGTTGAATACTTCTTTCTTCCAAAATACATTTTCAGAACAGTGTTGACTTAAAATTAAATTTATTTGGCACACAACAACAACTATATTCAATAAAAAGTTCTATCTAAAAAAGCAAGGTTTTATTTATATTGCTTTGTCACGCAATGTACATATGTATTCAGAATTCCAGCTCAATTGAACACCGGGAAGTGGCTCAAATTTAACTTGTAAGATTTGATTGAACACAAACACCAAGACAGCTGAAGTAAATACAAGCTTGTAAAATATAATTACTGAGGTAGTAGAATGATTAATGATTATAGTACGATTCAAACTTAACGGCGGCTCGGAAGTTGGCTGCGAGTGCAGGTTCGGCTTAGTCGAGTTAATAATAACTTCCGAGAAGCCATTAAGTTGGAACCGTATTATACCTTCTTTTCATCATTCAGGGAGAATGTTATGGATTATTTTAGAAAGAACAGTCCTTTTTAGAGGATTTTTATCTAAACTAACTTAACTGCCGGATTCACTCGTAAGCGAATTCAATAAGGCAACTAACTAAGGGTATTTGTTCAATAGATCAACACTATCTAAAGAAAAAAATATTGGACGTCATTTCTATACAATGCCGTCACATTTAAAGATTTATTAGATGATTCGATAATCAACCTTAAAGCTAATAATGAGAAAGAAAAAAAAAATTATGATTGAGACACTAGGAATTTTGTTAAAGAAGGTACACGTATAATTTCCAAAATGATTAGTCTCAATCAAAGTCAGATCAAAAAACCTAATACTAAAAAAATATATAATAAAGATACTGTACAACCTCGATTATCCGAAGTAATTGGTACCGAGACTAGTTCGGATAATGAAAAGTTCGGATAATCAAAATGTGGGTTTATTGAGACAAGATCAAAGAAAAACAACAACTTTTCATATAATATCAGTACAGCAGTCTATTAAAATTTGACATACATTTTAACGATGTAATATAAAACATCTAAAAAAAGTCAAATGCTTTTTTCAATGAAACAAAACGCATTTCAACCTGAACACAGCGGCAGTGAGTAACAAATTCGCGCCAACGTTCGTTAATTAAACGTTCGGATAAACTAATTCAGCGTTCGGATAATTGAGGCTTCGGATAATGGAGGTTCTATTGTATAAACAAAACGAGGCACTTATGACTGTAGGGAGCGGAAATCGTCCTCCTTCTCACGATGCGCGTTGGAGTACAGATGAATGCGCATCGCGTGTAGAGGCATCGGCTTCGTGTTGCATAGCTTGCATGTCAGCGCCACACTCGAAGATACCGGCGTCCTGTACAACACAATGTTTCAATTAAAGTTGTAAAAAAGACTGTCCAGACCGATTGTGGCCACGGCGGCTTATCTTAATGCAGACTAGCCCAGTACGCAGTAGATATAGTGCACAAATGTGTACGCAAACACTCTCTCTTCCCTAACTCTCATAGCCCGATGGGACGGCAATCCGACACGACCGGTGAGAGATCAGGCGCAGGACCAACGGCTTTACGTGCTTGCCCAAGGCTAGGGGGTATTACAGAGAAATAACCTAATGGAAAAACCCAATAACACTTTGCCCGACCTGGGAATCGAACCAGGGACCCCTCGCTCAGCAGTAGCACTTGCGACCACGAGACCAACGGGGCAGTCAATCAAAGAAAGTCAATGAAAGCCATGAATACAGTGGATTACGGAAAGGGTATATCAATACAAACGGGGTAAAGAGTGTATCTTTAGTTAATGGAAATAGGCTCGCCCCCTATTTTACATGGGACCGAAAACATACCGGCAAACTGTGGGTGTACGTTGGTACACCTCTGCCTAACCCTTTGGGGAATACAAGCGTGATAGTATGTATGTATGTATTGTTATCCCATTTTCTACAGGAAAATTTTTTAACCAGTGCGTAAATTTTGCCATAATAAACTTCAACACGTTTTATTAAACACGTATATTTTATTTTGATATGTCTTAGTACTAAAAAAAAAAGTTATCGCTTACGAAACATGTTTACTTAAAAACCATATTTCATTGTCACTCGGCGCTAGCGCATTCCCCACCCCCTCACCCCAGCCATGCGCCCGGGCGGCGGCGGCGGCCGCGAGTTTTCATTGATAGCATGGCGAATAGATTATGTCCTGGATGTTTTGCTTATTTCAAACTCGGATAAGGATGAAATTTTTTTAATTTTTTTTTTTTAACTAAACACGGAAATGTGTTCTATTACTGACACTGAACTACCAAAAAAAATTTACGCACTGGTTAAAAACTTATCCTGTATACGAATAACGTTGTTTATCCTTAATTTTCCGCTTGCTAAAGGCACTGTCAACATAGTTCTTCTATTCTTGTGCATCCGTGCGATACGTTGGTCCATCAAAAAGTATCTACCTACAAAAGGCTATTTTGGGATTGCATAATTCCTAAATAGTTTTTTTTAACCAAAGGAAAATGTGTTTTATTTCTATGACAAGTAGGTACAAACACAACTAACAAGATTCTTGCTATATCATCATAGCATGTTGTACTATATTACAGATCGCGTGACATTACGAATTGAAAAGAAAAAAATAAATAAGTGGCGCTATTAGGTAATGAACGAATGATATCAGAACTCGTATCATAATTGGTTATTATGTATAATGAGTCTCAAATTACTGTAATAGGTCATTGTCTATATCTGTACTAATATAATAAAGCTGAAGTTTTGTTTGTTTGTTTAAACACGCTAATATTTAGAACTGTCAGTCGGATTCGAAAAATCTTTTTGTATATGATGGCCAGATATTATATTGTATAGCATCATATATACATACATATATACATAACATCAGGCTACGTCACACGGGAGCTGAGCAGTAACCAAAGATGTAAAATACGCGAGTGAAAAAACCACGCAGACGAACTCGCGAGCAAAAGCTCCTAAAATAGTTTAGTATTTTCGCATGTATGTTTTATTTATTTATCTTTAAAGTTACAGTGAACAGACTTCTTTTGGGTAAACTCACATCATCGGCTTTGTGTTTTTAGAGATACTTAAAGATACTTAAAAAAAGGCATTTATAAGATAACAGTCTCCTTACCTGCCAACAAGCAACTTCAGCTCGTCATTCGCCTTCTTAAGCTCCAGCAGCGCGTCCCGGCACACGGGGTACAGCTCCTGTGGCGCATGCAGTGGGTACACCACGGCACGCTCCACCATGTCGGGCACGGAGATCTCCAGCAACTCGTGCTCCGGCACGGAGCGCCACTCCCACGCGTTGGGGGCGAACTCCGGCTCGCGGTGAGTGCGGTGCTTCATCAGGAGGCTAGGGCAATTCAATCAGTCAGTCAAGTCGTTCCAAGTACACATACCAACACGCTTGTATTCCCCGAAGGGTAAGGCAGAGATGAACCAATGTACACCCACAGATCGCCGGTATGTCTAGGTCCCATGTAATAGGGGGCGAGGCTATTGCCATTAACCGGGCATAAATCCTAACTACGAGTTGCTATTGGAGAATTTCTTAGAAAACCTCAATAACATTTTGCTCGACCTGGGAACCGAACCCAAGACCTCTAGCGCAGCAGTCGCGCTTAGGACCACTAGGCTAACGAGGCAGTTTCCGAGTACTTTATTCAACATTAGTTTCTGCCTGCGACTTCGTCTGCATAGATTTCAGGATTAAGCCGAAGTCCTAAGCTATCCAACGGGCATATAAAAACGAATCAGCCGGCTTATTCTGTAAGAAATCGCCCCCAGTGAATAATAATAATAATAATAAATCCGCAGGGCAGCTTGTGGCGAGCTGTTGGGCAGTAGCGACCCCACGGACCTGACCTCCCGGGAGAAGTCTTGTTCTTCATCTCTGGCTTGCCTTTATTGGCCGGCCGGAGTGAACACTGTCGAGGAACAGAGCTCCCACCTCTCTCTTGCCTTCATTGGCCGGTTTGAGTGGAGAATCGCAAGAGCATTCGTGTTCGGGGGAAGGAAGTATTTCAGTAAGGTGCTGGTAGGGATCTTGACCGTACTTCCGGGATTGTCCTGATAGCCGTGAAATACCTCTCCACTCCTCAAGCACCTCAGTCTGTGTTGCCCTCTTGTCGCTACGTCACTACGTGCTAGCGGCCGATTTAGGGGGCCCATTTATCGAGTGTGCTAGTCACCCCCTGCCATTTTATCTTTGTCATAAAAACATTGATTGGCAGGGGCCATAGTCCTTCCATAGTGTCAGGAAACCAGTCCATTTTAGTCACCCAAACCAATAGCCCTATTCTTAGTTTCCATATTCTGTAATATTCCTGCGCCAGCCGGGGATTGTCCTTGGGTGCATTTGCATAGTGCAAACAGGGATAATTGTCGGCTGGTGTTCCATTTCATTGTAAAGCTATGTAAGGGGCCTCTGCGAGTTGGCTTCGGCTCCTCGTACGCCTTCCAAAGGTCCGGGACCCTAGGGTCCCGAGATAAGTTACCAAATAAATAATAATAATAATAACAAATTACTTATAAATAAAATGATGAAAAATCCGACAAGAATGACGGCTGTCAAGGCCGTCATGAAACGAAAAATGAAAAGAAAATTTTAAAGAAAAGGACTGATCATTATGCTGACTCGCGCCAGAGCCCGCCTAATTGCACCATTACCATCTCCGGACTCGTCGCCCAGCTCCGCCTCGCCGCCGCCGGAACCCAGCCCCACTGTGAGTGCTGCAACACCGGCCTCGGCAGTTGCGTCGAGCTCGAGCGACGAGTACTTCTCTCCGCCAACGACGCCACCACCTGCTCGTCGACGGGGAGGACGCCGGCCGCCGGGGGGTTTGGGACTCCGAGGCCCACTGGCCTCTGATAGGGTCCCCGCTACCGGTGGAAGTGTGCAGCGCATGAGATGGACACAGTCTATTAATGAAAGTGTCATGCGCTCATACTTTGGGGCTACAGAGGGGGGAAGTAACCTGACTGCGTACCGTGGTCGGATGCTCTCTCTGTTTCAGGTGCTTGAGCCAGCTGTCAACGTTACGGCACAACGACTATCGGATCAGGTACGTGTCATCTTGCGTAACCATATGTTGGATGACACTGTGCTTGATCGCATTCGAACTGAGATGCAAAGGAGCCATGTCATTACTCCTCTATCGCAGACTGTGGATGTGGCACGGCCACAATCCATCCCAACATCCAGTCATGTGGATGAGGAAAGTGATGACATGCTTACTCATGTAAGTACCCAGTGCAGTGAGGAATTGAGGAGTGCTTTGGAGGGTGCAATTCGGGAGTATCGACTAATGCCGCTCGAGTTCAGACCACGCTTACCTCGTTTGCCCATGCATAACAAAAATAAGGCGTTGGTGTGTGCTCTGGATTCACAGTTATCGAATTATTTTGATAGCTGTGAAGACCTTGCTGATGCGCACTCAATTTTGTACTGTGCGGCTGTTGCAGCGTGTCGTGTAGCTCACGTCAAATTCCCTAATAATGACAGAGCTACGCGACCAGCTGTGCCAGTGTGGCAGTGCAGAATTGAGCGGCGCATTAGTGAGGCCAGAGTGCTCATCGGCAAATTAGTCTGCTTTAGGGAGGGCAATACTCGCCCAAGAGTGATGCGCTTTGTGAGACGGGCATTCTCGGGGACTGATATCAGTCCTCGAGACTATATGTCCCAGGTCACAGAGCGCATCGACTTCCTGAAGCAGAAAGTGTATGCATGGGCAAGCCGTATTCGTAGGTATAAGCGGCGAGTGGAACGATACACCCAGAATCGTACATTCCAAAGTAATGAAAGGTGGGTTTATAGGGATTGGGAGCGACCGGACCAAGGTGTGTCTGATAGGCCCCTGCCGGATGATGACGCCATGTGTTCGTTCTGGCGTAGCATCTGGTCGGTGCCTGTCAGTCACACTGAGGGTGATTGGACTCGGGATATCGAGCGAGCGTGCGAACCAATTCCAGAAATGGGGGCAATTACCATCAGCCCCCAAGATGTAGCTCGTGCGGTCCGTCCATTACCTAATTGGAAATCTCCTGGACCGGACGGGCTGCATAATTTCTGGATAAAATGGTTCAGAAGATCGCACGTTTGCTTGGCGTCCCGATTCCAGTCAGCCTTGGAATCTGGATCGCTGCCCCAGTTTCTAACGACAGGAATAACCCACCTGCTCCACAAATCAGGTAGTACTGCGGAACCCAAAAATTATAGACCGATCACATGCCTGCCGACGGTCTATAAGGTTCTTACATCCATTTTGAGAGCTAAAATTAACAAACATATTGACATTAATTCTATCATGTCCCCCTCTCAGAATGGATGTAGGATTGGATCCCGTGGTACTAAGGAGCTGCTCCTCATTGACATGGCTATCAGCCAACAGGTTCGTCGATCCCGGAAGGATCTGTCGACATGTTGGATAGATTACAAGAAGGCCTATGACTCGGTGCCACATACATGGCTCATGAGGGTGCTGGAGTTGTATAAAATTGATGCAACTCTACGCGCCTTCTTGATATCGTGTATGGGGCAATGGAGTACGGTCCTTCGCTATCCAGGATGTCGAAATATCCAGAGGAATAGCGAACCGATAAGGATTGAGCGTGGTATATTCCAGGGCGATAGTTTGAGTCCGCTTTGGTTCTGCTTAGCCTTGAATCCCCTAAGCACACTGCTGGAGGATTCAGGTCTAGGCTATCGGTTGAAGAGAGGAGGTCAGGTAATATCTCACCTGCTTTACATGGATGACCTGAAACTCTTTGCCCCCATCAATTTGCAACTGACGGAGCTACTGAAGGTAACAGAAACTTTCAGTAGCGCCATCAGGATGGAATTTGGTGTGGACAAATGTGCGGTCATGCATGTCAAGCGAGGGGAGATTATGGAGTCCGAGGGAGTTCAACTCTCGGAATCCATAAACCTTAGATCCCTTTCTTCAACGGAGACCTATAAGTATTTAGGTATGGCGGAAGCGTTAGGCATCAATACTGTTGACGTGAAGCAATCGTTGAAGGAGCGCTTCTTTGGCCGCCTGAAAAAAGTATTTAATAGTCTTTTGTCAGGCGGAAATAAGGTGCGCGCCTTCAACGGGTGGGTCATGCCAGTATTGATGTATTCTTTCGGCATACTTAAATGGACTCAAACAGAACTCGACGCCCTGGATAGGAGGGTCCGTACATTGTTAACGGCATATCGGATGCATCACCCACGGTCATCGGTGATGAGACTGTATATTCCGCGGAAGTGTGGGGGTCGTGGCTTCTTAAATGCTAAGACTCTCCACAACCGCGAGATATGCAGTCTCAGGGAATTTTTCCTTGAAGCCGACGTGGGGATGCACCGAGATGTGGTGGCAGTGGATAAGGGCCTTACTCCGCTCTCCTTGGCTAAAGAGAACTGGCGCAAACCAGTAGTGCTGGAGACTAAAGATCGCGAGGAGGTATGGCAGAGTAAGGAGCTTCACGGACGCTTTTTCCGGGCCTTGCATGGACCCGATGTAGATTTCTTAGCGTCCGTATCCTGGCTTCGCTTCGGTGACCTATTTGGGGAAACCGAGGGTTTTGTCTGTGCAATTATGGACGAAGTTATCATGACGAATAACTACCGGAGATTTATTGTGAAGGATGGCACGGTTGACATTTGTCGGGGATGCCACCGGCCGGGGGAATCAATCCGCCACATTATCTCTGGGTGTTCTCGTCTAGCTAACGAAGAGTACTTGCATAGGCACAACCTTGTAGCCAGGATCATCCATCAGCAACTTGCTCTGAAATACCACCTTGTAGAATCGGAAGTACCGTACTATAAGTATGTGCCCGACCCAGTTCTCGAAAATAGCCATGTCACATTGTACTGGGACCGATCCATCATCACTGACAGGACTATTGTAGCCAATAAGCCTGATATAGTGGTGGTGGATCGCTTAGAGAAGCGCGCAATGATTGTTGACATTACAGTCCCACATGACGTGAACCTCGTGAAGGCCGAGAATGATAAGAAGATCAAGTATCTTGACTTGGCTCGCGAGGTTGTCGACATGTGGGATGTGGAGTCAGCGATTATTGTGCCGATAGTCGTCTCAGCCAATGGCTTAATTGCCACGAGCCTCGACCAACATCTTAGGAGGCTCTCGTTGGGTAGCTGGATCAAGGGCTTGATTCAGAAAGCGGTTCTCCTAGACACGGCGCGTATCGTTAGGAGATTCCTTTCTCAGGAGCCCTGACCACCGGTGGCTTGGACCCTGTTCCCGACGCCGGTGGGCTACTATATTTTATATTTTTAAATGTTTTTATATTTTTTAGTAATATTTAAAAATGTAATTTATATGTTTTATTAATGAATAAATGGAATAATAATAATAAGTATTTATTTCTCTCACCACAATAAACATTACAGACGTTGTTACATTAAGAAAAATTATATGGTTCAGTTTACTGTGGGAGACTGGTGCCTAAGCTAGGCTTTAAGGGCCTGTGTTTCAGGTCACCAGGTCTCCGCCCTCTAGCAGTTCGAAACATTGCATGATAATAATAATAAAATTGTTGTATAATAGCTGAGTCTGTAGCTCATCATAGGGTTTTTAAGAAAAAGTAAATAAGTTAAAACAGAGAAATATAAAAATCAAAATCAATTCGTACAACAGAGAAAACATAAAACTAAAGTGTTTGTATAGTGTTAGTATTGTTAGTAAACATTATGTAGTGAGTACGATGTGTTTCGTGTGTGTATGTGTGAGAGTGCGTATGTGGTAGGGTGTGAGTGAGAGTATGTGGGTGAGGATTTACTAAATAGCAGTCGGTTTACATTAGGTCATAGCGGTGAGTAGTTTTTCGGTGTCATCATAGTTGAGCCCCTGAAGCCATGTGGTAAGCTTCCTTTTACATTGTACTTTATTAAGGTTAAAAATCAGTTGTGTTTTATCGATTTTGTTGTACAAGAATCGTCCCAGATGGCAGAAGAAGCGGCTGGAGAAGACAGTGGAAAGGGGAGAATGAGTGCGAGTTACAGGATTATATCGTCTCTTTCCATGTGTCATTGATGGGTGATAGGTGAGGAGTGAGTGTTGTTTTAGTAGGGTGTGCAGGATAAACAGTTGGCGTACTGTTAGGGTTTTTGACTGCTTGTAAAGAAGATCTGTGGGATATCGGTATGGTAGAAAATTGGATACTTTTAAAATGACTCTCTGGGCCCTCTCTAGTTCAAGGAGAGTGGTTTTAGGTGCACTGCCCCAAGTTGTTATGCAGTAGGTTATTAACGATTGACAGAGGGCGAAGTAGACTGACCTCTTTAGTTTGTCGTCCGCTACGTGTCTCAGAGTTTTGAAAACATATATCAGTTTACGTAGCCTAGTAATAAGTGAATCTATATGTTGTTGAAATCTAAGGGTGTTGTCGACTATTACCCCCAGATATTTCACGGATTCGGCTTTAGACAGATGGAAACAAGTGCAGGCAGCATCATGCGGTGTTGGGCACGTGTGAGCTTTAATGGTATCCGGCACTGTAGGTAAATTAGATTTTTTTAGTGCAAAGGTAAGGTAATGAGTTTTACTCGCATTTAGTGTAAGTGCGATACTGCTCAGACATTTTGTGACAGTATTGAAGCCCGACTGAGCGTACGAGTACACATCGCGCCAGGAATCCGCACTAAACAGGAGGGCTGTGTCATCGGCAAAACTTACAATTCTGCCCTTGGGAAGGGTGAGCATACCCAGTTCGTTAATATAGATGAGGAAAAGGGTCGGGCCGAGTACGCTGCCTTGAGGCACGCCATAGGTGACTTTGCGTTCATCACTAAGAAAGTCATCTATCTTAACGCACTGCGTACGCCCACAGAGGTAGTCTTTAAATAGTTGAAGTTGAATCCCTCTAATTCCCAGATTCTCCATTTTATCAGTGAGTATAGGTACAGAAACCGTGTCGAATGCCTTAGCGAGATCTAAGAATATGCCAAGGACTTTTTGCCCTTTGTCTAGGTTTGTAACGATAAACTTCGTCAATTCGTGAACTGCATCCGATGTGGATTTACCGGTACGAAAACCAAACTGGGTTGAGGAAAGAAGATTATGCTTTTCCAGGTAATTGACAAGTCTACTGTTCATTATTCTTTCTAGTACCTTTGACAGGGCTGGGAGCACCGCTATAGGCCTGTAATTTTCGACACGGTTTCTGTCCCCACTCTTAAAGATCGGGTGTATTACAGCTTTTTTAAAAACTTTTGGAAATTTTCCTGTGGAGAGTGCAAGATTACAGATGTATGTTAGAGGTGGAGTAATCAGGGACCGATGTCTTTTTAGGAGGTCACTGGATATCTTATCCCATCCCACAGCGCTGCCACTGCGTAGATTCATTAATAAATTGCCCACTTCGATCTCATCGGTAGGCAAGAGTACCATGGATTGGGGGACTTTAAGGCTGTCATCAGTAGATACCTCTGCTGGGCAGCTTACTATTTTCTTGGCAAGAAGTTCACCAACAGCAGCAAAGAAGTCATTTACACCGTTTACCGAGAGCTTTGGGGTGTTTGCCAACTTTAGGAGAGGTTTGGAATATTCTTTGTGAGTTACCCTATTTGTTAATGTATTTATTGCCGACCACAGTTGTTTAGGATTATTACCAGCTTTTGTTAGCTCGTTCTTTTCGTGCTCCCTTTTCAACTTCTTTAGCAGCTTGTTACAGAAGTTTCTATACCTGGTGAAAGTTATCTTTAGTGTCTCATTATGTGGCGTCTTTTTTAATTTTCTATGAAGGTTGTCTCTGTGTCGAATGCAACGAAGAAGACCTGGAGTTATCCATGGCTTTATAGTTGATTTACGGTTGGGTACTTTAATAGAGTTAGAATTAGATTCAATCACTTTTTTAATTGAATTGACCATGGTTTCAGCTGCCTCGTCAGGATCTTGTGTATTGTAAACCTGACTAAAGTCAACTAGTTCTAAGTCCGCATTTAACTGATCGTGATTAATGCGTACTACTGTTTTTTTTACAGGTTTTTTAGACATCTTTTTAGGAAGAAATAATAGTACTGTATCATGGTCAGTTAGCGCAGAGTGAGCCACTAGTGTTGAGGCGGAGTATTGGGTTTTTAGAATGAAATGATCGAGGCAAGAGTTGAGTCGTGTGGGCAGTGTGTGTGAAGGTAATAGTCCATGTGACGCTAATAAGTTTAGGTAATTATATTTACTAGAATCGTGACATTGGTCACTGATATTTATATTTATATCACCGGTGACTATGATGTTATTAAAGTTTGCGACAGTAGTTAAAGTCATGTTTAGGGAATTAAGAAAGTTGGTAATGTCTTTGTAGCTTGGAGGACGGTAAATTGCTAGTACTATAGTGTTGTGGTCTACTTTTAAGAGCAGACAGTTTGCATCTGAAAATGAGGGTTCGTGTACAGAGACACTAACGTGTGTGCGTACATAGACTACTACTCCCTCATTCTGAGTATTATTGTTCTTAGATGAGAAGGAGTTGTAACCTGACAAGTCAGGGATCGTGTTAGTGTTGGGCAGCCAACATTCCGTTAGGGTAATTATGTCCCAATCTACTTTAGTCCTAGCTAGTATCGTGTGTAGGCCTGATATATTTTTTGAAATACTTCTAATATTTTGATTAAGAATTTTGAGTGAGTCAGTGGGTTTGATATTGGATGGAATGCAATTGTCAAGATCACATGTGGTTGAATCCGACACAGAGACGGAATCTATGTTAGAGCAATTACTTAATAAGTTATCGAATGAAAAATAATAGTTTATTCTTGTTTACATTTAAAAGTATCAGTGATATGGATAGACTGTAATTCTTTGCTAAAAGTTTTAGGTAGGCGCTGGTTTTGGCACAGGCAGGGAAGATGATATTAGGTGGTCCTGTATTCTGCTGGTAGGCAATCACAAACGTTAGGTGTGTGGTGTAGATGTGTGTGTGTATATGTGGTTTGGGTATGATCAGGGTATCCTTGAGGTTTGTGTACTTGTGTGTGTATTTTAGAAATTTAGCGCACTTCAATATTTTCGTAACAAAGTTTAGATGCAGAGGAACTTTGCTATTTGTTTTACAAAGGCGTTTGATATCTGTTGAAAATCGTAATGACGTTTTATGTAAATAGATGTGTGATGTACATTTTGTTATTTGAATATTGTGTAGTGTATGGGTGATTGAGAGTTTAGTGTTAGCAGTGGTTAATGAAATTAATATTATATTAATTTGATATAAAGTTTGAGAAATATTTTTATCAACAAGACATAAAGTACAGCAAACTAGTCATTTTTGCTTGCGTAGTATAGTTAGATCCTCTTCGGATTTAATAAGTCGGCTAGGCATTCCTTGCTTTTCTCGCACATAAACTTTCCCATTGGCGGTCCAACATTGCTCGTAGTTGCTACTTCTTATGAACTCACGTGCTAGGTAGTGGAGACGTTTACCCATAGTGGTTAGGACTTCGGATATGTATAACGGATACTTAGGACCTTTTTCTTGCAGATGGCTGTTGTTGAGACGATTTTCCTTGTTGTTTTTATTAAAGTTTTTTGTTGACAGTAGGAACTGGTCTTTAAATGCAGGTGTTGTGAATTCAACAAAAACGATGCCTGGTGACTCTGTTTTATTCTTCAGACGGAAGATATTTTTTATATCCGAACTTGAAACAGGATGATTAATGACATTTCCAAGTTTCTGAATTGATTCTGTAAGGGTTTCGCGGGTTTCAGGTTTTGTGGGCTGAATATTTTTTATTTCAATAGTTCCTGCTTTCATATTTCTTTCAAGGGTGTCTACCTTTTGCTCTAAGGTCTTAATGACTTTATGGTTGGCGTCACACTTAGAATGTAGGTTGTTTATCTCCTTCAAGGCGTCATCGTATTTGGCGGAGAGGAATATCATATCCTTTTTAATTTCGTCGTTTTGTAGCCTAATTTCCGAGTTTTGAGAAGTAATAATTGAGTTTTGTAATCTAATGGCATCGAGAGCAGTTTGTAATGCATCTATTTTTCCGAGGTTGCTCGATTGTTTACCTACTAAATCAGAAATCATGGTTTTCATCTCTATCATCATGGTTTCCATTCTTTCTAATTCATCGTTCTCGCGTTTTCTTTTCCTCTGTGTTATATGGATATTATCTTGAGGAGAAGCTGTATGCAAGTTCGGCTCGGAGTTGCGTAGTGGCGAGGTTAGAGGTGAGGATAGCATCATATAATATGTAAGTACTTAATAAAGTAGTGGTATTTTCGGTACTAATATTGAGTCGTACTTACGAAGTTAAATTAAGTGGGTAGGTGTGATTTTTTGCGCACTCGTTATTAGCAGCAGGTTCGGCGATGTAACAGCCGAGCGCAGCCGATGTGGAGCCGAACGTGTCTTGCGGCCGATATGTGACGTACGAGGTTGTTCGTCGGATTGAATGCGGTGACAGGGTGACTCATGCGTTTCGCCGTTTTTAAAGAAATACGGGATTGTTGTTCACTAAAAACTGTGTTTATTCCTCGAATACTTGTTCAGTTCACGATCCGAAACGTACACTGTATTGTCTGCACTATTAGGTACACAATGGTAAATGATTTTTGACTACAGGTTAACTTTTTCACGAATATTTCGATTTTATTATACGGAGCACCAAAAGTTACGTGTTGTCGCACGGACTGCCAGAGCGGGGGGAATTAAGGTGAAGTGAGCTAAAACTGGGCTGTCACTATACGATGCTAGGAATTGACAAGTCGCCACACGCTCACTTCACGGTAGGAGGGTTTTACAGAATAACACCGCTTAACGAACGATCGAATCCGAGATCCGCAGATGAACCAAAAATACCGACATAGCCCAGCGAGTCAGCAAGTTGAAGTGGCAGTGGGCAGGGCACATGACACGCAGAGCTGACGGCCAATGGAGCCGCAAAATTCTCGAATGGATACCACGCACCGGCAAGCGCAGCGTAGGACGTCCACCCACAAGGTGGATGGACGACCTGATTAAGACCGCAGGCAGCCCGCTTCTAACCGTTTTTTTTGGAAATCATTGGGAGAGGCCTATGTCTAGCAGTGGGCGTCCTGCAGCCTATACGATGGCGATGATGACAAAAAAAAAATAGATAATTCCGTTCAACCGTTTAAGCATACAAACATCCATCCATTCATCATCACAAACTTTCGAGTTTATAAAAGTTGTACAACAGGTACATGGTAAGATTAAGATAAGATTCTATAAAAAACATACATACATACATAAACTCACGCGTTTTTCCCATGGGGGTAGGCAGAAACCACAGAACGCCACCTGCTACGATCCTTACATACTTTCGCCTCGTCCACGTTCATACATCTGGTCATACAAGCACGCCGGTTACGAGTACTGCACACCCGACCTTTCTGAAGAACCTCACCAATAAGGTCGCCTTTCACTCATCCTCTCAAATTCTTTAAAAAACTTATGAATATAAAATAAACGCAAATGAAACAAATGTACGTACTCCATGAGATCCTTGCGTATGAGTCTGGGCACTTGTGGTCGGAACTCGTCGTCGGCGGTGGGCGCCTCCTGCCCGTCGCCGCAGTACATCATGTAGTCCATCAGGTGCCGGATGTGGTTGATCTAATCAACCAACAATATCTTCATTTGTAAAGTATACAGGGTTGGATATTTGAGACGGGTCACTAAGGGCAACTACCTAAACCGGTTCTGCACAAAATATATGAAAAAAGATTTTGGAGATTTCTGTAATTTACTAGGGAAGAAACAGCCGCAAAATAAAAAAAAACGACGGGTTGCACTCCGGGAGTGCCGGCAGAAGTGGAAACATAAATAATAACGTTGTGCATTTTTGGTATTTTCGAATGGTTAGGGAATAATTTTGCACGAATTGCTTTAATTATCAGCATAAAAGTACTATCATTTATGTGGTAGAATACAATATTTATTTATTGCGCTATCGTACACAAACATGACAATTCGCGTCAGGACACGTGACCTAATTGAAAATCTTACGAATTTTCGGTCAGGTCACGTGTCCTGACGCGAGTTTAATATTTTTTACCCATTACAAAAAAAAGTGTACAACGCCGCTAAAGAAGTTTTCACTTCAAAAGTTGGTTGAAAAAAAGTTTTGTCAGAGAAAGCATATTACAAGCACTAACGAATTATTGACTGATAAACTAACATAACCCGGACTTTAAGAAACATTTGGATTACACTCATTATTATTAGTTACCTTCGATTATGATTCCAGCAAACAAACAAGTGTAACAAACTTTGACTTGTATAATTATTATAATTTTTTCACTTTTGTATCAAATTTATATTTGACTATAACTATTCATGTAACAAACCAATTTTGACACACTTTTTTTTTTTTTTTTTTTTTTTTATAGACGGGAAATCATCAAATAACTTCCCCCGCCCCTTAGTGTCAGACTTTTACTGACTAAAACCCGTCTATGTTCCTTCATGTGCCCTTTGCGTTCCGGGGGCGCGGTATCTCTTTCGAACAACCCGCAGAATTTTGACACACTACTATTGATATTAAGTAATGTATGTATGAGTAAGAGACACTGTCACTCTATCTGTCTGTCTGTGTGAGTGTCGCTGAGGTAATTTGGATTTTATTAATCAGTTATATTTTGTACGCCATCAAGGTGAATGCTCCGACCAGCCCGCGAAATTTAAATTTTCTTACGTTTTTTGCAATTTTCAAGTCAGTATTAGGTTTAATGTTGATTAAAGTATGATTCGCGGGCGCAAGAAGTATGTATTTTCAAAATTATAACCATTAAAATCAGTGAAATGACTCCATGAGTCAAGCTTCATGTAAAATGTCAAGATTTCATGAAATCTTCAAAAACGTAAGAAAATTTTAATTTCGCGGGCTGAACGGAGCATTCACCTTAAGGCAAAACATGACAGTGACCCTATTGAACTTTTTATGTAACATTTTGTTATTTACTTTTACTGTACTCATACCTGAGTCGCGCCCGCCACGGCGCCTGCGAGTCTACGTGAAAAGACTATCAGCCTTACTTATAAAAATAACGCTAAATAATACTTAGCTACTTATCAATTGATTAACTCTCAAATCCTTGACTAAAAATCAATTATTTTTCACATAGCAACCACTTTCAACGGTGTCTCAGATCAAAAATCTTACCTATAAACGTTAATCAGCGTTGAGATGTTGCCTAAGTGACAGATTAAACAGCGGCGACCCGTTGTTTAAGTATAGTTCGGAAGTAAGATGGCGGGCTGCAATCAGCTGTGACGATGACATTTTTGGTCTATGGATTCTATTGTAAATTTTGACAATAATGCTCAATTGTTCGTTCGATTTCGTTCTTTAGTCGAATAATTTGGTCATGCTCTATGCTGACCGTCTAAGTGTTGGCAGATTAAAATAGTGTTTCATCGTTCAGTGAGTCACATAAGAGGTAGCTAAGTATGAATTAGCGTTATTTTTATAAGTAAGGCCCTATATCCCGTGGAAGTGTGGTGACGTCACGTAAAAGCAAAATGGTAGACAACTCACGAGTCCCACGTCATCGACGGTGAGGTCGGCGTCGATGTCGACGAGCAGGTCGTGCTCGGGGAAGTAGGGCACGCCGTCGTCCTCGCTGCCCAGCCCGCACAGCGCGCTCACGTACCGCGAGCCCGTGGCGTTGCGACGCAGCTCCGCACTGTTTGCATTGCAACTTACAGTTCGCGTCTAAAAACTTTGCCGCTCTGAAGTTAGGTTATATACCGAATATACATATAAAAAATTTTCAAAGATCGGTTAACCCGTTTCCGGCGAAGATGGCAACCAAGAATGTGACACAAGAATTAAATATGTATGTCGGAGATTGAAAACTTTTTACTACAGCGCCATCTGTTATTTAAAAATAGAACTGAGCGTGCAATGAGCGCATAAACGCTCTCTAGTGTGAACAAGGTACTAATGGAATTAGTATCTGGGCCGGAGTCGGTGGCACGGTGCTGTCATATTGTTTGAAAAAAAACGGTGCTAGACTGCAGGAAGACGGGCTGATGTCAACCGAACCTACCAGTTCACTCTGAGAGTGGTGTTTTTATATTGTGTAAAGCTATGTGACTAAAGTGAAACCATTGTAAACCAACTAAACCATAAAACATTGAAGATACGTTACGATATCCTACATAAAGATTATACTCACACTGGACAGTAGAGCAGTGCTATGATGGCGGGCAGCCCGGGGATGTTGGGCATCATCGTGGTGTGGCGCAGAGTGAGCTGCGTCACGGCTTCGTTGCAGCCCACGTCGGCTGCGACCAACATTCTAAGGAGAAAACACACTTATTTTATAAAGTACTAAATAGAAAACACAGCCGTGTATGAGATGAAGAGGCCGGGGCTATACAATACTGATAGCATTCTTTTTTTCGTAAAGGAAAAAGGTTGACGTTGAAAGGTCAGAATGTGGCCCCAGGAAATAAAATAAAATTCTGATCGTATTTTTTTATGTCATTGGATGTCAACCAAGCCGACGGCCCACCTGATGTTAAAATCGGCCCGATAATCGGTCAAGAAATCGGTCGGTGGCGGAGGCTGTGTGGTCACCGCTATTATAGACATCTGCAATACCAGAGGCCTTGCAAATGCGTTGCCATCCCAGAAACAAAGTTGAAATGTCCCATGTACCTGTTATTACACCGGCACCCATATCCTTCAAATTGGAATACAGCAACACTGCTTTGCGGCAGAAATAAATATGGTGGTAGTACTAGTATGGAGGAGAATGCGGCAAGACTCTCATACTTATTCTTTAAAATAAATTATTTGCATTCTCGTCAAATTCAAGGAGTTAACTATGCTCGTGATTCTTGACACGAATCAATAATAAAATAAATTTGTTTTAAAATTTATATTTTTTGACGTGATTTTCCAATTTGAACTAGCCATCTCGCCAGAGGGTTTAGGCGCTATGCACGCATTGATATAGCCGCGCGACAACTCTGCCTACCGCATACACAACTGGGCGATGCTGATTTTTGCAAGAGGAGTATTCTGGAATACTGTTTTTTGATAGTTGGAACTAAAAAAACAAGCATGTATTAAATATTGGTCAGGTATCGTAATTATATTTGATTACTTCTTTTTTTCTATGACAAGCTCCTAAAATTTGACGAGGATGTACAGCTTGTATATTTCATTCCCCTTTTTACATAGAACCGAACTTACCACAAATTAATTTATAAATGCGAAAGTTTGTGAGGATGTTTGTTACTCTTTCACGCTGAAACGGCTGAACGGATCTGGATGAAATTTGACACGGAGGTAGATTGTAGTGTGGAATAACACATAGGATACTTTATATCCCCAAAAAATGTACGGTTGCCATCCCAGTGCATGTATATTTCCATCTCAGTTTTACACAGGAATCTTACCTCAAATATTTCTCTTGTGGGTCAGTATCCAGTAGCACGGAGTTGACGGAGTTCCATTCAATAATTACCGGTTTGTCGCGACTGCCATCCATCATGGCATGTGTGGTCGTCTCCAAGGGACTGTAAGAAACCAACAATAAACTGCCATGCAGGCCCTAAAACGCAGTAAAAAGTTTTTTGTAGATCACCGTGTTCTTATAACGTGTTCATTAAAGTTCAATATTCAACAAAAAAAATACAAAAAACCTTTTACTGCGTTTTAGGGTCTGCACGGCAGTATTGACCAATCAAAGCATGCCGCAGTTTGCGCGCGTTTTACAATTGGGTAATCAATAATCAATTGACGTACTTTTTATGACCTGTTAAAACGCGATTATTCCCCCATAGATTTTGTACGGCAAAAGACAACTCTGACGTCACTTATGTGCCACTCTGTTTTTGTACTAAATTGATTATCTATTAATTACTTTCAAAAAGATTAACATTTTGACCGCCACTGACATGTATAGACGACAAACCAAAATGTGCCTAGCACACCACGGTCACGGTCCCATGACAGAATTTTATACATAAATAAAACTCATAAAACAACATCGATTTAATTCCGAACTCACTACTATTTTGTAAGTATTAAAGGATGAATTCGTAGCTTGACGCTGAGGGCACGCTTTTAATTTTACAGCTGATCGAAAATTTATCTAGTTTTCAAAGCTAAAATAAAAAGAATCTTTCGAGAAGTTATATCTTGGATTTTTTGGGCCTTATTGTCTAATAACCAATGTGTCGCATCATTTTTTAAAAAAATCGGCATTTACCTGAACGGTCCTTTGAGACAGACATCCGAATCGCAATCCTTGGCACTGGGCGGTTCAATCTCTTTCAGTTGGTAGTAAGCCATTTCCATCTGCTCCCTGTTGTGGGCGCGTTTCTGAACCAAGTTCAAGTTTGTAGCGGTCTCTCTGATGTCGTGGTTTAACTGTGAAAGGTAACAACTATTTTAAACTTGCTGCATGCACTCAGGCTAAGAAAGTAGGTACTCATACTGCTCGCTTAAAAAAATATGGAAACAAATGAACTGTTCCTTACGATTGGATGGTATTTTTATTTATACTGGACGTATAAAAAAAATCTCTATATGAGAGTACTTTCACCCCGTAGAAGAATGTTTCATCCGAAAAGGCTGGCCAGTAAGGGTGATGACGAACGCTCGTTGTCTGTGCATTGCGTTGGAGCTGCGTCGACTGAACGACGTGCCACACATTAAAATGACGGAAGGCCACGCAAATCACAAGGACAGGAGAGGAGGAAGGGAGGAAGAGAGCTGGCGTTGAAACGACAGAGCGGCAGCGTAGTATTTAATAGCATATAGCACACGTGTGACTGTGTTAAAATTATTGCGTTGCGACAACGCAGCGTAGTCGCAACGCCCGTGTGGCATCACCCTTAGCAACGAACAGAAATGAAAGAAAAGAAAATCAAGTCTTTTTGTAATAGTAAACAATATAGGCTAAACAGAGACAGATAATATACATAAATAATATAAGCAAACGCACCTTAGACTCGTAGCTCTCTTCGCAGGGAATAGCGAAGCCGCGCTTGATGAGCTCTTCGTTCACGTTCAGCTTGCCGCCTTCCGCCAGCAGGTCGATGGCCACGACGCCGTGCACCACGGAGTATACCTACGAGCATAAGAGGTTACATAATCCGATAGGTATCTATTATGGTACTGAATAACCAGAGCTTTAGAAGATACTTTTTTATTATGTTTCGTGTTTAAATAACTATATTTTAAACTGATACATTACAATATCTTTATTTTACTCTAATTAAAAGAATAAACTGACACTAACTAACAAGAATGAACTGCCCTGTTGGCCTCGTGGTCGCAAGTGCGACTGCTGTGCAAAGGGTCCCGGGTTCGATTCCCAGGTCGAGCAAGTGTTATTGAGTTTTTCTATAAAATTCTCAGTAGCAGCTCGGAGTTTGGATTTGTGCCCGGTTAATGGCAATAGGCTCGCCCCCTATTACATGGGACCTAAAATATACCGGCGAACTGTGGGTGTACATTGGTACACCTCTGCCTAACCCTTCGGGGAATACAGGCGTGATGGTATATTTTTTTTTTATATTAAAAGAATAAAAAGATATGGTCAGGTGGCTACCTTAGCCAACAGACGGCCACGGCAGGCGAGCTGCGTGAAGCAGTGAGTAGCAGCGGGCGTGTAGTTGCAGTGCGGGTCCAGCAGCGGCGAGGGCGCGAGCGCGGCCAGGCGGCAGCGCATAGCTAGCGGCGGAGACGTGCGGCAGCGGCCCGCCGCCGGGAGAGACCGCACGTTGCACACGTGCACGCGACCCACCGTGCCGTAGTCGATGTACAGCACCTGCAGCATGTCACATGTAAACCTTTTCATGCTTTGGATTTGTGTATATGCTTACAGACACGATGTTTTTATAATAATTTATTTCATAAAATAAAAATAAATAAATAAATATTTTAGGTCCTGGGTTCAATTCAGTTTTAGGTGCTCGATTCCCGATTTCTATGAAATTCTCAGTAACAGTTCGGAGTTTGGATTCGTGCCCGGTTAATGGCAATAGGCTCGCCCCCTATTACATGGGACTTCGAAATATCGGCGAGCTGTGGGTATACATTGATACAACTCTGCCTAACCCTTCGGGGAATACAGGCGATTTGTGCCCGTAAAGCACAAATCCAAACTCCGAGCTGCTATTGAGAATTTCATATAATCGAACCCAAGACCTCTAGCGTAGCAGTCGCGCTTAGGACCACTAGGCTAACGAGGCAGTTTTTTTTTATAATTTTCGTATTTTTTTACAATATAATTACAATATCGCTGTCAGTTCAACAATAAAAACAAACAGCACAACGTACCTCAAGCATATCCTTAGGCAGCAGAGCCAGTACCCTGACGCGACAGACCTCGGTGGCGCCGGCGCCGGCGTAGGGCGCGGCGAGCGCGGCGCCGGGCGTGAGGCCGCCCGTGTGCGCCAGCAGCGGCGCCTGGTTCAGGCACGCCTGGATGTCGCGCAGCTCCGCCGTCGTGCTCTCGTCGTTGTACTGCACCCAGAACTTGCTCACGCTGGTCAACTGTGAAACAAAGTCACATCTGACTATGAATTCTGCTCATATCAAACATATAACTACAGAAAATACACTAACAAGTTTGTTAGTGTATTTTCTGTAAACTAATTAGGTTTAGTGGCAGCAGAAGATGCATAAAAAAAAACAATTTCATCTGATGAATTTTACTGTTAAAAGATAAAAGGTATTTTACAATTGTATTCTATTCCTAGCTATAATTAATATTGTATTGCTAATTAGGTGACGAATTACAACCACGTGTTAGTAAGAGGCATTGCAAGGCCGGTGTTATCAGACATTGAAATATGATGAAAATAGAAAATCAATTAAAATAATATTATAGTACAGTTGCATGTAACTTGGCAAGTTTTGACATAGTGAGGGTATGTCCGCTCATGTACCGTTTAGTAAAAAAAATAAAAAAAATGCGCATCTACCGCCTATTGCCAAGTTACATGCCGGCTACTGTAGTATCGCATATCAGAGTATATAAATTATTTATAATGATGAATGAAAGGATTTTCCTGGATACTAAAGTAGCAGATTAATCATCCGAAAATGAAATGTTAACAAAATAAAAAGAGTGACAATTGATATTCAATAAGAATACTACTTTTGCTTACTTGCGATATTCTGAGAGGAAAATGTGTATCATCGATTTCAGGCAGCCGGGGTACCAATCTCTCCAGATCCAACGACATTTTTTCCTCTGAGAACGTCTCGGCCAGTTCGAGCGCCTTTGGTAATCTGTGGAACGGATAATATGATAAATTTTTGCACTTTCTAAATACATAAACTCACGCCTTTTTCCTTTGGGGGTAGGCAGAAACCACGGATCGCCTCCTGCTACGATACTTACATACTCCTTTCGCCTCGTCCTCGTTCATACATCTGGTCATACAAGCACGCCGGTTACGAGTACTGCGCACCCGACCTATCTGAAGAACCTTACCAATAAGGTCAAGGTAGGCTCTTCTAGGGTGTCCCCTTCCGGCGTTGCCACAAAAATTAAAGTAAAGTAAATTCCTTTTGATAGTCGCCTTTCACTCATTCTCTCAACATGACCGAACTATCTAAGCACTCTTTCTAATCTTTGTCATTACATCATTTAATTATTATTAGGAGAAATACTTACGGCAGTAATGGTATTCTTATTTCTATGCGCAGTTGTCTTGCTTTGACGGCCTTATACACTGGAAGTACTACTTGACCGGGTATCGTTGGGTCCTGTAATCCGCATTAAATTATAAATGCAAAAATAATTGTGTGTGTTTGTTACCTCATCACAATAAAATTACTGAATCGATTGTAATTAAATTCGATATAGAGGTAGCTTGGTACCTGGAGAATGGTATAGGCTTTCTTTTAAGGATAGGAAAAGAGAGTGTCAGACTCTTACTGACAAAACCCATCCGTGTTCCTCCAAAAACTAATAAATAAATATAAGTAGTGTGTATAAATTCTTGAAATAAAGCTAATTAGGTATTTTAAAAAGACACTTACTCCGCTATTTTGTTTGCCATTCTTTGCATCCACGCCGTCGTTAAATGTCAAATAGACTTTCCTGAATGGAGAAATTAAATCTGAATTGATACTTATTCTACAAACAAACAGACAGATTTTCTTTCATTTTTTTTATTTACTGAATCGTGTTTTTATTATATAATCTACTTCTTTAATACTACGGCACACATACATTGAGGTACATTTATGAGTACTGTTTACTAGTTATATTTTCAGTTAAGCCTTTGGTTAATGCTCATGTCATGTTCTATACGCATGAACTTTTCTCTTGAATCATAATTATCTTTCCAGGTAATGGGGGCGAGTCTATTGCAATTAACCGGGTACAAACCATACAACAACATGACGGGACGTCACCGTGTTGTTTGACAACAATTTTAATAAAAATCTACTTTACTGTTATTCACATCTGCTTACCATTTCTAGGCTTTTTTTTTATTTTTTATAGACGGCAATTCATCAAATAACTTCCCCCGCCCTGGGCGGGCCGGGAGGGGAGGGAGTGTCAGACTTTTACTGACTAAAACCCGTCTATGTTCCTTCATGTGCCCTTTGCGTTCCGGGGGCGCGGTATCTCTTTCGAACAACCCGCAGCCCCGGCAGGCATCGGCCCTCAGTGACCCCTTCCAAGTTTGCTGACATCTCTTTGAGGCGCGCGTGGAACACGAACGCGCCGTCGACACGGTACCATTTCTAGGCTTAAAGGTGAGTTATTATATACCTGCTGTTAGTATCGAAGGTGACGCGCGGCTCGTCGGAGATTTGTTTGAAGACTGCCTTCTTGATGGCCGAGGCGTACACTTCGCCCGGCTGATTTTCCGGGAAGTTCTTTAAATATACCTATAAAATAATTGTTGGATAGTTTGTTGTCACACTACCATTGTCGTGTGTAGCTTTTAATATGACTAGTACGGTCAGCAACACAAGTCGATTAACAATGTTACTTTGAATATAATTTAAATAGACACGAAATAACACAATTGACTGCTATTTAGAATTTTAGACAATAGACTATGATCAGATGTATAAATATGGCCGAGGCATGTATGTATTAATTTTAGATCCATTTCGTATTTACTTTGATATTGTGCTCAATAATAAGGGCTTAAAAATCTGAACTGTCAATCTACTTTTGTTGCTGACCCTGCCGTTAAAAAGGTCATCAAAATATTAAAGTAGCAGCGGATACTACACCATTAAGTGTAAGAATTAAAGTTAATTTTCCGAAATCATATAAATATTAGAAACTAAATAGGGTATGCAGTGTAGAATAGAATAGAATATTCATTTATTTGCTCAGAATGTAAGTATTTATAATAAGGTGGTGTACTTACAGTATTCCTGGGGTCGAGTCCTCCGAGAGTGCGCACGGCGTCGCGCTCCCGGCCCTCGTCCTCCGACACTTGCACGAAGTATTGCGGGTAGAATGCGCCCGCTATTATTATCTGTGAACAAACAAAAGGTAAAAAAAGCTGGTTCACATTAGATCTTTTTTTTTACCGATGGATAATCATCAAATGACTTCCCCTCAATATGTTATGTCCGATCCAACAGAAATCGTGGCTGAACGTCCGGTAAATGTGTCTTCATTATATTTATCTGCTGTGTCCATAAAAACATTATTTCTTTCTAACAAAACTGTCCGTAACCACAATTGGGTAGTGTCCACCACTAACCAATAATTTCAAGTCACTACTTCTCTAAAAAAGCATTTTATTTTATCCATAAAAACCGATTAATTTTCAATTTATTGTAACATTAGATTTTTTCTTACTTCAAAATCAATAAATAGTCAATTGAGTAGGCCACGTAGTGACGTCACAGCGTGCTATTGCCATACAAAATCTATGGGAGAATCGCGTTTTGACAGTTCATAAAAAGTATGTCAATTGATGGTGGTGGACGCTACAAAATAACACACCTTATAGAGCAGCGCGAGCTCGTGCTTGTTCCAGGGCGAGTTCCCGTTGGGCGGGTCGATGCCGGCGGTGGTGAGCCTCTTGCGCATGTCGCGCACGAGCTCGTCCAGCTCGCGCAGCGCCCGCGCCTGCACGTAGAAGCGCCGCGCCCACTGGGCCTCCGACTGGCCCGACGCGCGGAAGTATTGCTGCTGACGGAGGTGGCTCCATACCTGGTTCAAAACATCACGTACTATATAAAAGGCTACCTCAGGATGGATTTTTAAGACAGATCACTATAGGCAGGCACCCTAACAGCCCTTTCACACGGCATTCCAGTTTTGCAGGATCGGCTTTTTACGGTATCCTGCTAAACTGGACGCTATGTTCACATGGCAGTTCAGTTTTGCAGGATTCAGTAAAAAGCTGGTCCCGCAAAACTAGACTGCCGTGTGAACACTGCTATTGAAATATATGTGTGATTAAACGGGATCCCGCTTTTTACTGGACTTCGGATCCAGTTTCTAGTGACAAAACCGAACGGCACAATTCGACGGGATCGGTTTTTTGCAGGATCCCGCATGCGGGATGCTCGTGTGAACGCTAGCATATAAACACATTCGCCATCAAATGGGATCCTGCAGAAAACGGGATCCTGTTAAAAACTGGACTG
Organism: Caradrina clavipalpis; assembly: GCA_932526535.1. Classification (NCBI taxonomy): domain Eukaryota; kingdom Metazoa; phylum Arthropoda; class Insecta; order Lepidoptera; family Noctuidae; genus Caradrina; species Caradrina clavipalpis. The sequence continues at coordinate 8,280,143 of OW052107.1, read as the reverse complement.
CCGTGTGAAAGGGCTGTAACTGTTACAGTTACGGGAAAATATTCTTAGGAGACCATCCATTACTTTTTGAGATATTCTGAACTGCATTCACTTTTTTTAGGAAAAAATGTAGTCAGTGAAAAAATGGTAAGATACGATAAACAGGGAGACGAAATGGGATCATCAGTGCTTAAATAAAAATTTGTCAACCGTATAAATTAACCGCGTGTATCTGTTAACTTTTTCCAAACGTAAACAGAGTATTTGTTTCAAGTCAATGTTTGACATTGACACATTGGCATTCACAATAGCTTACCTTATAAACGTTAAGGAAGGCAATGCAGTCACTGGTAGAACCGTCCGCCCACGTCAGCTTAGAGTTGTACGCGTTCAATCGTTCGCGGAAAGGACTGTTGAATATATTCTTCACTGACATTGCAGACGCTGCAAGGAAAGTTAGAGTGAAAAGGCTTCTTCTGGGTAAGCTCACTCCATCATAGACTTTATTAATGTGACTAAGACTAGAGTCAAGAGACAACCCGCCTCGATATTTTTATTTTTTATAACGATAGGCCGTTGTAGCTGTATTCTCTTTACTTGTTTTAACTTTATACTAACTTTATAAAGAGGTTAAGTTTGTAGGGGGTAATCTCTGAATATATTGAACCGATTTTGAAAATTCCTATAGAAAGCCACGTTATCTGTGAGTGTCATAGGCTATATAACATTGCGCTACGACTCACGGGTGCGGAGCATTGACCAAAGAAATAACTTATGACGGGCGAAATAAGCCACACGGTATTTTATATTTTCTGGCTCCCTTGGCCTCGTGGTCGCAAGCGCGACTGATGAGCGTGGGGTCCTGGATTTGATTCCCAGGTCGAGCAAAAAGTGTTATTAGCACAGCAGCTAATAACAATAAATAGTGTTATTAGTTTAGCAGTCGCGCTTAGGACCACTAGGCTAACCAGGCAGTTAATTTTATTAGTTGGAAAATCATGGGCGACTAGCTTCTGCCCGCGACTTCGTCCGCTTCAAATTCGATATATCACCCAACGGGAACCGTACATTTTTCCAGGATAAAAAGTATCCTATGTGTTATTCCACATTACAAAATATCTCAGTGCCAAAGGAGATTGGGCACGAATAGATTCACTTTTTGACGCGTATGGCCATTTGAGTTAATGTATAATTCATAATATTATTTTTATTGATTTTTTACTTAAATTCATTGAAATCATTTGTGGAGTTTCTATTTTCATTTTATTTAGTATTTAATAATTTAATACAATAAATACGTCATTCCTTCCAAAATAGTGAAGCGACTCCTTTTTCAATTATAATCGATCGATTAAACACTAACATAAATCATAGGACAACAAAAAATCTACATTCGCAACTAAAAAGTATTAAGAGTTGTCATTATTATTATTCTTTAATTATGGTACTATTTCTTTCGTTAAAAAACAATTTCTAGGCAAAAATAAAACAATTAAGATATAATCGATAATGTTATGATGCCCCTTAGTCTATTGTTGTGGCACAACACTATTCGATGATATGTCAAATGTCAAACAAAATCGTGTTTTCTGTTTTGTTTACTTACCGTGTCATCTGCGGGTTAAGGCGAGAATATTGTTTTTAGCTTTTATCTGCTAATAAATATAAATTCGTGTCGAGTTGAGTTTTAGGATTCCTCCACCGTGGACGAATCCTAAAACTCAACTCGATGTAGTAGATAGACGTGGAGGCTCCACGTCTATCTACTACATCGAGCAATTTGACTCTTTTTGTGCGTGTGCTGCGAAGTGAATTGTTAGAACGTTTTTACGTCCACGGTGATTTGTTCTAGACTTAAAGCATGTCGCGCTGTGTGAATTGTTCTCTTTTATTAGCACACCCGCTGCCTAGACGCCAAATCAGAGAGGCAACGGATTCCATGGTCAATATTTTACGTACATGGATTTTTCAAAAACCCCACAATATTTAATTTTGAATTTAACCTTGTTTTAAAGTATGACACTACCCCTTATTTGTGTCCAATTTTCACTACTATACTGTGTAAAAAGTTGCGCAACCAAGTGCCATAGTAAGTTGCTCAATCTCCTTTCATCCAGATCCGTTTAGAACTTTCGCATTTATAATATTAGTAGGATTTAACACAAGCACTCACCCATAATGATAGCTTCGTCCAAGCAGCCGTGTATGTACCCCAACATGATCAGCTTGGCGAGGCGGACGTTGACGGGCAGCCGGGAGGCGACGCGGCCCAGGTACGTGATATCACCGTCCATGGCGCTATACTCATCGTCTACTGTCTTCTTTAGAGCTCCAATCTGAACGGGAAATTATCAAATACAGCGATAAAGAGCTTTAAGTATTTTCAAGTCCAAAATCTTGAAGATGAATAGAATAATATCACAGATTAAACAAGTACAGATACTTCACTCTATAGAGAAAACCCAACACTTAACGCTATAATTACCTACAAAACGTTCGTGCGTGAGAGAGAGAGAGATAGCAATAACGCGCGTCATACAACACAGCGCTAGGGCTATCTATGCTGAGAAATGATTACACAAAAGAATGGGTGACTATAAGGTATTATTGTATGTACTGAAATATGTATTTTCTGTACACTACAAATTGCATTGCGAGGTTTAGACATTATTGAAGGCGCGAGTATCGTTTATTTTGTTGCGGTAGGTATAGTACACTCAAGCGAGCGCGTGACAGCCGACTGGATTCGTTGCGCCCGGGCGCAGGTGAGCCGTAGGCACTTAAGAGTAACCTTGAACGAGTGACGGAGGCCTGATAACATGCTGATTTTAATCAAAATTGATATGTTTTTTGTATATGCTAGACTAGCTTCTGTCCGCTGATTCCAACCCACGTGTTCATTCAAAACATACGGATGTCTGGGATCGCATGGGAAGAAGAACTTCCTCCGTCTTCTTTTTCTTCTCCTATCGTTGATACATTTGTAACTATTTATACTACTCGGGCCCAATAGGTAGCGCCGATTAATTTTAGAACTTTTGCGTTTATTTTGTGACAACCAGGGATGATAATTATGATTTAAGCCGCGATTAAAATCAAGTGATTTTTTTTAAAAAATCGATGATTTAAATCAGTACTTTTTTACTGCAACCAAAACTGTCAAGGGACGTCCCATACGGAACTATGGGCACACATACGTGTGCATCGTTAATATGCCTATACCATTATACGGTTCGGGGGTTCCTCGAAATTTAAACACGCGTCTGGAACCTCTCTTTTTATTCGAATCGTCTTTTTTTATTTTAATTATTCTTTTTTGCTAAATATTACAAAATGGAAGTGGTTTATTTTAATTTTATTTTATTTAGAAGAATATATTATGTTTGTTGATTTTATTTAATGTCATTTTTTATAAATTTATTTCAATATTTTTGTTAAATAGGCAAATAAATATGCTACTTCGTTTTATTAATAAAATAATGACTTAATAAAGGAACTAATATGTTGATTTAACAAAAAATATGTTGTTTTTTTAATAAATAACTGTCTTTTATAGGGAAAACGATTCGATATTTAAAAAAATCAAAAAAATCTGAATAAAATAAAATAAATCCGATTTAAATCAAATTAATCTGATTTATTTGATTTTTTTATAAAAATCATGATTTTTATCAACCCTGGTGACAACTAAAATTTTTTCATTCTTCTACTTTCTATAAGGGTCAGTTCATACCGAGACACGACGCGACTCAACGCGCGGAATGTGTATCTTTACGTGAAGTAAATAAAGTTATATTTTATGTAGCTCTATTAAAAGGTACATACAGCGTCGCATCCCATGTCGGTGTGAACCGACTCTTAAGTCTCAGTTTTTCATATGCCATATAGTTAGCCATTGTTTTTTTTTTTGTTGCAGCATCATCGGTGCGTTGCGGAAGAATGCTCAGAGCGATACCCGTGCCCTGGCCACCGTGGAGTCCCGTCCCCCCAACGATATACCCACGCCAAAAAAAAAAGCATGATGGTGTTCATAGGCTATAGTAGCGGCTATAAATAAGATCAATTAAAATTATAGTTTACCTCTTTGAGCACAAGTATCGTGCGATGTATGTTGCCGAGATCGGGCGGGTCCATGGCCAGAGCCAGCACGTCGCTGGGCTGCCCCATGTCCATCATCTTGGCTAGAAGCACCAGTCTATCCAAGGGACACCGCTTTATCTCCGGTGTGGATGCTTGGTGTAGGCTTTTCTGTGGGCAAAGGTTTGATTAGTTTACTCGCGTCTGCCCGCGTGGTTTTTTTATGCCACCATCACGCACGGCTGTATTAGCCGAAGGGTTACGCAGAGGTGAACCAAAGCAAAGTAACCACTGAAAAATAACCCGCTGTTTTCCGCAGTCGAGATTGCCCAGCTGCACTATACACCACCAGTTCACCGGTTTATTTAGGTCCCGGGCAAAAATCCTAACTCCGAGTCACTGAGAATTTCACAGAAAAGCCCAATAACACTTTTTACTAGTAGTAGCTTAGCAGTCGTGCTTAGGACCACTAGGATAACGAGGCAGTTTAATTTATTAATTAAATACTAGCTTCTGCTCGCGACTTCGTTCGCGTCAAATTTCATTAGCTGTCCCACGGGAACCGTACATTTTTCCGGGATAAAAAGTATCACATAAAAAGTATAACATCCATCCATCCGTCCGTCCGTGCTTCCGTCCGTCCGTCCGTTCGTCCGTCCATCCATCCATCCATCCATCCATCCATCCATCAATCCATCCATCAATCCATCCATCCATCCATCCATCCATCCATCCATCCATCCATCCATCCATCCATCCATCCATCCATCAATCAATCCATCCATCAATCCATCCATCCATCCCACAAATATTGTTAGTTTCATTTCATATATCATTGATATTAACTTCACTAGATTGGGGTACTCACGTAAAAGCTCTGAGTAACAAGCCGGTACACCCGCCCGTCCCGCACTCTGCCGGCGCGGCCCGCCCGTTGCTCACAGTTGGTCTTAGCTGCCCACGACAGTCGCAGCGAGGTGAAGCTGGTGTCAGGGTCGGCCACCATCACCTTCATCAGGCAGTAGTCGATCACTAGAGGAAAAGATTATTATTCATTTAAGTGATTTATAAACAAAAAAATCAAAATACCGGCGAACTGTGGGTGTACATTGGTACACCTCTGCCTAACCCGTCGGGGAATACAGGCGTGATGGTATATTTATATATTTATTTAATTTATAAACTACTAGCGGGCCCGGCAGGCGTTGTCCTACCCTGAAAATCGGTACAAAAATCCAAGTCCAACCTACCCTACCAAACTGTACCTAACTATCTATCTACCTACCTACCTACCTACCCACCTACAAAAAAAAAAGTATCCTTTGTCTATCTCCTGGTTCTAAGCTACCTCCCCACCAATTTTTAGCCAAATCGGTCCAGCCGTTCTTGAGTTATAAATAGTGTAACTAACACGACTTTCTTTTATATATATTTCTTAATGTAAATGAAATGTAAATATGTGGAATCCGCTGCCTGCCTCTCTGTTCCCTGATAACCTAGGTATCTTCAAGGCACGAGTGAACCGGTTCATCCCAGGCAAGCGTGTTCCACCTTAGGCCGCAGCATAAGTATGCCCAGCAGTGGACATCGTTCGGATGATGATGACTTACTACTTACTTACGATCTACTAAATCGAGCTATCGCGTATTTTCATATTAAGTAGAATAGCATCAAAACATTGAAGAGTCATTAAAAAAATACGAGTTCAGAACACAAGACTGAAATAAAACTTCTTTAGCTCCATCCCGTAACTGGCTACGAGAGAAAAAGAGAAAGAAAATGTGCGCACGCACCTCTCTCTCTCTCTTGCCCCTACAGTAATATACGAAACGTAACCCTCTCTTTCTATCTTCACTAACTTATATATCCCTCTCACTTTCCGTTCGGCTCACCCAATCACACTTTTCGTAACGCCCGCCCTCGTCACACATTCACCAGCTTACTCCCTAAGTCAAGCGTACGTAAAGTAGTTTTACTTTAAAAAGGCTTTTCACAGTTTTGAAGCCTACTTACTGGCCAACAACATTCTTGTCTAGTTATCATACTATGTCAGTGATGTCCAAAATAAACTAACCATGTCAGAGGCCCTTGAGGCGGTTTAGAAACTCTGACACTAGGGTGTGGGGTCGTTAGACCTTACTGGCTACACGATAAAGAAGACTTACCATACTTAATGTCAGGCACCGTGATGGAGCTCTCAGCGATGTTGGTAGCCAGTATGATCTTCCTGTGTCCTGGCTGTACACGTTGAAACACTCGCGCCTGCTCGTCCGCGGTGATAGTCGAGTGGAGGGGCAGTACCATCCATTGGTATGATCGGCATTCTGCATCTGCTATCTTTTCACTACAATCATCAAATTATACGACATCAGGCATATATTCTACTATGATTTAATTGGTACACCTACCATATTAAAGTACTTAAAAAAGACCACAAAAAAAGAGACGAAAAAGTGTATACAATGCAGCTCCCACCGAAACGTCACAACACATTTTACAGTAGCAAATGCAATTCATAAAAAGTATGTCAATTGATGGTGGTGTCAACAACCCAATTTTCTTTATGTAAATTCGCTCAGACGACGTCCGGTTGATGGAAATCGTACATTAGCATACATACATAAACTCACACCTTTTTCCCATGGGGGTAGGCAGAAACCACAAAACGCCACCTGCTACGATCCTTACATACGACTAGCATACATATTTAACGTAAATAAAATACTTACCGCAAATCAAAGTCTGTCAGACAGGCATACAAGTCCTCGATCTCGTGCAGTCCTGGTAGGAATATGAGCACGGAGGGCAGGTCCGCTTCCTTGCGGTCTGTGATGTGGTCCTCTTGCTTGTCTATGTGCTCAAACGCATTCAACAGTTTTACCACCAGATGGTGCATTTCAGGAGCTATGCACGGTTCTGCGCCATGCGGTATAGATTTTTGTAGGACCTACAAGACAATTCATAGAATTAAAGGCTGGGTATATCAAGGCTGCTAAACCGGAGGACCGCGGGCCATGATGTGGCCCGCGGGTGGATTTTAAATGACCCGTGTAAGCAAGTTTTAAACATCTTGCTGACAAAGTGTTCCTTCCTCAAGTGTTTTTTTTTTTTGCACAAATGCCAAAAGTAACTATAATAGGAATCGTTAGGGGCCCGCCGAAAATTTGTGAATCGATGTTTTGGCCTGACTGTTAAAAAAGTTGAGCACCTTGGGCTATTTGGTTAATTTCTTTGACATTAGAAATGTCAGCGATTTCGTCTGCGTTCCTTGTTTCGCCCGCGTTATGTCTTTACTGCTTCGCTCCCGTGATTCTTAGTGAGATATTATACGTATAAATGCCTATGTTATTCAGGAATAATGTAGCTATCTATTGGTTAAAAATTGTTAAAATCGGTCCAGTAGTTTCAGCTTAAAAGCAATAACTTTGAAAATGCATAATATTTTTTTTATTATGGCAGTTTATTAAGTTTATATCATAACAAACGTGAGGCCAAAGGTTTAATAAAGACTTTTAGGATCATTCATGCATGGTTAACAAATAATTTAATTAAGGGTCAGTTCACACCAAAACGCGACGCGATAGAAATCAGAATACATTGCACCTTCTCACAAGAAATGTAAATCTTTTCGTGTAGTAAATAAAGTTATATTTTGAGTCGCCTTATGAATATGTGCGCGCAGCGTTGCATCGCGTCGCGTCTCTGTGTGAACTAACCCTAAAAAGTAATATAAAAAGCAAAAATCTAAGACTTACAGATCCAAATTTGTCTAGGTGATCCAAGTAAAACTCCTTCACAGAATACATAGACTTTTTCGAGTCGACATTGATACAAGACGACATCTGCAGGCCACGGGGCGTCGGTATCATGAAATAGTCCGCAAAGATTTTGCGATCAAATGTGGCTGACATGAGAACCACTTTGACACTCGGAGACACTGTGTACAGCAATCTTTTGACGATGAGAAGTAGGAAATCCATGTCCTGACCACGTTCATGTACTTCATCGAGTATCACATGTGTGTATTCATTCATTGTTTTTGTAGCAACTGTAAATAAATTAGTATTTATAATTAACTAGCTTCTGCCCGCGACTTCGACCGCGTAATTATTTTTATTTATTTTTTCAAATTCGGACGAAGTCGCGGCTGAACGGATCTGGATGAAATATGGCACTGAGATAGGTTATAGTCTGGAAAAGCACATAGGCTACTATTTATCCCAAAAAAATTTACGGTTCCCGTGGGATAATAATTATATTAATTTTGACGCGGCCGAAGTCGCGGGCAGAAAGCTAGTTTTTTATAATATGATTTTTTTGAGTTATCTTTTTCCAAATGGGTTCCAAAAGAATGGGGTGGGTCGATTTTTGTGCACGCAAGTGTATAAGTAGTAACACAATCAATACAAAAGTATTACATACCCAGTTTTTGTAGTAATATACCAGTTGTTACATAACTAATGCGAGTATCATTGGAAGTTTGAGCATCAAGTCCAACCTGAAAATATGATATTCTTATGATAGTCTAATTTAGTCAATGTGAAGTAGCTACCTATTTCACATTGACTAAATTAGACTTTTCCAGTCCCTACATAAAAGCTACTTTTCATTGGTTATTGCTCACATTCAGGATGCGGGAGATTTCTGTTTTTTTTCCACCAACCAATGAATTTCATTGGTAGTAAGGCCCCCTACGGAGAATAACCTGCAGTGGCGTGCGCAGAATTTTTAGACAGGGTAGGCAAAAAGGTACCTGGGCCAAAATACTTTTTGATGCCTAAAAACTGGTCCCACCGAAAGAATAATTAATTTTATGGGATATCAGTACAAAATTGCGCAAAAAGTATACTTATATCGAAATATAACATTATTTTCTAACGCAGAAAACAAGATTTGACCGGGAAAATATCTTATTTATCCTAAAATTGCAGTAACAACGTTGTAATTTTTGGTAACGCAGTCGTTCTTAGTACAAAATATTGCTGTCTTTGAGCACTGTGCCAAGATGTACTTAGCTATTTCTCCCAATATTTCCTAGGTGGCGTTAAATCTTAAATGTCCCTATGAAAATGTAACATTTAAACCTTATTACAACGCCAATAGATATTTTCTACATTAAATATTTCATGGAATAAAAAAATATTTTGTCTGTGTCCCCAACAAAGAACAAAATCGTAACTACCTTGCGTTGCTATATGAAAATAAACCTTAAAGTGAGTGTGTTACATTTTATTTCACTTTATTTGGTTCGACTTATTGTAACTATTAGAACGAATGATAGCAACTGCGCTGGGGGGAGACCGCTAGCCGGATCAGTGGCGTCACAGTCGTTGAGAGAGGTGCGTGTGTTTATTGCGTGGCCGCTGAGTTACCGCTGTCGAAAGGTACGTACTGACGATATTTACATTATTGTTATTTTAATACGCAGCTAGTCATGTTTTGTTTCTATCAGTGTTAGAATATTTTTATTTTGTTATTCTTTTTAGTGAATATTTACAACGAAGTCAAATATTTACAACTGCGTAACTGCTACACTGCGTTACTAGAAAAAAGTAACGCAGTTGTTGTAAAGGTAACGCAGTTGCGTTTTTTATTATTTTTGATGTTAGAAATATGTTATTAAGACCGAAATGCAAAAATACTCTTTTTTTCTTCACAGAAAGAAGCTTTTGCACTAAATGGCGTTAACGAACGCAGAAAAGCAACGTCGTTATAGGCTTAAATTGAAGTTGGACCCTATAAAAAAATGCTGAACCCAAAAAAAAAACATCTTGAAAGGTACCACGCAAATAAAAAACTTGTAAAAGATATGACAAAGCGTGAACACAGAAATATCAAGCGTAAATGGAAGACTGCGAACAAGAAACGACGAGAACGTCAAAAGTGTGCTCAACAAATTATGAACATTACACTGGCGTCCAGCTCACGGTCAGGAACTCCAGTTTCACCGAGATCTAGAGGCCGAAGACAAATACGAAGAGATCGCTCTGCAGTTTACAGAAAAAAACTGAAAATTTTCATTACGATGAAGCAATTAACGTATATGAAAAGTAGGACTGAATTATTTGTATTTAATTTGCTAAGTTTGTTGTTTTTGAAGTTATTTGAGTTACTTGATACTATATCACGTCATAAGAAGTAAAATTTTGTTTTGTTTTATCATTATAACAGATCTCTATAGAAAGTACAAAGTATAGTATGTAAGAAAATACTACTGTGTTACTAAGCTTACTACTGCGTTACTTTTGTGTCCCTTTGATTATTGTAGTAATTTCAGTAATACATGGGCTTCTAGTAATCTTAAATGCCTGAACCTCTTACGTACGTATTATTTATTAAGAGTGGAAGGTTATGCCATTAGGTGGTATTAAATATAAGTTGTTTTTTGTTATTAATAGGAAAGTTTATGTTTTAAAATGACACTTTGGTAACGCAGTAATCTTAATTATTAAGAATACTCCATGAAACTGATTATTTCTGTGATTTAACTTACTAAGAGCTAAATGTAAGCGTTACAGTTTAAAACTAACATATTGAAAAGTCTGATTGTGCAATTTTAATTAAAAAAGTTAATTTTGTAAAAAAGTAACGCTGTTGTTTAATTTCTTGACACCTTGTTAGATTAGTTGCCTGAAATATAATAAACTCATTAAAACTATCGCTGCAGAGGTATGTATATTATAAATCGAACTATAACTAATCTATATTTACCTAAAAAAACAAAGAAATTTAATATTATATTTTTATTTTTTATCGAAATTTGTATGCTCGGATTAGGCATTAAAAAGTATTTTGGCCCACCTACCAAAAACACCTACTACATGTTCGTTTTGGTTCGTCGCCTTGTCGATTAAATAATGATGTATATGATTTGCTACCTCAAATATTTATAGATTGGCTGATATTAATGATCTACTTATACATATACATATTTTATAGGGTAGGCAATGTCTATTTGTCTGTATGAACCGCACGCCACTGATAACCTGCATGCAATTTTTTAACCAAGATATAGGATAGCCTACTTTCATCAGTCAATATCCCGTATTAGGGAATTCCCTTGCTGTATACGTATATGTATACTTTACCTGATATCCAACTATTCCACCGACATCCCAACCTCTTTCCTGAGCAACTCTTTTAGCAATAGATATCGCAGCAATTCTTCTTGGTTGTGTCACAACTATCTTACATGCTCTGCGAGCCTGGTAACTGTCATCCAGGATCCATTGAGGGACTTGAGTTGTTTTACCACATCCAGTTGGTCCTTCCACTATCACTACTGGGAAACCATGGATTCGGTCCAAAATCTGATGAGCAAAAATTGGGAAATACATAACACAATTTAATTGCAACATCTTTCTGCAAACATATAATATTATCATTATTTTTTTCGAAAATAGGTTGGTATGGGTATGTTGCTTTTCAAGTATGTACACTTATAAATATTTTCTCTAAATTGGAAGAAACCAAATTCATTTAACTGTGTAGTTCCACTAAGCATTACACCTTATAATGCTAAGCAAATGTCGACATGTTAGTGTCTTGTTTCTGAGTCAATTCTAATTCCCGGCACAAGCCATGTCAAGTTACGTTGTTCCTAAAGTTGGAAGAAATTTTATAAAATAAATTCATAGTACCGTCCAAGGTTTTAATACAGGTGAAAAAAATGGCAAGTTTACCTCTTGTCTATATTCATTGATGGCCAAGTTCTTGGTGTCCTCTTTCTTTACGAATGAGTACTTAGAGTATACTTCGGTTGCAGCTGCCTCTGTCAGCTCTTCAAGGTTGTTTTCAGATGCACCCCAAGAAGTCAAGCGCTCCAGAGAGTCCAAACCTCCTGACATACTCTCAAAAGTTTCCCGATTCAATTCATTCTGTATACAATGCACATATTTTATTCGTTGATTCGTTCACAAAGCCGTTTGTAAAGAGCCTACCTAAAAATTGTTTAAGACAATGTTTCTGTGTATTAGGTATTATGGGTATAATTCCTCAAATAAACTGGCTATTTGTTACTAAACTAGCTGTATTCCGTGGTTTGCCCCACGTTAAGTTTTTTGGTAAATGCTCAGTTCCTGTGAGTGGCAGCGTGATATTACATAGCCCATAACCTTCTCCGATAAACGGTATTTATACAGCAAAAGGATAATTTTAATTGGATCAGATGATCCTCAGATTTGCGCGTTTAAACAAACAAAACTCTTCAGCTTTTTATTTTTATAAATAAATGAATTTTACCCGCAAATACAGTTCAGTTTCTCTTTCCTTAACATCGCGCGCATAATCGGTGCCGCTGTCCAGCATCACAGAATGACGGTGGGCCTCCCTTCTGCTCAAATTACTGTTTTCATCATCTTTAACGATTCGATGGCCTCCTGTTAACGGGCCCCGTATTTTGGTAACTTGCGAACTTGATGGATTCAAGTAAAATTTTCGTAATTCATCCATGTTTGAAAAACTTTCGAAGAACTTAAATGCTTAAGTAATGTTGAAGACAAATATCTTCAGTATTTTTATCTGCTGTGCATCAAATTCAATTCAGATTATTTCAGAATTCAGAGAAATATGAAACTTGTTGAAACTTCTTCTTTCCTGCCAAACAGCCAAAGAGTAAAGTATTATTTATAGAGGGAACTTCCTGCCAAACAAAGTACCCGGCACCACAGACTAACGTCACAAATACGTCAAACCAAAACCAAATGACATATGTAAATAATGAGGTATACTTAGCGCATTTAACCTAAATTAAATGCTCTAAGGAGGTATATAATAATATAGTCAAAGCAAAATAATGACTACTTATCAGTGCCTTGCCAAGTTGCCAATGAGGAGGAGCACTAACTTTTTATCACGACAGAGGGCGCATAAGCAACTGTACCCTGTTTTGACATAACAGTTGTCAAATCGTATGGTTTTTTGCATTCAGTAAATATTATTATTTATTTTTTCCCTAATCTTGAGAAAGATGCCTCAGTGTAGTGCGTTAAATTGTAAAAATAGAGGAGTACATTTGTTTCCTAAGGATAATAAACGCAGAAAACAATGGGAATCGGCGTTACGTATTAAAAACTTTAAGGCAAGTAATACTGCACGCTTGTGTGCTGCGCATTTTACTGAAGACGATTATCATGGGAAAAGCAAGTATACAGGTGAGTCATCGCAGTGGTTCTACTTATAATATTCTACTATCAGTCAGTAATTGACGAACCTAAGTTCTTAATTCAATAAATATATTTCTTACATTATCTACTATCTTATGTATATAGAAAATAGCTTCTTTAAGATTTATTATTTGAATATAGGTACCTCCTTTTTAAAATAATCCTGTATGACCTCTCTTTTGATCATTGGTAGAGGAAAAATAAAAAATAAATATACCATCACGCCTGTATTCCCCGAAGGGTTAGGCAGAGGTGTACCAATGTACACCCACAGTTCGCCGGTATATTTAGGTCCCATGTAATAGGGGGCGAGCCTATTGCCATTAACCGGGCACAAATCCAAACTCCGAGCTGCTACTGCGAATTTCATAGAAAAACCCAATAACACTTTGCTCGACCTGGGAATCGAACCCGGGACCCCTTGCACAGCAGTCGCACTTGCGACCACTAGACCAACGGGGCAGTTAGTTAGTGGTAGAGGAGTATCTGCATTTATATCTATGAATGTGTTTGTAGGTGGACACTGGTACACGGAGTCCTCGTGGATGTCGCAATCGGCACCAAAATTTTGATTCCGGTCATATGATTCTAATCTACAAATAGAATAGGATAGTTAGTCCATAGAAACAAAAAAAACCTTACAAATCAATTATAACCTCAACCATTTTAAGTCTTTACCTTTCAATCAAATCGGCCTTTTTACCGGCAGTTGTCGCATTCCTTTTACGTAACTCATCTTTAAGTTGAGGGACAGTCAGAAAAGAGTAGGTTTTAAATGAATTTAACTTAGAATATTAACGAAAAATCAATCACAATCTTGTCTTGACAAGTAAACACGGTACAGTTGCTCCTGGCGCCATCTATACTCAGTTTTGCCTGTGGCTCCTCATTGCCATACGCCACAGCCAGTGACAGCTAGATGGAGTAATTTACGGAGACGCTAGCGAGTTTTGGCTGTGCAAACTCATGGTAGAGGTACAGATGTCGCTACATAAACGTGTGGTCTAAAAAACTCAAATTGTACGGAATTTTCTACCAGTGAAACGTTTAACTTAAAATTCATCGTATTTAGACTCTTTACAATAAAAATATTAATTACGGACAAGGAAAAATAGCTGAACTAAAGATTGAGCTTAAACGCAGATGAGCAAAAGTCACTGGCACCCAAAAAAAACTTGTTGAAAGGTCATTTATGATGGTATTTCGTGCGAGGCTAAAACCTGCTTTGATTTTTCTTTCATTTCATGCCAACCGTCTTTGATAAAGCCCTTTGCTTTTTCTACGTGGCAAATTATTAGAAGTTGGTTCATTCCACGGAAAACTTGACTCTGTATCGTTTTAAAAATCAAAGTTACCCAAAGGGTAAAACGGGACCCTATTACTAAGACTTCACTGTCCGTCTGTCTGTCTGTCCGACCGTCTTTCACCAGGCTGTATCTCAAGAACCGTGATAGCTAGACAGCTGAAATTATCACAGATGATATATTTTTGTTGCCACTATAACAACAAATACTAAAAACCAGAATAAATTAGATAAAGAGGCACCCATACAACAAACGTATTTTTTTTTGCTTGTTTTGGATCGGTATTGATAACGGCAACAGGAAGACGCTTGAAATATTCACAGAATATTTAGTATAATATTTCACATTAAAATAAATTCAAATATTTAAGGGAGGTTCCCATTTCCCTTTTTTATAGATAATGGTACGGAACCCTTCATGCACGAGTCCGACTCGCACTTGGCCGGTTTTTCTAATACGGTAATTCATAATGATCCACCATGAAGTAACTTTTACAGATGAAGCTATTTTTGGTTAGACTAAAGGATCTGTAATTCAGCTACAATTCAGTTTTAAACTGGTTATATCTCATAAGGAGAATGTATGCCCTTCTGTTTAATTTGTTCACATGAGCGCTGCAAAAGTTGTGGCATTTAATAATTGAATATTCCTATACTTAGGTTCAATAGATTGAAATGAAAAAATAGTAGTAAACTACAAGACGCTCATTACAGTGTCGCCTAGTTTCGGACCACTGCTTTTACTAGAAATACGTGCGTGGGTAGTGTAGTATATAAACTATCATCTTTTTCATTGGATTTTTCTTTTGCCAGGACATTAAAAGTAGGTAACACCTTTTAGGGAAATCAGGTATTCAAAAAAACTTGATTGCACAAGCTTAGAAGGGGTAGTCGTGAACACAAAAAAAAAGACCTGATTAATTATATATTATTTATTTCATACCATATTTGGCATAACAAAAATATTCAGATCATTTATAGAAGATATTTAACAACTGATAACTCCATAATTATTACACATTTTTTTAATAATACTCATATTATGCATCTTGATTTATACATACATTGAACATGAATACAGGCAGACCTCATAATACTTATAGTATATTGTAAAGTGGAGCAAGTTTATCTGGTCCGGTGGATTTATTTGGAACTAACGAAATCACTATGAAAATTGACCAAATTTGTTCACCGACGGCGCCACCGTCACCAGTTCAGATGAGCTTTCTAAACTATAGTTATAGTAATATTGTATTAGATACGATAGATTTCACCAAGTTTTATATACGAATAAACGAAACGCTACGACTAGAAGTAAGCTACTAAACCAATTTTGTAATTTGTTAAGTTCATCAATAAAAATGTTCCAGTTATTTAGGTACCTGTTTTTCGAATTATTATGGCCTATACCTCTGTGGTCTGATAGAGGATTTTGGCACAACCATAATTATATTATATTATACATAGGTACATACTTATAACAAAGAAACATATTTTGGAATTTAGAAACATCACTTAAAAACATGTTCTTGCTAAAAAATAACCAATCATAATCCAGGACTTTTTGGAAGGACCTGACAGGAAAAACATAACAAATTAAAAACACATTTTCCATCTTAGGATAAGCAAGGTCATTAAAACTAAAGATTGATTGTTTTTAAGTAACGTCCCTAAGTGCGGCAGTCAGGATAGTCATAAAGGATCATTTTCATTGGTCGTTACAGCCCGCATTCGGGGTGCGGGAGATTTCTGTTCACGCATGCTATGAGGACCGCATGCTGTAATCGTTTTCATCAGTCGATAGGGCTCGTATGCGGTTTACGGGAGATTTCTGTTTTTTACACCAACTGATGAATGACATTGCTTGTTGAGCCGCGTGCGGGGAATACTTATATAACCCGTATTCGGGGATTCCCCGCATGCTGTATAATAACTGTGGTAATGACCGACGAAAATGAGCTTTTACGTCAATAAAATTGGAAAAATAATTAAAATACTTATTACAATTTCATATTTACATTTCGGGCTATTCGTGATTTAAAATGGACTTTTTCACTATGGATATTGTGAATTTGTGAATGACACCTTTTCAATAATGTCCTCTCGTTTGAAATAATTATAATTTATGTACAGGTATTGTCATGTTACATTTTGCGCTACAGGATAAGCATGACACACTGACGACTACTTATTTTTACAAAGCGATTAGAGGTCATCACATACTTATCAACCTGGTACCTGACGAGCATCGCCTCGGGGCTGACACATAGACATCCATTCGTTCACGCACGGCCCGCGAGTCAACATCTCATGACAACAAATTAGGTAGATGACACCATTAATCAATTGACGCACTTTTTATGAACTGTCAAACGCCATTCCTCTATAGATTTTGTATGACAATACTAAACTATGACGTCACTTTTTTATCAACTCTATTCACTAACTATTTATTGATTTTAAAGTAACTAAAAATCCATTTTAATACTTATTAAAAAATGCATCGGGTTTTCAGGGCAAAAATAAAGTCGTTTTTTTTGTGAAGTTGTGTCTTAGAATTATCGGTAAGTGGTGCCATCTACCCAATTGCATCAGCTTAGCAACGCGCGGTAACTGCGGTAAGCGGGTGGTCAGGTCACCGACGCGAGTGGGCCGCATGCGTTTATTGTAAGGCGATCCAGTGGTGTCATAGAGTTGAAAAGAGTGACTACATAATGTATGGAAGTTCATATAAAGAAATCTCAACCGCACGAGGCGAAGCAGTGATCGTCGGGTAGGTTGATAAGTAAGTGCCGACCTTAAGGTATTATACCGTATAATATAACCATACTGATGTTATTTTAATTATCCATAACTCAAGTACTAAGGACTAAGTTCCACATTTAATAATTTTGCATCGAAGATTTTTGTGGCGTACTAGTTGATACATGTTTTTTTCTTTTCTTTACTTCTTTTTCTGTAATATATGAATAAGCAAGACAATATTATAGATCATAGTCTTTGATATGTGTGTAGTAAAAGTAGGTTCGTAATACGGGAATACGTTGGCACAGTACGCCTAAGGATATGTCGTATTACGTTTTATACTCACTATCAGTTTGTAATTTCAATTCTAGTTTTTATCAGTGGGAAGCTTGGATAGGGCTTAAATTATCTACAGAAAGTAAGGAGCCTTTTAAGTAAAAATAAATAAACTTTAAAGCAAATACGCAATGTACTTTCTAAATAAGTTTCCCTTGAACCCATAGTATTCGTTAGTTTTGTTTAGTCAACTGTTCCATATACCCCATGGTTACAGGGGCGGACCGTAAATTTGTGGGGCCCTAAGCTACAATTACTTGGGGGGCCTACCTTTTTTATCAAAGTAAATTGCCATTTTGACAAAGTATAACTGTTTTCTATAATAATGCCTATAGTAAGTACCATTCTCATCAATGGACGCTGGGGCCCTTAATATACCAGGGGCCCTGGGTTGCAGCCCATACCTAGGTCCGCCCCTGCTTAGTTGTTAAAAAGAAAAGATATTGTGCCATCATCAGTTCACTTTATAAAAATATTCAATTTAAGGGCCTGTTTCGCTACCTTCACCAGAGTAACTTGCGTTTCTTTCTAAAGCTCGAAGTGTCATATTGCAGCCCGGTACTGTCATTAATTATGTACTGGACGAACGCAAAGTATGATATACTACACTAAAAACCAACAATTATAGCAGATACAATATCCTAAGTACTTACGTCTAATATTTGTGCTATTTAAAATAGTGTTTGATAAAAGTTTTGGAACGTGATTCATAGTATAACAGCCAATCAAATAATACAACAAGGTATTCTTAACTATGCGCCATAATATCTAGTTATATTTCAGTATGTCAATTGATTGGTGGTGTCAAATACCCATAGTATTTGACACCACCAATCAATTGACATACTTTTTATGTGCTGTCAAAACGCTATTCCCTTTAGACTTTGTATGGCAAATTAAACTGTGCCATCACATTTTTGCCAAATCAATTGATTAACTATTTATTGATTTCAAAGCAACTTTAAACTTAATTTTACTGTTAATTACGGCCTAAAATTGTGTTGTCTTGGAATAATTGATTAATGGTGTCAAATACGCAACTGGAAACAAATTGCAACAGTACTCAATCAAGATTAAAGTACTACACAGTAAAGGAAATTAATTAATGAGCACAGTCAACTATCATAAACAACATTGTTTCATGATAATGTACAGGAAACATTAAATATGTGTAAGCATACATATACATACATAGAGCTATACATTATGGACTGAGACAGGGTTGCCAGATATACGTTATTTTAATATGGCCAAAAATTTGGTAGCTTTTGTACCTAAAACTGGAAAAAAGGCCCGGCATTAAAGTTAGTAAGTTCCCATTATTTCTAAATTACATATTCCTCTTTCTCTTTTTACAATTGGGTAGTTGACATCACTAATCAATACACATACTTTTTATCAGCTGTCAAAACTCGCTTCCACCATCGATTTTGTATGACAATACTAAACTATGACGTCACTTTTTTGTCACCTCAATTCACTGACTAACTATTTGTTTCAAAGTAAAAAAAAAAAACATTTTTTTTTGTTATTTCAAAAATCATTGGGTTTTAGGGCTAGAATAAAGTGTTTTTTTTAGGAATTATTGTTTAATGGTGTCTATTACCCAATTTTAGCCATTCTAATATGATGTAGATCGGGCTACTTTGGGACCTTGCTCCATTATAGTTTTAAACCTCTTTTTTCAAATGAACAATTTAGCTTAAAACACACAAATGTTTTTGTTTTACAAGTTTGCGGCCTTATATTATGGACTTATTCCTTTAGGGCCATACCTCACCGAGATGCCATGGCGACGTGGCCAGCGACGTTGCCAACTAATTCATACTGAGATGTATGACGGCTAATTCACTTGGCGACCGACTGGCGACGTTGCCATCCTACGTCAACGCATGGCAACGTCGCTGGCCACGTCGCCATGACATCTCGGTGAGGTATGGCCCTTACAGACAAATCGATTAAATGCTGGATCAAATCCTATACTCTTTTATTTTGTTATGATATAAGAAATAGTCACAAAGCATAACTACCATATTTAGCTATTAATTTTCTTCGTTAACAACTTTTAAGTCTTATGTAGTATGTAACATATAAACTATGGTCACAACATGAATAATTTTGTATGTGAGCAACAACGCAATCGTTGACATCTACACACAATTTCCATCTCTATTTCTAGGTGAGTTTAAAGATCATAAGGCGATTCGCACACTGCCCCGCGCCACAATCCGTGATTCGCGGCGACTGAGCTTTGGTGATCTGCAGCACTGCGCATGAACACGTTTTCAGTGTGTTGGACTACGAGTGTTCTCTATACAAACACAGATACTTGCAAACAACGTAAGAACACGCACTAACGCGTCACGCTTCGTGATGCGGGCCAGTGTGCCAATTGCCTGAGTGTAGAATGCAATTTTCAACGGTATATAATATAATAACAATTTGATATTGTATCATGATGGATACGTTACATTCGAGAACAATTAACATATAAATGAACGAACATATACCTGTAAAGTCTTAGTACTTAGTTCTCCTTGGAGGGTTGGATGGACCAGCCCAGGATACGCCGGTCGAAGCCGCAGCTAAAGAAGTTTATGTTGGACGATATGTCGTCGGCCCAAGCGACTGAAGTTACCATACGACGGTGACCCTGTAATAATAATATTGGTATGTTATTACATTATTATCATATCAGCCGCAGGACGTCCACTGTTGGACATAGGCCTCCCTCTTAGATTTCCAAAAGGACAGATTGGAAGCGTATTTATTATTTTATATTGTTAAGTATGTATTTATTTTTTTGTAAATCTATATATTTTTTTGTAAGTATTTCACACGAATGCATATAGTTATTTAGCTTTTAAATATTTAACTTTGAAATTTATGCTCACACAATAAATGGCACTTGTCATGTTATCTCTTCACCATCTTTGGTTGGTAGAGAAAGCCTAAGACTTTAAGTATCCCTTTGTACCTTTTGTTGCATAAAGTTTAAATAAATAATGTCAATGTCTCGTCTGATCTACATCCGTGGAGCTTGTCCGGAGAAGTACTTTTACCATACCCATTTCTGCCGCAAAGCAGCGTTGCTGTGTTCAAAAAAGGCACATGGAGACATTCAAGTTTGTCTCTGAGAAGGCAACGCATTTACAAGGACTCTGTTATTGCAGATGTCCATAGATAGCAATGACCACTTAACATCAGTTGAGCCGTGGGCTTGTTTGCCATCCATTAGAAAAAAATTATAACATATGTTCTAAGTACCTGTCGGCTGGAGCGCGGCAGGCGGGCAAGCCTCTGGCCCTGGAGGTCGAACAGGCGCACCTGCCGGTTGTCGTGCGGGATCGCGATCAGACCGTTACCGCTCACTCCCACGCGATTCACTGAAGAGTCTGACCTGATCGTAGCCAGAGCTGATCGCATGTTGCGGACGTCCCAAACCTATCGTTGTTCAATAATGTTCATAAAAATATATAGAATTTTTTAACTTGATTGCAGTCACCAAAAAGGCAAAATACATTAGAGAAAAAGGAGTTTTAGGATTTGTTTATGACTTCTCCTGAGCTTTTTTTTTATTCTCTATTTAAAACCTGTATGTCACCGAAGAGGTACAGCTATTGGTATACATTTTGTAGAATAGGTAGTACACACATTGCCACATACACCCATTGTTAACAGCCACATAGATTTAGGATTGAAAGTCAGGAGAGACATCCAACTTCATGACGTATTTTAGGATAAGGTCTGCAAATAATAAAAGTAATTATGTTTTTGGTACCTTTACGGAACGGTCGTCAGATCCGGACACAACTTTATCTTCCCGCGTGAACACCGCTGATGTGACACTCCTGAATAATAAAATAAAATATTTATGAGTATTCATGCTGTATTAAATCGAGTAATTTAGACAGGTACCGATACGTTTTTCGTTTATCCATACTATCCAGTATGGATATCCGAAAAATGCCAATATCATAAAAGAACATAGGCTATTTTTTATTCCATAAATTAGTCTGCGTCCGCGATAACCGACATTTATGAGGAATGTTGTTAAAACCCAGTTTAATTATAAGTTACGTCTTTGGTTACTGCTTCGCTCCCGTGAGTCGTAGCGTGATGATATATAGCTTGTGTTAATCAGGAATAATGTAGCTATCTAATGGTGAAAGAATTTTTAAAATCGGTTCAGTAGTTTTTGAGTTGTTTCGTTATGGAGGCACGGCTAAAATCATCATGCAAACCCTAACGTGTATGTCCTTCTTTACATACATATAGATCTTTCCTCTTTATAATGCTATTATTAAATAGAGATTATTATAGATAACTTACTCAGTGTGTCCTTGGAACACGGAGACGGAGTGTATGGGCTCGCGGAAGTCCCACAGGCGGAAGGTGGTGTCCCGGGACGCCGTCACCACGAGCCGGGATGCGTGGTGCGCAGACGCATGCGTCAGCTCGTGGTCGTGGCCTGACAACAATATTATTGACAGATTGATATTTTGATTAATTATTATTATTCATTTATTCTTTAAAAAAATAAATTACATTTTTAAATATTAATGTACTTAACAAATAAAAAAAAATAGATTATTATTATTATACGAATTTAAATGGATTGGGGGAGTTATACACAGATATTATAGTGCAGTTTTCAAGCTCTGTTAACTAAAAGGTAAATAGTATGCCCCACAAAACCATTGTAATGGTTTGACTGTGGGATATGATGAGTCTTACAGGCTTCTTAATTAAGAACTAATATACCTACTAGGTAGCACATTCATAAATAATATTTTTTCAATTTATCTTTAAATCTATTAGTAGTATTGAAAAATCGGTAAAAAAACTTATTTTATAAAGGTTCCGTTTTTCGTCTTGAGGTTTTGAACCCTAAAAAAGAGAGAGTGACATTTCATACCTGTGAGAACTTGCAAGCAGTCTCCGGTTTCCACGTCATATAGATTGGCGGTCCGGTCCCAGGACGCGGTGATGACGTGATCACCGCCAGTGAGCCAATCAGCGGCTACCACGACCCCTTGATGGCCAATCAGCTCCGTCAGCGGAGTACGCAGTACTTCTGGCCTATCACCACCTTCACCTAAGCTTTCTTCACCTCCCCCTTCTAATTCTTCCTCAGAGGATTGGCCGCGCTAAATGATTGAAATTTAAAATTGATGAATTAAGAAAATCTTAAAGATTTTTGTTTTATCATGGTTTAACATCGAAACTCCATATACCATATACCAGGGATGGCGAACCTTTATCGGTGATAGTGCCATTTTTTATAGAAAAATAATAATGTGACTATGACGTGCCATCAAAGAATCTTGGCTTAGTCATTGAATGGAGAAAAATACAACTAGAAGCTGTTAACACTCTTTGTTTGCAACTAGTTTGTACAAGAATCGTAATATTTACTATTTTATGTTTATTTTAATAAAAGGTTAGTGTGATTTCTGCTGTTGTAAATTGTTTTCGATCAAATACATTATACAGTTGTCATATATTGGCGTGCCCGAATTATTTTGTCGCGTGCCACTACTGGCACGCGTGCCATTGGTTCGCCATCCCTGCCATATACCATCACGCCTGTATTCCCCGAAGGGTTAGGCAGAGGCGTACCAATGTACACCCACAGTTCGCCGGTATATTTAGGTCCCAAACCCGAAACTCGAAACACCAAGAACCGAGATCAAAACTCTTCTTCTTTATTCTTCTCTTAAGTGGTTAAAGCGCCCGCTTCTCATGTCCGGAGTTATGGGTTTGCAACCGGGCACGGGCAAGTACCAATGTGACTTTTCTAATTCATATTATGTACTTTCTAAGTTTATCTTGGACATCACTGACATCACTAACCATGTCAGAGGCTCTTGAGGCGGTTTAGCAACTCTGACCCTAGGGTGTGTGCGGTTGTAAAACCTTACTGCCCACACAATAAAGAAGAAAAAAGATCGAAACTCTTCATACCTGTAAAGTTTCGCCACTTGATTTTGTTTGGCGCCATATTAAATATCCCATTATTAATTTGACCTTTTTGAATGTGCAAATAAAAATGATCTATTTGGATAGACACGCAAATAACACATAACGATCTACAAAGTAGGTCATTGGGGAACTTTGACCTTGAAGCAAAGAGGCGAGGTTGACATTAAATACATTTCGAAGAGTCAGGAAAAAATATTGCCTGAACTAATTTACTTATCAAATAATTGCCCTGGCTCTACCGTCAAGTAGTAGCTTTTTGTGCAAGAGTTCGTCCGGGGAAGAACTACCGCCGTACCTATTTCTGCCGCAAAGCAGTGTTGTTGTGTTTCGGTTTGAAGGGTATGGGTGCCGGTATAACTTTGTCTCTGGGATGGCAACGCATTTCCAAGGCCTCTGGTATTGCAGATGTCTATAGGTAGCAGCAACCACTTTACATCAGGTGGGCCATTGGCTTGTTTGCCATCCTATGACTTAAAAGAAAATGCATGGCATGTGTGAAGTAGTTTTAAAATATATATGATTATATTGTTTATGTATAGTATTTTTATGTTATTGTATAAACTGAAATATGTATTTTGTATGGGCTTTGATGCCTGACTTAAATAAATAAATTTAAAAAAATCCCTACAGCCAAGGCAATGAATTGATAAGTACATCAGAATATTATCATTTTCGAATAAAATAAAGTATAATAACCGGTAGGTCCCAGTTGACGGCGGCCTGCCATACATGGGCGGTGTTGTCCCCACTGCTGGTGAGCGCGATATCCCGGCTGGGATGGAACCGGATCGAGTTCACGGAGCCCGAATGTCCCGTGTACTGCAGGAGACACTTGCCCCACTCCACGCTCCACACGCAAGCCGTGTGATCTACAAGCAATTATTAGGATGGTAAACATCATCTTCCTGCCTTTATACCATTTAACTTAGGGTCGGCGCAACATGTTTTCTTCTTCCATGCCATCCTGTCAACCGTCATGCTATCACTGAATCCCTTCTCTTTCATATCATTCTTCACACAATCCATCCATCTTTTCTTTGGCCTCCCTCATTGTCTTAGAATGGTAAACAAGCTATTAAATCGCCTATCTGACCTCCACACCCCAGTTACTGGGTTAAACAGTAGCCAACTTAAGTAAAATAATTAAATAAATACCTGCTGATGCAGTGCCAATGAGTGCTTGTCCAGGGCGAGCTGAGGACACATCCCAGATGCCATCCTTGTGTCCCGTGAACTCCCTCACCAACTGGCAGTTATAAGTTGGTGCCTTAAAGCTTGACACTATCTTGCTAGTCTGAACCCTCAGCTTATGGGTGGCTTTCACTTTCTGGGAGTTGCTTTGAGTTACTGTAAATATTTTATAATGGAATTAATTAAATATTATACAAAATAATATAATTTTTTACCTGTCTACGAAACCCGTGGTTGTATGCCACCTATTCCAGTAAAACAGTATGCGCATAGTAATAGAACATTAATCTTTAGCACTAAAGTTTAGGGCAAAGTGGCCTACAACCATGGCTTTCAGATGAGAATATTTCTTGTTTTTAAACTTTTTTTTTACTAGTCAGGTTTTAAGGTTTATTTTTGGCATGAACCTATTAATGTTGTTTGCAACGATGCCATTTTTAGCATTAATTTGATAACCCTAAAAATGGTTGCATTGCATAATGTTTTAGGAAAAAATCAGAGTAGAACATAAAAAGTAGGTACAAACATTTAACTTTTGAGTTTTTCCCGGCAACATCAAACTCCATGTAGTCTAAGTTTTGTTTATCTCCCACATAGCTTTCTCGTTCCAATTTTTCACTCAGAATATCTATTTTCTCTTGAACTGAAAACAAAAAAAAATTACAATAATAAAGCCAGTTGTTGTTGGAGTAATTAATGGAACAACTCTGCTCTACTTTATTTGATGCGAAAATTGTTACAGTTTATTAAGGTGCTCCATTTTTCTACACCAATTGCTCAACTACCAGTAATTGCTGAAGAAATTACTCATGTAAGCTTGGCTTCAAATGGCTTTTTTGTCTCTAAATAAAATAGACATCTATACCAATATTGTTAATAGTAAAAACATAGTAAACATGTAAAATATTGAACAGCAATCAGAGAAGTAGGTGTGTCTACTAAGTTGTGCAAATATAATGTTGTTATAGAAAAACTGAAGATAATAAAGAGACTTTTAAAAATATAACTAGCTTCTGTCAGCACCGGTGTCCGCTTGGTTTCTTTTACCCATGTTAAGTTAATGTCATCAGTTCAATGTCAATCTCCAATTCCGTGGGTTGTTGTGTTATATTATACCCCATTCCTCATGAATCAGGCTATTATATACATTTTTTCCTAATCTTAGTGGTAATACCAGAGAGTAGCATATTTAAAAAAAAATCTGCAGCTTTATTACATTAATATAGATACAGATTACAGAGAAAAAGATCTTTCAATTATATTATTTGGCTTGTTCACTTATTTTCAAGAGCAGAAAATACAATGCCCTATACTAGAAAGGTTTAGGTAGTTAACTAAATGTAAACAAAACAAACCACGTGACTCATGGATGCTAAACCTTTCACTTCAAATTTTAAAATCGTATTTTTTAAAGTCGTATAATAGTAGGTTCTAGTCTGAATCAGAATTTGAGGAACTATCTGCCACGTTAATAATAAAACGTTCAGTGGTATTATCAATCATTTTATCTAATTTAAACATTTTCTGTTCTTGTTTTATTACATGACCCTCGCAATTTTCAAAGGCGCCTGGTTAATCGACTAAACGTAATACCTGCAATTTTAGTTGCCATACTACATCATGGGCGTACTCTTCAATTTAGCGACGTTATCTAATTCATTGTATCTTCTAAAAGGTTTTGGGAACCTGTCTTTTTAGGCTCTTTAAAATAGACAGATTACAAAATATTATACTATTTTATAAAACTAACAAAAAAGTGGTGTCCAAACAATGACATCTATGAAGAGTAGTTTACGAATAAATGATAAAGTTTAACATACATTAATAAAAGAGAAAAGTATCGCATAAATCGAAATTAGAATTGATTTTGTTGTAACATATTTTTAAACAAGGAAGTGTCAACTATAAAAAACCTTTTCTGCGATTTGTTTACCTTTAGTTAACTACCTAAACCTTTCTAGTATAGATATGAACAAACAAACATCAGTTGAGTGGACACCTAAGATTTCTATGAATATATGGTGTCACAGAGTAAACAACAATAATACATGATTACCTGTTTTTAGCACCATTCAAACAATCACTACTTACAAGCATTGTGATAGTTTCCTATAATGAAGTTTGTTGAATATTTGTTTGTAAATACATGTGGTACGCTAAACAGTTTATAATTTATAAAGAAACATGAATCAATCGATAAAAATAACATAATTTCCTGATTATTACTTACGGTTTAAATTTTCAGTGTACAGAAGGTCAAATTCTTTTTCTATTTGAGAAAACAACTCGTGCAATCGAGACCTAAACACGGGCGGAATTGATGATTCAGAATCTTCCATTTTCAGGTAATTGGGCAATCCATCAGATCCTTCCGTGAGGGCCTGGAGTCTTCGTTTGCTGGATTTCATGGTCCAAGGCGGATTGCACACCAAACCAAAGTTTTAATCACATCACAACACGCAGCACATAGAGCTTTATACTCAAATAATGAAGTCTCTAACAAGTTAACACTTTATTTAGGCATCCAAAATGCACGCCTTTTCTGTTATCGGCAGATAAATCCAAACAAAATGTAATCAAATATCGACGATTGTATTGTTCCATTCAATCTGATTGCCTTGACTTGACATTTTTGAAGAAAAATAGGACCACAGACAGACTACACATGAATCGTTCACAAACAATACAGATAACTAAGAGATAAACAGTTCAATCATTCGGGTAAAATATGAGGATAATATACGTAAATAAGAATGCGTTAGAAAATAGGTTTAGTTTGCCTTTTAGAGCTACTTACTCTAGAGAGAGTTAGAACAGACTGAACGTCTGAGGCCTCCCTTATAGAAACTATGTTGAAAGCTATCTATTTGCTTTTTTTTTGCAATAGGGTCTGCCCCCAAGACCGATAATCGGCGCGATTATCGGGCCGATTTTTAACAGATTTCTTCGTTGGCGAGAAGAAACGACTGAGAATCAGGCCGATTCTCTCTCGTGTGGGGACACGTATAAGGATAAATGTTTCCTCTAACCTGGGTGTACGAAAACGACAAACAGTGGGCTTGGGCTGAAACATAAAGACAATTTTTTTAATAAAACATAGAGACAATTTTGAATCAAACTATTTTTTTTTAATTTATGTGAATGTTAATCGTGAAATAATCACACCCAGCGACAAAACTTGTTGGTAAAAAAATATCTGAACATTCTAATAACTTTATATTGACAAAAAATCCGCTGTTATACGAAGTTTGTAAACAACCACACAAAATAAATTAATCAGTAACTAATTCTTTAGTAAACTGGCTAAAATTATTACAATTTTCCTCGTGTTTCCAAACAACACGTTATATTTCATGCTAATCACACTAATTCTTCGAAAAAAGCAAATGGTTTTAGGAACTATTTCCAGCAAAAAAACCATGATTAAAATCTTGATGCATTAAAAAGATTTTCAGGCAATGGGCTGAAAATCATTATTCGACTCGAAAAATTTTGTTTTTTATTTATTTATTTGTAATATCTTTCTTATTTTAAATTGAATGGAGTATAGAACAAAATAAACCATTTACTTCCTCGCTGTTTTACGTACAACTTGCAAAAGAAAACGAAACTGCGAAATGAACTCTTTTTTCCTGGTTACACTGAAACTTTGTGTCAAATGTCAAAAGGTTTGATAATCTATGGGTGTATAGTGCTATACTTGTCATGAATATGTCAAAAATAAAATTAAAAAATGGCTGGTGAGTAGCGAACTAGCCCTGCCAACGTTCAGCTTAAGTTGTTTGTTTTATTGTATTTACTATCATGTCATTTTCAGATTTATATGCAAAATATAATTGTACTTATTGTCAAGAAGAAATAAATGGTGTACGCGTCAAATGCGCAGAATGTATCGACTTTGATATTTGTTTGCAGGTAAAGTAGCTTCGCTGCCATTTTTGTTTGTAGTTTTGGCGCAATTTTTTAAATTGTCAGGATGTAGTTTTTACGGTTTTTGTGTATTTCAGTGTTTTTCTCTTGGCGCTGAAATTGGATCACACAAAAATGACCACTCCTATCAGTACATGGTAAGTGATCTGGATAAATTTATGCAAAATAATATTTTTATACAAGAATTAACTAAATTGCATTTCTTAATTTATTTATTTTATTAACAATTTTCTTTTTGTATTCAAGGACTCTGGAGCATTTGGCATATTTTTAGGGCGAAGTAGTTGGTCTGCAAATGAAGAAGTTAGATTACTAGATGCTATAGAACAATTTGGCTTTGGAAACTGGGAAGATATAGCTAAACACATAGAAACACGGACACCTGAAGGTATGGAATTGTAAATTTACTTGTTATGATAGATATTTCGAAGTAGAATTTTAAAATGTGTGGTCATGGTATATATGACGGAAAACAAGAAACATATTCTGACGTACTTTGGATGTGAATGTCTATAGGGAAAAATCATGATGAATGGTACTTCATTGGAGAGACCTATAACCAGCAGTGGACTGCTACAGGCTAATAATAATTGTGACAGGAAATACCAAATGAAAACAACAGAGGTAAAGTTGGTATGTTTAGTATCTCCGTGACTACTGCGATGATGGCTTACAAGTAGCGAGTTTGTACCACCAATCCCAAACAAGTTATGGCAAGGTCCGTAGAACCGTTCTTCTATTCTGGTGAAAATTGGGCATTGATGTAACATGTTCGACAATGATTAATTAGGCTACTAGTAGTAAGGTGTACGTAAGAAAGAAGAGCGCTAAACTAAACCATCCTAGCTCTGAAATAGATCTACACTTGAATTATGTTCTTAAATGTAGCAGAAAATATAGGCATCTAATTTAGACAATATCAGCATCATCATGGGCCACTGTGACAGAAATTCAGTCAAGAGTAACAAAATCCACTTTATATTTCCAGAGGCCAAAGACGAGTATATCACAAGGTACTTGGAAGGTAGCATCGGTCGAGCAACATGGGGCAACTTAGAGAGTTCAAGCCGCCCTACACTAAATTCTGCAGACAAAGATGAAGGGCCACTAGGTCCTAGTGCCGTATCCCGTCTACCACATCTTGCTGTTACCTCCGATGAAGCCGCTCAGCTCGGTTATATGCCGAACAGAGATGATTTTGAAAGGGTACATATTTATCTATTCACTATGTGCAATCAACATGTCTTAGATAAATACTTACATACCAACATGCATGTATTCCCCGGAGGGTTAGGCAGAGGTGTACCAAAGTACACCCACAGTTTGTCGAAAAAAAATTGAAAATTTCTTAGAAAACCCCAATAACACTGCTCGACGTGGGAATCGAACCCAAGCCCTCCAGCGTAGCAGTCGCTTAGGTCCACTAGGCTAACGAGGCACTCATGTCTTAAATAATATACAAAAATTTGCTTCTATTAGTATCAGATACAACTTCCTAAAGTTATTCAAAAGGTTTGAAATTCAACTATAACATGACATTGTATCTATTGCTAACTACTGTTTCCAGGAACACGACCATGAAGCAGAGCAGTTGATATCCACACTATCTCTCAATCCTGAGGATGATGAGCTGGATGTTGGTAAGCAAGCACATACATACATTCATCCATAGCCTTTTTCCCATAGGGGTATGCAGAAACCACAGAATGCCACCTGCTACTATCCTTACAAGCAAGCACCTTTTTGTTTAATCACAACTAACTTTTGTTAATAAGGTCCTATTATAAACTAGAATTTGTCTTTGTAAGGTGATATCTGAATTTTATGTATCTGTTACCGGCCAAACCCGATTTCAGGACAAAATAGTTTGGCCTAGGCTAAACCAGTTCTTCCTATACGCGATAGGATTAACTAGTTTAGCCTAGGACTAGGCCATACCAGTTTATCCTAGAGTGTATGTATTTATATCAGGATCAACTAGTTTGGCCTAGCCTTAACTGGTTTATCCTATCGGGCTTAGGACAAACTAGTTTGAACTAGGCTATACTAGTTAATCCTATCGCGCATAGGAAGAATTAGTTTAGCCTAGGCGAAACTAGTTTGTCCTGAAATCGGGTTTGGCCGGTAACATATCCAATCTTGATCTGAGGTCATTGACTGTTGCTTGTCTGTCATTCGCCCTCTTAGTTACAGGCCAAAGATATCAGGATGAAGGTTGAGATTATGATGCATATTAATTAGGTAGATAAAACCGTTGAAACAATCATTCCAACACACCTTTACAAAAAAAAATACAGTTTATTTTAACCCTGAGAACCCGATGAATTTTGAATTGAAATAATTTATAAAACGATTTTTTGTTGCTTTGAAATCAAAAGATAGTTTCAAATAGTGAATTGAGATGACAAAAAAGTGACGTCATAGTTTAGTACCGTCATACAAAATGTATGTGGGAATCGCGTTTTGACACTTCATAAAAAGTACGTCAATTGATTAGTGGTGTCATCTACTCAATTTCCTTCTCTGCCTCCTTATAACAAAGATATTAAATCTGTAAATAAAAGTAATATCTCTCTTTTCCAGCCTTAAAGTTATCACAAGTGGACATTTACACGCGGCGACTGCGAGAGAGAACGCGAAGAAAGCGATTAGTGAGGGACTATCAGCTCGTGTCTGTGTTCTTCAATAACCAGAGGAATAAGCAAAAGACGCTCGGGAAACTTGCCAAAGAGAAAAAGTGAGTGTGTCATATATCAAGAACGCTAAATGTGACTTTTACATATTGGCGTATCTAGAGTTAGTTTTCAGGGCCTGGCCCCTAAGATGCCATGGCCGATGCGATGCAATGCGGTCAGGCGGAAGGTGAGCCCTACAGCCTGGGGTAGGCACAAGACCATTCTAGAGTGGGCACGCCCCACTTTTACAAGAGTTAAACTATAAATAAAAGTTCAAACAGCACAAAATTATATTCGGTACTCAAGTTCAAACTTCAAACCAACTATTTAAAGCAGTTTGTGCTCTCATTTTAGTTACACTTCATTCATTCTTTTTATTAGTCGAATGTATCAGAGTGGCTAAAATGCAAATAGTAATTATAAAACTTCCAACTTAACTCTAATTGACTTTCCTAAACATACCGGCGAACTGTGGGTATACAGAAGTGTGGTAATGCAAAAGTGTACTTATGTACATTACATACACTTCTGCCTACTATTTGCGTGTACTAACGTACATATCTGCCTAACCCTTCGGGGAATACAGGCGTGATGGTATATATGTAAAGTGAGTTCACTATGAACGTATGCACACAGGGAGTTCACAGACCGCGTGCGATGGACAGCCCAGTTCTACGGGCGCGGCGAGCAGGCGGGCGCCGTGGCGGGGCTGTGGCGCGAGCGCGAGCTGCGCGTGCGCCTGGCCGAGCTGCACCGCTACCGCCTGGCCGGCGTCACGCGGGCCGAGGAGTGCGCGCACTACGACCAGCACGCGGCCTTGCGGCGACACCAGCCGCCCGTGCAGCACGACGTGAGAACACGACTCCTGGTACTGCCTGACGCTCTAGTGCTTGCTACCATTACATATCGGGTGTAAGGGACACCTGTCCTTAAACTGAAACCATGAAGTCATTAGGGGCGACTAAAACGGCAACAGGCCAACTTTTCAAACTTGATCTGCCGATTAAAGGAAAAATTTCAAAAGTTTCTTGCAAGAAATTCCACTTGCTCTGAAGTCAATAGTGTTCTGAGTGCAATGGCGAAGTTTACGAATAGGTGTCTCTTACACAATCTTCCAGTCCCTTGTCCAAACATGATACAGTACTACATGACTTGAGATTCCATCCACTAACTCTAGTATAATACGATACACACGTAATGGCGGATCGGAAGTTAGCTGCGAGTGCAGGTTCGCGCAGGTTTATTTATTTAAACTTTATGCAACAAAAAGTACAAAGGCGGACTT
Organism: Caradrina clavipalpis; assembly: GCA_932526535.1. NCBI lineage: Eukaryota > Metazoa > Arthropoda > Insecta > Lepidoptera > Noctuidae > Caradrina > Caradrina clavipalpis. Next base: position 8,247,473 of record OW052107.1, on the reverse strand, counting down.
AATGCCTTAGCTATTCTCTACCAGTCAACCAAAGGTCAAAAAAAGGTTAAAAGAAAAAGCTCATAAATAATAATTAAGGCTCCATTGGATTACTTCTATAACACATATTATATCTAGAAATGATTAAATGGAGCCTAAATTATGATTGACTTTAATAAATGCGCGAACCTACACTCGCACCTTACTTCCGGGTCGCCATTAAGTTTGAATCGTATTATACGCGGCTATTGAGGTGAAACCGTTAAGGTAGCCCGTGAAATACTAATTAACCCCCATTTTAAAGTAAGATTTGATCCTCAAGATAGACCCTATGGATTGGTGGTAAAAATGAAGAATATTTTCTTTTCATATTATGGTTCGAATCCTAGTTTTTTCTTTTTATAGATTTCTTTTTTGCTCAATTTTTTTTTTTATATTTGTAATTTTTTTCCTATACATTTTTTTTAATTTTTTCATAGACACTTTCGTATTGTACAGCTAACTGCATGATCATGGTAACAGTTCTACATAATAGTTCATTTAATATTACATCCTAGTTCAAGCCACTTTTTATAGAACAAGATTTATCCAAGCGTGGTTGTAGATTATTATTTTTAAAATGGTTACCCCAACCCAAGTTTTTTATATCCGTTTAAATAAAGTAGTTGCGTAATCCAAGTTACCAGTAAATCTTATAGACTGACGCTATTATTCCAATAGTTTGGAAGGAGGGGACTTATGACCCCCATGATCCCCCAGTTACAACAGTCATGCCGTTGACCATACCGTTGTTCTGCATGGCATACACATTAATGCTTATGCCTTGTGCTTAGAGCGTTTATCAACTATTGTAGTGTGTTGTACTCGTTTGCATGATTTGTGTAGACAATGTGTGTTCTGTCTGGTCTTTCTATATCGTCATTAAGTGACTTAGAAATCTATGTTGTGTATAGATAGTTAATATGTGAGCATGTAGACAAATTATTTTCCATTTACCCTTTTGACCGCCACGGCAAAATAGCAAAAAACGTGCCCTCAGCGTCAAGCTACGAATTCATCCTTTAATACCTACAGAATAGTAGTGAGTTCGGAATTATATGAGAACATGTTGTTATATGAGTTTTTTTTACATATAAAAGTATGCCATGGTATCGTGACCGGGCACATTTTGGTTGGTCATCTATACGTGTCTGGCGGTCACAAGGTTAAATCTGGTGTAAGGAACGACGAGTAATTCCTCGTACGCAGCATTCTAACACAGTAAGGGTGTGTTCTGACGTCACAAATAAAGAGTAAGATATGGTTGTGCGGTTAATGATTGCGTCGTGTGGTTTTGGGTTTGATCCCGTATAACTATTGTATTCGCCAGGGCAGCAGTGGGTGCCTGGAGGCCAACCAGACAAAAGATCTAACGCAGAACAGCTCGCAGCTGCCAAGAAAAAGGTCAGTTTGAATAGATTACACTAAATAAAAAACATACAGGCTTACATCTACACCTATACTCAATATTATGAAGAGGTAAGATGTTTGTTTGTTTGTATGTATTGAACAGGCTCCGAAACTACTGGACTGATTTGAACCATTTTTTCAACAGTAGTTTAAATTATTTCTGTGTAACATAGGCTGTAATAACATCACGCTACGACCCACGGAAGCCGAGCAAAGACGTAACTTATAGCGGGTTAAATAAGCCACGCGGACGAAGTCGCGGACACTTAATATTATAAACGCAAAAGTAATTGCCTGTCTGTAATGCTTTAACGACTCGACCACTGAACCGATTTGATTAAGTTTTGAATGCTAATGACGCTTGTTGATGTGTGACAGAGACGGCGAAAGCGGCTCAAGTTCCACCAGCCCAAGGTGCACACGGGACGGAAGTACCGCATGTGGATGCTCCAAAAAGAGCTCATGCAGCAACAGCAGCGGCGCATGCTCGAGGCATCTGCTGACCAGTAATGAGATACAGGTAAATTATATTTATGTTATTTGATGAATAAGCTATCTGATGGTAAGTGGTTACTGTTAACTATGGACATCTGCAATACAAAAGATCTGATCTGGTCTGATATGTGCCAGTACACACATCAACCCTGCTTGGTGGCAGAAAGAAACACGGTAACTATTGTTTCATGTTTATTTTCTTTTATTTATTTATAATAGATTTTGATTAATTATTTGTATGAACATAAAAACATTTATATAAAATAGTAGCCTATCGACATCGGTGACAGGATCCAAGCAACCAGTGATCAGGGCTCCTGAGAAAGGAATCTACTAATAATACGCGCCATGGTACTTGTACCTACTTTCTGTGCAAATAAAGAACTATTCTATTATATTCTTATTCATGTCAAGGAATACTGCTGTAGCGACATCTATCGCTCAGCATGTGAACTACTATGGCAAAACTGACGTTCCCTAGATCGCGCTATCAAAATTCTCCGCGACATTAGCATACATACAAAAATCCCGGCAACTACCGTCGGGCAGTAACCCATCAGACACAACACCCGTTTGCTCGGAGGATCCTCTCTTTTCAACAGAGGATCAGTCATTTTACACCCTGTTTCTCATCCCTCCAAACTGCTTTCTGAACCAAGCTCTTGATGCTACTGCTCAAAGAGAGCTACTTTAGGTGTTGGTCGAGGCCCATGGCTCGTACTATTATTGTTACTTTCCTTTAAGTCATAAGTCAATAGGTTACTACAAGCGAGAAGCTTGCACAATCGTTAACTGTGTCATTACAAAAAAGCAGATGAGAGAGTGGCAAGTGTTATTATTCATTTTATTGTCGAGCCCAAGCAAATTTTTCTTGTGCCTAAATTAGGCCATGAAATTTTGAACATTATTTTTGTTGTGTTTAAATTCATTATTAATTTACCTGGCACTGCTCTGTCCTTGCTGACCCTTTTTAGTTTCGTCTATGAAAGCCTCTTTCTAAACTTCATATTTATGGCCACTAACTTATATGCCTTTTGTTTTTCTCTATTTTATTTTAAGTATAATTTTATTATTCAAGTAATCGTGTCAACAATGAATGATATTTGTTATTACTGTGTGAGTCATGGATGTTTGTGTAAGGAGAATTTATAGACACAGCTGAAGGTTAGATTATGTAACACTCTGCTACAAACTCGTAGACGTAAATAAGTACCGAGTTGCATCATACAAGGTGTTGTTTTATTATAATAGAGGTGGTAGACACCACCAATCATTTGATATACTTTGTATGAGCTTTCAAAACGCAGTTCCCCCCCCATAGATTTTGTATGGCAATACTGTGATATTTTACGAAATTGATTTCAAAGCAACTTCTGACTTAAACTTCTTATTCAACTTCGATTTCAGCAAAATAATCTCATTTTTTTTACAGTTAATTGAAAATTAATTTATATTCATTTATTTGGATACTATAATGTGTGTAATCGGGTTTTTAAGACTGCTACTAAATTGGGTAGTAAACATCATTAAAGAATAATTCCAAGACACAACTTCACTAAGGAAACCCTTTATTTTAGCCCTGAAAACCCGATACATTTATAGATTAACTCAATAAATAGTTAGTGAATTGAGATGACAAAAAGTGACGTCATAGTTTAGTATTGTCCTAAAATCTATGGGGGAATCACATTTTGACAGCTCATAAAAAGTACTACAATTGATTAGTGTTGTCGTATAATTTCATTCCTCACTCTATCGTTCAAAGTTACACCACACATTCTTCGCAAACATCAAACTTGTAACATCAGACTTACATATGCGTCGTTGTTTGTACAGCTGTGTACTGCCCTGGCCCTGCCGCCGGCGCAGTACGTGGTGATGAAGGGCGTGCTGCTGCTGAGCACGAGGCCCTGGGTTCTATTCCCAGATAGGGCAAAATTTTACCTACCCTCGCCCCTCCCTTACCTATTCACTTATTTTTTTTATTAGGTTAAAAAATACATTATAAATATAGTTTAAATCAACCTGAACCTTATTTACACATTACTAAGCTTGATATTAGTTAAACATCAGACGTGGTTGTAACATGAACCTTATTAACAAAGCTCTAAAGTTGATATTAGTTTAACATCAGACATTCGTGTCGTTGTTTGTACAGCTGTGTACTGCCCTGGCCCTGCCGCCGGCGCAGTACGTGACGATGAAGGGCGTGCTGCTGCGGCGCGCCGGCACGGGCGACGCCGACGTCGACCTCGCCGTGAGACACTACCTGCAGGCCGCCGGCTGGATACGTAACTAGACCCTGTTTCTCAACTGTACAGTCTTCAGAGAAAGGGAACCCCCCATCTATGTTCCTTCGTGTGCCCTTTTGCGTTCCGGGGGCGCGGTATCTCTTTCGACTAACCAGGACTATGGTTATACGGTTTCATGTCATTACCAAAGGAGGTTCCTTTTCTCTGACGCTGACCCTACTATAGCGGGGAACTCTCTAGACGGAGATGCCCGCCGGACCTCGTTGCTATAGGTCTGTGCAATATTTGCTAGTCTAGAATCGTCAAAGTATTGCACAGACCTAGTGAGGTTTGACACGGGCATGTCCGTTTAGTGAATTCCCCGCTTATGAAAAGTATTATTTTTGACGTATAGTCACGTTGACATACATCTGCCATCACGCCTGTATTCTCCGAAGGGCTAGGCAGAGGTGTATCAATGTACACCCACAGGTTAGTTCCCTGAATTGCCTGACGCTTATTTCTTTCATTTTCTTTGTAAAAGGGGTTAGATGGCAAGGCCTTTTTATGCAGAATAGGTATGAGCAAATTGAGCTTTTATTATCACATTTACTTAATGGTGCTTGGCGATTTTGGAGTTACAGCTATTTATTTTAGGCTCAGGATTCCTTTCTATATTGCCTAAACTTAAACGAAATTATAATAAAACCTGTATTTCCAATTCAAATTTCATTTACGGCGGTATCTCGAACAAAAAATTTATGTGTGCAATTGTCAAAAATACTAGCTGCTGTAATTGGTTGAATGAATTTACCATCGACCAATCACAGCAACTTACAAATGCTTGACAATTTTGACATTTTAATCTTTCATTTGAAGTACGTTAACGTGAACATACGTCAAAATAATTAGTGCTACTTTACACATCGACTGATGCCTACTCCGTTCCGACGGCGAGTGCATACAAACTAAATCGATATATGACGGTTGTGAAACAGGACTTTCAAGGTCATCGCTTGCTTTATCAGTACCGCTAAAAATAACGAATATCTTGCCATTCAAATTAGATCTTTAAACCGTTTGAATAAAAGTATGTTTTAGAAAGACAAGATTAAATAGTTATTTGATTTGTCGAAGCGGTGGTCTCATAGTAAGCGATGACATTGAGTCGTATTTAAAAGCTATACCTATTGTTTCAAACTTATAAATCTAAGTACTTGTTATCAGTTTCATAGAAGAATCTTAGCAATGTTGCGTCTGTTCCGAGTTGTCAGTCTTTAGGTGCTTGTTACGTTTCCTTAGACACGATGGTCAGTAGCTAGTTTCCTTTCGCATTTTAAACCACGCTACCTATTTAATTTTGACTTGCTATTAGTTTCAATAATGTATCTCCTATACAATGTCGATTCTGATATGTTCACTTCTGCATATCGTTCGATAGATCTTTTATTTTTTATCGTTAGCTTCATCCAGAAAATGGATAGAAATATCAATCTTTTGTCAAAAAAAATATCTTTATCGCCGTCTGACTGCAAACTTCGGAGTTGACTTCAAAGTTTTATGACTACTAAGAGAAGGACAGCCGGATTCCGGAATCGGCTCCGCCATGTTGGAATTTAGTTGGTACATAATTTGAGAATCGTTTTGGTCTTTCATCCTATAAAATTAAGAACGTTTGTTGCCACAACAGTCTGGCTATCAAACGTATTGATAGAGGGGCCTGATGATATTCATTTATTTGTATACCATAATGTGTATAAAAGATGTTACATAGGGCTTAAAGTTAAAGTACAGTAAATCCTGATCCAACTTTTAATAAAATATAGATTTTTCATTCCATTATTTTGGTTGAAGCGCGCCAATAACCAACCCATCGATTGAGTTGGATAAGAGATCGATCTAACGATATATGTCAGTGGAAGGATCGTAATCGAGATAGGAGATACATAACATAAAACTGTCAAAAAATGCTAAATAAAACTAGCTATTGGCCGTTATGCTTTATCGATGATCCTTCTTTAGTTAATAATAAATTGACAGACATGTCAATGTTATGATCAGCGAAGTTAACCTCATGTTGTAAGACTGCTCTTATAGAGCACTGTAAATATTGTACGCCAATGTAAATATGTATTGCGTTTAATTTTTAAGACCCGACTGTGCTGCAATTACAGAAATAGAATAACAGCTACATAAAATTACATCACGCCTGCATTCCCCGAAGGGAGGTGTACCAATGTACACCCACAGTTCGCCGGTATGCAAGCCGGGCACAATTCCTAACTCCGACCTGCTACTGAGAATTTCATAGAAATATCCAATAACACTGCTCGACCTGGGAATCGAACCCAAGACCTCTAGAGTAGCAGTCGCGCTTAGGACCACTAGGCTAACGAGGCAGTTAGAACTAGAATAATTAAATTAAAGATTCGTGACCTCTATTTTAAAACATGGTAGGAGGAATTGGTTCATGCGATAACTTCATTTCTTGAAGATAGGGTAGTGAGATTGTAGACCTAAAAAGATAGCCTTTTATCATGGATTTAGTAGATGATTCTATACCCTCCTCCAGCGTGGTAACATTTTTGATCGACTATTAAAGGAAAATAGCTCGTTGATTTTGTTTTGAGACCCTACAACTTTAATCGCCCGCCTAGAATCATGTACCAAAGATTCTATGGTAAAAATTATGATAATGATATCCCCCTCGAGACTAACGTTTCTCCCACATTTCAAAGTTATTGTAATCATTTTGGATATTTAACGCTGATTAATTTTAAATTTATTGTAACCCAACCCAACACTTCTAATGTAACACACAACATACCATCACGCCTGTATTCCCCGAAGGGTTGGCAGAGGTGTACCAATGTACACCCACAGTTCGCTGGTATGTTTAGGTTCTAAGTAACAGGAGGCGAGCCTATTGCCATTCACTTCTAATGTATTTTTAAATACTTAGCACAATGCACAGTCGGGTATTATTATATGTATGTTACTTTCTAGTGCTCTATGCTTTTTAAATCATTACAGCAATAAAGAGCATCTAGGTGTTTTGATAGCCACAATTATATTTTTTAGGCTTATTCAAATGAATAACACGGTACAAATTATGCTGAAAGTATATTATGCAATCTCGAAGTATTGTTCTTTCATGTTGTTGGGCAGTTCAAAGATTACGTACATACCAGTTACAATACCTACAAATATTGGTTTTTAAATATGGAATGCATGGCAGTAACTCATTCGATGCGGTGACTTGAGTTATTTTTGTTAGCCCGTTGTGACGCCGATCGGCGTATTCTGTCCCAAGATATTAAAAAAAAACCGGACAAATGTGAGTCGGTTTCTCACACGGAGGGCATACCACCGTACGTAACCCTATTTGACACTACATAAAAAAAAAGTTGTTTGTGGGGTACCTCCTTTAATTTTTTATTTTGATTCAGTTATAGCGGCTATAGTAATTCACCCTCTGTGGAAATTCAAGTGTCTACCCATTACGATCGAAAAGATTCTAGATGTTAGAAGGAGTGTTAGTAATAGCTTTCGAATCCTTAGGGCAGGGAACTCTAAAAACACCGATAGGCATCCACCTTATAGAATGGGTTAATCACATCACAATCTAGGCCATGTTTTAGTATCTGAAATGTACGTAATCTTTGAGATTTTGTGGCAAGGCAGAAAGCGCAATTTTGCATTGTCGTGTAGTGTATACGCATATTAGAGAACGTTGCATCGCAACTGTTAATTGTTCGTATGGGTCCGAAGGCTCCATACTGTTAGCTAATTCCTAGTTATACTAGCTAAATGACTACATTTATATTATACAGCACAATACGAATTATTATTCCGTTACGGTACTGGTGTAAACTGATTATGGAAGTACCCAACACTTCCTTGTGACACTAAACCAAAGTAGTGATAAGGTTAAAAATAATTCTAGCAAATATCTGACAGCTTGAGTGAAATAAAGCCAAAGCACACAGTATACTGCCACTGAAAAATGACCATTATCTTAACGTTTTTGCTTTATAAAAGTAGCGACTAGTAAATGTTAGGTCGTTGTTCGATATTTACTCTAGTTGCATGGTATCGTGGTAGTTGCAATTTAGTGTGTTTTGACTCTTATATCGTTGCAATAAGCGCTATAACGTATAGTTTACATTGTTGTAACGCCAGAGCATATTTACAGCGCAGCACCTTTTTATTAAGACTGTACAGTCGCGCTTCATACAAAAGAATTCTAGTCATGTATTGGTCAATAACTAAGTATGATGAAATTTTGTTAATTTCGTCTAATATCTAGTTTAGTAGATAGTCAGTTTCCCGTTAAATACATTTAAAATTGAACTTTATTCAAAATCTCATACGAGTTTAATTACATATCAAAATATGACTAGATTAGTATTGAATGAAGCGCGCTGTCGGTACAGCCGAAAAGTGTCTGATATTAGCTTAAAAAGTTCTACATCGAAGTCCAATGTTACTTAACTTTTTATTTTAGTAACAATGGCTGTGGTAGATTTTATTTATCTAAAATTTTACGGAGCGATTATCCACCGCGCACGCATACACAACTTCCCCGCATGCGGGCATAAATTGGGTCGTGAAATTTACTAAATCAATTGTAAATACCGCTCCATTAGTTCTTAGCCTTATGTTTTACAGTGAATAAGGCTACAGTTTCCCCTCGTAGATTATTACGGTTATAAAGACAATATTGTGAAGGTAGAATAGAAAATTTCCGATGTTTTTTTAAAGTTGAAATGGATGGGACGATATAATTTGATCTCTCTTAAATGTAAATGTTTATCTGCATTTTATTATGATTATTATTATTTAAAAATATAGTTTATTTATTAACGGAACTAGGTTTCTCCGAATGATTCCAAAAAGTAAGGTAGTTTTAAAGATTAACGTTTCCGTTTCTAGAATGTTTGAGTGCCAGTTTATGGCTGCATGTAAGCATACAATGGAGGTAGGTAAAGTATTTTAATGATTTAAGACTATCAATAATTCTCGCAATAAAAATTTCCAAACTGGGTGTTGTGGACGATTTTACCATTTTGTTATATTTAATGGGTAGTTTTAATATTGTTTGGTAATGCATGGTACACACGGGAAAGTATGAGATTGGTAATTAATCGGTCATTTTGTCTGCCTGTCGCCTTCTTTAGAATATTTTATCTAGCAATTATATTAAGGTATCTCTGTGCATTCACTGTTTGGCTCAAATGTACATACGATTTAAAGTACAACTTGATATTGTAATTATTACTGATTTATAATTTAATTAATATTAAATGATAAATTACATTTTAAAACGATACGTTTAATTTATTATCCTCTAAAATAATTTATTTTATTTTAATTTGTTCATCAGTGGTTTTGGCATGTCTTCTAAGGAAGCTGGCTGGGGTCGGTTGTGAAACCATTGGTGTGTTAAAGCCTGAAAAAAAGAAGAATTTCTTATTACTTTATCACATCAATACGGGTGTGGGCACTACCAATTAATTAACATACTTTTTATGAACTGTTAAAACCCGATTCCCACATAGATTTCGTGTGGAAATAGCAAACTGTGACGTCACTTTTTTGCCAACGCAATAGACTTAACGGATTATTGCTTTTAAAGTAAATAAAAAATCTATTTTTTTACATTGTATTGAAACGAATTAGATCTTCAGGGCTAAATAAAATTTTAAATAAAGTATAATTAAATAAAGCTTTTTAGAGTACCTAATTGGGTCTTGAAATTTTTGGTTAATGTTGATACTGTTTGAATAACAGTGAAACTAAAAGTAAGCACCCACCTACCTACCTAGCTATTGGTTTTGGATCTGGTGAAGAAAAAGTCACAGAAACAGGTCAATACAAAAAAAGAATCAATCAAAGTTACCACACGTTACCTCCTTAGCCGATATCCTCTTATTCGTATCATACATAATGAAGGACTTGACGAGATGCACCGCGTCCGGCTCGACTCCTGGCAGGAGCTCCGGCCAGGGCGTGGGGGCCGACTCCGGGAACGTGATCTTGTGGAAGTCAGGTAGGTCCGAATGGCCTGGCCACGTCTCTTCAGTGGGTGTGCCCAGGTGTTGCAGTACTATCGCCAGCTGTTCTATGTCTGATTCTCCCTGGGAATATGATGAGGTTAGAGACAGTTTTGGCTCGAGGTGGAAGTAACCGTTTTTGGTAGAGAGATGATTATGATCATGGTATGAAGCCAGTAAATAACATTATAATAAAACATACACACTAGTTAGATAAGAATTAAGTATGTCTAGTATTCTCCAGACCGATCCGCCCACGGCCGCTATATCATAGTGCACAAGTGTGTGCGCAAACGCAGGTTCACTCCCCCCATCGGACTATGAGAAGAAGGGATCTTCTCATAGTCCGATGGGGCGGCAATCCGACACAACTGACCGAGGAGAGATCCAGGGCCAACGGCTTTATGTGCTTTCTGAGGCACGGGGGAGTCACACCACCAACTTCCAAACTACCTGATGTCACTGAGAAATTCTAAATAGAAAAACCCAATAAAACTTTTTACCCGACCTGGGAATCGAATCCAGGACCCCACGCTCAACAGTCGCGCCTGCCACTACAGGACCAACGGGACAGTTACCGGTGGAATTAAGTACCGGAATAGTATAAGCAATAGGTAGGTACTAACAGAAAAAAGTGGTTGCTTTGTAATCAACTCCGCTAAAATACAGCCGACAGCCCACAGGTCCACTTTCTCGGTGTAGAATCTCGCTCCATACAGCAGTTCGGGAGCTCTGTACCATCTGGAAATAAAAGTTCTATAATTGAAGTCAATCTGTAGGACGCTTATTTAAAAAAAAAACCTTATTGTGAACAGACTTCCTTTTTGACTGTATTTTGTCCATTGATGGGCCTACGAAATCAGTAAGTTTACTCCACAAATTGACGCCATAGATAAATACAGAAAGACCAAACCAATAAAACACGGTAGAATTTCCCACAGCAAAGCAAGCGCCCGTTTTTTTTTTCGCTCAGATAGGTATGACGCTTGTAGAACATTTTATCTCTCAACTACATACCTAATATTAGTGACGGAATCATGCTAATCAAATCCGCCGCGTTTTTCCGCTCGTGTATTATTAATAAAATAAGCGTACCGTGTAGCCACTTGGTGTGAATAAGGCCTGCCACCATCAGGCCAATAAAGACGCGCCAGACCCAAGTCTGCGATCTTCAATATGCCTTCATGATTTATCAGCAGATTCGCCGGTTTCAAATCCTGATGATAGTAAAATAATAATAATGCATACGCCTGTAGGTATTACCCGAAGGGTAAGCAGAGGAGTACCATTGTACACCTACAGTTTAGGTCTCACGTAAAAGGGGGCGAGCCTATTGCTATTAACTGGGCACAAATCCCAACTCCGTGCTACTATTGAGAATTTCATAGAATAACCCAATAACAGTTTGATCGACCTGGGAATCAAACCTAAGATGGCGTAGCAGTCGCGCTTAGGACCACTAAGCTAAAAATACCAGCTTATTATTGTGCCATTGCAGGGTTAAGACCTTTTATCAGCGAAGCCACAAGCATTGATCACCACGTGTGCTTGATGATTATACGAAAAATAAATATACCCAAATACTGGTGTCCCAAAAGATCAAGCTAAGAGTAGAAATTTGGGGAGTTTTGCCTGACTACATGAACGTAGTAGGGAGTATAAAAAAACTATAGAAGGAATACTTACCCTATGCATCACATAATGCGCGTGCATATACCGCGTGCCTTTCAGCAGCATCTGTGCATAGGTCTTGACCCTGGGCAGGGTCAGCTCCTGCTGCGACGTGTGCAGCATGTCCCACAGTCCTGAGCACATGTACTCCAGGACCAGCACCAGGCTCATACCACGGGGGAACATGTCGTACAGCTTTATTATCTGTTGGATAAGGTGAGACCACGGAGTAATTTCTTTACTCCGTGGGTGTGACTCTTCTTGGTAGGTGCAAAGTTAAAAGGGTAGTTAATAGAGTAATTCCTGGAACTACTGGTCCGACTAAACTGTAAACCGATCAAACTTTATCTCTTTATAATTTTAAGAGACCAGAGGGCTGGCCTTTTCTTAAACCAAAGAATCAGCATTGCCATGCAACATGGCAATACTGCCAGCCTTTTGGGCACTTGTTCCATTAACAGCGATGCGGATGAGTTTTTACCCGACTGCGACAGAAGGAGGGTTATGTTTTTCGAGGGTATGTTTGTATGTATGTATGCAAGTTTGTATGTATAATTGTTTGGCACGCTCTGCAGGCTGAACGGCTCGATGGATTTTAGCTTGAGGTGTCGTTAGATTCGTATTTACTGTGAGAGTGACACTGGGTATATAAAAAAAAAACAAAATGGCGGATTTTTGGCGCCAAATTCAAATGTTTGGCTCGCTCTGCAGGCTGAACGGCTCGATGGATTTTAGCTTGAGAGGTGTCGGTAGATTCGTATTTAAGGCCTATTCAAACCTGAGCGATATTCGCTGCCGCTGTGGGTAGAGGTACATACCGCGCGGGTTTCGCTCAGGTATTTAGTATCAAGTACCGCGGCTACAGCGACCTGAGCGATATTCGCTGCCGCTGTGGGTAGAGGTACATACCACGCGCGTTACGAACGGTAGCGAATACCGCTTAGGTCTGAACAGTAATATTACCGCATACCCACTGGGTTTTCTCTGCCGCAGGCGGTAGCGAATACCGCTTAGGTCTGAATAGGCCTTTACTGTAAGAGTGATACTGGGTATATTAATTTCTTTTTTAAAACCCGACTGCTATTCTTTAAAAATCCCTAAAACAAGATAAATTGTAGCAGTCGGGACCCATTCGGGACCATCTGCAATGTAATATAGGTATGTGCTCTCAATTCACTAATCCTCCATTTCTAGAATGGGTCCCGACTGCTACAATTTATCTTGTTTTAGGGATTTTAAAGAATAGCAGTCGGGTTTTTTAGTTTTTTAAATTACCGTTTTTTGATGCCCTATGAGCTACCTTTTTTATAATTTGAGTGAATAGAGTCGTTAGTCAGGTACCTATTAGGACAAAGCGAGATTTACACAGAGTTTTACGTATTGTGAGAAATGGGTTACATAGAAAAACTCCCATGCTTAAAAAAAAAACTTTTGTCTAAAGATAACTCACATATTTACACCGTAGCAACTGCAGTGCCTTTATCTCCCTCATCACGTTAACTGGTATACCATCCTCGAGGTTCTTTATTAGAATCTTTTTCAACGCCACCTCCCGTCCGGTAGGATTGTGCTTCGCTTTGAACACCAAGCCATGGGCACCCTCACCGATGCGGCCTATCACAGAATAGTTCGATACGTCGGTGTCCATTTTGAATTTTTAAAACTTTATAATCATTTATAACCGTTCTAACTTAAATTAGTTGTAAAAAAGAAATGTTGTCGCACACAACAAATAGAGACAGATTCGTTTCGATTTTCGTTGCTATGGTTACAGGATTGACGTAGTGCTATGTTCACACTAGTCTATACTTGTACATGAAGGTAGGTAGTTAGATATTCAAACCTACATCGTGCAAATAAATTGAATTTCTTTATAGCGCGATAGTCTGCTCCAACTGAATTTAACTATAATTAATTATCTATCTACCTACCTACTTTAGTATTGATAAACAACTAGTTCATTTTAAGACTTACAAATAACTTAAAATGGTTAGGCGCTGCCGCTATAGTAGTGTCCTATCTATTTAAATGGAGTACCTTTGAACCGTGTGTCCCAGTTTAAGTACCTTGGCCACATTGTGACGGACAATTTAAAAGATGACCTGGATATTGACCGGGAACGGAGGGCATTGTCAGTGCGTGGAAATATGCTAGCTCATAGATTCACTCGATGTACAACTGAGGTAAAGCTGACATTATTTAAAGCTTATTGTCAAAGTTTTTACACGAGTGGACTATGGGTCAAGTTCACGCAGAGCACTTACAATGCCCTCCGAGTCCAATATAATAACATTTTCAGGGCTCTGTTGCGGCTACCCCGGTATTGTAGTGCTTCAGGCATGTTTGCGGACGCCCATATAGATGATTTTTATGAAATCATGCGTAAGAAATCGGCGTCCGTTATGCAGGCTGTACGGGGGAGTAGCAACAGAATACTGAAAATGATAGCGGACCGGTTAGACTCAGCTGTGCTCTGTCGTTTCATCAATCTGCATGTGAGAGGTGCAGGTTGATGAATACATTAGTGTTTCATTATATTATGTTTGAGTTTACTAACATAGATCGTAAGTTTTTTCTGTTACTAACATGTTGGACTAAGTGGTCTGAAATAAAAGATTTTTATTTTTATTTTTATTTATTAGTGTAGGGTAGCCTACTCCCATCAACCGGGTATAAATCTAAACTCCGGGCTGCTACAGAAAAAGTCGTCGCGGGAAATCCCAATAACACTGCACGACTTGGGGATGGGAAACCCAGAACCTCATGCTCTACAATTAAGTTTCCCCAATACCTCTATCCTTACCAAGTTGAACACCTTATTCAACAAGGTCAAGTTATGACGGTACCTATCTAATGTAGGTACCTAATCTGTTGATCGGTTAGGTCGCTATGACAATGTGTTATGTACCATTACTATGTACACATTACAGCCGACAGTGTTTGAACAGCCGTTGGAACACATCATTATATCTATTGTAATTTCTTTGCTGTTGTATTTCATTAATCTACATTACCTTTCAGTGTACAGTCGTATTTTTGTGCGCAACTCTGTAGTCTAGTCATAAAAGTATGCAGGGGCTGAAAATGTTTGGTGTAGTGTTCCTAATGGTATATCTTTGCCATGCAGTGGACAGTGCTTCGGTCCTTGCTCTCTTCTCCTCACTATCATACTCCGACCACTTGGTTTTCAGAGGATATCTGTCACGACTTGCTGAAAGAGGACACACAGTCGCTCTCATGACGCCATATCCCGGACACTTTCAATTTCCAGATGCCGATAAAATTGTGGAGCTCGATGTTAGCCAAGTTTCCGCACCGCACTGGGATGAGTTTAAAATGTTGATGACGAATACTGATGATTACCATCCCAGACAGAGGGCTTTGAATGAATTCGCGGTCAAGCTAGCAATAGCACAGCTAAAGTCGAAGCAGATGACAGCTCTGTTCATTAATCCGACCATACGCTTTGACGTGGTAATCACAGAAGCTGATGTACCGCTGCTTTACGCGGTTGCAGAAAAATATAAGGCTCCACATATCGCCATCACAACAACCAGCGGCAGGATCCACCAATACGAGTCAAAGGGGAATCCCGTCCATCCTATCTTGTACCCAGATGTCAACTCTCTGAACTACAGGAATTTGGGTCGCTGGGAAAGAATCAAAGAGATCTATCGTTATATCCAAACAAGAAACGAATACTACAACAATTATCTCCCACTTTGTGAATTGGCTGCTAAGAAGTTACTGGGATTGGAGCGAAGTCTTCTAGAAGTAGAATATGATATTGATTTACTATTCGTGGCCAGTAATCCTGTTTTGATAGGCAGTAGACCCAACGTCCCAGCTGTTGTTTACGTCGATGGTATGCATATTAAGCTAGGTCTGAATTTGCCGGAGGTAAGATATCTAGCAGTAGGCGATAATACAAATTCCTGATTTTTATATAATCTAATTCAATTACTCGTATTTTGCAGAAATTGTTAACTCTCTTAGACACCGCTTCGAAAGGGGTAGTGTACTTCAGTTTAGGAGCAATTCAAGACGCTGAGCATCTGTCCACGTCCATTCTACAAACGTTAGCGGACGCTTTCGGAGAGCTTCCGTTCACAGTGCTCTGGAAGATCGCTAACACTACAATGATAAAGATGCCTGACAATGTCGTTACTCGTTCATGGTTCCCACAGCAACAGATTTTTGGTAAGTAGTTATTTTTGGTAAGGTTGGTAGGCTAAGGGTCTTAGATTTTATTATAACGACCCGAAGTGCAAAAAACAATAATTATATATAACACAAAGGTCTTGATAGTCACAGATCAGATGACGTCACAGTTAGCGCAGTGGCTGAGCGATTGGCTGATGGGCTGCGTGTCGTGGTTTCGATTCCCGCACGGAGCAAATATTTGTATGATCTACTATGGTAGTCGTTCTGAGTCTGGCTGTTTTTTGTGAGTTTATATGTTTGTAAACGCACTCACGATAGGTATATGAGAACTTCGAAGTGTGAAAAAAAAGATAGTAGCCCAAGTAACACAGTTGGCACTTTAACAAACAAATAGTAAACTAATGTAAAACTTAGGGTCCGTATAAACTCTTATATAAGTTCACTGACCATCTTGACGCTTTACATTGGCATTTCAAAAGCATGATGATGCTCTACACTGTATAACGGTTGGATAATGGCATATCAAAATGCTTCTGTCAAGCCTTTGGTTTTAGTGCAGCAAATTACAATACTGCTGCACAGCTTTCAGCTATTTTTAGTGCATTTGGATCGACAATAGCATTTTTAAGTAGCAAAAAATTCTTAATGCCGTTTAATAGCATAAACATGAACCATTATAATGCAACGTAAATGTGCAATACAGCTTTGAGCTGTTTTTACTGCCCTTTATTGTGTAATGGCACTTTTAGGTGGTAAGTAAAATCCTAGAACTGCTGAACAGCATAAACGTGAATCAATGTAATGCTTGCATTTTTAAAGATTAACTGAGTTCTGTTGTACAGCTAACAGCTCTTTTAAACTCATGTGAGTTGTTGTAATACACAAAGCTAGTAAGAAGCATAAAACCATTTGTCGGCCATATTGGGGAAAAGCACGTATTAAGTAAAGTAAAATGTAGCGATATTAAAAAAGGTTCTGTAGGTCACCAACATGATATGTTAAAAAGAATGAACTGCATAACAGACTTTAATTTAACTTGTTATCACAACACTTGGTATCAGTGTAATGTCTATAGGTATATATAAATAAAATCGCAATATATGGCCTAGTTATTTAAATGATTTTCAAGTACTCAAATGAAACCATCATCTTCTTGTTTGTTGACAGCACCATAGTCATTTTAATAAGCCTTAGCTTAAGCACAGGAATAATACTGTAGATGATGAGTTCAGAAAGTCTTTTTGTTAATTCTTAGCAAACGGATAATGGGTTTTAGGATTTTGCTCAAGGATCCCCAAAATTGCGTTCAAGTAATGACACTATTTCAGTCTACATCAAGTCTACTGGTGTACCGGTGAATCCATATAGAACTACTTTATAGACAATGGCACTACAGTGTTTCACCAAAAGTCTTCTCTCTAGCCTCTGGCTTAATAATTATTCACATGTATGTACTTATACTGATGGCGGCATTAATTAGCCTTTCTAAAGGCTCACCGGGCTGCTATAGATGGACACCATTTTGTATATATTTTATAACCAAAAAATATTACCATTTAGACCTATTTATAAAAGCAATAGACCTACATAGTAATTATATAACTTAATTCAATAATGCCCAACCAAGACTATGATGTTAGTTATGGAACAATCGTTCTATACTGAAATTTATAATTGTTTCGATTATTTCACCCATATCTTTATACAACTTTTTTTAAGAAAACCACAAAATATCGAAGGCGCGTGAAAATGTTTAATGAAACCTATATAGATATTTACAATAAACTACATTGCGCAGTAATATTTGAATGCATGACATGACAAAACTACCCAGTAATATAAATTTTGTTTTGATGCAAACAAATATGGTGTCACTCATTCAGTTTTGACCATCTTCATCCATAATTATATTGTGAGAAAAAGTAATAAATTACAACGATAATTGTATTATAATATTTGTATCGTGGTATTAGAGATGTTTTTGCAATGATGCAGGGTTTAACTAATTTCTAACTATGAATACCTAAAAAGCTTTAATAATTCTTTTACTACATTCTAATGCTAGTCTAATGCTTTTGTAATTCAATTAAAATTTTCATTTTTAATAATATTGCTAATATAATGTTTCTGTAAGGCGATTGGGAACTTCATTGATCGTAATAATGCTTCCATAATGCGATAGGCATCTTCATTGACCATAATAATGCTTATATAATGCGCCTGTAATTCAATTAAATTAATTGTTAACCTATTTAGGGTCTTGAGCCGTATAATTTGTGCCCAAATAAGAGTTACAGGAGCCGTATAAACGTTTGTAATGCTGCCATAAAGCTAACTCAAAATGCTAAAACGATTCAGAAATGTTGTTAGTCGGCTGATATACTGCTTTGATGTGTTACTTGGGAGATGAGATACGTTTCTTCAGAAATTAATGGAATGTCTCCTCGTTTCAGTTCATCCCAATGTTAAAGCCTTTATTACGCATGGCGGTGCTCGGTCCTTAGAAGAAGCAGTGTTCTACACTGTTCCTATCATCGGCTTCCCGCTCGTGAAGTCAAGAAAGGTTTTCATTAACGAGATCACGAGGTATGGAGCTGGCAAAATTCTGGATCCTTACAATTTGGATAAGGAAACTGTGAAGGCGACCATTAATGTTGTGGCTACTAATGAGAAGTGAGTAGTACAAATAATGTTATTTTAAGAATATAATAATATTACCTTTTCTAGGTATTTATCCTACTTTACCTCACATATGGCAAGATATTGTAACGACTTGTTTTCCAGGTACAAACGAGCTATATCAAAATTAAAGAGTGCCGTTGTCGATCCCCTTATTTCTGGTCCTGATGACGCTGTGTGGTGGACTGAGTATCTTCTACGCCATGGCGACGCTCGTCATCTACGATCTCCAGCAGTGGGCATGTCGGCCTTCACGTACTATCTACTGGACATAGTCTGTTTAGTGCTTATAGCTCTTTCTGTAGCTGTTTTCCTAGCGTATTTGATGATACGAGCCATTGTAAGACGATTCTGTACACGATTCTGGCGCAGTCGTGGTTCAGACGCGTCTGGAAAGTTTAAGGCACTTTAATTAGAATTTAAGTTTATCATTTTGTAATAATTAAGTACAAGAAAAATATTTATTAAAAAAAAAAAGAGTTTTTTTTTCAATGGAGTAACACACATACCATCACTCCTGAATCCACTGAAGGAATAGGCTGAAGTAAGGAAGTTAGATCTACCAATGTACACCCACAGTTTACCGGTATGTTTAGGGGCCACGTAGGCGAGAAAAAAAAATCAATAGGGTATGTAGTAGTTTCTAAATATAGATACCGACCTACAAACGTACAGGTACAGTCAACGCATGGTAACAATTTGTTTTCACAAGCATTTTTTGTGTTAGATAGGTATTATTACTGACGTGCGTTTGACCATACTTAATCCACACAATACACAAGCTACGTTCATTAGGTAATTGACAACAATAATAGCTAAGCAAGTTCTTGAATAATTTTACGAAGAACATTTTTATCTGTATCAAAAAGGGCAAGTCAGAGGGTACGGGTCTGTTTACTCGAATAAGTTTCAAATAAATTAATTGGCATATCATTTCATATAAATCCTGTTAGTTTTTTGAATAATGTATAAAATATGTACCTACCTATTTGATGAACACTATCTATTCAGAGGTGACATCGAAGTAACGTACAAATTTTGCTATACCTAGCCATAGGTACTGAAGTTATGCATCCGTTTCATAACACCTAGTGGTCAACCTTTAAGGCCTATTCAAACCTGAGCGATATTCGCTGCCGCTGTGGGTAGAGGTAAATACCACGCGGGTTTCGCTCAGGTATTTAGTATCAAGTACCGCGGCTACAGCGACCTGAGCGATATTCGCTGCCGCTGTGGGTAGAGGTACATACCGCGCGGGTTTCGCTCAGGTATTTAGTATCAAGTACCGCGGCTACAGCGACCTGAGCGATATTCGCTGCCGCTGTGAGTAGAGATACATACCGCGCGGGTTACGAACGGTAGCGAATACCGCTTAGGTCTGAATAGGCCTTTAAGGAGATTATCTAATAGACGTGTCATAAGCGGACCCAATATGGCATAACATTATGAGAACAGTGCCATCACCAGAAGGTCACAATCAAAATAACAAAAAATAAAAACATGCAGCAAGCACCGAAATGTGTAAGATTTGTGTAATTTATTTATTAGACTTTTGTAATTTCGGTTTATTAAGTTTCTGAACTCAAAACGACACGTCAAACTGACCAGACGACATTTTTTATCTGTGTCGAAATTGACATTAGCTCAAACGTCAAAAGTTGTTATGCTTTCAGTGTTTATCTATAATTCCTTAAATCTTCCCAAATTTCCAGTTTTCCACAAAAGTTCTTTACTGAATTTGATCATGTGAATTAGTTCCTTTCCTGCGTCACAATGGCGGCTGTTAGAACATGCCCTGGTCTGTACTGCGGGCGCACAGAGCTCGATGATGGGTCGTGGAGCGAATGTGGCGCGTGTCCCCGAGGGTTCCGTACAAATTCTACTAGTTACTGCGTCCCGTGCACTGACGAACCTACCCTGTATGACGCCTTATACCTTGGGTTCATGGTCCTATTGCCTATGGTATTGCACTGGTTTTTCATTGACATGGTCGCTATTGCTAAGGGGTAAGTGCGCCCTATTAATTGTTTGATAATATTTTTCACATATTTGCAAACTTGGGTCGCTTTCTGGAGGCGTAAGTGTTCTATTCTATTACACATACCATCAGCTTGTATTCCCCGAAGGGTTGGTTAGGCAGAGGCAATCTACAGTTCACTGGTATGTTTAGATCTCATGTAATAGGAGGCAGGCCTATTCTAATTCATATAAAAATTGAAGGGTAGGAAGAACAGGTACAGGACTCCATTTGGATACATCTGGTAATGCAGTCTAAGTCATTAAAAATACAACAATAAAGTATCCTTTCACGTGAGAATTAATTCATACATTATAAATGTTTTCAGCACAAAAAACATCCTGGTTCAACACATATGTGCGTTCGTAGAGGTGGCATCAGGTACTCTAGCCGCCCTGCTGGTGTTACCACCAACAGGCAGTATTGCACTGCACGTCTGCACTCCGAAGGCTCTGTCTGACTGGTACACATTGCTGCACAACCCTCAACCTGATTACAAGGAGACCCTGCATTGTACACAAGAGGCTGTGTACCCATTGTAAGTTGAATAGTGTCATCTCTGATTAAAAAAAAAAGAAGTGAAATCAGCCTGTAACTGTAGAATATTTTTCTAATGCCTTTTATAATAACTTGATCTCAGCCAATGGCAGAAAGATAATTTATAGCATTTAAAGACTAACTTTAAAAAAAAATGAAAAATGCTTTCATTCAACATAAATCATACTTTTTTTTTTGGTAAACTTAAATATATTGTTTACTAGCTGACCCGCCACGACTTCGTTCGCGTGGTATCCTACCCCTACCCTACCCTACCTTACCAAAAAAAAAAGTCGGAAATGTCGGTAGGGGTAGGGTAGGCCTACCCCTACCGACATTTCCGACTTTTTTTTTTTCGTTTCATTGTTTTTAAGATGTATTCTGCTATTCGGGACGGAAACAAATCCAACAAATCAAAAACCATGGCAATCGGTCCAGCCGTTCTCGAGTTATAAGTGTTGTAACAAACACGACTTTCTTTTATATATATAGATTATATTGATTACATATAAATAAAAAAAATCTTGAAGAATGTCATCTAATTGTTTTTGTCAAATTGTTAATGTCATCTAATGAATAAAATTTCTCTCTTTTCCAGATACACAGTAGTACTCTTAATTTACGCATTCAGCTTGCTGATGACTATAACTCTGAGGCCATGGCTACTGACTTGGGACTCTGTCAACCCAAGGAAGAAGGCAATATACTGTGCACTGTACTTCTATCCTATACTTGTGCTTATACATACTGTTGCTGCTGGCTTGATTTGTGAGTATCCATGTATTTTTATTAATTACGAAAAACAAAGGCAAGATGGAGTGCTAACATTATTATACATATACTAGCAATACCCTGTGGAGGTGGAGAGTGGTTTCATGCACATATAGTTACGTCTTTGATTACAGCAGCTGTGCTCCCATAGGTCATAATATAATATTATATAGCCTATAACCTTAGGTTGCCTTCAAATTAGAGGCATTAGTAAGCACCACTGTGGCGCCACTGCAGTGCTTACTAACGCCTCTAATTTGAAGGCGCGCCCTTACTTAATACTCCTGCTGAATGTTAGAAGTCTATAAATAATGATAGGAATGTATATATTTAGTATATAAAGCAACACAATCTGAGTTGAAAAACGGTTGCACGTAAAAATGTACTTGCATTGTCAAACCACCATCTACTTGCCTATTGATGAACTTCATGTGACCAATAACATGCGCAAACATTGACCTTGAAGGAGTGTAACAGTTGTGTGAGTGATTGGGCCAAGACCGAAGTGGTGTCTGTATGAGAATTACATCTCTCTACATTACTATTCATTGCCTTTAACCATATCATGTTTAATATTGGTACATTTCTTCTTTTCAGATTGTTCATTCCCATACATAATTATAATTATATCAATGATGACATCAGCATCTCACTTCTCCATAAAGCTGGACCAGTCAGCGCCAGCTCTACTCACATCCTCAATAACAAATCCAAGGAACCTGGTAATACTGCTAGGACATTGGCTCATCCATGCGTATGGGATCATCTCCTTGACCGGGTTCAAGGAACTCTGGTACCTGTCCCTTGTACCTGCACCGGCATTGTTCTACATCTTGACTGCTCAGTTCACAGACCCCATGAAGATTCACAGTGATTGACAGGAACGCA
This sequence comes from Caradrina clavipalpis, assembly GCA_932526535.1. Lineage (NCBI taxonomy): Eukaryota > Metazoa > Arthropoda > Insecta > Lepidoptera > Noctuidae > Caradrina > Caradrina clavipalpis. Next base: position 8,224,536 of record OW052107.1, on the reverse strand, counting down.
AATCATCTTTGGCTAACATGGTCAATTGACTTTAGGGGCGAGTGAGCGAGACGGCAATACGGGCGACCGACAGAGACAAAAAGTGAGTGTGTGTGTGTGGGTCCGGATCAGTGTACAAACTTCATATTCCACGACCGACGAATTGTGTTTATATGCAATGCAGTTTTGCATCAGTGATTGTCTTAAATGGCATAAATAATGAAGTAACATTACGACACCTGGACAAAAATTAATAAATATTTGTTTTCGCAGTTATTTATGTTTGTCAGTATTTCAGGGATGTCTTTCAAACAACAGAATCGCCCCATTGCGCGTGGTGTAAGCAGTGTGTCGCAAATATGGGGGTCATCGCCTCGCGCGCCTAAATACAGCGGCAAGACTTATTTATTTTGTTATTGATTTGTGTTTATAATCACTAGCATGCCTGCCGGGGCTGCGGATTGTTCGAAAGAGACACCGCGCCCCCGGCACAAGAAGGAACATGGATGGGTTTTAGTCAGTAAAAGTCTGACGCTCCCTCCCGTCCCGCCCAAGGCGGAGAAGTCATTTGATGATTTCCCATCGGTAAAAAAAAATGGTGCGTCCTTGAATTTCACTAGGATGCAGAATGCTCTTTGTAAAGTTTTAATATTAATTGAGATTTAATTGTGTATAAAATATAAGTAGGTAATGGAAGGAAAGGGCAGGAAGATGATTTATATAAAAATCTGTTAAATTATGATAAATAAATAATCTTGTTAGTACTAATTTAATGTTTTAATATACCCAAATGTTATAACTAGTTCGGGCGTCGGCCTTTTACGGCAACTGTTAAGGTCATCGTACATTACAACAGTACCGCTCCGAGACGGCAACGGCTCAGCCAACCATTAGCTGCCAGCACGCCACCCGCGTGCCGTCACCTTTTTTGTTCTGTCACGATAAAAAATATTTTAACGCACACGATTTAAAGTCCTAATTTGAATGGTAAAATATTTGCTGTGGTGGAGCCGTGGTGTTATAATGAGCTATGACCTTAAGGCTCCGCCCACGACCGATTTCTTGTCGGCCGTGTGCGTTGGTGTCAAAAATCTGTGAAAAAATCCGTCAAAATGTCTTTCGTGGGCGGAGACGTCTATAAAGTTTTTTTACCGCAGATTGTTTATGTTTTCAAATGTTTTAACATTTAGTGGGAGTCACGATGGTACCTTGATAAGAATTTGTTAAAAGAAAAATTTAAAATAGACGAACTAAAGATTTAAAAATACTCTTTTCAAAAGATAAAAATGTAAAACTTAAGTTTTGCTGAAACCCGCGTATCTATCTGCCGTATAATGTTCACCCCGCGATCCCAGGTGTAAAGCTAGGGTTCCACTGCGAGTGGAACGAACTTCATGCGGAGACCGTTTAACTCTCTACAGTAAATATTAAAGGAGTAAGTACTTCATCTAAGAAATGGATTTTCAAAGCATCAAAAAGTATCTTTGACGACTCGGGTAGCTGAGCGATTCGCTGCTGCGTTGCGTGTCGCGAGTTCGATTCCCGTACCGAACAAATATTTATATGGCGTACCTCCAGTTGCAGGGTATCGTTGTTTGTGTGTGCAAACGGACTTACGATTCAGTAGTTATAAATTCCGGGGCTGCGGGTTGTTCGAAAGAGATACCGCGCCCCCGGAACGCAAAGGCCATAAGAAGAAACATGGATGGGTTTTGTTGGTATGGTTGGGTTTAGTCAGTAAAAGTCTGACACTCCCTCCCGCCCCGCCCAGGGCGGGGGAAGTCATTTCACGATTTCCCATCGGTAAAAAAAAGTACCTATAAAAAAAGTACATAATATAAAAAAAAAAATATAATAAAAACGTTTTTTTTAGTTAATTAAAATAAAAAAAATACGGCCTATTTTCAACCACATACAAAAAGATTACCGTTAAAGATAACACGCAGGTACTCAAGCCGGCCACAAAATTACCGCTCTAAAGATAAATTAAAGATAAGAGCATCTCATAAAAATATTAAACGAACATTTAAAAAAGATATTTAACCGACCTACCTACTCAGTGCCATTTCTCTAAAAATATTGTAATAGAGCCAAAACCGTCGTCAAACGACACTTGGCATCTGAACCGTAAATGCTTAGTGTTGCCAACTTTGTGTCAGATAAAGAGGGCATTCTATTTCCTGCCCAAAACTGGTTCGCGGTGAAACAAAGATATAAAAAGTAGGATCGCAGATACAAAAGATTGTAGAGGTACGGGTCATGTTAAATGCAAAGCTAAACAAAGGCCAAGGAGGCAAAATAAAAAGAAACGGCCCCGTTTATAGGCAGTCTCATTATTAAACGTTTTCTTCCCTCGGCTCGCGAAAAAACCGACAATGTGCCGCATTATTCGTTTATTTGTTTACTTATCTTTGCGTGTATTTCGTTATTAGATCTCATCACCGGTTTGTTTGTAAGCGATGTTTTGTGGCGCTGTCTTTTTCTCTAAGTATGTACTCGTGTGCTCAGTACCTATTAGTGTAATTGGAATAATTTCTTCATTGTCATCGATATTCGCTTTGCCGGGTAATATTTATGACAATGGGACCGTCATCTCGGGAAAATGGCGTTTGGTACCTATTCGTGGTGTTGATTGATCTCTCAATGGTCCTGTTCATCCCCGGGACAAGTAACCTATTAAAATTTGCTTTGTTAGCAAGAAAACGTCTTTAGACGATAAATGAGGACCGAACTCCATTTCTAGTAATTTAAAACGTTTAAAATCTACCAACTGCCTCGTTGGCCTAGTGGTCCTAAGTGCGACTGATGACGCACTGACGCTAGAGGTCTTGGGTTCGATACCCAGGTAGAATAAAAAGTGTTATTGGGTTTTTCTATGAAATTCTCAGTAGCAGCTCGGAGTTACGATTTGTGCCCGGTTAATGGCTATGGGCTCGCCCCCTAATATATGGGGCGTAAACATGCCGGTAAACTGTGGGTGTACGTTGATACACCTCTGCCTAACCCTTCGGGAAATACAGGCGTGAGCGTATGGTTATGGGTTTAAAATCTAGTCGCAATCTCATCTCAGCGTCAATCAATGTAGGTAATTAGAGGGATTTCTGACAGATTGCAAGTGAGATTAGACTCCAATCTATACTAATATTATAAAGCTGGAGAGTTTGTTTGTTTGTTTGTTTGTTTGAACGCGCTAATATCAGGAACTACCGGTCCGATTTAAAAAAATCTTTTTGTGTTGGATAGCCCATTTATCGAGGAAGGTTATAGGCTATATAACATCACGCTACGACCAACAGGTGCTGAGCAGCGAGGGTGAAACCGCGGGGAACAGCTAGTCGTTTCTAAAAGTTTGTAGAATTCCACCCTGTTTTGTTATTTTTTTTACTAGTTTAACTAACCACTTAGCACCAGTAGTTTGACGAGAGTAGATCCTGTTACGCCAATTTATTGTAAGTGCACTATCGCACGTAACATCTGGTTTACTGGTGTAAACCTGCTCGTAAAATTATGTGGGTACATAATACTGTTTATGTCCTTTTTCACTTTAAAACATGAACATAAGTACCTAGGTACTTAATGTGTGAAGTGGTCATTAGTTCGGTGTTGATCGTTGATTAAGTTATGATTGCCGTGACAATCACATAGATGATCCTGGTCTATAAGGACGAGAGTTAATTACATAAGTACATCTACCTCTTCTTTCTTTATCGTGTGGGCAATAAGGTCTAAACGACCCCACACACTCTAGTGTCAGAGTTTCTAAACCGCCTCAAGGGCCTCTCACATGGTTACCGACGTCAGTGACGTTCAAGATAAACTTAGAAAGTAAATATGAATTAAAAAAAAGCACATTGGTACTTGCCCTTGCTCGGTTGCGAACCCACAACCTCGTGCATGAGAAGAAAGAAGATTAGTTCGATGTAGGTATCTAGGTACCTATGTTTGATTATTAAGTAATGATTGCCGATACAATCACATCATTAATTCTAGTCTATTAAGGCCGAGAGTTGATTACATAACTACCTACACAGACAGAAAAAAACTGCCGAATAAACAACAAAATACAAACATTTCACGGGCTACCACATCCTTTGTCAGAATTTATTTTCATAAGCACAGCACGAAAAGGGACGTATTCGTATGTTATCAACTTTTAAAACGACTGGTTGCGTTCGTGGTTCGTTACGAGCTGAACAGCAAACTTGTTGCGAATATTTTCGGGGTGTGTCGTGGCTTGCGGTTGCAGAAAATGAGTGCTTCGTCCGAATGAGGCACAGACAATGAACGCCGTCCGGCCTTTGTGGCCACACCTGTTATTAAAACTCCCGTGAGCCCCGTGAAGCGCACAGTGCCCGCTGTGTGAAATATCTTCTTGTTTACATATATGTTTTACATATACTTGTGATTTATTACCGTTTCTCACTATAACCCGCTGTAATTGCTTAAAGAAGGGAAGGAATATTAATACGGTCATTACTCGTCTTCGACATGAATCTAAAGCTCACTTTAAAAAAAAAATAAGAGTAGTTAAATATGAGGTTTCTCACTCATCCTTTCCATACGAATGTACCTTTTGGAAAGAGCAAATAGATATGGTTTCTTTCGTTTAAATCACATTGAAATGTGCCTTTAAATGGTTTAATCGGAATAAATGATTTGGCTTTGATTTTAATATGTGTGCCCGGTTAATGGCAATAGGCTCGCTCCTATTACCTACATGGGAACTAAACATACCTACCGGCGAACTGTGAGTGTACATTGGTACCTACACCTCTGCCTAACCCTTTGGGGAATGCAGGCGTGATGGTATGTTATGTGTAATGTAATTTCAATCTTGTATCTACCTCACGCTGATGTGAAACACGAGTAAGAACGAAAAGGTTGCGTGCATGACTGTGTTTCATCACGCCAAAAGGATCAGTTAATTCAATAGCTAACATCACATAACAGGTAGGTAGGTAGCTCTGCCCATCCTCATAACACAATCCCTTATTTTCCTTTACGGCACTCACGGGAATAGAAGGTCCACTATTGTTCTTTTGCCGATACAGACGTACCTACGTATACTAGGCAGGTACCGCATCGGTTTGTATTAAAAACATACACCGTTCAATTTCACAAGAATACCAGTATTTTGCACTAGAGAACTGCCCACGATTTCACCCGCATTTAGTTACGTCTTTGGTTAGTGCTCCGCTCCCATGGGTCGTAGCGTGATGTTATATAGCCTATGTTATTCAGGAATAATGTAGCTATCCATTGGTGAAAAAACTGTTAAAATCGGTCCAGTAGTTTAGGAGCCTATTCGGTACACACAAACTCAAAATCATTTCTCAATATTAGTATTGATTTCAATATTAGGAATACCAACTGCATGTCATCTATTTTGGTATATTCTATATACATACAAAAAAATATAATACGAAAAACAAATGTCTGTACAAAAAATTGCTAAAAAAATTCATTCTAGTTCCCAGAAACAGGTGTATCGGAATATTTTTATAATAAAAACGCTTCGCAGCACAGCGCAGTAAAAACGTTGCATAAAATGAGGCGATGCAGCGTATTGAAAGCAAAATTGTGAAGTGGGAACCTGTGAATTGAATAGGAGAAATAACAGAGTGGGCACCAGATGGCAGTGAGGCGTAGCGAGGCCGACTGCTACACGAATACAGTACGTATCATGATTGCACGCATATAACCCGATTTGAAAATCTATTCGAAATTGTATTGCGGAGAGAGTATCTACCGACATTTTTATTTTAACAACCTGCCTCGCTCCTGAAATAGCGTTTGTATACAGACTATGTACAGGGTATAAGGGGTGTAAAAGCACATCACATCACAAAGCCGTTACTATGCATACTGTCCATTTTTAAGTAACACCATCCATCACGCCTGTATTCCCCGAAGGTTAGGCAGAGGTGTACCAATGTACACCCACAGTTCGCCGGTATATTTAGGTCCCATGTAATAGGAGGCGAGCCTATTGCCATTAACCGGGCACAAATCCAAACTCCGAGCTGCTACTGAGAATTTCCTAGAAAAACTCAATAACACTTTTTGCTCGACCCGGGAATCGAACCCAGGACCTCTAGCGTAGCAGTCGCGCTCAGGACCACTAGGCCAACGAGGCAGTTATTTAGGTAACATTAAGCAAACATAAGGAAACAAATCATTTATTTCGGGTAACAAAGACCTATAACATACATAACAATAGAAATCTAGGTACTTCATTGTAGCACTAAGTCACTGCGATTGTGTGGCACTTGTACCCGGAAGCGACCGAACACCACGCACTTCGGCCAAAAGTCATTTTCCACGACGAGATGCATAAAACACGTTGCCACCCGCACTACAAGCGCCCTGAAGTTGATGTTGTTGATGATTGTGCTAATGGATGTATCCTATAGCAGGTACAGGGATTGTTAGGGTATAGAAAGTTTAGTTGTAACATTTAAAAAGTGGTTCTCAAAAAAACGGACAAAATAGTTTGAATTTTGATCTTTAAGTACATGTAATACCAGGCGAGTCTACCATTACCCGGGCCAAATCCTGACTTCGAGCTGTCACTGACGTTTTGACAGAAAAACCCAATAACACTTTTTGCTTGACCTGGGTATCGAACTCAAGACCTCTAGCGTAGCAGTCGCGCTTGAGACTATTACCTAAAGGTCAACTTCCTCGTTAACCTAGCAACGAGGCAGTTGACCTTTAGGTAATATCTCCATAAGCAAAAGGTTGCCCGGGTAAGGGTCAAAACAGAAAAAATGCAATGATGTGAAGAACATGTAACTATCGATTTTGTATGTACTTATACGACGGGCCTGTTGGTCTAGTGGTTAGTGGCCCTGACTGCTAAGCCGGAGGTCGTGGGTTCGATTCCCACCCAGGACAAACTTTGTGTGATGAGCATGATTGTTTGTTCTGTGTCTGGGTGTGATTTATCTATAATATGTATTTATTTATAAATTATATAAGTATGTATATCAGTTGTCTGGTTACCATAACACAAGCTCTGCTTAGCTTGGGATCAGATAACCGTGTGTGAGTTGTCCCAAGATATTTATTTATTTATTTATTTTTATAAGAAACTGTAGTCAAATCATGTCGTGTAGGTGTTTATACACTCATCATACTCATCAACACAACCTGGGTCAGTTCCCAAATAACGAAAACTACATCAATCGATCCAAGGTGCTAATTCGGTGCTGTAAATCGAGGGTCTCCAGACGAGGCGGTAACTTTGCGCGAATAATTCATGTATCTGGGTGTGTGGTGGGCACTTTAGGAAGTCTATAGATAGCACCGAAACGTCGGGATTCTGCCAAGTGGCCGATGAAAACTTTTGTGCCCCAAATTTCATCTCCGAATATAAAGTCTAACTTCTTATCTGCGGAAACTTCTATATTTCTTGGGTCTTATCGCAAGTCGCAACACAAATTTCTCAACACGAAACTTATACTCTTTCATACGCAAAAATATTACGCTTGAAAAAATAAATTCGAGCGACTAAGTGCAAGTGTAGAAACGTGTTCGCTTTACAATTCCGTTCCCAAAAGATTGCAAAAGTTTTCCGTCACATGGCGACTTGGTAAATGTGCATACAATCGCCCGCGTTTGCGACAAGTCGTACGTCCGACACGTCGTTAACTTGCAAGTTTTTCCGACGGAATACTTGATGCGATAGATATGCAAGTACTGGAGTATTTCAAACTACTTGGTTTACAAGCCTGCCTGATTTTTAACCTACTTTTAAACTATTGAAGTTTTGACGTTGAAGTCGAATTTAAAAGAGGCATTGCGGTATGTTTGTGGTTTAAAGTGCGGAGCTGGTTGGCTCACTAAACTACCAAGTGCGGCTGAACTCAAAGTTGTTTTCAACTTGCTTATTTGCGTGTATTTTTGTTGATCGGTCTCTAGTTTGTCTCAAAGAAGGCATTGGTTAAGTCAAGGTCGTGAAGGCTGTATTTTATCTTTCGCCTTTAGGCTTCATTTATTTAGGGTCTTATAGGCCGTTGCTAGTCGTCTTTTTGTGTAAGCAGAAAAAAAAGATCTTTACTTATACTATCTACCGCCTAAGTTAAAGTCGTCTAGAATTTTATAGCTTTCGCCTAGTGGAGCGAAAACTCAAATTTTGGAAACTTTTTCAGTTTCATTCCACGTTATTAATATCACAGTTGATGATTGATATTACCTCGTTACGGTTTAATTGGACGTCCTGTTACGCCAAATTGATTGCGATGGGCAATTAGGTTTTCGAATAAATTAATTAAGGGTAACATTCAATTATAATGGGTGGAAAATTAAGGCCTGTAAGCAAGGCAAGTTCGCCTCTTGGTTTGAATAGATTTGAAGTGATTGTTTTGTATGTACGTCAGTCAAACTAATTGGTACTGAATAGGTACTTATATGGCCATACGTCCGTGATACGGTTCTGCATTATAACTCTCATATATTTAACCCTACGTTACCTGTGAATGCGTACTAATTACGGTATTAATTACGATGGAGTTATTCTTTTCATGATATTTTCCCCTAGTACCCCCTAATAGGAAAATATGGGAAAATTGTTTATCTATGAAGCTATTCAATAGTAAACTGATCGAATTTACCTCAATTCTCATGCTATTAATAGTAGTGCCTTCAAGCGTGTACACAGATAATCAGTGAATTGATATTTCGTAACAAGGCCTGGAAAAACCGTAACTGAATAGTTTAATTGATTAATTGTTAATTAATTGGGGTTTATTCATAGTTGCTTATTCAAAATTTAATTAAGTTGGCAAATAAGTGACGTCACAGTATCCCATTATGCAGAATAGCTATAGATTTTATATTGCTATTTAAAATCTATAGCTACGTATTCTTCTACAGATTTTATATGGCAATAGTATACTGTGACGTCACTTCTTCTTTACAAATCTATAGAAGAATAGCGTTTTGGCAGTTCATAAAAAGTATGTCAATTGATTGGTATTGTGTGCGCCTGGTTTCGAAGTTGTGCGTGGTCTAACAAAGTCAAAGACAAAGCATTTATTTCAATCAGACCATTCACAGGCACTTTTTAAAATAATAATTGTCAAGGACTCGGTCGGTCGGTAGCTTTGAGGTCATTTACGCTTTTCGTCTCATTTTGACTAATTTAAGACATACTTTATCGTACATACACCATTACCTACGCCTATGATCACCGAAGGGTTAGGCAAAGGTGTACCAACCAATATACACCCACAGTTCGCCGGTATGTTTACGTCTCACGTTAGAGGGGCGAGCCTATGGCCAACACACAACCCACTCACTTGACGTACTCTATCAATATACCAAAATTCATCGAACGCGTCTAAATGCGAGCTTTCCAAATTCAAATTCCTATATTATTAAAGAAGAAAGAATAGTAAGGATAAGACCAACAACCAAGTCAGTAAAAAGCCTTCAAAACACAACATCTATACAAAACTTGTACACTACATAACACTTTCAGGTTATTTCCTGAAACTGAAAGGGACTGTTATTGTTACAGCGTAAGGACTTCATAATGGTGCCACGTTTACTTAACCCTGCCTACGCCACCCTGAGATGGGGTTGTTATGGTTCAAGAGGAAATTGCTAAAAACCTTGTCATGTAGGCGTATTGCAAGTGGAGGGAATGTTTGCCTATGTTTCAGTTGTGTGGGTTCCCGTGTTTACTTACCGACCTCTTATTGAATTTTGAATGTGTTTATATTTTATTTCGTATAACTTTGTCACGGGTTCGATTTTATGTCTGTGTGAGTTGAATTGGTGTTTAAACAAGGAGCTGTTTTGTATCCTTGTACAATTTTTGGAGGTTGTCGTAAAATACATATATCCTGTCCTCTTACTTAATATTATAAATGCAAAAGTTTGTGAGGAACGCATGAATGTTTGTTACTCCTTCACGCTTAAACGGCTGAACGGATCTGGATGAAATTTCGCACTGAGATAGATTGTAGTGTGAAATACAACTTAGGATACTTCTTATACCGGAAAAATTTACGGTTCTCGTAGGATAAAATATCAAATTTGACGTGGATTAAGTCACGGGCATAAACTAGTAATCAAATAAAATTACGACACCTGGTAAATAATATTTTTTGGGTGCTTATAAGCTGAATCATTCCCTATGTGTATAGTTTTACAGTACAAACTTCACTGCTGTATTCATAAAAACCCGCAAAGTTTTCCATTATTGAATTTCACAAAATCACCTCTCCAAGCTTTTCAAATACGACGAATACAGCTGTATTATGTAAAGTGTGCGGTAATAAACAGTCATACATCACGGGCCACTGATTAGTGGTTACCCGCGCATAGCCTAGCTTCACAACACGGCAAAAATATTCAATATTCGCAGCCAATACAGGGAGCAGACGAGGGAGGGGGCGCCCCCATAGCCGGTCCATTACCCCCTCCCCCCCTCCGGCGCGTTTATTCGCCGGAATAGTGTGCAATAAAACGGTACCGTCGGCCACTGGCCACAGCAAAAAATACACTCCCTAAAAATTATTCTTCTGGAACCCGAACTAGTGGAGATAGCCGTGTACAGTCCGTGCCACGAAAGATGAGACTTGGCGAGTGTCAGTTTAGGGAGCTTGCGCAGGTACTAAGTGTACGAAATAGTTATCCATAATTTGTATATCTATTCAGAGATCTTTCGATGACATTGGAATTAAAACAACATACAAAAATTCTTCACAATATTTATTACAAAATAATAAAGTTGGAGGTCAAGTCTCATCTTTCGTGGCACGGACTGTACACCACACACGGCGTTTTCATATCCTACTAAAAAACCGTTCGTTGAAAAGTTGGATTTCAATTGCATTTATTTCTGAATTTAACTTGTTTTCATGACGCTCAATAGCCGTACGTTTTGATAGCCACTCGAAATTAGTTTGCAAAATACTTCGCGTTCGTTTGCGGAATAAAAGGCAGACCGCGGGCGAGCCTAATTTAATATTTTATGAAAAGAAAAATGCTGGCGAGTATCTATGGCAAGCTGCAGAATTTTTAATTATGAAATAGAAGTAGATCCTTTGGGTCAGAAAAAGACCAATAAAAACAACGAATTAACTAAATTGTTGCCAGGGAACATAAAGTTCGTTCTGTTTTATTTGGTTCTAAAAAGTTGCGTCAGTTTGTTTCAAGGCTTTTTGTGAAAAAAGTATTCATTGGAGCGCGTCGGCGTGTCACACACATGCAGTAAATGCGACCGTCGCCGTCGTTTATAAAGTAAATATGACGTGAACCTACAAACTGCAGTATGAACGTCATGGCTTTGTCAAATAAAATACCTTTCAATACTTCAACGCTTTCAGTAAGGCTTCAATATTTTATTTATAATATGCATTTTATTAAAAAAATGCTTAATGTCTCGTTAGTCTTGTCGTTCTAAGCGCGACTGCTACGCTAGAGGTCTTGGGTTTGATTCGCAGGTCGAGCAAAGTGTTATTGGGTTTTTCTACGAAATTCTCAGTAGCAATTTTGAGTTAGGATTTGTGCCCGGCTAATGGCAATAAACTCACCCCCCCTGACACATGGGACCTAACAAATCAGCAGACTGTGTGGGTACTTTAATACATCTATGCCTTACCTTCGGGAAAAACAGGAGCGATGGTATTTATGTAATATGCATTTTTAACGTTAATAGATTTAAGAAAAATATGTATTTCCCGATATTTTGAATGCTGTCAGCAAAAATCTCAATACGTGCTGTTCATAAATGTTTCGCATATTTTCGACTGTGCAAGGTTTGTGAATTTACGCGTAGCCGAGTGGTTCGGAATTTGCGATGGCGTAGCTGCAATCAGCGTAGCTCGCGTAGCGGTAGCTACGGCGTAGCTAGGAGAGCTGGAGGTATCGTACGTGTTGTGACTACTTATTTATTGAAACCAAAAAACAAGGAAGTTCAATCAAAAGAAGATTGTTGCGCGACCACTTTTTTAAGTTTCCAAATCCGGAAGGTACGAATTTAATATAGCTTTAAAATTGTATGAACACGAATGCATTACGAGAGTACGCACACAAATGCACCATTAACACTTTTGTTTGCAAAATTAATAAATTACAGCAATATCCAATTCACAGTAATGCAAGTAACAAACAAAAAAACACTTTGGAAACAATTTGCGCGCCATTAATTCATCTTTTTACTCATTTTGCGGGAATGCAATGCGCTGTAGTAATTCCTCTGCGTTACCAAGTCAAATTAAAACAGTGAGAATTTAATTAAATGTGGTAATGGGTGCTCTTGTAAAAATCGCGACGGCCGGCCAAGAGTGCTTGCTGCATCTGACTTAATCCCTTATAGACAGAATTAATGTCCGGGACATATAGATGTAAATTGCCTTAGAGAATTTTAAATGCGAACTTTTATTTACGTTTCCTCTTTGTTTTGGGACGGACAAAGAATGAGTCTGGCCGTAAATAGAATGGTCCAGCTGTTGGTTTTAGGTTTTTAAATGCGGAAAAAAATTCTTGCCAGTACTGTTTTTTCTTTTTAGCACCATTTAAAATTGGAATTAATTTCGTGCGCAGTTTAGCGGTCGTAAACAAAGGTGAATATTGTAAAGGTTAGATGGCTATTGTTTCGTGTATAATGTTGGTATTTAGCAACATATACAACCTGTAGTAGTAGAGCTCTTTGTGGAGGAGATCGATCGAAAAAGTACTTCCACCAAATCCTTAACGTTGCTGTGTTCCAGTTTCAAACGCATGGATGCCTATATAACTATTTTAATTTATAGTAAGTTTAATTGTATTTAACCTAACACGAAGCAAAATACTAGAAGTTTCTAAAACATAGAACGTACTTACAAGATACAAAATCGCGAATACAGTTCAGAACGAAGTTGTCGTAGATTCCTATCTTATCGTCTCTAAGTTGTCAGTTTTTTTGACCAGGGTCAGACATTTTTACAAAATATAATATCTCTAACAATTTCTTTAACAAGATACGATATTAAGCTTGGCAACGGAGACTTTTATGATACGAGATAATACAAAGTACCTACCTTTTATATTTTAGTTTGTCAAAGCGGCTTATCGGAAATGAAACCTTTTCAACTATCCATTATAAGATAACCTTTATTCTGGTCAAAGGACAAGGAGATAAGCATAGCAATAATGATGTTGGAAAGATTACAAACGATTCATTGTATACTGAATACCTCATACATACAATATACATACCATCACGCTTATATTCCCCGAAGAGATAGGCAGAGGTGTACCAATGCACACCCACAGTTCGCCGGTATGATTTAGGCCCCATGTAATAGGGGGCGAGCCTATTGCCATTAACCGGACACAAATCCTAAATCCGAGCTGCTACTGAGAATTTCATAAAAAACCCAATAACACTTTTTGCTCGACCTGGGAATCGAATCTAAGACCTCTAGCGTAGCAGTCACGCTTAGGATCACTAGGCCAACGAGGCAGTGAATACCTCATGATTGTATTCTATTGTACAATAGCGTCTCGCTCAAAGTATTCGTTTAGCCATCATCATCGTCATAATATATCAGCCGCAGTACGTCCACTGCTGGATATAACCCTCCTCCCCCATAGATTTCCAAAAGGACCAGTTGGAAGCGGCCTGCATTGTCCAGTCAGCGAGAATATTATGGTTTTCATGATACTTAAATATCATGTTTTTTTGTGACTTACCCGCCGCACTATCCGTATCTAGGGATAGTGCTTTTCGCTATGTGCGAGGACATTCACAAAGAGGATTGGTTACACAAGCCTTATGCGAGCTCTCGAATGACAAGTACAGCGGAGCTGAAGCAATCACCTTGGCTGAATCGGTCGGATCACATCATCATCATCTACTGCAACCATGTCGGTAACCATGTCAGAGGCCCTTGAGGCGGTTTATCGGAGGAAGTATCAGTGAACTGTGGTTGTACATTGGTAAACCTCTGCCTAACCCTTCGAAGTATACATTCGTGATGGTATGTGTAAGTGTGTGTTTAGATATTTTCAGTCCCCACGTCCGTATATAACAAAATTTACTTTAAAAGTCATCGTTTATGCCTTCAGCGGACAGTTCCAAAGATTACAAGGAGAAATATTAAAGTTGGTAAAGAATAAGGTGTCGAGTAAACCGTGTCTGCTTCTCAGGGGAAATGAAATTGCAAAATATGTCCTCGAGATGGAGCGAACGTGTCTGCTACAGATACCCCGCCAGCCTACTTATATCGTAATATCTTGTTATTATAATACAGTATAGAACATCATATTTTGTATTGAGATTGCTGTTTATCTGTCAGAATGGATTTACTTTAAGCCGTTGTTGTGAAATGTGAGTGGATGGAATTAAAAATTGATTGGATTATAGAATGGGATTATGCTGAGGGTATTATCAAACCAACTTCAACAAAAATGAGTACATTGTTTTGTTACGAGTATTGAGCAGTATTATATCAAAATATACAAGATGTGGCTTAGCATCAGTCATTGTCAAATTCAAATTCAAGGGGGTAACTACGCTAGTGAGTGAGAAGCCGAGAGCACTGATCACTCACTTGCTCAAGGCGGATTAGCGATTACAGACAAGACTTATATTATTTATAATTCCAAGTTTTTATTTTGTATTTTTTCCTTCACCAATGTCATCGATGTCCAAGATAAACTTAGACAGTCACATTGGTACTTGCCTGACATCAAACGTGCAAGCTCATGCACGAGAGGTTATTTTTTATGTCATTGCATGGTAAACAAGTCGACGGTTCACCTGACGTTAAGTAGTCACTGTTGCATATATAGACATCTGCAATACCAGAGGCCTTGCAAATGCGTTGCTATCCCAGAATCAAAGTTAAAAAAATGTCTCATGTGCCTGTAATGGGGTAGTTGACACCACCATCAATTGACATACTTTTTATGAACTGTCAAAACGCGATTCTCCCATAGATTTTGTATGGCAATAGCACGCTGTGACGTCACTTATCGGTCTACTCAATTTACTAACTATTTATTGATTTTAAAGTTAAAATCTAATTTTACAATAAATTGAAAATTAATCAGTTTTCATGGATAAAATAAAGTGCTTTTTTTAGAGAAGTTGTGACTTGAAATTATTGGTTAGTGGTTTCAACTACCCACCATTCAAACCGCGGTTAATACATTGATAAAATTTTACTAAAAAGCTTTACGTTAACTAAATAGAGGACCATGTACCTCTTACATAGTGAGTGAGTCGGTAGCACAGAGTATATTTTTTTTCACGTGACGGCGAAGGTGATCCGTCGCGTCGGCTCACGTACAGAATTTATTGGCCTCTCTAATAAAACAGAACACATTTTCTGCATTCTGGCGTAACGTGCTCCGCCCTGAGCGCCCGGGGCGTACGGGCGTCCGGGGCGTACGGGCGTCCGGGCGTCCGGGGCGTACGGTTCTCCTCGTCTCCGTAATCACGGACGGCTTAAGGTGTTTACTCTGAGACACAATGATGACTTTTCCAATCAGTTATTGCAGATTAAGTACCGTATTGTCTTCGTTCAGTTTAATTAAAGTTTATTCTTCAAGCTTTGTTGGCTTTCAGACTTATCTATATAAAAAAAAAAACGTTAGAGGCTTCGCAAAATAAAAGAAGCATTTAGCAAAACGTTATTTTAATGAGTCTGGGTGTAATTAATTAGGCCGTAGCACAAACTCAATGATTAATTAAAATGTTAGTGTTTTCGTTTCAACTGTGTAAATAGAACCTCAAATTTTTTATGAGTGTTTGAAAATCAGCGGTGTTTCATTTACATTTTGGTTATCATAACAGCAAACGCCGACGCGCGTCCGACTTTTAGTAGGCCCGATAATTGGACTGTTCAATAAATCCATAGTTTCGAGGACTCTATATAGGACGTGTGCGTTGGTATATTAGAATTCATATGTTACACTGTCACCGACAAAAAAGTCGGTCTCCGATTGTCTGACGTAGGCGAGCAGCATCTGCGGGTTGTTTGAAAGAGATACCGCGCCCCCGGAACGCAAAGGGCACACGAAGGAACATAGATGGTTTTTAGTCAGTAAAAGTCTGTCAATCCCGCGGGGGGGGGGGGGGGGCAGGGGGGTCATTCGATGATAAAAAAAAAGCGATCTGCATGATGTTTGTTTTTTCTATAACTCGAAAAATAATCTATTTGTATAAAAGTAAAAGGTTACTCATTTATTTACTCTAAACACAAAATCTTGAAAGCTTTTTGACCTATGAAACTGAAATTTGACAGGCAGGTAGTTTATAGGTAGGAGACAAGGAGATGTCAGGTAAGAACGAATTTTGCCACAGGCTTGAGGGGATTTTTGGCTTTCATGCGGACAAAGTCAATAGCTATCTATAATATTACTGGCTTCTGCCCCCGACTTCATCCAGACAAAATTGATGTATTATCTCGCGGGAACCGTACATTTTTCCGTGATAAAATTAATATTAAATTATTTCTGTACCTTCCATCCAGATTCGTTCAGCCGTTCTAGCGTGGTTGAGTAACAAGCATCCATTCATCCATCCAAATTTCGCATTTATAATAAGTAAGATTATTTACATTTTCTATTACTCAGTCTTAGATGACATTTTTTTTTGTTGCCGGTGTGGAAAATCCTCATGGATGTCCACAGCCCTGGGTGGGCGGAGGGGTCTGTCAGACTCTTACTGACTAAAAACCACCCCGGTGTTCCCTTCTCACACTTATGTCGAGGATCCCGGGAACGTACGCGCCTTCCGCGATAGTCTTAAATGACCTACCGTTATTTTTAGTCGTTTTATGACCATATTCAAAGTAATAATTTCAACTACAAATGACCACAATCACGTCTCTTATTGGCAATTTATTTGATTTATCGATACATTTGAAATACAGTTCGTAAGTATACAGGGTGATCTGAAATTGCTCGTATTCCTCTCGGGAGAAGAAACTATGACTAATTTAGAATGATTTAACCCCTATCACTGAGGGGTTGAAAATCCGCCATTTTCGAGAAAATCTACTTTGTTTTTATTTTTAGAAAAATCCGAATTTTGGTAATTAACATTAAAAAAAAAAAACACTTTTTAGCCAAAAATTTTCTATGATCTGATAGCTTACTAATTGACCAACCTCTCTAAAGCTGAAAACTGTATAATTTACTGTTAGATTTAATGTTGTATGTTAAAACTTGCAATAAATTAAAAAAGAAATCTGATAAGTGATGAAGTTTTTTTTTTATTAATTTTTAATTATCAAAATTCAGATTTTTCTAAAAATAAAAACAAAGTAGATTTTCTCGAAAATGGAGGATTTTCGACCCCCAAGTGATAGGGGTTAAATCATTCTAAATTAGTCATAGTTTCTTCTCCCGAGAGGAATACGAGCAATTTCAAAGCACCCTGTATAAAATAAAAGTTTAAACGTGCTGCAGAAATACAGATTTATTTAGAATCTACCCGTTTTACTGTGCGGGTTGGTAGATATTCGATTTGGAGTGTTCGGCAAACGATTTATCTCAATAAGTCATTTCATTTACCGTCACGAGTCACAAGATACGGAGTGAATCATTTTCTCTGGTTTTCTTTTCTCCGTTTTATCGCTCTTTTAATCCTTTTTTCTTTGTATTTGATTTATTTATTGTTTTCTTAATGTTTTGTATGTAATTTTGTAATGATAAAAAGAAGTTGGGTTACATCGAAATAAGGTTTTACAAACGAAACTTAGACCTTTCAAGGCAGTTTATAACCAGTTGCAAATATGTGTTTAAGTTAATAGAAGTAGTTATTTAATACATTGTAAGTTTAGTTGTTGCAAAATAAACAGCACATGACACGGGTGCGGGGGAAGAGCATGAGCGTAGTCTAAGGGACGAGCCACAGTCTCTAGCGACGCTTCACGCTTTGCGATAGGAGTTGCGACAGCGACACGATTTGCAGTGGTATGCCACAGCTCGAGTAGTTGCGACAGCGACGGCAAGTGAGACAAATGTACTCGCTAGTACATTTGTCTCACTCGCACAGCGCGCATTCTGTAGCCGCTACATGTCGCGCTACTTGTCGCGCTTCGTGAAGCGCCCCGTGTAGCGTCGCATGTAGTGTCGCTGGTAGCTGTGGCATACTTCATACGTTGTCTAACATTTGTTTTTGCATCTCGAAGTTTGTCGCGCCTCATGTCGCATGAAGCGCTTGGCTGTGGCCGGCGGGTAAGCGGTTAAACATTCGCTCTTGAAGTCCTCACAAAAGCTCACGAAAGAAGATTCAGGTTCCTTCGTAGTTTCGGTAGGTTTTCTGCCGAATCCGATAATAAACCGAAACTCCAATTTAGCACCTGAACTTGGCGAAACCGAAGTTGGACACTATTGATGTAGTTCCTCAAAAAGCAAAGATCATATCTAAGGTAAGAAAAAAATTAAGAAAGTTGCGGGTTCAGGAAGACAAGTAATACCTACATATTTTGTTGCAATCACGTTAATGGAGCTCTTTCCATCTCCTTCACTCACGTCTGAAATGTTGAATTATTCAGAGAAAGGAGTACAAGAAATGTAATGGAAATGTTTCGAAGTTTACCCAAAAAATGTAATAATGCCAGATTTTGTTTGTCATGTGACTGTTAAAATATTTGTGATATACGCTTCGGAAGGATGTACGCTCTGCGGTGAATGTGCGGTGTGGCCTACAGATAGAGCCACTTGGCAATATTCCAAACAATATGGCATTATATAAAAAGTGACGGCTTTTTTCGACATTCGCTTTATTTTGTGCCATTACGGCGCAATTATTCCCTTTTATGGGAAATAAATGCAAGTAAAATGATAGCGGTTTATCAATCGTTTAATTGGGACAATAAAACAATTATCCTGGTTGGGAATAATTGTTTGTTTGATACAAATTGTTCGTTTCCGATTTTCAGATACCTAGTGCGAATGCGCGGTTTAAATTCGATCGTTTATATTGCATTGGACATAAACATATGTTACGTATTGCGCTTATTTTAAAGGCTTCATAACTAATTGTGCTGGCTATATTAAATTAAACCTAAATGCCATAGCATAGTCGTATTTCCAATTCGAATATCGACTGCCTCGAAATGAATTTTACGGCACCGCGCTCCTGGCAGGCCCACAGTAATATATAAAAGTTCAAAACCATATGCGAATACTATATATGTACTAGACTAGAGTAACAGGTTAGTAGTTATAGATTTTGTAGAACATTACCTCTACCATCTGTATAGCTAGACCGATTTGAATAAAAGAGGGGTGTTATAAGTTTGACGTGTCTGTCTGTGGCACCTTAAACGGTGTACCTTCTTAAACCACTTGTACCACCTTAAACTTGTGGTCTCTTAAACGGGTGAACCGATTTGAATGCGGTTTTTTTTTATTTAGAAGCAGATTTCCTAGCGATGGTTCTTAGAAATGTTTTATCAAAATCGGTTAAGCCGTTTCGAGGTTATCAACTCCTTTTTAAGCTTTTGTGCTGTCGCTGTAGCTTTTTGTTTTGTTACATAACTTTTTTTATTTCATTACTTGTGTTTGTTTTGTCCGCTTTAAGAATGGGGTGCATCATTCTGGAAAAAAAAATATTCGGAAAAGTATTTTTCTCAAATTTATGATTCTGTCTTATTTGTGCCCTGGTTATGTACTGTTTGAATATAATATCTCTAAAACCCTAAACAATAAACGAATGGCTTTAAACATGTTCTACCGCAGTAAGATTAGGTAATACCCGGCTAAGAAGTAGGTACACAGTACAAAGAGAAGCAGTGATAACACTTCTAGTGCATCACACAACATTATTTAAGGAACAGAATCATATTACATTCCCATTCCGGTATTGCTTTATGTTGATAAGTTCAACAAAGAAGGCGGTGAAATACGAATAAATTTATTCAGCGTCGCAAAATTGAAATCTCAGGTGGTCGCCTGCTCGCCTGGTGGCGGCCAGCGTTACTAGACCTTCCCTGCCCCCTCATCTTAATGTTATTGAGATTGTGAGAGGGTATTTTTAAAAGACACGAGGGTTCTAGCTGTTCTGGTCAGGTATCACCTTGGATTTGTATTCTGCAGACAGGCCTCCAGCCAGCCAGCGATCCAGTGTGATTTCGTAAAATCCACGCTGTGTTTCATGGATTTTAGTGTTCTTCGGAATGTTACAATTTTAAATTCTTTGTTACCAGCCTGTAAACCAGATTCTGATGTGTGAACTTGCCTTCCGTAAAGACCGCTGCTTCTGTAGATGTAGACGCATCACCATAATAACCACGCCAGGAAAAGTATTGGAGATTTTACTCAGTTGATATTGACGGAGAAAAATACCGTCTATCCACTTTATACACCTGCCGGGGATTTGGGTTGTTCGAAGGAGATACCGCGCCCCCGGAACGCAAAAGGCATAAGAAGGAACATGGATGGGTTTTAGTCAGTAAAAGTCTGACACTCCCTCCCGCCCATAGGTAAAAAAACCACTAAATACAAGGTAGAAAGCAACCTTATCGCTAAGGGCCATAGGTTATATTTTACTATGAACTTGAGAACCACGCGGAAAAAGTCGCGAGCATAAGCTAGTTTAAAAAATGAACAGACTTCTCTGGCTATATTATATTTAGTACTTGTTATTGTCACACCTTGGGGCATTGTGTAAGAAGAGATTTCCGTGGAAAAATAATTATTATTGGATGCCTGTAGGCCAAGCTTGAGCGCGCTTACTTAAAGTTAGCAAGATTCTAGTTATAATGGATTGGAAAAAAGTCTATCCTATACATAAATTAATAAAAGTTATATAATTTATATTACACTACAAAAAACAATGCTGTAGGTAAGTAAGAAGTATTTTTTAATTTATTACGGTAAGCCCAATACGTATACCTACCTATAATCAATAAACACAAAGTATATATTGTGTTTTATGGGCCTTAGTTACCTGAAATAAAGGTTTATTACTATTATAATGCCATAAAATTTTTTTTTTTTACTTTTGATGTGATATTTTGTTCGATTTTTAAATTGGAAATTGTTTTTCCAATTTCAAAATCAAACGAATTTACGTTACCTTTACTGCGCGTATCTGCCCTCTGTAGCTTCTACATATATTTAAAACGTGTTTCTCACCAAAAGGAAACGTTTTTCATTTGATCAGCACAACCATCCGCTTTCGTAACAAGACACAATATATTTCGTACCGGTTTAATTTAACCTGCGACACGCCAAAGATCGAGAGATTCGGCGAAATATCCAGATATTCAGACAACTACAGTGTCGCCTATATCTGTCTGAATAGTCGGTTGTAGATAGCAAAGCAATAAAAGTAGCAATGGTGACACGAGACGAATTTCGTTGGAAACGAGCACAAATAAGATTTGTAAGCGTGGGTAAGTGCGGAGGTAGCTCAGATTTTCCTACATATGTTGCTTCGCCAAGATTTACGAAATGAAGGATTTTGATACGATGCGAAGAGGGTCTAACTCAATTTCGCGTTAGATATTTACCTGTACAGAATGCTGAGGAGACAGATGCTTCTACGTTTTGCTTGCTCAGATTGGATTTTAGTGTAGAAACCTCTTTACTGTAATGATGGTGATGTGCTTTTAGCTGTAAAGGGTAATTGGCAAATTCATACTTTTACATAAGTAGAAAATATGCTGTAGTATGCTGTCTGCCATTATACATTTTAATGTAACAGTGATTTGATTTACAACTTGAATTAAAATATGAAAAAACTTATAAATAATTAAATCTATGTAAATAAAAATGAATGACTAAATGTGCTAAAGCGTAAACTCGTGAATGGCTTTTTTTGTATTCCTTATTTCCCGGACAAGGTATTTTATGACAATCTATTTTTGGAAAATTCATCGGAAATGTCTGAAATTTGCACAGGTACGAAGTCGAAGGCTGTTCACTAGTGTGTAATATTATGTCTGTAATATTATTATAAAGAGGTAAGATTTTTTTTGTTTGTTTGATTGTTTGTAACGAATAGGCTCCGAAACTACTGGACCAATATTTTTTTTTTTCACAAATCTATAGCTACATTATTCTTGACTAACACGGGCTATATAACATCACATTACGACTCACGGGAGCGGAGAATTAATAGTAATAAAACACAAAGGAAAAAATGGCCATAGCTCAAAAAGCCAAGTATATACCACTCCAATAAATACTGTAGTGTCCGTTGCTACCCAAACATTGTAACAAAAAAAAAAAACTACAACTTTCCAAACCAAACCAATGTTTCTTAGCTCTTGGTGTCTGGCAGTATATTTTATGACTGCAGCATGTATCCGTAGTGTGATATACACGGCGCTGCGTTGCGCCGGATATTGGGATATTGGGAATAACTTGTGGATTTGACGCCGCCCCCGCGCCCACTCGCTTCCCCTTCTTTACAACCTACTTATACAGACCTGCTTTTACGGAAGGGTTTGCGGTGTATCTTTACTTATGAGTTTTGGTCCGAATGGATATTGGGGTATTTGTATTATGGTTATAGTTATTAGCTGTTAGTTTTTTCGGCCAAATTCTTCTTCGAAAGGTTCACTCCAGTCCTTAGTGTGCTTTAAAGGTCTTATAAATTGTTGGATGGAAGGTTTTTTTTGTAGATACTGTAGGCACTTATTAATATGATAAAGAAGTAAAATTGGTTTGATTTTTGTTTTGTAAGAGGAAGTACTTATCCGGTTCACAAAAGTCTTTCACTGATAGAAAGCTATTGGTGTTGTCGTAGCTGAATTCTGGGCCAAACAAAAAAATATTCAAAATTTTATTATGAATTTGTAAAAAAGTTTGTGTTTATATTTGCCATCGTCACGCTAAGAAGAAGAAGAAGCTATATCGCTGAAGGCTTTAGGTTCTAATATACTCGATTATCCCGCGGACGATGTCGCGGGTAGTAGCTAGTACCTCAAGACCACTGTCGCCATAATTTCACGTGCCATGTTATCTTTTGGCCACCTTTAAAAAAAAAAACAGACCACTTAGTCCAAGATGATAGTAACAGAATAAACTTACGATCTATGTTAGTAATCTCAAACATATAATTAAACACTAATGTCATCAACCTTTGGTTGACTGGTAGAGAAAGCCTTTTTTTTTTTTTTTTTTAGAGATGGGAAATCATCAAATGACCCCCCCCGTCCTGGGCGGGGCGGGAGGGAGTGTCAGACTTTTACTGACTAAAAACCATCTATGTTCCTTCGTGTGCCCTTTGCGTTCCGGGGGCGCGGTATCTCTTTCGAACAACCCGCAGCCCCTGCAGGCATTTGGCCCTTAGTGGCCCCTTCCAATGGCTGACACCTCTGTGCGCGGAACATGAACGCGCCGTCGACACGGTCTGTCGCTAGTTAATAACGTACGGACGGTGAGCTACCTATTGCTCACCGTCCACAGACCGTGTCCACGGTATCCGCCTGCGGGAGGCGCAATGGTGCCGTTATTGGCAATCCATTGCGCCGGCGGACGCGGCGTCAGCGGCCACGGCAACGGTGGCGGCGGCAGCGACGGCGGCGGCGGCGGCGGCGGCGGCGGCGGCGGTGCGGAGCCTTCCCCCGGCCCTGGCGGGCACGGCGCAGGTAGAGAAAGCCTAAGGCATTAAGTTCACCTATGTACTTTTTGTACCCTGAAGTACCTATTAATAAATAAACAATATTACCTATGTATTTGTATAAGTGACTTTTTGACTATTTCCGTTGATCGAAAATGCCTGTTTAAGTATTAAACTTTTGCTGTTGTATTCAATATTTCGTAATATTGAACGTTCATTTTCGCGTGAATATCAATATCGGGAATCAGCGTTATTTCATCTATCTGGTTCCGTCAATCGTTTTATATCGTGCAATTTATCAAATGAAGAGTCAATGGGAACGGCTGGCGATAAGAGGAATCATATTGTAGTGTGATATTAATAGGAAAGTACTTATTGATACTCAGAAATACTAACGTAGGTAGGTAATGCGGAGGTGGAGGGATTATTTACTATTATTGAAATATGTACATTTTGTAGGAACCCACTTTATTTTTTGGATTATTGATTTTATTTTTATATTATTCTAGCTTTTGTCCGCAATTTCTTCTGCGTCTTTGATATATTATCGCACGGGAATCGTTCATTTTTCCGCCAAAAAGTATGCTATGTATGTGTTATTCCACACTACAGTCTATTTCAACTCCAAAAATCGAGATTAAAATTTCCTTTTTTTAAAGAATAAAATCTTATAAATGCTCGTAGGTATGTTTGTACGCTTGTAGGAATATTTATATATGCCTACATACAAGCAACCTATTAAGGCTGCTTTTACTAGATTCGAAACCAGCATCGTCAAAACACTCTGTATCAACGAACAAGCTTATTTTGGGAGCAGGTTGCATCGATACTGTTGACACGAGTTTCCTTCAAAACATCGCCGTTCACTGTTCATTCAACTGCAGACCTAGTTCATGACAGCGGAACATTTATATACAGGTCAACATACAGAAGCTTTATAAAACAACTGAATATTTATACAAACGGCGCATGGAAACTCGAATGTAAAAATAATATATCTACATTATAAACGTGCATGAACGCACGCCATTTTAAAATATGCCCGCACAAAGAAAGATACACCGCAAATAACGAGCGTAACAAATTGCATTTCAATGTACGAGATATTATCTGAAAACTATAAAAAGATCGCGTCTACTTAAGTAAGGTTTATAAATGGTAGCTTCGCCTGCAATTTAATATCTTGCATACATTTTTTTGCCAGCATTTTTTAATATCAACATAAACAGAAAGTCGTAAGCCTTCGGTCGCTACCGCCCACATTGCAGAAGCGATCGCCATAATTGCAAATGGAGCGGACAACATTTTCATTCATTTTCAGTAGAACACATAGAGAAGGTAATTCATTTTCAGCAATTGGACGCCGCCACAGTATGAGGCGCGCCCGCAACGAGATAAAATTAACCGCTTACCGACGCACGAACAAACTATTCCATATTTAACTGCGGTTAGCTGTACTATAACTAGCGTTATATGGTGTGTGACAACCCGCGCCCGCTCCGCCCGCCACCGTGCGCCGCCTTGTGTAAAATGATAATAATGGAAGTTTCCGCTTACCCGCAGAGGGCAGTGAAAGATTTATTTACGCTTAGAAACTCATTTGCCGCGAACCCCGAAATAAAAAGCAACTCAACAGCTTGAAAAATATTATTTCAGTAAACGTGGGAGTGGGGGGCGTATCGCGTAATGTCCCCTAATGTGCGCGCATAAAAAATCCCGCGCCGGCCGCGAATTCTCTTCGAATGGACTAAATTTTATGCAAATTTTCTTTATGATCTTTCGGCGTTTGACGGGGATTAACGCGACGAGGACATTCGACAGTTTTATCTTTTTGACGAGCGCCGGCGTAAAAGGGTTCAGTTTATACGCCTCCTCGCTGAGATAATATTTGGAACGATGTTACTTCATATATGCGGCCTTTTACAAATTATTAAATTACGTTAATTAGATCGTTACATTAGATTTAGTCTACATCGTGAGATTTAATTTTAAGCCGGTTTAGTCGATGGGGTACAAAGAACGGTCACAAAGAAAAGTATAAGTTGAAAGCTTAGTTTGAATTTCGCCAGCCTCGTTAATTATAATAAGTATATTATCAGACGTTCATTAAATTAGCTGATAATGTATGTAACGTGTAAATGTTCATTAAAGCTTAGAATGTCTTCAAGATACCCCCGCCCTGCTTGTTGCTCCGCTGACCTGCTTAGCCTTTATCTAACGATGTTGAAAAGAGCTTATGCTGTTAATATACTCTGTTTCCAGTCTAACCTAAAATAAGTACAACTGTACCTAGTTCTTCAAAAGAAACACCTTGATTTATTTCAAATCAGTCTTTTTAATTTCAGAAAACAAAACACTCTCGGTCACCGTCACACAAGAACCTAGCTGGCATCTCCATCATAATGCTGTTAACACCGGGAGCTAGCTACATCTCTCACTGCAGCACACGCGGAGAGAATTCATTTAAAAACTCATTTCTCAGAGTCACGTAAGTAACGTTATAAGCTGTCGATCCTGCTGCGTCGCACTAGCTCTTGGACTATAAGGTACCTTTGGTTGGTAATCTCGTATTGTGGTGTCTGCTATGCTTTACAATGAGGACTGGAAGAGTGCACGGATGAAACATGTGGGATTTATTTTAAATTAGATGTTTTTTCTTTTATGTGGTTGAATGTTTTGTTTTGATATCCGATTTATTAAGAGGTCGCGATTTCACCATCGTATTGTCGTAATTGTCTCAAAGGTTAATTGGTATTGTAATTAATTATTACTTATAGCAATCATAAAAAAAAATACAGCTACCTATCAGCATTATCTACGTCACAAATGACAGCTATGAAGTCATAATAGATCTGCCAATTTGTGATCCGGGACGCACTAATCTCAAAAACTGCGCTATGCATGTTGATGAGCTTTTCTACCACAGTCGTAGTTTTTGTTCCCTATTTCTGTGGACACGAAGCCTGTGGCCGACTGCTATTTTATTTACAGAATAAATACAGCTAGAAGCCACACAAAGTCTATGTAAAACATTGCATCGGTGCATAAATATGTAGGTTTCCGCAGTTGACGTATGTGTGTAAATATTCCATGATATTCTTACGGTTTTATAAACTCCGCTAGTGGAGAGCCACATAAAATGTGGAAGTTGGTTGTTTGCGCGAAAAACAGAGAGATCGTAAATCGGCATTTAACTAGGAGTAAGTAGTTAATGGAGTGCTAATGCTAGGCTATGGATTAGCAAAGTCCAATTACCTTTGTAAAGGTCACTTACGCTAAAATCTTAAAAAAGGTTAAACTACAAAATGTTATATAGGTAAAATGAGCAAACAGACCTTTTAGCAAGTAACACGGAGTTTAAGGGCTCTTTCAATTTATGCGTTTGGTGCCGGACCGCTGCGGTGCCGAGGCGGCGCGTTTTTCGGACTGCATACGGACGGTTGTCCTTTTTCATACAGTTGACGCGTGACGTCTGTCGTCCTGCCGTCGAGCGTGCGTAGGTACCGACGTCGCACTGTTGCCGCACCGCGCGCATCGTATGAAAACAAAAGACCGTTCGTACGCAATACGACAAACGCACCGCTTCGCCACCGCAGCGGTCCGGCACCAAACGCATAAATTGAAAGAGCCCTAAAGATAGCCTTAGCTGGCGCAAGCGGGCCTAATGGCGTAAGGACGATTTTAAAAGTCAAGTCTGCTGCCTATCTGTCGTTAGACTATCAGCACTGGGGGTTGTATTACAGAACCTTAATCAAGACTTGATCATTACCTACTTAAAAATATTCCATTTACCAATCATTTATCCAGAGCATCGATAAATGGAAATGGATTGAGGCCACTTTGTGCTGATAATGAAAACTGCAAGTAATAACAATAATTAAACAAAAAATGGTATTACAGCGTAATTTCGTTCGGACTTACGCTGCGACATACGCCCACCACAAATAACATTCGATAATGGCTTTTTAATCACTCCATTTGCTCACTCTTCCATGGTGTAAAAGGGGGAGAGTAGCTCACCTACTTTGTTCTGGAAGTACGCTAACTTTGTACCTATTTCACGTATTACAACCTTAAACTTGGCCGCGTTAGCACTACGACGAATTATGTATTTAGTTGGCGTACTGTTTGAAATAAACGGTATTTATTTCAGTTCACTTTTGTTTGTTCGTTCGTTCGTTCGTTGAAAGCAGCTAATAAAATTTGTTGTTGTATATTATGTGAAATGTGCTCTTTATTAATTTATGAAAAGTTTATTTATAGATTTATTTGAGTTTTAATAGCTACTCGTTGTTTTGGGCAAGTGCATTTTATTGTTTTTTGGAGTAAGAGTTTTTTTGCAGTTTGTGGTGTTCTATCTTACTACTTATAATGCAAAAGTTTAGATGGATAGATGTTTGTTATTCATTCACGCCAAAACCGCTGACGGATCTGGATAATTGGCAAAGAGATAGATTATAGTTTGGAATAGCACATTTGTTTGGAAAATTTGACGGTTCCAGACAATATATCAACATTGACGCAGTCGAAGTCGCAGCCAGAAGCTGGTTAATACGGTGTGGATGTTTTTCGTAATCAATGTCTATACATAAATGTATTTTATTTCTGGATAAATAATAATTAAACATACTGAAGCCACGTTGTGGTCCTTTTAAAAAATACAAGAAACTACGACTAGTTGGGAACAGCTCCTACTTACAAAAAACTTTAAGTAACTTTCACCATAAAAAGACAGTATGTTGATTTTGCCGATATGGTATCGGCAAAATCAACACACTGTCTTCTAGTCAACGAAAGTCTGATAGACCAATTAAAGTAGTTACATTCGTAGGAAGCTAGCAATTGGTTGCTTGCAGCCGATGAACGTAGTCAGTGCGGGATGAGGCACGACTTGGAGGTGGCTGATCAATTTCCGCTAGGTGGCGCTGCTTCCGTCGGTGGAGGTACTGCCTCGCTTCAAGTAATTGGGGAAAAGTATCGCTGATATTGTTGCGATTTCAGTTTATCATAATTGTAATAAAAATAAACGTAGTTTTCCGAGAAATTGTCAAACTCTTGGACAACCCTTATTCTCTTAATCGTCGGTTTCTTTTCTTTGCTTATAAATTGCATTGATGAGAATTTCAGTTTTTGATAGATTAGGTACAAATAAAAATGAGGTTTTGTAACTTCATCGTCGTTATGAACTTACGTTAGAAAAAAAATATCCTGCCTATTTAAACTAAAACAATGCCAATTTAATTAGTTTATATAATTTTTTGGGTACGTATATTCTAAGTTTGTAAGCACATATTCTGGTAATCGATTTGTAATCTATCATTTAAAAAGACAACATAGTGTCATATACATAAAATCCCTTTTTAATAAGATGTATTCCAAAATAATCCATTACATTACTTTTGAGAAAAAAAAACGCGGATTACTCACTAGTTTAAAATGTTCAGCGTGTATGAAAGCACAAACCATGATTATACCCCGTCCAACTGGGATTATCGACCTGTCACTAAGTGGGACTCATGGAGCTTCCAAAGCGTATACTAGCAGGGATACCACTGCATTGAATGCACACATCACACCCTTTATATCGATGACATAAAGTTCAATTTGCTATGTCTAAGTGCCAGGGACATAGGATCGGTGTAAGCCTGTTTAATCAACCGTCCGTTGGCCGATACAAAACAAAGCAAAAGTTGTGTATTGATGTAAAAATTTGATGCCAACAGCATTGCAGCGTTGCAGTTCACTTCGATTAGATATTGGAGCCTTTGTTTTGATTAACATCGCTGTAGTGGAAGGATTTGCAAGCTTTTAATACTTATTAATATTTTACTTTCGAAAGTAAATTCGTCACTTTTGTCTGCTTCGTCGTAAAGAAATAAAATATCGTTATCCTATTAGCTAAGTAAAAAACTGCCCCGTTGGTCTCGTGTTGGCAAGCATGACTATTAAGCGTGGGGTCCTGGGTTTGATTCCCATATCGGCCAAAAAGTGTTATTGGGTTTTTCCACTAGGAATTTAGGAAGGGTTAGGCAGAGGTGTACCAATATACACCCACAGTTCGCCGGTATGTTTTAGGTTCCATGTTATAGGGGGCGAGTCCATTGCGATTAATCGGGCACAAATCCTAACTCCGAGATACTACTGAGAATTTCATAGAAAAACCCAAATAACACTTTTGCTCGACCTGGGAACCTAAGACCTCTAACGTAGCAGGCGCGCTCAGGACCACTACTTTCAAGCTTTTATCTATCAAACAGAAAAGTTTACAAAGTACAATCCAATATTCGCAACAGATGGTTTGAACAAACTAATTAGGTCGGTGCCACACAGTCCTGTGTATTCAAACTGACTGACAGCCTATTGAGCTCGCTGTGAGTTTATCTGAGCACGTGTGTATCGTGCAATTGTCTTGCAGCCATCCAGTGCGGGATGGCGGTGCGCTCGGCGCGGTGATTGTAATCCACAAATTGAAACTGAGCTGCTTTGGTTGTTACGGAATTGAATGAGGGTTTGTGTGTTGTGATGTCGATAACTTGTATGGTCTTTTGTTTAGTAAAACTGGTGTAACGATAAACCTTGTTTTACTAACTAATGCCAAAAAGAGAGGATGTTATGTCATGTTTCTTTTTGTAATCAGAAGTAGTTGAACTTTAATAAACTGATCTAAAGATAATCCTTGTTTTAAGTAAAGTTTAAAGAGGATGGTCTATCTGTAATTATTTTTAATTATTTCACAATTATATGGCGGAAATTTTCATATATTGTTTAATTAAAAAAAAACCATATCTTTTTGGCAGGGGGAAATGGGGAGTCTTCCTGAAAAGGTCCCATATACACCATGAGATATACGAAACGTAAAAAAAGAGTGTGATTAATATGCCCACAAAAAAAAAACAGCTTTTTGGTATCAAGAGTCTCTGAGCTACACTGCATGGCATGGTAAAACTATAAGGGTTCCTCGTTGACTACGGAACCCTAAAAATGCAAAGTTTCCTTCTGTTGTTTGGTTTGGCACTGCAGGCCGCTGGCCCGGCACAACATGAGTGCTTACATGATTGTTAGTTCGAGAGCCAATCTCCATATAAAATAGGCGAGCGTTCGTAAACGTACTCAGGTTTTAAAATTATGCTACTCTATTTTCTTGGGATAAGGAGACTTGTTAGCTGAAGAGCATAGGTAAGTATGTACCTACAGCTATTTTAAATATACATACAAGTCGTTTACATTGGGAAAATTCTTATTTTAAATGTACTTTGAAACTCCAAGAAAACCCATTTCAATTTTTTAAAGAAATCCTGATAACATTACTCATGATGCTTATATGTAAAAACAATGTAGGTAAAAACATAAAAAATATAGAAACAACTGCATCAGATATACGCTACAAATACATCAGCACTAGAGGTTGCAAAAATTCGATAATTTTGATTTTCGAATATTCGAATATTTTTTTCAGTGATGTTCGAATCAGCATCGTTGATCTAAAGATATATCAGCACCGTTGATCAGAACCGAATAATTCAATGCAGCATCCGTAATCATTGGAATACACTAATAACCATAAATATTTCTGAAAATCTGCAGCCGAAGTATAAGCAGTTCGCTTCCCATATATAGAAGAATAGTAACTACATCACAAGATGGAAAGTGCCCCGGATACAGACTATCATTTTCCCCCATTCTCGTACACATGATTGTAATGGTGCATGACGCATTTCCCTGAAGCTAATGGACGATTCTCATTACCGGCCGCAGGATAACCGTAGCATTCCACACATCGCTCTGTCGTATGCATTCTGTTCATAATTTTTTTCAGTCCTTTGTTCTGAATCTAATTGAATGAATAAATAGCTATTATAATTATGAATAATAATAGCAATTGAATGATGCGAAAGGTGAATTATTTTTTATTCTGTCATTCTTTTCATTATAGCCAGAGTTATTTCAATGCGAAAATGTGATTGCGTCATGCTCATGACACAAACAGTTTTGGTGTTAACAATTCTCTATTTACGGTTCGAGCTTTTGACTGCCCCGTTGGTTTCGTGATTGCAAATACGGAAGCTGAGCGTGATTTTCTGGGTTCGATTTTTAGGTCGGGCAAAGCGTTTGAGTTTTTGGAGGTTGGAAGTTGGGTGTAACACCTTCGTGCTAAGGAAAGCCGCAAAGCTGTTGGTCTTGAGCCTGATCTCTCCCTTGTCGGACTATAACAGAGAGGGAAGAGGGAGTATACGTGTATTTATGCACATACTTGTGTTCTATGATATCTCCTGTTTGGCTAGTCTCCTTTGGGATTGGTCGCCGTGCTCGAAATTCGGTCTGGACAAGACGCAGGACCTAATTTTTAGATTTTTTTAAAATATACCTTAAGATATAATTAATAAATAACCTCGACATTACAAATGCAAAAAACTTGCTATAAAAATATTTAATTGAAAGACTGAAAATCCGTTGTGTAAAGCGTAGGGCACAAGAAGTTTCCAAGTTATTGCAGACCCTTGATTCAGTAAAAATACACTTGAACTAGCTGAAGTTTAATTAAAACCGGGAAAGTGCAGTATTATAAAATACTGCAGGCTGTAAAAGGGAAGGCGGATATTGCTTTAAGTGGCGGGCCTAAAGGCTGCGCATACGAGCTACTTTTGTATGCAGTTGCGACGCATCTGTGACTTAAGATGCTTTATTTTTGTATTTATGTGTTATAGAATTTTGAGATTTATGACATACACGTATGGATACGTAAATAAGCCATTTTTTATAAATGTGTGAGAAACAGTGATAGTATAAACATGCAAGATGCTTATTGTATCCTGAACACCAAGAAGAGACATTGCCGTTTTTAACCTGCGACTTCGTCTTTGGTTTTTGCTCCGCTCCCGTGTGTCGTAACATGATGTTGTCTAGCCTATAACCATTCCCGATAAACGAGCTATAAAACGCAAACGATTTTTTTTTAATTTGGATCATTGGGTAGTTCTTGAGATTAGCGCGCTCAAATAAATAAACAAGTGAACAAATTCTTCAGAATTATAATATTAGTATAGATTTAACGTCAGACTTTATCGTATTCCATTGTTAATAAAACGACGTCAATACTAACATTTGTAATATTTTATAACTGGATTAATCTCTTCATAGTATATTTCTATGATCTATGATCTATGATATTTCTACGCTTAGATCTTATAAACTACGCAATGATTTTTAAAGAGGTTTCCATAAATAAATATAGTGATTTAAGAGGAATTTTCTATAGAACATCACGCTACGACCAACGGGAGCGGAGCAGTCACTAAAGACGTAACTGAACGCGAGTGACACCGCGGGGTATATTGCTACTTTGTAATACATAATGTCATGGCCAGATTAGTACTAACTTAGAATTGATCATTTAAAACCACGGTTCATTGCTAGTAAAATACACATATTATAACGTTGCTGTTTCTCTTAACTTCAGCCAATATAACCTGGCGGCCATTGGCGGCGGCGCCCTCTCGCGTCCGACACTGGTTCAGGCCATGGTCCGGAGCGAGAGGGAATGGGAAGCAGTCGCCTCCTTCTGCGAAGCTGTAATGCTAGAGAAGGAGGCGGCGGGACGGGAGAGGGAAAGGAGGGTCCCCCGTCCCAGCGGCCGCCGCGGTAGGCGCTCCGGGCGTCGGGAGCCGCGAGACGACTCCCGGCCACCGTAGGCGCGGGTCTGTGGACGGTGAGCAATGGGTAGCTCACCGTCCGTACTTTCACTAAACAATGACAGACCGTGTCGACGGCGCGTTCGTGTTCCACGCTTGCCTCAAAGAGATGTCAGCAAAATTGGATGGGGCCACTGAGGGCCGATGCCTGCCGGGGCTGCGGGTTGTTCGAAAGAGATACCGCGCCCCCGGAACGCAAAGGGCACATGAAGGAACATAGACGGGTTTTAGTCAGTAAAAGTCTGACACTCCCTCCCGCCCCGCCCAGGGCGGGGGAAGTTATTTGATGATTTCCCGTCTATAAAAAAAAAAGCCAATATAACCTGCATAACAAACTAAAACATCAGCATAAAAGAATAAAACTTCACGTACTTTTAAGACATTGTATAAAAGTAGCAACAGCGAACTATTTGCGTGAACAACTATGTTTTAAAAAGAAACGTTTTTCTCGAACAAAAACTGTATTTGATGGTTGAAACAAAAGGTTGTTTGCCGCCATTGCTGTTACCGTCGCATGGAATTATGGTACAAATGGCCCACGGTACTCCACTCACTACCATTCACACCCCTATAATGGAAACAAGGAAAAATGGCACTACAGGCTTGACTTATTTTGGAAATAAATCCATTGTGGCCGAGATTTATTTTATTGGCGAGGTTTTTTTATCCTATAAGAAGATAGTGTAGATACATAAATTGATAAAATGTACCTAGTTGTTGTCTAGTAGTTAATATCTTAAGTGTAAAACTTTGCCGGGGCTGCGGGTTGTTCGAAAGAGATACCGCGCCCCCGGAAAGCAAAGGGCACATAAAGGAACATAGATGGGTTTTAGTCAGTAAAAGTCTGACACTCCCTCCCGTCCCGCCCAGGGCGGGGGAAGTTATTTGATGATTGCAAATTTATTAAAAAAAAAAAAGTGTAAAACTTGTACTATTGCATGCTAAATATTGGCCCAATGTGTGTTACTAAATCTATTTTTTATAATTTTATTAAGAGGAAATATATTTTTGTTTGTTTGTAACGAATAGACTCCAAAACTACTGGGCCGATTTTAACCATTTCTTCACCAATAGATAGCTACAATATTCTTGAGTAATATAGGCTATATTATAACATCACGCTACGATCCACGGGAGATCTCATGGCAGGTGAAATAAGCCACGCGGACGAAGACGCGGGCAGATCGCTAGTAGTTAATATTATGAGTAAAAAACTTGTACTATTGCATGCTAAGTATTGGGTAAATGTGTGTTACTAAATATCCTTACTAATCCTACTAATATTATAAATGCGAAAGTAACTCTGTCTGTCTGTCTGTCTCTCTGTCTGTCTGTCTCTTCTTCACGCCTAAACCACTGAACCGATTTCATTGAAATTTGGTACAGATATAGTCTGGGACCCGAGAAAGGACATAGGATAGTTTTCATCCCGGAAATCCCCCGGGAACGGGAACTATTAATCCACGCGGACGAATTCGCGGGCAAAAGCTAGTATTTTATAAAAGAACGTTATGTACCTACTATTTATTGATGCAATAAATGAATTAAATTGAATCGGTAGAGTTGGATAGTAAAAGTAGTAAATTTTTTGTCAATAGGTTTTATTCATGTACAGTACGGCCGACGTATCTTGGCGAGTCTGAAGTTAGCCGTTTGTCTGCGCAATGGATCTTTTAGGAACAAAATCGTCTACTGCGCAGCTAATCGCCTAACTTCAGAGTCGCCAAGATACGTCGGCCGTACTGTATTTTAAATACAATGTCTTTCTCTTTAGAGAGAACGAGTGAGAAAGAGGACAAAACGAGTCCATTTAAGCCAAAGTAAGCCATGTTTATTTTACGACGTTAAACAATACATTAAAATTTTACTTTGTATTTCAAAATAAGAGCATTTCTTATATAAACGTAAAAAGTGAGCAACCACTTTTTAACCAACTTCATAAAAAGGAGGAGGCTCTCAATTCGTCGGTATATTTTTTTTATGTATGTTCGCCTACACCCATTTCTCTATTTGTTACCTCAGAACTCCGGCATTTATCAACAGAATTTTTTATTTGAAAGTAAATACTTTTAAATTTCACCGAAATCGGTTTAGGTTATAGTTTGGTTTGTAGGTTTGTCACTACAACAAAATCACAAAAAAAAAACAAATTGTAAGTTAAATATACAAAAAAAAAACATCACGTTAAATGACGTTAAATGTTCGATTTATGTGAAAACATTCACAAGCCGAGCTCAGTCGAGATTCCGCACATGCAAGGCCTGCCTCGTTTAGCGAATGGTAGTTAGGCAGCTGCGTTAATGAGTTCGCCTGCACTCCTAGCTATGTTTAGAAAATTCTAGAATAGGAAACTGCGCTGGCTTTTCTGAAACAGCGTTTTCAATTACATGTGGGCTATGGATCACCGGTTGTTAGGAGTTTCAGTGGGAATGAGCGGGAATGGTACGCTTTTAGTGAAATCATTTGTGATACCTACCGATAAAAGGAATGTGAGAAGGCCATGGGTGTAGACATGTTTTAGTATCAGGGAAAATAAAGCAACAGTTTTAATTAATTGACGTCTAAAAGTGCCTTTTAATGGTCTAATTGGAATAAATGATTTGACTTTGACTTTGACTTTAACAAATATTTGCATGAAATGATATTAATATGCAAGTGAAAAAAAAGGGAGAATAATATTTTTTTAAGAAATATTTAATGGAGAGGCCTATGTTCAGCAGTAGACTGCGATAGGCTGATGATGTACATGTCGTGGATTGATGTCGCTACTGTACAACGTACAGCGCCATCTATCCATTCAATTCGCAACTAAGCATCACGTGATCAGAAACGCAAGCGCGCCCCACCGCTTGGACACGATCGTCGGTAGAGGGGATGCAGCAAGACCGAGGTTGGCGCAGTCTAGTGCGGACAGTCTTGGCAGACGCTCAGTACCAACGCACGTGTTTGTTTCGACTTTGCATTTGTTATTGTACCTTAAATAAAGACATTCAAAGTTTAAACCGTATTTTTGTTCGAGTACTCACACAGTGCCCACATTCATTTAAAATAATGTCGGATCGTGAAGAAGACCCAATGCTTCGCACCTCGGCCACCCTCCATGCGACATCAGAACTGGGATTCAAATCGAGCAAATAAGAAAATACGCGGTGATAAAATAACCTTGAAAACTCACAACAGTGGTTATTTTTGAAATACAAAACCAACCAAGTGGCAGTTACTTTTTGAAATGCAACAACAACAAAGTGGCGGTTATTTTTTGAAATGCAAGACCAACAAAGTGGCTGTTATTTTTGAAATGCAAGACCAACAAAGTGGCTGTTATTTTTGAAATGCAAGACCAACAAAGTGGCGGTTACTTTTTGAAATGCGAAACAAACAAAGTGGCAGTTCCTTTTTGAAACGCGAAACCAACAAAATGAACGTGCTGTTACAAACTCTTAGAACCAAACCAGTGAATAGCAAGGTCACGCATGCGGCAGGCTGGGACACAAACAAGCGGTTCTGCGGTTTGTTACGCGAAGAAGAAGGATGTCAAGAAGCCGATGCCTGTGCCGGGTACTCCGGGCGCCGCCGGGCGGCGACAACAAGGCAGCAGCAGCGACATCAAGGCGGCAGCAGCAGCGACAACAAGGCAGCAGCAGCACAATGGTGTCCGTCAAGAGTGGCTGCAGCAGCGGCGGGAAGCGAGCGACGCGTTGGAGTTTGCTACGTTAGCAATCCTTGCGGTGTGCTGATGAATACCGGTGAGTCGTGTCCATTTTATTACGATTCTGGTGCCGAATGTTCTTCATCAAAGATAATGTTGCGTGAACTACCCCGTTGGTCTCGTGGTCGCAAGTGCGACTGCTGTGCAAGGGGTCCCGGGTTCGATTCCCAGGTCGAGCAAAAAGTGTTATTGGGTTTTTCTATGAAATTCTCAGTAGCAGCTCGGAGTTTGGATTTGTGCCCGGTTAATGGGCTCACCCCCTATTTGCATGGGACCTAGATGTGCCGGCGCACTGGGGGTGTGCATTGGTGCACCTCTGCCTAACCCTTCGGGGAATACAGGCGTGATGATATTATAATGTTGCGTAAAATTTTGTAGCAAGCGTGTTTACATTATTTTAACGGAATCGATTAAGGTCATAGTTTTTCGAGAAGTACCCTACAAATACGAGCATGACAGGCTAAGACGAATGTCTGAGTGCCAAGTTCCTCCTAGAAGTAGAAGATGTTGAACCGTGTGATAGTGGTGAATCTTAGTTCGGCTGGTCGGACCGTACCTGTTGTCATTTCGTAGCCGTAGTCCGTTAGAAGTCGGTATCTACTTTTAGTAGTCCGTGGATACGCGGTGTGCGGGTGACACAGGCGGAGGTCGGGTCTTGTAGAGACCATAGGGTCCGTGAGACTCGGCATTCAAGAGAATTGAATGAAACAAACGCGAGGTTTGTTGGAAGGGCTTAAGGAAAAGCCACAGGCCACGAATAACATTCCTGCTTTGCGTTCTTATGATGCTCTATGGGTGATTTAGTAATTGCTCTAGTATTTGTAGTTGATCTAATCGTTTAATTAATTAAATTGTTCAGTTTAGATTTTTGATGTAGGTAGAACTAAAACAAAATTATTGTGATAAGAAATTCGTTTTCATTTCTAAAGTTATTTTAAGTTTGTGACAGGAGTGACCGAACGGTATGTACTGCGCTATTTTACTTGTTACAGATTAAACACACGAGGTCGTGGTCTGGAAATACCGTAGTGCGTAGTCAGTGGATGATGCACACGGGCGATCCACTTGGTGGATGCGTACTGATCCATGCGCTGGATGTGTGAGAGCAATGCGATTGCTGGTCGGCTGGAGAGCCGTGGCGTTAAAGGTTTCGAACGACTATGGTACATGACACATGGTATGGTATGGTATGGTATGGTATGGTATGGTATGGTATGGTACATGGTAATGATTATTGTATTTTCAATGATTCCCAATTTTACAAAGTTAGTAAATTTACCCGCTAAAGCGTTGATAATTTGCATTCACTTTATTTTTTTTTAAGTTTATTCAGATTGTTTACTTGTGAGGTTCCCGTTAAGACAATAAACGAGAGTAGTGAGTAAAGTGATAGTGCTAGTGAGAGCACTGATGTTGTTGTTGATTGAAGTATTTTGACGTGATTTGTTTGACTATTTGTTGACGAGTTGTGTGACCTTGGCTGGAGGCCTTGAGTACACTTGTGAAGCCTTGGTGGGAGTGCCTTGGCGAGACGGTTGACGTGTTATTGGTGGCCTGGCCATGGTGATTTGGCAGGTCGGTGATAATGATTTTGACTGTGGACTATTGATGACTTTTTGGTTAACAACAATTGGTTTTCTTTGAACTTTTTGAGATTCTTGATAACACGTGTGTATCTGGAACGTCTCATTGTTTTTGTTATTGTTTTCATCAATTTGAAAGAGTTGCCTAAGGTAGATGCCAAGTACAGAGGACCATTTAAAATCATTGAGGTACTAGATGGTGATAGATACCTACTTAAGGCGCTTGACTCTAAGCGAACGTACAAGTACCCCCATGACCGTGTGAGAAAGATCCCCGATCACCAAGTGCCTCGAGAGTTAGATGTCATAGTTGATGACAGTGGTAGTGAAACCACATCCGATTAAGAATGGCGTGTGTACTCATACTCGAACCTCTTGACCGCACCTCATGAGTAACATGTGGCGATGGGTCTGTGAGAAGTCGTTGGTGCGATTTCTGTCTGTGTTGGTGCACAGAGCGCTTTATGTGTTGTAGCACATTTTGCGCAAGAGGTTTTGAGAATCGTTGGGGCGATTCTGGTCTGTGTTGGTGCACAGAGTGTCTCATGTGTTGTAGCACATGTGGCAGCGAGCATGAAAAGAATCGTTG
Source organism: Caradrina clavipalpis (assembly GCA_932526535.1). Classification (NCBI taxonomy): domain Eukaryota; kingdom Metazoa; phylum Arthropoda; class Insecta; order Lepidoptera; family Noctuidae; genus Caradrina; species Caradrina clavipalpis. The sequence goes on along the minus strand of OW052107.1, from coordinate 8,185,460 downwards.
GTGCGATTCTGATCTGTGTTGGTGCACAGATTGTGACGAAAGTTTTAATGAGTTGAGTACGCATTGCCTATGAGATTAGTTTCAAATTAGTGGAAATAGTTTTCCGTTGATTGCTTTGTTGATCGGATCTCTTCCAATCACTTGTTGTGCAGGAAGCACTGTGTAGACACCCTAATGACAGGACATTGTAAATCATAACAGTTGGTTATTGTGTGTACGTAGATTTGCAGTAAAAATGAGTTACTTAGTTTCTATTGGCAGGATAGCCGAGCTATTTTTCTCTGAGTGTATTTTGTCCACAGGTACTACACCCGAGGACGGGTGCTAGTCAGGGATGGCCGTGTCGTGGATTGATGTCGCTACTGTACAACGTACAGCGCCATCTATCCATTCAATTCGCAACTAAGCATCACGTGATCAGAAACGCAAGCGCGCCCCACCGCTTGGACACGATCGTCGGTAGAGGGGATGCAGCAAGACCGAGGTTGGCGCAGTCTAGTGCGGACAGTCTTGGCAGACGCTCAGTACCAACGCACGTGTTTGTTTCGACTTTGCATTTGTTATTGTACCTTAAATAAAGACATTCAAAGTTTAAACCGTATTTTTGTTCGAGTACTCACACAGTGCCCACATTCATTTAAAATAATGTCGGATCGTGAAGAAGACCCAATGCTTCGCACCTCGGCCACCCTCCATGCGACATACATATATAATTATGATGTAAGCAATATTCATGTAATATTTTGAAAGGTTGAAAGAATATTTTCTAAAAATATAGGTGGCTATTTAGGTGGTTCTAAATACCCATAAAACGAGATAATGTTTTTGGCTTTGATTTTTTTTTAAATTTTTGGAAAAACACTTGTCAGCCTCTTTGATTTCTCCTGCATTTAAAAAGTAAGCCATACAAATATTTTTTCCATGCGGGAAATCGAATCTAACAAAACTGCTCAATAATAAACAAAGAAAATCTTTGGCCGTTGCTCAAAAAACCTACCTTTAGTTTATTTAAAGCAAGGTCGAAGGATATAAATATAAATTATACATAGTATTACAGGTTTTTACATGTCCCTAACGAATAGTAAGGTAGCGCACTATTGGGTAATATTGGATCAGACGAGGGATTTACGTTGTTTTTCGAAGCGCAAGTTGGCTATTTATTCACTCAGCCCAGTCGGCTTCGATCTGCTTAATATTCTACCCCATGGACTTTGGTTTGAGCTAAAAAGCACGGACTAAAGGTAAATACGATGCACATATTTAAAAATAAAACCGTTTTGATGCAAGATAAATTAGTATAGACACAACATTTCATCACCTTTAGTTGACTGATAGAGAATGCCTTTTTTATATATTTGGGAAATCATCAAATGACCCCCCCCCCCCCCCCCCCGCCCTGGGCGAGACGGGAGGGAGTGTCAGACTAAAAACCATCTATGTTCCTTCGTGTGCCCTTTTGCGTTCCGGGGGCGCGGTATCTCTTTCGAACAACCCGCCGCCCCGGCATTCTACCCTTTTTTTTTTTTTTTTTTTATAGACGGAAAATCATCAAATAACTTCCCCCGCCCTGGGCGGGGCGGGAGGGAGTGTCAGACTTTTACTGACTAAAACCCGTCTATGTTCCTTCATGTGCCCTTTGCGTTCCGGGGGCGCGGTATCTCTTTCGAACAACCCGCAGCCCCGGCAGGCATCGGCCCTCAGTGGCCCCATCCAATTTTGCTGACATCTCTTTGAGGCGCGCGTGGAACACGAACGCGCCGTCGACACGGTCTGTCGCTAGTGAACGTACGGACGGTGAGCTACCCATTGCTCACCGTCCACAGACCCGCGTCTACGGTGGCCGGGAGTCGTCTCGTGGCTCCCGTCGCCCGGATCGTCTACCGCGGCGGCCGCTGGGACGGGGGACCCTCCTTTCCCTCTCCCGTCCCGCCGCCTCCTTCTCTAGCATTACAGCTTCGCAGAAGGAGGCGACTGCTTCCCATTCCCCCTCGCTCCGGACCATGGCCTGAACCAGTGCCGGACGCGAGAGGGCGCCGCCGCCGATGGCCGCCTCGAGGACTCGGCGGTGCTCAGCCCAAGCAGGGCACACCGCCAAAGTATGCTCCACCGTGTCCTCGGGGCGATCCTCACAATGGTGACACCCGGGCGTTTCCTCCCGCCCGATGAGGTGCAGGGACCTCCCGAAACATCCGTGTCCGGTGAGGACCTGCGTCAGGCGGTAGGTGAGGGCGCCGTGGCGCCGCTCTAGCCACTCCTCAAAGAGGGGACTTACCGCCTCAATCGAGGCGTGCCCAAGGCATTCTACCCCTGGACTAAAGGTAAATACGATGCACTTATTTAAAAATAAAACTATTTTGTTTCGTGAAAGATTAATACTTAACCATTTCACCACCTTTGGTTGACGGGTAGACAATGCCTAAGGCATTAAATCCGCCTTCGTACTTATTTAGTTGCATAAAGTTTAAATAAATAATACATGTTACCTTTGGTTGGTTGACATGGCTTTTACACTGGTAAGAGAATTGACATTGCCATCCAACGTGGCAATGCCGTCTTTTGGGCACTTTTCCGGCTGACGGCGATGCGGAGGAATTTTTTGATGCCAGTTTTAGTTTCTTATTTATATGCATACAAATGTATTCATCAATGTCATAAAAAAAGATAATTACTTGTGTTTTTTTCCTTCACCGATGGCAGTGATGTCCAAAATAAACTTAGAGAGTACACATTGAAAAAGTCAAATTGGTGCTAGCCCGGATTCGTATGAGTGGCGGGCGCCTTAACCACTGAGGAGCTCTCACGACACTTCACTTCAGTTTATGATAAAATTCGTGTATTAAACAATTTATAGATTTTGTTGTTAAATTTACTGAAAAACTAAGAAGCATTTTAGTTTAGGAATTTATCCACGCCCTAAATTTTCACGTTTTACTAAATCAAACCGCTGTAAACTTACAGTAGTATTGACCTGAAACTTTAGACCATTATTTAGCCTGTATGTACCTAACGGTTCGTGGCGTGCACTTGTACACCGGTACTTCGTTCCATACTTCCAAGTTTTATCGCCAGCACATAAGAAGCTGGGCAAGGTTTTTATTGCCCGTGTTTCTTGCCCGCAGTTGGCAACTTATCACCTTCAGTTAATTTGTCTAGCTCTTACTGCTAATGCGCGTTCGTTTGCGAGCAGCTCGCTTCGAGAGGGTATCCGTGTTAGCAGTCGGGTTTATAAGTTATTTGACACGTTGTTCGTTTTTGTTAGTAAACTTGTTTGAGAGATCATTGAGGTCGTATGGATACCTATATCTCTAATGTTTTTAAGATGATGGAATAAATGAGTTTTACATTCATACCATTACGCCTGTATTCCCCATAGGGTTAGGCAGAGGTGTGACGCAGGTCCTCACCGGACACGGATGTTTCGGGAGGTTCCTGCACCTCATCGGGCGGGAGGAAACGCCCGGGTGTCACCATTGTGAGGATCGCCCCGAGGACACGGTGGAGCATACTTTGGCGGTGTGCCCTGCTTGGGCTGAGCACCGCCGAGTCCTCGAGGCGGCCATCGGCGGCGGCGCCCTCTCGCGTCCGGCACTGGTTCAGGCCATGGTCCGGAGCGAGGGGGAATGGGAAGCAGTCGCCTCCTTCTGCGAAGCTGTAATGCTAGAGAAGGAGGCGGCGGGACGGGAGAGGGAAAGGAGGGTCCCCCGTCCCAGCGGCCAGCGCGGTAGACGCTCCGGGCGTCGGGAGCCGCGAGACGACTCCCGGCCACCGTAGGCGCGGGTCTGTGGACGGTGAGCAATGGGTAGCTCACCGTCCGTACGTTCACTGAATAACGACAGACCGTGTCGACGGCGCGTTCGTGTTCCACGCGCGCCTCAAAGAGATGTCAGCAAACTTGGATAGGGCCACTGAGGGCCGATGCCTGCCGGGGCTGCGGGTTGTTCGAAAGAGATACCGCGCCCCCGGAACGCAAAGGGCACATGAAGGAACATAGACGGGTTTTAGTCAGTAAAAGTCTGACACTCCCTCCCGCCCCGCCCAGGGCGGGGGAAGTTATTTGATGATTTCCCGTCTATAAAAAAAAAAAAAAAAAAAAAAGGCAGAGGTGTACCAAACCTACAGTTTTGCCATTTACCGGCCACAAATGCTAACTCCGAGCTGAAACTGAGAATTTCATAGAAAAACACACACACTGCTCGACCTGGGAATTGAAAGTAAGACTTCTAGCTTAGCAGTCGAGCTTAGGCTAACGTTGCAGACGGGGTAGTATAAATGAGATTTAATTATAAAGTTATTGTGGATGGTAGTTTTTAATATAAGGTGGCATCCTCTTTGCTTAAATCTTCAGTAACTTTTTTGGACATCCATTGAAATTTAAAGTGTGGGTTAACGACAAAACACATCCATGAACTGAATAGAAAATTTGTGCAAAAAATATACTAAACTTTCGTATTACCTGCCGTCAGAATTCACAGAAACACGTGTACCTAAATAAATGCTCAAAACACAAAAGATCTTCGGCTCTGAAGGACAAAGTAAACATAACTAACTGTACTAGATTAGTGCGAGAGCATTGAAAAATTTAGTCGCCGCCTCGCGTCTCGTACCGCAGGAAATTGCGAAAAATGTGTTCAACTCGCGTCTAATGGACATGTTTGTGCTTCTCTGCGAGCACGTACCTTCACCACACAAGCTCTGAAATATTTATGGAACTACTGTAGGTACTACAGCAAAACTTCCAACCATACAATCAGAAAGAACTGGTTTATGTCTTTTCTTTTTCAAGTTTTCTAGCAAAATCGAGGAGTTTTACTGTAAAGTCATCAGTATTGTGTTTTATTTCAATCATATTTCAACTTATTACAATATTTATAGACCTTATAAATAAGATAACATAAAAAACGAAACAAACTAAATGACCTCATAAGACTCCTCTGCATCGCCGTCAACTGGGAATACATACAAAAGACGGGCGGCATTGCAATGTTTAGCCTCTGGCCAAGGTAACCGCCAGGCCTTGGGTCACAAGAAGTGACAACCAACCCTTTGAAAGGAAGAAAGAAAATATGTTTATTGACACAGACCATGTGCACACAAAAATAATAAATAAAAAGGCTATTCTATAAAAAAAACAGCATTCCTTAAGAAAACAACATAATTGTGTGTGTCACGGCTGCCTTAAAACTGCCATAATGCCTTAAAAAGGCTATGGACATATCACCCGAGAGTTTCCACCCCAAACGGCTCGAAAATATAGTAACTAATAAGGGTAACCAAGATTTTGTAAAAACCAAATTAAAAGAAAAGAGTGTCCATGGAGTTTCATGCTCGTTCTTCTCCATAGACACCTACGTTTTGGAACGAGCAACTAGCTTCAAATTTAAACTGTAACTTCTTGACATTCAAAAGTGCCTGTAAATGGTCTAATTGAAATAAATGCTTTGACTTTGACTTTGATTTTGGTACTCTACTTTACCCGTTCGAGGTTTAGCATTGTCTTGAAGCGCTCTTTGGAAGTTGGCAACATTAAACAAGTGAGAGCTCCAGTTGGCAAATTGTGTGTGTTGCTCAAAGTTGCCTTCTGTTCCATTTTGATTCAGTTCATGTATCGAGAAATATCGAGTTTGCTGAATAACATGATTAAATTTCTGATTGCGTTCATAGAATGTTTTGAAGTTCACTGTACTTTATACAAACTATAGTGAACGGGAAGTTAATTTTGTAGTAATGTAATCTGGCCGTTTCATCATCATTATCATCATACCAGCCGAATGACGTCCACTGCTGGACATAAACCCCTCCTAAAGATAGCCACAATGCTCAATTTTATTGTACTTATTGAAAGTCTTTAGCATTAAACTAAATGTAAATTAGTCCAAAATACCAACCAAGTCCCTTCGCTGCCAGTGTCAACGCTACAACCGTTCCAACTGTGCTCGCATCCAGCGATTTCCGGCGACTAGTTCATCGGTCTTTCTCGTGGGTGGCCTTCCCACGCACTGTTACCTAGTACCTATTTTTAGAAGCTTTTACTGGCAGCCTCATCCGCGTGAAGTTGGATTTGAAGATGCGATGTGACATGGTATACCTTTTTTTACGATGGTATACGCGGTGGAAATCCTCATGGACTTCCTCCGTCATGGGTAGTGACGGAGGGGCATGCCGGACTCTTACCGGCTAAAACCACCGCGGTGTTCCACCTCTGCCCATGGCCGAGGGTGCGGGATTCGCATAAGCATTCACCGCTCCCCCGACAGGCCTCGACCCGCTGTACCTTAGCGGATCCCTCCTCCCCGTGCAGCCATTCCAATAATGGCCGCACCCACTCTTGAGTGGCGCGCGAGGAACACTGCGCCGCTCACTCGGGCCTTCCTGGTCGGACGACAGACGCACCTCACAAACTTTTCAGGCAGACTTTATTTTATTGGTTTTCTCTTGTTCAGGAACTTTTGAGGCGGTTTAGAAACTCTGACACTAGAATGTGTGGGGTTTTTAGACCTTACTGCCCACACGATGAAGAAGAAGAAGAAGCTGAGAAACTTTGGCGGACTCAATGACCTAGCAAAGCTCTATAACAATCAGATGACTAGTATAGGAATGTGTAAGGTTCCATATGACAAACTAAGAAATGTTTTTTTTTATGTCCGGACATATATTTTCGAGACCAAAGCGGTACCCACATTCTCAACACGATTTCATGAACTTGTTCTGTTTGTAACTCGTCCATAAAAGACAAAGACTGTTTATCAAAAATTGAAACTTCTACTTACGTAATAGGTATCTAATTTAAGGCAAAATCTGAATCTCTTTATTCGCAATACATCCTATCTGTAACACTTAAGGGCTTGCCTAATAGTAAACCATCACCAGTTCCCGATAACCTTTCGTTACAATCATTACCGACTAATTATTTTCCAACGTGAGTTCTGCTCACCCTACAACCGAACCAACCATTGTTCCCAACTCTCAGAAATCGAAATGCAAAGATTAATTACGGGGACGATCATCGAATCGTTTCCATTCCAACATTTTTGTTAGAAATGAAATTTCGTATAATTTTCCGCGTCGCTTCGCCTGGATTATTCACTTCATTACTGTTTAATCCTGACCCTTTTAAAGGTCGGACGTATATATGTACCTATAGAAATACAGGTATGTACTAGGGACACTCATTTTGTTTTTAATTACATGTACGGTACTTGTCGGTATGAGTGGTGTTTGAACTGATGGACTGATCGATATCACGATGGCTGTATCGAGTGTGCTTGATGTTTTAATTAAATGCAGGGTGTATTTTGCTACTTATTAGTCTTACAATAGGGTGCATTATAACAGCTTCCATGAATGGCCGTAGATTCTAATATTTATTATATCTCGGCTGAGTAGTAAGCTTCGTGGCAACGTTGCCGTCTGTCTGACTAGCAGACCACGCCATAAGCTGTTCTTAGAAAGTTACGCGGGACAAAAGACGTGTCAACTTTGCGAATAGACTTTGCTTTTTTTATTCTTTTAAATTATGCTGTTATTTTTTCCCCTGATTGGATTTTAATAGCCTTACCTATTGTTGTATAGAAAAAAAAACAGGTGCTTTGAATAGTTTCCGAAAGGACAATAGGAATACATGATACAAGTCTTCACTGAGGACCCGTTTTTCTCATTATGTAAACCAGATACAAATCTGAGATTGTCTAGGGAGCTTCATTGAAGTAGGTACGACGGGTAATCCTTGTGAAGATCTATTTTACAGGCTATAGCAAAATAACTGCTTCGTTAGCCTAGTGCTCCTAATCACGACTGCTACGCTAGAGGTCCTGGGTTCGATTCCCAGGTCGAGCAAAAAGTGTTCTTGGGTTTTTCTATGAAATTCTCAGTAGCAGCTCGGAGTTTGGATTTGTGCCCGGTTAATGGCAATATGCTCGCCCCCCCTTACATGGGACCTAAACATACCGGCGAACTATGTGTGTGCATTGGTACACCTCTGCCTAATCCATCGGGGAATACAGGCATGATGGTATGTAGGTATGTATGTATGTAAAAATCAAGTTTTCTTTTCGGCCGCGTAATTGCCGGTTATCAGACGAAGTCGCGGAATAAAATCTAGCCCATGTCCTTTATTGGGTTTCAAACTAACCTCTTACCAAATTTCATCAAAATCGGTTCAGTAGTTTAGTCATAAAAGCGGAACAGACAGGCAGAGTTAGAATATTAATGTATGGAGGTATGGATATCAAAGTGGCAATTTTCATTTTCGATCCTTTCGCCTCGTTTACGGGTGAGGTCTCGGTTACTCTAACGTGCGAGTTGCGACAGACACGACGGCCATCTTCAATTTCAATTTAGCTTTCGTTTTACGGTTCGTACGACTCAAGTAAAAGAAGTTTCTTTACGTGCCATTAGATTTTATATCTTTTGTTTACTGTGTTATGGTTGTGTCTGGAATACATTGGTGAGGTACTAAGAATAAATCGACTAATGACGAAAAGGATACAAAAAAAAAGTTTTTGAATTCAATGATAAATGAGGCAATAGTTGGCGTAGTGGTCGAAGGATTGGCTGTTGTGCTGCGTGTCGCGGGTTCGATTCTTGTACAGAACAAATATTTGTATGGCATACGTATAGTTTTTCCGGGTCTGGCTGTTTGTGTATATGAGTTTATATATATAGAATATATACCGTCACGCCTGTATTCCCCGAAGGGTTAGGCAGACGTGCACTAATGTACACCCACAGTTTGTCGGTATACTTAGATACTATGTAATAGGGGGCGAGCCTATTGCCATTATCCGGGCACAAATCCAACCTCCGAGCTGCTACTGAGAATTTCATAGAAAAACCCAATAACACTTTTTGCTCGACCTGGGAATCGAACCCAGGACCTCTAGCGTAGCAGTCGATGTGAGTTTTTATGTTTGTAAACGCATCAATACAGGAGAAATACATAGAGAGGGGTAAATAAAAAAAAAACTCTTTAAAGTTGTAAAATATACGTGACCACTCTCCTTCTTATAATGCAAAAGCAGTTCGATAAAACAAATGAATTCAATACCACCCCCTGAACGTTATCCCGTCCACCAGAAAATCACGTTGCAATATCAACGTTATTTCCATCGACGGGAAAAAATCCAAGTGTATCGGTTGTCTGCAATCAAAAAACAAAATGAAATACATAGTCGGTACAGCTGCTCATTCTTTCACAACTTGTAGGAATCAATTGGCGGGAAGTAAGTTGTCTGGAGCACTGTGAGCGATGAGCTTGTGCTGTACCCACTACTTGCACACCACGGCCATCTTTCAATGTTATACGTTCTTTTACCGTCTGTGCTGGAAGCTGTGGTACTATTTGGAAGTTGGTATTGATTTTAGTGGGTAAGTGATTAAATAAATTAAGTCAATGTTTTGTTACTTACTTATTTTTTTGTTATTTTTTTAACAGTATTTCATTAGATATACACCTTTTTTAAAGAGCAGAGTCGCGCGCATTTGTCATTTGTAGTTCTAGTGTCTTATTGGTACTGATTGTACTTAATAATTTGTTTAATTTAATATCGTTTCGGAATCCAAGACAGTTAAATCTTTTCTCCGGGACTCGTCGAGATTCACTGTCTCGGCGCTTTTTTTGCGGTCTCTACTGTTGATTCTGGCTTTTAGGAATTGCAGTGGTTGAAAATAATGTGGCGGGCTTGTCCCATAAAAACTTTGTTTATGAAGAAAAACTTGTCATTAATTAATTAACATGTCGTAATTTTTTTCCTAAAAAATTAGTTATTCTTGCAAAACTTTCCAGAGATACAAAGCCTTAGGTCCCAGAGTAGAAGGCGTTCACTCCAGGGGCTATAAACCCAGGTTACTTCCCGTTTTTACAGCAGTGATAAAGTTTACGCCTCCGGTCTTGTTTGCCCCACTAATAAATATCTGCCGGTCTACCGGGACGAGAATCTTATTTTATTTCTAACCTCACCAACATACATATATGGAAATTTGAGATAAGCTACTTTACGTAATGAAGGTTTTAATGGCTTTTATAGGTTATTATTTAGGAGTTGGTTGATGTTTGTTTGTTAACATTTTAAGGTTTAGTTTGAGTGTATGCAGGTTATGTCTGGCTAGAAAATTTAAGGACTAAATACTAGGTGCAATTTTACATTCTCTTCTTTCAGGAAGTTGACATAAAAGACATCATCATCATCGTATCAGTCGTAGGATATAATCCACTGTTGGAAATAGGCCTCTCCCGTAAAAGACATAAATAATCAAATAAAATAAAGTCAAAGTCAAATTATTTATTTCAATTAAAACATTACAAGGCAATTTATAAAGTCATGACAAAAAAAAATGAATCTGGTTAAAACTCCTAGTCAATAATTAATGACAACGTACTGTTTTTTTAGTTGATAATGATTCACGTTATTTCAGAATAAACCATTTTTAAGGAACAGAATTGCCCCATTGCGTAAGCGTATGCGGTTGGCAGTGACACGCGACTGTAACACTGCGTGCGAGCGGGTTCATCGCCCTACCTTGGAGATTCATTCATCGTGACTGTGTTTACAAACATTTAAACTTACATACACAGACAGTCAGACACGGAACAATTACCCGTAACCCATACAGATATTTGCACGGTGCTGGAATCGAACTAATGCAGCGATGGCAGCAGCTAATCGATCAGCCACTGCTAACATTAAACATGTTTGCTTGACCTGCGAACGTCATCATTTTATGAGAGTTGTATGGATCGTGATTTTAGTGAATAAAATACTAGCTTTTTCCCGCGACTTTGTGGTTTATTCACCCACGTTAAGTTACGTCCGCTCCCGTGAGTCTTAGCGTGATATTATACAGCCTATACTACTCGTATTTTTTTATGAATCTACTTATTTTATACAAAATATTTTTTCAAATCAGACTATTATGCCCGGTCTGTACTAAAGCAGATATGATCCGAAAAAGATATGTCCCGTACAACCAATCTGTTGTTAGTTTCAATGAAATCTCCTTTCCTCTCCACTTTCGTGGAGTTCGGGGCTTAGTTCCAGAGATTAGAGCGTTTAAACAAACACACAAACAAAACAAACACATCATCATCTTCCTGCCCTTTAGCCTATGTTACTTGGTGTCGGCGCAACACGTTTTCTTCTTCCATGCCGTCTTGCACACCGTCATGCTATCACTGATTTCCTTCTCTTTTATATCATTCATCACACAATCTTTGGAGGGATGAGAAACAGGGTGTATAGTTTCAGTTTTGCTGTAGTAGTTCGCATGCTCGTATGCGATAGATGTCGCTACAAATCCATCTACATATCTTCTCTTTAACCTCCTCCAAACAAGCAAAAAAGCAATTTATCTTTATTATATTAGTACAGATTTCTCCTAATCCAAGTCTACTACCAACATAAAATAAACTAACTTATCTTGCCACTAAGAAAAACCCGCCTTCATTTATTTAAGTCTAAAAATATCATTACTGAAGGACGGCCTCTTTCCGTGGCTGATTTTATTCGGAGAGCACTTTAGGTCAAATTGAAACCATTACAGGGATACGTGTTACTTGGGCGAAGCTGATCGACTCGTCTGATGGACGCCGCTGTAATATATCGATAGGTTTTAGTGTATATCATTTTGTATCAAGGTTTTTTGCCTCGTGGACGAAATGTAGATAGATTTGTCAAAATAATGGGTCTATAATAAATAATAAATATCTTGGGACAACTCACACACGGCTATCTGATCCCAAGCTAAGCAGAGCTTGTGTTATGGTAACCAGACAACTGATATACATACTTATATAATTTATAAATACATACATATTATAGATAAATCACACCCAGACACAGAACAAACAATCATGCTCATCGCACAAAGTTTGTCCTGGGTGGGAATCGAACCCACGACCCCCGGCTTAGCAGTCAGGGCCACTAACCACTAGACCAACAGGCCCGTCATTAGACCAACAGGCCCGTCACTACACCAACAGGCCCGTCACTAGACCAACAGGCCCGTCACTAGACCAACAGGCCCGTCACGATACACTACGGTAACTTGTGTACAATTAGTTTTTCTATATAATTGCATTGAGTTCTTTTTTTGTGTGTTTAAAGTAAGTATCAAATGTTGTTTTAATCTTTTACAGTAATTTGCACCTGCCATGATATCTCTTCACCGCCTTTGGTTGACTGGTAGAGAATGCCTGACGCATTAAGTTTAATGCATAAAGTTTAAATAAATAAATAATGGGACTATAAGTCTTAAATTCTTTTGGGGATAGACTACGGAATTGGTTGATAAATTTTAATGAAATTTGTCTTTTTTATGTTATAAGATGGCAAACAAGTCGATGGCCCACCTGATGTTAAGAGGTCCCTGCTACCGATAGACATCTGCAATTCCAGAGACAAATTTCTCAAGGCTTACTGTGTGTTATTTGGTCCAATTAAAAGAAAGGATAGTTATTACCTCGATTGTTGACTTTAATATCTTTTTTCTTCTACGTTTATCTTGGATATTATTTATTTACATAAGAAATAATTAATTATGAACTTAAAAAGTACACATTACTTGGTGTTTATCCGATATCGAACTCGGCCATAGCAACCGTTAGTAATAACAAAAACAAAATAAGGAGGCACTATTGTAATAAATGTACAAAATCGTTTTAATAAATAATAAACTAAAATAATTCAGTCAACTCTTTGTACCAGAAATGACAAGAATGTACAGGTTTCATATTTTATTTTGTAAACACGATAACAGAGACAAAAGTAAACACCGCGTTTACATGCGGGCTTCATTACAGAATTGTAGCATATTTGTTTTACACCAATGTAAACAGAGCACAAGGAATATTTTATAAGACAGATGTATGTATTGTAGCAGAGAACTGTTCGAGTTCACTCAGCCGTAGCATGTTCTAGCTCCGTAGCCATCGTAGCGGCGTAGCACCGTAGAGGCTGCGTAGCATGCGCTACGAAGTATACAGAGACTAAATAAAATTGCAACTTTTAAAGTATTTGTTAAGTATTTGTTAACTGCCCCGTTGGTCTCGTGGTCGCAAGCGCGACTGCCGAGTAAGGGGTCCCGGGTTCGATTCCCAGGTCGGGCAAAAAGTGTTATTGGGTTTTTCTATGAAATTCTCAGTAGCAGTTCGGAGTTTGGATTTGTGCCCGGTTAATGGCAATAGGCTCGCCCCCTATTACATGGGACCTAAATATACCGGCGAACTGTGGGTGTACCTAAATCGGTGCACCTCTGCCTAACCCTTCGGAGAATACAGGCGTGATGGTATATTTTTTTGTTAAATAAATACTCGGTACAATAGAACAAACACTTGTTTGCACGTAACAAAAGTATAAGTTAAAGGAAATTTACATAATAAAATCGTGGAAAAATAAGATTTTGTTGGCAGATTCAGAGTAACTTTCACGCAACGTTTGAACTTTTGGAAAAACAAATCAGGCGCGAGTTGCTTCTTTTATCATATTTTTAACATATTTTAGCTTTTACAAATAACTTGGAACAAGTTTTGGAACATTATTGTGTTTGTTTGCTTACGTGTGAAGTTCGTTTGTTTGAACTTTGACAATTCCGCTTTTCTTATATTATTTTTTTTTTTTTTTCGCTGAGGAGGTCTTGCTTCCTAAATGAATTAAAATAAATAAATAAATAAATATCTTGGGACAACTCACACACGGCTATCTGATCCCAAGCTAAGCAGAGCTTGTGTTATGGTAACCAGACAACTGATATACATACTTATATAATTTTTAAATACATACATATTATAGATAAATCACGCCCAGACACAGAACAATTTAAACAATCATGCTCATCACACAAAATTTGTCCTGGGTGGGAATCGAACCCACGACCTCCGGCTTAGCAGTCAGGGCCACTAACCACTAGACCAACAGGCCCGTCAATCGCCGTCGATCGTCGCCGTCGTCGTCGTCGTCAATTCGTACTTACCTACTTTTATTTTGTGGTGATTTTACTTCACATACCCTCCCCCCCTTCGCCCTCATTTTATTACATGCACACATTAAGCAAACTGCCCCGTTGGTCTCGTGGTTGCAAGTGCGACTGCTGTGCAAGGGGTCCCGGGTTCGATTCCCAGGTCGAGCAAAAAGTGTTATTGGGTTTTTTAATGAAATTCTCAGTAGCAGCTCGGAGTTTGGATTTGTGCCCGGTTAATGGCAATAGGCTCGCCCCCTATTACATGGGACCTAAATATACTGGCGAACTGTGGGTGTACATTGCTACACCTCTGCCTAACCCTTCGGGGAATATAGGCGTGATGGTATATTTTTATATATTTTTTTATATTAAGCAAAATGTATTGCGTGCGCTACACTCCATGCTACAAAAAGCAATATTTTTTTCACAGCATAAACGAAATTCGTTTTACATCAATCTTTTTTATAAGGTGCATGAAAGGTCCGGCGCACCTTGGACAGCTAGTACTCGGTAACGTAGTGTCAACCAATTATTTCTCTATGATGATAAATCTGATAAATCCATATGGCTCCCCCAGAGCGATGACCATGGCCATTGCTTCTCCGAGCCAAATAGCAAAAATGATCACTCTTCAGGGAACCAACCACTACAGGCATTCCAAGCCTGTCCTAATTGGGTGTACCTAAATCGGTGCACCTCTGCCTAACCCTTCGGGGAATAGAGGCGTGATGGTATATTTTTTTGTTAAATAAATACTCGGTCCACAGTAAAACAAACACTTGTTTGCACGTAACAAAAGTATAAGTTAAAGGAAATTTACATAATAAAATCGTGGAAAAATAAGATTTTGTTGGCAGATTCAGAGTAACTTTCACGCAACGTTTGAACTTTTGGAAAAACAAATCAGGCGCGAGTTGCTTCTTTTATCATATTTTTAACATATTTTAGCTTTTACAAATAACTTGGAACACGTTTTGGAACATTATTGTGTTTGTTTGCTTACGTGTGAAGTTCGTTTGTTTGAACTTTGACAATTCCGCTTTTCTTATATTAAATATTATTTTCTTCGATGAGGAGGTCTCGCTTTCTAAATGAATTCGTACTTACCTACTTTTATTTTGTGGTGATTTTACTTCATATACCCTCCCCCCTTTCGCCCTCGTTTTGTTACATGCACACATTAAGCAAAATGTTTTGCGTGCTACACTCCACGCTACAAAAAGCAAAAATTTTTTCACAACATAAACATTTTTTTATAAGGCGCATGAAAGGTTCGGCTGACCTTGGACAGCTAGTACTTGGTGACGTAGTGTAAACCAATTATTACTATATATATAAAAGTAACATCCACAGTGGGTTAGTGGGTTAGTAAACATAAAATATATATATATATATATATATACCATCACGCCTATATTCCTCGAAGGGTTAGGCAGAGGTGTACCGATGTACACCCACAGTTCGCCGGTATATTTAGGTCCCATGTAATAGGTGGCGAGCCTATTGCCATTAACCGGGCACAAATCCAAGCTCCGAGCTGCTACTGAGAATTTCAGAGAAAATCCCTATAACACTTTTTGCACGACCTGGGAATCGAACCCAGGACCTCTAGCGTAGCAGTCGCACTCAGGACCACTAGGCCAACGAGGCAGTTTATTTACTTTTTACCATAAACATAAAATCCTACTTACTATTATAAAGGCGAAAGTTTGTAAGTATGGATGTATGGATGTTTGTTACTCTTTCACGCTTAAACGGCTGAATGGATCTGGATGAAATTTGGCACAAAGATAGATTATAGTCTGGAATAACACATAGGCTACTTTTTATCCCGGGAAAATGTACGGTACCCCTAGGATAACACATCAACTGTGACGCGGACGAAGTCGCGGGCAGAAGCTAGTCTTCTATATATCCATCTATGATGATAAATCTGATAAATCCATATGGCTCCCCCAGAGCGATGACCATGGCCATTGCTTCTCCGGGCCAAATAGCAAAAATTATCACTCTTCAGGAAACCACTACCGGCATTCCAAGCCTGTCCTAATTGTCACCTCAATTAATATTGAAGGACAATAAGTCCGATCAACATACACACGTACGATTAACATACATATTACATGGGTCCTAAACATACCGGCGAACTGTGGGTGTATATTAGTACATCTCTGCCAAACCCTTCGGGGATTACAGGCGTGATGGAATGTGTATAAGGCCGATCAATTACGTAGTTTTGCTCAATATTACTTAGTCAGATGGGCAGAGCGCGTAGTTATCGCGTAGTTACCGCGTATATGATATGTCTTTTAACACCCTGTATGTTCAAAATACTTTACAATTGACATACACAATGACACAACTCGAAAGAATAGCGAGTCGCTGCCAAGTTAACTGTACAGCTCTTTATACAGTACGAGTAACTAAACAAAAGACAAACGGTTCACATGGATATCATCAAAGACACGATATTATTCATGCATGTGAACTAGAATTATTATGTGCCTTTGATACTATTTATAGAACCGTAACAAATAAAAGAGTCACGTTTAGAAATAATTGTACAATACGAGATAGTATAACTTTAAGTATTGAAAAATTAATTTCTTGCTTCATACATTTGGATTTAAATAGATATTGGATTTTTATTATAAAATCCAATATCATCAATCATGAATTGCCAGAAGTTGTATGTGTGTGTGCTAAACAGCTGGGTAGTGTAGAGACATGTAATGGTGTATTGCTATGTAATAGTAATAATGATAATCTCAATGAAGACTAGCCAAGCACGGAGGTGATATTATAGTGCTCAATTGTTTGTGCTAATACTGGTGCACTCCCATAGTCTACTCCCTCACTCTCGTAGTCCGATAGGACGGTATACGCGATATTATAGACTCATCGTATACATCTTCAGTTTATAGTAACCTCTACAATTCACGTATAAAAATCCCAGATTTATCTAAAAATATGTCCCTCGTTCTACCTGTCACCCTGTATATGATAAAAGTTCACAAAACACACACTTAAGTAAGGTTATGTAATAAACAACAAAGTGACATGAACTTAAGCTGTAAGAGGTTACAATAAGTAGGTTTTCTTGCGTGACTCAGGGCTGACAGCAAGCTGACAGCAGAATATTTTCTTAGTTGACACCATCCTATCAAGTGGATAGCCTATATTCTATCCTACTAGTATTATAAATCCGAGTTAATCCTACTATCGTAACTAATGTTATAAATGCGAAAGTACGTTTGATTGTTTGTACGTTTTCATTCCGAAAAAAGTAAGGTTCCCGAGGAAAACAACTGTAACTTTCTTTTAATAATAGATGGCGCCACGAGTTTTCCGAATTATGATTGAATTTTTAATATAACTGACACTCACGCGGAGGATGTCGCGGGCAAAAGCTAGTAATATTATAAATATGAAAGTTTGTGAGGATGGATGGATGGATTGATGGATGGATGGATGAATGAATGGATGGATGGATGGATGGATGGATGGATGGATGGATGTATGTTATTCTTTCACGCTTAAACGGCGGAATGGATTTGGATGACATTTGGCACTGAGATAGATAAATAACACTTTTTTTTTTTTTTTTGAAAAATGTACGGTTCCTGTGGGATAATATTTGACTCGGATGCAGTCATGGGCAGAAGCTAGTTAACCAATAATATAAAGACACAACTACTTCGAAAATACTCTTTATTTTAGCTCTAAAAAGTCTATAAAATTTCAATTAACTGTAAAATTTGATTATTAATTGCTTCAAAATAAAAATATAGTCAATTGAGGTGGCAAAAAAGTGACGTCACAGTTTACTATTGCTATACAAAATCTAAGGGGGAATTGCTTTTTGACAACTTATAAAATGTATGTCAATTGATTGGTGGTGTCAAGTACCCACTGACTAATGCTCTCTTCGTTAAAAATTTAACTCACCACAAAAAAGCTAAAAATAAACAACAGCAATGTTTCCCCAGAAATGGCCCCGTATTAACAACTAATACATAGTTTAAAGATAATTCTAGCTGGCACAACCGAATCTCGCTAAACTAAAATCAAGGTAATTGATACACCTGTCAGTATAATACTCGTTCACTCATTCGCTGTCAGCGTAATATTACTATCATAGTTAGTAATGGGTTATTAGTGGTAAATGTATTTAGTTTCAATTGATGAGACGAGTTTAGTGCTTTATCGGGTCAATATTGTTTCAAAAATCTGCTTATTACTTAAGAACTGAGTAATTATACTCTTGATACTTGAAGATTTGTGTGTGACTTATTTTGGTCTTTGAAGCCACATGATCCCAACTGACTAATCTATACTTAATATAATAAAACTAAAGAGTTTTTGTTTGTTTGTTTAAACGAGTTTATCCTGAAACTGACAGCCGGATTAGCATAAAGTCTTCGTAGATGAAAGCTAGATTTGTGTCGAATAACGTTGTTTTCTTACAGGCATTCATTATTGTTTTCCCTTAGCTTAAGGTCTGCACATATCAAGACAATAGTTAGACTCACGATTGCGCTGAATTAAGTTGAAGACAGACTGGTATTAAAACATCTCTTTAACCGATCCCTCAGTTGTTCCATTACGGACACGACCTTCAATAATAAAATCCAGTAACAAGAAGAGGTAATTTTCCATACCTAATTACTTGTATTTGGTGCAACCTACGTTTTGTTTTAACTTAATTTCGACAGAACGGCTGAACGGATCTGGATGAAATTTAGCACAGAAATATACCATAGTCTGGAATAACACATAGGCTACTATTTATCCCGGAAAATGAACGGTAGCTGTAGGATAATAAATTAATTTTGATGCGGACGAAGCCGCGGGCGGGCGCTAGTAATTAATATATGTCCTAAATTGCCAATCCGTCCAGAGTTAGCGTAGTGTTCAAGCTGGGGATATGCATCTTGTCTGCTCTCTTCTGTATGACATATTATCTATATTATCATATTTTTTTCTTAATTTTAAGTTGGAGCTTTTTTCCCATTAAGACTTGTCTTGATGGGACAAAAATCACGTCACACGCTAATACATGTGCCACCTCTTAATAGAATAATAAAAAAAACAAGCAATTCCGTAGATAACTAGATACTACGAACAAAAATTATCGTCAGGGTTACTGGTGAACTATAGGTATTGTTACCAGAATCAGAAGATTGTATTATTATTTTTATTTAATTTTTCCAATCTGTGTCAACCCTACGTGTTTCTAAGCGAGTGGCAAAGAGAGGCGGTTGCCAAAACCGCGACACAACCGCTGTGTCTGGGGATTAAACATTTTGGTACACGATAGCTTTTCTATTGTACGAACTGTGGTCTGCTCGCTATCGTTGACGTTTCCAGGAATAGGGATCATTGTTCAGACATGAGTGTTATGATGGTTTGGCGTTTTTTATGTAGTAGATTAGTGAATGAAATAATGCTCTATTGTTCTCCAATAAACAGAGAGGTATACATATATTTTGGGGATTTCGGATCTTTTGAATGGATGATGACATTAGCGCACAGGTCATTATTATTGTAACTCCAAAAAAAATATGTTTTCGTATTCTATTTTATACTTTCAAACAATAAAATAAAGAGATTGAAATTGTTTGTTCGTAAGAATTAATAAATAAAAGTACTGGTCCGATAAAAAAAAATCTTATTCACTGATACAGACTGCTACACTATTGCCGAAAGTCATAGAACATGTTTTATGTTATTATTGAAGTTAGTCTTTTTTGTATCTGTGTAAAATGGCTACCACCACAACCAACAATTTAAATATCTAGTGACGATTCTAGCAAATGAAACGACAGGGTGTTACGTAATACCGCCATACCTATTTCTGCCGCAAAGCAGCGTTACTATTTTCCTATTTGAAGAGTGGGTGCCGGTAAAATTACAGGCACATGAGACATTTCAACTTTGCCTCTGGGATGGCAACGCATTTGCAAGGCCTCAGTTATTGCAGATGTCTATAGGTAGCGGTGACCACTTACCATCAGGTGGGCCTTCGACTTATTCTTTTTTTTGTGTTTTGCCATCCAATTACATAAAAAAAGAGTAAGTAGGTAAGAGAGATGAGAGGTCGTCTATTGTCATTACACGCTCCATATAAATAAACGGCTGTCATTTGGGAGGACCCTCAGAAGTGCCGATTAAAAAAAAAGATGGAAGCTGTGAAATGTTTGATGACGATATTACGACACAGATTTTGGGGTCCCTAGTTTCAAATGGACATGTCCGAGAAATGTATGTATGTATCTCCAGATCGATTTCAGCCACGTGGGCGAATATTAATTCAGACTAGCCAAATAGGAGATATAATAGTGCACAAGTGTGTGCGCAAACACAGTGCACTCCCGCCTCCCCAACTCTCATAGTCTGATGGGACGGTAATCCGACATAACCGAGGAGAGATCAGACGCAGGACCAACGGCTTTACGTGCTTTTCAAGGCACGGGGGTGTCACACCACTAACATTCAAACTCCTGGCTATTACTGACAAATTCCTAATGGAAAAAACCAAATAACACATTTTGCCTGACCTGGAAATCGAACCCAGGACCCGACGCTCAACAGACGTGCTTGCCACCACGAGACCAACGGGGCAGTTACGCACGTTGCCAAGAAATGTAGTCATGCATGAAACACCTTGCTTATAACTTAGTTAAACTTTCGTGTTCCTGAAAGTTTAAGCAAATAGTTTTTAATAAAACCCGACCTTAGCAATAAGCCTCACAAAGAGGTCTTAGTCCCGGCAGTGGGAATATTATAGGCTGATAATGTAACTTGGGTTGAAAAAATATGAAGGTATCGAAATATAGGGGTTGATTTTGAAATATATGCTAAACAGGGTGGGAAAATAACACGACTAGTGGTGAAAAAGTGGCATAAATATACCTAGATAGCAAACACAAAAAGATAAATTGATTTACAAAAAAAAATATGTTGCCTATTTTCGGTCCACTGCAGGCAAAGGGCTTTTCTCATACAGAGAAGGTATGAGCCTTGATCACTACGTTTGCTCTAGACGGATTGACAATTTCAGAGTTATATTTATTAAGTCCAGGTTTTCTTACGATGCTTCCCTTCACCAAAGTCTAATCAGTATACCCTTGAAATAAAAAAAACCTTGCCCGAAATGTGGTTTACTCCGCTTCTTGGAAATACCTCTAAATTCATCGTTAATTATCCCAAATCAGTCTGTTCAAATTGCCTCTCTAACAAGAACTACATAATAATCAAAATTGGTTAAACGCTTACTATAATTTAAACGATTGTACCTATAATAACCTGCGTTTGCCAAACAGCACTCCCACGCAATGTCAACAAAATATTATATTCATTATGAAACTAGAGCGGTAATTATGAGTTCACAAATATTGGATAGTTGCGAGTTAGTTGCTTGTACATAAATTGCAGTGTCGGTGTTTCCTTTGGTCGTGATTTCATGGAAATAATAGTGTGCATAGTGTTGACTTATTGGAGGATGATTTAGTATTTGTGACTGACGAACCGCATAGACGGATGAGAAGTTTAGATGTTTTGGTCGGAGTCATGGTAAGTACTACTGGTGGTGGTGGGTGGTGGTGGTAGTGGTAGTACTTTATAGGTACTTTCAGGTTGCACTTACACGTAATTGCCCACTTCAAAAAGCATTTTTATTCTTTGGAATAAGCCTGCATCCTAAAGTCAAACGTCAACAGTTGGGACCATCAGAAAATCGTCGATGCAATGAAGCTCGATGAGTTTCGGAGAAATAATTCATGTCTTAGATCAACGCTACGATACTAATCAGAAAAACAAAATTACCATTTCCCTTTAAACAAGCAGGAGACAGAAAAGAAGTAGGCTAATGGTTGAAAAGAGACGTTTACAAAAAGTCAAATGTAAGTCAACTATTAAACACATGATAATTTGCAATAACAAAAAACTTTTTATAAAACTGCAGTTTTATAAAAAGTGTCCAACCCAGACCACCGAAACGAAAACTGAACGAACGAAAATACGTTTCAACCAATAAATAGGAAATGTAAAATTAATAAAAAAGTCCAACATGCAATCGATTACCGACAGTATGTTGGAGACCGACAGTAGATAGTAATAAAGAGTGATCGATGCGTTTGGCCGCGTCGCTTGCTCGTCCGCACTCGCCCCGTACTCGCCCCGGATTAGCCCCGCTCTCGCCCCGCACTCGCCCCGCTCTCGCTACGAGTACCAGTGCACCACAACTGTCGTAAATTTGAAATGACGTCGACGCCGACAGCATAGGTTGCGGACGCTAAACATAAATTTCTTTATCTGATGCCTCTATATCACCTGTTCATGGGTTTCGCAATTAGTAAATCCTAGTTATTTATGCGAAGCGAACTTAGTTAGGAAACATGCATGAGTGAAGATGGTGTGTGGGAGTTTTGGAAACAAAACAAAACGTTATGGAGACTATTATTACTTGTTTTGTTCCGAATCTCATGACCATAAAAAAGAAAATAACAAAAGTATTTCACCTTCAGCCAAACTTATTCCAGACAAAATCGCAACAGATAGAAAATTGATAAAACATTTCGAGCGCAAAAATATAACTCATAAAAATGAAACTCATAAATCGAAACGAAATATTTCGTGGGTCGGCATTCAGAGCATTGCGCTCAACTACAGAGCGAAATAGTAGAAAGGAAAGGTATAAAAGCTTTACCCTTTCTAAAAACACGTAAATAGGAGCGCGGGGCGTTCGTTTGGTTCGGCTTCGGCGGCGCACACACACGCGCTACCTACGCCGGCCGCGAGCCTTACATACGGGGAATAAACGACGTGAAATGGGAAAAAAGTTAAATATGTATGAGTGCGGGTAAATATATAAATCGGTATATAAAGGCGTTTATATAAAATAGATGGGAGCGCGCGAGCTGCGCTGCGCTCAGTCGCGCGCGAACCTCACAGCCGCACGGCGCGGCCGGTCTCATCTCCCGGCGCTCTCACTCCCGATACTCGTCGTTTTCGCGCCAGTTTCCTTCACCCTCATAAACAATTCACAACAAACTTTTAATGATGAACAAAGTATTCTCCATGACTAATTTGCGGGAAAGACAGTGTTTTTGTGTTATGACTTAAGTTTTTCCAAGTTCACGTGGTCGGCCGGCGAAGTTTTCCTAAGTCGGTAAGTGTTTATAAAAGTTGGACGCAAGTTTCCTTTCTTAGTATGAATAATAAGGCACTCTTGTGCTGTACATGCCACGAGTTTTAAATTGCATTAAAAACTTAATTCGCTTCCTAATTGCATAAATTAAACTTTTTTATCGTGTTTCACTGGTTAATAAGCTTTAATAAATTTAGTAAGGAGTTGTACATCGCTTTTTATAGCAAGTTATATGTTAAAAAAGAAATTCAATTTGTGGGTTTCAATAACTCATCAAAAATTAGTATATATTGTCCTTTGTCAAAGGTATTTTTTGGGTGTTTAGAAGTTTATTAGTTTATTATTTATATATTATCTAAAAACAAGCTGCTTTGTTTTTAACTAGCAGCTGATTAGTTCTTCTATTAGCGCGTCTCAATTTTAAGATGCCTCATGCTGTCATTTATTACTATAAAGCTTTTTAAAAACCAGGGTTAAAAACAAAGTCTTGATATCGTTGTAAAATTAGAAAGAACGAAAAACAAGAGTGAAATAAAATTCTTCCGAAGCATAATAAATAAAAAAACCATTCATAATAGAAAAAGAAATAGCAACGACTTTAAAAGCAATCAAAACACAACACCCAAAAACGCAAACAAAAAGAATATTTATTTAATTAAAAAAAGATTTGTTACAATTCCGCAAAACACATCCATCACCGAAAATTTAAAAACAAGTAATATTTTTCCGCAATTTAGCAAAACAATCAGTTGCGACGAATATTAATAGCAAGGAACCATGGTTACAATTTGTTTTGTACGCGCAAACAACAGACAGTTAAATTAGTCCGCCCCAAATGAATGTCGAAGCTGGCGCCTAAACACACGCTTATTAAACGTAGTAGGCCTCCAAAATTGACTATATTAATTTCCTTTTACATCATTAAACAGAGATTGTATAAACTTTGTAATGAACGGAGTTAAACTGCCCCGTTGGTCTCGTGGTCGCAAGTGAGACTGCTGTGCAAGGGGTCCCGGGTTCGATTCCCAGGTCGAGCAAAAAGTGTTATTGGGTTTTTCTATGAAATTCTCAGTAGCAGCTCGGAGTTTGGATTTGTGCCCGGTTAATCTCGCCCCCTATTACATGGGACCTAAATATACCGGCGAACTGTAGGTGTACATTGCTACACCTCTGCCTAACCCTTCGGGGAATACAGGCGTGATGGTATATTTAAACCGCTTTGAAACTTCCGTCGGAATGCTTTTCAAAAATGTCCATTTGTATTTTGAATAATAGAACTAAGAGAAAGTTGTGGCTCCGTAGAGGATATTAGCTGTTGGTACCTTTTTTTTAAATTAAGGCGTTTGGTACAATTTCGTGAAATTGCGCTCTGTGTGAAATTCCGGCGTGGATGTTGGTGAAACTTGAAAATGTTACTGTGGAAACCAGAGATCTTATTATTTTAAATTTCACTTTTGTTACTGACGTTACCACATAGTGAGGTGTTGAGGAAATTAGATTAAATTATTGTTTTTGTAAATGATATTTGACTAATGTTCCGTCATTATGCTTATATTATTTACTTAGTTGGGTAATGATGTTCATATAATTTGATGATATAAGAGGAACCACAGTTTATACAAAACTTTTAGACCACCTGCACTAATGCACTACGATCATACATTTAATGAAAATTTTGCAACTAACTAAATCTATAGGATAAAACAGATTTTTTTTTCATGTAATCCTACATCTTAACTTAGATAACGTATTTAAATAATAATACTTAATAAAAATAAAATAGTCAAAAACAAGGTCACAAAAAATAAAATAAAAAGCTTTATAATATTTTTAAATATATTTTATATGTATTTAATTTAAATAAATACAACAATACTCTTATCTTCTACAATTTTACAACTTGATAATATGAAAGTCTTACTTTGTTATATTTTTAGTAGACATTTCAACGAGAAATTGTGTAAATGAAAACACAATTTTATTCCTTCTCGGATCATGTTTATTTTTAGACACTTCCGTGTCCATTAATGTTTGTGGTTTGAATATTTTCTTTATAATATTCGGTGCTTTCGACGCGACGTCTCCATCAATTACAATTTAGACATGTTGCTATCTTGTTATTAAAAAATCGTAGAGAATTCGCAATAATAAAGTAGATTTGGTAGAACACGCTTTAATGGAGTAAGGCAGAGATAATAAAGTCAAAGTCAAATCATTTATTCCAATGAGACCATTAAAAGGCACTTTTGGACGTCAATTAATTAAAACTATTGAATCTAGTTGCCCATTCCAAAAGGTAGATTCGTATGGAGAAGAACGATGCGATAAACATAATGCACCTTTTTTTTAATGATGTGAGATCATCAAATGTCTTCTTCTGCTGTGGGTGGAGCGAAAGGGACTGTCAGACTCTTACTGAATAAAATCCAACTGTTCCTCTTAATGATTTTGCGATTCAGGGTCACGGTGACTCTTTCAAACAAATTCCGAAACTCTGAAAACATATGGCACCTGTGAACATAAATAATGCCATGACATTTTGGAAACCGTACCGTTCGTATAAAGTTTTTTTTATTACCTTCTCATTATTGGGTAGTAGACATCATTAAGATGAGAGATGACTTCAAGACACGACATCTAAAAAAATATTTTATTTTAAACCTGAAAATCTGAATGATTTTCTATTACCGGTCAAATTTTAATTTTAATTCCTTTTAGATTAATAAATAGTTAGTCAATTGGGTTACGAAATAAGTGACATCACAGTTTGCTATTGCCACACAAAATATATGGGGGCGCGTTTTGACAGCTCGTAAAAAGTATGTCAATTGATGGGCGGTGTCTACTGTACAGTTCATATTTATCGTGCATTATGACATAATATTCATTCGTATGTGACTTGTATAAGAATCGTACTAATATTATGAATATTAAAGTTTTTGAGGGTGGATGGATGAATGGATAGTATGTTACTCTTTAACGCTTAAACAACTGAACGGATCTGGTTGAAATTTAGTACGGAGATAGATAGTAGTGTGGAATAATCCATAGGATACTTTTAATCCTGAAAAAAAGTACGGTTCCCGTATCAAATTTGACGCGGATAGAAGCTAGCCATCATCTCCTTAGTCTTTTTCCCAACTATGTTGGGGTCGGCTTCCAGTCTAACTGGATGCAGCTGAATACCAATGTTTTTCATGGAGCGACTGCCTATCTGACCTCCACAACCCAGTAACTGGGCAACACGATACCTCTTGGTTAGACTGGTTGTCAGACTGTTAGACTGGTTGTCAGACTGTTAGACTGGTTGTCAGACTATGGATAGAAGCTACTCATTATTATTTACTACATACAACACTGTACTTTTACATACATATACAAATAAAAAAATGGCGCGCCTACATTAAAAAGCAAGATCATTCCCCGGACTAAGGTTATCTACAGCAAAAAGAAAAAAAAAACCAACGCTGTCAGACAGACGCTCAGTACCGCATAGTCCGAACCGTTGAACTTAAAACTTTTATTCAAGCCCAAATAGATAGAATAATAAAAGGATTCCACTAAAATGGTTTTTCTTTTTGTAGGAAATTCGAATCTAGACGTATTTTAATTGTTTTTAGGTTAATCCATTGAGTGTAACTGTCCCATTTCAAGACCTAGTAAGGGACACTTTTTCCAAAAATCGTTTTGTTGCAACATTTTGCTAACCAAGTACGTCCCTACCAAATACAAAAACACCAGCGTTGAAAACTCACATTAAAGCGGTGACATTTAATCATCAATACCCAATAAATGCACTACTCGTCTCTGATCTAATTTACGTTTATTCGCTCTCCTATAAAATTTAGTTTTAGGTCCTTGCTAGGTTTTGAAATGGGGCAGCCGTGTTGAGTCGACTTTTTTTGCTTTTAAGTAGATAAGTCCCGAAAGAGTACGTTTCTTTTGTTTTCGTAAAATTGTATACGTTTATATTTTGCTTGATAATTTCATTTTACCTTCTTTAGGTAGGTAGATACTTACCTTTTCGTGATTAAAGTCAAAGTGAAATAATTTCTTTTAATTTTGAACGTTATTTCGAGAAAAATAAAATTGAATCTAGTTGCACATTCTAAAAGATAGTTTCATATGAAAATTACTCTTAAAACTGTCTAAAAATCTCTCCTCTCTTTCTCTCTTTCTTAAAAAAAACTATTTCTAAATTAAATAAAAAAACATTTTACCATAACGTGGGTTTATAAAACCAAAGTCAGCAAGAATGACTATCTTGATCATGCACTCAAACAGTTAAATAACTGTAGACTAATTACTTAGAAATAAAGGTACAATGACAAATAATGGCGAATAACCATTATATTCTAAGATACTGCCTACTGAGAACCCTTCCCGTTCATTCGTTCCATTTCATTCGCCGCATGAAGAAATGAATTCCTTTTTCACTGTATAATTCCAGAGATTTTTAAATCTCACCCCAAGTCGTTGAATAAAAAAATCGATACTCTGTCCTATATTCAATCCTACTTAATATTATAAAGGCGAAAGTTTGTATGTTTGTCACTTCTTCGCGCTTAAACGGCTGAACGGATCTGGATGAAATTTTGCAATGAGATACATTGTACTGTGGAATAACACATAGGATACTTTTTATCCCGAAAAATTGGCTTAGTGGTCCTGAGCGCGACTTCTACGCTAGAGGTCCTGGGTTCGATTCCCGGGTCGAG
Source organism: Caradrina clavipalpis (assembly GCA_932526535.1). Taxonomy (NCBI): domain Eukaryota; kingdom Metazoa; phylum Arthropoda; class Insecta; order Lepidoptera; family Noctuidae; genus Caradrina; species Caradrina clavipalpis. The sequence goes on along the minus strand of OW052107.1, from coordinate 8,157,641 downwards.
CAAAAAGTGTTATTGGGTTTTTCTATGAAATTCTCAGTAGCAGCTCGGAGTTTGGTTTTGTGCCCGGTTAATGGCAATAAGCTCGCCCCCTATTACATGGGACCTAAATATACCGGCGAACTGTGGGTGTACATTGGTACACCTCTGCCTAACCCTTCGGGGAATACAGGCGTGATGGTATATATAAAAAATTACAGTTCCCGTGGGATAATATATCAAATTTGACGCGGACGAAGTCGCGAGCAGAAGGCAGTAGTATTATATCTAGGTATTGAAAATAGGTACGTATTGAGAACCTACGCATTCCCAAAAGATTTCTTATCGTCAATATTCAATTTCGAATTACGATAAAATATTCAGTGCCTATTGGATATTCAATTTTCGCGAATGAATGATATTCAAATTGTCGATAGCTATTTGTATAATAACGTCGTTACAGGAATTAAGGAGATAATTGTATTAAAAGTCATCACTCATATAATTACGTGTTCAAATTGAATAATTAAATTGCCAACGCATTATGTGCCCTCGTTTTATAATAGGATTATTTAACCAAACAGGTATTTATTTATAAAAAGTTTCATATTTTCATTATAAGAGTTTTTTTTTTTAAAGAGGTTGATGATATTTTAAACTCACATTTTAATAATGAAAACACCGGCCAAGCACCTACAAAATCTGATTCGCGCACGAAGAGATCCGTACCATCGTAGAATATTTCACTCAATATACTAACATAAAATCCCGTTTCTTGAATATTATAGAGGTCACAGTAGAATATACTCTGTAAAAAATTGATAGCAGATCAACAGATTCTACGACAGTCGGATCAACTAAATAACACACCATTACGCCCGTAGTCCCCAAAGGGACCAATGTACACCCACAATTCGCCAGTATGATTTAGGTCCAATGTAATAGGGGGCGAGCCTATTGCCTTTAACCGGCCACATATCCTTACTCCGAGCTACCACTGAGATTTTTATAGATCCAATAGGTAACACCTTGCTCGAACTGGGAATCGAACCCAAAACCTCTAGCGTAGCAGTCGCGCTTAGGAGCACTAGACTAACGAGGCAGTTCTATGTAAATACTTGAAGATTCTTAAAATTTAAGGCTCGAACGCACCTTCCTTTTCGATAGAACTACAGTTTAATTAATTCAAGTACGTAGTTAAAAATGTACGACTACCATTTGTAATGTACACGATGGTATCAACTGAGACATGACTGTCGCTTACAAATGGCAGTTTATGTTCACTGAAATATTTCGGCCGATCGAAGTTTGGACCTTCAATGTTTAGGGTTGTTACAATATTAACTAGCGAATTTTGTTAAAAAGATATTATTTGACTTTGAAGTGCAAAATACACAATATGTTTTGCGGTATCTTTTATAATACGAGTACATACATATACAACCTGTAACAGAATAAACGCAAGACCTGAAAGTAGTTTGCTCAAAATCAGCTACTCAATCGATTTCAGCTATTTCTAAAAGAGGCAATTTTTATTCCTAAAAAAATGACACCAGTCGCCTCCCCGTTTAACAGCGGAATCAAACAAAAGTTAAACTTAAGTAAAAGCAATAAGGCTTTTAAGACGCAGTTGTAAATGAAATATATCGTTAAATATAAAATAAATAGAAAATAACCATGTCTTAATGAGTTGTTTTACACAAACGAAAAAAAAATAGAAATAGCTGAAACCGATTTAGAAGCCGATTCTTATCAAACTACTTTCAGGTCTTGCGTTTATTCTGTTACAGGTTGTATAAACTCACGCCTTTTCTCCTTTAATCATCTTTATATTTTTATCTTTCAAGTTTAGGCGCATAAATGACTCAAGATGACAACGTTCGGTCGCGTAACACGTATTAGTTAAATAGATAATAAGACATTTTTATTTATTTATTCAATAACAATAATTTGTATCTGAATGGAATTTTTACACACGTAATAAATCAATTTAAGCATATACAATAACATTTTAGGAACAATAAATCAATAAATAAAACACAATAAAAATAAAAAAAATAAGAAAATTAACAATTGTCATCAATAAAAATTGCAGTTCTTCAACAGCACTCTCATTTACATAAATATAACAATATTTTTTTAAACGTTTTCCTAAACTTGGAATTTCTCATGTATCGTGGGCGCGTTTACAATCATAAAAAGTCAGATACACTAACAATCAGACTCGGTATCTGTTAGCCATACAAATATTTCCGTGCGGGAATCGAACCACTAGAATTTGATTGAGAATAGTACCTAATGACTATCAACATCTTCCGTCAGATGGGAGTTTATCCTAAATAAGAAGAACACTTTGGAGTTAGAGTTGGTTTTCCTTTGGCAAACATTTTTCTTAATTTGCAAATCATATCGTATAAAATAAATATAATCAAATTAGGGTACAAATCAAATCAGACTAGATTGATGCGAAACATTCAAACATTTTATCTCAGATATCGGATTTAATTCAATCAAATGTAAAGCGAGTTTCTCGGAAGGTATTCTGAGCATCTTTGTTTCACCGAACCGAACTTAATTTAAAAGAAAAATATCGATGTTCCCGTTGTTTTTATATCTCTAGGTTTTACTAGGTGAAGATAATAGATATTTGTTTTGTATTTGTATCTAAAAAAATATCTAATTAATTGTGTTTAAAAATGTTGTAGATATTTTTGGGCTTAATTTCAGGCACATGAGATATTTTAACTTTGTTTTTGGGACGGCAACCAATTTGCAGGGCCTCTGGTATTGCAGATGTCTCTATAAATTTAATTTAAAATTTAATCTCAGTTTTAATCTGTCAAAAATTTACATTATCGCTGAGATGGGATTGCGACTAGATTTTTAACGTTTTTAAACATGCATACCATCACGCGTGTAATATTCCCCGAATGGTTAGGCAGAGGTGTAAAAATGTTCACCTACAGTTCACCGGGATGTTTAGGTCCCATGTTATAGGGGACGAACCTATTGCCATTAACCGGGCACGAATCCTAATTCCGAGCTGCTACTGATAATTTCATTGCAAAAACTCAATAACACTTTTTTGTACGGTGTATTTTTACATTTGTGCATAAAGTTTTAACAAATAAATAAATTTTCAGTAGCAGCTCGGAGTTTTGATTTATGCCCGGTTAATGGCAATAGGCTCGCCCCCTATTACATGGGATCTTGGTACATCACATTGGTACACCTCTGCCTAACCCTTCGGGGAATACAGGCGTGATGGTATATTTTACACAGACTCATTCAGCTATCGGTACCTACATTCTTAGTAGATGCAAATAGCAAATAGTTTAAGTCCTACTTATTGCAAACAAAGCTAGCTTTACTCAGTACATTTGTGAAGGGTACTTTGAATTGAAACTGGGTAGGTTCTGAGTCTTGTACCTACTCAGTCAATATCGAGAGACGGACGGTCCGGACGAGAGGATTTAACACTTTACATAATATTACGTTGATATATTGGGAAAGTGTGTTTTGGACGAATGTCTACCTTAAATGTTTTGGTTAAAACAAAATCCTGACAGTTTGTCACGATTGTAGTCATTTATCAAAAGATATACACCCTTACTTTTACATCATTCTGCAACCGAAAGCCATAAGCTCTAACTCTAACATAGTAACAGAAACTATTGGCACTATTAATTTCAAAAACTAAAAAAAAATATTACACGCAAATTTAATTTGTGAAATAGTGCAAACTCGAAGCAACGCTTTCTTGCAGTCAATTCATATTTGTGTGTAAACCTTATCGACTACACATGCAAATGGTAGTTAGCCTTTGAAAAATCCATTCATCGATCAGACAGAAACGCTTATAATATTTAACTCGAAATTCAACAAAAAAGTGATACATTTTTCAAGGTCTTAGAGACGTCTTTAAACAAAATAACAACGCCAATAGTACCTATTACTCGACTGGAGTTCCTGTATTTCGGCTCCAGAACGATGTAAAAGTAACTATCTATAAAAAAAAACTATAAAGCTCAGAGTTAGGATTTGTGCGTGGTTAATGGCAATAGGCTCACCGCCTGTTACATATTGGGACTTAAAGACATACCGATGAACTGCGGGTGTCCATTGGTTACACATCTGCCTAACCCTGTACAAGTGTACACCCTTTAAACATAACACACCATCACGCCTGTGGTACTCCCCGTACAGGCGTGACGGTATGTTATGTTTATGTGTATAAAGTATTTCATAATTTTATCGTCATTACGTTAACCTATAGTAAATGTTTATTAGTATTTTATTAATTTAATAGTGTTTTCTTTTCAGATACCATAAAGATGGTGCCTATATTGTTACTAGCGATACTCGGTAAGTCACCTTCGTTATTTTATTTTGTACAGCTATTCATTATAGGTACATAACAGTGCAATAATTTACGGGCAATTAGGTTAAGCGGTGTTTATGGAAACCGCTTATTTTCTGGCACGGCAAGCAGCAGAGTTTGTTAAAATATATTTTCCTGTTCACAGGAGTGAATATTTCTTTTTCGTTAAAATATTCAACATTTAATAAAACCGACTTCAGATATTTTTAAATCTTTACAGTACGTCGATTCTGTAAACTTCAGACATGAACTCGCATCTCAAGTCGCTATTCACCCTCTCTTCGCTTAAGGTTCAAAATGACATTGATTTATTTGACACTTTGAAGTGCGAAGTGAGCGTCGAAGTGACGGTCGAATTACCGTATAGAATGCCACTTCTTACGTGATCTCATACTTTATCTGTTAAAATTTCCCCGTCAATTTAGTTCAACTCGCTGACACGCTCGCAAGAGTGGCGCTAGTGTAAATTCAAATTATCAACCGAGTTTTTAGAATGCCAATTAAGAAAGTCACAGCGGATTCAGATTCGAAGTTTAGAACGAGGTCTTACAGAATCACACAGCTGACCTCTCCTGTTTTGAAAGCATGTTTGTCAAATCTTAGGGGACAATTCTACTAACTTTTGGGATCGATCACAACCGAATCTCAGTCTCAATCTGTCGAAAAAGTCTCAAATATTTGTTGGTAATATCTAGTGGAGTGAGACGCTGAGATGAGAATGCATCTAGATTTTAAACGTTTTTATTATATAATAGAATTGGCCTTTATTGTTTTGATTTTTAGTTGTCTTTTCCTTCAACTAAACACAGCAGGGAAACGTATAGATTATGAAAATCTATAACTAGTCATGTTAACTAAAATATGAAATGAACTTGTGACCTCAAAAAATCGTCTCTCAGAAACAAAACGCCTGAAAGTCAAAGAAATATTTTTCTTTATTGACATCGAACCCGAATCTTTTCCGAGCCCCCAATCGTTATTCTTTGTACCTTATTTTATTCGTACTCATATGCGGTAAAAACAAATACAGTATCATGAATTTACTGAGTATCAAGGTAATTTATATAAATAAAAATATAAATATACTATCACGCCTGTATTCCCCGAAGGGTTAGGCAGAGGTGTACCAATGTACACCCACAGTTCGCCGGTATATTTCGGTCCCATGTAATGGGGGGCGAGCCTATTGCCATTATCCGGGCACAAATCCAAACTCCGAGCTGCTACTGACAATTTCACAGAAAAACCCAATAACACTTTTTGCTCGACCTGGGAATCGAACCCGGGACCCCTTGCACAGCAGTCGCACTTGCGACCACGAGACCAACGGGGCAGTTAATTAATTAACAAGGATTAGCAAGGTAATTTAGTATGTTTATTTTATCAGCAGAATGATTGGCATTGGCATTATACAACGCGTATCATACTAAAAGTACGCCCTGAAAGTAGTTTGCTCAGAATCGCCAACTGAATCGATTTCAGCTATTTCTAAAATAGGTATTTTTTATCCTAAAATTATTACACCCATCACCTCTCCGTTGAACATTGGAATCAAACGACAACTAAACTTAAGTCAAGGCAGCAAGGCAGGTTTTTATAAACACAGTTTATAAAAAGTAATCTGAGGGTCTTATATAAAGTAAAATGAAATTAAGTCAATACTAATATTATAAAGAGGCAAGATTTGTTTGTAAGAAATAGGCTCCGAAACTACTGGACCGATTTTAACAATTTTCTCATCTCTAAATAGCTGCATTATTCCTGAATAACATAGGCTATTTACCATCACGCTACGACCCACGCAAAGACGTAACTTATGGCGGGTGAAATAAGCTACGCGGGCGAAAATGCGGCCATTCCGCTAGTATTTTATAAAAGCTAAAATCAATTAAGTAGCCGATTCCGAGCAAACTATTTTCAGGGCTTACGTCTCACGAGACGAGTCCCGGCCACCGTAGACGCGGGTCTGTGGACGGTGAGCAATGGGTAGCTCACCGTCCGTACGTTCACTGAATAACGACAGACCGTGTCGACGGCGCGTTCGTGTTCCACGCGCGCCTCAAAGAGATGTCAGCAAACTTGGATGGGGCCACTGAGGGCCGATGCCTGCCGGGGCTGCGGGTTGTTCGAAAGAGATACCGCGCCCCCGGAACGCAAAGGGCACATGAAGGAACATAGACGGGTTTTAGTCAGTAAAAGTCTGACACTCCCTCCCGCCCCACACAGGGCGGGGGAAGTTATTTGATGATTTCCCGTCTTTAAAAAAAAAAAGGGCTCGCGTCTAATATGTTACACGTTATTTTTATATTCTAACGGTCTTATTAATAAAAATCGCCTTTTCTTAAGGTAATCTGACGTTACCCTCAGACTTGTTAATCCGATAGTAACAAAATTCTTCCTCTAGTCGATGATTATTAATAAGACTGTAAGGTTATCTAAAGGCGCTATGCAGAAATATGTTTTCCTTTACCGTCTCGGTTTCTTTAATACCGAAACTTCGGCGGAACAAATATTAAGATTTATGAATTTTGTTTGGAGCCTAATGTATGAGAAAGGCCGTATATCTTAGTATTTAATAGGCCATAAAATATCGTTAAGTATTATATTGTTATGTTGGAAAACGATTTTATGAGCGAATATTAGGCAAAGTTTTGAACTAATAATTTATTACTAAGTACCTACCATATGTATTGTATGTTAATTATATTTTATGTCTATTTTAAGAGTTTGTTTTTATTGGTTAACATACAATTGGCTTGTTACTTATAATGCGTTAATTTTTTATTAGTATAAATACAAACAATTGTACAATATTTTCATGAAAATTAAATGTAATTTATTTAAATTTTCGAAGCAATTGTAATCGTTTTAATATTTAACGCTGATTCATTTTGTACTCATAATTTTAATTTTGTATTATAACTTATTTAAAATCGGGCAAAATTTAGTTGCAATCTCATTTATATATTTCAGCGACAATCAGAGTCAAAAACGCCTCTAATTGATCCTCTCATTTTTGACAAATTAAGACTTAGATTGCGTCTGATCCTACGTAAAACACATTTGCTAAATCAAATTAGTTTGACGTAATGACGTTATTAATTTAATTTATAGAGACATGTGAGTTGGGTTGTTTTGACAGAACTAAGCTCATTTAATATATAAAATTACTAAGTTTTCCGAAAGCAAGCAATAAAGGAAAAAACATGGTCCTTCATCACTTTGTCGAGGGTAACGTAAAAAGGGTCCTTTTGCCGCCGAGCTCGTCTAATTGTTTACTATCCCCTCATTCAGTACCTTTATTAGATAAAAAGTAATATTAACAGTACACATAATGTTTCTGCGCCGTTCTAGGACGTTGGGCTGGATTCCCAGGTTTGGGAAAGTCTTATTTGATTTTTCTGTTAGGAATTTCTCGGTAGGAGCATGGAGTTTGGATGTTGGTGTGTAAAGCCGTTGGTCTCGGAGAAATTTGACAGTAAGCACGTAAAGCTGTTGGTCTCGGCTGTCATTCGGAGATCTTTGACAGTCATAACGGGTAGTTAGAACCCTGAAATCTTGACAACCAGTTTTTCCAAGAGGTATCATGTTGTCGGGATGTAGAGGTCAGATAGGCAGTTGCTCCATGCAATATGATGCAAAACACTGATATTTGGCTGCATCCAGTAGCAGATAATGGTAAAATGTGTCTACAAACATAATTATCCGTTTTGTAATTGAGAGTGGTTTTTTAGTACTTATACGATTTATCTGTAGGTAATAATGATTAAAATAGTGATGTAATTATTAAGCGTCAATATTTATTTGAGTGCCTTATGGGATTAATACATGATTCATCTACTCTGTCTTGCAATTTAAATGAAACAACTAAATTGTATCTGGTTCTAATAATACACGGTAGGAGCGATATCGACGTACAAAATTGTACCGTTGATTCGGTACATAATTCTAAAAAAATCAGAGGTGAAATTTCAAGTCGCTTATTTTTCAAAGTCAGCTTTTCCATTCATAAGTGCAGTAATAAAAATATTTTTCCGAACCACGACATATAAGAATAAAAATAAAAATGCATTAGACTATAAAGGCGTAACATGGAAACAATGCACGAACTGAAATTTTCACCGACCGATGCGCAGGCACGTCCACGATTACCTTACGTTAGCTTTTACGAATCTGGTGACTAATATTACACTACCGACTAACAAAATATGTGAAAAATACTTGGCAAAAATACAGTAGTTTCAGAGGTACCGTAAACCGTATTTTTAAGTACAATTTTGATGTTTAAAAATAGAACAGAAGATGTAAAGTTTCGAAAAAGGTAAGCAACAAATTATGAATAGGCGTCATCAAGCTTGCTGTGGTACTTCTGACCCTCCCAACCGAGACTGGAGGTAAACAAGGTTAGGTAATAAAAAAACCCTACCTCGTAGAGGTTCTTTAGTTAGTTTAACGAGACGCTGAGTAAACATCAACAGCAAAGGAATTACCGTCTTACAAAACGAGTTCGAACTAAAGCTTTAACCTTTGAGCTAGTTTTTGAATTTCGAACTGAAAAGCGCGATTCAGATCTAGTGGTAATTTTTGTATTAAGAACGTCTATGATAAATAAAATTGAAGTGACAGTTTGAAATGTCAAAATAACAGCTTTTTACTAAATGTTATGTTTACGTTAGTTAAATATCGGTTTTATGCTAATACCATAAAACCGATATTTAACTTTTAAGTCTATCTTTTTGTTCCGATTAATCTCCTGAACGAGGGGCTCGATTTTCACACGACTTTCACTTGAAAATAGCCTAAGTTACTACTTAGGCTACTTTAATTCGGGCGTATGTAACTATGTCTAATTTTATAGGGAAAAACGAATTAAGGTCCGCGCAAAAAACCCATGAAAAAGTGAACAAAATCCGATTTAATGGTCAATTTTACTGGCCGTTTGTGTCCGCGATAACCAACATTTACGAGGACATGATTCCATAGACTTTATTCAGTAACTAGCTTACGTCCATAAGCTAGTTACTGAATAAAGTTCGAAATAAAAAAAAATGTTCCAAAGTTTTTAAATTGACGTTTAAACTGGTTTGTAATGACACGGCAAAGGTTTTGAACTCTTTATACGATTCAATCAAAGCCGGCCAACTACGGCGTTCTTTTTTTGAAATGTCGTCGACACGCGAACTACCGTCTAGCGTGCTAATGGGATGACTAAAAAAAGAAAATCTGTTTTCTCTCTCTCTCCAGGTGAAAATTGCGTTCGAATGACGAAATTTAAATTAGAAAATGTTCGTGTTACATTTAAAGTGGTCCAGAATTAATTTTGTGCTGTTTTAGTATAATTTTACGCCTGTATCCCGAGAGTTGGAGGTATGGGCCATAAAATGAAGCCCCGAAACAGTTACCGCGTCTGTTGGAAATGAGGATACTGGACAGGACACGGCTATTGATTTTTTCTTTTAGTACTAGCTTTTGCCCGTGACATCCTTTGCGTCTAATTTGATCTGGTCCTCCTATTGGTTTGAATGCAGAAAGTTGTGATAGTGGGCCTCTTTATAAGAAATTAGTCTTTGGAATCCCGGAGTCTAATTCGCTAGTTTTTTATTAAACAAAACACCTCGGGAACCGTACATTTTTCAGGGATAAAAAGTATCATATTATGGTGTTATTTAACACTACAATCTATCTCATTGCCAAATTTCATCCAGATCCGTTCAGCCGTTTAAGCGTGAAAGACTAACGAACATCCATCAATCGATTCTCACAAACTTTCGCATTTTTAATATTATATGAAAAACTCGAATGATTTTAGTCTATTCTAGCGATAACCAAGCGATATCAACCATTTACTTTTTAAAGATATATTTTTTCCTAACAAAAAATAACTTTTTTTCTTCGATCAAACACGCTGAGTTGTTTTAGGATCGAGCCTTGATTTATTTGTTTTAGTAAATTATACAAAATGCGGGAATAAAAACAGTTGGTAAACTACAAGGTTGTACCAACGAGGCTGATATAACAAGGAGTCCTTATGGGGATTGTTATAAATATTGTATTGTGTAGTTGACATGATTCCCCAATAATTGCAAGACACAATTTCTTTATTTTATTAGTGTGGGATTTTTAGATTAAATAAGCATACGATATTTTTTTCAAACATACAATTTACATAAATAATAATAGTTAAATAACAAACAATTTAAAGACACCATTAAAAAAAATATGGTACTTCATTTTAAGCCCTCAAAACCTGATATGTTTGTTATTAACAGTAAAAAAATATTTTAATTTGCTTTAAAATCAATAAATAGTTAATCAATTGAATTGCCAAATAATTGACTTCACAGGTCGCCATTGCCATTCAAAATCTAAGGGGGAATTGCGTTTTGACAGCTCATACAAGTAAATCATTTGATTGGTGGTGTCAAGTGCCCAATTTACTTAGCAAACAAATAGGTAACCATAGTGTTGTTATATAGTATGGAGCTAGAGAGAAGATACTACTTTCTATCTCTTGACATACTTACTCACTTCCTAAGGCACCCTTGGGGAGCGATGGACCCTTTTCCGATGGCGAAACCACTCACCGAAAATGCGTGTATCCAATACAAAATTTTCCCGAAATTTTTCGCCCAAAATCCTACACACATCGGTAGTTTTATCCCGTTTTAATACAATTAAAGGATTAATTGAAACGCTAGACCCTTCAGCCGGTTGTCGAGTGAAGCAGGGTAACTGCGAACGATCACTGGCGACAAATTGCCTCTCTCAGAGCGTCGTTTCATATTTCTGAACAAGGAAACAATTTAGCAGCGAGAACGTTTTCATGTCAATTTTTTTTATATTTCGCCCGAAGGATGAGCGGAATAATAATGGAAATTGACAAGCGCAAAACTGTCTGATTTGACCTTAGCTTTTGGCGAAAACAAGTTTGCTATATGTACTGGTTTATTAGACTTGACGTTGATCTTTTATAAACGTATTGATTAGTTTAACGTAACTTAATATTAGGCGAGTATTCCTGAAGGGTTAGGTAGATTTAATATAAATATAGCGGGTGTAAAAAGACCGAGGTGTAATGAAAGCGAAAGTCCATGTTGTTCCTATCATTGTGACACCTTTTAATTACCGAGATGTTGAAGGTCAAAGTTAGTTACGTTAGTCCCTTTTTTGTGGTGGGTTTGCTCTTGTCTCTAGTCTAGGTCATAGACAAAGACAAAGTCGACAATGAAGTGAGCTTACCTAGAAAAAAGCCTGTTCACTCTAACGCTAAATAGATAAGGGTTAAATGCGTTCGGAAATACAAGCGCAGGTAAAGAGTTCCACCCCTTAGTGTTATATAGGGCGAGTCAATAATCAGGCACAAATCCAGAATCCGGGCTGCTTCCCAGAAACTCCTGATCGAAAAACCCAATATCAGTTTTTCCAACCTGGAAACAAACCAAGGACCTCATACCCAGCAGACTGACTATTCATCATCATCATCATCTGCCTAGCCTTTTCCCAACTATGTTGGGGTCGGCTTCCAGTCGAAACGGATGCAGCTGAATATCAGTATTTTACATGGAGCGACTGCCTATCAGACCTCCACAATCCAGTAATGGGTAATACGATACTCTTGGTAAGACTGGTTCTCAGACTGACTATTATACCTCTAGAAATAGAATTATCGTTGAACGATCTTTATTTTTATTAAAAATAGAAACAAAAGGCAATCGTTTAATTTCACAGGAAATTTCCAAAAAGCTTTCTATGAAATGGAACATCGCTAGGGACATGCTAACTCATAAAACGTATTTTTATTACTATACAAAAAATTATCGTGTATGACAGAGAGAAAAAAGAAAGAGCGACAGAGGTAGCACGAGGCATTCCGTAATTAACTGTCCAGTTACTGCCATCCCTTTCATACGAGTTTTCTTTTTTGTTATTTACAGACTATTTGATATATACAGGGAAAAACATTATTTTTCTACTACACTGCCTATATGTAGGTACGTTTGACGATTGCGTACGTATTTTTTTAACATACTGGTATATTGTAAAAATACTGGCAGGTTTAGCCATATCTAACGTTATTTTAAATTGGTTATATGGCCATGAGATAAACTCGGTTCTAAATTAGATTTTTTATTATTGTTAAGGTTTTTTTATTATTTTATTTTAAGGCTTTAAATATTAATTAATCGTTTGAAATAAAATAAAATCATGTTACTTTAAGGTGTACAAAAAACGAAAATTATAAATGCGAAAGTTTGTGAAGATATTAGTTTTTTTTTGCTAAATATTACGTACTTAGTTTGATGAGCAGTATGCGCACTGACATCGGTGAAAGCAAACACCGCGAGGAAACCCGGTTAATGGCAATAGGCTCGCCCCCTATTACATGGGACCTAAATATACCGGCGAACTGTGGGTGTACATAGGTACACCTCTGCCTAACCCTTCGGAGATAACAGGCGTGATGGCGATGGAAACCTGGACTTATAATGAATATAAGTCTGACATAGCCAATCCGCCTTGAGCAAGCGTGGTGATCAATGCTCGTGCCTTCTCCTTATGAGAAGAGGCTTCTGTCCTGCAATGGGACAACAATATGCCGGGGGTATCTGAAGCGTTATTTTACACCTTAACATAAGAAAATATTAAAAGACGTTAAAAATATTATATATAAAAAATATACCATCACGCCTGTATTCCCCGAAAGGTTAGGCAGAGGTGTAACAATGTACACCCATAGTTCGCCGGTACATTTAGGTCCCATGTAATAGGGGGCGAGCCTATTGCCATTAACCGGGCTCAAATCAAAACTCCGAGCTGCTACTGAGAATTTCATAGAAAAACCCAATAACACTTTTTGCTCGACCTGGGAATCTAACCCAGGACCAAAAAAAATATTAAAAATATTGTTATAACTAAAGCATAATTTAAAACAATGAAATCAGCCCCAGTAAAACTTGTTACCAAATATTATTGTTGTTGTTTCCTAAGGCGACCTTTATTGCCCGCCGTAGGGATTTGGTCCTATTTCAACCCTTTACAGAACGAAGCTACTTTAACTAAATATTCTTGCTATGGTTTAGTCTCGGGAATTAAGTAATCTCTTTCTCTATTTTCATTTGACATTAAGAAGAATTGTTTGTGAGTTTATTAAAGATCTGTATTTTTAATTGTGATTTATTTTAAAACTGGCTTATGCCCGCGATTTCGTTCGCGAGAAGGTGGGTTATCTACGGTGTATTAATTATTTTGCTCGCAACCATATTTATTTTTCGAAATATTTCTAATCTAAATGAAAGTTACCTTATTTACTCCTTTTAACATCAGCTATTTACCAGTAAAAGGCCTGTTAAAACAGCTGTTCGGGAAATCGGAATAAACATACCAACATACAGATGAAACTTTATAAAACAAATGAAAATTGAAAAACCTCGTTTTTTGGTAGAAGTACGTGTGTATACTTTAAAAAATATGTATTTTAAAGAGCCTTTATTTTGACACTAGCTTTTGCCCGCGACTTCGTCCGCGAGGATAATTAGTTCCCGTTCCCGGGGGATTTCCGGGATAAAAACTATCCTATGTTCTTTCCCGGGTCCCAGACTATGTCTGTACCAAATTTCATTGAAATCGGTTCAGTGGTTCGATTTCGTGACAGAGAGACAGAGGTCTGTCTGTCTGTCTGTCTGTCTCTTCTTCACGCCTAAACCACTGAACCGATTTCAATGAAATTTGGTACAGATATAGTCTTACTAATTTTATAAATGCGAAAGTAAAGAGTTACTTTCGCATTTATAATATTAGTAAGGATTACAAATAGCCACGTTTTTATTTATTTGTACCTATGTATTTTGTGATTTTCTTTAGAATAAGAAGGTAGCTGTGTTTTGAGTATTGCACTTTCAAGGCAAGTACCTATCTATTTGTTTTAATTGAATTTTTGGCAGAGATAATTTGAATGAATGTGTCATGGTGCCCATGTACTAAGACAACAAAATAAGCTTCCTGTTTCCAAAATATGATTAGAAGAAGAAAACTTTCTTTTATTGCGAAATACCGACTTTCAGAGTCTTGACATTGCGTAGGTTGTGTGACATTAAGAGCGAAATTCCTCAAAGTTTTATACCTCATAAAGTCTTAACCTGCGAATAAATTTTGAATGCTTCGCAGTTTTACCTATACGAAAACTGTCAGACATCAATTATTCTACGTATAAAAGATTTATTCTAGGTGTAAAAGTTTGGGGAAATTCACACTAAGAAATAAGCTTAATTTTAAATGAGTATTATTTTTATTTATACATGTATAAATACATTACACCACCAACCAACCAGCCTTAACCAGTCTTACCAAGAGTATCGTATTACCCATTACTGGGTTGTGGAGGTCTGATAGGCAGCCGCTCTATGTAAAATACTGATATTCAGCTGCATCCGGTTCGACTGGAAGCCGACACCAACATAGTTGGGAAAAGGCTAGGCCAGGGATGGCGAACCAATGGCACGCGTGCCAGTAGTGGCACGCGACAAAATAATTCGGGCACGCCAATATATGACAACTGTATATGTATTTGATCGAAAACAATTTACAACAGCAGAAATCACACTAACCTTTTATTAAAATAAACATAAAATAGTAAATATTACGATTCTTGTACAAACTAGTTGCAAACAAAGAGTGTTAACAGCTTCTAGTTGTATTTTTCTCCATTCAATGATTAAGCCAAAATTCTTTGATGGCACTTCATAGTCACATTATTATTTTTCTATAAAAAATGGCACTATCACCGATAAAGGTTCGCCATCCCTGGGCTAGGCAGATGAGGCAGATGATGTATAAATACATTACATACACTTACACCTTTACCTCATGTGAGGTAAGCAGAAGAATTTATTATAAAACTGTTCCTATATAGATGATAAACCAAAATTAGCGTTCTACCCAAACGCTCAGCTTCTTTTTTCACTGAGCTGTGCATTTTTTTTAAATTTACTGAAAACTGCAATATTACTTTCATTCTGGAAGACATTCGATTCAAATAACATCTAACGCATCGTTATTTTGAACCTTATTTATTGCCGGATTAGGTACCTAATTACCTAAACATTTGCTCCTAACAGAATCCGCGATCAATATTAAGAAGTGACTCCGGGAATTAGCTTCCAGTTAAATAATAGGTACCTACGTCGTGTCACGTACCTACTATCATAAACAGTTTCAGGTACAACTGTCTTGATAACTCTATTTATGGTATTATAACCTCATATAACAAGTTCTGCTAGTTTCAGTTGTCGCTTTGCACAGGATATCTAGTTGTAGTAGTGTAACTAATATAAGCTATGAAGTGATCGTAATTACAATGTATCAATTTTATAAAGACGGCTTTCTAGGGTTCCGTACCCAAAGGGTAAAACGGGACCTTATTACTAAAACTCCGCTCGCGCTCCCGCGTCTGTCCGTTGTCCGTCTGTTGTTTGTCTGTCCGTCAGACACCAGGGTGTATCTCATGAACCGTGATAGTTAGACGGTTGAAGTTTTCGTGATGATATAGTTCTGTTGCCGCTATAACAACAAATAGTAAGAAACATTATAAAATAAATATTTAAGAGAGCTCCCATACAACAAACGTGACTTTTTGCCGTTTTTATAGTTGGTACAGAACCCTTGTGTGCGAGTCAGACACGCAAATGGTCGGTTTTTATAACATTAAAAAAGTATTTTTGATGTGACGTTTTTTAAGATCCATAAATGCAATAATTATGCTACACACAAAAGTACATGGTGTGATATTTTTTTTTTTAAATTAATTTTATGTTGTTAGTGTCTTGATGGTCCAGAGGTTAAAACGCCCGCCTCTCTTACACGAAGTTGTAGGCAAACGTAGTGAGGAACCCAGACTTACAAATTATTAAATTTCTTGAGCGCGTTGTGATCAATGCTCGTCTCTTCTCTGTTTAAGAAGAGACCTTTATACTGCTGTAGGACAATATTTTTTCTCCATTCAACCGTTAATACGAGCATTGAGGTTTTTAGGGGGTCGGCAACACACGAGTGATGCCTCTGGTGTTGCAAGTGTCCATAAGCAGCAGTGACCGCTTAACATCAGGCGGGCCGTTAGCTTGCTTGCCACCTACAGTGGTATAAAAGTACTTCCCTCAAATTCTCTCCCAAGCTTAGTATTGATTTAATAGGTCAGGTGAGGTAAATAAGGTTAACTACACTGACCTAAAGCAATATACGATGTCACAAAGAACATAAAATATAGAAGAGAGAGGAAACATATTAACAATTCGTCTACATCAAAAGTTTTTATCATTTCCGCGCAGTGAGCGGTTTTTGTTTTTATTCTTTGCAAAGGAACATCTAGTTTTTCAGGAAGACATCATGTTTGAGAATGTAATGTTTTGCTAACATTACAGGGAACATTCATGTCTGAATTTCGCCGTTCTAGTTTAAGTCCTTACTAGCTTTTTCTTAAGATTTTGTTCGGGGGAATTTTCTTAGGGTTTTATTTTTTGTAATAAAATATAGTTTTTAGCAAACAAGGATTATGTAGTCTGCAATTAGCGATAGGATTTTCATTATCAGGTAAGTAGTTCTTGAGATTAGTGTCTTAAAACAAAAATGAAAAAGAAAAACTTTTCTGTAAGACTAGTTTGTTTGACAGTTTACACGCTTGTGTGAGGTAAGTAAAAAACCAATCAATTTACTGTCTCAATAGTCTAGAACTTAGCTAACAGGTAGTGGTATCTGTTACATTGTCAGTAGCGTACTAAAGTTCTTGTAACGTGCAGATATCAACATTAATAATCAATCTGCCTAGCCTCTTCCCAACTATGTTGGGGCTAACCGGATGCAGCTACGACGTGCCTATCTGACCTCCACAACCCAGTTGTTGGGCAATATGATACCTCTTGGTAAAACTGATTGCCAGAATTCCCAGGGTCTGGCTATTCGTAACGAGTGTCAAAGATTTACGCATGACAGCCGGTACCAATGGCTTTACGTGCTTTCCGAAACACGATAAGGTATCAATATCAACAATATTTACAAATTCAATCCAGCCTGTTTTATTATTACACACACCGATACAAATAGGCTCGCAATGATCAGTACAAATTCAACTGATAAAGTAACAAAAATCGGCAAAAAGGAAGTGAAAAAGACATACAGACAGCAACTAACCAATCAAGTCGCAAACAAGAGTAAAAACTCCCCCTAGCCGTGCGTTAGTAACAGTAATAAGTCACCTATCAACTTACTAAACAATCTATCTTGGCTCGGTCTTGGCCGATGACAAATTAGCCCCGGTCTCTACGTCACATTCCACAAAAATGCTCAGCCATTACTTGTTCATTTGTTGTTCCGAGGAGACGGCTGGCTTTAGTAGATATAACGAGTTTCTGAGTTCGTACACACGGCAAAAAAGTTGGGTGTGCAGGCGGTAAGGGTTGTGTACTGTGTTGATAGTATTCATTTACTACTGCTGTGTGCATTCGTTCTTTAACTTTTAACGACTGGAATGTGTGATGTCATAGTTTTCAATAGGGAATATGCATGATTTTTTTTATTTGCTTTTGTTAACAAAACATGAAAATACCGTTATAGAGATGACAAAAATGTGAAATTACAATTAAAATCGGCTCAGAAATACGGCTTTACCATTTAAAACTAGTAATTACGCACCGATTAGACAGAGATCCGATATGACCAACAACGGTTATAAAAACTCCGTGTTACTCTGTTCAATAATATATTGTTAAATAGTTGAATTTTAAAAACACGAACTCCTAGATAAGTTTCGGTTAGCTTATATTTCAGAGAAATGCACCTTTTAGACGATTTGACATTGTGAAATAGGCTTTTACCTTTCACAAGTCCAAATTGCGTTCACTTTGCTTTAACCTACCTGCATACTTATCAATTTCGTAGACTGTACTTAATAGCTAAAATTATGTTACACGCCTCAGTTTGTCAAGAATCTTGGCACCTTTTCGAGTGAACGGCATGAGGGCTCAGTCAGCCATCTTGTTATTGAAATGTTCATGAGGAAATGTAGTTCTTTTTGTGTATTAAGGATAATATATAATCTACGTAAAATTAATGCTTGGTTGAATGTGATTTTTACTATTTCATATGTACTTTCTATATTTATCTTGAATATCATTAATGTTGAAGATAAACAAAGGGAGGAAACCTGGTCTTACATTAAATGTAAATCTGAAATTCCCAATCCGCCTAGAGCAAGCGTGGTCATCAATGCTCGTGCCTTTTCTGTATGAAAAGAGGCTTTTACCGTGCAGTGGGATAATAATAGACAAGAATTACAAAGTAGCTACAACTAGCTATAACTTGGTAAGTATTATTAAAATTAATGGTTAAATTGAAAACGGTTTCAAAATAAATTGTACATTTAGGTAATGTCCTTTTTTAATTCTCATCTAGAACTCACAAAATAAAGCTCTTAAAATAATTGAAAGTAAATAAAAAAACAGATAAAAAAATATTGTAATATTAGTATGACTACCATTATTTACCATTCAGAGAACATTGTTCAAGATGTACCTGTCTGTCCTAAAATATGAATTTTCAAGTGGTATTCTTTAAGAGACGATGTTTAAGATGACAGCTACGTTTCAAACCGACGAACCTATTATTATGTTGTCGGGTATTTTGTTCAAGCACTTTGTAATAAATATAAACGAAACTCGAAAGGTCGGGTGTGCAGTATTCGTAACCGGCGGGCTTGTATGACCAGATGTATGAACGTAAACGAGGCGAAAGTAGTATGTAAGGATCGTAGCAGGTGGCGTTCTGTGGTTTCTGCCTACCCCCATGGGAAAAAGGCGTGAGTTTATGTATGTATGTAAAAACGAAACTGCCTCGTTAGCCTAGTGGTTCTAAGCGCGACTGCTATGCTAGAAGTCTTGGTCTTCCCAGGTCGAGCAAAATGTTATTGGATTTTTCAATATAATTCTCAGTAGCAGTTTGGAGTTAGGAGTTGTGCCTGGTTAATGGCAATAGGCTGATGCTGGTATTACATGGGACCTAAACATACCGGCGAACTGTTGGTGATCATTAGTACACGCCTAACCCTATGGGGGTATACAGGCGTGATGGTATGTATGTATAAATGAAATCGTTATTTACCATTAAGATACAGGAAAAGATATTATGTGCCTATATATTTACACTTCACTTCGCCTGAAATATTATATGGAACGAATAAGGAAAACATATAATCATATACTATGTTTATTTAATGATGATATACGATAGACGGGTTTTATTGACATACGTATAATTAGATTCAATTTCTTTTTAAACAAACATGGGCAACGTTTGTTTCTTTTGTAAATTCTCTTCATGAATTTCTCTTGTATCGTAGGTGCTTTTTTGTACTGTAGAATAGTCGTGTTTCGAATTCCTCCTTCTTTTTTGAAGCCGGTTAAAGGATGACTCACGCTAGACCGTGTCGGGTCCGAGCCGAGTGTCGGCCGTAGCGCGGTCATCTAATATTACATATATATTGTATGCACACACTCACGCTACACCGAGCGGCAACCGAGTGGCGGCCGATACAAAATATATGTAATATTAGTTGACCGTGCTACGGCCGACACTCGGCTCGGACCCGACACGGTCTAGCGTGAGTCATCCTTTAAACATCATACACTTACATCGCCGGGATCGAACCCGCTTTGTGTAGCATAGAACCTAGTTGCTACACTGTACAACACACTGTACACACTGTACTGTGCTACACTGTTGTGCAGTTGTTGTCCACTTCGCTATCATCATAAATATACAAGAAATGTTATATCACTATTTTTTTAAATACAATCTAAGACTCTAAGTAGGTCGTACCTTTGGTATAAATAACAAAATCTCGTTAAAACTCCAACAGTTGTAGTCATTCAAATATTTTGCCGGTTCATTCGATATGGGACGAAATATAATAATATTTGACGTCTGGCCCAACTTAAATAATTGAGTCGTACAATGGGACTGGAAGAAGGTCTGATATTATGTTTCCGTAGCTCGGAATAAAAGTAATCAGTTGTGATTACTTTATGTAGTACATAATGTACAAAAGTATTATTTTACGGTAGGTAACCTAAAATTCTGTAGGTAAGTAGTTGTTTGTTTTTTTTTGTTTCCTTTAGGGTACCATCCTATTATTAAGATTGCGCGGCTTGTCGGATCGTCAGTTCGTCTGTCACAGGGATGTATCTTTTGAACCGTAATAGGTAGGTTAGGTTGGACGTAGTAGGTCGTGAACGAGGCGAAAGTAGTATGTAAGGATCGTAGCAGGTGGCGTTCTGTGGTTTCTGCCTACCCCCATGGGAAAAAGGCGTGATGTTTATGCATGTATGTGTATGTAGGTAGGTACTTGAAATTTTCATTGAATGTGAATGTATTACTATGGTCGCTATAGCTACAAAAATCGGTCACAGTAATATGTATATAAGTAATTAAAAAAAAAACAAATCTCAAAATTGAAGAGAGACCTCACACAAGAAACTTCTTCTTTTGTATTAAATATTGTACGGTGGTAAGGAATCCTTCGTGTTACTTATTATAATTATTATAATGTTTGAGGTGTAAGGTTCAATGATATACTAAGCCCGAAGCAGGAGCTTTTATTTGCATAAGTAAAACAGAGTCTTTTTAACCTTAGACATAAGAAAACGACCATAATTCAATGAAATCCATATGTATACTTACATATTTTTATCTCCATTAACTTTATCTCGCGATTTCACCCGCGTGAATATTTTAATGGAGTTCCAATTTTTTTGAAAATAAATTAAAGCCTATGTTACTTGCTGATAATGTTCCAATGGTTAAATCTTTTTTTAAATCGGTTTAGTACTTTTTGAGTTAATCCTCTACAAACAAATATACAAAATATTTTTTCTTAACAATAATAGTTTTAAATACATCTGAACAAATTCATCAATATTCATCGTTCAAGTTTGCTAGAAGTTCACGAATTTACAATTATTACCGCTTCCAGTCTTCAGTTACCTTGACATTTGTTAGGCGTGCAGTCATCCGTCCTATTTAAGTAGATGGCCAGCGCCGAGCGTCACCCTAATGGAAAGATAACAACTATTTAGTGACAGTCCAGTATTACTACATGAAATACGGCGTGGAAGGGAAATTGTGACGGAGATTTTTACCCCTATGGACCCCTAAGGGATGAAAATAAAAAAATATATAACACCACGCCTGTATTCCCCGAAGGGTTAGGCAGAGGTGTACCAATGTACACCCACAGTTCGCCGGTATATTCAGGTTCCATGTAATAGGGGGCGAGCCTATTGCCATTAACCGGGCACAAATCCAAACTCCGAGCTGCTACTGAGAATTTCATATAAAAACCCAATAACACTTTTTGCTCGGCCTGGGAATCGAACCCGGGACCCCTTGCACAGCAGTCGCACTTGCGACCACGAGACCAACGGGGCAGTTAAAATAAAAAAAAAACTGTAAATTCAACATCTATGCGGTCACAGTGTATGGAACATATGGTATTATTTTAATATTCCAGTTTCGGTAAAATTGAATTTAAAAAAAAAAACCTACAGTTCGGTAAGGTTCGGTAACCTTATAGTTCACATAGGTCTGATATTGCTAATCCACCTTGGCACCATTGAATTCCCCGCAAGGATAGGCAGTGGTAGGTAGCACAACATGATGTCAAATCCATTTAAAAGTAAGGCTAGCCTACCTTCTATCTACCAGTCATTAAACGGGTACAAAATCTGCGACTGAAAAAATCGTAAATTGGAAAATTCTATAACATTTGGCTGATCTGAGCCTTTTCGCGCGGTTGTGGCGCATATAGATTATCGTTATTGTTATTTTTTTATTTTTGTGTTGTGCGTCGCTTTCGCAAGAATAAATGGTTTTTCTTTCTTTCTTATCTGAGGATGTAACCCAGGACCAATAGCTTAGCACCTACAACCACTGCACCCATGAGCCAGTAATCTGTTTTACCCACATACCATGACGCCTGTATTCCTTGAAGGGTTAGGCAGAGGTGTACCAATGTACACCCACAGTTCGCCGGTATATTTAGGTCCCATGTAATAGGGGGCGAAGAGGCGAGTTCTGTTTTCTTTCCATGAAATACGAGTACAACACTACAGTAACTCTGTAACAGTACCTCGTGAAAGTAAACAATACATCACGAGTTACTTTCAGAAGAACATTGTTTCGCTCTTTAGTACTTTCTTACGTGTATTTATTTGCTGAGTATATTATAGAAAATGGTGGTCTGGTTTCGGTTCGTTTAAAAGAAGAATAAATGGAAAATTGGTAGAACTTTTTGTGAGTCCATCAATGTTTGATTCAAGTTATTTTATCGCGTATTATTGTAACTGTGGTTTCCTTTACAATGTTTGACTCATAATATCACATTCGTTCGGAACTCTCTGAGGCCCAAAAGGGCAAGTTTTCAATAATTGACTCTCATTTTGATTTACCAAAAGATCGGTCTCAAATGTCGTTTATATCATATCCGTCATACCCTACTACTTTAATGAATATTTATGTGTACAATATATAAAGAATTTAAAAAAAAGGATTATATAAAAAAAGAACAATAATAATAAAAAAGGAAACTAAAACCAAATGGCATCAAAAAATTCTTCCTCATCGCCATCAACTAACAATACCGTGAATTCGTGCACAATACTGTGGGTTACATTACATGTGTAGTAACATAATATATGGAATAGATTATGTATCACTGCATTTATAGGTATTGTGCTAATTTAAGGATCTTTAGTTTAAGCTTGGCATATAACTGTTTTTTGTCCTTAACAACTGGACTTGTCTTTTGAGCACAACTGGACATGTTGTGCTCAAAAGACCGGCGGAAGAAATGCCCAAAATGTTGGTTGACCCATGACCTAAAGACTGGCCTTTACCTTGGCAGAAGCTTGGCAAAATAATATCAACTCCAACACAGTTAATGTCAAGAATTTAAGCCTTAAAAATTACGCTAATAAATTCAGCTTAACAAAATTGAGTGAAATATGAAATTCGTTTGGTAGCCATAAAATGTATGGCGCAACGAAAATTCAATTTAGGTGTGCAATAAAAGAACGGGCTGCAGGGGAAATTCGCGTCGTTTATACTGGTGGAGCTACACCGCATCATTTCCTGGCGAAACAGTTTAAGCTACCTACAGAGCAGCTCCTGTAGCCATGTAACAAACGATAAACGCAAACGCTCGGTAGGTACCAATAGATCTTCAACTTTATGTGCTTGGTTTTAAGTTGAAGATCTAATGAAGATTGCATAGCGTTTTCGTTCTTTCCAGTCGCTAACGCTTAGAAATCTTTAATAGATTTTCAACTTAAGGGTCTGGGGTATTAAGTTTAAAATCTATTGGTACCTACCGAGCGTTTACGATTATCGTTTGTGACTTGGCTAGGGGGGCTGGACATTTTCCCAAAAGACTGGCGGAAGAAATGCCCAAAATGTTGGTTGACACTTTCCATGACCTAAGGGCTGCCCTTTACCTTGGCAGAAGCTTAGCAATGCCGACGGTAACAAAATAATATCAACTCCAACACAGTTAATGTCAAGAATTTAAGCCTTAAAAATTACGCTAATAAATTCAGCTTAACAAAATTGAGTGAAATATGAAATTCGTTTGGTAGCCGTAAAATGTATGGCGCAACGAAAATTCAATTTAGGTGTGCAATAAAAGAACGGGCTGCAGGGGAAATTCGCGTCGTTTATACTGGTGGAGCTACACCGCATCATTTCCTGGCAGAACAGTTTAAGCTACCTACAGAGCAGCTCCTGTAGCCATGTAACAAACGATAAACGCAAACGCTCGGTAGGTACCAATAGATCTTCAACTTTATGTGCTTGGTTTTAAGTTGAAGATTTAATGAAGATTGCATAGCGTTTTCGTTCTTTCCAGTCGCTAACGCTTAGAAATCTTTAATAGATTTTCAACTTAAGGGTCTGGGGTATTAAGTTTAAAATCTATTGGTACCTACCGAGCGTTTACGATTATCGTTTGTGACTTGGCTAGGGGGGCTGATCTGCTAGTAGCTTGTGACATGTTAATTTAAGCGCGGATGTTTAAAGCTATCAGTTTTCCTATTCCAACGTTGCCAATCTGTTAGTGTAGATTTTGAAAAGCTGTCAATCCATCTTTTTGAAGTGAAAACATCTTTAGCGGCGTTGTGCACTTTTTGGAATGGGTAAAAAATGTTAAACTCGCGTCAGGACACATGACACTGATCGAAAATTCGTAAGCGGCGTTGTGCACTTGTTTTGGAATGGATAAAAAATATTAAACTCGCGTCAGGACACGTGACCTGATCGAAAATCTTACGAATTTATCGTACACAAATATGACAATTCGCTGACGCGAATTGTCATATTTCTGTACGTCTTTAGCGTTTTCACTTCTGCCGGCACTCCCGGAGTGCAAACCATCGTTTTTTTTTCGTCTTTACGAGATTTTAGGTCTTAAATTGGGATCCTTTTTTTGTATTATTCGGGATGTTGCTCTCAACTCTCGTCTTGGTCAGAAGTGACAAAGGCGAAATCAATTAAAAAGATTTTTACCAGCACCAGGCGACACCCAAATGTAATGCTTAGACATTACTTGTTGTACGATTGTACTGTTAGATTTTCAACCCTTGGCACCGAGTCAAGTGTTGAAAATCCATTGCGTAAAATTAGTGAAAATGGTTATTCATCATCTTAAAAGATAAAACTAAATTGATTCTGAACACAGCGAAACAGTTAAGGCGCGGATACACATGCCAGTAAATCGGAAAAGTAGCTGGCATGAAAGTTACTGGCATGTACGAGTAACTGGCACAATGCGGATACATTTGCAAGTAATACTGGCATGCAAGTTGTGCCCTTGCATGCCAGTATCACCATCGCGTATACACAGTTCAGTTCACACGTGTCAGTTAAGCAACCCCCCGCGTCCCCTCCCTCAACGGGCATGCAAGTAAATCAAATGTTGTGCTAGCTACTTATATGCCTGTTACAGGCATGCCAGTTAGCGTATACATATGACAGTAGCTGGCACGTGCAAGGAGCTGGTATACTAGTGTGCAAGCTACGGGCGTGTGTATCCCCAGCTTTAAGTGCAGAAATAAGTCTCTTCTAAGCTGTTGGCAGGCATTGACGCGAAATTTTTCATATCTAAATGAATGGACGAGGAAAAACATAATTTATTATTCGGCCTCTCAAAGCGAGTTGTAAGTACATTACCTACCGGAAACCAACCTTTATTCATTTCAAATTGCTACACAGCGATGCTGCGCCGTGCCTACAATTTATTAATTGAATTGGATGAATTTAAAGTTATGTCAATTTTATTTGGCCGCGGCGAGCCAGAGTAATGCAACTGATATTTGCTGGTAGCAGAGTGAAATTAAATGAATTTCAGTTGAACCTTAAAACATAGAAAAACGAAATGGAAAATTTAATTAAATTTCATTGAACCACTGAGTAACCGATATTTCTTCGAAAGCTTTCATTTATATTTACAGTTTCGCTTCATTACGTGTATAAAATATCCTGAAAACCCGGCGGTAATATCATTTCTGAGAGCATTACGCCGTGAGCAACCGACTGTACTCCAGTTGCAGTACGTACGTATTTTGAGTACAGTCTGCAGAACAAATAATCGGATGTCTTTTTTTCTAGTTGGCGTGATGTAAACAGATGCCCGCCGGTTCAAAGCTCTCGTTTCCGTGCGGGACGCGGGGTTGGAAACAAAAGATGCTCGTTTCCTCGGCGGTACCGCGGCGGGGTGCGGGGCGCGGGGCCGCAGCCCTACAATAGAGGCATTGTTTGTGCCCGGTGACAGGAAAAACTCCGACCTCCGTGTTTCTGTGCATTTTTTATTTCTTTCTTTCTTTCGTCGCTTTTTCTCGGTAAGCTCCTTTGACTATGCCGGGAGGAAATCAAAGTTGTTTTGAAACCACTATCTCGTGGGATTTCGTTGGTTGCGAATTGATATCAAAATGTAACAATTCCTTACGTCTGTGGATCAAAAAGAAAATTTTAATATACTTAATTGCAGTCGTGAAAAGAGGATCTTTTTGTTTGAAAGCTTAAGTGCTTTGAAGGTTTGTTTTAAATAAGCTTTTCTCATATTTTATTTACAAAAATGCTTCTACAGAAAAGTGTGACGGTAACAGCGAACACAGGCAGTTTGTTCTATATTAAATTCCTTTACGAGTTGGAAAATAATTGAGTCAGCAAGAAAGTTGGTAGTTCCGCTGGAACTGTATGGATTCAGCAGAAATCGCCACAATTCTCGAAACGCGTAAAAACTTCTACAACAAGTGGACTATTTATCGTAAAAAAATACGCTCATGTGAGTGCTACTTCCAGGAACAAGTTATTGGCCGCAGTACAACTTCTATGTTTTATAAAAGTGCTCGGCGACTGCCCTCTGGCTATGAGATACATCGGCTGTCCGGTGGACGGCGGCCGGTTGCGGTGTATCCGGCGGATGAGTCCGCCCCCCGCCTGACCCTTTCCGGTCCCGCTGGCCTCTCACGATTCCTTATTTAGCCGTTTTTCCTTATCAACCCGTACCATTCGCAACACATTACCGAGGATCTTGTTGGTGAAATTGAGGTTATTTCATCCTTACTTATACATAGGATGTGTGCCGGATTAGGGTTTGTTTGGGAACTCCATTCCATCTTAGCAATTCCGGATTTCACGTGTCATTAGGGACTTTCATAAAAGTGCGATTTGAGACGGTACCGTCGCCCGCCGACCATTTCTGTGGCCCCGGCTGAATATAAAATTGGTAATATTATGTAATCGATTCATAGACGAATGAGTTGGCTTCGCCTTCGACTTGATGTATGTTAGGTTTTCCTGTAATATATAACTTTGTTGAATGCCCAATCCCGAGAGGTCATTTGACCGTAAAATAAAACGATAAATCTGTGACGTGTGACCGAGCTCAACCATATCGATATCAGTTTGCGTGGAAATTGTTTCCAACTAAAACACAAAGTTTGCATTTTACAAGTCGATCTTTGAAGTCTTAGCGATTCTGAAGTTTGGATGGAGATTCGCTTCCTGAGACATGACTTTGTGTTTATTTTAGTCAACAAATTAACTTTATGAGTAGATAAACTGTAAGAGATCATTGTAACTGAATATGAGTAAATTCATTTCTTCTTTTAACTTTAATCTGCGTGGTGACCAAAAACACAATAATATACAAAAAATGAAATGACGGCGTCGGCGGATGGTGTTGCTGTGGCCGAATTTTGGGTCAAACATAGTATTTAGGAAATATCTTATTTAATTATTTATATTTTATTATTTGCCATCGATACGCTAAGAAGAAGATACAAAAAAAATAAAAAAAATACCAACCTAGATGACTATATCAAAGATTAGGCATCAAGACTTCACTTATAAAAATCAGTTATAAAAATATGAAGTCTAAACTAAATACACCATTAAGGTTTACTAGTACCATTTTAAGAACTGCTTAATTCAATAAAAATAACATAATACACACTTCAATTCAAAATTAAGGAATAATTTCGATCAAAAGCTAACTTGCTTTTTCTCTGAAAGTTATTGAGTAAACGGTTTTCACTTTCGCCGTTTAAGCGAAGTAGCCGGCACACTTTGTGGAAGCCATTTCAATCTAGATTGAAAATAAAAGTTGAAAAAGTCGGGGTTTCTTTTCAATGAACCGATAATCAGGGTCGCCTTTTCAATATACAGAGTTATCAAAACATCGGACAAGTGTGAGCTTGACAAGGGTTCTAACGTCAATAT
The DNA here is from genome assembly GCA_932526535.1 of Caradrina clavipalpis. Taxonomy (NCBI): domain Eukaryota; kingdom Metazoa; phylum Arthropoda; class Insecta; order Lepidoptera; family Noctuidae; genus Caradrina; species Caradrina clavipalpis. The sequence goes on along the minus strand of OW052107.1, from coordinate 8,129,470 downwards.
GTATGAGAAAACTATTTTCTTTTGCTTTTTCATTAAAATTAAAGACCACTTCGCTTCTTCGGGAAAACTTGGAGCTTTCAGTTGTGAGGTTTTCTTAGAATAAAGAAATAGCTGCTGGTAAATATACACTTATAAACAGTTATAATAGTTATAGTACATTCTTAGTATATGTAATATTAAAACAATATTTACGACTATCGTTTTTGTAGCTAAACTAAGGAACTCCAAAATATGAATCAACTTGTTCGAGCAAATAAGATGTCGATTCAAGGACAAATAAAATTATGCTCCCCGGACGAAAACATTTCCTGTGACGAAATTCGAATAACAGCTACTTTTGAATACATCAGCACTTCGATGGCAAAAAGTATAGTGCAGTATTATTGCAGTAGAGAATGGTATGAGAAACAATTTCAATATTCCGTGAGTGTGCAAACGTGCAGCAGCTTGACATCTGAGCGACAAAAATGCGCCACTTGAGAGCGTGGTGCGGGGCCGCGTCGCCGCCCGACCGACCCATTGTTTCAGAATTCACCTACTGCGGAATGCTCACAAGTACCCCTTTTTTCCCCCATAATGGTGTCGGCAAAGTTCAATGAGTATTTGCTACAAATGACGTCGTTCTGCCGGCGAAGTGAACGGACTATTACGCGAAATAAGCTAAATTAATATTAGAAGGACAAAGGCAAAAAAATGTTTATTCTAGCTGGATTAAATACGGATTTTCTTTGTAATTGCTTTCAGACAAATACTGTACTGAAAGTGACGGTGACCTACATCGGATAGTAATAATGTAATTGTGAGGTATTCAAGCACCAGTCTAGATTGGACTTGAATAAAAAATGAAGGTATATTTTATTACTTTTTTACTTACATTTAAAAAGATAAGGGTACACGGTTTTCAGAAAAACACACAAGTCAAAGAGAAAAAGCTTAAGAAAGCGACACCAATATCTGCGAGCGTGTGATGTACCGCAGTGGCTTTAAAGTCTGCGCCAAGAACTGAAGAAATGTGGCGAAGTAAATCTTTAGGATTTCCTTCCAGCCCCACTTCCAGTTGAAAACCACTGACAGACAGACGAGAGAGCGTAAGATACAAGAATATTGCAACGTAACATTGTATGCTTTATACTTTTGGCACGAAACTCAAATAATGGTCGGATATTATCAGATTTGGATGTCAAACGCGAGTGGCAAGCGCAAAATTGTGAACAATGGAAAAATGTAACCGAGTTAGCGGGCTTCGATTGGTTCGTTCGGCTAAACCGAAGATTTACGAGTATCAGTCAGAACTGCTCGCTACGTTTTCATATTTACGCAACAGAGGTAATAAATAATGGAGGGCGAAATGTATTTGTATTCTCGCAAAGAGTAAAAAAGGTGCGCGTACTATGGTTTATTGGTTCAAAGAGAGAGTAGGGTGGCGCGGTAACCGAACAACATTTTTGCTGATTCGAATTCTTTACGTATCTACGCAAGTGATGGGTTAGCGTTCTGACGCAATATTTTCTTCGAAAATATATTTTTTCATATCATAAATAATCCTGAGAAGTGCTCCTACTGTAATCTTGTTTATGCTCTCAGGAGTGTAGTTGTAGATTCATAACACGTAAATGGCTACGCTACGGGTCGTTGGTTTGGTTCCTAAACGATAAAAGTATATATACTATACGGTGAAAATCTTTGTGTGTGGCTGTAATTATAACTGTTGCTCAACGTTTGTTGTTGTTATTGAATAGTTTTGACCTTGAGAAATTATCGCTCAACAGTTGGGTCAGAAGTCAGATTCCGGCCCTTTTTTAATGGGTTCAGAGGCGATGGACTTGGGCATGTCTGCCGCTCCCTATTAAACCGGACCCAAGGTAGCGGCGCGTAGTGTTCCACACGCGCCCCTGTTTGGCGCCGTGTGGGGAGTCAAACTCTGAGGTAAAACGGCACCATTCGGGGATTCCAGAAGGCGCGTACGCTCCCGGGATCCACGGCGGTTGATTTTAGTCAGTAATAGGTTGACAGACCACTGCAGGGTAGGGGCCATCCAGGAAGATTTTCCACTTTCCAATAATAAAAGGAGTTCGATGCAGAAGACGATCGTCTTGGACATAATAAGATCCTCTTTCTGGATCCCTAACCACTGACAGCTTACATCTCTGTACGCGGAGCATTATTTTTGTAAAAAAAAACATTTTTTTCTTTTAAACCGTTATAATTAAAATTACATGTTATTCAGTTACCTTTATTGGCCTGCAGTCTCGCTGCAGGCCAAAGGCCTTCCTCCAAGGATCGTAATGATATAATGTTAAAAAGAACTAGGATGACAAAAAAAGAATAGTTCTCTTCGCAGTTACTGTTTTGCATTATGAGTGACTTATAAAAAGAACACTCCAAGTATTCTCTCGCAAATTAAAATTACCGGCGGCGTCGCTACACATAGCTTTGTAAAAGCATTTTTAGCTCAACTGTTTAACACGTTTGCACAAACGGGGCATTAATCGGCATACAGCGAAATTACGTGTGGCTTAAATGTTCGCTCAGTTTTCATGTTTTTTATTTAAATAAATAAATATCTTGGGACAACTCACACACGGCTATCTGATCCCAAGCTAAGCAGAGCTTGTGTTATGGTAACCAGACAACTGATATACATATACATACTTATATAATTTATAAATACATACATATTATAGATAAATTGGATTTATTTATTTCGAAGACGGGGTCGCGACAGGCCTCGATGGAGAACATGAGATGAGCTCGATTATTTATTTATTTATTAAACATTGTAGACTTGACAGACCAACCCAAGGTGTCCACAAACAAGTTAACATTAAGTAATATAAAAAAATGAATTCCTCTAAACTTTGAAAGATTAAGCACTGAATTGTGACAGATGGAAGAAACGGAAGAACACCTATGCAGAAAAGAGGGTCAGAGCGGGCTAAAAATAAATATTGTATACCTAACACTTAAGTAATTCTATTTTTACCCGACTGCGACAGAAGGAGGGTTATGTTTTTCGAGGGTATGTTTGTATGTATGTATGTATGTATGTATGTATGTATGTATGTATGTTTGTATGTATAATTGTTTGGCACGCTCTGCAGGCTGAACGGCTCGATGGATTTTAGCTTGAGAGGTGTCGTTAGATTCGTATTTACCGCGAGAGTGACACAGGATTTATTAATTATTATTTTTTAAAAACACTGAAAAAATAAAAAATAAAAAACTATAATTTAAAAAACTAAAAAACCCGACTGCTATTCTTTAAAAAGCCCTAAAACAAGATAAATTGTAGCAGTCGGGACCCATTCGGGACCACCTGCAATGTAATATAGGTATGTGCTCTCAATTCACTCACCCTCCATTTCTAAAATGGGTCCCGACTGCTACAATTTATCTTGTTTTAGGGCTTTTTAAAGAATAGCGGTCGGGTTTTTTAGTTTTTTAAATTACCGTTTTTTTTTACAGTGTTTGCTCTTAAGGCTTATCTAAGTGCTGTCGAGCAGTTCGTTTATTCTTAGTACAATACTGCTGTTATACTTTTGTTATACAATATTGATAACCTAAAATAAACTTTATGTAAATGGTATAGGGACAATACTGCCTCGCAGGTTTCGTAGTTGCAAGCGTGGGGTCTTGCATTCGGTTCCTACATCGGGCAGTGTTATTGCGTTTCTACATTAGGAATTTCTCAATAACAGTCTGGAGTTTGGGAGTTAGTGCTGTTACACCCCCGTGACTAGGAAAGCATGTAAAGCTGTTGGCCCAGCCCTGACACATACTTGTACACTGCGTATGTGTTTAATATCTTCAGCGTACTTGGCTACACTCCATTGGTACCGAAATTCAATTCCGTAAGGAGAATAAAAAGATTAAGAGAAAAATATAAAGACTTGTATTTTTATTATTTATTTTTATTTTACAAGTAACATATTTTTATGTTAAGGTATAAATACAATATGAAATTCTCAGAAGCACCTCAGAGTTAAGATTTGTGCTCGGTTATTGACCGGCCCCTTTTACATGGGACCTAAACATGCCGGCGAACAGTGGGTATACATTGGTACATCTCTGCCTAACCCTTAGGGGGAATATAGGCGTGATGGTATGTATGTATAAATACAAAAAGTTTCCTTAATATAGATCGGCCGGCAGACAGTTGTCACAACATGTAATATAAAGATTTTACAAATTCAATGTCAATTCAAGCTAAATTTCAAACAATGGAAAACACAAATGTGTGTAGGTTTATTATTCGAATAGCCTTTTTCTACTGTATAGTGCTCGAGTATTCGCCCCAATTCGAACAACGAACAAAACACCCAATCCTATTCGTAAAAACTATAAAAAAATAAACACAAACACTCTTCCTCGTTCCGTACGTAAGTAAACAAAATATTGAAAAATCAACATTGCAGATGGAGCATCTTTGCTTTGCTAGTATGAAATGTGTTTAGTGGTTGGCATATACCGGGCGGACTGTATTTCCGGAGGTCCCCCCCTCCCGCCTCCTCCCTCCCCCTTCCCCCCCTGATTTCCAACGGATCTCGTCGTTCGTTTTTTGCCTCTTGTCCTCACTCACGCGGAACACATTATATACGAGTACGTACTTATTATACAATTTATTTTATAAATACGTTTCCAGATCATTGGACTTCGAAATTGGTAAATAATTAATTTGGGAACTTTGATTTGGATGTAATATTACCAGAAACGCTTTATTTGATTATTACTGGCGGACTTGAACGTTAAGTTTATTCGTCAATTTAAAAATCTGGTTCGATAATAATGTTTAATAATACAAGCCTACTATTGTCATTAAGGCATTAATTCGCCTTTGTACTTTTTTTGTGCATAAAGTTTAAATAAATAAATATTGCCCCACTGCAGGGCAAACGCCTCTTCTTGTACAGAGATGGCACGAGCATTGATCACCACGCTTGCTCAAGGAGGGTTTGCGACTTCTTTTATTAATATAATGACTTATATCAATTGTAATAAGTCCAGCCCCCCTAGCCAAGTCGCAAACGATAATCGTAAATGCTCGGTAGGTACCAATAGATTTTAAACTTTATACCCCAGAGCCTTAATTTAAAAATCTATTAAAGATTTCTAAGCGTTAGCGACTGGAAAGAACGAAAACGCTATGCAATCTTCATTAGATCTTCAACTTAAAACCAAGCGCATAAAGTTGAACATCTATTAAAGCCTACTCAGCGTTTCCGTTTATCGTTTTGTTATATGGCTACAGGTGCTGGTTTCCTCACGATGTTTTTCTTTGCCGATGTCAGTGATGTGCAAGATGAACTTAGAAAAAATTGAGAGGCGGGCGCCTTATCCTTTGCGCCATCACGACCTTCATAGACGAACAGCGTATATGATTGGTTATATTCTGAATATTTAATGAGAACATTTATTTAGTAAATATTTGATAAGTCTCCTTTTTATTCTCTATGTATTTGAATGAGACTAACAAATATTTACAGGTCTTTCTTTAATGGCCCTAGATTTGCCCTTCATCGAATATCGATAAATACATTTATTGATAATATAAAGAAGAGACTATCTGCAATTTTATTTATTTGGCTTTTATTGATTTCACTGGTGTGCTATGAAGTTGGTTCATTATAACTGAATAAAACTAAAACGTTGGCGGATGAGTGAATTTGATATTGAATTAAATATTTTACAACATCATTTATTTTAAAATTTCCAGAATAACTCAGTAAATAGATATACGTAAATCAAAGTATCAAACAGTGCTTTGTTTGTTTATTCTGTAGTTATGTTTTTACATATAATACGTGTGTATTATATTATGTATTAGTTCACCGTCATGTTTCTAGGTCTCATTCAATAGGGAGCAAGCCCATTGCCATTAACCGGGCACAAATTCAAACTCCGAGCTGCTACTGAGAATTTTATAGAAAAACCCAATAACACTTTTGTTCGACCTGGGAATCGAACCCAAGACCTCTAGCGTAGCAGTCGCGCATAAAATACCATTTACTAGAACTCCTTCAACTTTGTTCAGTCAAAATTTACGCGCTGATGAAAATATTTTCCTATTACAATAGCCAACGATAAGATAAATACTTTATAAAAGCTCAAGTGACAGAGGGACCTACATCCAATACTTTATGGTAATAATTCATGAGCAATATCGCGCCGACTCTTTGCATTTCCGGCGGAAATCGATTCGCGAGGTGCCTTCCCCGTATTATGATCTATTATGGAGGATTCGCTCTGAATCAGCTTTTAACTAGATTTCGTGTGTATGAAAATATTCACCAAATACCGGAGAATATAACGCAGGATGTTATATTTTGATGGATTGTATGTATTTTTATCCCATGCTATATTTTTGTTTTGTAAATTGTGGATTTCTATGAATCCAGTTGTTTATCGTCACAACATTTAATTACATCAATGACTATGTTTAGCTTTACAATCGATGGTGAAATTTTAATTTTAACCTTATTGCCATACAACGTGGCAATGCTGCCAGCCTTTTGGCCACTAGCCCCATTGACAGCGATTTTTATTTTTTTTTTATAGACGGGATATCATCAAATAACTTCCCCCGCCCTGGGCGGGGCGGGAGGGAGTGTCAGACTTTTACTGACTAAAACCCGTCTATGTTCCTTCATGTGCCCTTTGCGTTCCGGGGGCGCGGTATCTCTTTCGAACAACCCGCAGCCCCGGCAATGCGGTCGAGTTTTCTGACACCCCATGAGCTTGCTTTTATATAAATTGTACTTTGTTATTTGATATTATTTATAAGTGTCGTGATTAGATTAATTGTAAAATAATACCATTAATAATGAATAACTATATAGAATTAATACCATAATATTTTGAGCACAGTTGAAAATTAAATAAACACATGTGTCTTTCCAGTCTGTTCTAGCAGCCCAGTTGTACTAATTCCAGTACTACTACTAGCAAATAGATTGTAAGTTAGTAAGAAATGAAAAGCAATTACGCAAAGAGAAAAAAATACTAAGTCTCTTTCTCGGTAATTAAGCCGCATCTTACTTCCACTTGCACTTTGTCAGCAAAGTAAGACATAATAATATTGCTTTTTCACTTATCTAGAAATAAAGTATAGAAACTAGTTGAAAAATTATACAAGATAACCAACTATGAAGCTAAAGTTTACACTTTTTAAAATACACTTTGTAAACAACTGTTGCTACGGCGTAGCTTCCGGCTACGCTGCCGTAGCAGATGGGCTAACCGCTACGCTGCTACGCTGGGCTAAGCGTAGAACACGTAACGGAGAGAAGTCGCTTTCCTTCGTCTGTTTCTTTGTATGCTTAGATCTTTTAAACTGCTCAATGGATTTTAATGCGGTTTTCATCAATAGATAGATTGATTCAATTAATACAATAATTAATAATAATCTTCTTTATCGTGTGGGCAGTAAGGTCTAACGACCCCACACACCCTAGTGTCAGAATAATTTTCTATATGTATAAACCTTAGTTTGTACATATAAAGCATCATGCTATGACAGGAACGGGAACGCGAACGGGAGCGCACCAGTAACCAAAGATGTAACTGAAAGCGGGGTATAATTGAAATGGATTTTTCAGAGTAATTACAGTATTTCTTTAATTAAGTACAGCGTACGGAATGCCCATTTTTTTATAGATAGGAGTTCATCATATGACTTCTCTCGCCCTGGGCGGGGCGGTAGCTGAGTGTCAGACTTTTACTGACTAAAACCCATCCATGTTCCTCCTTGTGCCCTTTGCGTTCCGGGGGCGTGGTGTCTCTTTCGAACAACCCGCAGCACGTAATGCCCATATAATACTTATTTAACTAAACACTATGCAACGATTACGTAGTATTGCCATAAAATTAAAAACATCCTCATACAAGTTAAACGTCACGAGCATTCCATTATTTTCACTTGTTTATGTTGGCCAGTGTCCCATGGCTAATGGGCGCATTGCTTGCTGCACCTATTTGGCACCATCACCAGCCAACTGCTCCGCGTAATGGAATGTTGCCGACCCCTGCACGGTTAGTTACATTCATCTGAGCGAATTATTTTAGCCCCAATTTAATTGGGTATTCATTCTACGGATATTCAATTTTAACTGCCCCGTTGGTCTTGTGGTCGCAAGCACGACTGCTGAGCGAGGGGTCCTGGGTTCGATTCCCAGGTCGGGCAAAAAGTGATATTGGGTTTTTCCATTAGGAATTTCCCAGTAGCAGCCCGGAGTTAGGAACTTGGTGGTGTGACACCCCCGTGCCTCGAAAAGCACGTAAAAGCCGTTGGTCCTGCGCCTGATCTCAGCCCGGTCGTGTCGGATTTCCGTCCCATCGGGTTATAAGAGTTAGGGAAGAGGGAGTGCACCTGTGTTTGTGCACACACTTGTGCACTATAATATATCCTGAGCACGTGGCTAGTCTGCATTAAGATTAGCCTGTTAAGAAGATTAAGATAGAGATTATTAAGAAGAGAATAACATTACATTCAATTTGCGAAGCAGTGAAAACTGTCGCCTTGTCATGTGATTTATTGCAGTATACTTTTGGTTTAATAAAGAAGTCGGTTAAAAGGAGGCTCGGAGGGACAATTCTCGTATTTTTAGGAACGTTCGCGTTCTAATCTCAGTCTCAATCTGCCTCTATTTTACCTACATTTTTAATAATTTTTTTGACATCGATTGCCGCTGAAATGAACTTCTTTTTTTATGCCATTGGATGTCAAACAAGCCCACGGCCCACCTGATGTTAAGTGGTCACCGCTACCTATAGACATCTGCAATACCAGAGGCCTTGCAAATGCGTTGCCATCCCAGAGACAAAGTTGAAGTTGAGTTGTTAAGTTTGCGACTAAAAACGTTTTTAACTACAAAAATTGGTCTTCAAGTATAATACTGCACCCATTACTAGACTTGAAGAACAGCAGTGGCATTCTATACGGTAATTCCACCGTCACTTCGATGCTCACTTTGCACTTCAAAGTGTCAAATAAATCAATGTCATTTGAATTTGATTGAATATTTGATGTCATTGAATATCGACTTTAGATGGGAGTTCATGTCTGAATTTTACAGAATCGACGTATTGTTCAAATAGCATACTGTGACTGTCACTTATTTGCCAACGCAATTGGCCAAGTATTTATTAATTTCAAAACAAATTGACTGCCTCGTGAGCCTAGTAGTCCTAAGCGCGACTGCTATGCTAGAGTACTTGGGTCGGATTCCCAGGTCAAGCAAAAAGTGTCATTGGGTTTTTCTATGAATTTATTTAGTAGCAGCTCGGAGTTAGGATTTGTGCCCGGTTAATGGCATTAGGCTCGCCTCCTAATATATAGGACTTAAACATACCGGCGAGTTGTAGGTGTACATTTGGCACACCTCTGCCTAACCCTTCGGGGAATAAAGGCGAGATGGTATGTTATGTTGCCATCTAAAACAGTTAATTGAAACTTAATCGGATTTTCAGTTCTACAACAAAGCGCCGAGAGAAGTTGCGTGTTGGACTTATTGCTTAATGTTATCTACATCCACATTCGAGTGTAGATCAAACACCGTCAGTGTGTGTGTAAAACACTGGAAGTTAAAACGGTAACGTCACAAATAAAGTAAAGTAAAACAACAAAAGTAAACTCGAGACAGGTTTAAAACAGTCTCAATAATCAACTATTTATACACAGTTTACAAACTCCACATTTATTTCCAGCAACAGTCGGGCCACAGTTGTGCAACTTTCTCTGAACAATAAGCGTAACACGTAAAGTTAGGAGCGCGAGCATGTAGCTAGGGATTCTCATCCTACGCGCACGTCAATAATTGGAGCGGTTGTTCATGTGTTTTTTTTTTATTTGTGCAGCGGTGGTCTGGCCGGGCCCCCATTGTTCGAGCGCGGCCACCGAGCCTGTGGCCCCTGCGACCCCCGCGGCCCCCGGGGCCCCCGCCGCCCCACCCAACGTAAAACGGTTCGTATTTTTCATTGTTGCTTTAAAGCCTTATAGGTTTTGCTTTATTTATGCCCTTTATAACTCTCCGTAGAAGATAAATGCTAAGGGGTGATGTTCTGGTTTTGTCACTGTTTAATGGTTTTGTGATGGAGTTCATAGTTGGGGGGTTATAGGAAATGAAGTATAGTTTGTTGGGGCAGGTTCAGTTCCAGTCAAAAACTTTTTTGTCAGTCAAAAATTAGTTTTTCTGAGTTTTATTTAGTAAAACTATTTTTAAAGACTTTTACTTATCATCATGATAGCAGCCGAACGACGACGTTCACTACTATACATAAGCCTCCCCTAGATGAAATTAGATTTAATTATAACTAAAACTATTTTTTAAAGTTTTTTTTAACTAGACTTAAAGAGTATATTATTTAACAGTCTGTAAGTCTATAGACGTTACTGTTTGACGTCAATGAAGAAAAGTAATCACTTTTCTTCATTAAATAAAATACGATTAGTATAAAGTAACACAGCTGGATTCGGATTATGGAAATCGGCATCCTGTATTGGCATTTAATCATTTCATGGAAACTGCAATAGATTTCATTTTGACAGCTCTACGATATTCATTGCGTTGACCTAGTTTTATTGTACAAACAGATTTTTAAACATATGGCGCAATGAACTGAGCAGCTGTGTGTTTTAACAAATATATAATAATGCTGTAGTTATTATAGTATTATAGAGTACTGGTTTTGAAATACTATAGACATTAATTTAGAAACCACAATCAATAGCGTACAAATAAATAGTACCTACCTACAGTCAGTAACTAAAATCGATTAAAATTTTTGCTCAGAAAATATGTACAGATAAAAAACCGCTAACAAGCTGTATATCGAATTATTTCAAGACAATCCAGGAAATAACATTTAAAAGAACCATTGTTCATTGACTTTCGTTATTGACAGTACTAAAAAAATCATCTCGTTTTTAATTAAACATCAATGAAACCGTTTGTTTTTAATTGGATTAACTTAATGGCTCTAATGATCTTAACGACGATCAACCCTTACAGAACATCATTATAAAAAAGTTTTACAAAATAAAAAATAAAACAAAGGAGTATCGCTGTACCATTTGTTTTGTTTGGGGTGTATTATGAAACCCTTGGGGTTGGGAAGACGAGGCTTTAGGGGAAAGAAGGAAAAATGGAAAATCTACTACGTTTTTCTTATTGAGTTGTTTATAATTGATTTCGCAATTGTATAGTACTTCTTGTCAATGGAATCTATACTATATATAGGCCAATTCTGTACATTCAATATTTTTTGTAAAGAGTAAGTCTCACATGTTAAATACATTATACTGAACCCAAAAAAATGGTTTTTTGAATTTTTGTCTGTTTGTTTATTTGTTTGTTTGTATGTACGCGCATAACTTTTTAATTCCTGCACCGATTCGAACAAAACTTTTGGCATTGTGTTGACAGTAACCTGAGCTGTAATCTTAGGTACAATTCATCACGCTATGTCACATAGGGGTTAGACACAAACAGTATGAACACTATTAACTTAAAAATACTGAACGCGAACGAAGTCGCGTGCAACAGCTAGTTGAAAATAAAAATAAAAATCTTCTTTTGTTTTGAGGTTTTTTTTGAAAAATTCTTTGTGAAAAACTAGCTTCTACTCGCGACGTCGCCCTCGAGGAAGACTAGTGTACCATAAAACATAGCATACGTTAAGCTATAAAGTAGCTTTCTATAAGTGACAAAAAGTCATGCAAAGAAAAATAAAAAATAATAATTATTTATTTTAAAAAAGACGTTGCCCCACGTTAGGAATTTCTCCTGTATCGTGGGTGCGTCAACAAACATATAAACTCACATACACAAATAACCAGACAGGGAACTACTATCTGTAGACCATATAAATATTAATTGAAAACAAACAAACTTTAACTCTTTATACTTCTTAGAATCAACAATTCCATTCATCTTCTCAAATTTAGGTCAGATTCCCAAACCGGTACGTGTACCTCACTGCTCGCACTTGCGAAAATTTAGCTCAGATAATACCAAAGCTAATCCAGTGATTCACAAAGCTCCGTACATTCATATTCCGTGCAGCTGCATGTGTCCAGCACGTGTCCGGCACGCGTCCGGCACATGTCCGGCTTATCTCGTATCCGATACAGTTCCACGCGCGATCGGACCGATACTTACGGCTTTATGAGTATGTGTGAGTACTTGTGTGTTGGGCGATTGTGTTTTGTTTTAAAGAGCCTCGATATAAGAACTTTACCAGGATTCTAATAACTGCGAGCGATCGCAATCTAATCTCAGATGCGATCTGTGAAAAGTCACTCTAACTTACCTACATTTTTTGACGGGTCACTGAGATGAGATTGTGACTAGATTTTGAACGTTTTAAATTAGTATACTTGGTTTTCAGCTCTTCGAATCTTTGAAGGAAGTGTTATTGGGTATTTATTTATTTATTTATTTATTTAAACTTTATGCAACAAAAAGTACAAAGGCGGACTTAATGCCTTAGGCATTCTCTACCAGTCAACCAAAGGTGGTGAAGAGATAACACGGTAGGTGCAAATAAAAACAAAAGAACAAAATTTGATACTTTCAAAAACAAAATAAAAATTAACCCAATGCAATTATATAAATAACTTAATTCATACACAAGTACAACATATCTAAAATTATCCATACTAATACATAAATATATTTACTGTATAAAATCCTATACATAAAACATAAATATATATATATATATATATACATACCTATATACTTATATAAAAAATACATAATATCACAAGAAACCATAGAAAGGAGGATTACGAGACAACTAAATAGGAATGATATGGATATGTTATTAGGAATTCTGAAAAATTACCAATGTGCAATGAGAACTCTAGAACTCGGTTGGTTTCTCTCTATTTAAATGGTCCGAAGTATCTATCTGCATGGGACATAGCAAAACGGGGGTGAACTAAAAAGAAATATAAACATTTCTGTTGAAGCGTTAAGCCTCTTTTCAAATAGAGAAGGCACGAGCACTTATCACCACATTTTCAGTCTCGATCTGTCGAGGAGTGGTCACCAAGATAAACTTAGAAAGTACACATATTTTGAAAATTAAAAGCCCCATTGGTACCCAGTGCCAAACCCAGTTCATGTGTGAGAGACAGGCCATCATGATATTCAGAATTACATTAGCACATTCTTGTAATTTTCCTTTTTTAAACAAACATTTTTATACAGATATAAAAGTACTAAGAAATATCTTCTCTCTAAAAAAAAATATAGGTACAGCCCAAACAGAGAGGCGAAGCAGATTGCCACATTTTTAAAATTCCCTGTTTCTTCGGGATAGAAGTAAAATATAGTTGGGTTTCGCTCCCAATCTGTATGCCGCATAGCAATGAGATTCGTGGGATTCATTGCTAGAAGGATCGCACGTCTTATATAGAAGCTATTTGTGTGGGTAAATAAGTTTCGTGGATTTTGTAGTTACCTACTTCACGAGTACAAACAATCTATCTCGAACGGAAATTTTAGAAACAAAAATATCGTGTGACAACCCTTTTAGAGTGCATGTTGTGAAAGGGTAAAGAAAAACAACTGCGACGGTAACCAAAATATAAAAATATACGGAACACGAAATTCAAGCACTACTTGACCCACAAAGCTGAATTTTGTCAGGTAGGTAGTTTATAGACGGGAGATGTCAGTCGGATTTTACGACAGGGCCAAATTAAGACGGTCTTCGACTTCTACGCTGAAGTCGTGGGTAAAAGTTAGTAATTTAGTGGCCGTAAGAAGTCGCACCGGAACAAAAAAATTATAACAATGATGGGAAAATTATGTAACGTTTGGCTTTGTTAAATATCTTTTTAAACCATTTATAAATGGATTCAGGATAGTCAGTTTATGCGTCCGTGTGTGTGACATAATTGTACAATCGTACAAACAGCGTCAGACAAAAGGAACCCCCCAAGACTACGGTTATACGGTTTGATGGATGTCATTACCAAAGGGGGTTCATTTTCTGTGACGCTGACCCTTCATAACAATATGTCAGATCAGTCTAACTATTTTTACATTTATTTTACTTAACATGACATCGACCAAAATCTTTACTTAAAGATATTGAATTACACTAAATTGCAAGCTCATCTCACAATACTCCATACAACCAGTCAAGTGACCGCTATCGCCATTTCTGTCTGAATGGCGCTTCATAGCTACTCATCAAGTCACTGTATAGCTAATTAATTCTGAAACCAAATAGGGGAGAGCATGGTTTATTCACTCAACATCAGCACTCGTGTATTATCTGTTTTTTCCACGCATAATAATCATGCGTTAATATACACATTACATTTTCCCGTCTTCGTGAGTAAAACAGGAAAATAAACAGAATAATTCATTCCACGGATTGTAAACACGCCGAATGCTATAAAGTGTGATCAAAATTAAAGTGGAAATTGTATTTCAATTGCGGAGCTATTACACACTACAAATACGCATACGTTTGAGCGGGAGTGGCTTTTAGAGCAAACGCGAGCTACCGCGGTGTTCGGCGGGTACAAGAGTAGATAGTACTACAGAGACTAAACTTTGTAAAATCGCGACTCGACATTTACACTTCAACAAATACAACTTGGGGCGAATTTCGCCGAACTTTTATAACTAATATAATTCTTGCACTACGTATTATTTATAGACGCCTGGCCGTCAGATTTACTCTACGGATAAAAGGCTGAAAACTTTAGTGAACTATATTTTGTTTCTTCTTTTTTTCGAGTCGATAATAATCTTGTAATTTTTGGGCCCAATAAGTGATCACGTTTATCGCGACGTCAGTAGCGTTGTTAACGCCCTTTAAAGTGCAGGTGTAGGTACACTTTGGGCACTGTTGTAAATGGCTTTGAAGAGCTGTACATATCGGCAATGGACCACTCTTTGGCAGCATGCAAAACTTCTCAGCTAGACTCCTACTTTCATTCGGAACCTAAGTACCTTTCACCGCTCAAGTAAGGACTTAGAAAAGGGACAATCAATGTAAAAGTGATCCTGACGGAGGCAGGACATTGACTTGAAATAGTTTGAAGCTCGCACTCTGTAGACTATCTACTCTTGTACAGCCGACTGCCGATAGAACTATACTACATACAGATACACTTACGTATATGGAGTAAACGCGATCACTCAAACATTACTGTGGGAAAAAAGTATTTGCTTGCTGCCATTTAGGTTGCGTAATGAAAAATAAATGTTTATCTATACTATAATAATAATATAATAATAATAATAATGAGGAGGAGGCTCTCGTTGGGCAGTTGGATCAAGGGCTTGATTCAGAAAGCAGTACTCCTAGACACGGCGCGTATTGTTAGGAGATTCCTTTCTCAGGAGCCCTGACCGCCGGTGGCTTGGACCCTGTTCCCGAGGCCGCGCCGGTGGGCTACTATTTTTTATATTTTTAAATGTTTTTATATTTTTATACTAATATTTAAAAATGTAATTTATATGTGTATTTAATGAATAAATGGAATAATAATAATAAAGAAAAAGAGAAAGATAAACAAATTAAGTATCTTGATCTGGCTCGCGAGGTTGTCGACATGTGGGATGTGAATACGGCAATCATTGTGCCGATAGTCGTGACGGCCAATGGCATAATAGCCAAGAGCCTCGATTAACACCTAAGGAGGCTCTCGTTGGGCGGTTGGATCAAGGGCTTGATTCAGAAAGCGGTTCTCCTAGACACGGCGCGTATCGTTAGGAGATTCCTTTCTCAGGAGCCCTGACCACCGGTGGCTTGGACCCTGTTCCCGACGCCGGTGGGCTACTATTTTTTATATTTTTAAATGTTTTTATTTTTTATACTAATATTTAAAAATGTAACTTATATGTATATATGTCACCGGAAAATAACAAGATCCGTAAGTTTATCAATTTACTAGGAAGTTTATAAACTTTCGTAAGATTCTAAACGGGAGATAAATTGTAATATTTTACGTCCACATTTTCGTAAATTGATAAACTTACTGAACTCACTCGTAAAATAATAAGTAAGCAGTAACCAAACGCTACGCGCGATCTGATTGGTTGGCTGTCACGTGTCACTTCTCCTTCCTCGCGGCCGCCAGCTGGACACAAGCATTGCCACTATGAACATTGACCAATCAGAGAGCAGTGTGTTATTTTACGTATTTCAAAGATCGTATATTTAAAAGAGTTTCTGTGATTGGTCGAACCATATAAAATCTTACGAATAGATATTCGTTAGTTTATAAATTTACCGTATGACGTCGGAAATTGATAAATTTACGAAAATGTGGACGTAAAATATTACAATTTATCTCCCGTTTAGAATCTTACGAAAGTTTATAAACTTCCTAGTAAATTGATAAACTTACGGATCTTGTTATTTTCCGGTGACATATACAATAAATAAATGGTACAATAATAATATTATAAAGAGGTAACATTTGTTTGTAAGTTTGTATGTTTGTATGTAGGGGGTAATCTCCGGAAGTAATGAACCAATTTTAAAAATTGTTTCACTGGTAGAAAGCTACATTATTCGTGAGTGCTATAGGCTATATAACATCACGCTACGACCAATTGGAGCGGAGCATCAATGAAAAATGTGGCAAAAACGGGAAAAAATATTCTTTTTGAGGACTTTCGTTGCGTACGCTGCGTGAACGGTTAAAGTTACGCAAAAATAATGTAAAAAGAAATTGTTCCTCTTAAAATATACTAAAAAAAGACCGTGGTAGTTAATTCCTAACTTTTAAGGGTGACTCACTATAGCCATTTTTATGGCCAGAAAATTTGTTTTAAAATAATGCATTATTTGCGAAGGTGTTTTTATGAACATAGTATTATCGTTATCAACATATTTAGACGTTATTCATAACAAGTGTTTAATTTTGAACAAAATTGCCCTTTACATCATATAATTTTAATGAATTTCTTAGGAGATATCACAGTTTTAAAATAAAATAATGACTCTGCGAGACAATCCGTAGCTTATACTTCAGAATAACAGATTAAAGGCTACATTACATCGAGCTATGAGCCACGGGAACGGATCAATAACCAAAAACCTAACGTAACGCGAGTGAAACCGCGGGGCACTGCTAGATCGGAAATAAAACTGCTATTTGATTTTCAGTGGGACGTTAGTAAGTATGGAGTTTATGAATTGACATAGCAGGTAGGTACTAATTAAAAAGATTTTTTTTTTTGGTTACTTTGCTTAGTATAGTACTTTGAACGTGGGTAATTTTTTTTTTTAAATTTTAGTTCTGCATCATGGGCGCGTTTACCTACAACCTGTACGCCATACAAATATTTGTTCCGAGAAGGAATCTAAACCGCTACACGCAGCACAGCAGCCAATCTCTCAGGCGATGCGCCAACTGTGTCTTGTACATGTTTTAAATAAAACTGCCTTTTGGAATGGGCAACTAGATTCAATATTATTATTTTTTCTGGTCAATGAAAAAAGTGTGTTCAAAAGTGCCTTTTCATTGTCAAATAATTGAAATAAATGATTCATCTTTGGCTTTAAAATTAATGTATTTCATAAAGTTAAAAAAAACTCCAACGTTTTTCCTTTATTGAATGTAAGCGTGACACTGTAAGCAAGCAGCAAGAAAGAACATAAAATAATATTGAAGCAAAATCTATTAAATCTGGCTTGTCATCTGTAATAACTGTTGAAGCTTATCCCTTGACACTAAAATCTTTAAAACGTACTTAGAGTGCACTTAGAAGATAAGTCACGTGCCGCGTTAACTTCTGCGATCGACTTATAGTCGGATCACCTTCGGCTGGTTTAGTAGATAAGTACGTCAACACGAACTAAATAAATACGGTTTTACCTTATGTAGGGATGGTAAATAAATAAAATAAATAAATATCATGGGACAACTCACACACGGCTATCTGATCCCAAGCTAAGCAGAGCTTGTGTTATGGTAACCAGACAGCTGATATACATATCATCATCTTCCTGCCCTTATCTCAAGTTACTTGGGGTCGGCGCAACACGTTTTCTTCTTCCATGCCGTCCTGTCAGCCGTCATACTATCACTGACTCCCTTCTCTTTCATATCATTCTTCACACAATCCATCCATCTTTTCTTTGGCCTTCCTCTTCCTTTCCATCCATCCACAATTATGCATATACATACATATATAATTTATAAATACATACATTATTATAGATAAATCACACCCAGATGGTGTTCCTCGTATGTTTGTTTAGGGGGTCTTTGAGAACATAACTTACTTTATTCAAGCTATATACCTTGCGGTGTTACCCGCGTTCCTTTACGTCTTTGGTTACTGTTCCGCTCCCGTTGGCCATAGCGTGATGTGCTATACGTTTAAACGTTTACTCTTAAATCACTCTATCTGTTGGTAAAACCGCAATAGACTCCGTTGCGGATTTAAAAAGATCTAAGCGTACAGACAGACAGACGGCGGGAAGCGACTTTGTTTTATACTATGTAGAGATTAAACAGTGTCCCACACCAGGAATTACTCATGTATTGTTCGTGTGTTTATAAACATAATAGTGATAGTGCCTTTTTGAGCATCGGAAGAGGCTTTGCTTCTGCAGTGGGACAATAATATGCTGAAAACAAGTCCATGAATTATACATATATGCCGTCACGCCAGTATTCCCCGAAGGGTTAGGCAGAGGTGTGCAATGTACACCCACAGTTCGCCGTTATGTTTAGGCCCCATATTGCCATTAACCGGGCACAAATTCTAACTCCGAACTGCTACTGAGAATTTCATACAAAAACCCCTGAACACTTTGCTCGACCTGGGAGTCCGACCCAGAACCTCTAGCGTAGCAGTCGCGCTTTGGGCCACTAGGCTAACGAGGCAGTCAATAAAATATATTGCCACATTATTTAATTTTAGACGCTTGACTTCACAAACTGCGGTTTATTACGCGGTCGGTATATTGGCTGGCTGCTGTGCTTCATCACACTATGCAAACAGTGCAAGCCTCACTGAACGTACTAGCTTGCTCGTTTTGCACATTGGCTGAATTTGAGGCTTGCTTTTTAAAGATTAATGGAAGCCGTCGATGCAGTAACGTTCGTAACAACGGGTACGGTTTGAAATACTGGGAATACTGATCATTATAGCGTGCATTAATATGGCTTTTATAACCTTGTTGACTGGCTTATTATAGTTTAAACGCTGCGTGGGCTATTCTCTACCTAATAGATAATTATTTACATACCAATATTATTATTTAAATATCAATTGCTGCACGTCTGTGAAAAGCCTTTCCAAAATACGAGTATGTAGATCGATTTATTTAGTTTTTTTTTGTTGTGTTCATAATTGACAGGATAAAGTTTGTATAAAAGGATTTTTTTGAAAATCCCGCCTATAACGTCGGAATTTCGGATCATGTTTTTGTTTGAAAATATTATAAACAAAAAATATGTTGTTTAGTCAATGGCGCCCGTGCGAAGCTAGGCAGGGTCACCAGGATTTTAAACATTAATTTATATAGAACGCATAACATTACAAAATGGTAAATGTCTATTACACAAACTTCTGCCTAGCCCTTCACGGAAATCAGGCGTGTTAGTTTATAAATACCTTTATTTATAAATACCTTTATTTTTCAGTGTAAATAAATGCGTATTGCTGCATAGAATTTACAAGGATGACTCGTGTTTCCCTAGTATTATGTGTACATAAAACTACTGCTAACATTCATTCACCCATTTCCCTGTATTGTGGGGGTAGGCAAGCCTCGGGGGGTGAGCACTGGAGCGAAAGTTTCCATTTGTAAAAGAGTTTCTCTTAACGCAATGTAGGTACCTGTTACGAGTACCTGTTGGTGTACTTTAACTGAATGGTTCTATGGACAGTATGAAGCAAAACAGGTTAGTTTTTTGGATTCTGTAGCCAAGTGTCAAACGGGTTCCTATTACTAAGACTACGTTGTTTGTCTGTTCATCTATGTTCGTCTCCGTCTGTCTCAGGTCTGTGACTTTTGAGTTGTAATAGTAATAATATTATTCTTCTTCTTATCGTGTGGGCAGTAAGGTCTAACCGCCTCAAGGGCCTCTGACATGGTTACTGATGTCAGTGATGTCCAAGATAAACTAAGAAAGTACATATGAATTAAGAAAAGTCACATTGGTACTTGCCCGTGCCCGGTTGCGAACCCACAACCTGCATGGGAGGCGGGCGCCTTAACCACTGGGCCATCACGACACTGTTAATATTATTGAAAAACCTAAATTAATAAATCATATTAAACATTCAGATTTTAAATCTCTTTTTCCATAATAAATAAAAACAGAAGAAATTGGCTGACAAATTGATACTTGAAATTTTCACACAGCGTGAATAGTTGTGGTCGCTATAAATAAGTTTTTTTTCTTTTTTTTCTGTTACTTGATAGAATTGCTGACATAAGTGACAGTATTCTTTCAGGGTGATTATAAATAGACGTACCTATCAAGTTAGCATATCTTCTTCATAATCGTAGGTAAAAGTATACAGTACACCCGCATTTCGCCAATTGAATCCCATGGGGGCCCCCACACGTGGCTCAAAGGGCCTCAAAGCAATAAGCATAAAACCGTGAATGACCTTGACCGATATCATGTCAATGATAAGTGTCGGTCAGGGACAAAGAGGGGATCCATAATTAGATTGTTTTGGGATTCCGCACGGTTTGCTTTCATGTCGGATTGTATTACCCGGAAGAAATTTCATCGATATTATATTGGAAATCCGTCGATTGTATTAACTAATTAAAGGTACCATTTAATTAAAATAAAGTGCGATAAAAAGTGTGTGTAATGATTTGTGTGATAAAAGGTCTTTGCCTTACAGTGGGACATTAAGGGCGCTTTCAATTTAGACGATTGGTGCCGGACTGCTGCAGTCCGGGTATCGTACTGCGCACGGGCGGTTATGATTTTTCATACAAAATGTCTCGACGCAAAGTCGTGCGACAGCAGTGCGGCGCACGTCCGTATACGGAACGGCTGAGACACTGACAGGTTGTGTCAGTGTCTCAGCTCAGTCGTTGTTCGCTAGTGCTGTGAACGCATCGTGTTTCTTAGAAATTCGACCGGACTGCAGCCGCGTATCTCTTCAAATAAGACGATTTACGTCGTACTGCTGTCGGCCGGCAGCAGTACGGCTCATGGTCGTAACAACCGTGCGGCAGCAGTCCGGCACCAACCGTCTAAATTGAAAGCGCCCTAAGATGCTGGTATTATTATTTCCTTCATTCAACTCTTAACATATAAATTATGTACTTTAAATATTAATATAAACATATAACTTTAAAAAATATATAAATAGTACCCCACGGGTAAACGGGCTAAGACACCGGCGGTTAGGGCTCCAAAGAGGCTCCACCAACCTCCTAACAATAAACATATTTTTTATAGGTATATTATTGATGTTAGATACTCATTAACCCATGCTATTTTGTGTTATTGTTATATACCAGTATTTGTATTACTATATTGCCTGCGTGTACCTGCTGAAGGTACACATTTTGTAAGTATCAATGCTCGTTGAGGATATTTTAGTGCACCTTTCTCAATGGTCATTCCAGAGAGTGCCCGTGTAAGCTGTGTTGCAATAAAAATAGACTCTAACTTCAAGAAGCAAATAGTTGTGATTATATTCCCTGGCTTCGTTTTCGTCGTCGAAGTTTCTTCGCACAACCTTAGAAGGTTCAATTGAACTTTTTTTAATTCAATTGCTTACTTTTCATTATTCCTATTTTTCTATTCTTTTACAAAAAAATCTCATATCTATACCTACATAATAAAATCGTAACGAGGCCAATTCTGTACATTCAATATTTTTTATAAAGAGTAATTCTCACATGTTAAATACATTATACTGAATCCAAAAAAATGGTTTTTAGAATTTTTGTCTGTTTGTATGTACGCGCATAACTTTTTAACTCCTGCACCGATTTGAACAGAACTTTTGGCATTGTATTGGCAGTAACCTGAGCTGTAATCTTAGGTACAATTCATCACGCGATGTCACATAGGGGTTAGACAGACACAGTATGAACACTATTAACTTAAAAATACTGAACGCGAACGAGGTCGCGGGCAACAGCTAGTTCTACAATAAAGCTAAATAGAATTTTTGTTTTTTTAAACGCACTGTTCTCTGGGCCTCTGCCAGTCGGATTGGAAACATCTCTTTGTATATGATGGCCAGATTCACGACGAACACTACAGGCATTAAAAATTAACACGCTAAGAACTAAGGACGCAAAGCAGTAACCAAAAACGTAACTTAGGCACTACGCTGATGAAATCGCGGGAAAATATCTCTTCTTTCTTATTTCCTTTTTTTTTTTACAAAATACTTGAAACTGACATACATACAATCACGCCTGTATTCCCCGAAGGGTTAGGCAGAGATGTACGAATGTACACTCACATTTCGCCGGTATATTTAGGTCCCATGTAATAGGGGGCGAGCCTTTTGCCATTAACCGGGCCCAAACCCTAACTCCGAGCTGCTACTGAGAATTTCATAGAAAAACCCAGTGACACTTTTTGCTCGACCTGGGAATTGAACCCAAGACCTCCAGCGTAGCAGTCGCGCAACTAACTCGACTAGTCGTTAGACTTGAAACTGAATCAATTCATAATCCACGATGATTGTACCAGTTATATATTCAATAGAAGAATATGTGTGAAATGCAACATCTGTTTATAAGTCCCCACAGAATCTAAGAAGTGTGAGAAATGAATACGGGGCCATTTCCCGGGGCGATGGGCAAGCAATCTGCCACTACTTATCTACGATTTATGGTGCTGATAGTACACCATCGGGTATCTATGGGGCATTCAATAAGTGTTAGGGTTGTGTGGTTGATTGTCTGTGACTGAAGATAAGGGAAAGTAGGTTACTTTCTTTCTGACGTTGTCGGGTTAGTAACAAAATAAAAGACGGTAACTTATTGAGTTACTGTGTTACTTAGTCAAATTTAAATCAATATTTTAATAGTAGTGTATTATAGTAGAATTTGGATTTTTATCATACATACATAAGTACGTAAACTCACACCTTTTTCCCATGGGTGTAGGCAGAAACCACAGAACGCCACCTGCTACGATTTATATTTATTTTTATTTATGGGATTTTATTTTACAACTTAAAAGTAATAAAGAAATTCAAGATAATTACAGTTTGTAAAAAAAATTACCCATTAGCTCCTAGGGCATCAAAAAGCCTGTCCGCATAGTTGTCGATGTCAACAAATCAATCGGAGGGGCCACTCAGGGCCGATGCCTGCCGGGGCTGCAGGTTGTTCGAAATTGATACCGCGCCTTCTGAACTCAAAGGACACAAGAACGAACATGGATGGGTTTTAGTCAGTAAAAGTCTGACACTCCCTCCCGTCCCACCCAGGGCGGGAGAAGTCATTTGATGATTTTACATCCGAAAAAGAACTGCCAATGGGATACGACCACATAAGGCTGCAAATTGTAAAAAATATAGTTTAGGTTAGTAAGCTAATGAATTTTATGGTTGGAAGTCTTCTTCTTCTTATCGCGTGGGCAGTAAGGTCTAACGACCCCACACACCCTAGTGTCAGAGTTTCTAAACCGCCTCAAGGGCCTCTGACATGGTTTCTGATGTCAGTGATGTCCAAGATACACTTAGAAAGTACATATGAATTAGGAAAAGTCACATTGGTACTTGCCCGTGCCCGGTTGCGAACCCACAACCTCGTGCATGGGAGGCGGGCGCCTTAACCACTGGGCCATCACGACACTAGTCTTGGAAGTAGTATTAGTTATGTAAGTACTTAGTATTAGAGCTCTTTCTAAGTGTCCTCATCCAGGAAAATTTTAAAAACTAATTTTAGCTGGCAAATTGAGATTGATAAAATACTAGATTAAATCTCCCGGTATCGTAAACACACCACAGTGAATATAGTACATACATATCTACGATATATTATACAAAAATATGTATGTAGTGTCGGTTTAAGATAAATTGTAATAAGTAGGCCATTATTCCGGAGCGTCCATCTATCATAGCCGTTCCTGACGGGGCCCAAACAAAAGCAACACACATTTTTACGCGATACCACAATAAATCTCACGTATACAACGAAAATCAATTAGAAACCACGATGAGTTAAATAAATCACTGTTCTTTAAATGATTTTAACGTACGTAGGTACGTTATTTTTGTTATTCATGTGGGTGTATGTTATGTTTTGGTACATAGGTACGAAGATTACCTACAAATTTCTCCTCTTTTAAGAAAAAATCGCCATTATGTGTATTGCAAACGGGGTTTACAGGTATTATCTAAGTTAAGCGGTAAAAACTAAAAACGTTTTTTTTTGCTTATGTACGGTCGCTATATTTTTATTTCCCGCTATACTTCTTAAACTAGATAGGTACTTTAATTAGGTACCTACAGTTCATTAGTGTAGTAGTAGTAGAGCTCTTTTTGCAGAAGCTCGTCTGTGGAACTACTACCAGCATACCTCTTTTCTCCGCAAAGCACCGTTGTTGCGTTCCAGTTTGAGGAGTTTGGGTGCCGGTATTTATTACATGCACATGTGACATTTCAACTTTGTCTTAAGGATAGCAACGCATTTCCGAAGCTTCTGGCTATAAGCTATAAGCTACCTAAATCTTGGAAGGCATTAAATCTACCTTCATTCAAAAAAAAGCTACGCTCTTTTCTAGTGGGTAAAGCCTATTACAATATTTCAGAGTTTTTTGCAGAACAAGAAAATGCATTTGTTTAACTATTAAACACGGTTACCACTAAATGTTAATTGTTATTATGTAATAATTATTTTTGTTGCTGGTCTTGTACCTTTCGCATGCCTAATGGTAAAATGTGGCTGAACTTTGCTAATTGTTTTTTACACCATGTACTGTACCCATATTTGCGAAATAAATTATCTTATCTTATCTTATCTTATCTTATCTGGTAATGCAGATATCTATAGGCAGAGGTGACCACTTAACATGGTGGGCCGAAGGCTACTAAGCCATTCAAAGAAAAAAAACCTTTGGAAACAGGCTGTTATATTCAGTGATTAAGGTAAAGTAGGATTGAATATGTGAAAAGGGTAATTGGTCCCGAGAAAATCAAAAGATTCAACTTCACAATCCGACTCAACATCTGGTCACAATGATATCATCTGCCGCTCTGCAGTTTCCAAAGTCCATAGTCCCATTCACGTGCAAAAGTTTCATCAATCATCGACCATTGTGTGCACGAGTTGTAAGAGAAATGGTTCTCCAGGTCTAGCACTTACAAAAACCAGCAGTTAGATTAAAACTAGCTTCTACCCGCAACTTGGTCTGCGTGGAAGTCAAGTACCTATAGTTTTTTTGAGGTTACGACTTCCAAACAAACAATCTTTACCGCTTTATAATATTATTAGCTTTTGCTCGCGACTTTATCCGCGTCAAAGTTGATATACAGATGGGAAACGCACTAGATAACATATTAATAACAAGCCTTTGCTTGCGACTTCGTCCGCGTAAATATAGGTAATCGCTGTGGCAAGCGAAGTTGCCTGTCCTTTCTTAGGGTTGAAACTTAACCCTTACCAAATTTCATCAAAGTTGGATCAGTGATTTAGTCGTAGAAGCGTAACAGACAGTCAGACAGAGTTATTTTACCCCACGGCGGCACCCGCGTTCATTTACGCCCTTAGTTACTGCTCCATTTCTACCAGTCGTTCTATACTTATAAACCTTCCTCTTGAATCACTCTATCTACTGACGAAAACCGCATCAAAATCCGTAGCGCAGTTCAAAAGATCTAAGCGTACAGACCGACGACGGCGGGAAGCGACATTGTTTTATACTACGTAGAGAAGTATGAATTAAACAGCAGTTAGCAGTTAAGCGTCAAAACAATGTAAAATAACAAACAGCTAGTATTATATCAATGTCCTAGCCATAATTTGGATGATAAATACACCAACATATCATTGTTACCGTACAATTTCGTGGGATTGAAATCGCGAATAATCAGCGTGTGATAAATTGGTGTGTCGTCGCCATTAGATATTCAAGCATTTCATGGAAACTCCCTCGTGATCATCCATCAAAACTGTCGATATGTATGACGTGGCTTTAACAATATCGTGTACATTTAGGGTTAACTGCACTGCGGTTTTAATGGGTTAAGTAAATTTAAAATTAAGATCGAAATTAATAAAATATAGATTACTAGGTCTTGCCCGCGACTTCGTCCGCATGGAATAGTTACTTTGGGTTTTTCAAAACCGCTTCAACAAAAGTTTACTTATTTTTTATTAAGTGCCTAAATACAAAGTTTCATGGTTTAATCCTTAATAATTACAGACTCCCTTCAATATAAAAAGGTAAAGTTTCGAAGTTGTAGGGGGTAATCTCTTGCCAGGGTTTCGGAGTTAGTTTGAAAGAGACACCGCGGCTCTGGAACGCTAAGGAGGAATACGGGTGGGTTTTAGTCAGTAAGAGTCTGACACTCCCTTACGCTCCACCCAGCGCGGAAGAAATCATTTGATGATTTCCCATCTTTAAAAAGGGGGGTAATCTCTTGATCTAATGAACCGATTTTGAAAAAAAAAAAAAACCCAAAGGAAGCCACGTTATTTGTAAGTATCATAGGCTATATATATAACATCACGCTACGATATACGGGAGCGGAGTAGTAACCAAAGACGTTACTTAACGCGGGTGAAAATATCCACGGGGAGGAAGACGCATGCAGAAGCTAGTCTTCAATAATTATGAACTTTCATCTTCTATTTCATCCCCTTCAAGCTCTTTTCTTAAAAACCGTTCTTAGCAGTATCTAGTGTCTGTAAACTGCCAAATTTTAGGGTCATAGGTCAAGTACCTTTTGGGATATCATGTTTAGTCAGTTAAAAGGTTTCGCTTTTATATCTAGATTACATTTTATGAATTCTTGGAATCCAAATAAGAGGTATTTTATTAGATGGAGTGTTCAAAATGAGTTCATTGGCTTCTTGCTAATCATACCATCATACCATCACTCCTGTACTTCCCGAAGGGTTAGGCAGAGGTGTAGCAATGTACAGTGGCGACCAAAAGTCCATACCCAATCTCAAAACGTATTAGGTTGACGTTTAGTTTGACTTACGACCTTTTACTTTCAAGAATAGACACATGTATCATCGTTGTGAATGTAGTTCATAATTTCAACGTTTCTACATGAGACAAGTTGGTCTAGCGGTTCAGTGCGCCCAGTTGACGGCGTTAATCAATGAGCCGCGAGTTCGAATCTCACATTATTTTTGTCTTTTTGTTTTTACTCAATTTGAAGAAATGGACAGAAATATAATATTCTTTATCTTGTTCGCTTTGTTCACACATTTCGTAAATTTAAAAGGGTAGTCATAGAAAACTAATAAAGAATTTAGATTTCTGTGAGGTAGACATGAGTTTTGTGCATATTTAACTTGATTGGAATGAGCGTTGTCGTTTGGTTGTGGTTGTTGGTTAGTAACGAGTGATTTAATAGATACTCGTAGTGGTATTGTAATTATTCTCGAAACGCAGGCAAATAATATTACTGAGGCGAGGGCGACTATTATTGGGCTGCATAAAAGTGGTCCCAATTAATATCTTATGAAACCTGACTGAATGTGAGTATTATATTACCGAATTGTAAATTAAACTTTTATTTGAAATTTATACCTAAGATACCTAAAATTATTTGGTGGCATTTCGATTAATACTTATTATTGATTTTTAAATATATAATGACGCCAAAAAAAATGTGTTTATTATGGAATTTATAAATAAATAGTTTTAATATATTAAAATTTGTTATATTAAATAAATATTATTAAATTAAATAAAAAATTAAGTCACTTTAGTATTTTGTTATAAATGCCTAATATTACTTTTTTTGTTGTTTTAGAGGAATACTATTGTTAGTCTCCGGAGCAAGAAATACGAGGAAGAGGATAGATAGCCTATCCTATCTACTCAACAGCGAAGTGGATTAAGTTTGGTGGTTTCGCACTGGATAACATACTGTTTACAACAACATCGTTTTTAATATGTGGGGATGGCGTGCAACAGTGCTACTTATGAAGAAGTATTAGACGGTGTTATGCAACATTTAATAACCTGGATGTTATAGTTTTAATAATTAGACGGTGTAACTAAATATTTAGTCATAATTATATTATATATTCGTAGATAGTTATTTAATGATCTTAAATTGAGGTTTAGTTTCAATCTTCTTTTCATCAAGAAAACGAATTATTAAACTATTACCTCACTAAGTTTATTGTGACGTTACATAAAAATAACCTGTTCATAAAGTCTGAATTATAGTTTAGTTTTCAATTAACTCTGCTGAATACCAATTCAGAAACTTAATACGTGAGCATCACCAAATTTATTTGTGTTATTAAAATATCCTTCTCTTATTATGTTATTATGAATTTTATTGACTAAGTGGGTATTCAACAAAAAATCTTATGAACAGTTACAAGAGAACTTCTTTTATTTCGGTAGGAATGTGACGTTACAATTCTCATAAGTTTGTTAATTTTAAAAATAAATTTTTGTTATCACACAGCACGCCTTTTTTTCCTACTTCCAATTACAAAAAGTTAAAATAAAATCACATAAAAAGTTAAATAAATAATACAATAATTAATATTTGCTTCTTATAAAAAATAAATAACAAGCATGAATACGTAATAATTCAACATAAACCTAAAAAGATTTTGCCTAACATTATTATGGTTTCAAGAAACAAAAAACAGCCACACATAGTATAAGATTTGAACTCGGAATTCAATGATCGTAAACCCTTTCTTATCCAAACCAGCTGCCAGGACATGTTATAATTATGCGAAATTTAGCAATGCAATGGTAAGAATACGTCGCGCGTCGGGTAGGACTCGTACGGTAAACAGAAATATAATGCCATTTCGCGTAGTGCGACGATGGTTCATTAGTGTGTGTTATCTGTGGAATGTTGAGACATCACTCGTAAACACACATGCGCACGCGCTGACTGGATCGCGCCCGTGTTCATAGGAAAGTGAACCTTAGCGGGGGTATGGATTTCTGAGCGCTTACTGTACATCCACACTTCGCCGGCATGTTTAGGTCCCAAACAGGGAGCGAGACTATTGCCATTAACCGGGCACAAATCCTAACTCCGAACTGTTACTGAGAATTTCATAAAAAAAAACCCAATAACACATTACTCGACCTGGGAATCGAACCCAAGACCTCTAGCATAGCAGTCGTGTTTATTGTCGTGTTTGTCGTGTTGGTAATCTTAGATCTGTATTAGGCGCCTTGATTGCTTCAGTCGTTCCGTGGAAGGTGGATGTCTGCGGAACCACAGACGTGTCTGTCAGATGGGTTAGACGTGCCTATGTCACGGTACGTCTGATTGGTAGCCGCAGATGTGTGGGGGCTTCGTGCAATAGCGTCATTTCTAGAACGATAAGCATACATCCCAAAACTATATTTGCGGTCTCGTTACTATATTGCGGATTACAATAACTGCTTCGTTAGCCTAGTGGTACTAAGCACGAGTGCTACGCTAGAGGTCCTGGGTTCGATTCCCAGGTCGAGCAAAAAGTGTTATTGGGTTTTTCTATGAAATTCTCAGTAGCAGCTCGAAGTTTGGATTTTGCCCGATTAATGGCAATAGGCTCGCCCCCTATTACATGGGACCTGTGGGTGTAAATTGGTACACCTCTGCCTAACCCTTCGGGGAATACAGGCGTGATGGTAGACGAGATATTAGAGAAAGAGCAATGACAATATATATATATATATGTTGCAGTCAAAACTCTTAACCAGTCAAAAGTACTATTGACTAGCAAAATCAGTCAAAAGTAGTTTTGACTGAACAGGTTGGTCAAAAGTACTTTTGACTGCAAATTTGCGGTCAAAAGTAGTTTTGACTGGTGGTATCAGTCAAAACTCTTAGAAATCTGTCACTAATCTACAATTAATGATATCTATTCCTTATAAAAGTAAATTATAGTATGCAAGAGCGAGCGAAGCGAGCTCGGGACTTCTTATTCTTCTTAGCGTTTCGATGGCAAACTGTATTGTAATAAAAATGAATAAATAATATATACTATTATTATAAATTATATTGATGCGGCCCAGAATTTGGCCATCAGGCCGGGACTTGGGGCACCCCGAAATGGACAGGTTAGGTTAGAAGGGGATTGCACTTCTTGGCCATTTTCTTTGTCGAGGAGCTCCGCTTCGCGGGGCTCCTCGACTATGCCTTTTAAGCCACTAGGGCAATCTCTGGCTCTGTCTCTAGGGCAAGAAAATAGGACAATTATTTCACGTATAATCAAGTAATATGATACCGTCCTGTCAGCCGTCATACTATCACTGACTCCCTTCTCTTTCATATCATTTTTCACACAATCCATCCATCTTTTCTTTGGCCTCCCCCTTCCTTTCCATCCATCCACAATTATGTCCAAAACCCTTTTGGTCACATGTGTGTCATCCCTTCTCTTCACATGCTCATACCAAGACAAACGGTTCCCTTTCAACTTTTCTGTCACTGGCGCTACTTTCAATACGGTTCAAGGTTAGTGATATAATTATATTACATATATACAAAGAAAATGGCCAAGAAGTGCAATCCCCTTCTAACCTAACCTGTCCATTTCGGGGTGCCCCAAGTCCCGGCCTGATGGCCAAATTCTTTTTTTTTTTTTTTTTTTTTAGACGGGAAATCATCAAGTAACTTCCCCCGCCCTGGGCGGGGCGGGAGGGAGTGTCAGACTTTTACTGACTAAAACCCGTCTATGTTCCTTTCATGTGCCCTTTGCGTTCCGGGGGCGCGGTATCTCTTTCGAACAACCCGCAGCCCCGACAGGCATCGGCCCTCAGTGGCCCCATCCAAGTTTGCTGACATCTCTTTGAGGCGCGCGTGGAACACGAACGCGCCGTCGACACGGTATGGCCAAATTCTGGGCCGCATCAATATAATTTATAATAATAGTATATATCATTTATTTATTTTTATTACAATATAGTTTGTCATCGAAACGCTAAGAAGAATAAGAAGTCCCGAGCTCGCTTCGCTCGCTCTTGCATACTATAATTTACTTTTATAAGGAATAGATATCATTAATTGTAGATTAGTGACAGATTTCTAAGAGTTTTGACTGATTCCACCAGTCAAAACTACTTTTGACCGCAAATTTTCAGTCAAAAGTACTTTTGACCAACCTGTTCAGTCAGAACTACTTTTGACTGATTTTGCTAGTCAATAGTACTTTTGACTGGTTAAGAGTTTTGACTGCAACATATACATATATATATATTTACGGCTTTCTGGCTTGGCAGTAGCGGTCATTGCTCTTTCTCTAATATCTCGTCTTACGAACTTGATTAAAAAACTGTTTGTCGTTGTTCATTAGTGAGACATGTTAATGGATATGAGACGTACGTTTTATAATGAGCAACTAGCTTCAACTTGCTGTGTAACTATTTGACAATTTAAAAGTATCTTTATATGTTCTAATTGAAATTAATGCTTTGACTATGACTTTGGATGCTCTTTCATCTGTTTTTGAAATAAAGAATGCTAGATTATATTAGTGGGGCAATGAACGTTATTGCCAAGCTTAGATGCCGCAACTATATTTAATTATTTTATATGAAAAGGCATCTAATAACATGCCTACCTACAACCAGGATTGCGTGTTTAACTGTATTCATTGCATTTCCCAAATTGCCATTTTCGTTTGGTAGATATGGATTTATATTGCGATTATTACGATATGTGATACTTTCATAAATGTTGTTAATAAATAAAGTATCATCTAACAAAAGGATAGGACAATAGTGTCATATCCCTTTGCTAGATGATACTTTAACACTTATAGATGACATCATTTTTAAATTCGTCGTCGGTCAGAGACTACCCCTATAGGTACCAATACCGAATACGGTACTCCAATGCAATTCAAAAGACCTATAGGTCACTTTCACAGTACCCCATACACGAAGAGAGTGACAAGAATTTCGAAAGTCCTCAGGACAACAATGTCTTTTTACAACGAACAGTAAGTTGCACGAAGGTGCTTCAACCTGATGTAAGAGCATGTTAAAGTGCCCTCATTGTGTGACGAGGTGACAACGTATTGTGTTCGAAAGGACGCTTCCGGGAATATCTGGATACATGTACACCGAATAACTATGTAGGTACTTACGTTAGTTGTATTTGTAATGCGATAGTTCTGAGGTAAAAGCATGTAGGATTTCTTTCACGTTGGTGTCGTTTAGATAAAGCTTCTGCTTCTTAGAGTTTCGATGGCAAACTATATTATAATAAATAATACAATACTATTGTAAATAAATAAAAAATAAATAAAGCTGTCAAAAGTTATGACTTATATTGTAATGTCTATGACATCTATTCTTTCTTAAAATTTTACGTATTTTTACATTTCTGGAATTGACATTTAATTTATAAATTGGGTCTTACAAGTTACATCGCAGTTATTCTGTAAAAGCCAGAAAATCGTCTACATAATGAAAAAAATAAACCAATTAAGTAAGATATCTCTTACCAAAATTGGATTTTTTTATCGTCACGACTTCATTAAGTAACCAAATCTCTTTGAAATTAAATTCAGTGACCGAGTCTGCCAGATAGTTGAGACTTAGCAATTTATTCCTTGGTTAAACAATCTTTGTTCTGTATAAGATAGTGGCAAAGATTCATACTTATTATTTTCCACAGATGTCGGCGCCTTCCGACGAATGAAACGAGAGGAAACTTTCCCGAAGCTAGCAAGCTACGTGAGTATCTGTGATTTATTATGACTAAGAAAAACAGGAAATATCTTTATAGAATGAGTATAATAATTATTATCTGTGGTACAGTAATCAAATACGGTTTGTTTAATTTGGCGTGAACAGGAGTATGAGCTTTTTAAATAGGCATTACAAATACAAACATTTAATTATTTAGGTGTAAACTGAACTTAGGATACTTAGGTTTAAAGCACTTTATTTCTCGTAAGAACTTACACAACAGTTTGGGTTTTTTTTTAAAGTTAAATAATATTAAACCTTTGGAAGATCAGACGTTTATACCTACATACTTAATACTTAAAAAAAAAAAACAAAATAAAGGCAACATTTCAAAAAGCGAATTCTAGAAATAACGTCAAGGAAACAAAATTCAACGCTTACCTCAAAAAGAGAACCTGTCAGTCAGATTGACAGTTGACAGCAGCGCGAGAAAAGGCGGGAAAATAAAAAAAAAAATACGTAAAAAAGTAATTTCCTCGTGCAAATAATTGTGAAATCGTTTCTAGAGAGGTAACGTTATAGTGGAGTGCCCTCAGCGATCACTGTATTACGTAACAACACGAAAATTAAAGAGCGTTTTATTTGAACCGTATTCGTTGGGAAACGTATCTCATTATGTGCGATGGAAATAAATTGGAACAGACTATTTGTCGAACACTTGGTTGCCGCTCCCGATCCGCTTCGATTCAATTTGCCCCAAATTTAATTGCAATTGAAATGGTTGAGTGAAACGAAATCCGGTGGAGATTATCCTTTACGTATAGCGATGAAAAAGGTCAGGTAATTAATTTTAATAAGTGTTTAAAGCTCTAAAGTAGCTGAAAACGTTAGAGATCATTTTATTTTGTGATTATTACGAGTAGTTTTTGGGCGGAGTGATATACTTAATGCTAGATTAATGCGTTGGACTTTAAAGCTAGTATATTTTAACTCAAGGCTTAAATATTTTCAACGGTGTAATTTATCCTAAAGTGCTCTCTTTAGCTTTTTGCTCAAATGATTTGTAGTGCGGAATAAAGTAGTTAAAAATAATTTAGGCGAAAGGTTTTTGTTATCTCACTTTTGCGGTAAGTTAACATAAATGCTGCAATTACTTTGCAGAATGTATTCACAGCTATGTTGTCGGGACAAAAAAAACAAAAGTACACATCAGCTTTATTATATTAGTAATAGTATAGATAAGCACACGAAGAAGGGTAGGGTTGGGTACCTATATTTAAGTACCTACACCTGTGTGTTAATTTCAAAATTCGGGCTCAAAATCCAATAAGTACCTACAATACCTACATAAACCATTAACAAAATAATTTAAGGTGTCACCTGACAAATCAGGAGGTAAGGTCAAAATTCGTTCGACATTTATGTCACAAATATTCTGAGACACGATGACAGCCGCTGTCAATAGTGACGAAGGTGCACCGAATATTGGAACGGAATATTATAGGGTCCGATAATAGGTTAAAGTTGAGCGCCGCATTACCAGCCAGGCATTGTGGAGACCGTCCTCAAAGGGTTAGCATCTATGTCAACGCACTGAAATAGATTTAAAAATCGATTGTCAACGTGTCGAATGTCTTTATTGTTGTTCTCTTTATTTGTTTTTATTTATTCGGATTATGAAGAAATGGAATTGACGTTCTAATTTTAAATTTTGATTTAAGACCTTAGGTTTGTTTAAGCAAGATCTGCTAAAAAAGAAAAAGAAAAATAAATAAATGACATCTATTTAATAAAAGCTTCTGCTAAATGTAACATAAACATTTTTTGACAACACAAATAAAAATAACATATTAAGATAAATACTTAACATGTACAAAAGCGGAGGGTGTACAGGAAAAATCGTTACACGTATCTCACATCAAGGCCCATATAGAATGGGAAGCCAAAAAAAGGAAAGAATAAAACCTTTTTGTACAATTTCTCGTACGCACCCTCGTTTCGGAGATACCTGACTTCATTCCACTCGTTCAATTTGATCGTGCGTGGTAGGTCAAGATATAAATTGTCACATTTTTTAAGCTACTACTCTGGTTCAGTGGCTTCTTAGTCTTTTAATCGCAAACACGGTTGTTGTGCGTTTGATCCTGGGCTCGATACCTGGTTCGGAGCATCAATTCCCATATATGTAAGAACGATCATAATTATTTTCTCATGGTTTCAAGCTACCAAATATGCCTCTAATAACAACATTGTTATTCTACACCGATGTCAGTGATGTCCTAAATATACTTAAAGTTTATATAAATAAAAAAAGACATATGGGTATTTGCCCGGTTTTGACACTGCAACCTCGTGCACGAGAGGTGGACTCCTTATTCACTGGTTCATGATGATCAATTAATAAAAACAAAAAAAGACGGTAAAATAAAATTATCAACCATTAGATATTGTTAATTAACTGGCTTATAGACCGATTCATAGGAAGTTCCATCCTAAAGCTACCCGTGCTCAAGGAAAATTATTAAATAAATATTTAACATGTTTGAACAAGCGGTGGGCGTACAGGAAAAAACGTTAAATCTTCCTGTTCTTGAAAGGGCTTAGTACCTTCGGAAAGCTTAGGCTATGGGGAAAAAACTTATATACAAACAGAGTTTGAAATTATGTGGAAAATATAATTTCGCGTGGTTGTTTTCAACTCTATTTCTATTGAGTTTGAGTTTATTGTAATTTATCAATTGAAAATCTACTTGAACATCGCTGACCGTTAATTAAAACTATTTCTAAAAGTCGATAAGCCATTTTTAGGTTTTTTTTTAAATAATATCTACAGTCATCACATAGGTATACAAGCGAACATAAAAGTGTTTTATAACATCGTGGCCAATTTTCTTACAGCCACATACAGTAGTAACATATTATTAATATTATATGTACATTATCTTTTGTACAGGTCGGGCGAACAAAGAAAATGCCAACACGTGGTTGATGTTGCGTGGTGACAAAAAACTTTTCATCCACTGTTTTTTTCCCGACAATACGCGTCCGAAGAAGGAACCTAACAGGTATATATAGTTCTTGTCAAATTTATCCCGTGTATTTCAATATTGAACATTATTTTAATATTCAGTAAAACACAATTTTAATACTTCAGCATAGTTCTAGATTTAAATGTTGAAATTCGAAGTTCAAAATAGACTTATGAAAGTAGCAGATATTATAATATTACTTCAGAATAAAAGGTCATCCAGAACAATGTCTTCTCTTTTGTTGTTTTCTATAGGAATCCATAAAACTTGACGCAAACTTTGAATATCATTCAAAGACCGTCAAAAAATGTATTGTTATAATAAAAAATTTCGGCAGGCTTACAGGTTTGCTAGAAATAATAATGAAGGCAGACGCGAACCTACATTTTCATCTTTCATTTGAAGGTTACCAAATTATAGTTAGTTTATTAATACCCTTTATATCAGACCGAAACCTTACATTATGTCTTGTCAATATTTTACTTGAATACCATTTTATTAAGACCAACTTTCTCGTTCACAGCGCAACTTTGGCCATTAACGTCACCAAAATCCTATCAGCGGAGACTCAAAATATTGGTAAGTTAACGTTTTGATACAAACTTGGCTCAAAATATCGCTGTATCATCATCGTGCGGCCTTAACTGGAGTTTCAACAGCGAAAACATCTTTTAACTTTATTTCCTCAAAGTTTCAGTAAAGTGAAAATTCTGATTTACCGTTTATCTGCTCGGTCTGCGCTTTCGTGGCGAAACTCGCAAACATTGACTGCCAATTTATTTATAGGGTGATTTAGTTTTTATGTAGAATAAATTTCAATTACGGCCGACGGGCGAAGTAATAAGCTCCGTCTGAGTCGGCAGCTTTTTCAATGCGGCCACAACCACAATACGATAAATTACCGGCCTAATTCGATCCGCTGCTCGTAATGTGGGTTCATCAAACATCTTGTTTGTGCGACATAAAGTACAATAGAGGGGCAACCTCGACCCGCCCGTGGCATTAGCGACGTCCCCGCAATTTCGCTCTACTTTGTCTCCATTGCCTGCTGTCTCCACGGTCACGGAACAAATGAGAGATGAAAACGGTACGGCGACGTTTCTTTTCAGACTTAGGTCGGTCGCCAGTATCATTAGTTACACGATACGATACAACAGGCTTTAGAAAGGGGAATCCTTATAGGGGTCCGAGTAATCGTTGATTAAACGAGTTATTTCTACCTAGATCTAATAAAAAGTCCGTAACAAGAGAGCTTTGATAAGGTTTTAATTAGAAGTAGGTAAGCCATAATGACGTCTCTTTGCTGGCAGCTTATTCATAATAATTAAAGGGGTTGCAAAAAATTTCTCACATTGCACGCAAAAAGAGAAACGCTAGAGCGTAATATTCAAGCCGTATGTTTATGAGTTTCCCTAGTTTTCAAAGGGAAAGATATTGCGCTTCGTGCTCGTATTTGAGGAACAAGAGTGTAATTCCCCGAGGTTTTGTCTTGCGGCAACACATCCTACAAATGAAAAGATGCCGACATTCAAAGCGAGCTGGTGCATTTTTAAATTCTCGCTGTGGCCGGTTCGGGGCAAAAAACTCATGTGGGTTCGCAACTAATGGACTTTTTAAGCGTGTTTCATTCCTTTCGTTCTAACATTTACATTTGAAGCTGGATCGTGTCCTGTGTATTCCGATCACGCGGCGCTACTTACCAGTGTTGCGTCGCGTAGATTCAGTTACGATTCGTTTTAATTTCGCTCCTGGGACACTGAAAC
This sequence comes from Caradrina clavipalpis, assembly GCA_932526535.1. Lineage (NCBI taxonomy): Eukaryota > Metazoa > Arthropoda > Insecta > Lepidoptera > Noctuidae > Caradrina > Caradrina clavipalpis. Next base: position 8,091,902 of record OW052107.1, on the reverse strand, counting down.
TATTCCGTGCTCGACTGAGTCGTTGTTCTCTTGTGAGATTTATTGCTAAAGTTTACTGCACAGAAGCGTGTTTTAAATTGGTATGTACTTATTGCATTACTTGGACTTCAAAGGGTGTATAATTTCTTGTTGTTCTTTGTTCGAAAGTTAAATGTCAATTCTCTACTTAATTATCTCGAAAGTTATTATCTAGCATCATCAACAGGCTTGATTTTAATGTCACTGTTTGTGTATTGAAGAATGGCATAGACAGAGCGCAGTTTTCACAAGCTCGTAAAGCTTTGAGGGGATGAGACATTGCGATTCATTCTCGCATTTAAAAGCAAGACTGTAATTTCACAGGCCTTTGTCTCGGCTCGCGCGGGACGTCGGCTTGCAGGAAAATATGCGCATTCAAAATGGATTTTTATCGCTTTTCAAGTGGTAGGCTTTAGCTGTGTAGTCTGCTCGGAATACTTTAACGATGTATAATGTTCTGTTCCGTGAAATGGGTCGTATTTGTTTCCATATTGACGTATTTTTGTATTGCTATTCGTGATTTTATGGTGTATTAGGTAAATTGAAATTTTTCGACTAGGTTGTGGCATAAAAAAAAATACTTGGCTACTAGCCTACAAAAAAAAATCGAACTGAAATGCATGAAACAATAAAGTTATCCAGTCTAAAATAGCCTAGCTTTAGTCTAAAATTCTTTTGAAATCTGCTCGTGTGTGATATCCAGGGTATATAAGGTGTTACCAAAATATCTGCCACGGATTTAATGGGAGGTAGTATTGTGTTTAAAGATTACAATAGTGAAGAAATTTCATACCCCAGAATAATTTTTAAGTTAATTCAATTTGAGAAAATAAGGTAATTTAATAAACATTGACTCTACTCTGCATAACGCGGTTCACAAATTTAAAAAAATATGACACATTATCAATAATTTATCTTCACTATTGTAATCTTTAAATACAATACTACCTCCCATTAAATCCGTGGCAGATATTTTGGTAACACCTTATATAGCCGTGGTCACCCAGTCGTGTATGGTTAGTCAATAATAATACAACGCCATGTTTAAAAAGAAGACCTTTAAATAAATCCCCATGAAACCCCGCGTTTGGGGAGAGGGTTATGTCTCCTACCGACTAAAATCTCACGGTTCTGTCTGATCATGATTCGGGAGCTCGAAACAACCATGTCCGTCAGTAAACTGAGGGCGCTATGCTGTTTCTCCAAGCACTAGTATATTGTGGGTCTTACCGCCTCTATTGTGGCATGACTTAATAACGTACGTAGCCTGCCAAAATCATATCCCTCCTATTGACTTTAGTCGGGTATATAAGCCACATACATGATTTTCAAAGATTTGTCAAGATATTATTAGAATCTACTTACAAGGTACAAAATATCCCCTAATAATCAAAATAATAGTTCTCGTTAGATAAGTAGAGTCAAGCCTGATAACTTCGATAATACCTTCCTTAACTCAAAAGTTTAGTTAGCTGACTTCGCAAGGTACAACTCATAAAGTTTCCAAATAATATGGCAGCCTTCTGCCGATCCGTGATGGTCAGTACTACCTCCATACTCTGATCCCCTCAGTTGTTAGCTTAGGACGACACACTTTAAGTAGATGTGTAAGTATACACTCCAAAACCTTGTAAGACAGGGACTTGTTTAGAGTAATTACAGTCGAGAAGGAGGAGAAAGGGAGCTTATTTACCATGTAATACCTGCGATATTCAAATGAGACGGGCTTTAACGCCGTCCTCGACAAACGCTTACCGGCACTAATTGGGCTATACTCACACGTTACGCTTGTATATGATTTTACGTCACAAATATTTCATGCAACGTGTGGCCTTATTCAGATGGAGCGCATGACTGGGTCACTGTACTCTTGCAAAGTTCACAGTATTGATTTTATTGCGCACGCCCGAAAATATAAATGGAATCTGGTGGCGTACGGAACTGGCCATTGATTTAATAGCCGTGAATAGGTACGGCGCGGACACGTATCTACATCCGCACATCAATTATTCAGACGTTGTGCAACGCGGTCCTATGTACACAGGAGCAAAGTAATCCAGCGAGTGTAATGCGCCCTACCCAAATTGAATTAACTTGATAAAATACTCGACGCGTGTCAACTCACCGATGTTTGATGTTTTTAATGTAATTGCTTTACGATTCAGCGTAATTTAGCACGTAGTTAAATAGATTACTATCGATTTAATTTAACGTTTTTTTCGCAGGTTTTGTGGAGTTAGTGGAGACGAAGAAAGGTATCGAGTGTGAAACTTTGCTGAAGTGCAGACTCATTGACTCCAGCCGGCCGTAAGTCAATCTCAAATACTCGTTAAGAATATATTGGGTGTTAAAAGACTCATCACACAGCGTTTAACTACGCAAACTGCGAATCACACTAAGTAACTTTGAGCAAACATGATTGCTGGAAAACAACTTTTATTTTTGATGTGAAAAACATTGTTATGTACGCTAAACATTGTTCTTTCGGGTGCATTCATTAGCAAATGCATCATGGGGGTACACGAAGTTTAGTTTCAACATATAAAACTGGCGTCCGTAAAAAAAATAAGGAAAATGTTTGAACTTTGATCTTCAAAATCTTCCTAACCAGAAGGTTCCCAGGTATGTTCCGGCACAAAAAAATATCGCAATAATAGGAATAATATGTACCTATCATTCGGGTTTGTTAAGTGTCTTTATACATTCATATTATTTAAGTGTTCCTATATAATATAAGACTGGGTACCATCTGACATTTGTGAAAGGATGAAGTGTATCCTTCCGTCGCTTTACATTTCGAAGAAAACTAACAGACAGTAATAAAGCTAAATTTATCAAAATGTCGGAGCCCGACTGCTACGCTAGAGGTCCTGGGTTCGATTCCCAGGTCGAGCAAAAAGTGATATTGGGTTTTTCTATGAAATTCTCAGTAGCAGCTCGGAGTTTGGATTTGTGCCCGATTAATGGCAATAGGCTCGCCCCCTATTACATGGGACCTAAGTATACCGGCGAACTGTGGGTGTACATTGGTACACCTCTGCCTAACCCTTCGGGGAATACAGGCGTGATGGTATATGGTCGGAGCCACGTGGCAGGGAAGTTTGTACCTAATTCTGTGCAATGTAAACCACATAATATAGTAGCGCGAAGTCGTCGCGACGATGTCGTTACGTAATTATTAGACGCTCGACGCCGGGACGTCGACCCCGACTCGACTTTGACCCACTTCTTACTCTAATTTTCGCGTCTCAACCTCGTAGACAACTTTATCTATATATCTATAACTTGTTATAACTACAGGAAAACCGCGCGTACAAAGGGACTTTATTAATATTCTGAAAGCGGCGTACTTTAATCTGTACTTCTATACTTACTTAGAGGAAAGATTTGTATTTTTGTATACCATCACACCTGTATTCCCCGAAGAGTTAGGCAGAGGTGTACCAATGTACACCCACAGTTCGCCGGTATATTTAGGTCCCATGTAATAGGGGGCGAGCCTATTGCCATTAACCGGGCACAAATCCAAACTCCGAGCTGCTACTGAGAATTTCGTAGAAAAACCCAATAACACTAAACTTTTTGCTCGACCTGGGAATCGAACCCAGGACCTCTAGCGTAGCAGTCGTACTTGGGACCACGAGACTAACGGGGCAGAGGGCGGGGTGTATTTTTTTATGTAACGAATAAACTTAAAAACTACTGGACCAATTTCAAAAATTCTTTTGCCGTTAGAAAGCTACTTTAACGCGGAGTAACATAGGCTATATAACATCACGCTACGACCCACGGGAGCGGAGCAGTAACCCAATACGTAACTTAGCACGGGTGAAATAAGCCACGCGGATGGATGATCCTCTAGCTAGTGTATGAAATAATGTTGTACTTGTAACACTTAAGTTAATTTAAAATGTATTAACATGCGCTCTCACATTTAGCGCCTACCTCCTATCCTGCACAAATATTTTGCCAACATCAGCCTCTACTAAAAGTTTATATCCAATGTAATGTTTTCTTTCCATTACCTATGATTCGGGAGGTTTTCCAGGAGGGCTGAATAAAATAACATTATGCGGTCGTGGGAAAGGTTCTATTTTCATATTTTCTTCAAAACGGATCGGTATGTTTTATCTTTTAAGTAGGCAGACAGTAAATATTAGATTCCACTTGTTTGCTAGGCACTTTATTACTCAAGGACTAATATCATGTGTGCGTATTGGCATATTTAATATGTAGACGCGTGTAATTTATTTTGCTCATTCATAGACTTCATAGACTTTCAATAAAATAAGCATGTGATTATTGGAAAATGCTGAATTATTTTAAATCATTTTGATAGGTAAAAATAATCCTTTTATTTCATGCAATAACAAATAGTTTGCAAGAGGTTTTCTTGCAAACTATTTGTTATTCGCAGGTGAAGGCCTCCTCCAAAAAAATCCAGCACTCTTTATCATGGACTATTTGCACCCAACTTTTTTTTTTTAAGATGGGAAATCTTCAACTTCCCTCGCCCTGGGCGGGGCGGGAGGGAGTGTCAGACTTTTACTGACTAAAACCCGTCTATGTTCCTTCATGCGCCCTTTGCGTTCCAGGGGCGCGGACGCGCGATATCTCTTTCGAACAACCCGCAGCCCCGGCATTTGCAACCAGCTTGGGCCAACCGTTTTGCTGAACCCATCTGCCCATTGCGTAAGTGGTATTTCTCTGTGGCGTTTCCTATTTGGGCGATTCCACCGTGTCGCCCTTATGGTACACCTCTCGTCTGACAGTCTTGCCTCATGTCCCGCAGATTTTCATTTCTCATAGGTATAGTATATACCATCACGCCTGTATTCCCCGAAGGGTTAGGCAGAGGTGTACTAATGTACACCCACAGTTCGCCGGTATATTTAGGTCCCATGTAATAGGGGGCGAGCCTATTGCCATTAACCGGGCACAAATCCAAACTCCGAGCTGCTACTGAGAATTTCATAGGAAAACCCAATATCACTTTTTGCTCGACCTGGGAATCGAACCCGGGACCTCTAGCGTAGCAGTCGCGCTTAGGACCACTAGGCTAACGAGATATTTCTCATAGGTACTTACTCAAAAATAATGTAGTTTACCAAAACTCTTAATTTCGAAAGTTATAGTGCCAATTGAATAGTGCACACTTTACTTACCTATACAAATTAACGTTACTCTTCGAACAAATAAACAAAAAAGAAGGAGAAGAAAAAAGCAAAATACAGCAAGACACTTTAACTTAGCGCCTAAGTTGGTGTAAAACACGAATTTCCTATAGCTCTGCATTCTTCCGAATAAAATCACAATAAAACTTCGTCGTCAAGTAACGCGGTCCCGTCGCCTTCAAACTTTGTCATATTCAAATATTCGTCTGAAACTCGCATTATTTACATATTCTCACTCACAACAGCCTATTAAAAGTAAATAGAGTGGGGTTTTTTCTATAGATAGGTTTGCTTTACACGTGGAAGCAGATTTTTTGCTATCATGATTTTTTATTATGTGGTGAGTGCTGTCAATATTCCAAGAGCATAATATGATTATATAATATTTGTTGTTATATTTCACGTGGTTCTTACAATATTTAATAACCGATAAACTGATAACACGGGTTTGTCGGGCAACTGTGTGTAACCCTAAAAAAATTTAATAAATACATAAATTTAAAAAAATATTCTCCAAACCGATTCCGACCGCGGCGGCTTACCGTAATGAAGACTAGTCAATTACGCAGGAGATATATAGTGCACAAGTGTGTGCGCAGACACAGGTGCACTCCCACTTTCCTAACTCTCATAGTCCGATGGGACGGCAATCCGAAACAAACCAGATCAGGCGTAGGACCAAAGGCTTTAAGTGCTTTTCAAGAGGAGTGCACACCACCAACTTCCAAACTCCGGCTGTTACTTTAAAAACCCAATAACACATTTTGCCTGACCTCGGAATCGAACCCAGGACCCCACTCTCAGCAGTCATGCTTGCCTCCACGAGACCAACGGGGCAGTTCAGAAAAAAAATAGTAAAGAATGTGACGAGAAATAATTTTAAATTCACAATAAATTCCAATAATATCAACTATTTTCTCAATAAATATTATACTAAAGAGGAATTTAATATTGCAAAGGTAGCGAATTCAGATCGAGCGAACAGATTGCAACGACATTCCATTCTCTAAAAGCTTGATCGAATCCAAATTACATTTTGATTTACGATACATCGTACCTGCGTGTGATGTATGCATTTAACGGTGAAATTGATGAAAAAATGCGGCATGAAATACTGCGACACATATTTTACTACTACATATTTTGTGAATTTCCAGGTATTTTTACGGGTACTTTTTTATATATCATAGGACGCGGCAATCAAGCCTGCAGGTGATAGCTTCACACCTACATATATATCTACGGTTAACTATTATGAGGATTTTATAAAAGAATTTATAAAAATCGTGTATTTACCATAAATATATTTATCGGATATAACTAGCTGTGTAGGTACCACGTAGTGTCACCCGTGTTCAGTTACGTTGAGGGTTACTGAAAGAAAGAAAGAAAGAAAGAAAAAAAGAAAGAAAAACCATTTATTCTTGCAAAAGCGACGAACAACACAAAAATAACAATTGATTATCTATATGCGCCACTACCGTGCGAAAAGGCTGCTCCGGTCCCTTTGGTCGTAGCGTGATGTTGTATGTGTACCTTTAAAGCTTCCTCTTGAACCACTTTATCTATTGATGAAAACCGTATTTAAATTCGTTGCGCAGATAAAAAGTTCTAAGCGTAAGACGGCGGGTAGCGACTTTGTTTGAAACTATGTAGAAAATACATTATTAGCAAACAGAAAATGGGTAACATATAAATATATTTCTAAGAACTCACTAAAACGAAAAAAAAGCCATTTAATTATTTCCCAAAAAAAAAAGAAATATATTCATGTACTTAAGTAGATATCTATCTCAGACCTATATACAGAAATTAATTAAGACTGTGCGAACATTTTTCCGTACGTTTTACCATACATATGTAGGCAAGCAATTAGTAGAGGTTTCGAGTAAAAGGCGAGCTCGAGGAAAATAATTTCAGTTCGTTATTCAGTCCCCAGTGGGTGTAATTGGTAGGCTCTTGTGTCCCACCCGGTGGGGCGATGTGGTTGTACATCAAACAAAACGGTCTAAATTACAGCCTTTTAATTTTCGACAATTAATAAATTGAATGGCTTTTCTTTGTGCGACTGGCGGCTGAATGTCGCCGGTGGGGACACAATTTATACTGATGTGAACATGTGGCTGCTATTGTGTGTTCAAAGGTTCAGTTACAAGCTTGGGATGGTGGGGTGTGTGCGTGTGTTCTTGTCATTACATTTTATTGTTTTGATTATGTGAGAGTTTATTTTATTTTGGCGGTTTAGGTGATATATGTTTCATAATCACTTTTAATTTACTTAATCCTTGCTTAGTGTAGGCATAATAATGGCTAAGAATAATGAATTGAATACTAGCTTCGTGCGCGTCATATTTGTCTATTATATCACGGGAACCGTACATTTTTTCGGGATAAAAAGTAGCCTACTTATATAATATTCCAGACTCTAATCTAAATCTGTGTCAGGCGTGATTTTAGTATTATACATCCATACATTAAAACATTTGCATTTATATTTTTATATTTTTAGCCATTATTGTGACCACCAATCGAAAATCGATGTAAACCATAGGTATAGTTGTAGTATATTGTTTAAATATTGAGATCTTAAATAGGTGCTAAAATAATAAAAAATAAACAATTAAATCTTAATCTAAATATTTAATCTGTAATTTTATCTCATCTTACTTTCATCTAAAAAGCAATATTTTTCTAAGCATTCTTAATCAAAGACCTTTATTTTTAAACTTGTAATTAAGTAATACATTAATTTAACTTTTGCTTGCAATCCTCTCAAAGAATGAAAGCCGAGATCTTAGTTTAACTGTATTTAAAACTAATTTAACCGCATTGTTTGTTCACAGATCCAGTGACTCTATCCAGTTGTACTATAGTAAATCAAGTCGTGACAAGTTGGCATGTGATGCGGTGAAGTTTCGCCCCCCAAACATCCGTCAAGACGCTGGTATGTATCCTGTACCCTACTGTAACTGTATTCATATACCATACTCTACTAATATTATAAAGCTGAAAATTTTGTTTGAAGTACTGGTTCGATCTTAAAACATTTTTTTTTGTATTATATAGCCCGTTTATCGAAAAGGGGGAAATAACATCACGCTTTAAAAACAAGATCAAAATAAATCTTACGCGGATAAAATCGCGGGGCATTGCTATACTACCTATTATAAAAGCAAAAGTTTACGAGGATGGATAGTTAAATGGTAGTATAATTTGTTACTCTTTCACACTTAAACTGCCAAAAGGAATTTGCTGTAATTTGACACAATAGATATTGATTTAATTTTTATCCCGAAGGATATTTTAGGACATTTTAGCTTAGGTAATTCTGAAATCTACGCAGACAAAGCCAGGACAGCTAGTAGTTACAAAATCTTAAACAAGATTTAAATTGGGTTTGTCTTTTCTTAATTACGGAGTGAGCAGATTGGTTTTCTTTCGTGAGACTTGTGAGAGCTCTCCTAACGAGAATAGCTAGACTGTGGTAAATGACTTACACTAGGTGACATCTGAATTTAATGCCTAATCATGTATAACAATTATTTTATAAGCAAAATTTAAAAAAAGATACAATATAATATGAACAGAAAAATGGCCAATTACGAGTTTTCAGTCATAGTATATTAAACAGTTACCTATCTAGCTTGCAAAACATAAAACAAACCGTAGGCGCCGCTTAAACAGTCTTACGACAAATATTCCCCGATGTGTAATGCTGAGGGAATTGGAGGAGTTTGACATCAATTTGATGGACACTGGACTTCAAAGAAATAGATAAGACTCAAATGTTTTTTATCATTTAAAAGCCTAGGAGTTGCCTAGTGGATAACGAATGGAAGTTGTTACTAAGGTAGCTCCTTACATTAGGCATTATCTAAGTAGACTTTGCTTTAGTGAAAACGAGCATTAGTCAGCCAGTTGCTTTCTCAAAGACTAGAAATTAAAGCATCTAAATTATTTTTTAAATAAAAACCAGAAAGTAGATAACGTTAATACTTAATTAACGTTTTAAAACACGATCTTTTTTGAATGTTTAAAGAAATATATTTTAATTTTAAATAAAATAAGGCCGCCCAGGCCGGCCTAGAAAGAGGTGGCGAGACGATTTGGACGGATACCACGAGGGCTGGTTCGAGGTGACTCAGGAAAAGAGCAAATGGAAGGAATTGGGGGAGGCCTTTGCCCAGCAGTGGGACAGCACGGGCTAAATAAAAAATAAAAATAAAAATTAAATAAAGGTTGGTTTAACCCTAAATCTCTCTGTTGGATAAAGTTATCCGTCTTAAACTCGGGCCGGTTCTATTCGGTGAGTGTGGTTTCAGTTTCAGAACTTGTGTGAGAAGCAGTTGGTCCAACTAGCAACGTCTTTGATAACACACGTCGTTGAGATTTGGTTCTGTACCAGAAAATTATGCATTTAAGTTTTTGATGCATGCATAGTAAAATTCTCCCGACCAATTTTCGGTCACCAAAGCTAGTCTTAACGTAGACTAGCCATGTACGCAGGCAATAATTATAGTGCACAAACACAGGTGCATTTCCTTCACTGCACCTTTCTTCACTCTCATAAGAACAAAGGACGCAAATCCGACACGAACAGGGAAAGTTCGAGTGCAGGACCCAACGGCTTTATGTGCTTTCTGAGGCATACAGTTGCTTGTCACACCACCAATTACCTAATTCCGGGATGCTATTGAAAATTTCGTAATAAAAAGCTCAAAAACACTTTGCCTGACTTAGGAATCAAAGCCAGGACCGCATGCCTAGCAGTCATGTTTCTGATCACAAGACCAACAAGGCAGTTGTATGGATAACCCCTATCTAAAAACCCCTATAAACATGATATTGGTCGTGAAAAAAGGGACAAATACAAACGTTTTATGGAGATATCACAATAACACTGCTAAGCATGACCCATGGGTTACCATTTACATATTATCGTCAGCGCAAACAAATCAGCAATCATTTTCGAGCATTGTTTGTTATTTTATTTGAAAATGAACTAAAATACAACACAAAATAGAGTTGTAAATTGTGTTCAAGATATCATTATACGATTATCAATTTTATTTAGTTAGTTTTTTTTTAATTCATTGTCAATTATACAAATAGGTACTGAGCTCATTGGTAGTCTGTCTTCACTGAACGATATTGTGGTCCAAACTCTGAAGGCATAATCTACTAATTAAGAACGTTTACGCATATCGGCGATCTATGGGTGTACATTGATACACCTCTGCCTAACCCTTCCGGGTATACAGGAAAAGAATCTAGCGCAATCTCATGTCAGCGACAATCTATGACAAAAAAAAATAGAACCCTTTTTAACTAATTGGGAATGCTGTTAAATTGCGATCGTACTTAAAAGTTACTAAAATTATCCCCCTGAAATACTAAACAAAAACAAAGTTTTCTTCGAGAAAATATTTTTCCGTTTATATACATAAAGTGTCATGAAGAATACTTAAGTATATTTTATGTTAGACTCCACATAAATGAAGGCGATACATCTACATATAAAAAGCAGAGTGCGAGGTCGACTGAGATAAAGGTATCCCCACACAAAAGAACTTATTTACTTTTACGAGAGCACCTTTGATATTATTTCTTGAATCATTTTCGCTTTCATGTCTGAAGAATATACTCTGTAATTTATATACCTCTTATATTATTTTGTGTGGTAGCCCTAATTTCGCTCACCTGGTACCTTTATAATAAGTAATCATATCATAGCGGTGTTATCATTTATAGTTATGATTTGGGTCGTAATAGGTTGGCATCACGAGAGGTAATGATTGAGGCAGATTTCACCCCAGAAATAGGACAGCTTAATCTTGCGGGGTCAACAAAAAGGGTTCTATTTGAAATCAAATTCTTCTCTAAACAAAACGTATTAGTGGTTGCTTTCAAACCACATCTAAGTTAAATAGGTAAACCGTCCGTGTATCTGTACTGTCCCAGCAATAGGGACACCCAGATTATTTTAATAAAAACCATTCCGACCAGCTTTTATGGCGCGCTATAAAACAAACATAAATCCTTATGTAATAAAATTCAATTTGAGCGCTACGCATTAACGAGAGATATAAAGAAAACTAGGGAATAAAATCAAACTTTAAAAGAAACATTATACAGTACATTTGTATGGTTTTCTATGCTCATGTCGACACGAGATTAACTAAAGATTAGCCAGTTAGTATGGCTGAGTAGTGGTAGTGAGTCTAACTGCCTAGAGTGCGCCTATTCTGCTATAATATTATAAATGCGAAAGTTTGTGAGGATAGATTGTAGTGTGGAATAACACAGGATACTTTTTATCCCGGAAAAATGTATGGTACCCGTGTGATAATAATTACATCAAATTTGATGTTAAAATAGCTAGTTATACATAATTATGAAGCAGTATTCATAAAATCTTTTCAGTTGTATGGTAAATAGTACGAGTTTCTGCTAAAAATTGTCCCACTGCAGAACAATAAATTATTGCTCCTTCTCATTCCGAAAAATACAAGCAATAATGGCCACGTTATGCTGGTAATATCAAACCCTAAGACATCATGCGATTGGCCACCATAAAAAATATGATATCTACGAGTACCATAAGGGTTGTAAAAAGCTATCCGAAAGTTAGGTACATATTCTTGCCGATATTTTTGCGATGATTGCGAATTTTTGTTTGTTCAGAGAACTTTTTGCTTACTGTAATATTAAAAGGTTCTACTTTTATATGTTTTTATTTTTTTAACAAAGACGCGTTTTAAATGTTTTATCATATTTTTTAATACACCCACGTTTCCTGTAACGTTGCTTGCACCCGTAAGCACAATGTTGATTACATTGCTCGGTATCATAAAAAGGATTTTTCACGCTAAATATAAAAATAATTAACCAACACTGGTCCTAAGCGTGAATGCTACGCTAGAGGTCTTGGATTCGATACCCAGTTCGAGCAAAAAGTGTTATTAGGTTTTTCTATGAAATTCTGAGTAGCAGCTCGGAGTTAGAATTTGTGCCTGGTTAATGGCAATACACTCCCCCAACTACCTGGCGAACTGTGGGCACACCCATACATACACCTCAGCCGAACCCTTCGGGGGATACAGGCGTGATGGTATTTTAATGTTTTGCTCAATGTTCCTTATTTTCATTAACAGTATACGTAGTTAACAACTGGTGATGTGTCTTTTATACCAACTATACTCAGCAACTTCAGATTGATAACATCATAAATTTCATTCCACCATTTTAAATTCAGTCAACAAAATGAATCAGTTAGAAAATGTTGCAACACCGACATAAAAATGCTAGACGGACACTAAAAACTATTATGAAGCGTACCGCAAGCCGACAGCCAGGAAATATAGCCGTGGCCTCATAATAAGACAGGCTATAAATATAAATGTTAGCCGCGGCGGGGTGGGGACCAAGTCCGGGACCGCAAATGATAACGGGGCTGGGGAACTTAGTGCATTTGTTACCCCACAACCGCGGTTTATCACTAGATATAACTGCTGACTTAATATATTCTAATAAAGTCTAGTGCTTTGTAGATCTGCATGTTTGAAGTAATTTTTGCATGTCAGAAGGTGTTCATAAATTGCTTTTTTTGGTATGTATTATAGGCAAAAGGCAGTACATTAAAAAAAATGGAGCACAAAGGTTTCGAGTTCAGACAAATATATAAAAAAAAAGCCCGGTTTTCTCCCGATGTTTCTTTCTTAGATGTCATCGACATCCTACCAGGCTACCACATAATATTATTAGGTACAAATGCAAAAGTTTGTGAGGAATTATGGATAGATAGATGTTTGTTACTCTTTAACGACTAAACGGATCTGGAGAAAATTCGGCAGTGAGATGGATTCTTATGTGAAATAACACAAAGGATAGTTTTTATCTCAGAAAAAAATAAAATTCCTATGGGATAATATATCAAATTTGATGCGCAGAAGTTGCATCTAGAAGTTAGTCTAATTTAAACTGGGAAAATTTATTAGACTAACTTCTGCCTTATTAACTGAAAAAATCACACCTACCTTGTATGGAACTCGCAACCGAACGCAATGCCGTGATGGGTTGCGAGTTAGCTTACCATCAATATTTTACAAAATAGTTAACCAATATATTTTGATTGCGATCATAAATAAATGGGACAGTACTGCAGCGAACATATATTGTTATGAGCGACTAAATGTTGTTTAATTTATGCAAATAATCCAATTATGGTCACGCAATTAACTCCCGGGTGTATGTAGTGTTTATGCACTGTGCCAGCTGCAATCTAAACCGTTTTAATTTTGTCATTTATCAGATTAAATAATAATAAATTAGGCAGGGGTCCATAGTACCAGCAAACTAGTCCATTTAAGCTACCCAAACCCATATTCCTATTCTTTGTTTCGATAGCCTGCTAAGGTAGCCGGGAAGAAAATGACAAGGCATTAAGTCCGCCTGTGTACGATGTATTTTTACAGAATACCACCTGCTACAATCTTTACTAATCCTTTCGCCTCTTCCACGTTCATTTATCTGGCCATACAAGCTCGCCGGTTACAAGTACTGCGCACTCGAGCTTTCTGAAGAATCTGAAAATAACCATACCGAATCTCTACGCCTGTATTCCGTGAAGTGTTAGGCAGAGGTGTACCAATGTACACCCACAGTTCATCGGTATGTTTAGGTCCCATGTAATAGGCCGCCATGTAAGCCTTTTGCCATTAACCGGGCAAAAATCCTAACTCCTAGCTAAGTTTTAATAAATAAATAAATAAATAAATAGTCCTGCGCCAGCCGGGGATTGTCGTAGGGTGCACTTGCATAATGCATACAGAGATAATTGTCCGTTGCTGTTTCATTTCATTTTAAAGCCGTCTAAGGGGCCCCTGCGAGCTGGTATCGGCTCCTCGTACGCCTGTCAAAGGTCCGAGACCCTAGAGTCCCGAGATACGTAGAAAATTAATATAATTCCAAGTGGTAGTAGGTACTTACAGATCCAACAGAATAGGTGTGTGCTTCGGCAGTCATCGTTTATCTTCGGAAATACGAATGTGAAAGTTAGAAGTAATAGTCTAAGAAACTTTGCCTTTGTGGCTTAACTCTCGGCACGACGTTCATAGTAATTCATAAAAACGCATACTTTTTCTGGTAGAAGCTCGGTGTTAGACTCGCCCACTATTTCATTTGACCTAAAAACATACCGGCGAACTGTGAGTGTACATTGGTACACCTCTACCTAACCCTTACAATGGAATACAGGCGTGATAGTATGTATGTGTGATTTCTATACACATAAGCGGTTCGATGCTTTCTCATTACAACCTTTGATAACATTGTCATATCGGATCAGTTCACTCTATTCGGATAGACCGACCCGCTTAAGTGTTTTGCGACCCTTAGGTTCAGTGAACCCTGGATAATCATTCCAATTACCGCCTTGCTGACTGGGTGATATTTTTATCTCGTCATCAACTATTCTTCAATATTGTTGTACAAAAGATTAAACTGTAGAAGGATAGAATATTACAATGTCTTCAATGCTGTTAAATACAACACACACATACATAAACTCACACCTTTTCCCATGGGGGTAGGCAGAAACCACAGAACGCCAACTACTACGATCCTTACATACTTCTTTCGCCTCGTTCACATTCATACTTCTGGTCACACAAGCACGCTGTTACGAGTACTGCGCACCCGACCTTTCTGAAGAACCTCGGCCAGGGTAGGTCTTTCTAGGGCATCCCCTTACACAGTTGCCACTCACTCGAGTTAAAATAAAAAAGAGTAAAAAAAATAGAGAGAGAGAGAGAGAGAGAGAGTAAAGAGTGTGTTAAATATAAGAGTACTAATAAACTATACATTATGATATTTCCGTAATCACCACACTTAAAATGAATCTGTGGGTGTACATTGGTACACCTCTGCCTAATCCTTCGGGGAATACAGGCGTGATGGTATATATTTATTTTTAAATGAATCTGAAGTGCAATTACTTTAATATACAGACATCTGTCTGTCAATTTCTCAGAGGTAAAATCATAAATTCATGAATTCCTAAGTTGTTGATTATGCAAAACAATAAACAGGAGAGCAAATACAATCGTGGGCTTAATGTAGACAAATAATTTATCATCTCTCAAAGGGAGGACAGCCTGCCTGTCGTGATAAAACATTCAAGGTACGAGGATGTACAGCGTCTATAGGTGTACATGTTTATACAGCCGTAAAGCGTAACTTTTATACCTTGCCTTATTTGGTAAACAAATAACACACATATGCCATCACGCCTGTATCCCCCGAAGGGTTAGGTAGAGGTATTCTGATGTACAGTTCACCGGTAGGTATATTTAGGTCCCATGTAATAGAGGGGCGAGCTTATAGCCATTAACCGGGCACAAATCCTAACTCCGAGCTGCTACTGAGAATTTTATAGAAAGGCCCAATATCACTTTGCTCGACCTGAGAACCCAAGACCTCCAGCGTAGCAGTCGCGCTTATGACCACTAGGCTACACAACAAATAACATGTGTAAAAAGACACTTAACGAACCCAAAATTCTTGACCTTAATAACATTACGATCATTTGTTTTTTCTAAAGGCTGGTAAGCTGATTTTCTAGGCGGGTGAAATATTTTAGGCTCGGGCGCCGCCGCGTCGCCCTTCATAGTAGTAATTACTAAATTGTACTACCAAAATTATATAAGTACAAGATAAGATAATGATATTTGATTGATTCGTGTTTTCTAAAAACTAATGATAGACAAATTGGCAGTCCAGTCGGTGATCTGTGGGCGTATGGTTCGCCAGGCCCTGTTTAGACCATCCTTGGAAACTTTTTGGTTACGTAAATATTGATACTCAAAATTTCAACTTTATTTTTACGAAACAAGTTTTATATGCAGGCATATTTCAAATACGGAGTGTATTTGAAATATACCTACACAACATTATAGAACTTAACTGCTGTTAGATTCACCATTATTCATAAAGTCTAGAGCTCGTTACGTCCCGCGCTACTATAAACAGTGATGTTTTACACCAAAAAACTTTTTTACAAAAAAAGACAACCGCCTTCAAAAACTAAAAAGAGAAAAATAACTTTAGCTTTGGAAGTCGGCGGCTTTGCTTCTGTTTGTTGTTTTGTATTGCCGCCGACTTCCAAAGCTAAAGTTATTTTTCTCTTTTTAGTTTTTGAAGGCGGTTGTCTTTTTTTGTAAAAAAGTTTTTATTTCTCGCTTTTTAGTATCAATTTTTTATACAAATCCATGAAGGAACTGTCATGTCATGTAAATTAAAATGACACCGCTAAAAAAAGTCATAAGAAAGCAGAATACGCGATTTCGTTTACTTAGATGAGAAATTTTCAAATATTACTGTAAGTATACATCTGAGTAACTCTTTCGAGTGTACAGGCACGATGTTATGTTGTGCAATTGCGTAAACAATGCATATTTATGCGATAGCAGCAATCGCGGTTGATTTGCTGAAATTTTTTGAAGAGTTCCGTTGTCTGTCTCCATAATCCATCATCAGATCTATATGAAATTTAAATGGAACCATTTGGGAAGTTTACCCTTTCCAACAAAAAAAGAATAATCTAAATCGGTTCATAAACGACGAAGTTATCCGCGAACAAACATATTATAATAAAAAGTCCCTATCTCAAAAACTACTACCGTTAAGGAGTACTGTAGCATCATCATCAGGACAGCAGCATCAGATGTTGACACCATGAAGCATATACCTGAGTAAGACATGATTACGTAACAAAAACACCATACGAGCATACAATTTTCGGTGGTTGCCCTCGATTTCTCCTGGATTCCATCATCAGATCCTGGACTGATGAAAATGGGACCACCTCGGAAGTGAACTCTATCCAAAAAAATTAAAAATTTTTTGAAATCCGTCAATAATTGACGAAAATATCGGTGAACATACATAGACGAATTGAGAACCTCCTCCTTTTTTGAAGTCGGTTAAAAATAAAAGTCGTTCCCAGCAATATTTTCAGTTCAATGTTACTTAGCTTGATGGGTACTATGCGTAGTTAACTACTATGTATCGTATTTTTTTACATGCCCTGTATAAACGTCATAATTATGTATTCATCATCTGTTTAGCCTTTTCCCAACTATATGGGGTCGGCTTCTAGGCTAACCGGATGCAGCTGAATACCAGTGTTTTACATGGAGCGACTGCCTATCTGACCTCCACAACCCAGTTACTGGGCAACACGTTTATTTTTAATGCTGGCAAATCATGACGGGCCTGTTGGTCTAGTGGTTAGTGGCCCTGACTGCTAAGCCGGAGGTCGTGGGTTCGATTCCCACCCAGGACAAACTTTGTGTGATGAGCATGATTGTTTGTTCTGTGTCTGGGTGTGATTTATCTATATTATGTATGTATTTATAAATTATATAAGTATGTGTATCAGTTGTCTGGTTACCATAACACAAGCTCTGCTTAGCTTGGGATCAGATAGCCGTGTGTGAGTTGTCCCAAGATATTTATTTATTTTTATTTTATTTATTTATTTATTAAATGACTTGGGGCCGCCCTGGGTGGGGCGGGAGGGAGTGTCAGACTTTTACTGACTAAAAACCATCCATGTTCCTTCTTGTGACCTTTGCGTTCCGAGGGCGCGGTATCTCTTTCGAACAACCCGCAGCCCCGGCAGGGCAACACGATAACCTCTTGGTTAGACTGGCATATACATCATTTATGTATTGTTAAATTTAATAGTAATGTCGAAGTATTTTTCTATGTTTCTTGTACAGATTACGTCGTCCTTGCCAAAGTAGCGTGTGATTATTTCAAAATATCGTAATTTCCGTACCATGTTTGTTTATCAAATAAGGCATGTAAGAGGAAATATATAATAGGTTTGAATATATAATAAGCCTATCAAATCCTTAACGATGATGTTCCAATAACAAGGTAATTTTTTTTATACGATTGTTAGTAACTAATGATATCTATTCTCCCGGCATTTCCTCGGGAACGTAACTAATGAGCTTTCTTTTAATATTCGAGGTAGGAAGGTGGTCCCGGTAGATCTGGGGTGACTTCGTGCTGAATTACAAACAGTTTTCATGTGGCTTTACGTTTTGTCTCTTATATTTGAGCAGTTATTTTCTTATTTTTTGTTGGAGTCTATCTAAGTACACTTCTCTAAAAAGTAGTAGTAATAGAAATAGTACGTATTTATTCAAATTAAAACAATACAAAAAACCATTCAACTCTGATATGACAAAAGAAAAAACAACAAAACGAAAAGATAATGATTGAAACTGCAGTTCTTTTTTTCGAATTTGGAACAGTGTTCGTAATTCAAACTGTGAGAAGAAAGTATTAAAATGAGGTCGTACATGGTTTAACCAGCCAGAACCTCCTGCAGACATTACACTACAAATATGCAACGGTTTTTGTCATAAAAACATTTTATACATGACAATGACAATCTATACTAATATGCTGAATGCTGATGCTATATAAGCTGAAGAGATTTTTGTTTCTTTAAATACGCTTATCTCTAGAGCTATCAGTCGGACTGAAAAAATATTTTTGTATATGGTAGCTAGATTCATAAGAAATAGAGTGTAAGCTATAGCATCACGCTACGACACACGGAAGCGGAACAGTAGCTAAAGACATTACTGATCGTGGGTGAAACAAACATCAACAATATAAATAACAATAATTCATTTCAAAAGTATCCGCTGGATAAAAAGAAACGAATGGACTTCATAAGCTGTAGAGCATTCCCATAAAATACGCTTTTCCCCGCAGATGGCTAAAACGGTCTCCCTCTAGCCACCAAGAAACAAATATATTGCGATTTGCTCCTTCATTTTCTCGCAAGGTATTTTATTGCGTTGGGCAAGCTCATAAATTTCGCAGTCAGTCACTGAGAAAAATAAGGTCTAACCGAGGCTCAGAAGAAATTGGTGCGAAAATTTCTTATTAGTTTATTTTTATTACATAAGCCGATGGGTCATTTTGACTTGATACTGCTTATGGAGAATTATATTTTTAGATAGGAATCTCTTTTGACGTTTTTTTTTTTTAAGAATTTTTAATATTTTTTGTACGGAATGCCGATAACTTTTATGAGGAAAATGGAAGAAGGTATGCGGCTTTCATCTCATCAATACAAATAAGTAACATATTATATAGCAGTGTATCTTTGTAATGTCAAAATACCAATTTATTTTATAAATACATAATCGATGTTCACACTGTAGGTATTTAACACTATTTGACCCGACAAACCTCCGAAACGCCTAGACCGATTTCAACTTTCACTGGCAGATAGGTGATTTTATAAGGAGTTACCTAGGAAGCTATTATAAAAAAAGAAAATAATAAGAAATCTGCTCATAAAAAAATAATTACGTACCTAATAACCGGTATTCTCGTGAACGAATTATTAAAAAAAAATCACTTTGACATGCAAAGCTAATATAAACTAGCTCAGAAGAATAAATACGCTGAAATACCGACTTCAGATTAAGAATAGACTCGAGTAAGTGTAGTACTTCAAAACATTCCAAAGTTAAAGACATTCCAAAATAGAAGTAATCAAATTGGCTTCAAGCGAATACCTAGGACGACTGCGAGACCCGACTCGCTCCCAACTAGTGGTGCCACGTGAAGCGTGTCAAAATTCGGGAACGAAAGGTTAATATAATCGGGATTTAGATTTTCCAATTGTGACAGCTACAATGGCTACACAAAAAATTTTTGACGAGAATTTGACGAGAAAATAAGTAAATTAAGTTTTTTTTGGTATTAACAGGTTTTAGAAATTGGTTATCCCTAAAATGTTCGATTAAAGTACTAGAAAAATCAGGATATTCTCTCTCCCGATTAAGAGTAAATCGGGACGCTTCACCAGACCTGTGAAAATCGCAACGTCCCGCGCAAGTCGGGTCAACCGGCAACTCTACTCCCGACAAACTTTTGAAACGAAACGGCATTTCTAATTAAAACCTCCGATGTCTAGTTCCACAAATAAGCAATGGTGCTAGCCGAATACAGGTACTACACGTATATGTACGTCTTTTTTTGTTACACAGCATCAGCCAGTTGGTATTTCAAATAAAAAGCTTGAAATTCTGACTAGCAATCCGCTTACAGTTGAATACACTATAATTCAAAAGCCTTTATTTTATTCGTATTAAAATGCCAGCAATACAGTTTATTTTTACGCGCCCGCTACGCTTTATGCCACCATAGTTCGTTCTCAATACTCAATACTCAATATATTTATTGCTTCCACAAGTACACTTAGATGGTAGGTTTTACAAAGATATTGATCATTGTGGACCCTGTCGGGCACTGCAAATGGTAGGAGAGAGGAAGAGGGCTTTTATTTGTCTAAATTATATTTCTAAATGTATCTATAATGAATTGCAATTATTTATTTAAGCATGTACATACCTTATTTAATTTAGCATTTATCATCAAAGTATTCGTTGATATTATAATAGCATTTAATTAATAGAAATTGTTTTAATTTATTTATGAATATATTATTTTTTTGTTGTTCTTTAATTATATCGGGTAATTTATTATAAATTTTTATTGACATAGCTAGAGTACTTATTGAGAGCATTTTTAGTTTAGAGCCTGGTAAGTTTATTCTGTTTTTATGGCGTAGTGTATATCTCGATTGAATGTTATCTCTAGTCGTGTATAGGTGTGGGTAGTTTCGCACGAATTTACATATTTCTAGAATGTATAGGCTGGGGAGGGTCAGTATTTTTAACTCTCGGAAATGGGGTCTGCAACTGTCGGTGTCTACTATATTAACTAATATTCTTACAAGTCTTTTTTGTAGTGTGAATAGTTTAGTGTGTTTGTAACTTTGGAACGCAGTTATACGAAATTAAACACTATGCACAATGCAATTTACTAAAAGGGTTTGCTACAATCGCGTAATTGGTTCAATAAAGTTCAAAAACGTTTTTATCATAAAATCTCATATCACATATTGGAGCGGAATGCAAATGCAAAGCGCAGATTGATTGCAAAGATATAAAAGAGCTGGATTCGACAGTGATAAACTGGTTGGTGCGCTGTGCCATGTCAAACAAAATGGTTAATAGGAAAAGCTTAAACGATTTATCGAAACAGCATGTATCGCTGCGCTGGACGCATCTAGTCGGGTTATGTTTACATAGGGACGTAGGTACCAGCAGCAATGACGGTGGCATATGGCAGATCAATACAAATACAAATATCAGGGATCCGAGGCTGCCGAAATTCGTGTGATTTGTGTACGAGTACGCTGGCGCTCCCGTTCTGTGACCTACAAACACGAGCTTGGGCGCGCGGAATTTTTTATATGCAGACTGACTGCCGTATGTGCTCAACATTCGTTTGAACATGCACCCCACTTTAGTATTTGACTTTGTCAATTGGAATCGGGCATTTTCATGACGTCTGTGGAAATATCTAAAAGCTAAAAAACAATCTGGTTATACATCTATTTAAAAAAAATGCCCCAAAAGCTAGTGATTTCAAAAAATTACAGTAAAAACAAGTTTCAAAATTAAATTGCTATTTTAGCAATGATATTATGAGGTATTATGTTGTGTTAAAATTGTATTGTTTCAACAAGTAGGTAAGTTTAAACGTAAAACATGGAATGTCGTTTCAGTAGCGCAACGAGAATTTAAAAATTCACTCTACAACATAGTAAAGAAGTTGTATACATACATTCATTTATGTGTACCGCACATGTACGGAACACGTAAACCTTTTTCTAAAGCAAAAATAAATAAGAGCGATGTGAGGTTTGGTAAAAATTGTCGTTCTTGTGTTCCGATCGATTCAAACGTATTGCGCCGTCATAAATATTTTACGCTTGCCTGCATCTGTATACGTCGACGAATTTATATGTAAAGACACGAGAAAACGTCTACACGAGACATATTCAAATATTCCTGTAGTTGGCAAAACTCTTTGAAAAAGTATTTTACACAGCCAACACAATCATGTTATTTTATTTTGGCTTTTATTTACGTAGCAATATGTGATGAGATATGTTCTACATTCATTTCTATAATAAAGCGTGTATTTCATTGTTAAAGTTTCAGCGTGATCAGACAAAACATAAAACTTTACAAACAAAGAAAGCCTTCCCCTGTACAGGGAGGATGATTAGCTGGGCGCACAATTTACACATTGTTGAAGTACTAAGGCTGGGCCCAATTTTTTCGTGTTCATTTCGCGCCAACCAAGTGCGGTTGCTTTACCAAAAGGAAACTTTTCAAATTGGAATAGTTCGCCGGATATTTCCCGCGTTGGCATCCATCTTTGTGGGAGTGGGTGTCACTGGCCAGTGGTATGAGACAGGAGGGAAACTATGAAGCTAGTTGGTTTTTTCGCCAATACCCGTTCGCTTTGTGAATAACCTATTTGTATTTTAGCTTTGATCGAAAGCTTCAAGTGACTTTCAACGCGTTAACAATGTATTGTTTAAAAAGTAATTGTGTCAGAACAGGGTTTTTTTAACGTGTGTACATTTATGTAACTTTGCTTTGAATTTTTCATCAACAAGGGAACAATGTAAAGAACTTATTTAAACTAAACTCTATTTTCAGAATATCCGTTGCAAGCTGTTATGCAACGAGGTAATTTCAGTAGTGAATGTCGCAAGAGTATAGCGTTACATGAACACGGTTCAGCTTTAGTTAAACTGCCCGAAGAGTGTACCATTAATTATTTTAATCCTAATTATATGTACACTAAGAGTCGTTATCTAACTAAACCTAAACTTTGTTGACTATTTATGCGTATAGAGATAAGCGGGAGGTATCGAGCTTCGGTTTATCTCAGCGATTCAGTATTCTACACGGCTGTAAATTTTTTGCCCGCTTTTACGATTTACGGTGTTATAAATTCTGAACGAATGCGGATAGTAAAACGTGGAGCTGAGTGAATTTTTCAACGAGGCGTGTAGTGTGTGCCTATTCTGCTTGGCTACTGTAAGCACTACTATCTCATATGCGTACGAATTATGTAAGCCTTCATGAAATACGTGATTCTATTTTGATCTTGTTTATCGAGAATATGCAGTGTCGCGTACAAAGGCTGGGGAAATTCCATTACAGAGATGAATAGCTAACTATAAAAAATAAAAGCGAGTAACTTATTCATATTTTCTACTTTATTTTCGTAATATTATCATATAATTTTCCTCAAAAATTTGTTTAAGTATTTCCTGGACGATTTTATTTATGAAGCGAATTGCCGCCGAGTACAAAGAGGTATTTAGTATTGGTAGGCATGTTTCCTGAATATACTTCCTTATTACTGCTTTAATATAGATCAAAGTGATATGAACATACCGTTAAATAATCAGACAAGATAATGTTAAATTCTAATGAAAAACAAAACACCACCACCCCACCCATGTTATCTCTTCACCACCTGTGGTTGACTGGTAGAGAATGCCTAAGGCATTAAATCTGCCTTTGTACTTTTTGTTACATAAAGTTTCATCATCTTCCTGCCCTTATACCATGTTACTTGGGGTCGGCGCAACACGTTTTCTTCTTCCATACCATCCTGTCAGCCGTCATGCTATCACTGACACCTTTCTCTCTCATATCATTCTTCACACAATCCATCCATCTTTTCTTTGGCCTCCCTCTTCCTCTCCATCCATCCACATTTATATTCATTAATCTTTTGGTCAAATGTGTGTCATCCCTCCTCTTCACATGCCCATACCAAGACAAACGGTTCCCTTTCAACTTTTTTGTCACTGGCGAGACTTTCAAACTTCCTCTAATATACTCATTTCATAAAGTTTAAATAAATAAAACAAAGCACTTCCACTGTGCTCATTTAATCTCCGGCTGTTCAAAGCAGAGCTTAAGATTGATAAGGCAATTAGCAAATTAAATCTACTACAACTGCTCACTCCGCTAAAGTAACAAGCGTGACGATCCGGGATACATGCGGGTTCCGTAGCCGTTACCACTAACCTCAGGGGACCAACAAAGCACTGTCTGTGCAATTATCCCATTATTTGTACGCTTTCGCACACAAATGTTGCCCCAGTATTCGTGTGGCAATGACTATTATCCTTTATTGTAATGTGGGTTAAATAACTTCAGAAAATAACATACATACGTAAGTGCACGCCTTATTCCTTTGGGGTATCCAGCTAACTGTGGGTGTACATTGGTACACCTCTGCCTAACCCTTCAGGGAATACAGGCGTGATGATATGTTCTTTGGGGGTAGGCAGAAACAACAGAACATTACCTGCTACGATCCTTACATACTCATTTCGCCTCGTGCATGTTCATACATCTGGTCATACAAGCACGGCAGTTAAGAGTACTGCCACGGTAATATTATAATATTACCGTGGTACTGCTCACCAGACCTTTCTGACGAATCAGAAAATTTTAAACCAAAGGCAACATACGTTTTCATCGTACATAAAACTGTGTGTTTCAAGTATTTCGCTCCTAATTATACACTTCGCAAAGTTGACGTTATGTCTACACGATGTAAATGATGTAGGTAACCACCCAAAACCTTTAATTCAAACAAACATGTCGCGACATCAAAGCCTTCGCCATGTAAAAGGATGTACTTTTTGCATTTATCTAGGTATGTTTATTCCAGTTACACGCTGCTCGTTAGTGCGAGAAGCAGGCACCGTACGCTCTTTCAAACGAAAACGGTTAAAACGCTCTCCAGGTACGTTCCACATGCTTTTTTGTATTTGTTCCCCGTGACTTACTCTCATTCGAACAATTTAACGCAGATTCCCGGCCCGAGTTGGTTTATACGTTCATCGAGCAAGCGGTGCAACCGGGAGCGCAGGTTGCATTGAAATGCTCGGCGATTGGAGACCCGCCGCCTCGGTTTCATTGGTCGATAGACGGGCAACCTATTCCCTCACATCATGGGTAAGTTTAGTTAAGATAATGTTAGATAAGTCTGTGTTTATGTCTTCATAAATAGAAAAAATGGAAGCACCAAAATCCTCCTACTATCCGTACTAATATTATAAATGCGAAAGTAACTCTGTCTGTCTGTCCGTCCGTCTGTCTGTCTGTCTCTTCTTCACGCCTAAACCACTAAGCCGATTTCAATGAAATTTGGTACAGATATAGTCTGGGACCCAAGAAAGGACATAGGATAGTTTTCATCCCGGATATCCCCCGGGAACGGGAACTATTAATCCACGCGGACGAAGTCGCGGGCAAAAGCTAGTTAATATTATAAATGAGAAAGTTTGTGAGGATGGATGGGTGTTTGTTACTCTTTCTCGCTTAAACAGCTGAGGAAACCTGGATGTTTGATATACCGAGATAGATTGTAGTGTGGAATAACACATAGGGTACTCTTTGTCCCGGAAAAATGAAAGGTTCCCGTGGGATAATATATAAAATTTCGGCCGAAGTCGCGGGCAGAAGCTAGTAAGTTATGAACATCATTATATTTTATGACGAACTAAAATCTGATATCTAACGCTTCCTTTTTTCTGGAGCTTTGTGTTAGATAACCGCGTCAATATTGTGTTCGGTCTAAGGGTCAGTCTACACCGAGACACGACGCGATGCTGACGCTGAAATGTGTATCTTTTCGTGTAGTAAATAAAGTTATATTTTGAGTCGCTCTATGAAAGCGAGTCGAGTCGCGTCGCGTTTCAGTGTAAACTGACCCTTATATTTGGATTATAACTTCTCCATATTTGGTCGGTTATCGCAGGGCTATGGTGACAGAGGGCCGGGAGGATGGCCCCACGGGACTGGGCACCAGCAGCAACTACGTGCTGTCAACTCTAGCGTCGACTAGCGCGAGGGTTGAGCACGGTGGTCGGTATGAGTGCAGGGCTACCAACTCACACGGCAGCGTTGCGCATGCTGCCCGACTCAACGTTTATGGTACATTTTAATCTACTCATTATAATAAATAAGCCCTTCTTTGGCAATCTGGGCTTCTCCCAGTTGTAAACATTCCTTTGTGCCTTGTGTGTACGTCGTTAGATGGCAAACAACAATACGGCCCACCTAATTTGAAGTGGTGACCTCTGCCTATAGACATCTGCAATACTAGAGGCCTCGCAAAGACGTTGCCATCCCAGAGACAATGTTGAAATGTCTCATGTAGGAAAAATATTTAGACAAAGATCTGAAGCTCTGAAACTTTACTTAAACTATTTAAAAGATATTAGTTTCGTTTAGATTACGCAGACCATTCAGTTTGTCTTCGAATATGTTTGAATAAGCAAAACATCGATATGTTTATGACAAAAACATCATAAACCAAAATGAAACAAAGAAAACAATATCTGAATTCC
Source organism: Caradrina clavipalpis (assembly GCA_932526535.1). Lineage (NCBI taxonomy): Eukaryota > Metazoa > Arthropoda > Insecta > Lepidoptera > Noctuidae > Caradrina > Caradrina clavipalpis. The sequence continues at coordinate 8,065,370 of OW052107.1, read as the reverse complement.
TATGCATCATCAGATTCATCAAGTTTATTCTTGCCATAAATCTTCAGATATCGTTGGCGACAAATGGAAATGCTGGGCTTACCGCTGTACAGAATACTGACAGATTGTCATCCTATCAGTTATAAATGTCCCCGTATCAATTTATTTTAGTGTAGCGATAAAATATATTACAAAAGACTTGGCTGGAGGCTTTGTTTTATTTACGATAATTTCTAGAAGTACGCATGTAGTATAATAAAGAAATACATAAACAAAACACCACTCAAATCTTATTATATCCAGCTCTCTGCCATAAATTGTAATTTTTGCTTACCGCAGTGTTGTTACTTACACATTTCATGTTTGTGTTGCCATCCTAAATAAATAAAGATAAGTATTATTCTAGCCTTACGTATGTACGAATTGCTCAGCAAATGTTATTATCGGATTTACATAGGTCCACCGTACATCAGGGCTATGAGTCCTGTGAAGGCCGTTGCGGGCTCTGAAGTGACGATTTGGTGCCCTTACTACGGATTCCCTATTGAGTAAGTAAACACATAGAATAGAATAGTAAATAAGTACGAATCTTGTGAATGACGATGATGTGTCCTATTCTGTCCATAAAATGTTTGTGGCGTTCTTGAGTGGATTTTGTCCAGAGTTTATTTATTCAATAGTAGAGCTAATAGTTTGATATTGCGTTTCTTTGAATTTACTCTGATAGATAACTTTTTCGAATCAATAAGTATTGAGTGTTTAAAAGGACCTCAGAAACCATCTCAGTCAGCTATTGACACGTCACTAGTACCAACCAACACACCATCCAACCTATTATGCATTCATCTCTTAGTAGGTAATGATAAGATCACCTTTCATTCATCTGTAAACACATCACATTCCATTCAATATACTCTAGAAGGTGCAGTTTTAAATCATTGTCTTTCATGAGGTTGTCATAAACGATAAAAATAATAATCAAATGAAATAACGACAACGGATCACTAATTAATAAATAACAATCGGATAAATAAAGCATAATGGTCAACGTTTGTTATGATAGCACCGCACCAACACAGCAAAGGCCCGAACGGAATCGCCTCAAAAAATCTAACCATAAGCTGCAAGTGCGCCGCCCGCAAGCTGTCACCTTTTTACCTTGTCATTTTAAAACCTATTTTAACGCACACGATACAAAGTCCATAATATATAGTCCAAATATTTAATGGCCATATTTTATTGATGGACCATTGATGACCTTATTACATAATTAAAAACATAATGTGGTCACGTACCTATCAAACCTTACAAAGTAAAAATAGTCCTGTTTAAGACTAACTGCAATCAATAGTAAAAGTCTTTTTATCATGCGACCATAAAATTTCACTTACAATATTGTCTTCGTACAATATGTATGGCAGCATTCAGAAACCGGGCACGGAATAATATTGGCCGAATCACTCGAGTCGCGGCGTTATTATTATGATTACCTACAGAACATCGGGGAAGCTGTATTATTGTTTTATAGTCTGATTTTACTGGCAATGCTGGCTTGGAAGGGAAAGCACTTGACTTCACATAATAAAAAAAAACAGAAAGGAGTGTAAAGTAGTACCAAGGGTAAACAGTAGCCTTAAATAAAATAAAATAAAGTAAAGCAAGCTAAATATAGTAGTTTAAAGAGATACATACAATTAGGTACTCGTAATAGACACCGGTGCTGATTCTCTTGTTCACAAACTTAACTAAATTTAAGTTAAATGCATCTTTCTCTTTCAATTTCTTAAAGAAAAGGACAGAAGATACATATTCGTTTAGTCGTGTCAAATTAGGCAGCGCCTGAAGAAAATTGGCGTGTTTCTAGTCGCCACGTTTTTAATCGCGTCTAAATTATCTATGGAGTGTCGAAATTTGACAGAACTTAACTAAAAATTTATCTTTTGTCCTTTTCTTAATGAAATGCAAAGAGAAAGATGAATATAACTTAAATTTAGTTAAGTTTGTGAACAAGAGAATCAGCACCACCATTAAATAATAGTTCCAATACAAAACTTCTCAAAAAATATTTCTTTTCAACCCTGATAACCCTTTTTTTAGTTGCTTTGAAATCAATAAATAGTTAGCGAATTGAGATAACAAAAGCGACGTCATAGTTTAGTATTGTCATTCAAAATCAATGGGGGAATCGCCTTTTGACAGCTCATAAAAAACATGTCAATTGGTTAGTCGTCGTGTCATCTACCCTATTGTAGTTTCTCTCAAAAGACAGCAAAATTACTTCCATCTAGTAAAGCAATTGATTTTACATATTTAACAACTAATTAATATTAAATCTATTCTAGCCATCAATTCGGGATGTACATTGCTTGATTGAAACACATTTGGCATATTGAATTAGTTATTATTGAATTTGATTTTTGATAGATTGTGGGTGACCTGGTTTGGGCAGAACTAAGATCAATTATGCGGGTTGGGGAAATAAAGCCTATTACCAATCTATGCGATAGGTAATAAGGTCCCTTTTCCAAGAAACGACCCAAATAAATGTTAAGTTTAACATAAAATACTAAGAATGGCTTTAGTTTTAGTAAAACAAATGTCTCAAGGGTCTACTCCTAACTTTTATATTAAAGTTTAAAACTTGTAGTTGGATGAGAAAAATAAATAAGCAGTACTTACTTACTTCTTTTAATCTTTATACTTTATTTATGTGTGTTTAGGTACATTAAATTAAGTAAAAGCTGAAAATCAAATTTTAATGGTTATTTTCCCGTGGCAAAATGATTTACCCTTAAACATAGAATTAAACTAAATAAATAAAAATGTCGTTGATGTTACTTTGGCATTTTTGATTCTAATAAAAAAACAATGCATTTGTTTTTTGTACTACATGAATAGAATTAGATGTAGTGCTGCCAAAATACACACGTTAAAATTTCGCCCAATTTTTAAAATTATGTGAGTACGCGAAAAAGTTACCATTATTGGATGAAATAAATAAATAAATGTAAATTGGAAAAGTTAAATAACTAGGAAATTGTTATTTAAAGGGTTATTTATAAAATTCTTAATCAAGTAGTACTCGGTTTTTAGTGTCATTGTTTCGCTGAAAAGCTTTTTTATTATCCGTTAGTTTCAAACGTGCTTCGATAGCTGCAGTTTTCTTTCTAGTGTAATGTCAACAACCTCTCCGTTCCAAATCGCTCTTTAAAATTCTACTAAAAATGAAAATTCTACTAAAAACTAAAATTCTACTAAAAATAAAAATACTACCTTAATTTACTATAATCTTTTTCATCAGTTCAGTGAAATGGGAAGGCGGTGCTGGCACAGATCCTCGATACCACCAGGTAGATGGTCAGCTCACCATCTCGAACGTCGACCGTAATCGGGACAAAGGAGGCTGGACTTGTTCTGTTCTCACACCGGGAGGAGAACTCGCCAGAAGAGAGGTACAGCTTTTTTTAAAATTTCATTTTATTGCAAACAAGTGGACGGTGCACCTGATGTTTATTTATTTTTAATATTTCAATTTATAAAAAAAAACGTTGCCCCGCACTATGAATTTCTCCTGTATCGTGGGTGCGTTAGCAGCAAACATATAAACTCACAGACACAAATAGCCAGACCCGGAACAATTATCTGTAGGTCATATAAATATTGTTCCGTGCGGGATTCGAACCCGCGACACGCAGAGCAGCAGCCGATCGCTCGGCCACTGCTCCAACCGTGTCGTCATGTTAAGCGGTTACCGTTGACTAAAGACATCTGCAATCTCATGTCCCTGTAATTACACCGGCAAACCCTTCAAATCGGAACATAGCAACGCTGCTTTGCGGCTGAAATAGGTATGGTGGTATACTTCCCCAGGCGAGTTTCTTCACTTTTATAATACACATCGACCTTTAGAAAGAGACAGTCAAACAGTTATGAGTGACAAAGATGACGCTCTACTAAGCCTTTTTAGGGGTTCCGTATCTCAAAAGGAAAAAGCTGAACCCTTATAAGATCTCTTTGATTCGTCACAAAAGGGTTTTAATAATACTTGTCGTGCCGTATTTATACGAATAGTTGGAGTTTTATACGTATTATTTTCCCTGTTTTATTCAAATATATTAATGGACTTCTTTGTCTCTAAGATCTCTACATAATATAAAACAAATTCGCTTCTCTTCTACGATATTTTGGCCTCAAGTTTCTTCAAAACTTAGTGTGTGTGCAGACACAGGTGCTTTCCCTCATTCCTAACTTTCATAGTCCGATGAGACGGCACACATCTTCGTGCTTTTCAAGCCACGAGAGTGTCACACCACAAATTTCCAAACTCCGGCCTGCTTCTGAGAAATTCATACTGGAAAACCCAATAAGCTTAAGTAACACAGCAACGGCAAAACTATAAAGGATACAAAGAACAGCTATAAAAATAAATATTCCACCACTCCCTCCCGACACAGTGCTCGCGTATTTTATACCACATCAAACTATTCCACGTAAATTATCCTCTAAAGAATGCTGTATCATAAAATATTCATTTTTCACATTCAATCACTTCCTGTTACTTTGTTTTAGACACGACCCACTTATCCAGAAGATAGGGGGATGAACGAACTACACCTCATTTTACGCTTCACTTGTTTTATTACTGACAGTGAGCTTACTTATTGTCTAAGAACCCGGTGAAGCTAGACCTACGTCATTGTAATATGGCTGAAAGAGTATAGAAGGTTGCTGACTCACTTATATTCAAGACAGGCGGCTGATTTTCTATAGTAATGTAATAAATCTGAAGAGATTTTTATATCCCCGAAGGGTTAGGCAGAGGTGTACCAATGTACACCCACAGTTCGCCGGTATATTTAGATTTTTATATAGCCAGATTCATAAGGAATATAACAGGTAGCCTAAATAACATCACGCTCGGCCCAGGGAAGTGGAGCAGTAACTAAAGATGTAACTTTTCGCGGGTGAAAAATATCACGTGGGCCAATAATATAATAAGCAATAAGCTATTTGTTAATAACCATAATAAAGGTCGGAAGTTCGAAGCGTGAATGCAAGATATAAATAAAACTAGCCGCATTTTAGCATAAGTAAGGTACCTTTCATACCTAGCACCTAAAAACGCCTTATTACATGGGACCTAAACATACCGGCGAACTATGGTACACCCAGAGTTCGCATTGGTACACCTCTGCCTTACCCTCGAGGAATACAGGCGTTATGGTACGAGTATGTTACGTGTTGAGCTAAAAAAAGACCTTCTATCTAGACTAGCGAGTATGCTACATTTTTAACGACATATTCTCTATGTTTTCTTTTTTCAGCCATTTTAAATTTCAGCCATGTTAAAATGACGTAGGATTGGCGACTCTTGGATTTTAGTCCATTAATGCTATATGAATAATAAAAGGACTTTAGACGAGTAATTTTTTTATACTTCATTTATTTTGAAGTACTTAACTAACTTTTTACTGAATTTGGGTTAAGTGCTCTTTTGCACGAGCGACCTCTGCTACGTGACCACGATGTGACAAAGATCATTAACCACTCTGCTCGACAAGATTTTGACATTTGACACATCCGTTGGCTCGGAGGGTTGTAACGGATCAAGTCATGAAATTCAAGAAATTACATGAACTTTCAGCATTCAAATTTACACGATAAAAAAATGTTCGCAGCTATTTAATAGAATAAGTTGGTGGCAAATATCTTTAATTATGACTTGTGGGCAGTCAAACCGCTTCAAATCTCCGCCAAATTTGTGTAAATTAGGTATTACTACACCCTATCGAAGACGTAGGCCACTTGGATTAGCTGAAATTAAGTACAAAAACAACATTCATGCTTGCTAGAAAGATACAAACGGACAAAATAAAGATATTTTCATTCCAACTGCATTATTATTTTAGGCATTATCCATACTTAGGTACTTAAAAACTAAAAGCAAATCTTGACAAAATTTACACAAAATTGTGTTGCAACTTGACATTTCTTAGTGTTGACCGTCTACCTAAGTTTCTTATTTCGATTTGAAAGTTGCGTTCAGCCTAATCGATACTCGAAATAAAATCGAGGTTGGCAAAAAAGAGTAGGAACTGAATAAAAACTCTTTGGTTAATCAGGATTTATAATTCAAAATTTTAATAAACGTAAATATAGTCCGGAGATTTAATTTACTTAGATCATTTTAACCGACTTGAAAAAGGAGGATGTATATAATTAAAAAATACATAATTATAAATATTTAAACATATCTGCCAAAATTTCAACAGAACCTTTTTTTTTCGATTTACTTAGTCCTACGAGTAACTTTTAAAAGTTCCTCATGAAAATCTGTTTGTCTGTCTGTCTCAACTAGTCAATTCTAGTTTAAGCTAATTTGGACCAGCTACGTTAGTGAGTTAACACGAGGTAGGGAATTCGTACAGAAGCTGAGGCGGTTAGCAGCACGGAGTTTACGTGACAAGCTGCTGTACTGCAGCTTGGGATATTTAATTGCAAGGACTGTCACTTTTTTGGGTTCCGTACCCCAAGGGTAAAACGGAACCCTATTACTAAGACTTCGTTGTCTGTCTGTCACCAGGCTGTATCTCAGGAACCGTGATAGTTAGACAGCTGACATTTACACAGATGATATATTTATGTTGCTGCTATAACAACGAATACTAAAAAGCAGAATAAAATAAATAATTAAGGGAGGTCCCATACAACAAACGTGACTTATAGCTTGTTTTTGCTCGATATTGATATCGGCAACAGCTAGACGCTTGATATATTTACAGAATATTTAGTAATATATTCACTTTAAAATTAAATATTTAATTAAATTAAAATAAATATTTTCTGTTTTTTTTCGTTTTCATAGATAATGGTACGGAACCCTTCGTGCGCGAGTCCGACTCGCACTTGGCCGGTTTTTTCAAACTAGCTAAACAACGAGTATTCACTTGAACGAAGTCGCTGGCCTAACCGCGACTTCGTTCGCGCGAAGGTTCGTTATCTGCGAGGTTTTATTTAATAGCGCGGAACCCTATTTGTATTCTAAAATAAAGGTAGCCCAAGTTATTGCTTCTAACAACAGATATTTGCAAATCCAAGATATGTATTTCCCATCAAAATCGTTTCAGACGTTTTGGAGATTAGCCGGAACAAACGGATAAATAAACAGACAGACAAAAAAAAGTTTTGTCTATGTACCGTGTAAACGTGTATCAAACTTTCTCAAAGTAGGTAATGCATCAAAATTAAAATTCGCAATAAAATGTTATAATATTGAACAATGCACGCTAATGAAAAATTTGAAAACTAAAAAAAAACTATGTGGTCTTACCACAGTCTTACGTCATTGGTCATGTCCGGTGCGCCGTGTATAAATAATAAATAATTGCAATGGCTAACATATATAATACTTATTTTTAATATACTAATATAAATTAATAATGTGATTTTAACTTAAAATATAATTTATTAATTTTTTTAAGAATACATTTCGAATATTCGTAATTATCAGTACCTACTCGAGTCGAATCAAAAACAAAAAAATCGATTGGCATAATTACAGTTCCACATCACTGCAATTTAAAAAAAACAATAATGGTCAACTTTTCGACAATTTCTAACATAAATGAGTTGTGGTAATGAATATTCCGTGTAATTAGACCCGTGTTTGTAAATAACGTTAAAACCTGGGTATTTTCTTGTTGTTTACTATATTTTGAATGACATTTGTCATGTTTTTAATGTAAACTAAATGTTTTTATGTGATATTTGTGTAAAATAAAAAGTAAACACGCGCGATTGGCGCGAAGTTTCGACTTTGTGTATCAAAAACTTTGTTACCATTACTGATTTATGTTGAAATACGGATGAAATCGACGTACAATTCAATGATGAGTTATTTATTTTCCCTGTAGAGGAGAATGGATGTCAGAAATCAGTCTTTTTTATGTTTTTTAGTCTCGACTTCCACAGTCATCAAAATGGCGGTAACTGTGTTTTCACACATGTATTTTTAAGAGGTAAATTTATATAATCGCATGCTGAAACGAAAAGATTGAATGCCGCTATCATGTAGGCTTTTTATCAAACCGTCTTAATTAATGCTAACTCGTGAGATTTGACGACTAGCATGATCAATATTTACACTAATTGACTAGGATGGCGATATATCAATTCTCGGGTCCAAGTGGACGCGTTACCGAGCCGGCGGAGGTTTCTGTTTTCGGGTCCAATCGGATGCGCTCCCGAACTATACGGTTAATTAGTGTCCCTTACAGCTGACTCACTAATTTCATAATATGTAAAGATTATTCACTGACAGAATATTATTTTATATCATTAGCCTAGCTTATGTTGAAGTCAGCTTCCAGCATAACCGGAACCGAAACGGCAGCCGAATACCAGTACTTTACATGCAGCGACTGCCTATCGGACCTCCACAACCTGAGCAATACAATAAATACCCCTTAGTAAGATTGGTTGTCAGACTTTCGGGCTTCTGACTACCCGTAATGACTGTCAATAATCTATGAATGACAGCCGGGACCAACGGCTTTTACGTGCTTTCCGAAGCACGGGGGTACCACACCACCATGTTCCAAACTCCGGGCTGCTACTGAGAAATTGCTAATAGAAAACCCAATAAAACTATTTCTGTCCTGGAGAATGAAGCCATGACCCCACGCTTTGAGTTTAACATAGTATTATTATAATGTATAGCATTATCATCAGTTGCGTAACATCATTAGTATGCAACTGATGATAAATTTTGTTATGTCATCGTGATTGTTCTACGCGGTTAAATATAAAGTGGGTTACCACAATGAGATGGCATGTACATATATTGTTAATTGTAAAGTTCACTCATAATACTTTTTTTAAACATACTTTTTTATATTCTAATATGCTTGCGTTGCGACCGCAACTCGTCTAATATTAAGCGATGATGCGACCTAAGGTGGAACACGCTTGCCTAGGACGAACCGGTTCACTCGTGCCTTGAATATACCTTAGTTATACTGATCAGGGAACAGAGAGGCGGTCAGTGTATTCCATAGTCTGGCAGTTCGTACAATAAATGTGGAATCTACAAAAGCTAATCTAGTTATATTTAGTAAATTGGATGGCACTAATATCTTGGCGTGTGGTTTGTCAATTTCCCGTCAAATGACATAATTTCAAAATAGCTTGTAACTCAAAAACTCGTACAACATTAGCTTTGATATTATTTTATCGCATTTACAAAATTACATCAAGTTTAATTACTTATTGTCTAAAATATAAATAGTCGACTTTTGTATACAGCGCCCTATCGGCAGAGTCCTCTAAAGTACTGATAATTATTCATATTTATTGACTCGTTTTCGTGGAGCTCTTTGTCTAACAACACAACGATATACTTCTTAAATAACTTCTTGTAATTTTGACCTTTTATCGCAGGTACAAGTAACAGTCGTATCACCGCCAGTCCTTTCACCAATCGTGTTCCCTCCTGGATTGAGGGCTGGAGACCGATCACAACTGACATGTACTGTGACGTCAGGGGACATGCCTGTTTATTTCTCCTGGCTAAAAGACCAAATGCCTATCTCAAGCTCTCTTCAGGTAAGCCCAATTATATAGTACCTAAAATTGGCATCTTAGGAACTATTGTGGCTGATTAACCATTTCTAAATTTACAGGTTGATGAAAGAGGAGCAGAATTTTATAGTATGCTCCTATTCAAAAGTTTGACAGCAGCACACAGTGGTACTTATACTTGTGTCGTCACCAATACAGCTGGGAAGGCGAACATGTCTGCTGAACTGGCCATAAAAGGTATTTTATCTTCTCTGCATGTTAATTTTTGATAGTTTTGGCACATGTATATCGGGCCTACAAATGTGTACTTTTTCTAAACTATTCAGTGTTCTTTACTGGATACTCTACATGGGCCTATCTTTTCTGTACCTATAGTTTTAATTTTGGGTATATCGTATTTGCATTCTTTTTTAAATAATTGCATTTTTGTAACACAAATTGTAAAACTTATTTTTTTATGTAACATTGTAAATTTGGACTTTCTTATCCATTCTTTCATATGAAACAAGGATAGGGCAACCAGATTCAAGTCTTTATCTTTATAAAACGTCATTTAAAAGTGCCTTCTAATGGTTTAATTAAATGGTATGAGATAGATAAGTCGACTCTGATTTTGTAAGCCCACAAAGCGTCATAAGGCTTCAATGGCCTTCGTCTGTATCCATTCTTAGTGACGAGAAGATTATTAAGTCTTTTGTTACAGTTCCTCCTTACTGGCAAATTGAGCCTTCGGACACTGCTGTGCTGCTTAACGGATCGCTAACAGTTAGTTGTGAAGCTCGAGGTCATCCCGCACCTACGATATACTGGACCAAGGTTACTGGTAAGGGGATATTTTATTTTTAAACTTTGCCTCACGCTTGGAATTTCTCATATAATGTGGGAGCGTTTACAAACAGCCAGACTTGGAACAAGTATCTGTTGGCCCTGCAAATATTTCACTGCGCCATCCATGACGTCAAATCGTCATCATACTCCTGTCCTTACTCCATTTTTTGTTTTGTCGACACATCATATTCTTTTCTGCGATAATATACAAAGTGTAATTGCATCTCCTACCTGATATCCTAAAAGCAGGTTTTTGCACTCATCATTATGAACATATATTGTTATGAGACTATACTAGCTCCTTAGCCGTAGGACTAAGAGGTTGCAAAGAAAATTATTAATGAAAGCTTGATGTTGGACTAATGGTGTTTTATTTTAAAGGTAGCACAGAAACAACCTTAGGTGGAGTATCAGATCCAGTGGTGCTAACAAACGGTTCATTAAGACTGGAATCAGCGCGAGCAGAACATTCTGGGAAATATCAATGCAGAGCTGATAATGGCGTATCACCACCTCTATCTAAAACACTTACTATACATATCAACGGTACGTTTACTTGAATATATTTTAGATTTCTAATTTGTAACACCCACCAAAATCTCTAAATACATTTACTGCCCAAACATATTCAAAATATCATTGCATCCCTGTCACTTTGTTAGAAGGCGATGGAGACAGAATGATAATTTAAACACATTTAGCGCCAAAATGTGTTTAGTGATTTGTGGTGAAAGTAGGTCTTAGTACGTTTTGTAATACTTTGAGTGGCTTTTATTTTTGATAGATCGTTTTGACATTAGTATATTTTTAAGGAATTAATGTAACTGTACAACTTATTGTAATACATTTTTAAAAGAGTATGTTTGGAGTTTCTTGCCCATTCTTCTTCATACCTTTTAGAATGGGCAACTAAATTCAGTAAAAAAAAATCTCATGTAATTGACTCTGAAAAGTGTATTTTATAGGTCTAATAGAAATAAATGATTTGACTTTCACTTCGATTGTTTTGTGAGAGATGAAAATATATTTTTAAAATTGTATTTCTTTAGAGCCAGCGAGATTTGAGACACAATCAGCGAACGTGACTGCGAAGCTTGGGGATACTGTGAGATTGGCTTGTGTTGCTCGCGGCGACTCCCCGCTCGCGACCGCTTGGAGTCACTCGGGACGAGCGCTACCTAACTCCGACTACAGGTAAGATAACTATCGTATTTATCTCCCCCATTGCCCAATTCTGTCAGAAAACCAGAGAAAATGAGCTACATTTTTGAAAATTCCCTACTTCTTCTGTAATTCGAAAGTAGTCTGGTCAAATAAGGCCAAAAAAGTGGAGGAAAGAAGTGAAGGTACAAAATTTGTGGGATTATTCATAAATGAAATCTAAAAATTACTCATCGATCATGAATAAAAATTTACTCGGGGGTCAAAGTCCGTGTAAAATTTTCTTGGTCTCATTTCTTCATTCTTCATTCGTTTTTGTTTTAGAATGAGCATATCAGAAACCAGAAGTGCAGAAGGCTTAAGAAGTGAACTGGTAATAGAAAGAGCCGACAGAAGAGACTCAGGAGTGTACCGATGTCAAGCTTCTAACCCTTACGGAAGATCTGACCATTTCGTGCATTTGGCTGTTCAAGGTATACCAATTTTACCATAAAGGTCATAAGTCATTACTACAGCACGGGTCTGACACAGCAAATATATAATTCGCCATTCTAGTTAATAAAATACTTTTTTATCATGACAAGAAAAAAATTGAAAGCGCGCGGGCGGCGCGCTGTCAGCTAAAGGTTAGATTTTTCAAGGGATTCTGGCCGGGCTGTTGCCGTGTCGTAACGGTGCTGTTGTAGTGAGCGATGACATTTAAAGTCTTTATTTCATTACTAGACTTGCTTTTACTAGCGACTTCGTCCGCGTCAATGTTCACATATTATCCCACGGGAACCGTAAATTTTTTCGGGATAAAAAGTCCTATGTGTACACTACAATCTGTCACTGTGCCAAATTTCATCGAGGTCCGTCCAGCTGTTTGAGCGTGAAGAAGAGACAAACACACAAAATTTTCGCCTTTATAATATTAGTATGATTACAGGCTGAAAAAAACAAGATATATCTGTCTATTTTCTTTTTAGAGCCTCCAGAACCACCAGCAAACTTCAGGGTTATGGAGACCACGTCACGTTCAGTTCGTCTTCAGTGGCGGAGACCATATGATGGAAACTCTCCGGTTCTGGGCTATGTGGTTCAGTATCGTAAACATGACTCCACCAGTTCCGATTCTTGGAGAGATGCTGATACCCATAATGTTTCGGTATCTGCTCATGTTCTGGACTCATATTCTGAGTAAGTTCATGTACTTTTTTTTTTTAAATAACATATTTAAAATGTACTAAATATTTGAATGAAGCACGGATAAACACAAGAATCTTTTTCTTTTATGTAAATTTAGCATCAAAACAAAATTTATTGTTATGGTAGATAATCAATTCTTTCTTAGCGATAATCAAAATGCCTTGATATTTACGTACTTTTCTTTCCGAATTATTGCCTCGTTAGCCTAGTGGTCCTAACCGCGACCGCTACGTTAGAGGTCTTGGGTTCGATATCCAGGTCGAGCAGTGTTATTGGGATTTTCTATGTAATTCTCAGTGGCAGCTCAGAGTTAGAATTTGTGCCCAGTTAATGGCAATAGACTTACCCTCTATTACATAGGACCTAAACATACACCCCTCACCACACGTTGGTACACCTCTGCCTAACCCTTTGGGGAATACAGGCGTGATGATATGTTATGTTTTCTTTCCGAAACAGGACAGAGAGTGCGACAATAACTGGATTGGAACCGGCTACAGCGTATTTAGTGCGGGCTCGGACGGTGACGGCCCAGTTCGCATCAGCTCATACAAGGGCATTGCTGGCGCTCACTTTACATGAACCACCTTCGAGAGCTCCAATCAGTTTGAGGGCATCAGCTCCGAGATCCTCGACTATCGAAATAGTTTGGCAGGTATGAAGAAATATAAAATGTTTTGTGAAAGAAAGTATGCAAGGATGTCCAGTGTTCCATATTAATTTTATTCAAATTGTATATACAGTAAATTGCGCATCCAATAAAATGAAGCTCATTTCCAGCAACTGATTAGTTAATTTACTCGCTTTTTTTGTCCGTATAAAATAAGTTTACATTAAAATTTCATGTTTCTTTTTTATTTAATTTACCATGTTTGCAGAGATTTGATCTGTTATGAGTGACCCTATCGATTGGTGCCATAAAAGTACAGGATACAATTTTTTCGGATTTTAAACGGTTCGATTCCTGGGTGGGGCAAGCGTGTTTTCAAATATTATAATTATAATTTATTAGTATTTTTAAACTATTTAAATGCAGTTTTGTTTCTTTTTAAAAATAAAGGAATGTTTCCTTTGAGTCAAATTTGCTAACCTAAGTATTTAGAGTACTTTCACTCCAGGTAGCATTATAAAATTCCACCCTGTATACCTAATATACAACCAATTGTTAATACTAATTAATACCTTTCCTTCTTTTATGTTTTCATGTTAATTAATGTAATTTGTGTTCTACCGTTTTAAGCCTTACTAATATTATAAATGCGAAAGTAACTCTGTCTGTCTGTCTGTCTCTTCTTCACGCCTAAACCACTGAACCGATTTCAATGAGTCTGGGACCCGAGAAAAGACATAGGATAGTTTTCATCCCGGAAATCCCCCGGGAACGGAAACATTTAATCCACGCGGACGAAGTCGCGGGCAAAAGCTAGTTAACTATAAATCTGTACTAATATTATAAATGCGAAAGTAACTCTGTCTGGCTGTCTATCTCTTCTTCACGCCTAAACCACTGAACCGATTTCAATGAAATTTGGTACAGATATAGTCTGGGACCCGAGAAAGAACATAGGATAGTTTTCATCCCGGAAATCCCCCGGGAACGGGAACTATTAATCCACAAGCAATCCAAAAGCTAGTGAATAAATAAATCAAACTAGCTTTTGTCCACGACATCGTCCGCGTGAACGTCAGTTATCACGGACGCAAATGATATCGCGGAAGAAAAAGTAGCTTATGTCCTTTCTTGAGGTATAAACTTATCTTGTACCAAATTTCATCAAAATCGATTCAGTGCTTTAGTCGTGAAAGAGTAACATACAGACAGACGAGAGTTACTTTTGCATTTATAATTTTAGTACGGTACTATATTCTGTTCCTTTCTTTTAAGTCAAGTAACTTTATTGGCTCTTTGTCTCAAAATCTAAGTATCAACTTTAGACGTCCCTAAATTCAATTTAAGTTCAAAATGCCCACAACGCTTGAAATTGTTGTAGTGTGTTCATCTGGGGAGCAATCTTACTAACTTTTAGGAAGGACCGCATTCTTGTATCAGCGATAATCAATGTCAATTTTTTTGGGTAAATTCGAAGTATTTTGGCCAACTTTGAGACTGGATTTTAAACGCTTTTAATTGGGTAGATGACACTTATCAATTGACGTACATTTTATGAGCTGTCAAAACGCAATTCTCCCTTAGATTTTGTAAGACAATACTAGACTATGACGTCACTCTTTTGTCGTGTCAATTCACTAACTATTTATAGATTTCAAAGCAAATAAAATTCTAATTTTAAGTTAAGTTAGTTTTGCAGGGCTAAAATAAACTGTTCTTTTTGTGAAGTTGTTTCATAAAATCATTGTTTATCGACCCAATTAGTGCTGATCAACATTCAAAGTTCCTTGACAATTGGGTAGATGACACCACTAACCAATAATTTCAAGAAACAACTTCACAAAATAACATTTAAATTTAGCACTAAAAACCCGATGATTTTACAAATAACTATAAAAATCGTTTTTTAGTTCCTTTGAAATCAATAAATAGTTAGTTAGTGAATTGAGATGACAAAAAAGTGACGTCATAGTTGAGTATTGTCATACAAAATCTATGGGGGAATGGCGTTTTGGCAGCTCATAAAAAGTACGTCAATTGATTAGTGGTGTCATCTACCCAATTGGCCAATAGATATAAAATTAACAATTCTATTTCACAAGGCACCTCCATCATCATCCTGGAACGGAGAACTGCTAGGTTACACCGTCTGGTGGTGGCCATCTGCTGATGGGACACTGGCAGGAGGAGCAAACGTAGGCATGGAATTCGCCACAGTGAGGGGACAAATAACGAAGTACATAATCGAAGGTCTGGAACATTATACCCGGTGAGAATGTGACACAATAAGGGAAGGGTAGGGTCTATTAGCGGTGAGGATTAACCGAATCTCGTTTGCAGATATTCTGTGAGCGTTAGAGCCTTCAACAGCGCGGGTGCTGGTCCTGCTACCGCTCCTGTCAACACTCTGACACAAGAAAACGGCAAGTATATTTCAATACTATTTCAATTTGTATTTCAATATGTATTTCAGACAATTACAAGCACATAAGGTATTTCAACTTTGTCTCTGGGATGGCAACGTATTTGCAAGGCCTCTGGTGTTGCAGATGACTATAGGTAGCGGTTACCACTTAACATCAGGTGTGCCGTGGGCTTGTTTGCCATCCAATGGCATAAATAAAAACAAATATTTCAGACTCCTTTAATCATTTTCTTTCCGTAACAAAACCAACATTTAGCCCCACTTTCACGAAAATCACTAAACATATTTAGCGCTAAATGTGTTTAAAGTATCGTTCTGTCACTGTCACCTTCTAACGATGTGACAAGGATACAATGATGTTCTAAATACGTTTGGGCACGAAATATGGTTAGTGATTTTGGTGGAAGGGGGCCTTAACTTACGAGTATAATTCTCTTTAACAGTACCATCAGAGGGTCCCCGTGCCGTCAGATGTCGCGCCGTGTCACCACAGAGTGTAAAAGTAGAGTGGTCCCCGCCACCTGCGCACGCGCATCACGGCGCTTTACTCGGTTACAAATTGCTTTACCGACCGGAACATAGTGAGTACATTATTGACAATGTTCCAGTTAATTACAAAGCTGTAACGCTCAATATTTAGATTTCTTTTTAAATCCAAGCTGAGTGATGGCAGTTGTTTGTCGGCAGCGACTGAGTGGTTGGAGTGGGAGGTGCGAGGGAACGGAGGGACCAATGTGGGAGCGGGTGCGGAGGTGAAGCGGGTAGCGGGCGTGGAAACGCTTCTGCTTGCGTTGAGGCCGCATACTAACTACACTGTTCAGGCGCTTGCTTATACTGCTGCCGGCGATGGCGTGCCCGCGCATCCTATATATTGCACCACACAACAGGATGGTAATATTTATGTTTTTGAAGTCAAGTTAACTGCAAAACATTGCCTATGGCACTCGAAAATAGCTTCCTATCAGTGAATTTTTTTTAATCGGGTGTTCCTGGAATTAACCTCTTAGGAATAAAAAAACAGAAATTTCTATATAATATTATTGTGTACATCGTTATAAATTAAATTCAGCTAACCTACATAATTATTATCTAAAAATCATGTATTACATTTGCTACGAAATTGTAGCAATGTCGCTGCTACGGCGTAGCTAACTCGCATTATTATTGTGTTTTGTTTTTCTACTCAGTTCCGGGATCTCCTGCAGCAGTGAAGGTAGTTCCAACTTCAGTAACATCTCTAGCTGTCAGCTGGTTACCACCGACCCGACCAAATGGACCAATTCTATACTACACTGTCTTTTATCGAGAACTTGGCAGGTCAGTGAAAAAAAAAGAAGTATTAAAATTTAAAATTTTAAGTAACCCCCGACAGAAGTATAAAGTCCACAGCTAACAAAAGAGCTGATAACCTTTAAACGGCTGAACCGATTTTGATGAAACATATTTGAGAACCATCACTAGAAAACCTGCTTTTAAATAAAAAAAATCGCATTTAAATCGGTTCACCCGTTTAAGAGCTACGGTGCCACAGACAGACACGTCAAACTTAGCTCGGTATTTTTGAGTCGGGGGTACAAAAAAACTGACTTCTTTGACGAATTCTGACTGACTTCTTTGGTGACTTCTGACTGACTTCTAGTATTTCACCAGGGACAGACCACCAATAACTACAACCGTCCAAGTAGAGGAAAGTGACCCGTTTGTTGGTCTGGGAGGCTCCACGGAGTTGAGGTCCTTGTCTGAAGGAGCTACTTACGAGGCGTGGGTTGCTGCGCATTCCGCGGCTGGTGAGGGCGAACCGTCACCACCACAACCTGCCACCACCACGTCTAGGGGTATGTAGACCATGGATATTTATTTGAAATGAGTATGAGAATGGTATATTACGGTTCAAACTTAATGGCGGCTTAGAAGTTAGCTACGAGTGTAGATTTGCGCAGGTTTATTCAAGTCAATAAAAAAATGGCTCCATTTAATTATTTCTATAACATGATATATATCTAAAAATAATTAAAAGAAGCCTAAATTATTATTGACTTGAATAAAACTGCGCGAACCTCGCAGCTAACTTCCGTAGTCGTTGGTCCGGCGCCTGATCTCTCCTCAGTAGTGTCGGATTGCTGTCCCACCGAACTATGAAAGTTGAAGAAGAGGGAGTGTACCTGTGTTTGCTCACACATTTTTTTACTATTATATCACCTGCGGACTTGGCTAGTCTGCATTAAGATTAGCCGCCGCGGTCGGAATCGGACTGGAGAATACAAATGTTGTTTTCTTTCATGCTAGCGCGAGCAAGACTTTTATCATTCGGCGTATGGGCCCGCGTGCAGTGCGGGCACTCGCTGCGGCTGGCGTGCGCGTGGCGGGGCGAGCCGGCGCCGCGCGCGCGCTGGCTGCGCGGCGACCGCCCCGTCACGCACGACCCGCGCACGCATCTCACGCCACATGGACATCTTGCTATACATGGTACGTAATATTAACTTTGAATTTGGAATCATTTTTTATAGATCTCTAATCAAATTACCTTTAAATCCAACCTAAAACTACACATTGAAGTAGCATGTCGGTCTAAATAATAGTTATTAGATTTAGTAGCAGTAGAACTCTTTGTAAAGGAGCTAGTCCGAAGAAGTACTAACACCACACCTATTTCTGTTCCGATTTGAAGGAAATGGCTGTCGGTGTTATTACAGGTACATGAGACATTCCAACTTTGTCTCTGGGATGGCAACGCATTTGCAAGGCCTCTGGCATTACAGATGTTTAAAAGCAGCGGTAACCACTTAACATCAGGTGGGCTATGGGCTTGTTTGCCATCCAATGCTATTAAAAGAAAAAGTTATTAGATTTAAGAATGTCAAATAATGTAAATTTGGCAGAGACAGAATAATGCTTTAAATACACTATCACTAAATGTATTTAGTAATTAGTGGTGAAAATGGGCCTAAATATTTAATAAATGAAATACTCAATAAACTTTTGTCAACAGAAGTGGACGCATCAACAAGTGGCAACTACACGTGTTCTGCGCGCAATGCGTTCGGTTCAGAGGAAGTGACGTACCGCGTGGAATGCGCAGCGCCGCCCGCCGCCCCCGTTCTTAGCTTGGACCACACCGCTCACACTGACGCACGACTGACTTGGCGGACTACGCATCATCCCGCGGCGCCGCCACATGGTAAGTTTAATAAAATCGTTGCGTTAAAGGAATTATTGTATACCTAGATATTCTTTGATTTGTAATTAAACTATTGACCGTGCACCTTGCACTATAATAATATGATGTAACGATATAACCTTCCAATCCCAAAACAAGGAAGGAAAGCATGAAAAAATTTTGATTGACACAGATTATGTGCACACAAAGATACACAAAAAAAAAATAGATAAAAAGGCTATTCAATAAAAATACATAAAAAAGAAATAAAGCATTATTGTGATCACCCTGTATTGGTCTGGAACCTAGACACCGTCTTTTATAAACGTCTGACATAGAACTCTAAAGGCCAAAACATGGAAATCGCCATAGTGCTATTCTGACAAGATTTTCTCCAAGTGACGGCGTACCATTCAGAACAACGTAAATTCATTTGTTTTTTTAACCATAAAATTATTCGTTTTTTCAGCACCTTTTATGCCTACGTCATAATCTAAAAGATATTCTATTATTATTATTTTTGTAACTATAGGTCCCAATTTACCACAGCCTCGACATTCTCCTTTGAAATTAATACTACTGACCCACATCTATTTCTCTTGAACCATACAGCTTACTACGATAATCTTATTTGATTTGAAATACAGTTTCTAAGAAAAAAACCTTGCTAAATCGCATTACTTTGTGTCCAAGGCCGTATGGGAACGTGATAAATTGAGATTTTATTGAAATCTTAAGACAATAGTCTTCCTTAAGCCAAACTTTCATAATTCAAATTATAGTACTAATTGTAACATTCATTTAATGCAAATGTTCAGGTATGTAAGAGAAATCGAGGCTTCTTAATTATTTCTCACAGTTTTCTTACGAAAATAGCAAGGAATATGAAATAACTTTTCAAAACAATGACAAGAGATATTTGTATTCTCTACGCGAACCCGATTTGTGAGCGTAGGAAACAATCTAGAAAGTTTGCAACTTCGTGATATCGAAAACAATTTAATAGAGTACTCTGGCGAAAAACAAGCTTCACAATATGTTTTACGCTTATTAATTGTTCATACTATTTATTAATATATGTAAATAAAAAATAAATTCGCAATTTGTGAGGGGTTGAGGTTATGTAAATTCTTATAACTTTTTGTGTTTCAAAGTTAAACCGATAAGAATTTTGTCTTTGGTTAGAAAATATTAATTTGAATAAACTGTTTGACTTTTATTTTCAAAGATCAAAGCTAATAAATAAACATGAGTCTTTTCGTCTTCGTAAACATGTTATTATTTATATCGTCAAAGTAATCTTTGACGATAATCTTTTGATCTTTGTTGGGGTAATCCGAGGCAAAATCTTTGCCGTACCACTAATTTGAGTAGGTAATAATCACTTTAAAATCCAATATCAATAACAATGCCTCTTCATAACTTCGGCAGATCGAATTTTGAAAAAGTTCGGGTTTGTATAGCGTGGTCTCTGTCACTCATATCTAGCTATCTCTTTCTAAAACACGACGTTTCAAATATGGAAATGTTTTTTCAAACAGGTTTTACAATAATGTCGGTTCGGGTCCGTGATGATACGGGCGATGGTTTGGAGCCAATCAGCGCTCGATCTGAGGAGGAACGGAGGATAGAAACAGGAGGGGAGGCGACCAGTGTGTTGCTGAGGGCTCTGTCGTGTGGGGCCACGTACTCTGTGAGGGCTGTGGCGCACTCAAGAGCGGGGTCATCACCACCTTCTGTACCACTTCTGGTGAAAACGAAACCGCCAGGTAAGTCATATATTAAGGGCCAATTTCACCAAACTGATAACCAAATTTTAACTGCCCCGTTGGTCTCGTGGTTGCAAGTGCGACTGCTGTGCAAGGGGTCCCGGGTTCGATTTCCAGGTCGAGCAAAAAGTGTTATTGGGTTTATTATATGAAATTCTCAGTAGCAGCTCGGAGTTTGGATTTGTGTCCGGTTAATGGCAATAAGCTCGCCCCCTTTTACTTTTTTTATTACATGGGACCTAAATATACCGGCGAACTGTGGGTGTACATTGGTACACCTCTGCCTAACCCTTCGGGGAATACAGGCGTGATGGTATATATTTGTTTCACCAAAATCACTAAATACATTTAGTGCCTAAACTTATTTTGAACATATTAGTTATTTTGAACATCATGATTGAATCCCTGTCACATTATTATAAGGTGACAGTGACAGAATTATAATTTAAACACATTTAAGAGCGCGTATACAGAAAGTTGGCAACGTCGCAAACAGCTGTCAAATATTTCCCTGTTTTGATTAATTTGTCAATATCATTCATTAATCATGAATTGCAATTAAAACACTGAATTTGATGTTGTAACCGTTTTATGTGAAAAAAGGCATTTGTAAAGTTTCCAAACACTTTTTTACATCTAAAACTAAATATTCGGTGTTACGATATTAATTATTGCATTTCATAATCAATATACTAGTTCATTAGTTAGCCATATTTCTTATTTTCATACAGTAATATTGACAAATTGATTTAAACAGCGAAATATTTGACAGCTATTTGCGACGTTGCCCACTTTCTGTATACACGCTCTTAACGCTAAATATCTTTAGTGATTTTGGTGAAAGGGCCTAAGACGTTGGTAAGATTTAACTTTCATGTGTGTATGTTTATGTCCATAAAACTCGAAAAATAGCTGACGAATCACCTTGAAAAATTTTACACAACATAGAATTTTAACAGAAGATTGTTTCTATATACTTTTTTTAATTCCGAAATTCCAAGGAAAATGTTAGGCGTTAAACTTTAATTTACTTCTTTAATAATTAATATCTGACTGAGCTATAACGAACCGTGGCCTGGTTTAGTTAGTTATGTTTCTTCACAGAGTAGTCATTTGGGAGAAACTGACTTCAATAAGATTTAAAAAGACGTGTAAATGTGTTATTTTTAGCCCATTTACAGAATAAATATCATTTGTCATTTTGTTCTTTTACTTACTTTAAGTCGTAATGTCTCTGATCTTTTGTTCTTTCCTCGTTTTTGATGTTAAAATAATCTTCTTACAAGCGCAGTTTCCCTCTAATTATTTTTTGTTTTGTTTTAACTGCCTCGGTAACCTAGTGGTTCCAAGCGTGACTGCTACGCTAGAGGTCTTAGGTTTGGTTCCCAGGTCGAGCAAAAAGTGTTATTGGGTTTTTCTATAACATTCTCAGTGGCAGTTCGGAGTTAGGATTTGTGCCCGGTTGTTGGTAATAGGCTCGCCCCCTTTCACATGGGAACTAAAAACATACCGGCGAACTGTGGGTGTACATTGGTACACCTCTGCCTAACCCTTCCGGGAATACAGGCGTGATTGTATATGTATGTATGTTGTTTTTGACACTGATCTTGTGTTGGTTCCAATTTTTTAATGATTTTCCATTATAGAATTCTGTCGTCGCTAACATTTCCTTAATTATAATATTTGAAAGGGACAAAGTTCCTGTTTGCAGAGTTTGTGCACCGCTCGAACCATTTATTTTATGCAGATTGAAATAACTGGGTAACTTCCATTTTCATAATTGAAAATATTGAAAAATACTCAGAATTTAAATGAATCTTTTGAAGTGGAAAAGCCACAATAAAGTCCTGAGTTGTAGGAAAACTTGTAAAGAATAAAATACTAAGAATTCATATTCAGTAGAAGGAAAAATATTCCGCAAAATACAAGTAAATGCGAGGTTTCGCAGATCGAGTCAAAGTGCCGCTGATTGGCATAACACTACTTGTAGTTGTTAAACCAAAAGTTTTGCGTTCATGGAATAAAATAAAATCTTAAAGCAGGTGCTCAAAGTTTATAGCAGCATCTGGAAAATTTTAAAGTTAGCCGGCACAGATTTTAAACTCTAAGCGAAGGTAGTTGGGCAGGGAGTTCACACAAATGTGTGGAATTGCTGACGTTACAATGTATGTATGTAATGTAATGTTTCGTGTTTTAACTGATGTTTACATATGATGACATTAACTGTTCTAGTGGTGGCAAGCACGACTGTTGGGTTCGATTTCCAGGTCGGGAAAAAAGTGTTATTGGGTTTTTCTACTAGGAATTTCTCAGTAACAGCCCGGAGTTCTGAAGTTGGTGGTGTGATACGCCCGTGTCTCGGAAACCACGTAAAGCCGTTGGTCCTGCGCCTGTTCTCTCCCCGGTTGTGTCACATTGTCGTGCCATCGAACTATGATAGTTAGGGAGGTGAGAGTGCACCTGTGTTTGCGCACACACTTGAGCACTATAATATCTCCTGTGTACTTGGCTAGTTTGCATTAAGATTAGCCGCCGTGGCCGGAATCTGTCTGGGGAATACATACATACAATTTAAAATACATACATACAATGTTTTATACTACCATACATTCTGCTAGGAATACCCCCGAAGAGGTTTTTAATTTCCTCTTGCATTTCACGTTTTTGTAAAAACAATGATTTCTGATTGACACAGACATATTTTACATCGGAATGAAACTAGTTGTCACGGCCCCTCGCGGACCACCCTGGAAATTGAGTCGGAAATGTAAAAAGTTGTAAAGTTTGAATTATTCGTTGTACTATATTGTGATGTGTAAGGTCCGTTTAAAAGTCACAAAACCGCTTATAACTTGCTTAGATACGTACAGTTAAGAGCATAAACATGTATTCACTTAGCAAAATTCTAAAACAATTTCTTCTCAAAATGTAATGTGTTATTAAAATGTAATAGTGTTACGAATATCATATTTTAGATCTCATACTACTATGAAATCAGTCATATTTCAACATTGCAATTGTTCATTCACAATAAAATCTTTTAAATTTTGCCAAGTGTATACATGTTTATGCTCGTGACTGTATACCATGGTGTACCATGATGAATGTAAGCAAATGAATGGTTTCGTTTCATTGTTAAGCTGGTTAGACGTCTTAAAGTAGCTCATTTTAGGATCACTATACATATCATCTGACTGCTCGTTAGCCTAGGTCGAGCGAAGTGTTATTGGGGTTTTCTACGGAATTCTCAGTAGCAGCTCGGAGTTAGGATTTGTGCCCGGTTAGGCACGTAACACACGGCGGGGCGGGCCGGGCCAGTCAATTGTCAATTACACCACGAATGATACTGCAAAGGGAATCCTATACTACCAACCATACCATATTTGTGAGGTATGTTCGCGGTGAGGGCAGCCGCGGGCATCGACGGTCAGATGCGGTCTTTATTGCTTCACGGTCAAAAAGACTGCCCCGTCCCGTCATCTGCAAAGGAAATGCCTTAATGGCAATGGAATCGCCTCCTATTACAAGAGACCTAAAAAAAACATACCGGCGAACTGTAGGTGTACATCGATACACCTCTGCTTAACCCTTCTAGGAATATAGGCGTGAAAGTATTTATACAATTATTGTACCTTGATGAATGAAAACAAATGAATGTTTTCGTTTCATTGTTAAAGCGGTTAGATCCTAAAATAGACCATTTTAGGATCGCTATACACTTCAGTGGGTCGGTCTATTCAGTTCAGAATTCTCAATACAACCCCGCGTATGTGCGTAGCAACCCTTACTTACGAATCATTTACTAAATACTGCGCCACTAAACTCACTTGCATTAGCCTGACTGGTTCTTTGTAATCAACCTAAAAGCCATTTTACAGCTGTAAACGCTACTATCGGGTTTGGGATCAAAGGGCCTAGTTTAAGCATAAAGCAATGAGAATAACGCTTCGATAGTTTATCGATACACGTACCTCTAAGTACCTAATCAGGGGCGATAATGCTTTGCAATGGTCATTAGTACATTAGTCAAATAGATTCTTAATATACGAATTGATAAATAAATTTAAAGCAGCTTTGTGAAAAGTTTATACAGGCAATTATTGTGTTTGCGTTAAAAATACATAGGTACATGCCATCACGCCTGTATGCCCCGAAGGGTTGGGTTACCGATGTACACCCACAGTTCGCCGGTATATTTAGGTCCCATGTAATGGGGGGGTGAGCCTATTGCCATTAACCGGGCACAAATCCTAATTCCGAGCTGCTACTGCGAATTTCATAGAAAAACCCAATAACACCTTTTTGCTCGATCTAGGAATCGAACCCAAGACCTCTAGCGTAGCAGTCGCACTTAGGACCACTAGGCTAACGAGGCAGTTAAAAACGTTAAAAATGTGTCTTATAGTTATCCTTCTCTCCTAACAAAACGCCTGTATTTCCTAAAAGGGTAAGCATAAGTGAATCGTTCATCAACACATTGCGATAGTTATGTTTTGAGTCCCATGTACCATGTACGGTCTGCAACAAAAATCGATTGACAATGTTACTTTTAGATAAATTATTTAACTAAACGCGTAATATCACCATATCGCTATTCAGAATTTCACGAAAAACCTAAGAATTAATTTTATATTAATTTTAGATCTATTTCGTATTTCCTTTCCTGAAATGTTAATCTATTTTTGTTGCTTATGTACTATGGGCGACCTGAGAACCCTACATTCACCAGTTGTTTTTGTGACAACATGATACAGTGTCTAATTCTTCACTTTCCTTGTCTACCAGTCCTGGTCTGGGAAGGTGGGGGGGAAGACAGGCTAGAAGAGGGGGCAGAGGCCGCAGTGTGGAGCAACAGCAGCGCCCTCGCGTTAGACGCAAGAAGGGCTGTGCGGTGCGGAGCCAGGCTGGTGAGACTGCAGTGGCGCAGAGCTGATGCAGCCGGTGCCGTGGCCTGGAGGGATGCGGATCTTACCTCTCTGCATCATCATCGCGAGGTACGTAACATATTAATTATATAATTGACGCATACAAAAGCTATTTTTAACCGACTTCAAAAAAGGAGGAGGTTCTCAATTCGTCTGTATGTATAATATTTTTTTTTTATGTATGTTCACCGATATTTTCGTCAATTATAAACGGATTTCAATTTTTTTTTTTGTTGGATAGAGTTCACTTCTGAGGTGGTCCCATTTTTACCAGTCCAGGATCTGATGATGGAATCCAGGAGAAATCGAGGGCAACCACCGAAAATTGTATGCTCGTATGGTGTTTTTGTTACGTAATCATGTCTTACTCAGGTATATGCTTCAGGGTGTCAACATCTGATGCTGCTGTCCTGATGATGATGCTACAGTACTCCTTAACGGTAGTAGTTTTTGGGATAGGGACTTTTTATTATATTATGTTTGTTCGCGGATAACTTCGTCGTTTATGAACCGATTTTGATTATTCTTTTTTGTATATTATCTATCCCACGGGATCCGTACATTTTTGCGGGATCAAAAGTATCCAGTGTGTTATTCCACGCTATGATTTATCTCAGTGCCAAATTTCATTCAGAGCCGTTCAGCAGTTAAAGCATGAAAGAGTAACAAATATTCATCCATCCCTTCTGAAACTTTCGCATTTATAATATTAGTAGGACTAGCAATTATAATAATAATATTTTTTTGTTGTTTCTGTCAAAAGAGTACAACAGTTCCATGTGTACTTACATATAATTGCCCGTGGTTTCGCTTGCGTTACCTCTCTTCCAAGAAACAGTATTTTTTTCTACATGAAAGCTATCCTTTATCTTGTAAGTACCTCTGACAAAGTGTCTGCGTTTGATGACGATCAGTTGAATAGTTATGGTCTGATATCGTTCTAAACAAACAAACTTACTTTCATATATTTATTAAGATTCTTATTTTGAAATAGAGTACATATTCGAATTGTTACATTGTTATCTGCTGAAATGATGATGATATTTTGACAAATTCATGTTATGTATACAGGAAAACGAATTTGTAAACTTGGTAGGTTTCAGTAATCATTGAAAATGAGAACAAAATGTTGTTCGCAAGAGATCAGAGATCCCGCAATTTACGCCTTTTTGTGTTTCACGGTAACAAGAGCCAATTGAAACCGGGCAAATTGAGACTCGGGCTTCATACAAATTTGTAGGTTATGATCCAACGGGACGGATAAAATACCTTTTTTGTGCAAATATCAACAACTTTATTGTGCGTGCGAGGAAATTTTCCTTCAGGTACGCGTTGATTAAGGAGTGAAGGAAGCAGGCGCGGAATTACGAGCTTTTCTCTCGCATTTGTGAGGGAATAAGTTTAGAAAATGGGTGTACCAAGATTGAGATAAAAGGATGATAACACCAAGAGCCTGAGATTGGATGAAAAGGAGACTGAGCGCACTTTATTTATGTAAACGTGTCCGTTATTAATAAAAGTTGGAAAATAACCCTGACATCACTTTATGAAAGCCACTTGTGAAAGTTTAATGAAGCATTAAACTGTCTCCTGTTGCTGAGCTTTTAAAACCGTAGCGAGAAAGTATTCGAAATGTAAAAAAACAAATGTTTTACATCGTTCAAAAAGGGTTAAAGACTTAGTGGAATGTGACGGGTCATCGTGACGCAATCTTTTAACATGGATTTACTACGATTCTACGCTGGAGGGTTCCATACAATCTGCCGGTGGAATATTGCATATATTATTTTTTTGGATTTATACGCCCTATGTTAGATACGTAGAATGTCAGACACGCATATTGTCAGAAATCGCAGATTGCCAGATACGCAAAAAGCCAGAAATGGATCACTCGAAATGCCAGGTACGCAAAATGCCAGATACGCAAAATGTCAGAAATGGATCACATGTTAAATTACTTTTCATTTCTTTTTTAAGTTTGTATCAATTGATTTTAAAGTTTCCTACGAGGGTATTAAGTTGTTCAAAAACAAGGCACCGCACCACCAATATTGTTGAGGGTTGGCACCATCGGCTCAACGTTAAAATACCGAAACGCCCAAATTTATGTCTTTTTGTACATGCAATTTTGAAAAAAAACGCAGCCACACTAGGAGTTTCTCCTGTATTGAGGGAACCTTTACAAATATACACAAACAACCCCGGAACGTTCTGTGGGCCATACAAATATTTGTCCAGTGCGGGAATTTAACCCGCATTATACAATCACCCAGCCACTGAGCCAACCGTGTCGTCACTCTTGTATGAAACAGCTTTTTTTTTAATAACCAATTAAAAGTTTCAACCCAGGTCTTTAGAAACTTGACCGGAATCTATCGTAAAAGATTGGCATCATGATTATGTACAGAACTCGAATTTTAGGTTCTTAAATAAATAAACTTATCGAATCGTAAATCATTGGTACTTTGAGAGAGAGAGGTACTTTATTTGAACACTTTGAAATTTGTGTCGTGATTGATTTACTTTTTAGATCAGCAGGTACCTAATCGTGTGAGTACTTCGCTTTACCTTCTGATTGCTCATAAATATTTGCGTAAATCCACATATTTGTGTACAGTAAACATAATTTGCTTTTTAAAGCAAATTCACAAACTCCTCGTAATTCCGCTGAAGTATTTACGTACATAACTTCAAAATGCAGGACTTTATTCAAGGAATGTTAAGTGTAGGACTTCAATTTAATTGTTTGTATTTATTTTAAAGCATGTTTCCGTGTACGTAGGTTGTAATCGGAGCGTTGTCGGCCGGCGCGTGGTATGCACTACGCTTGTGGACTGCGACGGAATCCGCACGACATCAGGCTGTTATTTACGCTTCTACTACTACGCATTCTGGAGGTAACACTACATTTATGTACCCGTACATGTACTACATTTTTTTTCTATGTATTCTGCACCAACTTTATACATAGTACACTAGCGAACAGCCCGCTACTTCATCCTCGTGGCTTATTTTAACCGTCATAAGTTACGTCTTTGGTTAATGCTCCGCTCCCGTGTGACGTTGCGTGATGTTATATACTCTATGTTACTCAGGAATAATGTTGCTATGTATTGGTGATCAAATGAGGAAGTAAAAGAAATTTCGGAGCCTATTCGTTACAAACAAATATAAAAATCTTAGGTACCTCTTTATAATATTGAACATAGATAGTCAAACAGGAGAAATAAATTTGTAGAGAACACTCGAAGGCAAGGCACATTTAACTTTTTAAGTATTTTTTTTATCAAGGCATATTATTGAAGAGATATTATTCAATAACAAAAAAGTATGGTTGAAATCACTAAAACATGAAATCGCAAAGCATTGCTTTTAAACAGCTACTTTGTATTGGTAACTATAATTACCTACAAACTTTATTTTTATCTAATTTGATGACAAACAAGCCCATCTGATGTGAAGTGGTCACCGCTGCCTATAGACATCTGCAATGCCAGAGGCCTTGCAAATGCGTTGCCATCCCAGACACAAAGTTTTGCAAAGTTAAATTATGTCTACCAGTTCTGACCAGTTCCTAATTAGATGATGGTTATCCTCTTCAATTCAGGCAAAAATGCACGTAAAAACTTAGATTGCCGTTGCAACAAAAAGCCTGAAAAAGCCTTTCATTCATGTGTCAACATGACAGAAGCAGTTTGCGATCTAAAAATACATTTCATTTTTCAATGTCCATTTATCTGTGAAAAAGTTTGTAGGCAAATGTTCAGTTGCAATTTTTTAAACGAGTCTGAAAATAATAGCTAGGCTGTCGCGTAGCGCAGCACTCATTTGTTCTGAATGGTTTTTTTGCAACACGTTGTTGCAGAATTTGCAAGCTATAGCGACGTAGCATATTCAATTGCATGTAATTTTAATTGACTTGGTAACATTCTGTAGAATTGAAACTCAGAACTAGCGATGATCGGGTCTTCGACCTCGTTCAACTAAAATACCGTGGGTGCATTTACAGACACATAAACTACCTAATACTGGAATCAAAATGTAACAGCTCACAGTCTGACCCTTTAAGTTAGTGATATTGCAATCCATCCGTACTTGGCAATCTGGACTTCTCCGAGTTGTTAACATCCTATTGCGTGTATTGGCCTAATTCTGTTCTATCTCCTGCTTGTTTGGAGGGAAGTGGAAATTGTGTTTTTTTACTCCTCCGCTAATCTATACTGATCTATAATTTCAGCCAAAATATGGCTAGACTACTTTTATAAAGACCGCGCTGACTTTACAGTCCCCACAAAAGAAGTGTTTATAGCCAATCCCATTAGGTATTTATCTTCCTTGCTACGCAATTCTCAACAAGATTCCTTAGAAAAACATTTCTACAAACATGATTTTCATTTGTACCAGTCAAGCTCGGAAGCCACGCAGGTTTGTGAAAGGCTCCCCATCTATCACGTCTTGTTTACTATTAGCGATCTTTTATGTTATTACCCTTGTAAGTTATTACCGCGGAGGAAACAAACTGCCTTAGAATTGTTTGAAACTCTCGTCTACTGTGAATGCCAGTTTCCATTTAAAGATATTTATTTATTTGTGAATAGTTGGGGAGAATAGTGATTATAAAAATCGATTTCAGGTTCATATAGGTATATACCTGTCAAATACAATATTAAGCAATTTTAGGGGGTGACAAGTTGATCAATTTTTCAATACAAATACCATATCAACGACAAAAAAAGGTTTAACATTTCAAAATACGCAACTGTCAATCTTATATTTAATCGATTTATCAGGGGCCCAACCACCGTCTCTTAAAACAATATTATTATTATATTACATTATCATAACTTTTTTAAGTATTTTTTTTATATCTGTCTAGAGCGTCTCCGTCGTCCAGTGGCCTTCCAGTCAGACAGTGGGCTGATAACAACGTCCAGTGGTACTGCTGACACGGAGCGAGTGCTGGGCGCAGTGTCTCTGGCGTTCGCCGGACTCGCCGCCCTCGCTGTTACCGCCTTGATACTTGTGTTAGTGGCTAAACGAAGGTAAGATATAATAATATACCATTTATTTCAGGTAACATAGACCAATAACATAACCTTACGGCCCGTTCACGAGCTTGCCGCTGTGAGCGGCAGCTAAGTGAGGGGCGGCGAGCGGTAAAATCAAATGTATCAAAATGTATGAAGCACGCCACGACTCGCCGCTCATAGCGTGTCACACGTGATATTAACACGCTCATCTCACAGCTCTCCATACTGACAATAATTATCTCCTTTTTTATTTATTATTATAAGTTCACAATATGGTAAACAACTTATAAAGCCCCGCAAAACCGTTGTAAGGGATCTTTCAATTTATGCGTTTCTTGTCAGACGGCTGCAGTGCCGTATCGGTGCGTTTGTTGCACGGATGCGGGATGTTCGTTTGTTTTCATACAAATCTTGCGGTGTTTCAACGGTCCTGTTGCCGAGCGTTCGTAGTACCGACGCCTGCACTGCTGCCGCACCGCGCTTTTTGTATGAAAACAAGCGACCGTCCGTGCGCCGTACGACAAACGTACGCTGCGATATTGCAGCCGTACGACAAACGTACCGCTGCGATATTGCAGCCGTACGACACGAAACGCATAAATTGAAAGAGCCCTAATGGTTTGACTTTTTCTTTCATTCGTCCGTGAAAACATCATCCTTATCATCTCATCATCATCATCATTTAAGATAATTAAGGGTGTGATTCTGGAAAACGTCAACATTTTTTTCAATTTTCGAAGCAATATTGGATATTTAATTGTAACCTTATTCTAAATATAAATTATGGACGTAAATTGAACAGTTATTGATCATGATTAATTTCAACCTAATTCTAAATATAAGTTATGGACGTAAATTGAACAGTTATTGATCATTATTATTGAGGGATTGGCGGTTGGTTTGGCAGAACTAGAACTAAGCTCAATTTGGGCCAGTTTCGTTATAATGCTATCAGTGTAACAGTGTTTGCATAGATTTATCTGCCAGTTAACTTAACCGGAACTTATCCGGTTGTAACCATTAACAGCCTGTGTAGCTAGATAAATATTGTTTACGTACAGTCTATACCTATGCGTTTGATTATTTAGCTCAATCATTTGGAAATACAAACAATTATGTAGCCGGTAGTTTGAATTCATTTAATATAATTTTCTACTCATTTCATAGTAATATCAACAAAAAGCCATATTGATATTGGTTGGTGATTATTCAAACCTTTGAATATCTTTGAAACCTTTCTCTTTAGCAGCTCAGAGTTAGAACTTGTGCCCGGTAATGACAATAGGCTCACCCCCTATTACATGGGACCTAAACATACCAGCGAACTGCGGGTGTACATTGACACCTCTGCCTAACCCTTCGGGGAATACAAGCGTGATGGTATGTATGTATATTTTACTTTACTTTGATAGATCGAAGTTATCAAATATTCAAGGTAAATATAACCTTAAAGGAATAACATTATTACTTAATTTTCTACATCAATGAATAAATTCATACCTCTGAAAACCCACATGTGAGGAATATCGTAGAGGTTTTATTTGAAACGTAATGGTCATGACGTCTATATAGTTGATATACGCAACTCCAATATGAGAGAGCTCCTCGCCCCCTTGACCTTTTGGAACCAATTTCTAGTTCACGATTCCCGCGAATGGCGGTTTACCTGCGGCTGCAAAAATATTATATTGCCAACGTGGCACTTTTAGATTTATTAGAAAGAGAGAAAGCAAGAAAGAAAAACCATTTATTCACCAAAGCGACGCACATAACAATCATGTCAAGCCCAAACAAAATACAAAAACAAAAAGCAAATAAAATAATATATAAGGTTCTATTGTATAAGTTTCGTTTATATAAAACCAGCAACGGGCAAAGCAGATAAGAAGAAGAAGAGAAGGCGTAACGTAAATATCGTTTTTTTTTTTAATTAGCTTAAAGATTTATTTCATAACAATTGGTGATATTAGTTGTGTCTGTTGTATTATAAAATTAAACAAATATCGATCGGTATTTTATATTAAGCTTGAAGATTTTATTTATATCAAATAGGTGATACTAATTGTGCTTGTCATGTTAAAATGGAACCAAATGATATGATAATCATATTATTGTAATTCGAAAATCGACTCTAAGCGAATACTTGCGCTTGTTTTGGGTACCTACTTTGTTTGTTGAATATTTCTTAGCACGTATTATCAATACATTATTTCTGTCACAACACGGCACGTGCTTTAACGTTTAGTATTCTGAGACTAAGTCTATCTTCCGTACTTCCCTATTCTACCAACAAAATGGTGGCTAATTTACTAAATACCAAATCTATTGCATTTTCCAACGCTTGTGACTTGTGTTCTATATTCGATTTTAAAAGTAACGGTTTATTTTTTAAATGTCTATTCTTACTGAAATCATTTTTATTGAATATCTTCATTTCAAACGACTTTCTTCCCAACAAAAGGGCGACAAAAAGAATACCTTTATTGAAAAAACAGGTTTGGTTTCCCTTTGTTTTGTCCGAATAATTGAAAATATTCGATACTTATTTACAACTAGCTTCTGCCCGCGACTTCGTCCGCGTCACAGTTGATGTGTTATCCTACGGGTACCGTACATTTTCCCGGGATAAAAAGTAGCCTATGTGTTATTCCAGACTATAATCTATCTTTGTGCCAAATTTCATCCAGATCCATTCAGCCGTTTAAGCGTGAAAGAGTAACAAACATCCATACATCCATACATCCATACATACAAACTTTCGCCTTTATAATAGTAGTAGGAAGTAGGATATACCAATACAGGCGTCTATTGGGAACCCCATTTCTCAAGGAAGCCTGTATAAATACATAATAATAAATAAGATAAATGTAGACGTATTGAGAACACGATGCCACTGTAAATCACTCACTGCGACCTACTTACAATTCGAGTCTGTTCTGTTTGGGCACTATAGGCACGGACTGTTGAAATATTTTGGTATTTCTTGGAAGTTACCTTACTTACTTACATTCTGCCTTCCTTATTTCCTATTCTTACTTACCTTTCGTACCCAAAGAAAACCTTATTACTAAAACTCTGCTGTCTAGCGGTTCGACACAGGGCTGAATCTTTATAGATAGACTATTGAATTTTTTGCAAATTATGTATTATTATGACTGCTTTTACAACAAATAAAATATATTTTCCAGATCGATTCCAATCACGGCGTCTAATCATAAAACAGTCTAACCAAAAACTTAAGCAGGAGATATTATAGTGTACAAGTGTGTGCGCAAACACAGGTGCACTCCCTCTTCCCTAACGCTTATAGTCCGTGGAGTATTATTAGGTTTTTCCATTAGGAATTTCTCAGTTACAGCCCGGAGCTTGGAAGTTTGTGCTGTGACATCGAACCTTGCAGCTTCTTAGTTATGTGGTGGTGTGATGTGTGCTATGGTCTGGTTTGGTGTGTTGTGTGGTGTTATTGGGTGTTTCCATAAAATTCTCAGTAGCCGCTCGGAGATAGGTTTTGTGCCCGATTAATAGCAATAGGCTCGCCCTCTATAACATGAAACCTAAGCATGCGAACTGTAGCTGTTTATTGTTACACCTCTTCCTAACCCTTTAGGGAATATAGGCGTGATGGTGATGAGAGTTTCTAAGTTTAACATACGAACTCTTCAGCTTTATAATATTAGCTTAGACATATTATTAATATCCTTACATTTTTCCTAGCACACTCTGGCCCTGCAGTGGTACGGTAGATGAGGAGACTCGACGCTGCAGCCACTCGGTGGCCAGTACTGACAAGTCCGTCTGTCCCGAGCAGCAGAACATCAGGAACTGCCAGCATGACTACAAGCATGACAAACTGTCACCTGCTTCTGGTAAGTGAGAGTATAAATGACCAGCGACTTCGTCCTCGTGTATTATTTCACCCACATTTAGTTACGTCTTTGGTAACTACCCCGCTCCCATATGTCGAAGCGTGATGTTTTATAGCTTAAGTTACTCAGGCATAATGTAGCTATCTATTGGTGAAAAAATGGTTAAAATCCCTCTAGTAATTTCGAAGCCTATTCGGTACAGACAAAAAGAGAGTTTTTTTTTAATGTAAGTTATCCTATGTGTTCAGTAAGTGTGTAAGTCAATTGATGATTTCCCATCTACAAAAAAACAAATGTGTTAATCTAGATTAATATCTTGTGTGCCAAATTTTAACTAATTCCGTTCAGCCCTTAAAACGTAAAAATAAATAAATAAAAAATAAAATAAAATATCTTTATTTCAGACCCAAAGTGTCCATAACGTTGTTAGTGAGTTAGTAACAGAATGTACTTAATATACTATGTTAGTGTTGTTAGTACTAATTATATAAACCTATAGCTAATTCCACCCAGTGTCGTTGGATGGGGCAATCTGGCCTACCCGCTATCATTCAAAATTCGTAAAAGAGTAACAAACATCCATCCATCGTCACAAACATCCGCGTTAATAACTACCTATTTATACACAATTGAAACGAATAAGAATAAAACACTTCCAGCCATTAGAACCTTAACATTTACTTAAGAAATGAAAAATAGAAAGCCGTTGACATGATTCGTTCACCATTTTCCTCGCTTTACTCGCGTTTCCCGGCCTTCCCATTTCGACCGTACTTTCGAACTGATAATTTGCAAACGCTCAGTAATACCTACTCCAGAGCCTAAGGCGTTGTCCAAATAGTACGCGACTAAGCGATCATCGCGCGAGTAAGCGATGTAAGCATTTCAGTCGCGCGCCAGCATCGCGCCAATGCCAATTAGGACACCTTTTCGACTTCAGTATGTTTGATCGCGGTTTCGCACGACTAAAATTTGTTCGTTTTTACTTGTGGGCATTTCAATTTATTTATGTAATTGCTTTACGTATTTTTTTTTTCAATCATAAATTTTGTTGTTTTACTGCCATGTTGTACAATATTTGCAATGTTAGCATGTTATCTCTTCACCACCTTTGGTTGACTGGTAAAGAATGCCTAAGGCATTAAGTCCGCCTGTGTAATTTTTTTGTTGCATTATGTTTTAAGAAACAAAATTCGCGTGAACTTGCGAGTTGCGACAATCGCGTAGTCGCGTTCTATTAGAACAACGCCTAATACAAACGCGCGAAGTATACTAACATAAATTCGATCGTTTTATGAAATGGAAAAACTTATTTCGCACGAAATATTTATTCAATTTGAAGGCTTTATTCATTTCAATAGGTGTTATTAATTGCACGTGTTGTATAAAATTAAACCATAATGTGCGATAGAATATTTTGCCGCTACCGCCCTCGTGGCAGAGCCTTAGTTCATGCAATATTAAGTACCTACCTATCTATTCGCAAATTAATTCTGACGGCATCATTTTGTACGAAGCGTTTTAAGTGAATTCATAAATGGCTTTACATGCATTATAAAACAAAGGCAAAAGGCAAACTAAAACATAAATAAATACATATGAATTAAGATAGCTACTTTAATTTACATTACAAACACATAGACATTATATAATGATTATTTGTGTCTAAGTAAATAAGCCACAATGCTGCCGTCGAATAATTTTTGTTGCCAAAAGAAATCGAAAGTGTTTCTCACAATTTCAAACACTTACCAATATTAATGATGATTGAATCGGATTTTGTTTACAATTTTATGGGTTTTTTTTTACGGATCTTCATCTTTATTAATTTTTCTAAAATAAAATTAGTAACTCCTTGAGCTATCTTGCTGTTTCGGAAATTAGCCTGAACAAACAGACAGATATACTGACAATACTTAATGGTTTTTTGGTAAAAGTACTGTGTAAACATTCAATTTTTTTTTTTCTGTAGTTAAAGGTTGTTATTTTCATATTACAAACAGCCACTTAAATTTTATTTGTTATTGATGATAAATTATGACTTACAGAACAGGAATTATTCGTATTAAGCATAATCTATCAGCTACTTGCTTTGTGAGATTTAGCGGCTGAGGTTCCCTTGAATTCCTGAGATCGTATAAATAATTAATTATTCATACAGTAATTAGCACTTCAGAATAAATAACAGTTCTTAGAGAGAGCTTTAAAACAGCAACCTTGAGGTAAAGTTTTTATAACATTTTTGGTTGGTTGTTTGGTTGTTTTTAACATACAAAATCCAACAGATTCCTGACCATCGTGCTGAAATCTAATCTACTATATTAATACAACTCTTGGGATTTGATAGCGTGTAGGAAGGTTATTAGGGTCTCAAAAAGACCAACTACACATAAGTTACACGAGATAGAAAGATGGGATAATAGCATTGAGTTGAATAGTTTCTCTGGGATTCGTCGAGCTTCATCGCTCGACGCTTTTCTGGTGATCACCATTGTTGATTCTGGCTTGCAGAAGTTGCAGTGAAAAAACTGTACTCCTTACTTTAAATTTCCCCTGTTCTGCGGGTGTGTTTACAAACTTATTACAGTCTTCCTCGCTAAATGGACTATCCAACACAAAAAGATTTTTTCAATTCGAAGTAATAGTTCCTGAGATCAGGGCCTGTAGCCATGTAACAAACGATAAACGCAAACGCTGAGTAGGCTTTAATAGATCTTCAACTTTATGTGCTTGGTTTTAAGTTGAAGATCTAGCGAAGATTGCATAGCGTTTTCGTTCTTTCCAGTCGCTAACGCTTAGAAATCTTTAATAGATTTTCAACTTAAGGCTCTGGGGTATAAAGTACCTACCGAGCGTTTACGATTATCGTTTGCGACTTGGCTAGGGGGGCAGACATCGTTCACCATTCAACGAAACAAACGCTTCAGCGTTATAATATTAGTATAGATGTGTCTGTAATATATGTAATATGATTACATAAGATGTGTACGAGATAAGTCCTTACGCGACGTTCGCCGTGGGCGGCGAGGCAGCGGCGGCCGCGACCCTGGACCATACGCTGCAGTTCCGTACCTTCGGGCACCGCGACAACGACGCGCCCCCACACCGGCCCTGCAGGAAGCACCCGCAACGGCATCGGGAGAGGGCTGAGGGTGAGGCTTCAGATCCTGCTACTATTCAACATCTAAGTCAAAGTCACTTCATCTTTTTCAAGTAGACCATTAAAGAGAGCTTATAAATGTGAACATTTTCATTTATGGAATCGAAGGTAGTTTGTCATCAGTAGTGCCTAGATGTAGAACTATTAATGATTTCTTCATTCTTTTTGGGGACCACGATTTCGCAATATCTGGCATCAAGCAGCGT
Source organism: Caradrina clavipalpis (assembly GCA_932526535.1). Lineage (NCBI taxonomy): Eukaryota > Metazoa > Arthropoda > Insecta > Lepidoptera > Noctuidae > Caradrina > Caradrina clavipalpis. Next base: position 8,027,487 of record OW052107.1, on the reverse strand, counting down.
CGCTGTGTTTAAACTTGAAGAAAATGCAATTACAGGCACTTGACATATCTTGAATGACCTCTGATAATATCTGATTAGCAGAGACCATTCTAATGGATATCTATCCATAGACGGCTTTGACCATTTACCATAACACGCTTGTCAATCAATAACACAAAAAGCGCGTGTTTCAATCCTGAATAGTATTTTGTTACATCAATTGGATGAGGATTTTGAGTTTCTTACAATAAAGAAATATTAGTATCTACAAACGAAAGTCCGAACACCCCGTGGCACATAAAACACTTACAAAATCCTTTGTGTGAAATACACTCGTACTTTTGAAATCTTTTGTCCGTTAAGTTGCTTATACAGGGCGAGTATTTGAAACAGGACTTGAAGGGCAAAAATAATACAGAAAAGTGTTGAGTTTCAACTCTAAAGTATCTTAAATACACATTTGTACCTATATTTTGAAAACAATAGGAAAAGTGCATGATTTTTTTTTATTAAAAAAAACCCTCTTTCGGGTAATAAACAGTTCAGTAAAGTTATTTTTCGATTAACTATGAAATTAAAAAAGATATAAGCCATAGAAGATTTATTACCATCTCTTTCTAGTAAAACGAAATTTAACACGGAGTTTACATGGCCGAGTGTTTCGTGACGTCACAGTTCATGTCAGATCTGTCTGTCTAATCGGTGCAATTAATACTTTTAAATGCTTATAACGGCCGTATCCCTTGGCCGATTTTAAGTTTAATTTCAGTTTTTTGTTATCTATAAGTATTTTCATATTTTGTTTATAATTGCGATAAAAAAATCATGCATATTCCGTATTGTTGGGTGTCCAAAAATATTCATCATGCCATTAATACATATACCTTTTGCAGATCACGCTTCAGCCTCATCAGTGTGTGTGTGTTTGTTAACTAGTGTGATGTAGATGATAATGAAATGACAATGTATAAATATTGTTTGTTGAATAGTATGGTATGTGTAACAGTGGAGAAGCACCACTCGGAGTGCGAGCTGCAGCAGCTGAGCCGGTACGAGAAGGTGCGGCCGCGGCACTGCGCGCCCACCTCCTACTGCGTGCCGCTAGCACATCACGGTACTTATAGCCCAAGCACCATTGTATTCTCCATACCGATCCGATAGGCCGAAGAAAAAAAGTAATGCACAATGAATGGAAATGTGCTCTATTACTGATACTTCATATTAAAAACTTTTCACGTACTATCACACCTGTATTCCCGAAGAGTTAGGCACAGATGTACAAATGTACACCCACAGTTCGCCTGTATGATTTTAAGTCCCATGTAATATGGGGCGAGCCTATTGAGCAGCTACTAAGAATTTTATTGAAAAACCCAATAACACTTCTGCTCAACCACCGTGCTTCTACTGATTAAGAACTTTTCCCGTATAACATTATGTCACACTGTATCTCACACTTAATAATCCACAATGAATGGTTCCCAAACAAAAGCTCGTAAACTCACAATTTATGGCAGAATGGTTCTTTTAACGCATAGTATACCCTCATCACGTGTTCAAGCGCCGTCTGTCATTATTTGAAGCATTTTCTGGTTAGTGTCGACGAGGCATAAATGACTTTGACATCACAATATACATTGGACCCTGCTCTATGTATACTGTTGAGGGTCCTGAGTACGATTCCCAGGTCGAATAAAGGTGTTATTGGGTTTTTTCATTACATATTTAATTTGACTTTGGAAGTTGGTGGTGTGATTACCCCCGTGCGTCGGACACGTGAAGACGTTGGTTCTGCGCCTGATCTCTCCCCGGTTGTGTCGGATTGCCTTACAATTGGACTATGAGAGATAAAGAAAAGGGAGTGCACCTGTGTTTGCACACATATTATAGTGCACAAGTATGTGCACTATAATATCTCCTGCATACTTGACTAGGGTCCATTGAAATTGGTCTGGAAAATACAAACTTACAGTCCACGAGGCGTAAACTGAGCTTTGCATTTGTATGAGTGCCCATAAAGATAGTGTAGGTGTGACGTCGGCCTAGTGTGCGCCACGTCTTTGATTGGTAGAAACCGGTTTTAACCGCGCCAAGCTATCTACTTTTGGTAATCACTCACACACTTGCAAAGCTCAGCTCACGCCTTACGGACTGTTTATGCTGTAATGCCCGATGCTGATTGTAGCTTTTCCATTCGTAGCAAAGGCCGCGCTCTCAGCTAGCATGCTCGGCGCAGGCGGTAGCGGCGGCGGGAGCGGGAGCGGCGGCGGGTGCAGCAGCGCCGGCGGGCTGTCCGAAGTGTACGCGGGCGACTCCAGCGCGGAGTCCGGCCCTGGTTCGCTGTCACCCCGCACGCATCACGAGCACAGCTAGCGCGCCGCCTACAAGCTGCCGAGCTCGGCAATACCAACCATATCGTAAGCCTCACCGATATACCCATATAGGCGTAATGTAGACCCAGTTCACACTGTACCGTATGTCTTCACAACTGGTAGGTGACTTCTAAACTCTTGAAGATTACCTCCTCTGTTTTTTTATTGGCTTTGATGCAATTTTTATCAAGCCTGAATAACTACGCTCATTATTTAAGAATTTTATAAAAAGAAACATTCGTGTAATAATTTGCAGTAATAAACACCATCGACTAATTAAACTGAAACCATCGATTTGTAAGCCTAATTTTACAACGAATGATTTTGTATTTTAATGTTTTTGTAACTGGGTGTTTTTTCATTTTTGAAATATGGCTCATTTAGATAATGTGTGTCTTTCTATGTAATGGTAGACCCACAGATTTTGTGAGCAATTTTTAAAAAACTTTAACTATGTATCTGCTCAACTTTTTGCCAATTTTCACCGTAGCCCTGTAAGTAATCATTGTATTAAAAAACAGGGTGAAATTAGCATTTATTATTTATGGGACGAAGGGAAACGTAATATTTACTAACTTTTACACGTTCATATAAAAGGTTTGAGATTTATTTCACCTAGTTTACACGTAATAATACTCGGAATTGGCCTGTTTGGAATTATAACTTTTTTATTTACGACTTTCCGAAGTTTCACAATGTTTTTATTTCAATATTGGCTTCGTATGTCGGGCTAAAGAATGATTGATTATGATTCCAATACCATAGTACGTAATAAGCCTATGTGCGTCGGCAGGGCTCGCACACTACCGATTTGCATTTATATAATACTGGAATAATTTTATATAGGGACTTATATGAATAAGCATTATATCAAACGTTTGGTAACCTAACTAATATTAATAAACAGTTCATATTACATAATATGTATACCAATGATTAACATTTTCGTCGTTTTCAATTGATAAGGTTCGTCAAGAAGAGTGGTGTATTCGTTAGGGGTCAAGTCTCAAATTAAGTTTCTATTGTATTCGTGCAAAAGAGAGGTGACTTTCTTTCTTTGACCTTTAGTTTTTACTAAATTAAACATTCTTATACCTAGTCACCCATTAGGACATCAAAGATTGTTTCTAATTTTGCACAAAACAAAATGCATTTTCTTTTATTCTACTATTGAAATACATAGTAGTTTTAAGTTGACGTGTTTTCAGTATATTTTTTCCATAATTTACATATTTCACCCCGTGACAATTCGTTGAAGCGCAAAAATGTTCTTCGTGAACGCACATTGTTTTGGCTTGTTCCTATTATTGCCTAATTGCTGTTACATTCAGCCCCTAATGAATACAAAACTCGTTATATAGCTGTTATCAGTAGCTAGCTAACTATGTGGAAGACATTAGTTCATAATACCTGTAAATACTTATCTATAGTCAGACTGATGTTTAATATCTACGTTAATTCGGAGCTTACATTTGTAAATACATTTTGTAGATAAATTACGAACTCTAGTCAATTTTTATTAAATGTTTTTATGACAATATAATTGTATCGTGTAAATAACGAAATACTTAAGTATCTATATGTGAAAATCTGTTTAATGTAAAATAAATCTATTTATCGCGGTCAATTGTTTTATTGAAATCCAATTACGATTGCAGCTGTGTTTTATTACCGACTGAGACTCATTTAATTAAATTGAACAATGATTGTGTGTATCCAATTTCATCTTCGATTTGTAACAAAACGATTGAGTACACAGTTACGTCCAATCAGTACCATTATTTATTAAATTCCTCACTTTTATTATGAAGGAGTGGATCTGAGTTATTTGAGCAAGACTTTAATATTATTAGACAAAGTCGCTACGGGGAAAAACGCAACATTGTAGCATCGGCGTCCCGGACGGATTCCAATATGAGACATTCCGGGAACGCGGTCCCTGCCCGGAATCCCGGCGTCCTCTTTCAATATTACCTCCGACTTACAAGATACGGTGCACTTGATATTGTGGCCAGATTCCTTTGTCAAGCATATACATATTATAATAGGATTATATAGGTACATCTATGTATACCCGTTAGGATGTAATCTGATCTCATTATGGGTGAGGAACAAGACGAACAGTCTACTACAATCTCGTAAAACAGTACATTATTTTAATATTACTTTGCAAATTTCACCGTTGGATTTTTTCCTTTAGGCGGTGAGCCGAGAGTTGAAAATCCAACAGAGAGCAAGGTAAAGTATTATCATAATAATACTATTTTAAGGGATGGTTGTATGGCCCCTGGAAAACCTAGAACATTTCACTTTTCGTGTCGATTGACTTATTAAATTTTGTTCGACCGGTATTGAGCAACCTATACAGCTCTATCATTGACCTCGTATCTTGGATGGTGCAGCTGGTTGTGCAGGTGCACGACAGACAACTAAAGAGGTGACGCATGTTAAGCTGGGTCCACATTTGTATCATTTCGGTGTATCGTATCTCCGTTGCGTTGACGCGTTTTTTACCAAATACGCCTTAATAATACGACATGGAGAAATGAGCATCCATATTTATAATAAAAATACTCGATACGATACGACTGAGCGGGATACTTCAAGATTCTACAAATGTGGACCCAGCTTTATGTGATGGTGCTCCACACTGATAAAAAAATACAAAATAGTAGTTTTTATGCAAGGTTCGTGTCTATTAAAATAAAATGTAAAAGTAACATTGTTAATCGGCTTTTGTTGCTGACCGTGTACGCACTTCTCTTGTCACAATAATTCATCAATTTCAAAGTCCACCGCATTGAATTTGCTTTTAAAATCTGGCGAGTGTCGATAAGGAGCTTATGGTTTCAGTGTGCATTGCACATTAAATGCACAATTGTTATTGTATTTACTTATTATTTTACAATATCTGAATAAAAATAGTGCTCAAACTACGAGGTAAAAAGTTTATATTCGGTCAATCAATGAAAGGCTTTATTGCTTTTTTTGTGTACGTTGTTTGCCTGGTTAGCCTAGTGGTCGTGAGGTTTCGATTCCTAGGTCGAGCAAAAAGTTTTATTTTGTTTTTCTACGAAATTCTCAGTACCTAACAGCTCGGAGTTAAGATTGGTGCCCGGTTTATAGGCTCGCCCCCTATTACATGGGATCTTAACATACCGGCGAACTATGGGTGTACATTGCTAAACCTCTGCCTAACCCTTCGAGGTATACAGGCGTGATGGTATGTAGTATGTACGTTGCATAATGCTATTACTATAGAGAAAAAAAACTTGTGCCATAGAATTGGGCTCACGATAAGGAAAGTTTTGTTACCCGTCGTCGCCCTAATTAGGCGAATTAGTAACTGCAGAGTGCCTCATTTCTCACCGAGCTACTATGTAGCTAAGTCCTGGAGCCTCGTCGACTGTTACCATAGTACAGTCAGCACTGCGGGTTGTTCGAAAGAGATACCGCACCATTGGAACGCAAAGGGCACTGAAGGAACATAGATGGGTTTTAGTCAGTAAAAGTCTGACACTAAGGGCGGGGGAAGTTATTTGATGATTTTCAATATAATAATATTAAAAAAAAGTACAGTCAACAAAACTATTTGGTTCTTATACAGACAAAACTATTCATCTTTCTACTACACTGCCAATATTCATTTTTATTGTATGCTTAATAACATTCTAAGCTTATGACACACTTAAGAGAGTCTTTTATAAGAATTGACTGCTCAGCACACTCAGTATATTGTTTAATAGTAATATCAAGTAAGCTGGCTGTATACCGAATAGCTTCGTTGACTGTACATAATACACTGTAATGAGGAAATGAGGATGGAAGCTTACTTATCGCAGTTGAAGGAATGCATTGTAATGAGAACTTTTACCATGGATTTAGTATATGATTCTACATTCGCAGATTCAACATTTTTCGGATATTAAAAAAAAAAACAGCCGTTTCATACAAAACTGCAACACCTACTACATGATGAAAATGTATAGAAAAACCATTTTTTTTCATGTGCTTAGTTCCTTTTTCAGGCACCTCATGTAACTTTGCTACCAACTAGCTGCGCTATTTAATATAATTTTATTACAAAAATTGCACTCTTCATCAAAGTAACTTACCCGATCAAGACTAGAGTCAAGAGCTAACCCATCCCGAATAAAAAAAAAGTAAGTTAATAAAACTATAGAAAATATTCTTTGTTATCTCTCAACATTGTTTAGTTATGCATATATAAAATAAAATTACGCAGTCTTACAACGATAAACAAAAGAATCCAACTTTGTTTCACGAATAGTTTCAAAGTATGCACAGGAGAAGTATAAAATGTTCATTGTTCAACTCCGGTATTAATCAAGTTATCCACAGAGTAGATAATTTCAAGTTATAACTAGCTCCCCTGAAGAATACGCTCTCAGACGTCGGCGGTAATATTTTTTCAGTTTTATTTTCCGATGAAATATTTCATAATCCGTTCATCCAGTGGTCAGTGAAAGGGGGGGAAAATGGGGTACCCCTTACTCTCCCTCGCCGCGAGTCCATTTAACTAGCCGAACCCCTCCTCCCTGACCTCCCATTTTTCCTCCCCACGGGATGGGCAACGTCCACGTTTGTTCAGGAAAAAAACGGAAAAATGCTCTCAAACAAAAACACGAATGGAGCGTTCAGCGCGAATCGAAAATTAATTACAGCTTTGGACTGTTTTTTGTATCGGTTCCGTTATACAAAGCTTTGGATATGAAGTCTTTGAAAGCCACTTTGAACATTCACAGTTGAAAATATTCACACCTCTCTTTGGTTTTATGTTTGGCTTTGAATAAAAGTTGTTTTTTTTTTGTTACTGCTTTTTATATCGCCATCTCATTCATCATTTTTGTGGGTGTACATTGGTACACCTCTGCCTAACCCTTCGGGGAATACCTATAGGCGTGATGGTATCTCATTCATCATTTCGGTTTAAGGATTGCAAACGTTTAAGACTAGTTCCATAGCGGTCGCGACATTTTTCTAAAGAGTGTCCTAAATCGGATTTTTCTTTTTATACTTTTCTTTTATTATAGGTATAATTACGTATAAAGGTTAAAAGAAAATTATAAAAAGAAAAATCCGGTTTAGGAAACTAAAATTCGACCAAACGTGTGGTAAATTTCTAATATTTTAATTATTTATTAGATACTAGTTTCTGTCCACGTGGAAGACAAGCACAGTACAAAACATAATCCTAGGACACTCGTCAACAGTGTAATCGAATCAATACTTAATTTCAAAGATTACCTCTTATAAACAAAAAACAAACTTTACCTCTTTTTATTTAATATTGCTGTATATTTATCTCCAACTCGTTTTTTTTTTTCACCTATCTCAGCAGACTGGTTAGTCCCGTGGCCGCAATACTCGCTAGCACGGCTGCTGAGTAGGTAGATAGGGCTTCAATTCCCTAGTCGGGTATTTTTAGTTCACCTATTATTGGGATTAGTGCCATATCTACAGATATCCAAATACTTTTTCTTAGTACAGTTTGATATCCAGTTTACGACTGTAGGCCTCGTCCTCTATTGCATAACTTGCAAACTTTAATTGTTTATTAAAAACACTTACCTATCTGCTTACCTCTGTGGTAAAACTGGCGTTATGATTTGACGAAAATATGTTACAATTATCTACTTTAATGTCTCCTAATGTTTTAATTTATTCACTCAATTATTTACAGTTAATTAAATGACCACAGTAAAGTTTATAACAACCAGTAAAACATCAAAAACAAAGTTCGTGTTAATTCCCAATAACTTGCAAACACCGGCAGCTAGCGCCATCTATTGGTTTCAAGCGGTACTTTTTACTAAAAGTTTTCACAACCAAACAAGTAAAATGTAGTAAATAGGTCAACGTTAAGAATGATCATAAGTCACCTTGCTAGACCAGTGGACAATAACAAGAATATAAATTACTCGTACTAGCCCGTGACTTCATCCGACTAGAATTTTAGTATACTTGACAATAAATACTGTAAGTACTTCTAACTTATACTGCTTTTTGCAGTACTTCCAGACATTTCCTCTTAGAAAAAAACAAGTATACAACAAAATACCATTAAACCTGTAATCCCCGGAGGGTTAGGCAGAGGTGTGCCTACCAAAGTACACTCAAGTTCGCCGGTATGTTTAAGTCCCGTATAATAGGGGCGAGCCTATTACGATTAATCGGGCACTTCGAGGTGCTACTGTGAATTTCATTGAAAAACTCAATAACACTTTGCTCGACCTGGGAATTGAACCCAAGATCTCTAGAGTAGCAGTCGCGCTTAGGACCACTAGGCTACAGAGGTAGTTCAGAACTTGGCAATACATGGAGTACTTTCTATCATTGCATGATTTTTTGCAACTGGTTCAATACTTTTAGAGATTATTTATATAAAAATAAAAAAAAATATACCATCACGCCTGTATTCCCGGAAACAGTTCGCCGGTATATTTAGGTCCCATGTAATAGGGGGCGAGCCTATTGCCATTAACCGGGCACAAATCCAAACTCCGGGCTGCTACTGAGAAATTCCTAATGGAAAAACCCAATAACACTTTTTGCCCGACCTGGGAATCGAACCCGGGACCCCTTGCTCGGCAGTCGCGCTTGCGACCACGAGACCAACGGGGCAGTTATTTATATACATACAATATACATACATACATGAGCTCACGCCTTTTTTTCATGAGGGTAGGCAGAAACCACGGAACGCCACCTGCTACGATCCTTACATACTCGTTTCGCCTCGGTCACATTTATACATCTGGCCATACAAGCACGTCTCACAAACAAACAAGGAAAAAAGATGCAAAAACCTTTCTCATCAGTAAGAAATTTCAATTTCTCTCCTAGAAGACACTGCACACAATTGTTAAAGTTTCCGGAAGAAGTAATTATCACAAGAAGTTGTTCGAGAGACAAAGACCACATCTATGTCTCCAAACTTATAAGCTTTGCATAAGTAACGACTTGGTTACGTACTACAAACTTTCATTTTTAGGGTTCCGTACCACACACACACAATCACGCCTGCGTTCTCCAAAGGGTTAGGCAGAGGCGAACTAAACCAATGTACACCCACAGTTAACCGGTATGTATTAGGTCCCATATAATAGGGGGCGAGCCTATTGCCATCAACTGGGCACTAATCCTAATTCCGAGTTGCTACTGAGAATTTGATAGAAAAACCCAATAGCACTTTGTTCGATCTGACAAGACCTCTAGCGTAGCAGTCGCGCTTAGGGCCACTAGGCTACCGAGGGTTCCGTACCCAAAGGGTAAAACGGGACCCTATTACTAAGACTCCGCTGTCTGTCTGTCCGTCTGTCACCAGGCTGTATCACATGAACAGTAATAGTTAGACAGTTGAAATTTAGACAGATGATATATTTCTGGTGCCGCTATAACAACAACTACTAAAAAAACAGAATAAAATAAACATTTAAGGTGGGCTCTCATACAACAAACGTGATCATTTTGCTCATTCTTGCTCGATGTTGATTACGGCAACAGGAAGACGCTTGAAATATTCACAGAATATTAAGTTATACATATATTCAATTGAAAAAAAAAAAGAACAAATATTTAAGGGGGCCCCCCCACAACTTTTTGCCGTTTTTATAGATAACTAGCTTTTGCCCGCGACTTCGTCCGCGTGGCCGCGTGGTAATAGTTCCCGTTCCCGGGGGATTTTCGGGATGGAAACTATCCTATGTCCTTTCTCGGGTCCCAGACTATATCTGTACCAAATTTCATTTCAGGTTCAGTGATTTAGGCGTGAAGAAGAGACAGACAGACAGAGCTACTTTCGCATTTATAATATTAGTAAGGATAATACGGAACCCTTCGTGAGCGAATCCAACTTGCACTTAGCCAGTTTTATAATAATAGAATTCATATGATATTATTATTAAGTTGGAGTCTCATTGTAATTCTATTGGATATTCATGAGACATCTCCTTCGCGACCATTACTTTATACCTTCTTTTATTTTTGTCCTCAATTCGAAAGTATTTTTCGGTTCCATTATGCTGATTTGCGATGATTGCTGTTTACTTTTAGCTCGTGGCTAAATAATTACAGCCGCATAGACCGATCCTCCGGGTTGGGCCACGCTTGCCGAGGTTGGTCTGTGGATGGGTGACCATTTACCATAGCGAGTTTCCTCCGTGCCTCAGAAAGCACGTAAAGCCGTTGGTCCCGGCTGTCATTTGTAGATCTTTGACAGTCGTTACTGTTAGTCAGAAGCCAGAAAGTCTTACCAAGAGTATCGTATTATCCATTATTGGGTTGTGGAGGTCTGATAGGCAATCGCTCCATGTAAAATACTGATATTCAGCTGCATTCGGTTCGACTGGAAGCCGACCCCAACATAGTTGGAAAAGGCTAGGCAGATGATGATGCTGTTTACTCTTACTGTGTAGCAGCTCGGAGTTTGGATTTGTGCCCGGTTAATGGCATAATAGGCTCGCCCCCTATTACATGGGACCTAAATATACCGGCGAACTGTGGGTGTACATTGGTACACCTCTGCCTAACCCTTCGGGGAATACAGGCGTGATGGTGATGGTAGTCTTACTGTGTTGATAAGGAAACATTTTGACGGGTTCTAATAAATAAGGAGGTTGGTACTGTAAATACTGGATTGGTCATATTTTTTATTTTTTTTACCACTGGGGAAACATCCAATGACTTCTCCCGCCCTGGGCGGGGCAAGGAGAGATAGTCAGACTTTTATTGACTAAAACCCATCCATGTTCCTTCTTGTGGACTTTGCATTCCGGGGGCGCGATATCTCTTTCGAACAACCCGCAGCCATTGGTCATATTCAACCTTATTTAACAAAACACACCGACGGTGTACATTAGTGCACTTCTGCCTAACCCTTCAGGAAATACAGGCGTGATGGTAAGAGTGTGGTATGTATTTTAACCATTATCCAGTAGGTACTCTATACACTCGGATCAATAGAAATCACACCTTTTGTTGCATGAATAGCTCCTTACATTTTTTATTTATGTTTTAAACCATATTATCAGTCGAAAGATTATGAAGAACGTGATCATCATGTTTTATTTTGTTTAAAATAATGCAGATTACTTGTCAGTTAAAAAAAAGAAAAATAACTATTCTAATCCTAATTTTCAAAAATATCAAAAATAATTCTTTAATACGATAACGTTTAAAAAGCCTCAATATCAGCTTTAAAAATCCTTTTATGCCTCTTTTAGCTAGCGGAAAAATTGGATCTCGGGACATTTTCTTTTCAACGTCACTTTTACGAGAGACCATTATTGTTTCTAAAATGAAATGGTCGTTTTAAGGTAATGACTATCCAGTTATTACCAATTTCAATTAAATTAAATACATACTCTAATACTAATCCATATTTTTGGGAAAATGCGATGTTTTTGACTTTGTGTCTAGTTCTTAAGAGAAAAATACTGTTCGAATCTTCGTCTATAAGAATAAAGTCTTGCCAGCGCGGCTTAAGGGTTCACAGGAAACATTTACATAAAATATTGTAAGTAATTCAGTATTTCAAATATAATGCAAAAAATATTCATTCAAATAGTGTTTCTTTTGTGTGTTGAACTTCCGGTACCGTAATCACTTCAGTGTGATCATAATTATGCTAAAAACGACTTCGTTCGCTGCAGTATTTGTTAGGTTGAGCATATTGTTTCTGCCTAACCCCTATGTGACATTGCGTGATGAATTGTACCTAAGACTTATAGCTCAAGTTATTGCCAACATAATACAAAAAAAATTGTTAAAATCGGTGCAGTAGTTTTAAAGTTATACGTGTACATACAAACAAACAGACAATGATTCTAAAACCTATTGTTTTGGGTTATTTGCCACCGATACGCTTAAAAGAATAAGGCTGTTTATATATCATATCATGGTTAATAGTGTATGTGTATGCCAGTAGCATAGAAGTTGTGAGAGCATTTAAAGTTAAGTTTGAATATATAAAACTTGGTTTTGTAAACAAAATTGCGAAAGAGTTGCAAAACTCTTGAGAATTTTACGTTATGTTTTATTATATGCGGTAGTTGGAACCTACTACTTTTAATGTTGACTTTCTTATCTTGTGTAAAGCAGTATTGCTCTTGGTTCAGTTTCCTTTTAACCATTGAAAAGTGATGGACAGCGTCACGACGCCCCACTGCCACTGTGTGGTGGTGGATGATTTGGCATTAGTGCTGTGGGTGTGATTGGACGTTTTGCTCGTTTCTTCTTGATGGAACAAGCTTTCAACGTCTCAAGTCATACGTCTTAGGATTGCGGTACAACGTTATACAATGTATTGACAATGACAAACCGCATAGGCCGACCCGCTGAACTCCGCTGAAGTGTACAGCGACCCTTACCTATTAATAGTCCGGTACTGGAAATCCTGCAGCTGGAACAATGGAACCGCCACCTGCTAAATGATGATACCCTTTCATTAAATAAGAGACAACAGATATTACTTAACAAAGAAGTAAGTTATTTCCATGTATGACCTAGTTACGTAGCAATACCTAGACTAGACATTATTCAGTACGACACGCATGACATACTTCTAGTAAAGGAGTAGGTATATTATATAACCTTCATAACTTATGTAAAGTTATTAATTATGCAACACACTAGCGATCTGCCCACAACTTCGTGCACGTGGCTTACTTCACCCGCCATAAGTTACGTCTTTGGTTACTGCTCCGCTCCTGTGTCGTAGCGTGATGTTATATCGCCTATGTTACTCAGGAATAATGTAGCTATCTATTGGTGAAAAAATTGTTTAAATCGGTCCAGTAGTTTTGAAGCCTATTCATTACAAACAAACAAAAAAGTCTTACCTCTTTATACTGTTAGTATAGATATCAACACTTTTCTTGGAGTGATAATATCGGAAAAACAAAAAAAAAACCTTTTTTACATACAACAAAGATAATTTACCTCTATGTACTTCATAATAACTTAAACCAGCTAACGTAAATTTTCTCAGAAATTAATGGAATATTACGATTTGTAAGTCTCATTCCCCTTGAACAGATTATGATCTAAAAGGGAGAGAAAACATTTTATCAACCCCCAAAATGTCACTAATTGAAAACGGCTCATAATTTTACGCTCTCTTAATTTCATTTGGATTATGCGACTGTCTTTCAATTTAATTTAATTTGGGAATCATTGAGAATCTTGAAATATTTCAATCGAGAATTTTATGCAGATTACACAATTGAAACAATCATTCAATTTAAAATAATTTTATATGTATTCTGGATTTATTATAATACAAAAGAAAATATATACGAGTGCCAATTATTTTAATTAAATTAAGACTTCAAAAACCTCTGGTGCGTATGATAGAAGTAACTACTACTCGTTCTCGTGAAAATGTTAATAAATTATTTACAAAGGTGTAGAAAAAGCCTGGTTAAGCCACAAAATAAATTTATTTCCATAAACATCTAAAAACAAGGAACAACATTTTTTTCCTCTACATTGTCAACGTGTCTACAACAGTGTTTAAAGCTCGCGTGAAAGCATCGAGTGCATTCTAAGTTAGCAGCGCAGCGTTCGTTCGGCGTGGTGTCGGCAACGCGACTACCTGCAGTAACCCTCGCCCTGCAGGAATAACCTGAACGCTTCTGCTATCTTACTCGGCTGCTCCTCCAACACCATGCCACAGTCCGAGATGCTCAACCACGACGTCTTGGACGGGTCCAGGCGACCATTGAACGTCACCGTGTCATCGACATGCGGGGACAAAGCACCTGTCACGTTCAAAACAGGCACTTTAATAGAATGCGTGTCCCTTGAAATACTCAGGTCCGTCCTGCGCAAATATGAGTCAATGAACATGGCTAAATTGATTGGATTGACGTGAGAGAAACTCTCTTTGTAAACCTGCGCTAAGTCATGATTGCGGTCGTCCGTGCTGCGCCCGAAGTGGTGCCACATTAGGTAATCCAGTGCTCCCTGTGTCATGCCGCTCGATCTTAATTGTCTTGTATTTATTTTCTGGTAAAGCCATTCGGTCCACCCGGCTTGAGTTGATGTACAATTGATCAAGACTAACGCGTCAACTTTTTGAGGACTAACAACAGCATAGCGCGCTAAAATGTTTGCACCTGCACCTACTCCAAATCCAATGAAAGATCGTATACCAAAATGTCCCAAAATAAAATCTATTTGGGAAGCCAATGCGTCCATGCTCGGGTAAGTGTAATCTTCCGGTAGTGTGGGGGCGCCCTCCTCCTGCCCCGGCGCGGTTACGTGATAAATACAAAACTTGTCCAACATCGCTCGCATATCAATGAAATTGAAGAACGCCTGGAAATTGGCGGCATAGTTGAGTCCAAGGTCATGGTACGTGATGATGGCGCGCTTGCTGCGGTCCCCGCGGACGGCGACGATCAGGTCCCCGCGGGAAGTCCTCACCCTCTCCTCTACGCATGCGCCGTCGTTGTGCAATCGTCTATTTGATGGGAAATGTAATTGAACGCTTTTCAACTCGTCTTCGAAATTATCTGAAGACATCATGTTGAGTAGAGCAATATTCTCGTGTACGTGTGTAGGCATCTTTTTGTTGAAATCGAAAGGTACTTTCATCGACTCGAATCCCTTTGTTTACTTGTTACGTATCGACCTCCTGCCGGTGTCACTCTAGATGTCTGGTCTTCTTCACTCCTCTTAATTAGCGCTTTCCATTAGTCACTGTTAACGATATTATGCTTATTACATACGTCCATACTAATAACACAATGTCCGCCGTACTTTAACTAAATGTTTATTATGTCACTAAGTCACAGCATAATCACTATTTATGTTAAAATTCTTAAACTATCTGGCAGTATTTGTGAACAGACTATGTTATTTTGTTGAAATTATCGCAGGAAATGGTCAATAATTCGTTGACCGGGCCAGCGTGAGTTCTAGCGCGAGGTTGATTCGGTACTACTCGGCTGTTTCCGTCGGCGTTCGAGCCATCCGAGCCTACCTGCTGGGCCGTCCGCAGCTCACTTCACTCCAGACAACAGGCGCGCCACGCATGCGCAGTAGGCATATTGAATTTTTCCAAGCTATTTCATGTTTATTAGTTTGCCTATCTAGTTATATATCTATGACAATCGATCATTTAAATAGAGCTTCGTGTAACTTTATTAATTAGAGTAAAAAGTTTTCTGTTTACTTGGTCAGTTGGGAATTTCGTCATTACCACGAATGGGTGGAACTTGTTCCACTAGTAAACAATATTGTTATTTGATGACCTTGACATAATTTCGAATATCGGTCGAAGTTAAATTTTGATTAGGCTTCGCGCCAATAAGAAACTTTATTACCTTCTAGGTAGACAAATAGGCTAAAACAAACTAATCCGTAGTTTGAATTTTCGCGCCAAATACCTATGTAAAATTGTTTTATGTTATAGCCATGTTCAATTAACTCATAATTGGTAATTGAATACCAAATTTTGTTCCTAGATCAATAAGTTTACAGACCTACAATGCATGATCTATAATTATAATAAAGCTAAAGAGCTTTTTTGGTTGTTTGTTTGTTTAAAGGCGCTTAAATTCGCTGAAAATTCGAAAGGAACGAATTGGAAGAATATTGTTGTACATGATAGCCCGATTCACGACGACTAGGCTACATGACATCACGCTACAACCCATGGGAGCAGCTCAAAACAGAGACAACAAGAATACAAAAACAAATTATATTTATAAAATTATACCCATATTAGTAAACAATATTCTTACTTAAGATTTTTTCTTTTTTAAGTATTAAATTCTTTACTGAATTACAGAAAGCTAAGGGACAAGGCTGCGGTGTAGGTACCTACTTATAGCGCCTACCCCTATGTTTAAGTAAGTATGACGTCTGAAAACTAGGTATAATAAATGAGATACCTAGGTATCGAAGTAAGTCATAGCGGTATCGATTACCTGTCTTGCCGATAGCCGTCGACATGCCACACTGCTACGGGAAATTGTTCCTATCTATTGTAATATTCTAAGTAAGGAAAATAGACCAAGCGCCCGGTCAAGCGTTGGATGACCTGTGGACTTCATAAACCGAGCTGGCGAAAACTTTATAAGATACTAGCTTCTACCCGCGACTTAGTCCGCGTCAAAGTTGATATATTATCCCACGGGAACCGTACATTTTTCCAGGATACAAAGTTTCCTGTGTTATTTCAGACCACAATCTATCTCAGAGCTACATTTTATCCGGATCCGTTCTACCGTTTAAGC
The DNA here is from genome assembly GCA_932526535.1 of Caradrina clavipalpis. Taxonomy (NCBI): domain Eukaryota; kingdom Metazoa; phylum Arthropoda; class Insecta; order Lepidoptera; family Noctuidae; genus Caradrina; species Caradrina clavipalpis. The sequence goes on along the minus strand of OW052107.1, from coordinate 8,010,869 downwards.
GTGAAGAAGGGACAAACATACACACTCACAAACTTTCTCCTTTATAATACTAGTGTGATATAGTGTGATGTGATCATTAAGTACCTACTAGCTTATGCCTGCGAGTCTGCGTTAATTTCTCAAGACTCAGATCAGAAAAAAAAACTTTTTCATTGGATAGCCAGAATTATGAGGGCTATAGAAATAACATCACGCTACAACACACGGGGGCGAAGTAGTAATCAAAAACGTAACTTAAGGCACGAGAAAAAATCCACGCGGATGAAGTTGCGGACCAGTATTATAAATATAAAGAAAAGTTTGTGAGCATGAAAGAATATTTATTACTCTTTAACTTAACGGCCGAAATTTGGCACACATATAGTTATTGATCTAGCTTAACACATAATAATAAATTCTATCCCGCTTTTGTGGTGGATAATGGAATAATCTAACTTCCTTCCTAATTTTTTTATGTTTTTATGTAATATATTAAAATACCTGCGTATTTTTACACAATTGAGCTTAGTTCTTTCACATCGAGATAACGATAATCTCTTATCATTATTTTAATTGAAATAATGATAATCTCTTATCATTATTTCAATTGTATGTGTCTAGCAATAATAGTTTAATGTTGCGTTTAAAAATATCCAAAATCATTATACAATTACAACGAAAAATGGTATAAATTTTGACGTGTCTTGGTTCGTTTTAGTAGAACTTCCCCCACTTATAGATTACATTGTGTATTATACTCTAAATCCACAACACAGTTACCCAAAAACACAAAAGATAAAAGTAACAAAAGTTCAAGCAACTGCTCTCAAAGGCGGCGCACTCAACACAAACACTCTCTAAGATAACGAGCCTGACATTTGCACGAACCACGTATTTGCACAAAAGAATACGTCATGTATTATAGCGGTTATCTATGTACACAATCGTCACCTCTAATATAAACAGCGGTTATGTAAAAGTATGGGTTCAAATCCGGACAAGTATCAATGTGACTTTTGCAATTCATATGAAGTTTTTGAGTTTATCTTGGACATCACTAACGGTTGACTGCCTCGTTAGCCTAGTGGTTCTAAGCACATATTGTTCTGTGGTTCTAAGCGCGACTGCTACGGTAGAGGTCAAAAAGGTGCAAAACGTGTTATTGGGTTTTTCTGTGAAATTCTTAGTAGTAACTCGGAGTTAGGATCTGTGCCCGGTTAATGGCAAAAGGCTCGCCCCCTATTACATGGGACCTAAACATACCGGCGACCTGTGGGTGTACATTGGCACACCTTTTGGGGAATACAGGCGTGATGTTATGTAAGTGTGTGTATCACTGACAGCGATAAATGAAGATATCGTGGGGAAATTTAGACTTTAAACTAACTGCCTAGCCTTTTCCCAGCTATGACGGGGTCGGCTTCTAGTCTAGCCGGATGCCAATGGCATCTGCGCGATCGAGCGACTGCCTATCTGACCACAACCCAGTTACTGGGCAACACGACACCTCTTGGTAAAACTGGTTGTCAGACTGTCCTGGTTTCTGACTATCCGTAACGACTGACAAAGATCTACGAAAGACAGTCGGACTAACGTCATACACCATCACATTTTGTAGAAAATTGGTAAAATTATTCGTTTTGAGCAAAAATGTATGTAGTATTATGTAGAATTATTTTTTAGCTAATACATTAAACACTGCAAACATTTTGATAGTATTTTAAAGCATGACTGTAGGGAAACAGCTAATTTTAATTTCATGATTTCAGGTTAATTCTATAGTAAAAGTTGTTCCCAATAATAATTACAAACACGGGGGTGTTTGTAATTATTATTGGGAACAACTTTTACAGTGTACCGTTTCAGGTTTTCCAAGAATTACCAGCTACCCAGCACAGCAGCGTTATAAATGTACCTTAATGCATGGCAGTTATGAATTCCCAGTAGACTATATTTAGCAGCGTCGCACGGCGGGGGATCAATGACCTGCTGTGCACGGCAGCTATGAGTAATGCAACTTCCACGAAAGGGTTATTCATGTAACTTTGTTTCTGCACCTTTCAGGTTTCATATGCTTAGAGTTAAGTTATTGAGTTAAGTTACTTACTTACTTGAATGTATTTTTAAATTTATTACGATTAAAGCTGTGTTGTGTGATGGCTCGTCACATATTACATATACGATCACAATATTGACGTTAAATATTATAATTAATTTAGCTTTCATTTCTAATTTGTAGCACCGTGTGCGTATTGTAGTACTTTGAGTGACTTTTTATTTTTGATAGATCGTTTTGACATTTATATATTTTTATGGAATGAATGTAACTATACAACTTATTGTAATACATTGTTTTTTAAAAGAGTATGTATGGAGTTTCTTGCCCGTTCTTCTCCATACGATACTACCTTTTGGAATGGGCAACTAGATACAGTATTAATGCCTTTTTATGTAATGACCTTCAAAAGTGCCTTTTAATGTTCTAATTGAAATAAATGATTTGACTTTGACATATCACGATTGATTAGGTACTCAAAGTCCGTGCCCTAACAGTTCGCTAGTTGTAGTTTTAAGTTCGAGGTAATAGAGCTATAGGAGGGAGTTTTAATAATTAAAAGTACTTTGTCCATCTCTCATTCAAAGCATAAGTAGGAAATTAGGTACATGATAAATAAATAAAATTTACTTTTTTTTGTACAATTTTTAGTTGAGAATTCACAATTTATGTACCCTGTGACCCTGTGTCACTCGCGCCAAGACGAATTTAATGATGAATCGATTGACATAGGAACGGACATACATACAGATCAAACACATGACCCTCCTTTTGGGCTTCGCCGCAATCGGGTAAAGAAACACAAAAAAGCAAAAGCTAAAAAAAAAAATATGCCATCACGCCTGTATTCCCCGAAGGGTTAGGCAGAGGTGTACCAATGTACACCAACAGTTCGCCGGTATATTTAGGTCCCATGTAATAGGGGGCGAGCCTATTGCCATTAACCGGGCACAAATCCAAACTCCGAGCTGCTACTGAGAATTTCATAGAAAAACCCAATAACACTTTTAACAACAAAAGTTGTTACCTAAATCCATTCAGGGTTCACCCAATGGAAATCTAATAACGTGCTTGTTTAGTATAAATGCTGCAATAAACACACAATCTCTGTGCGAGTGTGAATGAGTTCGTTAGCCTTTGAAGGCGGCTCACGTACCGTATCAATCGAGCGCACAATTTATTTGCTCGCTTACAAATATTTCCTTAGCTCTTTCTCTTATTCAGCGCAGGTAGGTTTCTGACTTATTTTTGTAGCCTTAGAGAGGAAGATGTAGAAATAAACGGTTTGATCTATGATTTAGGGACTCTTTTTACGTCTTTGGTTACTGCTCCTCTCCCGTCTGTCGTAGCGTGATGTTATATTGGATGAATTTTTGGGACAAGGCAGTAGGTGCAGGTACCTAAACCGTTATAGTTTCAGCAAAACGTTCCTAGGAGGCCATTCATAACTTTTCGAGACATTTTGAACTGCCTTCACAGATTCTGGAAAAAAATTACAGTTAGCGAAAAAATTTAAATTCTGAACTACATTCACAGATTCTGGAAAAAATGTACAGGGAAAAAAAATACAAAATACCAAGAACTTTTTTTTATGCCAATGGATCCTATTTCATGTAGGGATCTAAAGACTATGGGAACATTTAAGTTATGAGTACTAGAAATGACATAAAAATCGCCAAAAACTTTTCTCATACATTATGTGTACCTACTGATAAAACGATCAGAGTATACTCTTGATCATGATTACTTCGTGAGGGATCCTGGATTCGGTTCCTAGGTCGGGCAAAATGTTTTTAGGTTTTTCCATTCGCAATTTCTTAGGAAACGCCCGAAGCCAGGAAGTTAGAAATGTGAAACGCTTGTGGTTTGGAAAGCACGTAAAAACCTAATCGTTTCAAGAATGATCTCTCCCCCCGGTCTTGTCGGATTACCGTCCCATAGGACTATTATTAGAGTGAGGGAAGAGATTGCACTTAGTATTTCTAGCGTACTTGACTAGTCTCCATTGAGTTTGGCTACCGTGACCGAATTTTGTATATGAATAAATGTATAAACATTACAATATAAGGGCAACTGACCATTAACTAAATACTTATCATATTATCTAAACATAAATTCTTTTTATGCATAGTTTCATAAAAAATATTTATATTCACATAATTTTAATTGTGAAGTAGTTTTTTTAGATGATTATATTATTGTTAATGTATAGTATTTTTATATGAATTGTATTGTAATATGGTATAAGGCTTAAGGCTGATATGATGATGGTGATGATGATGTATTTTTTATGTGCCTTGGTGATTGATTTAAATAAATAAATAAAATAACAACAAACACAATACTCCAAAACATATGCTATCCAATTTAATTGTAGGTATAAACGATACTGGCGGTTACATAAAACAAGATAATCATATGTTAGATGGGATAATGACCCGTTAAATTGCTAATAACAACGAAAATCCTTTACAAGCGAGCCGGGAGCACTCCCGTACACTTTGTGCCGAGTTTATTAGGTTTTAAAGCAATTTATGAGCTTAATTGCGCCATAGGACAGCCTGCTTAATGACTATTATCGGAATATCGGCGACAGTTAACGAGAATTGTACCTTTAGTTTTTGTTTTAATTTAAACTGTCGTTGCAACTTGCTATGTTGCAATTTTTGTAATGGAATTAATTTTATTTTTCACTGTTACAATAAAAGTAAATAGGTATCGTATTGGGCTAACACAATGGACTTTTAATGTAACTTATTAAAATACATACATTTAAGATGAAAGAAATGTTTGTGTCTTGAAGATTTCTGAGCCCTTTAAGCTTCATTGGATCAAGTGGAAACCAGGTTAATTGTTAAAAAGTTTTATTGTATATGTAGGATCTACAAGAGTAAGTAGGTCTAAGCTATATACCTTGATATCTAGCTAGTGACCGGTGCGGATCTGTAGTACCTATCAGCTTCGACTACAAGAAGTCAGTAAACCAAGTCAAGTTTAACTAAAGTATTCATGCAATTTCCGCAATCAAATACTAAGTCCACGATAAAATAGGTCAACAATAAACGGACCGCTGAATACAGTGCTTAAATATAATTTACCAAATTAATTGTGAACAAAGCTTCAATTAAAACAAATTATTTCTACGTTTGTAGTATGGTGAGTTCGTGACTAACACGACATTCCGTGAGTCACAAACAAAATAACTTAATTATGTATTACCATTGTTTGTTATAAGGGTCATTCTCAACGGAGACCGCGACCTTGAAAGTTTGGAATAGTTTGTTTACAAAAGGTGAATCAATGCCAAATAAACTATAATTTCGTGTCCAATAAAGACTATTATTGAGTATTGATTATAAGATATTATATTATTAATTAGTATAGAATATTAAATAATATTATTAATATATCAAATAATTAATAAGCCCTGACCACCGGTGGCTTGGACCCTGTTTCCGATGCCGGTGGGCTACTATTTTTTTTTTATATTTTTTTATATTTTTAAATGTTTTTATATTGATATTTAAAAATGTAAAATTAAATAATATGTATTATAAATAAATAAATGGAAATAATATTAAATAATAATATTATTTATGAATACATTAGGCTTCGTGCGCGTGACTTATTTCATTTGAGTCAAGTTGTGTCTTTGGTTACTGCTCCGCTCCCGTGTCTTTTAACATGAAGTTATATAGCCTATGTTACTCAGGAACACACCTATGGTACACCTCTGCCTAACCCTTTGGGGAACACAGGCGTGATGGTATGTATGTTACTCAGTCAGGAATAATGTATTGTATTATTATAGAAGATTGATATTTTTCACCCGCGTTAAGTTAAATCTTTGGTTACTGTTCCGCTCCTGTGTGTCGTAGCGTGATGTTATATAATATGAATATATATTATGAATCTGGCTATCATATACGAAATTATTTTTTTGAATCCGACTGATAGTTTCATAGTTTACCGCGTATAAACAAACAATAATTTTCATCAATTTTATTACATCAACTATAGAATTGGGTCACAACTTTTTAGTCTAGAATTCAGCAGCAAAACAACTTCATACATTATTGCTTTCATTTAACCTGCATCTAACCTCTAAATGGTCCATAATTACCAATAAAACGGCCTGTTCAATTATGTATAGTGTATCGATTGGTTTGACCCGCGGCCTGTAATTCACGCCGCAGAGCGAACCGGCCCGACCATTGCACTTCAGCTTGTGTAAAAGTCGGTAGTGTCATTCGCAGGAGTGCATTGCCATTAATCATTACTTCAGTAAAACCATGATTTTGATTACCATAGTGCTGGTTTGTGCTTCAACGTTCTTAATTCAAAATGTGGTGAGTTCTTTTGTTCTTTTTTTAAATGAGCTCTAAAGCTGTTCAGTTAATTGAATTATGCGGTTATTTGATTTTTAAAGTGGAGGTGGAATTCTTGTTTTGTGTTCGTTTTTTGAATGTTTTATTGTTTGAAAATGGAATGTTTGAGTATTCGTTTTTTGAGAAGTAATTGGCTTTTTTGTTAACAAATAGTATTGTTATGCCATTTTAAAATGGACGAGTGTTTATTAGTTTTAATGTGGCTGAGTAGATACCTATAATTTAATTAGTTACTGAAACGTTATGAATAATTAATTAAAGTAGGTATCTACATTATTTCATCATCGAATTTTCCACACAACAAGCTTTCTACTTAATAATTCACACAGACGGACACACACATGACTATATATTACGTATTAGATTACCTTAATACATTTGCATTAATACTGTATTGGGCCCTAGAGGAATATTATCGGTAATTATTTGCTAACGCCTTGTTTACTGATGCAAGCGAAGCCTACTGTTTGCAAATTGGTAATAATACTGGTTATTCCCAGTATGAACATCGCGCCTGTATCATATAAAGGTGTGGGTAGAGTTCCACATTTCACCATATAGGTCATAAAAAGGACGGTCCTATTGCCTATTAAATGGCAATGGACAGCTGCTTCCTAGAATTGGATGGTAGAATTAAATAACAGTTAGCTCGTATATTGGTAGTCATATGAATTAAGTAAGTTAATCATGTTAGTTCTGTAAAATATATAATAATATGTCCTTTATTACATAGGGCTTAAGACACAAAACGAAGTTCTACACACCTCTGCTTACCCCGGAAATATTGGCGCAATATTATGTAGTTTTGAACAAAAATAGTTTGTAATACAAAATCTACGCGGCTTCACAGTACTATAGTACGCGTAGATACTACGACCTTTGCTACGATCGTAGCTGTCGGCTACGACGTTCTACGAGATTCCATACAACTGCGTGTCGTAGCAGTAAGGACAAAAATACTCGAACGTTTTCTATGCCCTCGGTCATAGGATTGCGTGACCATTGCTCATAGAAATAGTAAATTGTAAGAAGTAATAATAGTGGAGAAATTTACTACTGCAATGGTTATAAGCATTGATATAGGGCAATACTTGCAAGGCAAGGCTTGACTGCCTCGTTATCTTAGTGCTACTAAGCGCGACTGCTACGCTAAAGGTCTTAGGTTCGACACCCAGGTGAAGCAAAAACTGTTATTGGATTTTTCTATGAAATTCTCAGTAGCGGCTCGGAGTTAGGATTTGTGCCCAGTTAATAGCTATAGGCTCGCCCTCTATTACATGGGACCTAAAATATACAGGCGAACTGTGGGTGTACTAATTTGGTATACCTCTGCCTTACCCTTCGGGGAATACAAGCGTGATGGTATGCGTAGTTATAAGCACTTACACAAAGCAACACTAACACGCCTCTGGGGAATTTTGTACCTGACTTATAACACCCATGGAAGTAGACAGCACGGCAATGACAGATACACCATGTCCATACATCTTGTCACGTACAGAGAGCTAGCACAAACGAGCGAAGCAAACGTGACATAAATTCCATCGATTTTCAAATTGGAAATACGTGTTTCACCCTAACATTTGTTTGTTTAGTTTGAAAGCTATATTCACATCAATGGGTGATACTTATTGTGCTTGTTGTGTAAAATTAAACCAAAATACTATTGAAAAGTCGTATTTGTTTTTTGAATGGTTTTTCTTTCTTTCTTTTTCTTTGATTTGAAAATTGAATCAAAACGGATACTTTTCGTTTACGTTAGTCTACTGTTGCTTGTAAGGTATTTTTTACCCTAAAACTCCGTCATTTATCAACCGATTTAGATTTTTTATTATTTACAAATCAAAATAACTGCCCCTGTAGCCATGTAACAAACGATAAACGCAAACGCTGAGTAGGCTTTAATAGATATTCAACTTTATGTGCTTGGTTTTAAGTTGAAGATCTAATGAAGATTGCATAGCGTTTTCGTTCTTTCCAGTCGCTAACGCTTAGAAATCTTTAATAGATTTTCAACTTTAGACTCTGGGGTATTAAGTTGAAAATCTATTGGTATCTACCGAGCGTTTAAGATTATCGTTTGCGACTTGGCTAGGGGGGCTGAAATAAAAATGGCAAGTTAACGATATTGCGTATTTTGTTTTCTTGTGAATTTTAACGGTTAACAAGACAAACACTGTCTCAATTGATTTGGATAACAGGTAGTAGAATAGTGGTATTTAAAAGCGAAATATAGAAAACTTTTTATCAGCTACATATTGTTTTACATTTTCGTGTGTATTTAGGCAGCAGAGCCGCTGAAATTCCGGATCTTGGCACCTCCATTCGTGTGCCCCAAAGACAATGACTCCGTCATAGACAAACCGGACAATACCGTCATCACGTAAGTACTATCTCTACCTTTCTTCCACTCTATATTATCATTCCTTGTCTGTCCGTCTGTAAGTACGGACAGCTTCACCCATACTTGTTTTTTTTATATTTAATAATTAGTTTATAGAATTTAGAAATATTCACGAAAACCTACAAAGCCTGGCTACGTTTTAGTAAATGTTTTTCAAGGTTAGGTTAATATTAAACGAACTTAAGTAGAACTAATATTTACTAGATTTTCTTGATATTTTAGTATAGATGGTACATACAACGAAAGAATGCTTCTTCTCTTTTAACACAAAGTTTTTTTTTTAATATTAATGAGCATTTGTACTTTTTGTCTAAACCTATTCCGAACATGCAGCTTTATGTGCACTGTGGAAGGATTTATCGAATCTAATCGGGTAAAGTCGCGAGCATCAGCTTACCTATACTTAATATTACAAAGCTGCAGAGGTTGTTAGTTTGTTTATTTAAACCTGCGAACATCCGAAACTACTGGTCTAATTCTGAAAATTCTTTCGCTAAGGGAGTAATAAAGGTACCTACGTTATCCTTGAGTCATAGATTTATTAATAAATCTATGCCTTGAGTGCTATAACTACATCTTATATATATAAAAGAAAATCGTGTTTGTTACAACACTTATAACTCGAGAACGGCTGGACCGATTGCCATGGTTTTTGATTTGTTGGATTTGTTTCCGTCCCGAATAGCAGAATACATCTTAAAAACAATGAAAACTCGATATGTGTATTATATAATTAATCATTTCAATAGATGCTGATTTGTTTATTACATGTCAAACATTTGTTGTCCAATCCTGTCAAATAGTGTAACAACTTTTTTTTTTTTTTGGAGCTTATGGCCTGGTTGCTGAGACCTTTAAGCCACAACTTTATTTTTTTCTGAAGACATCATGTGTGCGATTATTTATTAAGTAATTATTTAATTTTTAATTCCTGAAAATAATACCTATGATTTATTCTACAGTAAAAACATAAAATCATCGGAAAGGAACGGAATTTAGGGAATAAAAAATCAGTTGGTAAAGGTTATAAGATTAAGGAAAAAAAATCTACAGGTTAACAAAAGTGTAAATGTCTTTTTATAGGTTGTCTATGATTTTTCTTGATAAGCTATTTGAATACGAAGTGGTTATATACTCTTTGAGCTATTGTCTATGTCTCGAAAGATCAGGCACTGGATACTTTTTATCCCGTCGGTAGGTAGGCAGGTAGGGTAGATATGTAGGGGTAGGGTAGGTATGTAGGGGTAGGGTAGGTAGGTAAGTAGGTAGGTAGGGTAGGTATGTAGGGGTAGGGTAGGTAGGTAAGTGTGTAGGTATGTAGGGGTAGGGTAGGTAGGTAGGTTAATGGAGTAGTTAGGTGGGGTAGGGTAGGCAAGAACTGGACTTTCAGGGCAGGACAACGTCTGCCGGGCCCGCTAGTTATAAAATAAATGCAAAAAAATTAAGGTATCCATAATAAAATCACGCAGAAGAAATCGCGGGCAAAAGCAAGTCTCATAATAAATAACGTAGTAACAGAAACCTTTAATATAATATAACGGACGAGTTGCGTGACGACTCGTTATTAGCTGGTAATCTGACAAACACAGGATATAATAAGCACTTCTTATTAGTTTCTGTGATTGGAATTGTCCGTTGATGTACGCCTTATTATATTTGGTTCCATCTCTTCACAATAAACGAGAGTACTTTTGTTAGGTGCCGGTAAATAGAGTATGCCTGTTTGTATATTGACATGCTTATAGGGTACACGTCGCAAAGACGTAGATTATCAATCTAGATTTAAATCATGGTATTTTTCTGCCTTCCTACAATTTATTTAAGTGTTCATGATCATAAATCAAGTCTTTTGCCTATTCTGTTACACTTCTAGGTGCTCCTCCCTCAACTTCCTTCATCCTTTACGTTTCCATGCCTCATCTCTCCAGTTTTGGAGGGATCAATCCAGCTCGTCCCACCATCTCCTTCGTGGCCAGCCACGACCCCGAATCACTGTACCAGCGCCAGTGCCGTAACTAGGGCAGGGCCAGAGGCGCCTAGGTACGGGGCGCAGAAATGACCAGACCAGGACCAGAAAAAATATTTCAACGGCGCAGATACAGAAGCTGGCACCGGTCGCATAAAATGCTAATTACGTTACTGCTCAGGGCACCAGCTTTGTGATACTTCGGCCCTCAGTTTGTCCGGCATGAGGCAGACATATCTTGCCCAGTCTTATTTAAATTGGGGTAACATTTGAGCCACGTCGGATCTCTGTTATGGAGACCTCGATCAGTTAAGTTAACACCCAGTACACTGCGCTCCACTGCTCTTTGACAAACTTAGATTTTTATGAAAAAAGACATTTACATAAATAACAATGTAGAGAGTGAGGATTGAGTTAGGTTTTGTACTCGGTTAATGGCGATAGGCTCGCGCCCTATTACATGGGACCTAAACCTACCGGCGAACTGTGGGTGTACATGGGTTCACCTCTGCCTAACCCTTCAGCGAATACGAATAATTCGCTGATGACAATGTAGACTGTTGAAATTTTGACCGCTTACTTTATGAATCAATATTCTTTTACCACAGTTTGCAGACAGAGACTCCTCGGGTGGAGTACCACTGGACAGTGCGCTGGCAGCCGCTGGAGGCGCCGACGCAGCAGTTCACCCTCGCCCTCTGGCACACCGTGAGGGAGCTCGAACTCAAGCTGAACGACGACCAGATGGAGCCCAATGTCTTCATTATAAATAACGCTGAAGTATTCACATGATTCCGTTGCTAAAAAACATTAACTGCCTTATTAGCCTAGTGGTGCTGCTACGCTAGAGGTCTTGGGTTAGATCCCCAGGTCGAACAAAAAATGTTATTGGGGTTTTCTATGAAATTCTCAGTAGTAGCTCGTAGTTGGGATTTGTGCCCGGTTAATGGCAATAGGCTCGCCCCTAATACATGGGATCTAAACATACTGAAAAACTGTGGGTGTATATTTGGTGCACTTCTAACCCTTCGGGGAATACAGGCGTGATGGTATGTCATGTGGGTATGTAAAAAACATTAAGTTATTAAACACTTAAATAAGTAGATGGTAGTACTTCCCCGGACGAGTTGTCAAATAAGTGACGTCACAGTTTGCTACTGTCTAACAAAATGCATGAAGTAATCGTGTTTTGATATTTCATGATAAGTATGTTAATTCAAGCGCAGCGTAGGACGTCCACCCACAAGGTGGAGGGACGACCTGATTAAGACCGCAGGAAGACGCTGGATGCAGGCCGCTTCCAACCGGTCTTTTTGGAAATCTATGGGGGAGGCCTATGTCCAGCAGTGGACGTCCTGCGGCTGATATGATGATGATGATGATGATGTTAATTGGTTGATGGTCTATTACTATCCTACTTGACTTCCAGCTCCTGGCCGGCGTGACCTATATCTTCAATGTCACTGGTCGCACGTACAACGATGATGTGGGGACGACGAAGGTATTCCAAATCGACAACATCAAAGGGGATCCGAAGCTCCTCATCGAGGGTCAATCAGACATGTTCTCCATCCTTCTGATTGGTGTAGATCTGGCGTATGCTGACATGGACATCATTCTGGAGGCTGAAGTCACCACGTGCTATAGGACCCATGATTATTATGTTCGTATTGTTGTTTTTATTTATTTTTAACCCCAATTCTCAAAGAGGGCCGTTTTAAGTTTCACGTGTCTGTGGCAACCATAACGCTTAAACGGGTGAACCAAGTTCAATGCGGTTTTTATTATTTGCAAGCAGGTTTTCTAGCGATGGTTCTTAGATATGTTTCATCAAAATCGGTTCAGCCGTTTTAACGTTATTAGCTCTTTTGTTAGCTTTATATTTTTGATACTGCTGCGAAACTGGTGTTATTTTAGATATATCTGATTGATTAGGGAGACCACTGATTATTACGGAAGATAAAAAGGCCAGTTCTAATGTTTCTCCTCCTTACTTCTTAGTTACCGGTATTTCTGTTGTTATTCTATAAAAAAAAAAAAAAACCGACCATTTAAGTTCCAATAATAAAAACAAAATAAAGCTGAGATTTACGTAATCGCGTGCAAGAAAACAAAAGCCGCTTGGAACTGCATCTGCCACGCAATTTTCAATTCTATTCCTATAACGTTTTAGTTTGTTTTCAATAATAACTACTTAAGCTTATTGGTGCTGTGTTCGCGCTGTCCATTACAGTTACCTTCTCGATATGGATTAGTCCTTGTGACGTCACACGTAGGTAGTTGCACTGCACGGGTGAGTGACTCTATGGATTTAACTGAAGCCTCACAAGTAACGCTCTTTTACGCCTTGGCCGTTCTATGGTTTCCCTGGGTGTAATAAAATAATAGGAATAAGCATAAGCACCCCTCACCTTTTTATTTATTTGGCTTGAAGCAAGCAGACAGACATTTGAGACAACTTCAATGCAAAGTTTGATGTTCCAGTTGCAGTATCTACGTGGGTGTTTTGCCAACACAAAAATAAAAACAATATATTTTACTAAATAAAAAAGTACCTTAGATCATGAAAAGATGGAATGCTATGCAATTGTGTGATTTTAGAACCGTTCAGAAACCCGAAATAGAAAGAACCTGTAGTTCGGATTTTAGCGTTAATCTTTTCGAAAAACAAACACAAGTGGAGACATGTTAGTTTATTTAAAAAAAAAAATACTAAAACAACCTAAGAGCAACTATATCTAAATTAATCCTTAATCTCTATTGTAACTTTAAGGGTAGATGAAACAGCAACAACTAGAGTTAATTATACTGATAATTAAAAATGAACTGAAAATCAACAATTACATTTCTCTCTGAATATAAACAATTACGTAGGTAATTGAGAGCAAGACAATAAATGCCGTACAGATTCATAAACTGCACCCAATTTTAAACTCTATATATAGCTCCTTTCCGATTGAAATAAATCAAAAATATATACAATAAGCTGGGTACAATTGCACCAGAAGGGCCACTTCACTTAAAGCTCTCTACTGCAAAAAAATATTACCCAAAATATTTCTTATCAAGCAGTAAAGTCTAACCTACGTCAATGAAACTAAGTTCTAATTTCAATCAAAGTATTACAACCATAAATTTACTTCTTAAATGAGATTTTCAAAGCTTTGTTTTATGTAGCCGTTAACCTCGGGCGGTTATGAATTCTTGTGTTAATTTAATTAAATTTAGTTGTTGTTAGGTTAGATTGAATCAGTTTGCAGCTGTGTATTATGCAGCTTGAACAGAAAACTTTAATTAACAAACCAATTATTAATATTAATTGTGACTCTCGCGGCTAATTAAACTTTTTAAATAGTTTGGACTGCCCCGTTGGTCTCGTGGTCGCAAGTGCGACTGCTGTGCAAGGGGTCCCGGGTTCGATTCCCAGGTCGAGCAAAAAGTGTTATTGGGTTTTTCTATGAAATTCTCAGTAGCAGCTCGGAGTTTGGATTTGTGCCCGGGTAATGGCAACAGGCTCGCCCCTTATTACATGGGACCTAAATGTACCGGCGAACTGTGGGTGTACATTGGTACACCTCTGCCTAACCCTTCGGGGAATACAGGCGTGATGGTTTTATAATAGTTTGCAGTTAGTAGTGTGTCAGTTAAGTTATTGCCCACTAATTATTCGTTAAGGATTTCATAAAGTACATGAGGTGTTGGGAGTACATTATATAAAAATTAAACATTGCTAACGTAACTTATTGTAAAAGTGTAACTAATGCCCCGCTTCAACCTTAAACTTCCCTCAAAGTTAGTTATTAACATGACAGATTGCCATTCAGGTAAAAGCAGAATAAAGATAATATACATTAATTAAGATGCGTATACGTATATACTTATCTTAATTATGTATATATGTTAGTTATGTAGTTAGGTTGGCATGGAAGAAGAAAACATGTTGCGCCGACCCCAAGTAAAATGGGATAAGGGCAGGAAGATGATGTTAGTTATGTAGTTACGTATCTTAAATGTTAGTTGTAGCGTACATATTTTTTTAGTTACCCTGCTACCGATGTTGAGGTGCAAATTTTCTTAAACCGTAATAATAAAATTATTTCGAACTACCCTAGTGCTTTCACCTTAATGGTCCTATGTTATCAACTAACTCTACTTTTACTCTAAAAGCTGTCAAAAGCTGGCATTATAATGTTTCTCTTATAATTCGCTTGATTGGTTCCTTTAGTTTGTGTGGACGGTGACCAGCGCTGAAGACAGCGTTTCCGTGACTGATGTGAAAGGCTCCCGGCTGGTGATCCGAGCCAACACGCTGACTCCCGGACAATCCTATGATGTACTCTGTCAGGTGTATAGGTATTCTAACGGGGACTTCATTACACAGGTAATGTGGAAATTGATTGTACAATTATGAACTGAATTACACTTGTAATACAGGCGTGTTGTCACTATAATTGTTGGAGCTCCTGCAGCTGTGATACAGGATTATCCGAGTACAGACATCTGACATTATTTTATCTACATTGTTAAATTTAGATTCAAGATGTATTTTATCTTTTGAAAATTCTTAATATAGATTTCTTTATTTATTGTGATAATTATATTTTTCTACACGTGACAACAAGTAGTTTTATAAATGTTATTATTATTATAATTATATTTTATTTAATTCAAAAAAAAAATTGCCCCCTACACTAGGAATGTCTCCTGTATCGTGGGTACGTTTACAAACACATAAACTCACACACAGTAAGACCTAGTTATAATTGTTTCGGTTCTGTCAGTGTGTATGTGTGTTTATATGTTTGTAAACGCACCCACGATACAGGAGAAGAGACACTCAGTGTCGCAACGATTATTTAACCTTTTAACCACCACGTCAAAAAAGCAAATACGTGCCCTGAGCGCCAAGCAACGAATTCATCCTACAAAATAGTAGTTCGGAATTATATCGATGTTTATGAATTTTCTAAATTTTCTAACTGCCCCGTTGGTCTCGTGGTCGCAAGTGCGACTGCTGTGCAAGGGGTCCCGGGTTCGATTCCCAGGTCGAGCAAAAAGTGTTATTGGGTTTTTCTATGAAATTCTCAGTAGCAGCTCGGAGTTTGGATTTGTGCCCGGTTAATGGCAATAGGCTCGCCCCCTATTACATGGGACCTAAATATACCGGCGAACTGTGGGTGTACATTGGTACACCTCTGCCTAACCCTTCGGGGAATACAGGCGTGATGGTATATTTATATGAATTTTCTTTACGTCCGTCATGGGATGGTGACAGTGGCGTATCTCGTATATATCGAGCCATTACCGCCGACTTAGCGTAAGCGAAATTTTTACCTAAACTGCGTTTTTCATCGCAAACGATATTTTAAACTATAACGGACAATGCCTCGTCGACCTTCCCGCCAAAATAAATCAGTTATTTAAGTTATAGCAAATGCTAATTCACATTAATAGAGCAATTGACGGGCCTGTTGGTCTAGTGGTTAGTGGCCCTAACTGCTAAGCCGGAGGTCGTGGGTTCGATTCCCACCCAGGACAAACTTTGTGTGATGAGCATGATTGTTTGTTCTGTGTCTGGGTGTGTTTTATCTATAATATGTATGTATTTATAAATTATATAAGTATGTATATCAGTTGTCTGATTACCATAACACAAGCTCTGCTTAGCTTGGGATCAGATAGCCGTGTGTAAGTTGTCCCAAGGTATTTATTTATTTTATTTTAATTATTAGCAAAAATATTTAAAAAATACCTTCTCCTATAAAATTTGGTTTTTGTCGGTTACGCTAAATCGGCGGTAATGGGTCGATATGACAGTGGCGGTCAAAAGGTTAAAAAAAAAAACAGACGCTTACAATGATGTCTATTTACAGAATAATCTACCGTTTCGTGTGCTACATCGAGCTTTCAGTATAAACTTTAACGTCAACGAGTTGGCTGTATCTCTTGACACTCCTTTCAAACTGTACACTGATGTTAACAAGTTGGACTTTCTGAATAACGGTATGATAGTGAGTGTAAAAACTTTGATTATAATAATTATTCTGACACAAAGCATATTTAAGCTATAACACCTATTTGATGCAGATTCATAAATTGTATATGTATATGTTGCAGTCAAAACTCTTAACCAGTCAAAAGTACTATTGACTAGCAAAATCAGTCAAAAGTAGTTTTGACTGAACAGGTTGGTCAAAAGTACTTTTGACTGCAAATTTGCGGTCAAAAGTACTTTTGACTAAATGATTCCGTCAAAAGTGGTTTTGACTGGTGGAATCAGTCAAAACTCTTAGAAATCTGTCACTAATCTACAATTAATGATATCTATTCCTTATAGAAGTTAATTATAGTTTGCAAGAGCGAGCGAAGCGAGCTCGGGACTTCTTATTCTTCTTAGCGTTTCGATTAGAAACTATAATGTAATAAAAATAAATAAATAATAATATTATTATAAATTATATTGATGCGGCCCAGAATTTGGCCACCAGCTCAGGACTTGGGGCACCCCGACTTGGACAGGTTAGGTTAGAAGGGGATGGCGGGGTCTAGAGAGCGAGCGAACAGACCCCGCCATCCACTTCTTGGCTATTTTTTAACTGCAAAAAGCGTCCGTCAAAAGCACTATTAACTCGTAAGATGTGAATAAAAAAGATATTTATTAAACGTGACATCGTTTATTACGAAAAATTTGACATTACAATCAATACAAAAAAAACGGTTTACTAATGTTTGCCATAATTTAAAATGCAATCATTTTATATTCCATACTTTTATTTGCCATAATTTTATTTTAAAATAACGCTTCAGTTGCCACAATCATGAAATTACATAAAATCATTTTCACAGGAGATGGCTAAATGGAAGTATCGACCACTGCCCCACTGCCCCATAGTAATATATAAATATGGTACCTAGCACAATGTAATGCTGAATGGCTAAATATTAGTATTTCATGTAAAACAAGTTTCAGGTACTTTTAGGGAATAATAATAAATAGTAAAATAATATTGCCTAAAAAGGAAAGAAGCTGTGTGTGACAGTATATAATTTTCTCCAAATGACACTTTAACATTTTCGAAAAAGAATATAATTAAAACGAAAATGAGGTTGTATATTTATAAGCGAATGGTTGTGATGAAAAAGTTTTTCATCACAAAATTCAGGTATCCAAAACATATTTGCTAATGAAGATTTTCTTCTCAATTAAAATCGATATAAGTTATAATACAGCATACTTCATGTTAATTTACTTTTTAAATCAATCGCGTGTTATGTGTGTCAATAATGCTATTAAGTATGGAAGACCCACGTTTTGTTTCATCAAGTCAACATACAAAAATACTTTTTATTTTTTTTACTTGCAATATAACTTAAGATTTGTATTTAAGATTATTGCATTATGCTTTTTACACAATTCTGTGTGTTATAGTTTTAAAAAAAGCAAGATTTTTTCTTTTCTTTTCCTAACGAAACGAGGCTATATAATTAGGTCGAGTTATACGGTTCCGACGGCTTTTCCTTCATAACATAACCTGATAAAGTAACAACCAAACAAACTCGCATTTAGAGCACGTACTAGCTATGTTAGGTTTAATAATGTATATGGAAATAACACATGACTGGAAAAGGTTGTTTACAACTGCCTCTAACTGCCAAAAAATCAGTTGCCTAGCAACGGTTTGTTTATTCTTTTTCAAATGTGGAGAAATGTCAAACATGGTCTGTCAAACAAAAATAGCTTAAAAAGCAATTGAGATACTTTATTATGTTTAATAGTTCACGAAAGTGCTAGGAAAGTATTAAACACTACATAATTTATGAATGATTTTTTAAATATCATGAGGTTATGTAAGATTCTTATACATTCCAAGTGCTGACTGCCCCTGGGGCAGTCATTTAGCCATCACCTTTCACTGGTAGTCATCTATCAAGTGTCATAATAATTTGAATCCATAAATTTATTTGCGATATTTATTATACGTGAAATAATTGTGCTACTTTCTTGCCCTAGAGATAGAGCCAGAGATTGCCCTAGTGGCTTAAAAGGCATAGTAGAGGAGCCCCGCTTCGGGCTCCTCGACAAAGAAAATGGCCGGGAAGTAGATGGCGGGGTCTGTTCGCTCGCTCTCTAGACCCCACCATCCCCTTCTAACCTAACCTGCCCATTTCGGGGAGCCCCAAGTCCCGAGCTGGTGGCCAAATTCTGGGCCGCATCAATATAATTTATAATAATAATATATATTATTTATTTATTTTTATTACAATATAGTTTGTAATCGAAACGCTAAGAAGAATAAGAAGTCCCGAGCTCGCTTCGCTCGCTCTAGCATACTATAATTTACTTTTATAAGGAATAGATATCACTAATTGTAGATTAGTGACAGATTTCTAAGAGTTTTGACTGATTCCACCAGTCAAAACCACTATTGACGGAATCATTTAGTCAAAAGTACTTTTGACCGCAAATTTTCAGTCAAAAGTACTTTTGACCAACCTGTTCAGTCAAAACTACTTTTGACTGATTTTGCTAGTCAATAGTACTTTTGACTGGTTAAGAGTTTTGACTGCAACATATATGTATCTGGCTAAAGTTAGGAATAGTTTGTTAAGTTTAAAGGCCAATAAAATCAAGTGATAACTTATACAGGAAAAATTTTTAACCAGTGCGTAAATTTTGCCATAATAAACTTCAACACGTTTTATTAAACACGTATATTTTATTTTGATATGTCTTAGTACTAAAAAAAAAAGTTATCGCTTACGAAACATGTTTACTTAAAAACATATTTTATTGTCACTCGCCGAGCGATCGGGCGGCGCGCGTATCAGCTGACTCGGCGCTCGCTCGCCGCTGCGACGACGTACCTACGCGGTGCGGTTACTGACCTTTTTTAGTTTGGACTGCGATATGAAGTTACTTGTTAACGTAATTCCATCTTTTCCTTCATACTTTCATGGGCTTAGGACCATCAAAATGCATAATAATAAACTTGAATGAAGCACTAAGATAGGTATGCAACATAAACATGAAGATAGATAGATTCTCGTTGCTTAATAAATACACTCGCACCATTTCGTAGTATTCGCGGTGAGTAAAGTTTGACATCGTGATTGATACGACACGAGAACGCGGCAACTGCAGGGCGCAGGGGTTGCGCGGGGTAAGAACGCTCGGACGTCAGGACACCAATTGCGCGTGGAACGTACTGACGGCGGGCGGGCGGCGGCGGCCCGGCGCTAGCGCATTCCCCACCCCCTCACCCCAGCCATGCGCCCGGGCGGCGGACAAGAGTTTTCATTGATAGTATGGCGAATAGATTATGTCCATGTTTTGCTTATTTCAAACTCGGATAAGGATGAAAATTTTTTTAGTTTTTTTTTTTTAACTAAACACGGAAATGTGTTCTATTACTGACACTGAACTACCAAAAAAAATTTACGCACTGGTTAAAAACTTTTCCTGTATTATGTAATCAATTTAGCATTTAGATATTTCGTATCACGATAGATTTCCAAAAAGTAAGGTTCCATTTTCACTTTGTTACTCTTTTAATTTTTTTTTTAATTAGGGATCCCAGTTTAATAAAAAAAAGATTTGCTGTATTTTTCGACGTAAGCGTTGTTTTTAAAACCTATACGCTGCGTAGACGCTACAGATACGCTATTCTAGCGTATCTGTAGGTATCTGTAGGTTTACAAAATAATACTCTATAACCCGAATAACGTTGCCGTACAATATGATTATGTTTAAAGGGGTGTGAGCCTGGAGATCTGTCTCACAGGTCCTGAACCCTTTCAGACTCTAGCTGTCACAAAGGTTCTAGCATAAGGCAAAAATTTATAAATAAATTACTGTAACAATGTACCTTTATGAGAGAAATAAACTAAATTATTATGTGTACAAGCCGTCTACGCGGCGTCAAAGCGACGTTTACGCCTACGGTAGTCTTGTACATATTGTTAAGACAGTATTTAATTTAAGTCTTATTATTTTATAGATAGCTTGGGAATGTACGTTCGGTGGTGAGCCCATTGATAAGTTTTACGAAACCGATGACGAGGGGACTTTATCTTTCCCATTGGGACTGTCATATGCTGGCGAGTAAGTAATTGCTTTTTTTTAGTTAATTTACTCATTCATTTTTGTCTAAGCTTAGGGTAGTTAAAGGCGTCTAGACTAATTACTTTGAATGCATTGTATCTATAGATAATATACACATGGTATACTATTTTACGGGCTGACTGTAGGGCTGAAATTTCTCATGAATGTAAAAAACTTTTACTTTGTTACCAACTCCGAAACAAAAATAATAACAACAGCTGTTTCATACAATCATTTGATTGAAATGTATGTAACAGGTGATGTGGTGTCTGATAGTGACATTTCACAGCTGGTATCATATTAAAAGTAGTTTTTTTTATGTTAAACAGTGACATGGACACAACAACAGATATTCGAGATGGAAAAACAGGATTTTTTTATTTTAAGTTTTTCTCTTTGTCTATAATTCCACCATAGAAAGGGTTGATAGTCCTATAGTGCGTTATTGGATCAGTGCGCGCACGGGGTCCAGCCCAAGTTTTTAATTTTAAATAAGTTTTGACTAACATAGTTTTCAAGTTAATCATCATCATCATCATCGGTCATTATTTACGTTTTTTTTTTAATCTGAAATAAATGCTTAATAAAAATAATTGCACAGGTACTTAATATCGGTGACGGTGACTGTTATGAGCCAGTCTGTAGGAGCTCAGGCAATAGTTCGAGTTACTCCTTTGGAACACAGGCTACCCGTAATACAGGTAATCATTATGTCATTAATTAATTAATAATTAATTAATTAATAAAAACACCGATTGCTGTAAATAATGTTATTTATTGATCCACGTAGTCTATATAAGGTGTTATAAAAATATCTGCCATGGCTTTAATGGGAGGTAGTATTGTGTTTAAAGATTACAATAGTGAAGAAATTTCGTACCCCAGAATAGTTAATTCAATTTGAGAAAATAAAGTTGTTTAATAAACATTGACTCTATTCTGCATAACGTGGTTCACAAATTACGCGCGATGTGTCGTTTCGTCAATGAAAACAACTGCTGTCTCTTTCTATCTGTTCTGTGAATGAAAACTGAAATCAGCTGACTAGTTCGTCACTGTCTAACCTACTAGGTACGCAAATTCTGGGGTACGAAATTTCTTCACTATTGTGATATTTAAACACAATACTACCTCCCATTAAAGCCGTGGCAGATATTTTTATAACACCTGGTCTTTTTTTATTATTATAACTAGCTACTTTGCCCAGCAGCCTGCCCAGCCTTTGATATAGATGGAAAACCATCTATCGCGATTTTGCACTAAAGTAACTAAAAATCTAGTTTCATAGTCAATTCAAAATTAATCGGGTTATTAGGGCTAATGTGTTTCTTCAGAGAAGTCGTGTTTTGGAATTTTTACTTAATGGTGTCAAGTAGGTAGCTGCCCCGTTGGTCTCGTGGTGGCAATGCGCGACTGCTGAGCAAGGGGTCCCGGGTTCGATTCCCAGGTCGGGCAAAAAGTGGTATTGGGTTTTTGCATTAGGAATTTCTCAGTAGCAGTCCGAAGTTTGGAAGCTGGTGGTGTGATACCCCCGTGCCTCGGAAAGCACGTAAAGCCGTTGGTCCCGGCTGTCATTCGTAGATCTTTGACAGTCGTGACGGATAGTCAGAAGCCAAGAAGTCTGACAACCAGTCTAACCAAGAGCTATCGTGTTGCCCAGTTACTGGGTTGTGGAGGTCAGATAGGCAGTCGCTCCATGTAAAACACTGGTATTTAGCTGCATCCGGTTAGACTGGAAGCCCACCTCAACGCAGTTGGGAAAAAGGCTAAGCATATGATGGTGTCAAGTAGGTAGCTGATAAACTGATAACTCCACAGATGCATCGCATGTCCCGTATTCTGAACGAGGGTAGTGTGGCGACCTTCACAGCTAACATCAGTAACGTGTTACCGGGGTGCACCATCCTATGGTACTTCCGGAGCCAACACTGCTTGGTATCAGAGTTCTCTACTGCCACTGACATCTGTGCTGATAACCCGGTAAGTCTAGACATTATTTGATATATATCATACTAGCTAGAGAACTGCCCGCCACTTCATTCGCGTGGCTTATTTCATCCGGATTATGTCTTTGGTTAATGCTCCGCTCCCGTGAGTCGTAGCGTGATGTTATATAGCCCATGTTACTCAGAAATAATGTGGCTATCTATTGGTGAAAAACTGGTTAAAATCGGTCCAGTAGTTCTGGAGCCTATTTGATACAAACAAACAAATGAAAAAATATTAGTATAAAATTGATTGGCCATCATCATCATCATATCAGCTGCAGAACGTCCACTGCTGGACAAACGCCTCCCCCATAGATGTCCAAAAGGACCGGTTGGAATCGTTTCCTTGAGTGATTAGTCATAATTACTTTGAAAATCAGTTCATCCAAAAAACTAAGCGGTCTGTCATGGCCACGGCTGATCGGGTGAAAATATTATTGCTACAGAATACGTTTGTATTGAAAAATGCGTCACTAGCAAAACGCTCATAAATGGGTTTTATTTTACGCGGAACTCTATTTCTTTTTCTAGAACAAAAGTAAGTTACTTCTTCTAATATCAGCCATCTGCCAGCGTAAGTCCCGTCAAAATGAATCAAGCCATTTCGGAGATGAGTCACACAAAAAATCTAAAAAAGCCATACAATCAACAAGTAAACATCGCAAAACAATTATAAGACTTGGATTATTATTAGAATTAGGTGAATTCACATTGTTTTTATTAGCGAGGCGTGGACCGAGTGTTAAGTAGGTGCTACTTCGCGTGTCATAAGTACTTAGCGGTCAGCCTTTTTCATGTTTATTTCATTTAGGTACGTGCCGAACTGACGGCTTTATGGAAAGCGGTCGGAGGTGAAAAATGTTACCGCTATATTTCATTTAAGCTCATTTACATTTTTATTGCTGAAATGTTGCTACTTACATAAGTTCCCAGTCATGAAATAAGCGTAACAAAACAATTGAATACTGAAAATGTTTTTTGTGTATCAATGAAAAGAACTTTGGTTGCGACAAATATACACATTTTAATGTCAAAATATATCTTAAGATAAGTTGAAATAAGACTGAAAATTGATTAAACGGGTACAGCCATTTATTTTTATAGATTTCTTTATTATGCGTTAAAACTTAACAAACTTTATTTTAGGAAATACAACAAAATGTTAATCGTTCTATGTAGACCAAGGTTAAGTTGACATTTATTGTAAACAAACATTGAAATATAGCTACACTTTTCCATTTAATCGTTTCCTCACACTAGAAATTCTTCGTACTGTGGGTGCGTTTTCAAACATGTAAACTCACATACACAAACAACCAAATTCGGAACAAATACCTGTAGGCCACAAAAGTTGACCCGTGCTGGAATCGAATCCACGTCACGCAGCGTAGTAACCAATCGGTTAGCCAGTGCGTCAAGTGTACCAACGCCTTTTTCTTAGAGGGTAGACAGAAATCCTAGGACGCTCAATACTTAAAATAAATAGCATTAGAAAAAAGAAAATAATAGTATATTTTATTTCCATATGATCGATTGTAATTCTCAATTCTCAACAGCACGGCACACGTATATCAGAGCCGTTAAACTTTTATTCCCTGGAAGAAAACTTCTTGGGCGAGCTGACAGATTATACCAATGAGACCGGGACCGGTTGGAGGCCGGTGTTCGCCAATATGGACGCCGCAGCGGGCAGAGCAAGGGTGGTGGCGAAATGTCAGTGTCAAAAAGAAGAAAACTGCACCGGTTTTGGGGAAGCGTATGCAGATGTCATTTTCCAACTCAATGATAGACCTGATGCTAGATATGTGATGGTAAGTTTAATTGTTTTAATAAATAAAAAGAAAGAACAAATAGGTACCCATCACGCCTGTATTCCCCGAAGGGATAGACAGAGGTATTCCAATGTACACCCACATTTCGCCTGTATTCTTAGATCCCATGTAATAAATTACGAAGAAAGAAAAAAAACAGTAAATCTGTCTGTATCTTTTACTTGGTGATAATACCTATTCTGTCTTGCATTACATGCCATATATAGTAGTACATCTTAATATTACTTTAGATCCGTGTGTAGGTACTAGGATGATGATACGTAAATGTAATGTTTTGGTAATCCCTATTTATTTTTCGTTCTTTTTTTAAGTCGATTTCTCTATCTACGTCCACAATTACCAATTGTAAATGAGTACATTAGTAAGAAAATTAAGTTCTCATATTTTAAATATATTTCAAAAGTTGTTGAATAAATCCTTCTTTCCTTACTTCCTTTTGATAGAACGTTAGAAATACGTTCTTAAAAAACCTCACCATGAATAGCTGTTATGTCAAGCCACATAATAGATTTCTGATTTGAGTCAAACACTCGAGTTTTCAATCCATTTATTGTGCGAAACATCAATGTTTATAGCACTATACAATTGCTAGAGGTTATCTTATTTCTTACTACTATTAAAAATATGACAGTTTGTGAGTATGGATGGATAAATGTGTGTTAACTCTATCACGTTTAAATGGCCTAACAGCATTATTTAAAATGGTCACTCATTTAGATATTGATCTACTTTATCATACATACCATCACGCCTGAATTCCCGAAACGGTTAGGCAGAGGTGTACCAATGTACACCCACAGTCCGCCGGTATGTTTTAGGTCCCATGTAATAGAGGCTATTGCCATTAATCGGGCACAAATCCTAACTCCGAGCTGCTACTGAGATTTTCATAGCAAAACCCAATAACATTTGCTCAACTTAGGAAACGAACTCAAGGTTTCTAGCTTAGCATTCGCGCTTAGGACCACTAGGCTAACGAGGCAGTTCAAGTTTATAATTAATTGATAATTTCCCAATATAATGTCATTTTTGTGGTTCCACGGGATCATTTAAGACTAACTTACATTTGTGTGAGTAATAACCAAAAGTAGAGAGCTTGGTCCGGTTAAAACTGGTTTCAACCAATCAAAGACGTGTCGCACACTAGGCCGACGTCACACCTACAGCATCTTTATGGGCACTCACACAAATGCAAAGCTCAGCATACACCTCGCGGGCTGTAATACTGTAGTCTACGCAAATGAAGTCATGGGCAGAAGCTATAGTCTTTTATATCATTTGCTGGTTTTGAAGGTGACGCCAGACATCGGAACTGCAATGGAAACAGTGTTTCGTGTCAGCACGACGCCTGTAGTGGACACTAGCAGACCTCTGCGATACGCATTCTACTGCGATCTGAAGAACAATGGCACGTTACTGCTCGGCTCCTTTCTAGAACACTTGGCAGTTGAGACTTTCCTGCCTTATATAGGTAAGTATAATTAGCTTCTAACGCAAAATCAGAGTATTTATTAGTGCGATTTTTGGTGATACAACAGGTTATAGAAATTGTATTGTAACTTAGTTGTAATTTTACTGTGTAAGAATATAAGTGAAATATTATATAGAATTTAAGGCTAATAAAATAAAAGTCAGAAATACAGGATCTCTCAGAAGACATTCGTCAATGCCACAATGGTGTATAGCATCCATCTTTTATTTAATTGTTCAGTTTGTGTTGAAATTAGGTCATGTTCGAAACTTTTATATTTTTTTCTTTTAACTCATTTGTAAGAATGTTACAAAACATCAGTATTTTCAGTTCGTACAGGTTGGCTTTTAACAAAATGGCCTTTTTCCAGGGGATAAAAGTATTCATAAATGGCAATAACCTTTACCAGGAAATCGGGTGGCAAATAAAAACATTACCGGTATTAAAGACTCTATCCCTTCTTCTTAGAACTGGAATAGTAATATTTACTTTATTTATAAGGAGTAGCCTGCCTTTCGCGATTTGCTTTTATGCCGATTAAGCATATTACATAGAGCGCTTTGATGTTTATTTATTTATTGATAAGGCACTTCAACCACTTACTTACTAAAATAAACACCAACAAAATCACAAACTTTTATTTATTTATTTGCATTAAAACATGGTATTACAGATGTTACAACAATATGGTGGTACATGTTTTAGGTACAGTGAATTCGTTGCTTACATAAGTGCACATCTTTGTCAAAGAACTTAATGAATATATACGATGTATTATTTATTGTTAATTGAATTATTTACTAATGAAAAAAAAAACTAAAATTTGCTATGTATGTAAAATATCAAAACTTTGCGCACGCGATTGTTTTAAATTTATCTTTTAACTAGCGAACTTATTTCACCCGCCTCAAGTTTTGTTTAATGCTCTACTCCCTTGGGTCGTAGCGTGATGTCATATAGTCTATATTAGTTCTTGCTCGTTCTTCTCCATAGAGATCTACGTTTTGGAACGAGCAACTAGCTTCAACTTGCTGTAACTTCTTGACAATTCAAAAGTGTCTGTAAATGGTCTAATTGAAATAAATGCTTTGACTTTGACTATGATACTCAGGAATAATAATAAATAAACATAAATAAATAATAAATATCTTGGGACAACTCACACACGGCTATCTGATCCCAAGCTAAGCAGAGCTTGTGTTATGGTAACCAGACAACTGATATACATACTTATATAATTTATAAATACATATAAATGAATAATTAATAATAAAATAAACAATAATTAATAATTTATATGTTTTATTTTTTTTAATTTATAATGAAGCTATCTATTCTATATAGACCACCAAATTAATTTAATTAAGATCAAAGTGTATAATTACAATGCACTGTAACAAAACACAAAGAGATTGTCTGAAATTAATTACTTCTTCTAATAAATTAATTAATTTCAGAAGGAGATGTGTACGTTTGGGTGGAAGTCTGTGACTCCTTGGGGGCTTGCTCCACGGGGCCCACCACTGCAGTGACAGTGGCACCGGGGGTGGCGCGCACCGTGGACGTGCTGCTGGAAGATGCGCATGCGCACGTGCGGCGCTGCGAGCTCATGATGCTGCGCCGCTTGGCTGCGTCTGCCGTTGTTACTTATACTGTTAGTGTAACTATATTATCTCATTTTTTCATAAATCATTGAATGACAAACAATCCATACTTGATGTTACCGCTGCCTTTATACATCTGAAAAACAAGCCTTGCAAATGCGAGCCATCCAGGAGACAAGAGTAAAATGTCTCATTGTCATCACCATACCAGCCACTGGACGTCCACTGCTGGACATAGCCCTCCCCGAAAATGTATCATGTATCTGTAATTACACCGGCACCCATATCCTTCAAACCGGAACGCAGCAACGCTGCTTTGCGGCAGGAATAGGTATGGTGGTAGTCCTTCAACGGATGAGGTCCTTCACAAAGACCTCTCCTACTACTGCTCACTATCACTATAGAAAAAATATCATTTAAAATTCCAAATAAAGGAACTACAGCGTTGTAGTAGTAGCGGCCGTGGCTACCGTGTGGGGCAATGGTCTAGCTAGGTTTAAAAAAAAATAGGTTAAAAGGTATCAATATACTAATTATTTAGCCTATCGCAGTCCACTGTTCTTCAAAAAATAGGTCACACTCAAACAAGTTACTGTCGCATACAAAATAAACCTGAATTTCAGTGTTTATTCATCACAAATACCACCATATTTATTTGTTCAAGCCAAACAGTGGAAAAAATCCGATATTTATTTTAGCGTCCTTGTTATGAAGTATTGCGCAGTTGCTACGCCGTAGCTGACGTCACCGCTACGCCAGCTACGCAGTCGTAGTAGATAACATCTACTACGCGACTATTTTTACTTTTCATTTGGTTTTTATTAGAAAACATTTCTAACCTCTTTGCTATTTTTAACTCACGACGGAACGAAGAAAGTGAAAGTGCGAGGATCGAACCCGCGATATGCTCTGCAGTAGCCAACCGCTGAGCCACTGTACCAATCTACCACACAGTTGGCGCAATGTACTAGCGATCGACTGCTGCCCTGCATGTCGCGGGTTCGATTCCCGCACGTGACAAATATATGTATGACCTACAGATAGTTGTGCCGGATCTGGCTGATTTTTTACGTGAATTTATATGTTTGTTAACGCACCCAGGATACAGGGGAGTTTCATAGAGCGGGGCAACGTTATTAAAAGAAAATAAAAAGTCGTATCGTCTAATATTATTATTAAATTGTTACAGAATGCCGGTCAGCAGGAAGCCTTGGCAAAATTCACTACATCTCTACTGAACGCTTTGGGAGGCATTGAAGAGCGTTGTATTGAGAGTAACTATGATCAGTACAATGAGTTTATCTACTGGCTGCAAAGCGCTGGAATTGATACCACTAAGTTAATGTAATGCACAGATAATAAAATTAAAACAAAATACAGGTGCAATGTGTGAAAAGTTTAATGACCACAAACCAAACTGCTTGATATTTTTATTATTTTTATAACTTAGCAAAGGTTCTTTTTGTAATCACCTTTTTGTGTTTTAGCTAGTATAAGTCAAGCGTACCTATAAATGTCTTTTTTTATTCCTAATTTAAGTATTATTATAACATAATTATCTCCTTTATTCAATGCACATTTTAGATTACATTTTAAAATATAATTAAACATAAGCAAGTATCATTATATAATTATTATACTTAGATGTATGATTTAATTAAGATTTTGTTAATGATCTTTTTTTCTAATGTTTTGCCTTAACAATAAACAGTTTTACACCACAGTTATATATTTTTTTATGAAACTCAGTCGCAATTATCACGACCGATCGACGATCGACGATCGTTTTGTCATGTAACTGCCTCGTTAGCCTAGTGGTTGTAAGCACGACTGCTACGCTAGAGGTCCTGGGTTCGATTCCCAAATCAAGCAAAGTGTTATTAGATTTTTCTATTAAATTCTCAATAGCAGCTCGGAGTTAGGATTTGTGCCCGGTTAATGGCAATAGGCTCGCCCCCTATTACATAATGGCACCTAAACATACCGGTGAACTGTAGGTATACATTAGTACACCTCTGCCTAACCCTTCGGTTAACACAGACGTGATAGTATGTTCTAATTCCAAAGGCACAAAAAATTCAAAATAAAAATACCTACTTCAAAATGTTCTCTTTTCCCGTCCTCATTTTGTGAGAGGCTACAAAAACGACCGTTAGTTTCAGATAGTACGGACAGTACACATTGTACATAATGTACGCAACATAAATGTATTTACTGGAACAAGGGCCCTCGCAGGAACGCTTGTTAGCGATACGACAACTGCAGTGCGCGCCATAACGACAAAGCAATATGTACCTACCGATACCCGCTCACCTGAGGCGTGGCCACGACATAAGCGATAGCGATTTATTACGGGCCTGTTGGTCTAGTGGTTAGTGGCCCTGACTGCTAAGCCGGAGGTCGTGGGTTCGATTCCTACCCAGGACAAACTTTGTGTGATGAGCATGATTGTTTGTTCCGTGTCTGGGTGTGATTTATCTATAATATGTATGTATTTATAAATTATATAAGTATGTATATCAGTTGTCTGGTTACCATAACACAAGCTCTGCTTAGCTTGGGATCAGATAGCCGTGTGCGAGTTGTCCCAAGATATTTATTATTTATTTATTTTACTTATAGCAAACTACCAGCAACTTCTTCTGGTAGCTTATCTCATCCGCGTTAAGTTACATCTTTAGTTACTGCTCCACTCCCGTGGGTCATAGCGTGATGTTATATAGCCAATGACACTCACAAATAACGTGACTTTCTATGGGTAAAAGAATTTTCAAAATCGTTTCAATAGATCCAGAGATTCCCTACAATCTCACAAACTTTACCTTTTTATAATATTAGTATTAACGATGTATACTCACTGCCTCGTTGGTCTCGTGACCAAAATGGCTACTGCTGAGTGTACAGTCCTGGCTTCGATTTCCAGGATGGCCAAAGTTTTATTGAGTTTTTTCATAGTTTTTCATATTTTTTAGTACCGGCACGGAATTGCGAAATTGGTGTTATGACAACTGCGTGATTTCTCCGTAATTCTTGTCGGATTTCCGTCACATCGGACTACGAAAATGAGGAAAGAGGGGGTGCACTCGTACTTCTACACACTTTTTTGCACTATAGTATATCTTACATACTTGGCTCGTCTCCATTGAGATAGAGAATACAATTTCGACCAAAAATCATTATATATTAGTCGGCTAACGAGAGAGTTTGCGCAGCGAAATTAAATAGAGAATTTTGGAGGAGGAAGCTAAACCTTATGTCCCAAACAATACTGCGTTTTAGGGCATAATTTAGATAATATGACATGAATAACTGTCATCATCTTCATCATCTTCTTAACCTTTTCCCAACTATGTTGGGGTCGGCTTCCAGTTTAACCGGATGCAGCTGAATACCAGTGTTTTACATGGAGCGACTGCCTATCTGACCTCCACAACCCAGTAACTGGGCAACACGATACCCCTTGGTTAGACTGGTTGTCAGACTTCTTGGCTTCTGACTATCCGTAACGACTGTCAAAGATCTACGAATGACAGCCGGGACCAACAGCTCGTGCTTTTCGAGGCACGGGGGTATCCCACCACCAACTTCCAAACTCCGGGCTGTTACTGAGAAATTCCGAACGGAAAAACCCATCAACACTATTTACGACCTGGGAATCGAACCCGGGACCCCACGCTCGCCAGTTGCGCTTGCAACCACGAGACCAACGGGGCAGTTCCACATGAATAACTGTAACACCTGAAATTTTAACATCTATTGTTAATTATTAAAGTACAAAATCCTATGACTTGCGCCCTCACGTAATACGCGGCGGCGGGCGCGAGCTCGCGTCCTCCGTTAACGAACCGATATACGATCGAAGAAAAAGCTCCTTACAGCCTCCGGCAACGTAACTCGATACTGTGATGCTTATTTATACTGCAAATACGAGCACTGCACTCAATACACAAGAGAATATTGTATAAACAAGAACTTGGATAGAGTTTACTGAACAACTATGTCACTATTTATTTATTAACTGCCTCGTTAGCCTAGTGGTCATAAGCGCGACTGCTACGCTAGAGGTCTTGGGTTCGAGTCCCAGGTCGAGCAAGTGTTATTGGGGTTTTCTATGAAATTCTCAGTAGAAACTCGGAGTTAGGATTTGTGCCCAGCTACTATTACATGGGACTTAAAACATACGGGTGCACTGAGGGTGTACATTTTTACACATCTGCTTTACCCATCGGGGAATGTAGGCGTGATGGTATATTCATGTATTTAAACTGTATGCAACAAAAAATTTCATTTACCACCAGTCCACCAAAGGTAGTGAAGTGAAGAGATAATACTACTAACTACTGCTATTTATATTGTTACTATATTAGTAAATATATAGTAAATTTTCCATTTCTACCAATATCTTTTATATTATATTTTGAATTATTACGCCTAATGTTTTACGACCCTGATTATTATTAGACTTTTTTATCATAAAACCCCTCCGCCATTGTAAATTCTTCGAAAGAAACAATTTTCAGGGAATTGATCAGTTTTAATTAAGACACTACCGGGTAAAAGGTTAATCCAGGGATTTTCGAAAAAAATAATGTAATCTGTATAAGTCAAAATTAATAGCTAAACGACTGGACCGATTAGGCTGATTCTTTTTTTGTTGTGTTTTTATAAAAGATTTTTTGGAAATGTCGGAAGTTTGCACAGTTTGACGCTGGGGCGGTTTGCTTGGTATAGGAATAAAAATGAATACTGAGTCTGCAATATGTTACCTTTGAATTGGTTTTTAAGTTTTGAAACTAAGACTAAAATGTTTGAAAAATAACTAAACCATTAAAATCAGTTGGTAAAGACTGAAGCTAACGAGGGTACGTGTCATCATCTACCTGAAAGAAAGTAGAAACAACTATTAGAGCATTGAGTAGCGGGAGAAAATTCCTCATCACATGCTTGACGATACTCGTCGAAAGGTCTTAAAGAAGGAAATACACAAATAAGAGTCAATGCTTTTATTCTCCTCTCTCATATTGTAAGTACCTACACATATCACAGGACAACAATAAAACAACATTACCTTCCTTCTAGTCAATATGATAGCACAAAATGTTAACTGTAAGTAAGTGGGCAAGGAAGAAAACCATGATTTAATTGTAGCAGTCCATAAGTTGTGTTATTGTGGGTGTTGTTTAGTCCTTGTCCATCATGTTAGAGGCCCTTGAGGTGGTTTAGAAACTCTGACACCAGGGTGTGGGGGGTCGTTAGACCTTACTGCCCACACGATAAAGAAGAAGAAGCAGTCCATAAAATTCCTTTAGTTATTTTAAATTGACGCATCACCAAATATAAATCTTGCTCAACTTAAACCAAACACCACCACTACAATAAGCCAACATAATTTTAGAGAGTAAAGAATGCAAAACCCAAATAAATATACCTAAAAATTTTAACAACTCAGGTAAAAAATTCCGATAAAACGCATTGTTCTAATTACGAAGCTGTAAAACGGGTGTTAAACTAAATATTAGCTAATTACAATTAGTAAAGCAATAAATAACTTTCTTACTAATTTCATTGAAAGGCTTAGCGTTCTATTGTTTTGCTAAAAAGATTATAAGGATTAGCCGACAAACGATTAGAGGATTTGTGTCAACAGTAGTGTTCGTTGAAAAACTTACAAGTTGTACAAGATTAATTGTTTATGATTTCTGTTTATTTAACACCACCACCACCATCCCCACCACCCCCACCCCCACCGCCATTGGTACACCTCTGCCTAACCCTTCGGGGAATACAGGCGTGATGGATGGTTTGGTTTATTTAACACTGGCTTCTGCCCTTCTGACTGCCTCGTTAGCCTAGTGGTCGTGAGCACGACTGCTACGCTAGAGGTCCTGGGTTCGATTCCCAGGTCGAGCAAAAAGTGTTATTGGGGTTTTCTATGAAATTGTCAGTAGCAGCTCGGAGTTTGGATTTGTGACCGGTTAATATGGCAATAGGCTCGCCCCCTATTATATGGGACCTAAATAAACTGTGGATGTGCATTGGTACACCTCTGCCTAACCCTTCGGGGAATACAGGCGTGATGGTGATGGCTTCTGTCCGTGACTTTGTTTGCGTAGATTTAAGAATTAAGCTGAATCCCTAAATAACCCTAAGCGCTATACCAGAGTAAAATTTAACTCTGTGTCAAATTTCATCCAGATCCGTTTAGCCGTTTTGACGTGATTGAGTAACAAACAACAAAACAAACATTCATCCATTCAAACTTTCGCATTTACAAATGAATAAAATTGAAGTAGGTATGTTTGTAATTTGAAATTAACAGTTTTTCACTAAATGCATATGAAAGTATACACGGTACTAAACCGTATTTTATCAAACAAATTGTCTGTCTGTCAGTTTGTTCCGGATAATCAATGAAACGGCTGGACCGATTATGACTTACAGATAGCTAATGTTATAAGGAGTAACATAGGCTACTTTTATTTTACGTTTTTCTAATATTGTAGTATTATTTATTATACTGCCCCGTTGTTCTCGTGTTCGCAAGCGCGACTGCTGGTTGGTTTGATTCCCAGGTCGGGCTAAAAAAGTTATTGGGTTTTTCCATAAGGAATTTCTCAGTAGCAACCCGGAGTTTGGTGGTGTGACACCCCCGTGCCTCGGAAAACACGTAAAGCCGTTGGTCCTGCGCCTGACCTCTCTCCGGTCGTGTCGGATTGCCGTCCCATCGGGCTATGAGAGTTAGGGATGAGGGAGTGCACCTCTGTTTGCGCACACACTTGTGCACTATAATATCTCCTGCGTACGTGGCTAGTCTGCATTAAGGTTAGCCGCCGTGGCCGGAATCGGCCTGGAGAATTACATTCTTACATTCTAATATTTTTTATAAAACATTTGTTTTAATTAAAGAAGAGGGTTACGCGATAAACAAAACATCGTTTTGTTCTATAACCACAGCGCGAACAAATTCGCGGGCAACAGCTAGTAGTAAGTAAGATTTGTGTCGAAGTTCCTTGTGCCAGGAGTATGTGACATTTATGAATGTCAATTAAGTACGATGAGCCTACGAAGGCGCGTTGTTTGTGTAGGCGCGTTGTTTGCGTAGGCGCGCCGTAGGCCGTCGTAGCGTGGCGTAGCAGATACGCTACGATTCAAATTCATAATCTTACCGTGACATTCATGTAATTTGCTAAATTGATACGATTATAATTGGTTATGATATTGTTGCCTACTTTTGCTAATTAATACTTATATATTTTTAAATATTTATAATATATAAGAAGTTAGAAGAATATATTTTTTTTTATATGAGAAGGTATGTTCAAATCGTTTAAATTTTTAATCTTTTCGGATTTTGATTTATTTAGGGGAAGCAATTTTGATAGGCTGAGTTAATACTACTAAAGAATACACAAGGAAAAACCCTCGTAAACGGTAACACGCTACACAAGCGTACCACATACGGACCGCCAAACCTTTTAAAGCTGTCATATAATTATATACAATTAGCAATTTTTAGGAACTTCAAGTTGTAAACTTATTAGATGCTATTTTAAATCCTATTGTATCATTTAAAAAATACCCGAAATTCGTTCTAGCGCTTAACTAGAAATTAAAAACAATAGAGATCCTAGAACAATGGATAATCCCCGTCCGACCAATAGCAGCCCGTTTACAGGTGGACTCCGCCCCTTTTTGTTGTATCCCTGCGTATGCGCAGGTATCTATATAAACCGAAGTTTAAAAATTTTTGAACTCATTACTGTGTTTGAGGCTCATTAGTGAAGTGCGTCTTGTGGAGTTTGGAAATAATAATTATAAATATTATTTAAATCAACAATTTATAGTTACGCAGCGAAAATGGTGAGCAACAAGGTATGTATCGCTAAATAGAAATACATAAGGGTTCCGCATATGTAAATATATTCTGTAATTTCTTTATGGAGTTTCTTGCCCGTTCTTCTCCATACGAAACTACCTTTTGAAATGGGCAACTAGATTCAATATTAATGTTTTTTTTTATGTAATGACGTTCAAAAGTGCCTGTTAATGGCCTTATTGAAATAAATGATTTGACTTTGGCTTTGTAATTACGAAATATTTAATTTAATTTAATGTTTTTGTTGTTATTTCAGGAACAAACATTATCAGAGTCAGACGTCCCATACAGACGTCGCGGCAGACCAGCCGGCAAGAATCGTGTTCCTCTTTCACAGGTTCGTATTATATCAATAATTAATATTATAAAAGTGAAAGTAACTATGTCTGTCTGTCTGTCTGTCTTTCTGAGTGTTACGGTTTCACGACTAAACCCCTGAACCAATTTTGATGGAATTTGGTACAGAATAAGTTTGAAACCCAAGAAAGGACATTGGCTACCTTTTTTTCGTGACTTTATATGCGTCTGTCGACGTGGGAACAGCTGGAATTTTATAAATTACGAATTATTTACATTTATTTATTTTTGTTTGCAGGAAGAGCGGCGCGCACGCAATGCCCAATACGAAAGAGAACGTCGCAATGAAACCGCAGAGGTCATGTCGCAATTAATTGAAGCAGCCAATTGTGATCCTAATGTAAGTTATCATTAGGTACATAATCTAATATTTTATTTTTTGCATTTTAGATATAATGTATTTAAATAACGTTTTTCCTTTTTTCAGATTTCGAATGCAGAACTTCTGGCCACAGTGATAAATCGCATACAGAGAGCCTCTAGAAAAAAAACTGAGGACATCACAGAATTGGAACGTATTAATGCAAACTTGGAAGCTCAAAGTAAGTCCTTTCTTCCATCTTGCCAATTCAAAAGTGCCTGTACATGGTCTAATTTAAATAAATGCTTTGACTTTGACTTCTGTACTTAGTCAGTTTATTGATGTAGTTCTTAATATATTTACTAATAAATGTTTTTTTTACAGTTGCAACACTGCAAGATCGATTAGGACTTGATGATGCTGCCTTAGAACTTTTAGATGACGAAGATTCTGTAAGTTTTTATGACTATTTAATCTTTTTTTTTTTTTGTATGACAATATCCGTCATTTTTATTTTTTATTTATTTATTATTATTTTTATTTTGCAGAACTTGGAAACAGCTGGGCCACATTCCAATTCTGAAAGTATTACCAACGCCAAAAACTGTAACAGCGATAAATATAATTTGAGAAAACAGGTGAGTGTCTATAAATTGCTTTATAATTTTGTATTACTTGCTTATAATTTTATGTCTTTATAAACTTGCCTTTAGATATCGTACTAACAATTTTTATTTTTGTTATATTACAGAGAAGAAAACGCAAGCGTTCGGCCCGACTGAGTTCCGAAAACGTCCAACAAGAAAAACGAACAAAAACCCAATCGGAATCATGCTCAGTCGACTCAGGCATCGAGATGAGAGGGCACACCGTATCACCACCCGCGTTACAAGACCAGATCAATACACAGTATTTGGTACAGACGGAACAACAGCTCCCAGAGGAAATAACCGAAGAACAGGATCACGATGTATGTCAAGCGCATATGGAACTACAAACAGAATTATACAACCAGATCTATAATTCTGAATCCCAAAGCTCCGTTGAGACGATGTCCCAATACGTGGGAACTTTGACGGCACAGCCCCAATCGATTTCGATGGAGAGTCTAACTCGTTCTCTGATCGTGGTGCCGTCGATAATACCACCCCAGCAAGTACCACCGGACAATCAAGAGACTACGCAGGCAGAGATGACGAGTCTACAAAATGTTGAGCTACCCTGTGATTTCCAAATTGTGAACGAATGTGATTTTCTACAGGAAACCGCCGACCAACCACCGTCACTGGATTTTTTGAGTGAGTATACAAAGTTTCATATCTTTTTTTTATACCACTGGATGGCAAACAACCGGACGGTCCACTTCGTGTTAAGTGGTCACCGCTGTCTATAGACATCTGCAATATCAGAAGACTTGCAAATGCATTGCCATCCCGGAGACAAAATTGAAATGTCTCATGTGCCTGTAATTACATTCGCACCCATACCCTTATTCCCTGTCATTTATCCTTTTCTGTTTTTTACCTATTTGATTACAGAAACGTGAAAAAGATTGCGTTGAGAGTGTTAATTTATTTTTTTCTTTTCTTTTCAGCCGATACAGAGAAAGGGCTGCTGTCTGAATGGATAGGTACAGATTATTTAGAAACCAGTGAATTCTGTGATGATCCACAGATGCAAGAAAGAAGTTACCGAGTTGACGGCATGCTTTCTGGGTATTGATGAGGAGAATGCAATGTCTACGGGAATCCAGTGTAATAAAATGTATTTAACCAATATGGTTTTTGTGAATGTCTCTTAGTACAGTGTTGTAATACTTCTACATTTATTTGTACTGAAACTATTTTTTTGTTTAAAGTAATATTGTTAGACATGAAACTTTTTGTATTAAATTAATTAACTTCCTATGAATTTAAGTGCGTTTAGCACAATTTTATAATTTCTTTTTTTTTTATTATTTTGCTATAATTTGTTTTTAGTAACCCAGTTCAATTAAATGCTGTAATTTTGTAAACCATTTCTTATCAGTAAAATAAACAAATATTCACAAGTACGATATCTTTTCATTCAAATGTAGGTACACCTATGTAATATTATCCTACCTGCCACTTGCAATAGACTCGTCCTGTACGAGGTACCTGCCTGCCTAACGCGGCGTAACTATATTAACCTACTCGGCCCACCTGCTGTTGAGTAGTCACCGCACCCTATAGACATCTGCAAAACCCCTGGCCGATCTGGCCTTGCAGATGCGTTTCCGTCTCGGAGACAAACCTGAAATGTTTCAATAGTAGATATAATTACACCCGCACCCATAGCCTTCAAACCGGAACACAGCAACGCCGCTTTGCGGCAGAGATAGGTAGGTATGGTGGTAGTACTTACTTCCCGGGACGAGCTCCTTCACAAAAAGCTCTACTAGTACCTACTTTTACATGATACTACCCTTTTTTGTATGATACTACCTCCACTTTGCTTTTACCTAATGAGAATAATCAGGCATCTAAGCTCCGCTCGGGGTAGGTACAGAATAAAGTGCTGCCCAAATGCAAATAAAACAGCAATAGAATTAAAAGATAAAGGGATTAGGTGCCTACTTTACATTTTTACAGCCCACGCGGGTGTTAAGAGATTTATTTTTTACAACAGTTCACTTGTGACCTTGTACTGCGAAGTGCTCGTAAAAAGAACGAAAACAATAGAAGCAGTTCCAGGAATAGGAGTTTAATTGTTGC
This sequence comes from Caradrina clavipalpis, assembly GCA_932526535.1. Classification (NCBI taxonomy): domain Eukaryota; kingdom Metazoa; phylum Arthropoda; class Insecta; order Lepidoptera; family Noctuidae; genus Caradrina; species Caradrina clavipalpis. The sequence goes on along the minus strand of OW052107.1, from coordinate 7,971,810 downwards.
GAAAAAGCTTTGGTTCCGCTCAAATGGTTTAAGGTAGATTATGGCTAGGTGTTACATTGTTCGATTAAGAATTTAAGAAGGTAGGTAGAGGTACTAATTTTGGTACCTACTAACGCGCTTATGTTAGGTATATTGGGCTTTAGAAGAGCACTGAGACATAATATGTGGGTCGCTACGGAGTCGGTGCTCAACAAAACTGAACTTTTTATAAATTTGTAACGATAATAATGAATATACATAATTATTATTATGCCATTCACAACCGCGGGCTGGAGCTAAGTATATTACTAGCTCCTGTCTTATACTTCCACCAAGTGTATTTTTTTTCACCCGCGTTTAGTTACTTCTTCGCTCCCGTGAATCATAGCGTGATGTTATAGACTAAACTATTCCTCATAAATATCCAAAATAAAACAACCCGACTGGTAGGTAGTTCCAGAGATTAGCGGGTTTAAACAAACAAACAAAATTACTGTTCAGCTTTATTGTATGTATTAGTGAAGATAAAGTGCTACCTACTTATAGTTAATAAGGGTAGGTAAAAAAGTACCTACAAAACACGAGAAAGCAGGTACTTAGGTAGGTATTTATATCTTTTCTGGGGCAATTATTTGGGTTCGAGACCTGAACAATTACAAGAGAAAACTCTCGTCCCATTTATTAACCATTGAAATATTATGTACACAGAATATCGTTGGACATAACGAAAACATCCCACGCTTAATTAGGGCAGTAAATCAACAAACTATCGAGAACAGCTGACTGACCAAACAAAACAGCAAAACTGGCGGGAAAATATCGAGGTGGCAGGGAAACGCCCGATATTCAGCCAGAATGAAACGAAAATGAACAAAAGAATCGCTGCGTTTGCAGTACGAGCGGGCTAGCCAGTTCGCTCATTGAATCGATAAACAAGAATACAGCAGGTTTGTGATTTTTAAATATTGCAGTACTGTTGATATGAAGTGCCTACATTTATTAATTTGTTGGGCATTTTTATTAGCTCTCATACTTGCAAAGTTTGCAAGGATTTTATTGTAAACTAGCTTCTGCCCGCGACTTCGTGCGCGTCATATTTGATATTAAAATTGACAAAGTTTCATACAAACTTTAATCCCCTTTGGGGTAGAATTGATCAAAATCCTTTCTTAGCGGATGCCTACGTCATAACCTCTACCTGCATGCCAAATTTCAGCCCGATCCGTCCAGTGGTTTGGGCTGTGCGTTGATAGATCACTATAACAGTCAGTCAGTCAGTCACCTTTGAGTTATATTTAGATTTAGATAGACTAGCGAACTGCCCGCGACTTCGTCTACGCGGCGATTTAAGTTACGTCTATGGTTATTGCTCCGCTCCCGTGGGTCGTAGCGTGATGTTATATAGCCCATGTTACTCGGGAATAATGTAGCTATCTATTGGTGAACAATGATTTAAAGGGGGTGGATACAGATAGATGCAGGGTGAATCGGGTGAATAAGCGAAGCAAACATTTAAATGTTATATTTTTATTATTAATTTATTATCGTACCTATTATTTTTATTCTCGCCCATCTAATCGATTAGATTGATTTGAAACCTGTAGTGCGATTCTCTAAAATGCAAACTCGAAAACGAATCTCACTAAAGTGATCGCGCTCACTTCGATAACGAACCAACTTGTCATTGGTTTAGTATTCGTTCGCCGTGGTGACGTCACCGACGTGATCGTGTTAACAGAATACCATTTTGTAATCTCACTGCGGATTCAGCTTTCGAATTACGAAGTGAGGCTTAGAGAATCGACCTGCAGACTCGAGCTGCGCCATCTTTGCAGACAGCGCATTGCTGATAGGTAGTAATAGGTACCTTCTCTAACGTTCTGATACTTAAAACGGACTCAAGGATATTAAAATTAAAAAGCAAATTTTAACAGAGTATTTATGTATATTTTTTTCTTTAAAACTATTTAGTCTTCCAGAACAAACACATTTCCGTAGCTTTACAAACAACTTTCTTTACTTAAGTAAAAATATTTATTATCTAAGTAACATTTATTTGCAATGACAAAATATAAAAATAATATTATCGTAAAAAATAATTCACTACGCACACAAAATATTGCACTTTTATTCGTATTTTATTGCATTTGACGAGCGCGCGTTATCTGACTTGATTTACGTCATTGATATAAGGTTCAAATTGCTATGATTGACGCGTGCTCGTAGATGCAACTTTACCTATAGTCGTAAGCCAAGCAAGATCCATTATTGTACGTACATTATTATGTGCATAACTTTCGTGTGGTGATCTTATTCGATTCCATTGTTCAAGAAGACTAAACCTTACATTCTATTACTTCATATTGAATTATCTTACAATCATGAACAAATTAAGATACGAAAATGTATGATCATTCATATTTCATGGAATCTATTTAAAAATAATTTTGGTACATCACGATGAACTTATTAACGTAAGTAATTACTAGAACAGGACATAATCCAATTTTATTGTTAAATCAATTCAATCAACTTCTTATTTTATCTGTTTTTTTATTTATGTATATGTTTATGAGCGTCTTTTGACAGGTAAGTACATAAGGATGAAGGCTGATTTACACGAGGCAATTTAATTGCTTGGTAAATGCAATAATAAAAGTTGTCTAAACAGATGCCAGATGCCAGATGCAAGCTGAAGTGGCAATGGGCAGGCCATATTGCTCTCAGAGCAGATGGCCGATGGGGTCGAAAAGTGCTAGAGTGGAGACCACGGACTAGCAAGCGCAGCGTAGGACGTCCACCAACAAGATGGACAGACGACCTAATAAAGGTCGCCGGAAGACGCTGGATGCAGGTCGCTTCCAACCGGTATATGTGGACATCTAAAGGGGATGCCTATGTTCAGCAGTGGACGTCCTATGGCTGAGATGATGATGATGATGATGATGAAACAGATGCCACTTTTAATATCAATCTACAAGGCAAGTAAATTGCTTCATATAAATGGGCTTTGGTAGTACGACCACAAAGCTACCAGTTTCACAAGTGAAAATTAATTACTGGTGAGAGTACAAATTATTTACAATTCGAAGACGAAAATATGCCATTGATAGTCTCGTACATTTTATGATTGGTAAATAACTGTAAATAAGTCGCTATATTGTCAATCATGAACCAATTCTAATTTACAGCTTGTAACAAAGACAGAGATACGTAAATGGCTTGCACAACCGTAAATATGTGTAGCTGGGCCTTCCGTATCTTCAGTTGGGTATTGGACACCACTTTTTATGAGCTGTCAAAACGCCATTCCCCCATAGATTTTGTACGAGAATACTAAACTATGACATCACATTTTTGTCAACTCGATTCACTAATTATTTATTGATTTCAAAGCCACTGAAAATCGATTTTTATATTCATTTGAAGTCATAATAAAAATCTTTTCAAAACGCAACTCCGCCATAGATTTTGTATTGCAATAAACAACAGTGACGTCACTTTTTGCTAACTTAATTGACTAACTGTTTATTAATTTCAAAGTAATTAAAAATCAAAGTTTATATATTTCATTGAAAATGTATCCGGGTTTTCTAGGCCTGAATAAACTGTTTATTTAGAAAAGTTATGTTTTGGATTTATTGGTTCACGATGTCTAAGACCCAATTGTTGGTTCCACAACTCAATGCGTATTATAAGTACATACAACATTTTATTTAAATTGTAAAAATACATGCATAACAATGTTATTAAAAAAAAAATAGAAAAGTTAGTCCTTAATAGATTACGATTTCACAGTAGTGGCAATGGAAGATATTTGCGCAGAGGGTTAAAATATTTAAATATCAATCAATGATATTATAAAAATTACAAATGTATCGTTTCTTACTTAAAAATAATGTTTCAAAATAAAAAATAATTAAAAACAGATCAATAAGAAAATTCAATGTAAAGTTCACTTACAGCATATTATTTATCAAAAAACGTACTTACTTTATGGTACTTACATAAGTGTTAGAAAGATGAATCACTCTCAGCAATGATTGCCATTAATACAACAGAAATAAACCAATATACATACTTTTATAATTAATAAATACAAAAAAATAACGCTTAAGCATGTGCTGTTGTATAATTTTATATTTATTACTATTTCAAATTAACCGACTGAATATAAAAAAGTTTGCACATATTATGATTATAATTTATACTGTACATTACATTTAACATAATGCAGTAAAATATTGAGAAGTGAGAACATAACGCTAGAAATTAGCAGCCGGTACAAATACATACATAATCAAATTCCTAAATATGTACAGAAATAATACATAACAAAATGTTTAAAAGTACAGCTCTTACGAGTAACACTAGTCGGTGTAAACATTTATAACTATTACAATATAGATAAAACACTAACACACTACACTAAAGTTACCTAATTTCATTTTATCTGTATCAAAAATATAATTATGTATGGAACAAAGTAGTTTGTTAGGCTTGAGTCATACGGACCACGCATCGGGGTGGTGCTACGAAGTCACTAGAAGTTGCTAGGCCAAATGGGCAATGGCAGCACTGTAGCTCTTATAAATAAGAGCAGGGGCGTACAACTCCATAGCAAAAGAACAAGCCGCCTGGCCCGTGGACGAATATAATTGGATAGATGACACCACTAATCAATTGACGTACTTTTTATGAGCTGTCAAAACGCCTCCATAGATTTTGTATGACAATACTGAACTCTGACGTCACTTTTCTTGTCATCTCAATTCACTAAATATTTATTGATTTCAAAGCCACAATAAATTTTTATAGTCATTTGAAAATTCATTAGGTTTTCAGGGCTAAAATGAGGTTCTTTTTTTTTCAAATTGTAACTTGGAAGCATTGGTTAGTGGTGTCAACTACCCAATTCAAACCTTATTGGTTAACAATTAGTTGTGTCATCATTAGCTAAGACGAATTCATCTCACAACCAGCTTAGTTACTAGACATGACTCCATTGATCTTCAGTTTCTTGACCCTGCGAGTGGTCGCCTCTCCGTCGGAACTGTCAGTGTCATGGGAATCTCCTTCCGATTTGACGCCAAGCCCTAATTCGTGGGCATCTGAATAATTTCCCGATTGTCGAGCCTTTTCTAGTGCCCTAACTGTAATAAAAAAATTGAAACTTTTAAAAGGTGTTCAGAGAATCTTCAATCTTTTAGAATAATGTTAAGATACAAAACTGCTTAACATGTGTGCGAAATATTCTTTAAACATTTAATTCCATTCATCTATTTCTATGTTAAACAGTACCAAACATCCATTCTTCCATCCATTGTGCTGTAAATACAGTTTATGTTTTCTCCCCTAATCCATAATCTAATACACTAAGTATTGAGCCCTAGCTCAATGTAAACTCATGAAGGTCAGACGAAATGGGATTGTGCATAGGTTTCCACATCCACTCACAAGGTGGACAGACAACCTGATCAAGACTGCATAAAAACGCAGTATGCAGGCCCCCTTCCAACCGGTCCTTAGGGAAATGTATGGGGAGGCCTAGGTCCAGCAGTGGATATCCTAGATCCTACGGCTGATATGATGATGATGATGATAGAAGCTTTAAAGCTTGCGTTGCAATCGGTTTTACAATGGATGTCTAATGATAGGTATACAAATTTTATCCTGTCATTGAAATTTAACCTTGTTTTCAAGACAAGGTCACTCGCGAACCAAATAGCATAATAAATAGACAGTTGTAAAACCAAATAAATTGAAGGTCACTATTGTTTTTTTTTTAAATTACTGCTGAATCTAACACAATAACATTTTACAATAAGCACTTGTTTACCCACCTAAGCAGGCACTTTCCAAGTTTACATTGGAAATTACTGACATTGTTGAAGGAAAACATTGTGAGGAAACCTAGACTTATAGTATATAGTTTCTACGAGTCCGAAATCGCCAATCCTCCTTGAGCAAGCACGATAATCAAGGCTCATACCTTCTCTGTAGGAGAAGAGGCCTTTGGCTTGCAGTGGGACAGCATTAAGCTGGTACTATGTATGTTATGTGTCAATTTTTTTTTTTAATTGGACCCTTTAGGCATTGTACTTATAAATAAGCAAATTCGAAAATAGAACAGTGTTTTTATGAAATTTTGTGTTAAATAAGTTAGTCCGGAATGTATCTGGAGGCAATAAGAGGAAAAAAAAAATTAGTTTTAAGTTTTACTTACTTTGTGTTTCAAGTATATTATTCTGTCTCCTCAAATCCTCAATATCTTGTTGGTGTGAATTGTTTTTTCTTCTCATAAATTGTATGTACTCAGCTGCCTTTTTTAATATTTGCGCTCGACTGGCCTGTAACAATTATTGTCAATCAAAACTTTTGTAAAATCTTATTAGTTTATGATAAAAAAACAGAAGCAAAATAAGTTATGGTATTACTTATTTATTAAAATATTTGCGACGGGCAATTTTATTTGAATAATTATAGTTTAGCTAGGCATGCAGCCATGTAAAGAGAATATGCTCTTAAATATTTTTTACAGCATGTTTTAGCTTCATTACTATCTACCTCTTTAGTTAAAGCGCAATACATTACTAAAAAAAAAAGCAATAAAAACAGCATATAATAGCCGTTTAAAAAAAAACCTAAGTGCAATAATTAAGTAAAAAGCATCTCTCATTTATGGAAGGAATTGTGTAAATAAATCTTAGCCGCTTGTAAGCAGCCAGTACTTGTAATACCATAAAGTGAATGCAATGATTTATTTCTTTTTAAATATCATAGATTCATAGACTCCAACGATAAACTTGGAATTACATAACATCTTGATAATGTTGTACTTTGTGTCAGTTCGCAGTACTTTAGAGACTTAATATTACTCACACCGTTCCTCCCACTTAGTAATGCAAAACTTAACAACTATAAAAATAAAGGTCAATACCACATGTAAAATGTGAATGCTTACAATTTTTGAACATACCACTTTCTCATTCTGGAGAGCTGGTACTGATTCCCTTAGTGATGTGAAACTGTCCTTTATGTGATCCCTTCTCTTTCTTTCCAATGCATTGTGGTGTGCTCTCTTTTCTGCCTGTAATATTAAAAATTCCCCTGAGTGTCATGGTTCAGCAGGTTAATTGATTGTATTCAATGTAATTAACCATCTTTGCTTAAAACAATTTGTATTATATCAAAGCGTTTCGTTTTAAACAAGGTATGGTTTAATTCATTATCTGATAATAGAAGTACTGTTGAAATGGATACGAACACAATTTACCTGCGAGTAGTAACCACTGCCACCAACACTATTTCTGGCATGTGTACGGGAGTCCGAGTCATTTTCAGCCTGGAATTGTGCAAAAATATTATCAGTAGCAAAATAAACATGCACCACGAATTCAATGAACTGTCAAATCGGAAAAACACCTACATCACTTTCAATATCGATGTCGCGATCGTCGTCACTCATCATCTTTAATGAGTTCTTATCAACTGCACGGTCACAAGTATTAGTAAACAATCATGAGTGAAATGCAAAAGTACAAAATTATCCAAAACACGCGTTATTTATCCGTCTAATCGGTACAAAAGAAACCAAAATGAATGAGAAGTTGAACAGGCGTGACAATGACAGATTTGTGGTAATGCAACCGAATTCAACCGTTACTCGTTGTTTATGGCGAGTGCGACAACACTATAGCGTTTTACGTGCGAGGAATGAAATAGAAATATTATTTCTTGTCTTTTTAATTTAGACGCGTAAACTAAAATCTATGCTTTTTAAAATTTTATGGTAGTGTTGAAAAGGTATACGAAATACAGCCAATTATAATTGTTGATCACTTTACTAGGTTTCTGTCTAGAAAAAATCTTAGTTTAATTAGTTACAGTAATACACAATTTTATTGCGTAGGTATAAATAAGGTTAGTAAATAAAAACTTTGTTATTGTCGTTGTCGATGGTTTTTGCTTTTTGGATTTTGAGAAATTGGCGGGAACTATAAAATAGAAAAACGTTTTATCCAATCATTATTTAATTCAAATTATATTCGTGCCCTTTTTCATTCTACATTGTAAGCCAAGACATGAATGAACATTTAAATAATATTGAAGACATTGATGTTAACAGCCCAGATTTTTATGAAAACGTTCAAGCTGAAATAGAAATTGACATGGCCCGAATGAAGAAAGGTGTTGAAGAAATTATGAACTTACGCAGTAAGTTTACACAACATTTCCATTAGCACGCTAGTTCATACCATAGAATTATATGTATAGGTAGGTGACCATAAAGAGGATTTTTGAAAATTAGGTACCTCTACCTACCTATTCGAAGGTCGCTGTCGCGTGCGTCCGCTGCTTGTCGGCGTGCGCGAAAAGGGAAACTGCAGAGCCGAAGCCGCAAAAACTCATAATTCGGGGATCGGCTCTCACCTAGTTCCTTCTCTAACATTAAACGAATATAAGAAGGATATGAATTAGGTATACCTATCCCTATGTTTTCTTTTTTCTTTTAACTTTGCACACTAGGTCTCTGTTGACAGCAGTTTTGCGATTTGAGCATCTTCAGTGGAGAACCCACTGAAGATGCTCAAATCGCAGTGCTTATCAAAATAATGTATAAGTAGCTGGGTACTGACTTAGCAGTGTAGCACGTAACGTATCAGATACGGTATCAAGTGAGTACGTAGGCACGGAAGCTCGTAGCTAGATACGCGGAGGACCGTGGACGAGCCGTACCCACTTGCAGGTTGATACCGTATCTGATACGTTGCGTGCTACACTGCTAAGTGAGTACCCAGCCTATCATTAACAAGGAAAACATAGGGACATAGAATTAGGTCGTATTTACTTTACTGTCAAAAACATTGCTTTATAGCCATAGAACAGAAAAAAAACACAGGCGAGAGCGTTTCTATGGAGAAAAGACCAACCGCCTTTCCTCTTAAATACGCTTTATGTTCTGATGCTGAGGGCTAGACCTCTCTTTTCATATGTCTGCTAATCTCCAAGCTACTGCTACAGCCCTTTGTCTTACCCAGTAATTCCATGGCCTTACTACCTAACCTCTTATAACTTACGCGCGTGGTGTCTCCCTTTCTTATTATTATTAATGTGTCTCATCAGATAGGTACCTACCTACAATACCCTCGAGAGAAAGAGATAGGTAGTTTGTACATAACTAGGCAATAACTAAATATGTACCTAGTGCACGATTTTTTTTTTGCTCACACCATAGTTTGTACAAAAAGTCTAATAAGTTAATATATAAATAACTTTCAATGTTAAACATGTATTTTTATGACCAAACAAATAAGTAAACAAAACGGTCGAACATCAAGTTGGAATAAGTTGGTTTGTTTTTTGCACAAATGGAATCATGGTAGACACTGTGCAAAACTGCGCGTACTTATGTAGATTTAGGTAGGTACTATAGCCCCTAAGACCTACGTACTCAGTGCCCTAACTAAAGCAGTGCCAGCGGTGCCCAGGCACAATGCGCGGACACTGGAGGGGCGCAGAAATGACCAGACCATGACTAGATTTTTTTAAGGGCGCTTTCATAAATTCGCACAGGGCGCCGCGCCGTTATAAAAGCTCGCACAAAAGCCCAATTACGGTGCTGTACGTACTTACTACCTTTTTTAGTGGAAGCTGCAGAAATTGAAGTGGAAACCGCAGCATTGTTCCACGCAGAGCTCTGGTACGATATGCTAGTCGCTCATAATGATTCACACGAAAATTCCGGAGACGAAGAATATGAAGGACCGGAGGAGGAGGTTACACAACCAACATCAATTTAAAATTAGGCAAGTTTTTGCAGATACTATAAATATGGAGGACACTGAAGGTCCAAATCAGTTTTATGTAGGTATATCCATAGCGGATTTCCTAGGAAATTTGGTGTAGGTACCCTTATTATACGTTACCAACTCATAAAATATTCCTGTTTGGTGCTTTGATGGACCTCTTTATTTCATTATTTCATACGATGTTCGGACAGATTTTCAAAAACTGAGGGCGAATCCGATGCTATGATGAATAGAGCAACAACAAGCTCTATATCAGGCGTAGCCAACCAGTTGATCGCGGCTATTAATCAAATCGATCTCAGATGCAACGCTCACACTAATTTAAGTACCTAGTTACCTAAGTACCTAGGTATACACTAAAAATATTCATCAATTTTGTTTGTTTCCCCTCTTAATTAAATAAAAAATACTACTGTTAATTATATTCTTTAATTTTTTAATTATGTGGAATACGATTCTGCATTAGGTTAACTGCCCCGTTGGTCTCGTGGTCGCAAAGCGCGGCTGCTGAGCAAGGGGTCCCGGGTTTAATTCCCAGGTCGGGCAAAAAGTGGTAAGTATTGGGTTTTTCTATTAGGAATTTCTCAGTAGCAGCCCGGAGTTTGGAAGTTGGTGATGTGATACCTCCGTGGCTCGGAAAGCACGTAACGCGAACGGAGCGCACGGTGGTCCCGGCTGTCATTTTTAGGTCTTTGACAGTCGTGACGGATAGTCAGAAGCCAAGAAGTCTGACAACCAGTCTAACCAAGAAGTTTTGTGTTGCCCAGTTACTGGGTTGTGGAGGTCAGATAGGCAGTCGCTCCATGTAAAACACTGGTATTCAGCTGCATCCGGTTAGACTGGAAGCCGACCCCAACGCAGTTGGGAAAAGGCTAGGCAGATGATGACGATTCTGTATTAGGTTAATTGTAGATCACACGGAGTCTAGTGATCTGGTCAGTACCTAAACAGTTGATCTTGGGTCTAATCAAATTGGCAACCCCTGCTCTATAGCCTCTATTCTATTAATTTTAGTTCTTTCGACCTTTAATCTCATCTTTAAATCTTCACACCTGTCTAGACACACGGCAGTTAGGTAGTCAGCCAAGTTCTATCATTAACATATTGTAGGTACAACAATGGGGCCAGCTGCGCAGACCCTTTAACTTTTTGAAAACGAGCACACGCACCGAATATTTTGTTCATCAAATGACTTTTGCTAACAACAGTACCAACATGTCATGAATTCATGATAAGTTATTTGTGGCATTATTATCTAACTTCCTGAAACTATACTAATATAATATACTGAAGGGATATTTTTGTTTGTTTGTTTAAACGCGGCAATCTATAGAACTAGGCAGATATACCTATACCAAGCGTTTTGGAAAAAGTTTTTTGTTTAAGATAGCCAGACTCAAGAAGAAACGTACCTACAGGCTAAATAACATCACACTACGACACACGGGAACAGTATCTGAAAACGTAATTTAACTCGCGTTAGAAAAATCAGTAGAAGCCGCCGACAAAAGCTAGTAGATAATACATACAATCACGCCTATTTTCCCCGAAGGGTTAGGCAGAGGTGTACCAATGTACACCCACAGTTCGCCGATATATTTAGGTCCCATTTAATAGTGGGCGAGCCTATTGCCATTAACCGGGCACAAATCCAAACTCCGAGCTGCTACTGAGAATTCCACAGAAAAACCCAATAACACTTTTTGCTCAAATCAAATCAAATCAAATCATTTATTTCAATTAGGCCATTAAAAGGCACTTTTGAACGTCATTACATAAAAAAAAACATTAATATTGAATCTAGTTGCCCATTCCAAATGGTAGTTTCGTATGGAGAAGAACGGGCAAGAAACTCCATACATACTCTTTTAAAAAACAATGTATTACAATAAGTTGTATAGTTACATTCCTTCCATAAGAAAAAAAATATAAATGTCAAAACGATCAATCAAAAAAATAAAAGTCACTCAAAGTACTACAATACGTACTCAGTGCTACAAATTAGAAATGAAAGCTAAATTAATCATATCATTTAACGCCAATATTGTGATCGTAGATGATTACTTCTAACATTTCAAAGACAACGAATCAGTGTGTGAGTCAAACTCAAATGTAGAATTAATGTCGAGGAGAAAAACAATTATTGGTCAAAACAAATTAGTTTTATGATTAAATAAGCAACCAGTTGATTTTGTCAAGACTTAAAATTGTCCTAAGGAGCAAGACCAGCATGTTTCCAAGCATTATTATCTTGAATATAATCCTCTAACTTGTAGTATGCTTGTTTACAAAGTGTGCTTTTAATACAATTTTTAAATTTTCTTTCATTTAATTTTAATATATCATTAGGTATTTTATTGTAACATTTAACACAGTACCCCATGAAAGATGTGTGTACTTTGGACAATCTAAAAAATGGTTGAGCTAATTTGTCTTTATTTCTAGTGTTAAAATTATGTCTATCACTTATTTTATCAAAAAGATGTAAATTTTTTCTTACATACATAATATTTTCGTAAATGTATTGACAAGGCTCGACCTGGGAATCGAACCCAGGACCTCCAGCGTAGCAGTCGTGCTTAAGACCACTAGGCTAACGAGGCAGTTAGTTAGCTAACAAGGCTAGTAGATAATAAATAATAATAAAGTGTAATTTGCAAACAATAAAAAATGTGGCCTTGAAAATCAAACATAAACGTACCTACACGAGTTGTTTACTACGACAATAAAATTAATTAACCGCGAGCTGCCACCATGGTGTGTTCTGATAACAAAACAGTTTCCGCTACCCAGTCAATCATAGACATGGTTGAACTGAAATGGTTCCCTAGCGGCGATTTTTCCTATAATCTATATAGGCGCAGTGTTGCTTTGGTTTATACTTGTACTAGCTTCTACCGGCAACTTCGAATGCGTCAAATTTGATATATGCCACGGGAACCGTTAAATTTTCCTGGATAAAAGGTATCCTTTGTGTTATTCCACACTACAATCTATCTCAGTGCCTTTCATCCAGTTTCGTTCAGCCATTTAAGCGTGAAAGAGCAATAAACATCCATCCGTCCATACTCACAATTTTTTTGCCGTTTGCCGTTTGCCTACGCGATACATCCGTGTCCAACCAGAAGGTAAGGACACCATGCCGCCTCTCCAGCCGCTCGTTCAACACGGGTCTTACCACCGCTATAGCGACGTGCCTTGCGGTGGGTCGCGCAAGTCGATCCTCCCATTCCGCCACCAGGATCTGGCGGAACTCTGTTCTGTGTGCCTTATACTTTCGAGGCAATGAAGGACGTTCGCTTCGCTCAGGCGCCTCCTTGCGCCACCGATACAGAGACGCGAGGAGTTTTGCGTCGAGATCCCAAGGGTAAGACCCGGCAAGGAGGTGGCCGTCTCATAGGCGATCGTACGATATCCCCTAATTACTCTGACGGCCATAGCCTGCTGCGGCCTTCGCAGCACAGCGCTGTTTTTGGCCGTCAGATTGTACGTCCACACTGGTGCCCCGTAAAAGGCAATGAACCGTACAAACCCTAGTAGGATATACCTACTAATACCTACTAGTAATAATTTGTAGGTATCTCGCGGTTTCACCCGCGTTAAATTGCATCTTTACTTACTGATCCGCTTTTGACCCTCCCTCTTTAAACAGGTCGTATAAGGCAAAAAGTTTTTTTTCTAATCGTACCAATAGATACTCCCAGTTCGCTAATACTTATATCTGAAACTTAGGTACTTGACACCGAACTTACAACATTACTCGAATTATTATTTTTATGTACAAGTAGGCCGCTGCAAACACTAACTAGCGAAACCGGGGATTGTAGATCTCACCGACACTCAGTGCGAGTGCGATGCTCCCAACCAGACGATGGCCCAATTACCTACTACATTATCCAAGATGTCCCTATATCCGATTTACTTAAATCGCTTGGAAAAAAAAAAAAAAATTGTACCGTTTTTTTCAATTACCTATTTTGCAGTGAACCCTGATTCTAACGCGGCAAATGAATCATTTTAATTAACTCTTGTTATGTACACACAGTAACATAATTACGTACGTATCGACATATTTCACCACTTGCGAGTTCAATTTCGGCAAGATGAACCGCTATTCGATATTATTTGTTCTTCTATTATGCGTGTTGGTATTGGTAGATTCACATAAAAAGTCTAAAAATCGCCATAATAAAAATTTGAGAAGATTTAATAAGAAGCAAAGCACGCCTCCTCATTGCACGCAAATAACCAAAGGTAAATCTGTTTAAATCTGTTGGCGTATTCTTAATAAGTAGTTAATTGTTGTAGAGTTTACGTTCCTAGTGTTTTACCTAGGAAAAAGTAGTGATAGGTACACCTAATCTCCCCAAATAACCATTTAGTTGCGGGTTTGCGGATTAAAAAAGGATATGCTGAAATATTTCAGTCATGTTGAGAGGATGAGTTAAAGGCGACTAACAAAAGGGATTCAAATAGCAGATGTGAGTGGCAACTCCGGAAGGGGACACTCTGGAAAGACTTACCATCATCATCTGCTTAGCCTTTTCCCAACTTTGTTGGGGTCGGCTTCCAGTCGAACCGGATGCAGCTGAATATCAGTATTTTACATGGAGCGACTGCCTATCAGACCTCCACAACCCAGAAAGACGGGAAAGACTTACCCTGACCTTATTAATTAGGTTCTTTGGAAGGGTCTGGTGCGCACTACTTGTAACGGGTGTGCTTGTATGAACGTGGAGGAGGCGAAAGGAGTATGTAAGGATCGTAGCAGGTGGCGTTCTGTGGTTGCTGCTTAACCCCATGGGAAAAAGGCGTCAGTATATGTGTATGTGTAACTGTTTTGTGGTGAAGGGTGGTCGTTTTAAGGGTTATCTGAGTTTTCATTTGGGCGTTTCTTTCAGATAGGTACAGATTATTAATAACTATCGGTGCCTACCACAAATTTTACTTTTCCAGATACGGACTACCCATCCAGATTTAAGTACGACTATCCAATCGCTTATATTCAACCTGGACAACATGAGGCTTATCAACAAGTAAGTGACATAGTAGTTACCTGCCGTGCGATTCTCTAACATATTTCAACGTTGCGCTCGACGTTGAGCTCGTCGACGACGCGACTGTCAAATCAACTCTATGCGTTGTGCGTAAAGTTGATTTGACAGTAGCGTCGTCGACAACTACTACTATTTCTTAAGTTTTTATAAAAAAGACTTTGCCCTTTACTAGCAATTTTTCCTAAATTATGGGCTCGTTTACCAAAATATTTACATACACAAACAGCAAGACCTAGGACAATTGGGTAGATGACACCACTAATCAACTGACGTAGGTACTTTTTATGAGCTGTCAAAACGCCATTCCCCCATAGATTTTCTATGACAATACTCAACTATGACGTCACTTTTTTGTCATCTTAATTCACTATTTATTGATTTCAAAGCAACTAAAAATCGATTTTTATAGTTATTTAAAAAATCATCGGGTTTTTAATTCTAAAATTAAATGTTTTTTTGTGAAGTTGTTTCTTGAAATTATTGGTTAGTAGTGTCATCTACTCAATTATCTGTATGCCATAAAAAAATTGGTTCCGTGCAGAAATCGAACCCAGGTAAATCACGTTTACTAAATACGCAGTAAAATTACATCAGTAAGCACTTCTGTTTAACTATATATTTTTCGAGGTTTAGATTTGGTATAACTTTACTCTGGGTTTATTAATAAGAGGGGAAAAGAAACTACGTGCACGACCCGTTGTGTGTGACGATATAATTGGAATTCTATTTAGGTAACCCATGGAACAAAATTGGGTAGATGACACCACTAATCAATTGACGTACTTTTTATGAGCTGTCAAAACGCCATTCCCCCATAGATTTTCTATGACAATACTCAACTATGACGTCACTTTTTTGTCATCTCAATTCACTAACTATTTATTGATTTCAAAGCAACTAAAAATCGATTTTTATAGTTATTTGAAAAAATCATCGGGGTTTTAGTGCTAAAATTAAATGTTTTTTTGTGAAGTTGTTTCTTGAAATGATTGGTTAGCGGTGTCATCTAAGTACCCAATTGTACAAAGAATGCAGTTACTAGCCCACAGTTAAAAAAAAACAATATCGTTAGCTGCCTCGGTAGGCTAGTGGTCCTAAGCGCGACTGCTACGCTTGAGATCTTGGGTTCGATTCCTAGGTCGAGCAAAAGGTATTATAAGGTTTTTCTATGAAATTCTCAGAAGGGGCTCGGAGTTAGGATTTGTGCCCGGTCAATGGCAGTAGGCTCGCCCCCTATTACATGGGATCTAAGCATACCGGCGAGCTGTAGCTGTACATTAGTAAAACTCTGCCTAACCCTTCAGGGAATACAAGAGTGGTGGTATGTGGCAAAAAAAAAATCTTATTAAAGAAAAAGAAAACGATCACAATATCTATTTCCAGCTTTTCTGCGTGAACCCTCCCACAGTGAACAAAGCAGTGACGACAGTCTGCGACTGGACAGCACCTCCTCAAGTCCAGTTCACCCTGGGCGATGAGTACATGCACGTCGTGCGCCAGGACCCCACCGGCCGCTTCCTCGGCAATGCTGTCATCACCACAAACCAGTTCTGCAATCATAACCTGCATAACGGTACTGGAGCCGTGATGTCCATGACCATTTCCGCTTTGTAATTGGAAATGGCTCGACATTTCGTTGAATAAAGGTTTTTATAACTTTTGAATGACATTGTTTTTCTTACATAGATTATCATACCTTCCAGATATAAACCATAAGGGTTAACTTATCAAAGGTATGTGCGAATTAAAACTAGTATAGTACTCGTAGATATGACTTACAAAACGTGCTTGATCTATATAATACAATCGAAAGATACTTATCCTTTCAGCAGATTGGTGTCTTCGCAGTAAGTGCTCATATACAGTTAGTAATTTACAATTCTATTAAGCTTACAAAGGTTTATCAAAAGCATATAATTGCAATTTCTCATGGTCTTAATCAATGATTCTCAAGCTATGGCAGTGGACACATAAGTTATTACTTTTTGTGATTTAGATACCACTGTGTGCATCGTGTACTAGGTCCCGTGTACTCATAACTTGCACGCATAGACAATGAACGGCATTTTATCTTATTACACATTTAGAATAATACTGTTTACATATACTTTTCATATTTGTACGAGTATAATTCCGGATAAAGTTATATCGGTTACTGAAATAGGTGGGTATTATGTAATTTACGTAAGAACGGTAAAAAAATGGTAACATAGGTAGGTATGTAATATTATTCCTAGGCAATTCGCTCTCTTTTAGTATCATAGTCACTCAACTGGAAGTTGCTTGACAGCTATGCAAAACTAGTAGAGAATTACTATCCTTGCCAGGCTAAAGAGATGATCTGCATTGATTCCTCGGACACTGGCATTGCATATTATTCTAAACCAATAATATTGACTCTTTTAAAGGTTACCGTGTTCCAGGCGACGAAGTAACGCTCGCGATACAAGGTTATGTACCAGCGTTTTACCAAAGTTTTAAAAAAACTATAATGGTAAGTGATTAGAATATTATTATTAAGTCAGTTTTGACACTTCAAGCGAGTGATCCAAGTCGATAAGGGCGAATGCGATAAGATAGCTTGCGAAATACAAAAGTTTTTTGCACTTTGCAGTTTAGTATTAGGTTGTATGGTAGGTAGGTACCTATTAAGTAACACAACAATTACCGAGGCGAACGAACGATTTAATAAAAGAGAAGTGGAGATGACAAAAAGAAAATAGAAAATTAAAATCGGCCAAGAAATGCGGCCGATAAAAGCATTTTAAACTAGGTACCGATTAGACAGAGAGATCCGGCATGACCTGTGACTACACATGTTACTTTAGCCATAATCCGTGTTAAATTTCGTTTTGCTAGAAAAAGATAGAAACAATTTTTCGATGGCTTAAATCATTTATAATTTTATAGTAGAGAAATAGTTTTACTGAACTGTTTATTACATGAATGAGGATTTTTAAAAAATAAAATCATGCTTATTTCGTATTGTTACTAAAACATCAATATAATTAGGTACTTTAACATATAATACGCCCATGGCCGCACGTCTAGCTTATCCATCAATAAAAAAGACATAGAGAGACCAATTAGAAAAAAAATGCGAATGACGGGATGAGCCACTTACAACATTTAGGCCCACTTTCACCAAAATCACTAAACATATTTAGCGCTAAATGTATTTAAATTTATCATTCTGTCTCTGTCACCTTCTAATAATGTGTCATCATCAAAACATCATTGCATCCCGCAATGATGTTCTAAACACGTTTAGGAACTAAATGTAATTAGGGATTTTGGTGAACGTGGGCCTTACCCACGTTGCCGCTTTAGATGCTGAAAGATGAATCGCTTGCATCAGCCAGGTATCGCGGTCGAACCAACTTAAATGTAATTAAATAACACCTGAATTTTTATGGCGATCGAGGGTCAATCATAAGGATCAAAAAACTGAAATAAACACTGGGTATAAAAGAGTGGTAAAAAGGAAGAACTTGAAAATTAATAAGTACTAGTAACATTACATCACTGTTTCCATTGCTAGCAACAACGAAACTCAACGAGGCAAAGGTGTCAAAATAAAACTCGTATCAAGTGGCTGTCAATTCGCTGTTAATAATCCAGCCAGCTAATCATAACAGTTGACAAACGTATTAAGGCAATTTTGTTAACACATTTTTGTGTTGATTCTAGTTTCAGAAACCGGGTGTGAGTTTATTTTAATCTTGAGCAAGGTATGCCTCCGTAGTAAAATATGATTTGATTGCATTTTTAGCCAGCACGAACCGATGTTTCAACAAGATTCACGTTCCTTAGAGTGGAGTATGACAGCCCTTTGTCGACAGTGGATATAACGTATGATGCAGACATGTCTGAACTGCACTTTGAAGTACAGTTTCCATTCTTGGATATACCTTTTGGAGTCATTGGTTACTCTCTCAAAATTAAGGAACCGACACAAACTAAAAACCACACTGTAACTAGAGCATACGCAAACGTATCAAATAAAAATATATTCAGACAATATGGTTTAACTCAATGGCTAATGGGTTTGTTATGGTAGCTCATCGCAAATTCAAACACCATGTATGTAAGTGTTATAATAGTTTACCATTAGTTATATTTGGATGGTATTTAAAAGTGCTTCAATTTATTCCCATTTCATTTACCTAATTTTGCCTGTGTTCCACCAAATATACTGAATGTGCACCAAAATATGTTAATTAAAATATGTCATAACGAGCATCTATTTAACAACTGTTGCAAATTTGTAAAAATAGTAATACACCTAATTTTAAAAACAAGCATTTATTTTTTTAGTTTTACTTCAGATTTTTTTCAATTAATGTCCAATGTAGCTTTATTAATAAAAAAATGAACACATTATAAAATGTAATGCTTACTAAAAATGTTTTTTTAATGCTAATCAGTACGAGAGTCCCTAGAGATAGATCCAGAGCCCTCGAGGCTCAAAAAGCATAATCGGGGAGCTAAAGCTACGCGGGGCTCAAGGGTTTAAAAAAAAATAACCACGAAGTGGATGGCGGGGTCTGTTCGCTCGCTTCGCTCGCTCTCTAGACTCCGCCATCCCCTTCTAACCTAACCTGTCCGAGTCGGGGTGCCCCAAGTCCCGAGCTCGCTTCGCTCGCTCTTTATAAAAGTTATACTAAACGAAATTATGCATAGGTACTAAAAATTTTGTGTAACATTCAGGAATATTTGGTGCACGATCAGTATTTTTCGGGGAAGAATAAAATAGTTATTGTTACAATAGAATATTTGCAGCGCACTATAATAAAAAAAGTGTTATATCTTGGTGTTAATTTGGAATTTGTTTGATGTAACATATTTTGTTGGCCGAGTAGTTTAATTATAGTAAAACAATTAAACGGGTTTAAGATCAATATTTTAGAAATGCATACATAGATGTACCTTAAGGTTTTTGGTGAACACAAAAATATTATCCGTTATATTTATTGTGTATCCAACTATCCAACCAACTACTTGTAGTTAGTACCTATATAGCTACCTACTTCATGCCTATACGAAGTATCTTCAAATACAACAAGACTAATAAGACTTCACAGGCTGTTACGGTTTGACGTTATGATGATGTTATGATGAAGAGTAATAAGTCTGAAGGGATGTATGAAAAACGAGACATGACATCTCTTGCTTCAAATATTATATTCTGAATAAGCTTCTACCTACGATCATAAAGTACGAGATAACATAGGTACATATGTCGTAAAACATAGTGTACAATAGAATCAGTAAAAATATGTGTAATCTGACCCGTTTTTCCTGATATTACTAGGTATGCAAATAAATAAACTTTACCACTTTTTTAAATAACCTACTTTAATAGGAGTATAGATAAAGGTACTCTTAAGATATCTTTGCCTATGTGTATTCCTTAGGTTACATCAAGTAGAGGTATTACTGAGCATAGTTGAAAGTCTATCCTAGCAGGCTGCTTTAGGTATTTGGTCCATGTAAAATAAATTAAACTAGAACTCTCTATTCACGGGTGTGCATATTTACAGCTTTTCTGCTTGAAAGCTGCCACAGAGAACAAAGCGGTGACGACAGTGTGACAGGGCGGAACCTCCTCAAGTCCAGTTCATCTTGGGGCATAAGTATGTAAGCACATGTACGTGGTGCGACGGGAGTCAGGACCCCACCGGCCGCTTCCTCGGCAATGCCGTCATCACCACAAACTAGTTCTGCAATCATAACCTACATAACGGCACTGGAACCGTGATGTCCATGACCATTTCCGCTTTGTGATTGGAAATTGTTCGACATTTTGTTAGATTACTCAAATAAAGGTTTTTTTTATAACTTTTGATAAACATGTTTTTTCCTGAATATAAAATTATCATACCATAACTATGAGGATAAACTTACCAAAGGTACCTATATGTATTCCAATTAAAACTAGTGTAGGTATGATTTACAAAATATGCTAGATCTATCTAAACCATTGGAAGATAGAACTAGGTTTAAAGTTCGGATAACAGAATTTAATTATAATCACTAGGTAGGTACGTTTCGGTCTAACTAATGAATCGAACTACTAGGAAGGAATGAGCCTTAAGAATCTTAAAACAACTTAATATTCACGGCATTCATTATGCGAAACTTTTATTAGTACCGAAATGGTAACTATACATACATACATACATACATACATACATACATACATAAACTCATGCCTGTTCCCCATGGGGGTAAGCAGAAACCACAGAACGCCACCTGCTACGATCCTTACATACTCCTTTCGCCTCGTGCAGGTTCATACATATGGTCATACAAGCACCCGGTTACAAGTACTGCGCACCAGACCTTTCTGAAGAAGCACACCAATAAGGTCAAGGTAGATCTTTCTAGTGCGTCCCGTTCAGGCGTTGCCACTCACATCGACCATATATGAACCCCTTTTGTTAGTCGCCTTTCACTCATCCTCCAACAAGACTGAACCATCTAATACACTATTTTCAACCTTTGTCACTACATCCATTTTTAATCAGCAAACCCGCAACTAAATGGTTATTTGGGATAAATTGGTGAACCACGACTTCTTCCAAGGTAAAAGACCATATAAAATCACGGTACGACCAATGGGAGCGGAGCAGTAACTGCGGGTGAAAACCATCAGGCGTTGCAGTTGAAGTTGTAGCATACAAACGATAGATAATCCTTTCAGTAATTTGCTGTGTCTTCGTAGTAAGCGCTCAAATACAGTTAGTAATTTATACCAACCTATTAAGCTTACAAAGGTTTATCAAAAGCATATAATTGCCATTTCTTACGGTTTTAATCAATGATTCCCGAGCCATGGCATTTGACACGTAAGTGATTAGTTTTTGTGATTTAGACATCACTGTGTGCATGGTTCAGTAGGTCCCGTGTACTCATAATTTGCACGCATAGACAATGACCGACATTTTATCTTATTACACATTAAGAATAATACTGTTAACACATACTTTTAGTATTTGTACTACTAAAAAAAATTCAGTTTTTGAATATGGTGGGTATTATGTAATTTGCATATGGACTGTAGGTACAAATTTAATAACATAGGTATGTAATAATATACCTAGGAAACAGTCCTTCACTCTATAGGAAGTTGCTTGACAGCTATGCAAAATTAGTAGAGAATTACTATCCGTGCCAGGGGCAAAAGAGATGTTCTGCATTAGTAATTCAGACCACTCTCTTGAATATTCCTCGGACACTGGCATTGCATATTAAATTAATGCACATTCTAAACCCATAATATTAACTTTTTTAAAGGTCACCGCGTTCCAGGCGACCATCAATCAATCGCAATGAGGGGTTGCATACCAAAGTTTGTCCAAACTTATACACAAAATATAATGGTAAGTAATTAGAAAATTATTGAGACACTAAACATACTTCAAGGAAGTGCATCCAAACCGATAAAGGCGAACGCGATAGGATAGCTTGCGAAATTCAAAAGATTTTTGCAATTGGCAGGTCAATATCAGGTTGTATGATGGGTAATATAAAAATTATCTGCGACAGCAACGTTTTATTTATTGTCATTTATAACATCAATATACATAATATGTATATTGATGTTATAAATGTATAGTACATATTATGTACTATACATTTAGTACAACCTACCATGACTATAGCCGCATCAGTGTGCGTCTAGCTTAGCCATCAAACAAGAATACCTATATATACCATCCCGCCTGTATTCCCCGAAGGGTTAGGTAAAGGTGTACCAATGTACACCCATAATTCACCGGTAGGTATATTTAGGTCCCATGTAATAGGGGCTTATTGCCATTAACCGGGCACGAATCCAAACTCCGAGCTGCTACTGAGAATTTCATAGAAAAACACAATAACACTTTTTGCTCGACCTGGAAATCGAACCCAGGACTTGTTTATTGCCACGACTGACTGCCACGGTGGCGTAGTGGTCCTAAGCGCGACCTCTACACTAGGGGTCTTGGGTTCGATTCCCAGGTCGAGCAAATAGTGTTGTTGCGATTTTCGGAATATTCCGATCTATCACCGCGCTTTGCCCCCTTCTGGGGACAGATCAACAAGGAGACAGTTCAAAAAAACTCCCCCGAGTCCCCAAGTTGCTAACAGGGGGACAGATCAAACGATCAAACTTTTTTTCTGATCTGTTTTTTTCTGTTAAATTCTCAGTAACGGTGGTTGTACATTGATACACCTCTGCCTAACCATTCGAGGAGTACCTACATGCGTGATGGAATGTGTTATAAAAAAATACCGAAAGGCGGGATTAGCCTGCCGGGGCTGCGGGTTATTTGAAAGAGATACCGCGCCCCCGGAATGCAAAGGGCACAAGAAGGAACATGGATGCTCCCCTCCCGCCCCGACCAGGGCGGGGGAAGTCATTTCATGACAAAAAAAAGCGGGTTGAGCCACTTACATCATTTACCTACGCTGTCACTTTAGTCGCTGAAAAATGAGTCGCTTGCCTGAGCCAGGTATTGCGGTCAAACCGACGAAAAACTAACAAACACACCTATAAACACCTATATTTTTATGGCAGCGATCGTAAGGGTCAATCATAAGGATCTGATATCTTAAATAAACGCCGGGTGTTAAAAAGGAAGGATTTGAAATCTAACAAGTACCAGTAACATTATCTAATGTTTCCATTGCTACCAACAACGCAAAGGTGCCAAAATAAAAGTGGCTGTCGATTGGTGTAATCTGTCAATTTTGTTAGCTAATTTTTATGTTGATTTTAGTTCCAGAAACGGGCGGTGACATTATTTTTATCTTGATTGTGTATACCCCCGTAATAAAATATAATTTGAATGCATTTTTAGCCAAAACGATTCGGATTGGAGAAAAAATACACGTACTTCAGAGTAGAGTACGACAGCCCTATGTCGGCAGTGAATGTAACTTACGATGAAACCACGCACGATCTGACGTTTCTCGTACAGTTTCCATTCTCGGATATACCTTTTGGGGTCATTGGTCACTCTGTCAGTCTTGATAAACCCGTAAAACGTGACTTAAATCCAAACGTATTAAAAATATTCAGACAATATGGTTTAACTAAATTGTCGCCTATAAAGTAGCTCATCTCAATTTCAAACACCTTATCAGCAAGTAAGTAACTGTTGTACTGTGTTGTAGTTTACTATAATAATTATATTTATTGTCTATCAAACCAATATATTTATAGTACCTAAGTACCTAGCTACCAACTTCATGCTTAAACGAAGTATCCTCAAATCCAAGACTACTACAGACTAAATAATTATACTCTTAAGATATCTTTGTCTATGTGTAGTTCTTAGGTTACATTAAGTACCCGTAGTTGAAAGTCTATCCTAGCAGGTTGTTTTATTTATTTATTTTATTTTACAGAAGGCTTACAGACTAATAAACCAGTGATATAAAGAACTTAATATTATCAAATAACTAATTAAAAACTGATAAGGAAAAAATCGAAAAAGAGAAAGTACAAGTACCTACCTACAAATTAATACAATTTATTTGTTAAGTGTGTTGTAGATAAGTTAACTGTCATTAAAAATAATTGTTTTAAAGGGTTGCCAGTCACCACACTGGTAGGTACAAAACAAGTCGACATTAAGGTCCACAAGAAGTCTATTAAAATTACGTGCACTTCTTAATGAAAAAACATTCCGTGCATAATTAGTCAGTGCGAAAGGAACATTTAATATTGGTCATTGACGCAATCCTATCAGATTAGTTTGTAATGACAAATCAGCAACGAGTTCAGGACAGCCAATGTGGCCATTTGTGATACCCAATAATAGACTCATGCCTCCAATATGTCGTCTCATCTCCAGAGGAAGAGGTATTGCTTGCAGCGGTGCTCATAGTCAACAGAGTATTGCTGTGCCCTATAATCAAGATGGCGTAGAAATTTTCTGTAGTTATTGGGCTCATGTAAAGTCAATTAAACTAGAACCCTGTATTCACGGGTGTGCATATTTAGGTACAGCTTTTCTGCTTGAAAGCTGCCACAGAGAACAAAGCGGCTGACGACAGTGTGACAGGGCGGAACCTCCTCAAGTTCAATTCGTTGCAACAAGTATGTAAGCACGTTTATAGCTACTTCAGGAATTCAGGACCCCACCGGTTCCTCGGCAATACTGTCATCACCACATTCCAGTACCTAAGTCATGCAATAATAGCCCACACAGATGTTTTTGGTCGGTTTACCTTTGAATTAGAACAGTGCATTAAAGTTTTTTTCTACTTTTTAAGCAATATTGTTTTTTTAATACTTACCTACTTGTTTAATTCGAACGCTATCCTAACCCGTAGCCAAAGAATAATATATTACAATATAGAGATAGCTCACGGTGACCTTC
Source organism: Caradrina clavipalpis (assembly GCA_932526535.1). NCBI lineage: Eukaryota > Metazoa > Arthropoda > Insecta > Lepidoptera > Noctuidae > Caradrina > Caradrina clavipalpis. Next base: position 7,946,586 of record OW052107.1, on the reverse strand, counting down.
TGTACCAATACAAATGCACAAAGATTGCGCTGGTCGCATTCTTTGCCCAACTAAACCTACCTAAATCGCCAGACCTAGATCATTTTGTCCGTATATAAGTAAAGGAATGGTTCTGTTTAGCTTGAATGGCGGCCTCTTTTTCAGGTATTAGGTACCAAGGGCAATGTAAATTTCCTTGTAACCTGATAATTCTTTTATACCTTGGTTTTACAGGGTACCTACTGCTGAAAATGCCATTCCATTACTTAATTCTGCCACAAAGCAGCGTACCTGTGTTCCGATTTGAAGGGTTCGGGTGCCAATGAAATTACAGGCACATTAGACATTTTAACTTTTTCTGGGATGGCAACGCATTTGCAACGCCTCTGGTATTGCAGATGTATATAGGCAGAGGTGACCACTTAGCATCAGGTGGGCCGTCTGCTTGTTTGCCATCCAAAGATGTATACTTTAAAAAACATCGTAACTTCTGCCAGTCGCTACAAAAATCAAAGCAATAAAGCGTCTGGCGGAAGTTATGCCCGCCCTCACAAAAAGTGGCACAATTTTTCACATTGAACTGGCCTAACGTAGTAGGATAATTCTGCAAAAGTCGCCAGCTTATACAGTGTGGGGAGGACAATACGATCATAAATGAAACTTCGTATAAGTCATGATATTTCCAACAGTCACAAAAAAAAAATCAAATGAATATATCCAGTAGTTTAGCCACAGGACATTATTTTTCATTTTAAGTATTTTCTACATGATGTATCTGATGTTACGGAAGCACTAACAGGTTAACGACCTCCGCATCGGTAAAAGATCAAAACACGTTGCCAACTCGCTATTTAAAAACTTTCGCCAAATTAGTTTTTAAATTTGATTTACTGCAAATTATACCTTAAACTAGGCCAATAAGAGTCATAAAGAGTATCCTTAGATTTAGATAAGAAAATAACGCATTCGGAAGTTGAAATAAGCACTGACGTGCGAAAGAGATAAATGTATTGTTCGAAATTCGAAACTAACTACAAATTTAGGTCAGTGTGTCGGTACAATCTTGTGATGATCCACGCGTCATCGCTTCGTAAGCGCTCGAGTACCGCAGGACGTACTTTCTTTGCCCGCCTCCTTTGAAGTACCCGGCGCCCGCGCTCGTGTTTGTGTTTTTGTTTTGTTAGTTCTTTATCATAAGTGCGAAATTGGACGCTTTATTATTTTAGTGTCACGTAACATTTTAATAGGTATCGAGTTAAGTGATAAGTGTATTGTGCGAGATTAGACTCTTAGTTTTTATTGTGTTGTGGACGAGGCGAAAGGAGTATGTAAGGATCGTAGCAGGTGGGGTTCCGAGGTTTCTGCTTACCCCCATGGGAAAAAGGCGTGAGTTTATGTATGTATGTCAAACGTCAGAAATAACTTTCTGCGACGTTACAGTTTGTGCATTAGAATCAATGGTGGTCATATCGAGAAACGAAAAATGTTGTGACGTAGGTACTTAGCTAGAAGATTGAACAGTGATCCAGATAGTGATTGATTAATAATTTAATTAAAAAATAACCAGCGGATGGAAGGTGCCTGATTGTTTGGTGAATAGTCTGTGATTTAGTGCAATTGTTTTTACTGAACATTAGCCAAAAGATCAAGTCGCTACAGGACTGCGTTGTTGCCGCTCTTACCACAGGTCAGTGAACCAATATTCATAAATGGTGTTCTATTTCGTGTTCAGTTTTATGCCATTTATTTTGTTTGAAAATTTTTTTTTTCCTATTTCGATTTTGGGTTTTTTTTGATAGTGTAGAATTATTCCTATGAACTAGTATTATGCGTGTTTTCATTTATGATCATATTGTCGTCTCCACACTGTATACCCTCTGGTTTTCCCTCTGAACAGTCCATCAACTGCAACTGTACACAGTAGCATACTACCTAGTGTATATTGTATAACACATTTAACAATACCTATGTACCCTTTTTTTTTATAGATGGGAAATCATCAAATAACTTCCGCCGCCCTGGGCGGGACGGGAGGGAGTGTCAGACTTTTACTGACTAAAACCCATCTATGTTCCTTCATGTGCCCTTTGCGTTCCGGGGACGCGGTATCTCTTTCGAACAACCCGCAGCCCCGGCAGGCACCTATGTACCCTGGAGTTAGGATTTGTGTCCGGTTAATGGCAATAAGCTCACTCCCTACATGGCACTCTTAAACACACCGGCGACTTGTGGGTGTAGCTTGGTACTCCTCTGCCTAACCCTTCGGGGAATACAGGCGTGATGGTATGTGTGTGTCATAATGTGTAATACCTATACCTACGCACACAAAATTGTATTACCAGCCATAGATAAACATGTTCGTTGTTATTAATTGCATATGGGTCTGAATCAATTATTTTCTTATCACAAAAAGTAATCAACGCAGTGCAGACAATGTATCAAGTTTTAGCATATTACACACTAGGAGTTATCATACAATTTATGCTGCTTGAAGGTGATTTTAATGGATGTAGTGCTAAAAAAGTGACTTATGATATGGAACAAAACATTTCGGTATTCAGATATGGTGGGTGTACTTACCAAATTAATCTATATCTTTAGTATTATAAAGAGGTAAGATTTTTTGTTTGTTTGTAACGAATAGACTTCGAAACTACTGGACCGATTTTAACCAATTTTTCACCAATAAATAGCTGCATTATTCTTGAGTAACATAGGCTATATAACATCGACGCTACGACCAATGAGAGCGGAGCAGTACCTAACCAAAGCAACTTAACGAGGGTGATATAGGCTTCGCGGACGAAGTCGCGGGCAGTTTGCTAGTTTATTATAAAAGCAGTGTGACATGCTAAATAATCAATAATAATATAAAACAATGATAGTAGTAGGTATTGTCGTTTTGCCTAACACGCAGTCCTTTTATTATGTGAGGTTCTATTTAACTACATACATACATAAACTCACGCCTTTCCTCATGGGGGTAGGCAGAAACCACGGAACGCCACCTGCTACGATCCTTGCATACTCCTATTTAACTGCAAAAGGGATTTATATGGCAGATGTGAGTTACAATGCAGGGAGGGGACGCCCTAGAAAGACCTACCCTGACCTTATTGGTGAGGTTCTCCAGAAAGGTCGGATGCGCAGTACTCGTAACCGGCGTGCTTGTATGGCCAGATGTATGAACGTGGACGAAGCGAAAGGAGTATGTAAGGATCATAGCAGGTGGCGTTCTGTGGTTTCTGCCTACCCCCATGGGAAAAAGGCGTGAGTTTATGTTTATATATGTAATATATAACGGGTGCGCGAACGGAGGCGGTGACAGTTTTGCATTATTATAATTAGCCAAACAAAATATAATGTTGTACCGGCGAACTGTGGGTGTACATTGGTTCACCTCTGCCTAACTCTTCGGGGAATACAGGCGTGATGGTGTGTACTGTAATGTTGTTCAACGTAAGCGATTCCAGTATACCTACCCTCCCAAAATCCCTCAAAGATATACTTAAGTAATAAGCAGCTAACTTTTATCTAAAGGTAAACATGTTGAAGGTGAGGAAGTTACATTGACAATGGACAGTTATATTCCAGCTTTCATCACAAATTATACACTGAACATAACGGTAAGTGAGCTCTAATATTGCTCGAAAAAGATGGAAGGGAGCAACTTGGCGAGATAGGACACCCGAGGGTGGTCCAAATTGTTAAAATTAATTAGGTATGAAAAACCCAGCAGTCAGGGGGTCTGTCAAATTTCAGTGGCTAAAACCCTTCGATCTATTGTTATTGTTGATCGAAGCTAAAAACAAACACAGTGTTCTGTTAATCATCAGCTATTTTGGATGAAGTGTGTAGGTTTACGACTTTACGTGTCATGTTCAGATAGAGCCCGCCACCGCCTGTAATTGGGGCAAAAGGATATCTTGTAGTTAAAAAGAACAAACACGATCTTCCTTTGTTTCTGCTAAGGTGCTCCGTTACCTATTTTCTTATTAATTAGCAACTTGCTATAATTATAATTTCTACCTACTAACTTTACTGTTAAGATTTGAAAACTGTATATTGTATGAAACATGTCATGAAAGAGTGGCTGGAGAGACGACATGGCGAACTTAAATTACTGCCGTGTAGCCTACGACCGGGCTACACGGCAGTAATACAACTACGTAGGTAGGTACTTAGTCGAGGAAATATCCAACCAGCCCAACTTGGGCATTGCAGCGCCGCAATTCCATTGCAACCTCTTCTTTTGGGTCATAGTTCAGACCATGGGCGGGAGCAAAAGCACGTGAGGTGTGTTTTTTTTTCAGTACCAATTGAGCTTCCTTTTGCGAGGAAGTGATGATTGCAAAGGTGGCGGAAAGCTTAAATATAGGGGTAACTTATTGCCGGGGCTGCGGGTTGTTTGCCGGGGCTGCGGGTTGTTTGCCGGGGCTGCGGGTTGTTTGCCGGGGCTGCGGGTTGTTCGAAAGAGATACCGCGCCCCCGGAACGCAAAGGGCACATGAAGGAACATAGACGGGTTTTAGTCAGTAAAAGTCTGACACTCCCTCCCGACCCGCCCAGGGCGGGGGAAGTTATTTGATGATTTCCCGTCTTTAAAAAAAAAAAAAAAAAGCGGTAACTTATAAATAATAAGCTACCCCTATGACTCCTGCGGGTTGTTCGAAAGAGATGCCGCGCCCCCGGAACGCAAAGGGCACAAAAAGGAATATGGATGGGTTTTGGTCAGTCCTTCCGCCCCGTCAAGGGTGGGAGAATTTATTTGATGATTTCCCATATGAAAAAAAAACCCATGTACCTAACACATACTTTTTTTACGTTTTGTTTCCTTTTTTTTAGCCAGATGATAGGCGTTGTGTGAAAAATTACTCGTATCTCAAAGTGCTGTATATCAGCCTTCTCTCAAATGTTTCCGTGACATTCGATGAAGACACGTTCTTGCTGACATTTATGGTAGACTTTCCATTGATCAATATACCGTTTCGAATTGTTGGTTACTCTGTTAAAACTTCTGCAAAGCACCGTGTGGGAATGGGACCGGCATGACGCGTAAGAAGAAAATCCAAAGACGTAGCTAACTATGTAAATGTGGCTATTAGAAAATAAATAATAATTATGAGAACAGAATTATGGTAATTTTATATAAAAACTTTATTTTCACTATTGCCGACCAACAATAGTTTTGTCGTCAATTGTAAAAAAAAATCAAAATAATAAAGTGAATTTTCAGTTTTTGAAGGTCAAAAATATTTCAAGATTATTAACACTTTTTGCGTAAACAATATCGATACATAGTAAACTATTATTATAAGTAGGTATAGCGTGCGTTAGTCATGTGAGCGCATGTTGATGTCGTCGTGTCGCTCGCGCTCGGTCTCCCGGTGGTCACCAGAGACACGCGCGCCGGCCGACGTGCCGGCCTCGTCGTGCTCGCGCTTGCCGGGCGAGTGCGGTGCCGAGGGGGCCGACTGCACCAACCGCCCCATTAGACTCGCGCTCTTATCCTTGCGGGGCCGGGTCCACTCGTGCGACAACACCCGGTCCAGCGTGAGGCGGAGCGTGATGTCAGGCTCCAGAATGTGCCGCACGATAGACTTTGCCGCCGACGATACTGTATCACGGATCCTGGATCTAAAAACCCAGTTGCGTGACATTTGGTCCTTCAGTAGTTTGCGCAGGTTCGAGTCATCGAACGGCATGGAAGCGTTCAGCATTATGAAGAGGATAATTCCGAGAGACCACACATCAGCAAGTTTGGGATTGTACGGCGTGCCACTCACCACCTCAGGGGAGGCGTACGCAGCAGAGCCACAATACGTTTGGCTGAGTACACGTCGATTATCACCGTCCGTGCAGAATCTAGCAAATCCAAAATCCGCTAACTTCACGTTGAAACGTCTTGACAGCAATATATTCTCGCATTTCAGATCGCGGTGTGCTATATTCTTGCTGTGCAGGTATTGCAGGCCACTAGCCATTTGTCTAAACCAAAGTTTTGCCTGGTTTTCTGGTACCACTCCGTTCCGTTTTATGAAATCCAACAGATCGCCGTTGTCAGCATAACGCATAAAGATAAACACTCTCGGTCCACGCTGTAAAATACTGTGCACTTGAATGATGTGGGGATTCTCGATCTTAGTTAGGATATCAAGTTCACGAGGAAAAAACTTTTCTAAAAAATCCCGAGGTGCTTTTTCTTTATCGAATATTTTGCACGCGAGGTGCATCCGCTTCGGAGTGGATGCATCGCAGTACTCAGCCAGGTGGACGGTGGCATATGATCCTTGCCCGATTTTCTTGCCGATGAGATAGCCTCGTTGTTCCAAGGCATTCACCTCGGAGCTTCGAGGGCTGAGGCGCTCAGCCATTGAGCTCTATCGACTTTATCCTAACCCGTTTAGGATACATTGGACATCTCACTACTCACGTATGTCCAAGGTTTCAGTGATCCTCCTGTCAAAATATTAGCTTTCGATTGATATTAGCTTTCAACACAACTCTCATGAAAGAGAGTAAAACAATATAATAATAATAAATCGTTAATAGCACGCACAAAATTTTGTTAAAATATTACGACATCACAAAGAATTTGGATATAAAAAACGCTTTCACTAGTAAGAAATCTTCCAAAAAGACGTATTTGCTACATTTATGACATTTTTTTCCTTTGTTTCTAAAATTAAAATGTTATTTTTTCAGAAAAGCCAACATCAAATCATTTACAAAAAGATTTTATTTAATTAAAATGTTATAGGGGGTATGGTGAGGATAAGGTGGTTACTGGTGAAGCTAAAGATACGGAAATAGATTTATTAAAATCGAGGATCTACGTGAAAAAGTTTAGTACGCGCGATCTTAGGCAGTTTGAAAAAGAATAAACTACCTACGTGTATGTTTTATATATGAATGACAATGGATTTTTTCAGATAGCGGAGGACCCCTACCAAACATGGTTCTTCCTAAAGAAACGATGAATGAGTTGGCCGAGGGGATAGCAAATTATCTAGAGATATACTATACCTATAAAACTTAGACGGCGGCTAATAGAGAATCTAAACAAGATGGGTTGGGGCAGAAGAATTATGGAAAAGAGAGAAGAGTTTGCCCGGCGCGGTGTGCTTGTGCTATTCTTACTTCTGAGATTTCGTTATGAATTCGTCGGACAAGCTCTAATTTTGTATTTAATAAGAACATCGTCATCGTACGCACCAGACATATTGGGCACCTACACAAAAGTTCACACCAAAATATACAGTATGATGTCGACATCAAATTTGAAATTCGTTCGGTTTGACGATTGTATGATCTACACAATGTTTATATAGACTGCTCAAGGACTGCATAAATGTGTGTATCTGTATGCTTGGATGGACTCGGGGCTATCTACGTTACAATATTATTATTAGAAAGTTTCATGCCAGTCCCTGATATTGGTCTTTGGTTTTGTAATAGGTATTTTAATAAGTATTAGCCTAGGAACTGTAAGAGACACGGAGAATATGAGTGGGTATCTACAGTTTGGAGATAAGGCTTAACGAAATCCATGCATCATAAATAAGTAAGTACCTATATTTCGCGTTCTCGGCGCAGTTTAATATTATAATACTAACTGGCTTTTGGCCGCGACGTCACCCTTGTGATTAGATAAATCTATACAGTTTTTGAAAGTATGGCCCTGCATCTGTATGTTACCGATAACGATAGGATGTATATAACGTAGCTTCCTATTGGCGAAATAATTGTTAGAATCAGTTTCTTAGTTCTGGTTATTGGCACGTTGATACTAACGAAATCCTTAGCTTTCTAATATACTTTTGAAGTACCTACCTAAGTACATTTGGGCATTATTATGCAAACAAACTGTTTTATACGTTCCTATGCTCTTTGCTGTGCTTCAAACTGTAAGGCTATCTATCACAGAAAAAATCCCTTGAAGATGCTTCTAAACTTTTTAATTTAATGTGTGAAGTTATTACAATTATTATCAATAAGTGGCTCTTCTGCCATTTTAAGTCAAAGTTAAGTGATTAAAATAAGGTTCTTGTTCGTATAAATGAAACCTCTCGTCGCAATGCTAAATGTTAGCGAATTATAATATTATGCTAACGTAACTATGTAACCATTGTAATAACGGTAATTTTTTTTAAATATTAACTTGTTTAAGGTATTATTGGGCGGCCATTTTGTGTCATTTAACATTATAAGGCGGCAGTTGTATATCTTGCTTTTTTATAAACCATACATAACTTGTAGTTTTATTATTATTTATAAGTTTTGTTTTAGATAAGGTTAGTGTTAAGTTAATTATTATGGTATGTACGTAGATTATAATCTAATTGCAATAAAATTCTAGTTATGGGCTGTTCATAGATACTAACTGTCACCACTATCAATCTGTCAATGTCATGGTGATGTCACCTGTCATTGTCATTCAAAATTAAAATCAAAAAGAAGTATTTTTATCATAATATTGTTCGAAAGTAGGCGTTTTGTGTTAATAAAACCTCAATATATTAATTTATAAGGATAATTTAGTCAATTAATGCTTTATTAAAGTACCTAAATATAAATCTGCCAAGATGATGAACCAATATATGAAAGAGTTAGAACAAGTAAGTAATCATTTTGTTGAAAATATGTAGATTTTTCTTGTTATGTTTATGAAATAGGATATTTAGATTCCAAATAAAATTGAAATATAAAATGTTATTAAACATATTGTGTTCTTGTAGGATCCATTCGATCCTGATGAATTTGTAGAGAGAATGGTGAGGAGAAGTATGCAGGAGTCCCGTTTGAAAGATGACCAATTTGATCCTGAAATGATACATGACATTTTCACACAAGCCATCCAAGATTTGAAGGTATGTATGCAACTTTTATTATGGACAATATGTTTGGACCTCTTGTACTCTTGAAGAATATTGTTTTTTTTTTTTGTTTTAGTTTCTAGTTTTTGTTATTTACTTACTTTTCTAATATGCTTATTAGAACATCAATAGTACTCATGTAAAGCAAATGAAAATCCACTACAGATTAATAATAATGGGTACAGAAATCCGGTAGCTTTGGTTTTGCTTGTGTTATAGCCACAGACGAATCATTGTGTTTTTCTTTATCGCTATGATTGGTGTTTAGTGTACAGACAGATTTAAACTAACAAACAAGCAAAAACATTATCATTTTTTTTTGGGATCCTTCCCTTGGGTATTAAGGCCCACTTTCCCCACAAATCCCTTAACATATTGAGCGCTAAATGTATTTAAATTATCATTTTGTCTCTGTATCCTTCTAATAATGTGACAGGGATGCAATGATGCTGCGGGTTGTTCGTAAGAGACACCGCGCCCCCGGAACGCAAAAGGGCACATGAAGGAACAGAGACGGGTTTTAGTCAGTAAAAGTATGACACTCCCTCCCGCCTCGCCCAGGGCGGGGGAAGTTATTTGATGATTTCCCGTCCATAAAAAAAAAAAAGGATGCAATGATGTTCTAAATATGTTTAGGCACTAAATGTATTTAGTTATTTTGGTGAAAATGGGTCTAATTTTTAAATAATTGCCAGGTTTTGCAAGAGAGACAGGAAAGGAAATGTGCAAGACTGGAGCAATCTGTTCAGGAGGAAGAAAAACTGTATGGTGCTAAGTTAGCTGAAATCATGGATCAACATACAGTATGTATACACTAGTTTCTGCATGCAACTTTGTGTTTTTTTTTTCCACCCGCCTGAAGTTACGTCTTTGGTTACTGCTCTGCTCCTATGAGCTTGTGGTGTGATGTTATATAGCCTTAAGCTACAACACAAAAAGACTTTTTCCATTCGAACCAGTAGTTCCTGAGATTAATGCATTCATACTCATACTCATACTCAATTATTAATTGATACAATTATTTATTCATACTCAATTTTTCAAACAATCAAACTTTTCATCTTCATAATCTAATATATAAAATTCTCGTGTCACAGTTTTTGTTGCCATACTCCTCCAAAACGGCTTGACCGATTTTGATGAAATTTTTTGTGCATATCGAGTAGGTCTGAGAATCGGCCAACAGCTATTTTTCATATCCCTAAAAAAAAAAAAATATGGCAAAACAACGTTTGCTGGGTCAGCTAGTATTAGTATAGATTTATCCTTCTTTGATGCATAAAAGAAGTAGTCTCTAGTAGAGCTTTGTAAAGGAGGCCTTGTGGAGGAGTTCGCTAGGGGAAGTACAACCACCATACATATTTCTGCCGCAAAGCAGTGTTGCTAGTGTCGTTGGTTGAGAGTGCCAGAGAAGCCGGAGAATTACAGGCACATAACACAATTTAACTGTCTCTGGAATGGCAATACATTCGCAAGGTCTCCGGTACTGCAGATGTCTATAGGCAGAGATGACCAGTTAACATTAGGAGGGCAGACGGCTTGTTTTCCCATCCAACAGTCCTGAAGAAATGTGCCAAATTATTTATTTATTTTAATCAGTGTCTTAATTTTGGGTTAAATGTTGAAATAGGCCGTATCTATAAAGAGTGCTTAGAATTTATTAACCAAACACAATGTTTCATACAAAAATAAACTTTTTCGTTATGCAAATAAGGTTCTGTAAGCTTGTGTTTAGGTTTAAAGATTCTTTATTTATTCTAAAAGAACATACATTGTTCACTTAACGAATAAACATTAGCTTATAAGTAGGTTAAGGATAGTCCAGTATCTAAAAAACTTGTTTTGATGTACAAAGGTAGGTGCCATGACTCATTTTATGTGTAACACTAGTTTGTCATGTTTAATTTTGTATTGTTAGTAACATACTGTTTGAGTTTATTTTTAAATATGTTATCTGCCGGTAGAGTATTGTATAGCTGTACACCTTCGTATTTTATATTTTTCCTGCTATGCTGCCAGTTTGTTGTGATGATTGAATTATTAAAACGCCTGACCCTAATGCGTGTGGTTGTGGGTTCTAAACGGGGTAGGCCCAATGTGACTCTTTCAACTCATATGTACTTTCTAAGCTTATCTAGGACATCATCTGCTTAGCCTTTTCCCAACTGTGTTGGGGTCGGCTTCCAGTCTAACCGGATGCAGCTGAATACCAGTGTTTTACATGGAGCGACGGCCTATCTGACCTCCACAACCCAGTAACTGGGTAACACGATACCTCTTGGTTAGATTCGTTGTCAGATTTCTTGGCTTCTGACTATCCGTAACGACTGTTAAAGATCAATGAATGACAGCCGGGACCAACGGCTTTACGTGCTTTCCGAGGCACGGAGGTGTCACACCACCAACTTCCGAACTCTGGGCTGCTACTGAGAAATTCCTAATAGAAAAACCCAATAATACTTTTTGCCCGACCTGGGAATCGAACCCGGGACCCCATGCTCATCAGTCGCGCTTTGCGACCACGAGACCAACAGGGCAGTTGGTTGGTTGGTGGTAAGCTTATCTAGGACACAACCGATTATTTGGTATAGGAAACATGACCGGAACTTATAATTAACTGCTGGCTCGAATTTAAAAAATATTTTTGTTTTGGGTAGTCCATTTATCGAGTAGGGCTAAAGAACATTTAACATCTTACTACGACACACGGGAGCGGAGCAGTAACCGAAAACTTGTCTTAAAGCGGCTGAAAATACATTTTTTTAGGTTAATACCATGTTGCTGTGCCCTAACAGGGTCCATAATTGTACTTTAGCTTTAAGCTTTTTGTAACACCTTTTATTCACATAATGGTATGCAAATAAATGAATATGAAAGAACCACGCTGAGAAAGTCGCCGACAGAAGCTAGTTCAGTATAATTAATATTTTAAAGGTTAAAAAAGATTAAAGTTTATGTTTTTTTTTTGAAAGGTTCTTTTGAAATTCAGCTTTAGACAGCATCCGTTTGACTTAATTGCTGAATTGCTATTTGGTACAATCGTGAGGCGCACAGTTTTTTTTTTATTTTTATTTTTTTTTCATTTTATTTGTATATTATTATTTTTAATACTTTCTTTTTTACTTGGTTTTGTAATTTGTTAAACTGTATCCTTGTCGGTTTTGTGCTAAATAAACATTTTCTTTTTTCCTAGCATTGTGTAGGTGTATTCAGCGCTTTGGACGAGCGCATGTCTCGTTGCGGGGGCCGCGCGTTGGATGTGGGTGAGAAGCTAGGAGCGGCGCGTGCGCCCCGGGCGAGGGCGGCCGCCGCCAGGGACCTACTGTCCCATCTATCGCACTTCCTGAGCCCTGGGCCTGTGCTTATTGATCTCTTCAACGATGCCAGTAAGGTTAGTAGAACTAAAGTATCTTTGACGTGAAACTTTTATTCTATTAGATTTTAAAATATCTGCCTCGATTGCCTCGTTAGTCTAGTTGAGCGCGACAGCTACGCTGGAGGTCTTGAGTTCGATTCTCAGGTCAAGCAAAGTGCTATTTGGGATTTCTATGAAATTCTCAGTAGCAGCTCAGAGTTAGGATTTGTGTCCGGTTAATGGCAATAGGTTCGCCCACTTTTACACACCCACAGTTCGCCGGTATGTTTAAGTCCCAACCTAAACATACCGGCGAACTGTGGGTGTATATTGATACACCTCTGTCTAACCTTTCGCGGGATAAAGGCGTTATGGTATGGTATTTTAAAATGTTTTCATTCTCCTATTTTTAGGATTAAGCCTTTTTTAATGATGATTAAATGAATGTTACAAGGCATGGAGTGGTTTTTATGAACAAATATTGTTATTTTTTTATTTAATCATTAAAAAACCAAAATGGTTGATATCTGGTGTTAATGTAGTGGAGTAGATTTTCATATTAAAAACTAAATATTGAACATACCACCTACTTACTATTCAAACCAATATTACAGTTGAATGAAGCGGCAGACGTTATACAAAAACTCCATACAATCGCTCAAGAGTTGCCACCTGACAAATTCGAGGTTGCCAAGAAGAAAATAGAAGCGAAATATGATGAAATTGAAAGAAACCTTATTGAGGAGTTTGTGAAGGCACAGAACCAGGGCAATATGGCGAAGATGAAGGAAATAGCAAACATTATGACCAACTTCAAGGGGTACTCCCAGTGTGTTGATGCCTTTATTGAGACAAGTCAAATGGTGAGTACAGAAAATGAAACTTTTTTTGGTGTTGGATCTCAAAATAATAAGGGTTATAATTATTTGAACTTTCATCCAAGTAACCCTTAATAAGCAAAAGGGAAAAAAGTTTTTTTTTGTTTATTAGAGGGAATCTCTTTGTGTAGTGCAATAACAATAATTCCTCCACTGTTAGAAAGCTATAGACAATAGAGTGCCATAGACTTAATTTTATAATACTTACACTTGACTTCAACTTGAACAGACTTCTTCAAAGTGGTTCTTTGAAATCAATAAAATTAGTTAATGAAAAAAAAAAACCTAAATCCGACAACCTAAATATACCGGCGAACTGTGGGTGTATTTTGGTACACCTCTGCCTAACTCTTCGGGGAATACAAGCGTCATGGTAGTAGTTAGTGAATTGATATGTCAAAAAAGTGACGTTTTAGTTTAGTAATTGTCATACAAAAATCTACAGGGGAATCGCATTTTGACAGCCCATAAAAAGTATGTCAATTGATTAATGGTATCATCTACCCAATTCAGAATTGTAATTTTAGAGGTGCTTTTATAAATAGAATTTCTCAAAATTTGAGAATGACGGAAAATCTTTAGCATCAGTCTTCTTCAAATCTTTTCCATCAGCTGCATCCGGTTAGCCTTTTTTTATTTTTTTTATGACGGGAAATCATCAAATAACTTCCCCCGCCCTGGGCGGGGCGGGAGGGAGTGTCAGACTTTTACTGACTAAAACCCGTCTATGTTCCTTCATGTGCCCTTTGCGTTCCGGGGGCGCGGTATCTCTTTCGAACAACCCGCACATCCGGTTACCCTGGAAGCCAACCCCAATAGTTGGGAAATAGCCAAGCAGACTATGATGATGATATATTTTAATATTGACTTTCAGAACACATTACTAGGCAAGGACATATTCTCAGCAGTACTTCCTCTCTGCAAGAAGAACTACACGATCATCAGCAATGTGTTCCCCAACCCCGACCAGGTGATGAGCAAGTTTGTGCTGAACATCTTCCACCTGAAGCTGCAGAAGTACATACAGACCAAGCTGGCGGATAAGAATGATGTGGAGAAGTATCTGAAGAATCTGTATGATATGTATACTAGGTAGGTGGTTTTTGGACAAGTTGGTTGGTAATAGTCAGCACAGTTTCTCCGCTTGAACAATTTTTATTGATTGATAACAAACTAAAATACAACATATTTAGAGTTTATATTGGGTAATTGCGTGCAATATAATAAAATTATATCCTGCACAGAATTTTCACTATTATTTGTGGTGTAAGTATTTAAGTTTGTTATCGTAATTGATAATAAACTTAAATCAACGAAATTTACTCAAGCATTTTGATGTTCCTGTTTACGCTGATCCTAAGGTTCAACATTTTTTATGCTACTCTTAAGGCACTTGTTGTGTCTATGCATGTAAATGTCACAAAGCATTCGTCAGATCACAGATCGGTGATATTGAATTGATTTAACTGATTTTGTTCTGTTATCGATTGTGAACTGAATTTTGGTAAAGTCAAAGTCAAATCATTTATATCAATTGGACTATTCATCATACAAAACAACGTTTACTTTCCAGTACACAGCGAGTGTGTGACGAGCTGGTGATCGCCGGGTTGATATCCGCCGAAGGAAACACGACGACCGGCGATCTTCGCCGAGATGCGCTCGTGAACGGCGCCATGGCGGGCGCGAACGATGGCTATGCGGCTATGGAGATTCGGCGGTTGAAAGCAGTCATGGCCAACGCATTGAATGCCTATTATAATGAGAAGCAGCATACTAAGAAGCAGATACAGGGTGGCGGGTAAGTTGGATTTATAGTCGGTGCTAAGCTGCAAGATATGATTTCGTACGGCATTTAATTGTTGAAAGCAACTACTTAATGTTCGACTGTATTCCTGTTATATTTGAGTTAATTTTTAATTAAACAACGAGACGTACTCGACTAACCCTGACCTTATTGGTGAGGTTCTTCAGAAAGGTCGGGTGCGAAGTACTCGTAACCGGCGTGCTTGTGCAACAAGCAAGCTGCAAGCTGCCAGCGAGCCCCTCGCGATCTGTCACCTTTTTTATCTTATCATTGTAAAAAGTATTTTAACGAACAGGATTTAAAGCTCTGATTAGAATGGCAAATTATTTGTTGTGTCGGAGCCGTACAAATAACGAGTGATGAACTTTATTGTTTGCAGAAGCCTCCGTTAATTCAAAGCGTCTGTATTTTACGTTAGAATTTCAAGACTTATTATGAAAACACAATAAGCCCACTTACACACCACCACCACCATCACGCCTGTATTCCCCGAAGGGTTAGGCAGAGGTGTACCAATGTACACCCACAGTTCGCAGGCATATTTAGGTCCCATGTAATAGGGGGCGAGCCTATTGTCATACACACACGCACTTACATACTTACAATAAAGACCATTATCCCATCCAACAGTTTCCAAGAGTTTCGACGCGACATACAAGCAGTGATTGGTGCTCGCGCGAACATCAACATAGCTCAGATAGAGAACTATGGCGGGGAGACGTTCCTCAGCGAACAACTCGTACAGAGGATGATCAACGACGCTAAGACTTCATTTACGAGGTGCAAGACTGTAAGTTGTGACGTCATTCTTTAGAACTAGCAAACAGTCCGCGACTTCGTCCGCGTGGCTGATTTCACCCGTCATAAGTTACGTCTTTGGTTACTGCAGTGTGATTCTCTAAGCCTCACTTCGTAATTCGAAAGCTGAATCCGCAGTGAGATTACAAAATGGTATTCTGTTAAACACGATCACGCCGGTGACGTCACCACGGCGAACGAATACTAAACCAATGACAAGTTGGTTCGTTATCGAAGTGAGCGCGATCACTTTAGTGAGACTCGTTTTTGAGTTTGCATTTTAGAGAATCGCACTACTGCTCCGCTCCCGTGTGTCTAAGCGTGATGTTATATAGCCTATGACACTCACAAGTAACGTGACTTATGTGGGTGACAGATTACCCCCTATAACCTCACAAACTTTACCTCTATTAATATTGATTACTGGCTGGTGATTTTTATTTAACAACATCAAGCGGTAATCAGGTCAAGATTAAAAGTAAGTAGGTACTAACTACTACTACTACTACTAAAAAACATGTTTTTTTTTTCATCTTGAATATTATCTGAGCTAATAAACCCAAAACGCTTGAACAGATAAAGAGTCGAGGCAGACGGCTCGGCGTTTGCCAATCTGACACGTCTACAATACTGTCTGTTGTATTATCGTGGTTGAGAGTTCACTTTTGAATAACTATTCTGAGAATATAGACAGTAACTGTGTTTTCTAAGAATACGAGTGGACTGAATTTCGTCGTAAACTAATACAGAGTAAAAAATTGAAATAAAAGTGACAAATGCCATACAATTTTGTATATTTTGTTTCTGTAATGTTGATCACGAGTTGATTTATTTGCGCAAAGCATTGTCCGTGCTTACCGTAAGCTGTTCTAGATTATGGCCGGCACTAAGCCTATCCAGCCGAAGTAAAACGCAGTCGGCATTCTGAAACTAGGCAGGTGGTCCAAATTCCGTGTACCAGTAGGGATATAAATTATAATTTAAAAAGACTAGCTTGTCCCTGCGGCTTCGTCCGTGTGAGTTTTCTATTTTTTTAAATAGCCAATAGCACTTCTAGATAACGTAACTTCCTATTAGCGAATAAATTGTTAGAATCGGGCTAGTAGTTACAAAAATTAGCGGCAACTCATCAGCTTTAAAATATAAACGTACACATAACGTGGTAAGAAACCTCTCAAGTAAATCTTTAGGCTTTTATCTTGCAAATATATCAAGTTTAACAAAAATCAATTCATTATTTGTAAGATTCTGTACTTACTTACTTGAAAGTTTGTATGAGATCTAATGCGCCGTACAGATAGTGCAATTCACGAAGACGCGCCCCACCAATTTTCCAGCATCTTTCATTTTGACCATGACGCTCTCTCCTGATTAGTCTATTCATTGTAGTGTGCGTGTGCACTCATAGGTAATTAGTGTGTACCGACAACACTCAAACATTGACGGAAGCTTGCACACATATACTATAAACGGTTAGAAGGAATAGTAGTGGGGCGCGTCTTCGTGGATTGCACTATCTATAAACACTATCTCCTTTTAACAGAAGTGATAGTAACTTGTTCATTTCAGCTGTGCACTGCAAACGAGTTGTCAGGTACAACTGTGGCACTACTGGAAGTGGTGATCCAACATCTTCTCATAGAACACGTGGATTATGCGTTGGACTTGGGCCTCCAGTCCATACCTATTGCCGAGAGCAAGTCACCACCCCAGGTACTATGTGTTTTCATTTATTACTGTACTAACTTCTAAGTCTAAAAGCTGTCATGATCATATAACATCATACCATCACGCCTGTATTGAATATGAGCCTATGTTATGTTAGCCTAGCGGTCCTAAGCGCGACTGCTACGCTAGAGGTTTTGGTTCCGATTTCCAGGTCGAGCAAAACGTATTATTGGGTTTTTCGATAAAATTCTCAGTAGCAGCTCGGAGTGTGGGAAGAAAAGAAAGAAAGAAAATCCATTTATACTCACGAAAGCGACGCTCAACACAAAAATAAAATTAAAAAATAACAAATACAATAATCTATATGCTATCTATATCTATATCTATCTATGTGTGGCAGTTAGGATTTGTGCCCGGTTAATGGCAATAGGCTTGCTCCTTATTACATAGGACCTAAAAATATCGGCGCACTGTGGGTGTACATTGGTACACTTCTGCTTAACCCTTCGGGGAATACAGGCGTGATGGTAGGTCATGTAATTCAATTACATCCATCCAACATAAAATATTATTAAAAAAAAAACAAAAATATCATACCAATTTAAAATAACTACAAGTAATAGCTGTTACATGAAGTTATAAAATAAAAGTGCGATAAACTATAATGTAATGTAGGTAATTCTTCAAGGTTACGCATGTAAATAATGTATGATGAAAATAATATTTTATTTCTCAGATTTATTTCTTCGATATCGTGAAGCAGGCGAATAAAATTGTCAGAATGTTTGAAGAACATTATCAGGAGTCTGTATTGACTTGTATGACGTAAGTATCATGTTTTCACTTAAGAAATACTATTTGGGCACATTTGACACAAACGTACAGAACAATTATTATTTGTAAAGTGTGAAGAATTTCATTCAATAAAAGCTGCAGATTTAATTAATAAATGTATCGTAATCATCGACGTACAAAAATGCTAAATAAACCTAAATGCAGTTCCTTACAAATATCACAACAAAAAGAGTCTAGACGAATTAAATTAAATAACATAGCTAATTTTAAACAACTTTAAGCATTTACATTTTTTAATGCTTTACACCTATGAAATGAGCGTATATTATTGGGGACGTTTTTAAAATGGTTTATTTTTTGTATATAAATATTCGTGTTTTGTATATAAGTAGCGAGATTAAAATTAGCTTAAATTAATGTTATTGCTTTTTTATAATATTAACCTGTATTTAAAGCCGGCCGTTGGCAACAACTGGGATTCATTCCGCCAGACAGCGAAGAAGGTAAAAGTAGTAGGAGTAGCAACAACCTTGAATTAGCACGCAGACGACCGCTAACGAATCGTGGAAAACTTCTTCCGAATTTGGCCGACTATGACCGATCGACTTTGGCCCTCAAATATTAATAAAAACATCTGCCGTATTATTCCATTGCGGGCAACGCGCATGCGCGTTTTTCTGACGCGCATGCGCGTTGCCCGCACTGAATAGGTTATGGGTTTATAGGTTTCCAATGCAAGAGAGAGACGGAACTAGACTTGACCGCTCATGTCATCTCTTTTTCACAACGGAACCATGATGGCATTGACATCTTAATACGGGTACAGCGTGTAACTACTATTGGCACAGCAAAAGATTACCCTTTCTCTCCGGGGGCGCCTAGTAGATCGTGCTATTACTGAACTTCAAATATCCCCACCATCCCTGTACCTACTGCCGCATGGAACCATAAGCACAAACCAGATAATTTTTAAGTCCACAAAAAAGTTGGTTCTCTGCAATATTTTTCGCTCAAAGTTAACCAGTATGATGGTCAGTATGCGTAGAATAACCATTTGATATGTCGTGTTACCCCCGTATTTAGGCATTACATTTAGGTATAGCCTAGTATAAATTACAACGGGCGTACGTACTTTATGGATCGGAATGTTACGCCATGAAGACGACGGATGAAAAAAGATTGCATATTGCGGAGATGAGAATGTTGAGGTGGATGTGTGGTGTGACCAGAATGGATAAGGTAAGGAATGAGTATATTAGAGGAAGTTTGAAAGTAGCGCCAGTGACAGAAAAGTTGAAAGGGAACCGTTTGTCTTGGTAAGGGCATGTAAAGAGGAGGGATGACACACATGTGACCAAAAGAGTAATGGATATAAATGTGGATGGATGGAGAGAAAGAGGGAGGCCGAAGAAAAGATGGATGGATTGTGTGAAAAATGATATGAAAGAGAAAGGTGTCAGTGATAGCATGACGGTTGACGGACGGCATGGAA
This sequence comes from Caradrina clavipalpis, assembly GCA_932526535.1. Classification (NCBI taxonomy): domain Eukaryota; kingdom Metazoa; phylum Arthropoda; class Insecta; order Lepidoptera; family Noctuidae; genus Caradrina; species Caradrina clavipalpis. The sequence goes on along the minus strand of OW052107.1, from coordinate 7,926,939 downwards.
GAAGAAAACGTGAAGAAGAAAACAAGGGCAGGGAGATGGTGACGTACTTAGTAAAGGCCTATTCAAACCTGAGCGATATTCGCTGCCGCTGTGGGTAGAGGTACATACCGCGCGGGTTTCGCTCAGGTATTTAGTATCAAGTACCGCGGCTACAGCGACCTGAGCGATATTCGCTGCCGCTGTGGGTAGAGGTACATACCACGCGGGTTACGACGGTAGCGAATACCGCTTAGGTCTGAACAGTAATATTACCGCATACCCACTGGGTTTTCTCTGCCGCAGGCGGTAGCGAATACCGCTTAGGTCTGAATAGGCCTTTAGGCGTAGGCAAAACGAATTGGCAAAAGATTTCGATTGGTCGGCTGCGTTGCACCTAAAAACTCCCCATTCTAACATACTAACAAATTCCAGTTCAGCATCAAGACAGAACGAGTGCATGCAAAGGAAGACGGTTATAATGGAACAGCTTGAGAATAAGCTGGACGCTGGATTGGAACGAGCTATAGTAGCCATTGTGAGCTGGGTCAAGCTGCACCTACAGACCGAGCAAAAGAAGACCGACTTCAAGCCTGAGGGAGATATCGATACTCTTGCTTCTTCGGTAAGTCGCTTACATTTCAATTTATTTATTTATTAAACTTTATGCACATGAGGAAAAAAAAATACACTGTACAAAGGCGGATTTAATGACTTAGGCATTTTCTACCAGTCTACCTTAGGGTGATGCAGAGACAAAACATAGTAGGTGCAAGGAACAGAAAATTTCCAGGAATAAAATATTATAATAAATACATGTATACTAGTATACAAACCAATTTTATGGGCCGAGTTAAGGCATAATTATTTTGCCTGCGGAATAGGCTAGCAATTTCCAAGCGAGTATATGCTAAACTCGTAATGTAATTTATTTTGCGTAAATATAAACCTGCAAATAGTTAAATATTGTATTGCTATTTCGCCCTAAATTCTTACATCAAATTGCAATTTAACTCCTAGACTAGTTAATAGGTCTCATTTTGACCGCGCCTTATGCAAGTAACTCCTGATCTTTTCACCAGGCGTGTCTCGCACTGGTTCACACTAAATTCGTACATTAAATTGCAATTTAACTCCTACCCACAAGTTAATAAGGTTTCAATTTGACTACACCTTTATTTTACAAATAACTCCTGATCATTTCGCCAGGCGTGTCTCGCAGTGGTGTCGTATCTAAACAATGTGATGGACAAGATACACGGTGGGTTGGATGGCGACAACTTGCACGCGGTGACCTTGGAGCTGGCCGTCAGACTGCACAGAGTCATCTACGACCATCTGCATAACTTCCAATTTAATTCAGCTGGTAAGTTGCATATAGATGTGTTTTGAGTTACATATATCTAATCAGGGACAAATCGGTGCTCTGGACATGTATCTTTGGTTATGGTTTAAAACATTTATTTGACGAAACAGATCAATTTATTCACTTATAATGAGAAACAATAGTTAACAAAGTAGTTTGTCGTTCATATAGAATGAATGTCAGTACTGTGGTGTAGTCTTATGTATATTTTTCGTTGTTTTTGCTTTTTCGGCAGTATTTGTTGTTGCTCTTATTTATTAATTACCCTTGTTTTAATTAAAATTACGCGTGTGAATTGCACACATAATCATTGTCTAAATTTGTACAAAGCTGTAGTCGTATGTGCATATCTACGATTTTAATTCCACCAGTAGGTTTTTTTTTACCGATGGGAAATCATCAAATGATTTTTAGAGTATGGCATATTTCTACTGACTAAAAAAACGGTAATTTAAAAAACTAAAAAACCCGACTGCTTTTCTAAGTATTTATGAAAAATCCCTAAAACAAGAAAGTCGTTGTACCCGATTGCACTTAAAATTGTAGCAGTCGGGACCCATTCTAGACCATCTGCAATGTAATATAGGTATGTGCTCTAAATACTCTTAGCCTCCTTTTTCTAGAATGGGTCCCGACTGCTACAATTTTGACACAATGACACATCTCAAGCTAAAATCCATCGAGCCGTTCAGGCTGCAGAGCGATCCAAACATTTGAATTTGGCGCCAAAAATCCGCCATTTTGATTTTTTATTTTGACATACCCGGTGTCACTCTCACAGTAAATACGAATCTAACGACACCTCTCAAGCTAAAATCCATTGAGCCGTTCAGGCTGCAGAGCGTGCCAAACAATTATACATACATACATACATACCCTCGAAAAACATAACCCTCCTTCTGTCGCAGTCGGGTAAAAACCCATCCATGTTCCTTCTTGTGCCCTTTGCGTTCCGGAGGCGCGGTATTTTTTCCGAACAACCCGCAGCTACCAATAATAATATAATAATAATAAATTCGTTTATTTTCTCCCTTAAAACATATTTACAATAGGTTGCGCATACCTTTCAGGAGATATATCCAATGTAATAATCAGTAGTTTAATGTCTAAGAGACTTCTGTCTTTTCATGATTGACCACTCCTCGATCATGGTTTAGGTGCAATGATCGCCATTTGCGACGTGAAGGAGTACCGCAGCGCGGCGTGCGGGCGCGGCGCGCGCGCTGCCCCGGCGCCGGCGCACGCGCTGTTCGACGCGCTGCACGCGCTCTGCAACCTGCTGCTCGTCAAGCCGGAGAACCTCCATCAAGTCTGCGAGGGAGAGACGCTTGTGAGTAACCCGCATTTTATTTTACAAGTGAACATGATTATAAAAAGCGTGGCGTATTTCACCCGCGTTAAGTTACGTCTTTAGTTACTGCTCTACTCCCGTGGGTTGTAGCGTGATGTTATATAGCCTATGTTACTCAGGAATAATTTAGCTACCTATTGGTGAAAAAAATATTGGAATCAGGCTAATAGTTTCGGAGCCGAACAAACAATGAACAATATTTTATTTTATAATATTAGTATAGTATAGAAAAAAACGGTAATTTAAAAAACTAAAAAACCCGACTGCTATTCTTTAAAAATCCCTAAAACAAGATAAATTGTAGCAGTCGGGACCCATTCTGGAAATGGAGGATTAGTGAATTGAGAGCACATACCTATATTACATTGCAGATGGTCCCGAATGGGTCCCGACTGCTACAATTTATCTTGTTTTAGGGATTTTTAAAGAATAGCAGTCGGGTTTTTTAGTTTTTTAAATTACCGTTTTTTATTTTTTATTTTTTTAGTGTTTTAAAAAAGAAATTAATATACCCAGTATCACTCTTACAGTAAATACGAATCTACCGACACCTCTCAAGCTAAAATCCATCGAGCCGTTCAGCCTGCAGAGCGAGCCAAACATTTGAATTTGGCGCCAAAAATCCGCCATTTTGTTTTTTTTTTTTTTATATACCCAGTGTCACTCTCACAGTAAATACGAATCTAACGACACCTCTCAAGCTAAAATCCATCGAGCCGTTTAGCCTGCAGAGCGTGCCAAACAATTATACATACATACATACATACATACATACATACATACATACATACATACATACAAACATACCCTCGAAAAACATAACCCTCCTTCTGTCGCAGTCGGGTAAAAACGAATTGAAATCAAGCTTTCCGCTTGGAAAGTATAATATCACAGGCAGAAGAATTTTAATGATACTTTTGGGGTGGGAATTAGAATGTAGGCAAAATATCAAATATTCTGCCTATAAAACTTACGAAATGCAGTGGGCAAATGTGGTCTAAACGTAACCAAGAATAAAATCATATACCAAACAAAAGGTTACAATGTAGTCTTCTAATATGTAAAAGGGCATCAAAATCGAGTGTTTTCGTGTAATTTATTGAGTTTCGAGTTATGTACGATTTCCACCAACCGCGCCGCGTCGGAGCTTATAAATCGTATCGCTTATTTCAGGCGGTATAAATTCCATGCAAAATGAACCTTAACTTTTATGTAGAAACCTGAATTTTCTTTAGCACAGTGTAAAATTGTACATTACTGTCGAGTGAGTTAATACCTAAGTTTATTTAGAAGTGAAAAGAAATTGCCTTATAAAACCCCTTCACCATTGCTTCCCAAACTTTCCCTGCCCGGGTTTGTGGACAAAAATCGCAATCTTGACTTGATCTCGCCGTTGTACACACAATTTCCTGTACATAACTGTAAGTCATGTGTTATGTGAGCAATAAATATAATAATAAAATGTAACTGGTTACGTACTTCTATGTAACTTCCGACAGTAAAATAGTATTCAGAAAATAGTAGACCGGTTCCGTATTAATGGCTGACTTTTGATCTGTTTCCGTTTTAGAGTTCCGTGACTTAAAATAAAATAAATGGGACCTTTATACGATTTTTTTTTGGTCTGCCATTCGCTGGAACCCATCTGGCATGTAAAAAGCGTAAAGACGACGTGTCCTTCTCGTCTTCACTTCGACAGTAATCCAATAAATTTACAGAAGTCTGTAAACACAGAAATAAGTACATGATGTTGATTACTGATGAATATAGTTGGCTAGCTAATACCCCACAGTGTCACCCGCGTTCAGTAACGGCTTTGCTTACTGCTCCGCTCCCGTTGGTCATAGCGTGATGTTCTATACGTCTTCTGCAATCTCTCTATCCATTGATGAAAAATCCGCTGCGCAGTTTAACCTTTTGAACGCCAGAGCATAAACACATCGGCGCCACTGCTACGCCAAGCTACAAATCCAGCATTTCGATTAGCAATTTTTGATTATTGTTTTTTTCTAGTGAAATGTAAGAAATGAATATATATTTGTGCTATTTTACAATATTTCATTAATGTAGTTTTAAATAATAGGAACACAAATAGAGAAACACAAAAAACTTAATTTAGGACATTTTTAAGTAGAAAATAAGTATTAAAAAAATTCGTTTTCTTGACGGCTGTAGACGTCTGTGGCGTGTTTGACACGTTTTCGTTTGTCGGCTATAGCCGTCCGTGGCGGTCAAAACGTTAAAAGAACTAAGCGTACAGACGGCGGGAAGCGACTTTGTTTTACGTATACATTGGGGACCCTGCACAACAATTGCGAAACTCAATCACAATCCCCTCCGTTAGGATTCATAATTCATTAGCTCACAAGTTTGGAAAAATTTTCGACTCGACTATGCATAAAAAAATAAAAGGCCAAAATGAAAGGGTCTGTCATAGTGAGTGCGTTACGCAATTTAATGAACAGTTAACGGTTATCAAAACTTGAACTCTGTTGTACGTCGGCTACTATTGCTACTAGTAAACTATTGTTAGTCACCCAAACCCTATTGTTCCGTGAAGTAGTATGTATTATAATGTTAATAGTAACATCTAATGATCTCATACTGTAACACAATCAGTGAGAATGATAGATTAGTTTTGTGAAATGTCATTTACTGACCCACTGTTTCTCGGACTGGAAGTAAATGTGACAAATTGTCAAGTGCTTCGAAACTACTGAACCCATTTTAACCATGAAAATTTTTGTTTGTTTATACTCTATGAAATTTGTAGTCGGATTCGAAAAATTTACTTTGTATTTGTTAGCCACATTCATAGTGTACATTCATATTATATAACATCACGCCACGACATACGGGGGCGCCAGTAACCAAAGATTTAACTTAACGCGAGTGAGTAATATCAATCTATACTTATACAATAGATAGTCACATTATTCTTGAGTAACATAGGCTGTATAACATCACGCTACGACACACGGAAGCGGAGCATTAGCCTAAGACGTAACTTATGGCGGGTGAAATAAGCCACGCAGACAAAGTCGCGTCGAACCACCTGATAGTAACCATAGACGTAACTGAATACAGGGGACACCGCGGGTTATATAGCTAGTATAGAATTAATATAATGCTCCATTCACATAACAACTTGACAAATTTAATTAAAATAATAGCCAATTACCATAAGTGTGATGTCGCCAAATAATAACCGAAATATAATTCGAGGTTAACTACATCTTCACACAGAAACGGTACAGGCAATACGCATAGTTAGCTGCTGGACAGGGTGTTCGATCCTCAGGTCGGACATAGTTTTATTGGATTATTTGTTTAAAAATTGGGTAGTAGACACCATTAACCAAGCATAAATTAAAAAAAATAAACAATATTCTAACCCTGTAATTGAATCACATTTTTATTAAAGAAATAAAAACGAATATGCAAAACTTAATCGGGGAATTCTAACCTGACTCGTTGTTGTCTTTTGTCCCCCATGGCGTTTAATGTCAAATTATTTAGTAAATAAGTGACGTCACAGTTTGCTATTGCCACACAAAATCTATGAGTGAATCGTGATTTGACAGTTCATATATTTATATAAATGAATTTGTAGTGTCTACTACCGAATTTCTTAGGAGCAGTTCGGTGTCAGGTTGTTCGCAAAACACCCCTGTTACTTGCTACTTGAACATAGGAGGTACAATATTAGTGTACTACACATCTCTGCTTACCCTCTGAAAAAGCAGGTGATGTCATGTCTCTCAATACCAAAATGGAAGTTCAAGGCTACCTACGTCAACAAATGACCGGTAAAGCCAATATACCTCGTTACCGTATCGTAGTTTCTCATTACCATCAATTAATAGCAATTTTTCTGCACAGGCGGAACTGGACCATTCTATACTACATAACTTCATACAACTGAGAGCGGACTACAAGACCAGCAAGCTATCCGGCTTCCTGAAAGGACTGTCGTAAAATGGCAGTTTTGGAATACGAGGTCAATTTAAGTTAATTGGCGAAATTTTACAGACTTATGACGAAAAGAAATAAAAGAAAAAAAAATACAGTCGAATTGATAACCTCCTCCTTTTTTTGAAGTCGGTTAAAAATGAGCTTAGTTCAGCCATAACGAGCCAGGCCACTATCTTAATTAATGAAATCAAACTTATTCAATATGCCAATGTGCTATACAGTAAAAACAGGTCAATGTATATCCAAAGCATAATATATGCATAGAAAATATTTAGCATTTACCAGCTCTGAATATTAAAAACAATGAAAAACAATAAAAATTAACAATTTCGAAAAAAAATAGTTTTGACATGGGTTATTAATTTTTGCCAGAACTTAAACCAATTTCAAGTAGTTAAAGCAACTAGCGACTGTTGAACCCGAAACCAGTTGTAGTTGCTGGAAACTATGGGTTTAGAGATTTTTTCTTGTTTTATCATTATTGCCTGTGGAGTTTCGCCAGTTAATTTATTTTGTCTTTTTATTACTTAATGTAAAATATTTCTAGGAGTATTAGTAGTCATGAATATGTTCAGCTTTTAATGTGGGACCAACAAAAAATAAAGGAAAAAAATCTAACTGCAAAATAAAAGTATTTCGGATATTAAAAGTTGTTCATATTCATGTTCTATAACTCCTTAAATTATTTAGCAATATTATTTTAAGTTATAATATTTGTCTGTCGAATCAAAGATTTGGAAAAGATTATAAAAGTAAGGCCTCTGTATACACAATTGACTGAATGAAAAGGCTTTTGTATAAGATTGTATAAAATAATGAATGAATGATTTTCGATCGACAGCACGATGCAGTCATAGACAGTCGCTTGCAAAAATATTTATACTTGTATAACATATCTAAGTGATATATTGTTGCTTTGTATATTAGTAAGAGAACATTATAAGTTTTTAAAGTATTAAAAGAATATTTAAATTGTAAATTTATCTTTTTCATTTACGTGAGTCAATCTTTGTTTATAAAGATAGTAACATTGAAATTTTATTCAACTGAAAATGATGATTGTACATCTTTAATTATCCAGTAAGCTAGGTTTATTGTGTAAGATTACTGTTATAATGCCAAAAGTATTGTATTACGATGACAAGTAGGATGTACAACGATTAGTTGATTAGGTAGCGGCAACACAGGCGAGACGATCCGCTCGCTCGTATCATGTTGTATAATGCTTGCTTAGCGCCTTATCAGCGGTATCTATACGACATGGCTTCACTACGTCCATTCATAAGTTCTCCCCTCCCCTCGGCGCGACGTTATTTGAATGAACGCGCGTGTGTGCGTGCGACGCGGGCGCACCTACGCCTGTGTTCACTCGCAGTGTCGATCGAACCGGCCGGCCGCGCTGTACTGCCTCTCCACCGCGTCGCGAATACATCCCCGTTCATAACAGTGATATGCCCACTAGTTCAGTGTAACAACACATTGATAACGATTTTACCAAGTGCTGTGACGATACCGCTAATCTGGATAAAATCATTAAAATCGAGAGGTAAGCACTGCACCAAATATGTTTATTTTCATTCAAGCCCCGACGCCTACGCGCCGAGCTGTGTCGCGATTTGTGAGCGACGAATTTACATGTTATAAGTTCATTCATTGGACGTTTGGGCCTATTTATATTATTATCAACGTGCGTGCCGTATGAATGGGTGATTAGGGCGACTCATTGTGAGCACACGGAGATCGACTTGATGACTGATTCACAGCGATATGACGGCGCGCACTTCACCTCCAGCGCAATGAGGTCTTTTTGAGAATTTCTAAGTATCGCCGTGTATCGCTGGCTATGGCACGACTGTTCTTTTTGTCGGGCGATCGCGAGCGTTATCTAGGTGAGACCGGGCCGCGTCCGCTCCATTTCAAGTGGCGTTTTTATCCCGGCGCTACCTGAGTATCGAGTCGAGTGGACTCGTCTCGCCGCAAGTCGATCCCGCTAATGGCAGGCGCACCATATCGACAGATACCGCAGACCACACCTTCGTGCAACTTGCGATTCTGTGAGGTAGCTTTTTGTCTGCAGTCGCGCCGATAGCCACACTATTTATAGACATCTGTTTAGGAATTCTCTACCAACACACACTAGCTCTATGTTTCATTTAATTTCGTAATAATTAATATTCATCATTAATCGTTATCAGTGGCAAGGTGACGAAAAGATAAAGAACAATAAATCATAAAGTTTACGATCGTGTTTACCTAGCTGGCAGGCCAGCGAGACGATGCTTCGATAATTTCATTACGTATGTTATAGCTACCTACATGCGTAGAGTAAAACAAAACCTAATCTAACGGTCAGCTATTGCAAAGAAACAATGACGTCACTGTAAAAATTTATATCACGAGGTGGACACTCACGTTATGAAGAAATCGAGATAAGTTCGTGTTCACGTGCATCATTCCCGAACATAACAATGCCCTATTAGATGAGACATAAATTACGCCAATTGCCGAAAAACTACACGTCCCTAACCCATTACCGTCAATTTGTTGGAATGTGAGCAGAAAGATTAAAAGGTCTACAATTAAATTAATTAAGTTATCCTGAAAAGTGGTAAATAAAACGCAAACCCAACACAATAACGCAACATTACATAACATAACTATTATTTTACATTCATCTTCAAAGTTTCCATTACAACACTTAATATTTTACGAACCTTGACTCGGTAAAACTTCTCGATACATAGCAACTAGCGGCACTAAAAATTAACAACAAAGCAAATGTTGTATGCACATAGAAACTAAAATATAATCGCTCACTGCAACAAATAAAAACAAAAATAAATATATATCTATAAATGTCGTTAGCAAAGATATAAATAAGATTTGATAGAGAAGATGTAGGTATTCTAAATACCACGTGGACTGATTACCGTCATACAAATCATTTTGGAATCAAGAATTTTCCGGCACATTCAAGTGTCGCCCCCTATCTCTGATATCTGATAATCCTACTACTATTATAAAGGCGAAAGTTTGTAAGTATGGATGTATGGATGTTTGTTACTCTTTCACGTAAAAACTACTGAATGGATTTGAATGAAACTTTACCACAATATAGCTATACATCAGAATAACACATAGGCTATAGCTTATACATCAGAATAACACGTAGGCTACAATTTTTGACTAGACGGGACGAACCTGAAGTCCACGCGAACGAAGTCGCGGGCAAAAGCTAGTTTATGATAAATTTATTGATAAACATAATAACACGATATTGATGTTTTGTTGTGTAAATAATACAAAGTAATTCCCCTAGCTAAAGAAAAGGGGGAAAACGCTTCAGACTATTTTGGTATCTAGATTCAGAATATTCATCATTTTGTATCAAAAGTTTTCAGAATTCGATCTAGTTCAGACTGTGAGGTAATAATCTAAATCAATCATTGACAGATCAGCTAACAAACTTATAACATTCTCACGAAAATTCTCACTCACAGTTCTTTCTAATGACCTAACTAACATAACATTCGTTTAAAGTTTCGTTCTCAGAACTGAAGCAATAGCAATAAATACTACAAAATTTCATTAAACAACTGGGGTCGGGTGACGAAAAATTATTGTCGCTTGCCCGTTTGTAGAAGTACCAATTGACTTCGTACCGATAGGTTCACTCCATAATCCAATTTTCGTGGACTAGAGTAACTAGACCATAATCATGAACATCCTTCTGCCCTTATCCTTATTTGGTATCCGCACAAAACCTGTTCTTCCTCAATACATCTCTATAAAGGTCATGTCTTATTACAGCAGCATGGTTTCAATACAGCAAATAAGTTGCCATTCAAGTTAGGGCTTTATGTCGTAAGCGTTAAAATAAATTTTATAATGATAAGATAAAAAAGGTGATGGCTTGCGGGCGGCGCGCTGTCTACTAAAGGTTTCGATATTTTTAGGTGATTTAGGCAGAGCCGTTTTCGTGTCGGATTGGTACTGTCTTAATCAGTGATGTCTATTAATCATCATCTTAGTAGTTACCCCCTGATCATTTTATGTCACACACTTAATCCAAGATCCCTCGTGTCTTTCGTGTTCCGTACACCACCCACAGTTCAAAGCAATTTCTCTCTCTTTCAAACGATTTAAATGAATTAAATATTAATCATAACAGTCTCATCATTGTTTGAATTTTAATACTTTGATACAATACAGTGGTACCTACAGTCCGTAAGAATACACAGGTGCCTTATGCCTACTGCTTACCACCATCGCCATTCATCATTCGTTTGAACTATTGCTTCGTGTATCCGTAACAAATAATGATTATCCCATTTTCCTATCCTCCTTTAGGTGCTTACTTATAAATCCAATGAATTCTTAATCTAAGAATACTCAAAGTAGGTTAAGCAATTTTCATCACTTCCAAGAAAAACAACGCAAGCGATAGGTTCTGAAAAATAAAATGGTTAGATTTTCCTCCATATTTTACACCGAATCGTTTCTGACTAAATGCAGTAGTGTGATTAGCTTACAAGCTCTACTATTATTTAAGGAACTTGGTTTCTCGGAAGAAACTGAAAATACCGCAGTTCCTACGTTGCAGTATCACTAGAACAGTGTTCGTCTATGCGTGCACTGTTCAGCTCCAAGTCTATAGTTGGAGCTGCTTCATCGAATTATTTCGAAATAACCATTTTCAAATCTCAACGATTTGCTTAGGTACTATCCTTATTTTCTTTTCTCAGAATCGACCTATTTAATTTATCCAGACAATTATGTAAGTGGTTTTCGCTACGCATTCTCTTTAAAAATTCAATAACGGTAAAAACATTGTGTAGGGCAAGTAGGTACAATAACGAAATGTAATCGTCGAAACATTGGGGCACACAAGCACATTGTTTGTGTTTCAACGTAGTGCGGCAGTTATCGATTACTGTTGCATCGCCATAAATCTCATAATGGTTATTGGTGAAATGAAATATCTTGCACGTGATGGCTCAGCTAACCGTGAAGGTTGTTCGAGCGAGTTATGGGCACTCTGTAATCTGCGTCCATATTTTGAGACATTTTAATGGCACAGACACCCACGGTCCTAGCAAAACAAGTGAACGTAGCGTTGGGAGATCAAGAATCGGCAAACGCAGGGTAGGATGCTGAACTAGGTGGAGCGATGATCTCGCGTCCTCAGGGTAGTTCGTAGAGTAACTAGCAGCTGGATACATTCAGTTATGGATCCAGTTAATAAACCTCCGATGGAAGCAGGGGCGGATCTCGATATGGGCTAGGGACTAAAACTCCTGAAAGCCCGAATCAACAGTGGAAACCGCCAGAAAAGCGCCGAGACAATAAAGCTTGTCGAGTCTCGGAGAAACGATTCAACTGTCTTAGACCCCGCAACGAAATTAAGAAGAACAGACTAGCGGAGGAGTAAGAAAAAGGAGAATTTTTACTTCTCTCCAAACGGGAGGAGACGGAACAGAACTAGGCTAATAGGCACAAATGGATGTTTACGTTGATTGATGATAATGTTGTTAACTGTATGCATTATGATAGAAAACAGTTACTTGTCAAAATGGCAATTAATTAGGTAGGCCCCCAAATAGTGTAGGCCAGGGCCCTACAAATTTAAAAACTGGCGACCTGTCCTGTTGATGTTGAAGTAAAAGTTCTTCATATACGATTGAAACAACATTGTTCTCTGAACAATATACAGGAATATTAGTCACTACCAAAAATGTTGTTGCTGTTTTCAAATATAGCCAAGTGTTTGACATTTTCAGGACGGGAAACATGTACAGGATGGTGTATGCATTCCCTTGATGTTGTGTACATCGCATTCTAAATAGGAATGTGCCAACTTGTGGCTCTGCTCTTGATTGCATAGGATTTAAGACGGTTTGGCCTGTAATACTCACATATCATCACGCCTGTTTTCTTTGAAGGGTTAGGCAGAGGTGTACCGTCATCATCATCGTGATCATCCCCAGTACGCTGGTGTGTTTCAAGTCCCATGTAATGGGAGGCAAGCCTATATATTGCCATTAAACGGGCACAAATCTATGATCCGAGTTGATACTGAGAATTTCATAGAAAAACCCAATAACAGTTTTTGCTTGCGCTTAGGACTACTAGGATAACAAGGCAGTCTGTAAGACTTGTACATAAAAGCAAGAATGGTATCTATTAAGTACTTAGGTACTTGATTTCTAAGAATTATGAGTTTGTTAGCTAAGATTTATAATTATCATTTTATCTATTAGTATCAAGAGTGGACGTGTGCACAGTGCTCTTCATATAACCATTGCGCGTTTGAAACGAATGTTATCTAGTTAGTTATATATTATTATAAAAGTAATATCACATTGTTATGTGATCGTCTCAAAGTCTATTCTATTGCCCATGTGTCTATCTATCTATGCTGTGAGGAATCAGGCTCTGCAATGCGCCATTATCGTTTTATCAAACACCAGTCACCACCCGTGCGTTATCTGGTCGCCTGAAGGTCAAACGCTCCCGGCGTGCGAGTATTGTAATTCTATCTTCGATATTTTGCTTTTTGCAGAATAGAGGTTACCGGGATACATTCAGTTCGTTGAAATGTCACAAATACAAGGTTATCATCGAATCTTAATGTTGTGCATTCTTAACTTTTGCGAAATCCCTGAAGTTAGGAAACTGATTTATTTAACCGGCAATAGATCTCAGAATTCTTAACCCTGTTTTAAAACTTAGTAGAGATTAAAAAGTACATCAAAAAGCAATTCCTCTTATTAATCCACTTGCTCGGTAGCTGCAAGTAACGTAGGCTAGTTAAAATGCCACCAGCATCTTGAAAAACCTGTACGGGCCTGTACCTATATCAAAACTAGTCAAAGATGTGCAAATGATCTACCCCTACCTAATTCCTCAGCCTCCGGCGCTCATTTTATCCCACAGTAAACAAAAAATCTGTCGATCAACATCTGACGAGCTAGCGCAGCTGAGGTTCGGTGTACTATCGGGCGACAGCGGGGGTGGGGGCGGTGTGGGGGCGACATCTGCGCAGGGGCACACTGCGCCTGTGTGCGTGTCGCCCAGTCAAGTGGCTGTGTGCGTGTAGGGTGCAGTACACCTTGCACGCAACGGGACCAAACCCAGAGCAGGTAGACGCGCCGCTCGCCCGCTGACATAATTTGGAACGGATCTCACTTTCTCGTTGCGAATATGGGTTTGAAACATGCAGTTATAATGGTAATAGATTATTTGGCAGCATTTAAGATATTTCAGATTCTATCATTAATTGAGAGATACAGAATGCACGTTCCTTACCAACACTATTTAAATATTTTGCTATTGTAAATACCTACCGCCTGATTTAAATATGGTGCAATATAATTTAAGAATGGCTTCACAATGCCAAATTCATACTGCATCACTTGACCAGTGAATTGTGCTAAAAATATTATGAATGAAGATAGCTATTTAGTATTCTATATTATTCTTTAAAATGTTTATAGTCTCAGGTGGCACGACTGACTATTGCTAAATAGGTAACATAAAACTCAATAAAAATACCTATTTACAGAACTACCTATCTACCTATGTAGGTAATTAGAGCGAAATGTTTACATATTAATGCAATCCATAAAATGTCAACAAAGAAAAACTATGTCAGCATATAAAAATAAAAGAACCTACATTAGAAATACAATTATGTAATTTAGTTAAAAAAAATACAAAACAGAATCCGTAATAAAAATTCTAAATCCACTAGGCACCTATCTAGCAGAAATCTAAACGCGAGAAATAAATCTTGAAAACATTTTTTGTGGTTGAGAAACCGATAATAACAGATGTTCAGCAGTGTTCGGCACACTCGTTTACTATTTGCACACACACATACAAACAGAACGACTGTTAACAAAACACCAACACAGACACAGAAGCTTTATATGTCACAAATACCTATAAGATCTTTGTTATTCCGTACGATGGCGTAAGATCATGAATAGATACATGACTAAACATCGATATTAGAAACTACTTACGTATCATAATGAAAAGTTAATTATGCTTTTACATCAATTTAACACATAATTAAGCAGCTATTTATATTATGTCGTGCAAGTATGCCAATCGCCACGTATCGCTCTGTACGCCGCTGGCACAGTAACAATTCAGTCGGTGTACTAAATATAGCACAAAATAAAACAACTGTCTCTTGCCCTTCATTCACAACCCTTATCACGTCATAAATGAACCCAATGTGCATGGGTATAGTGTCCACATTCATATGATGCGCGTGGGCAACGTAATTGGTTGACGCGGCCGTCTGCGCGGGCGCACAGAATTTTTAATTATGAATTAATTAGTAACGATCAACAACAAACGCGCCTAATCCCGATTACTCATTTTCGTGTCGTTTATGGCACGGCACACATAGATGTTGAGTACTATGATCATGTTATTTTGACGGCTCATTCAATTAAGCTGTTAAAAAGATCCGTTTCGTCTGTCTGTAGCAGTCTCTGTGTCAGGGCTAAAAAATGTCGCGTTGTTTAGGGAACAAGTGTAAAATAAATTAAATCATATAATTAGCTGATATCTAAGTTGTTACAATTCATAATAATGCGCGCACACGCCCATGTGTTGGGGTCGACGACTCTCTGATATAAATATTATTAAATATATCGCTGTAGATACCCAACTTCATCTATCTATCACCACAATACACATATACAACGCTTGCGCAGATAATGAACAGTTTCATGAAATACATTATACAGAAACGGTCATAATTCCGAGAAGTGTACTCCTTTCAACTGCAAATTAGATTGCCTTATTTGTATTTTCTAAGAACCATTGGCCTATGATCACCTCTAGATAAGTCCATTTTCTAATATATCTCGTACCTAGTCATCATTTTCCTGCCCTTATCCCAAGTTACTTGGGGTCGGCGCAACACGTTTTCTTCTTCCATGCCGTCCTGTCAGCCATCATACTATCACTGACTCCCTTCTCTTTCATATTATTCTTCACATAATCCATCCATCTTTTCTTTGGCCTCCCTCTTCCTTTCCAGCCATCCAACTACCTCCTATCTCGTAAGTCGTGCCTAGTAACACAAATTTAACATCAAGGCACAGAAACGACCCCTAAAAATCATTTATAAGCCCCATATTCTTTTGTGCTAGGTAGGTACCTATTTTCCTTGTCTTTTCCTTCTATATAACACAATGAAGAAGTTCTTAGATATGTTGACTTGTATGGCGGCCATAAGCATCATTAGTACACTTACAAGGTGTACTAATAGATCTGCCAAAAACGTGCAAGTACGTACAACATCAAGAAATATTATCTAATCTTAATTATTTGTTAAGTCTTAACGTGTCTGCTCCTATCTTTGTTTTCAACAACGCTTTGGGATATTCCATAACAGACTAAGCTATGAAGTCGGTTGAAACACGTGTTAATGTCTTACTTGCGTTCATGGGAGATGTATTTAAACCTATAATGGGAATTCTTGAGATTTCGACTTCATTTCGAGTTGACAGCCAGAATAGTTGGTCATAACCACACTAAGAATTTCTCTTGTGTCATTGATGCGTTTACAAACATCCAGATCCAGACCACAAACAACCAGACCCGGAATTTTTAGGCGTTAAATATTTGTTCCGCGCAAAAGCCGATCGGTTAGCCACTCCGCTAACCGTGCCGTCCGTTGTTCAGATGAAATGAACAGTCAGTTAGCCAAGTGACACATGAGAAAATTTAGCCAGACTACTTAGGTACCTACTAAGTCTATTTTAAGACACAATGCTTAATAGACTCAATTAACCAAGTGTAAAAACTTAATTAGTCATTTAGTGTGCCCAAACTTGAATATTTTGATAAGACATGCAAATACTACTATTATAAAAGCGAAAGTTTGTGAGGATGGCTGTTTGTTGCCAGAACGGCGGAACGGAATTGAATGAAATTTGGCTCAGACACAGATTCTGGAAGCTGGATTCTGGAATAGCGTATAGGTTACTTTTCATCCCGAAAAATGTACAGTATGTGTTCCCGAGGAACAATGTATTAAGTTTAGCGTGGACGAAGTTACGGGCGAAAGCTAATAGCAACATATTATTAAAAAATTAGGCTTAGGTACTTCCAACATTTTGGCTCTAGCCTCTTCTCAGCTTAAATTAATCCAGATTCATACTTCGCACATTCCTCTAACTCCCACGCAGTTTGTTTATAAAAGCACTGATTCTCAAAACTAACTTAAAATAAGTTCAACACAACAGATCAAAAGCAATATTATTTTGTCGGCGTTTGTTTTAAGTTTATCTGAATCGAGTGAATGAAAGGCACTCGTCTATGCTTTTAAAATATACTTCGTAAGAGCTTATAAGCTACTCTTAGAGCTTTTTATAAATATATGGCTTCTGCTGTGATGAAGTGATGATTCAGAAACTTCACATAGTTGCTTATTGTCAAATGAACTTTAGAGGTTTTGGTGAATAATAATATTACAAATACAAGTACTTGTTTCCCCACAAAGCCCAATGGGGGATTAATTTTATTTTTTGTTAATTTTTTCTCTGCGTTCTGCGTCAGCGTAAGAAGAACTAACTAGTGATAGTATAGTATAGCTAGTGTTGGTAGCTTCGTAGCTTTAGTAAGCTGTTCCGTCAAAGGAGGCCCGAGAAAACTCTTAAAGATTGGGTTGTCAGTCGTCACCATTAATGAACGTGCTTTTTAACTTTTGCTCTTACTGAACTATACACAATCATAATTTTATATACCTCTATGGATACGTATGCTATTTAGGTACTTACCTACTTTTCAAAGATCGGTGTATCAAATAAATTAAGGCTAAGTAGTTGCTCAAAATGTTTATTCAGCGGCATTCCTTTGTGTGAGTTCGTGTTGCATTACAAGTGGGTGTCACATCGCGCCACGGTGTAGGCCAAGGTTTCTGATTTGAATCTGCGTTCAACAAACATCGCTCTACAGAAATATACCTATTGGACTTTTGTATGAGGCAGTATTAAATAATATTGATCTAAATATACTAATATTATAAAAAGGAAGTAAGCGAGTAAGCTCCGAAACTACTGGACCGATTTTTACCATTTTTCACCAATAGATAGCTAAATGATCAGGAAATAACATAGGCTATATAACATCACGCTACGACACATGAGAGCGGAACCCTAACCAAAGATGCAAGCAAAAAAAAACTCACGCGGACGAAGTCGCGGGCAGAAGCTAGGTAAGCACAAGAAAATGGCGCCAGAAAGTTCAAGTTTCAGTACTATTAAGTCAATCAATGTTGAGCACTTAAAAAAAATCCAGGAAATAATAATCTAATTAAGAGACAGGGGTCAAATACCTAAGTACATATAATGCTTTAAAAGCTTTACATGTTCATGACAACAGTTTGAGAGTCTCAGTAACTGTGTTCTTCAGAGAAAAACGTTTCTATAAAATCACGGAGCTCTATTTATTTTAATAAAACCGTTCGGGTCGTATATAAAAATTGTATAAAACCTTATCTAACGCTTTACAACGGCACCGTTTTTCAGAATACCTTTTTAGTCACATGTTGAATATTACAGCTACACACGTGCTAACATGAGTAATGTTAACAGCTAACAAAAGTTCATAATCTGTGATTGTAAACGTGATTATAAATCCCTTACATAGAAACTATATTAGTTGTTCTTACGTATGTGGATTTAGGTATATACTTTACTAGTTTATCTGTGGTATTTTTCACCAGCGTTGTGTCTTTGGTCACTGCTCCGACTTCGTGTGACGAATCAGGCAAAAAAAAAAATTATATGATTATACAATTATTTTTCCGATTCGTGTGGTAGTTCCAGAAATTAGCGCATTTAAACAAACAACAAAACTCTTTAGCTTTACTATATCAGGATGGAGTTCCCTAAACATCCTGCTGATCCACTTACGAATACTTTCGATCAAGCAAATACACTCCGGATATATGGAGATAGTGACAGTAGTTCCTGTTAAGACCAAGAAGCTTCCTATAAACAGAGCATTGAGTGTACAGTGCGCTTTAGAGTTTAGAAGCAAGCAATGCATTTTACATTCTGTTTCACACATTAGTCACCGAGTTATGAATGGCTGAAAGGGTGTGAGGCGGCGCGGGGGCGAGGAATAGCTGCTAAATATAGCGAGCCAGTAACAGGTGGTCGTTCCTCACCCTTCCACATCCACCCACGCGGCATATGGCCAACACACTCACTCATTGTGCTTCACAGAGAATAAAGAAAGTGAAAATCTCGGAAATATTTCCTATTTCCAAAGTTAACAAAAGAAAATTGACATTAGATTTACAGCTAATTTACATTCATCTGTATTGTTTACTTTACAATTCGGCTAATCTTGTGAGTTTCAAAGTATTTTGGAAAATTTTAAGTCCCGATTCTAAACGTTTTATTACTTGCCGGATATATCGCGTAAAATCTTTAGTCTATCTCAGAAAGTTAGGTCTCAACTTGTGTGTTTTATGTTATTGCTGTTTCTAAACGAATCACGTTCTCTGATGAGGACGTGATGATGTATTAGTGCTGATAGGATCTGGTAAAGAGCTCATGCATAAGAAGATGCTTAGCTATGTGTTCGCGAGAAACGTTTGTGATAAAGAGACACTGCAGAACCGTGCAATTGTGTGGCCCGATAATAACATCTGTACAAATAAATAAAATTTAAATGTAAGTTTGTAATATCAAAATAATAGCTTCATACTAAATGCATATGTATGTTTACAGGATAATTAAAGCATTTTTTTTTTAATTTTTGTCTGTCTATTCTTTAGGCCAATCTCCGAAACGGCTGGACCAATTTTGACGGGTCTTTTACTGGCAAATAGTAAATATTATCAGGAATAACCAAGGCATTTTTTATTATTTTCCGCAAATGTAGCTCCGTAATAACCCACATTCACATGAAAGAAGTCGTGAACATAGACTAGCTGTTTTCATTATAACGTCACATCCTCGCGTGCATTTTCAGTGTTCAGCCGAATATCCGTCCAGGGTGTCGATTGATCCGCGATTATCGGTGACGGTCCTCAAACATGGAGGAAACGGAAAGGGATGTTACAGTCATAATTATAGAACTATCCACAGGCGACCAACTTTTTAAACGATTATACGGAACTGAAGTGTTTGTTGTTTTAAGAATAAAGAGTTCGTTTCCTACTATTGAGTGGGCGACTGCAACTTTGTACAACATTTAGAGGATGTTTGACGGAACTGGGTATCCTGTCTCTCGATATGTTTACTATACAACTATCGAATCTTTTGTAGTAGATGCGGTATAGTACGTAAGATCTAAACCTCTTATTAGCATGAAGACGTTCAATCTCTACATAGTATAAAACATAGTCGCTTTCCTCTGTCTGTACCCCCAAATCTTTTAAACTACGCAACGGATTTTAATGCGGTTTTCGTTAATAGAGAGAGACATTCAAGAGGTACGTTTATATCTATAGAACATCAAGCTCCAACTAACAAGAACGGAGCAGTAATCAAAGACGTAACTTGAACGCGGGTTATACCGGGGGTAACCTACATAACTAGTAATCAATAAAGTTCAATTAATTCGAGATCTCTTTCCGGTGATTTGCTATCAAATTGCACAGAGCGAGTTTTCTCGGAAGAGGCGCGGGGGTCTGGCTGGAACAGTTAATGCGCGTCAAATGCAACCGACTGCGCATGCGCACCCACACGTGCGCGCCAAGCTCAGTTAATAATACAAGCTTTTGCACTGAATTTTGTCAATTTTAATTATCTATGTAGCCGCTGAGTTGCAATCTTAATGAGATTTATAAATTTTATCCTCAAATCCTTTTGTCTACCGGTCTTTAAAACACAACAGATCACGCTTAAAAGTGAAAGGCTATAAATTGAGCTTATCTGAACACAGCTGCCTTATTCAGATTCCACAGCACCACAAAAAGATGAATAACCGTAATCCTAAAATAACTCTCGTTCTTAGCATAGTGTTACGGATAAATTATCCTACCAATGTTAATTAAAGTGAAACAAGTCTGGGTGAAATCTAAACCTATCATCAATCATAATTTGCCGCGCGCAACTTGTTGGCCGGTGTCTCTGCGGCGACCCTGAACACGACACTATATTTAGACGGAGTGCAGCCCTTTACTGCGAGTAATGCGGCACACCTAGGGTTGCCGAAGCGGGAAAGATGAAATGGCAAAATCCACGGATTGCGCAGTAGAACGCGCGATCCCGCTTTGTTTTTTTTACCGATTGGAAATCATCAAATGACTTCTCCCGCCCAGTGTCAGACTTTTACTGACTAAAAACCATCCATGTTCCTTCTTGTGCCCTTTGCGTTCCGGGGGCGCGGTATCTCTTTCACAACCCGCAGCGCTTTGATGCTTGGCATGTAAGTAAAAGTGGCCGTTCACCCCTAATTTTCCAGATGCTGATTTCTATGGAGATAGTAATTGGGCAGACTATGGACTCTCCAGTAACCCTAATCAAAAAACAATAAGTCACGCGATGTTCTTGCCTAAGGCGAGCCAGCGTGCCTGTCCACCGTCAACCCAAAACGTTTTGTTCCACGCATTCGCGCATGTGAACAGTTTACTAAGAAAACCAGTGTAAAGGCTATTCAGAAACATTTTATAAATTCCGTAGACATGTAAATTTATTAAATATTTATTGGGATAAATTAAATATGGATGAACATAACGGAATATAATTTTGAAAAAACAAACGTATTCAAGACGTGAAGATGTATAGGGAGTCTCCCTATTTTAAGAGTCGCCTAGACGAAGAACGCCTGTCTCTCTTGCTCTCAGGCTAGTGGTGTGCCCTAGCTGTGGGGTCCACATAGCCCAGTTGCTCATCGTCCGTGTGTGGCCAAAACGAAGGTTTGCCTACAAAATCCACCTTACTTTCGGGAAACATGTCGAACACCATCTCCATCGTCATGTCTTCATACTTCGGAAGCTCACCTATTTTCGCTATCTCTTGTTTACATCTGTGGTACAAGAAAGCCGTTTTGAAATGCAATTTGTTACTTTTCTTACCATTTGTTTGGGATTGTCAACTAAACTAAAAATAATATTCAAATTCTTACACTATTATAGTTTTAATTAAAAAAAAATGTCTGGAGTCATTGTTGAGTATATGTAAAAGACTTAAGTTGGACCACAATCAAACCACAAGGTACCTAGAAGATATTTAGTTATGATCTACTTTATTAAAAGCATCCCCCACACACGAACGATATTATCACCCGAGCGAAATTGAGATAATATGTATAAGTAGAACAAATGCTATTTCCTTTTTTTATCATTGGATGGCAAACAAGCCGACGGCCCATCTGATGTTAAGTGGTCACCACTGTCCATAGACATCTGCAATACCAGAGGCTTAGCAAATGCTTTGCCATCCCAGAGACGAAGTTGAAATGTCTCAAGTGCCTGTACCCATACTCTCCAAACCCTCCCTACTTTGTGGCAGTAATATGGATGGTGGTTGTAGATTGTTAAGTGGTAGTGGTAGCTCCTTCTCAAAGAGATCTACTACTACTAAGTTTTTCGCCTCAGCGGTAATATCGCTCGTATGTGTACCTTTAGGGCCAACCGAGAGCCTCCACTCACGCCCGACTTTTTGCAGTACCAACCGATCAATTATCGAAACGTTTAATAATTATTTAGCTAATTATTATTTAGCTGCCTCGTTGGCCTAGTGGTCCTGAGCGCGACTGCTACGCTAGAGGTCCTGGGTTCGATTCCTAGGTCGAGCAATAAGTGTTATTGGGTTTTTCTATGAAATTCTCAGTAGCAGCTCGGAGTTTGGATTTGTGCCCGGTTAAAGGCAATAGGCTCGCCCCCTATTACATGGGACCTAAATGTACCGGCGAACTGTGGGTGTACATTGGTACACCTCTGCCTAACCCTTCGGGGAATACAGGCGTGATGGTATATATATATATATACGTTTAATAAATCCACAGTTTCGAGGACCGGCTTTTTGTAGGACGTGTGCGTTGGTATATTAAAATTCATATGATACACTGTCACCGACAAAAAAATCGGTCACCGATTGCCTGACGTGGGTGGATAGCCTTTGGGTCTAAACACTTAAAAAAAAAAAAATACCATCACGCCTGTATTCCCCGAAGGGTTAGGCAGAGGTGTACTAATATACACCCACAGTTCGCCGGTATATTTAGGTCCCATGTAATAGGGGGCGAGCCTATTGCCATTAACCGGGCACAAATCCAAACTCCGAGCTGCTACTGAGAATTTCATAGAAAAACCCAATAACATTTTTTTGCTCGACCTGGGAATCGAACCCTTATTAAAACACCCTTGTCTAAACACTTATTTAGCTCAATTCAGCTTTCGCCCATAGAAAACTATTCTAGTATGGAGATGCGTTCGCATGCGTTCAGCTTTCCGCGTCTGAACGAATGCTACACAAAACTGGCGTTTTCTAAAGACAACAGCTGAATTGAGCTGAATAAGTGTGGTTAGTCTCTTTAGTAGGTACTAAAGAGACATTAAACTGGCATTAAGTATTCAAGTTTATGTAAAGGTTTACATAAACTTGAATACATAATGCTACTTTATGGCAATAGGCTCGCCCCCTATTACATGGGACCTGAACATACCGGCGAACTGTGAATGTACATTGATACAACTCTGCCTAACCCTTCGGGGAATACAGGCGTGATGGTATGTGAATACTTAATGTGTATGCGTAATCCGTACTCACGTTTCTATATCCTTCTTATTGGATTCGCGATATGCCTCGATCTCCTTCTGGACTGTCTCCCACTGTTGGTCAACTGAAGCAGTGAGTTTGTCTTCAGGGTATGGCACCTTAAGACCTGTATACGCAGACTGGTACTTGTCAACAAGACCTGGAACTGGTACTATTTTCTTATACGCTTCCCAGTCAATTTTAGGCGGTTCGGGAGGGTTCATCATCATGCTATAAAAGAATTAAATGTTGGTACTTGGTAACCATCGTTTTTTAACAATTGGGTGTTTAAATGCTTAAATAACAAAGCACCCAGGCAGGTCAGCTAGACTCTGGATAGCAGACAGATTAGAAAAGCAGTAAGGCTTTTGTTTGTGGAAGGCAGGACTGATTATCGACTCTTTCAAATCGTTTCTCAGTGACATGTGTCATGAAGAAACCAAAGAATGGAGTTTTTGGAACATGTGTGTTTGTGTTTATCTTAAGTTATATTTCGTAGTTTTACTAGGTTCACTTACTATGCTAACAAGAGTACAACAAAGCTGAATAAAAATCCAAAATATATTACCGTCGCGAATATGCCTCTGCCTTCCTCTTAAAAGCAAAAAAGTTCTGTAGTTGCTCGCGCGGCACTCTCTTTTCAAGCGCTGCCCAATCTGTGGTCGTTTTTGCTATTCTTTTCGCCATTTAAATTAACGATAATATTTCTTAGATTTCAAATTAAAACGTACAATTTCTGTCTAGTTGACAAACAGCATATGATTTATATGCACTGACTGTTATCTGTAAACAGGACCTAACTACGAAAAAATGCTGTTGCCTTGAGACACCAAAAGGAGGCCGAATGTTACGCGCTGCGATGCGTTTCATGCAAATATGAACTTTATTTTAATCGAAAACGGATACTCAAAATGGTGGAGCAGACAGCTTCTGACAGGTATTTTTTTCATACTTTAGAAGTAAAGGGCATCCTATGAGGACATCTCATAAAGTATTTATGGATTTATGGTCTTAATTTTATGTCATCTCTGTATTGACAAAGAGAGCGATGAAACTGTGATGGGCCGTAGCCCAGGGTTTCGTTCTAGGTTTCGTAAAGTAGTAAGCTACTTTTTATATAGTCTGTGGCAGTAAGTGACATTTCACTACTGTGAACTCCAAAGCATCATTTTAAAGCTGGATTAACTCACAATTTAATAAGAATAATATCAAAACATATGTTAATGAAAGACTTTCATCAATTAAATCAGGTAGAAAATCATCAGGTTATTTTTCACGCGATGCAAGACATCAGCCCCTCAGACCCGCATGCTAAATTGCGTGCTTATGGGCTCATGTTGCATAGGTCGGAGATCATTTACCTGTTTTATAAGCCACCGTGCTGATGTGACTACTGGCTATTTTTAAAACGGGTTACGGTAGCCATAGGGAACGTCTAGTTTTTGCCGAACTTATGGTAGGTCCCTACCACTAAATGTTTATCAGATGAACTTGCCTACCACTAGCAAGAAACTCTTAGAACTCTCTATTTGCGTCTGTATTTCCGAACGCATTCAACCCTAATGTATTCAAAGTTGGAGTCAACAGGCTTCTTCTGGGTAAACTCACTCCATCGTCGACTTTGTCTCTATCACCTCTGACCTAGACAAGAGTCCAGAGCTAACTAAATTAACATTTGGTGGTACGGTCTACTAAGTACGGGTATCTACAATTTTTGACTATCCGTCTAAATTTACTTCAAGAAGAGAATTATCGGATCTAACTTTTATAACGCAAATAATGAGTGTGATTACTACGAAGGGAACATATCTATGACATCAACATCGCTTGTAGATATTATGCTCTATTTATGTTACTTATTACGTACCTTCTGATAATTTTATCAGCTCTGATTAGATAGCGCGTACATTGTCATTTTGGATGGTCATACGATTCGCGAAGTCTTGTTAGTCGGTTTGAATTATTTAGTATCGTGATGCGTAATATTCGGTTTTAATTGGTTTTTCCGGTTTTCGTAGTCGGTATTTAGAGTATTTCTCCGGTTTTTCTGGCAGTGCTTTTGATATAGTGCATCAATTTGTTGAGAAACTGTAAACAGTCTATATTTTGTTCGTTCAGTTGAATTGTGCGTGTGTTTGCTTTGAAGAACGTTGTTAATCTTGGTACGTACACAGGTGTTCATTACTATGACTTTATCATTATTAAGCTTGCTTTTATGAATTAAAAAAGGAATACTTCTTTTTGGGGTAGTATAATATACTTATAGGTCTGGGTTAGATACAGCTAATTCCGGAAAAATTACATTAATGCAAATTGTTTGACTGGCAAGATTTTTTTCTAAAGTCCCATTTAACCCTAGGGTTACCAAAACATCGATAAACACGAAGACATTTCACCCCATTCAAGTTGAAACTTCAAACAATTGACTATACATCCTCTTCAATCACTGACTCCTAATTTCGGAGACTTGAGGGAACATTTAAAGCTCGGGGGCTATCTATCGGCTTCCCCTTTTCCACCCCAACATTCAAATGAACAAATCGACACGCCGCTTCAATTACAAGACAATAATGTCTGGTGGTGTCACACCGTGCCGTATCCGGTGGATATTAGCCGTAACGACGGCGTCGCTGCCGGCTTCAGACGAGCCGAATTCTGACGACACATTTAGTGTATAAAATGTAGTGGCGATTCGTCGAACAGCAAGTCATAGACTAAAAATAATATGAATGAACTTTTTGATGTGTCGATTGTCAAACTTTTTTTTGCGGGCTGTTTTTTTTTCGGCAAACCGCACATGGAACTACATTATTAATTTGAAGAGTTTTTAAAACTTTTTAACTTATTGTTTTGACATACGATACCCAAATTAACTTCAAATTGTGTTAAAAATCAACTCCTATAAGAGCATCCCTAGAACTATAAAAAAAAAAACAAGAGTCCTACCTTCATCGGGTTTACAAAAAACAAATGACGGATAGAACGAGTAGGTGCCTCGATAGAACAGGTTCACCATATCCAGGCTTCGACTAATTTGACGGCTCTTCCATTTCTTTCAACTTTACAGCGTGTAAGCAAGACGGAAAGATATTGATAGTCGAATATTGGCGATAGTAGGCCTGCTTGCGGTTACCGAAGCCTTATTACGGGGGCTTGATAGAGCGACGCGACGTTGCATCAACTGGTAGCCGTAAAAATAAATGTTGATGGGTGAACGGTAGCGAGACGCGAAGTACCTATATATTTTATAGGCAAATAAGAAACATTACTTTTTGTAGCTTGGATCTTTGGGTATTATTTCGATTTAGTTTTATGGCCTTTGGAGATTTATTTCTTCATCGGCTGTTGTGTGTTTTATTTATATAATAATTATTTTGTTTAACATTTGCGGACCGACATTTGAGAAAATTTATGAGGAGATGTAGTAGATAGGTCTTCTTGGCCAATATTCTATTTTAAAGCGGATTGTCAGGTTGAGCAGGGCTACAATAAATGCCTGATAGTTTCTGAATGGTTTCACAGCTGCCTTTTCTTTCATAGGCAACCAGCAGCCCCGGATCTAAGGGGGGGCAAACCGGGGCACTTGCCGCGGGCGGCATTTTCATGGGGGCGCCAAATCCTTGACACAAGAATTCGAAATATCGAACAAATGAAACCTCTATTGCTACAATTTTATAGGTTTTCATCAATTAATCGAATCTTAATATAATATGTTTGAAAAACGCACTGAAGGGAGGGGGCGCCACTATAAAGGTTTTGCCCCGGTTCGAAAAAAATTGTTGGGGGCGCCACTATTAAGGTTTTGCCCCGGTTCGAAAAAATCGTAGATCCGGGGCTGGCAACCAGTAATACTAAAACTGTCTCATATTGTGCTCTCTTTATCACCATACTATTATCGCTGGATGCGGTCAGCGCAGAACCGGTCATTGTTATATTTCGGCTTTAGGAAAGGCCTATGTCATACCTATGCCACACTTATGTCTAATATGATAATGAATTGATGATAATGATGATTCCGACCAAATCACATCAACCATGATTGAACAACTGAACTGAACAGCAGTAAATGATCAGTGGTCGTTTACACTGTGGTACTACGGAAATGTTGGTTTCAGTCCTGAAGAATGTAAACAGTGACTGCAGTTTATACACAAATAAAAATATCCCACGGTAAATTTAAGGTGAAGAGAGATTGAGGTGAGTTGTCAACCCCTAAAATCGAGTGGGATGACAGTTCATCTCAGATTAACTTTTTCCTAACTTTAATGAGCCAGTTTTTTACAGAAGTTGATATTATTATGTACTGATATTTTGCTAACTTCTTCCTTTTTCTTACAGCCCCAGCAATATGAAGCTGGAGTGGGCCGAGAGCGAGTCAGACTACGGTCTGGAGGAGGCCGCCTTCTACGAGGGGCCGCCAGTAGTGGCGCCTCCGCCGACTAAACACGTGTCGTTCAGCTTGAGACTGGATTTGGTATGTATATATTTACTTGAAAGGATAAGCTTTGGTAAAACGAAAATGTGTTTGTCAAATTTTTTGAAAGCCAAAACTTTTATTAATTTACTGGCACTTTCGAATTCTCAAGGACTCGTTCAGCTATTCAAAAAGTTATAGTTAGTTGCTCGTTCCAAAACGGCGGTGGGCCTATATGGAGAAGAACGAGCATGAAACTGCTAGATTTCGTCGCTATTTGATTTCCGATTTGTCAGATCAATCATACGTCACAAACTAGGTAATTTAGAGAATACTCAGACAGCTAGATACAGATAGGCATAAAAGAAGAGATCCAAAACAGTCCTTTCTAAAACATATACTTTTATAACTTGGCAGATTAATATTGAAATTAAAAACTAAAGACATACCAAAACTCAACCAACAAATCGATATTTGCTTGCTTCATTACATTACTATAGTAGATATCGATGTAACCAGTTCGGCTGCACCAAAAAAACATTTGTAGAACTTTTGTATGCGAGTATAAATAAAATGATGTCTCTGCAACACGCACACAACCACTTTTTTCCACATACACCCATTTAATGATCCAGTCGCAACAAGGTTGCATTCGCAGTTATGGAAACCCGTTAGGATTGATCCAGTAGGCGCTTGAAACCCTTTTCAAAACCACTAATAACGTTAAACAAAATACTCTTTGATGTAGTCATGTTCTCATGTTCCCAGAATCAAACTTAACAGAATTCACATCAAACAACGAAATGGCTATAAACAATAATTGATGCGTTTCATTCATAAAAACATGTGTTTCGGATTCGTTTAAGTTTAGTTTTGGTGGCCTTGTGTCAAAAGTTCACAGGCCTTCAATGTCAACTGCTAAAAGCCGTATCAGAAACGATGAAGATGATGCTTGACTTGGGATGAGCTGGTGTATTTAATATGTAGGGAGAATAGTAACAAGCTAGCAATGTTATACATGGGAAATCCATTGTTGGTGGATCTCTTACTGAGCTACATTACTTAGGTAATTACATTGATACGATTAACAGAAATCGCTTTTTCAATCAAAGATTTATTACTACATTGTCTGCTAATTAGGTATCCTGAAATTTGGCTTATGCTTTATTGCTATTTGAAGGAAGAAATTCTAATAGAGTGTGAGTTGACAACCAAATAATTTGGATCTATATTTAGGAACTCATTACTCGTGAATTTGATAGTACACTCCAGAGTTAGCAGTAACTGGCTACCAGTTTCATAAACCGTCAGTAACATTCGCCCAGTACTAAAAAAATAGCTAATATGCGAACGATAGAGATACATTTCGCTCGAGTTTTAATCTCAAAGTTCGCGTACTTAAAGGGACACGATGGAGGAAAAAGTTCGTCATAAAGTACCCGTCGTTACTCGTACATTTATCACCCACTATATAAAAATAACCTGCGAAGTAGCTACTTCCGATCGCCGGTACTGGAAGTGTATATAAAGTAAAAGTACTTTAGAAAGTACGAACGGAGGCGCTTATTTATCAATGATCTCTTAGGACTGATTAAGAAATGAGAGGAAATCCAAATGGACATGAAAAAGCTGTATAGTTTATGCTAAGCGATTAGTTTTCTTTAGAAAACTGGCCATGGCAAGTTTCGAGTTGACACTGGCCCATATAGCGATGTGGTTTCCTTAGAGTGTTTACAAACGCGGTATTATTTCTGTTTTAAAATGAACTTAGGTGTCTAAAATATAAATCCTAGGTACTTAAGTACTTATTTTTGGCCCCGTCATCGGTAAATACATTTTTGCCAAGATCCTTAGGATTCTTGAACGAATCACTAAGAATATCCTAGTTTTTGTGTAATTACTGAATGTTTTCGTATAAAAAATACTATTTCTATGATTTTTTTGGACTTTACAAATATTCAAAACAAAAATAGTCTGTCCCAATAACGGACCGACTTATTATTTGGGATCTGGCAACAGGCATTAAGTTAAGTAAATCAGAAAGAAGGTCAATGACATTAACCGATTTTAAATTAAAATTCGTAGATTTGCCTATCAAATCAGTTTATTAAAGGAAATGCCAAATAATATGTATCACAAACAAGCGTAACAACTGTATTTCTTGTTTTTTTTTATTAGGACCTGTACACACACTTCACTTTGCCGTCGGTCAATGCCACCTTATTTGCGTAGTAGACACAAAAAAGTAAGCCAATTTCTCAGCTTTCATGCAAACGTTCTGTTTCAGTTTTCCCTCAATTAATTTAATTTCTAGTTGAAACGTAATTCAAACTATCATTAACAACAATATAATTTTAAAATTAGGTAATTTGGCGGAAAATTGACTAAGCATAGATACCAGTGCCTATAACGTATCTACATAATTTCATTTCTTTGTTAGCTATTTATTAACTTTCTTGTGCATGCTGTGGTCTCCTATAAGTGACTATTAAATCAACAAAAGTATTATATAGTGACCTATATAATACTTTTGTTGATTTATTGTTTTTATTATGTCATGATATGTGTATATCTTTTGTTGGAGATCCTTAATAAATAAATGAATTATTGACCAAAATAGTAATAACTACGCTACTTTTGTATGCAGCGCAAACCATTCGCGGTAATGATGAATTTTCACTCAATAATGCCGTTTCCCGATAGCATTTAGGTCTAACTCAAAAACCAAGTTATTGTAGTTTTGTTTTATGGCAAGTTAGATGAAACTTTTAGATTTTTTAAAGGAAATCAGACAATATCACCTGTCAGGCTTAGAACTTCCAACTGGTTGTTTACAAAGTAACAGTGTAGTTGCATGCAGGCACCATACGAGTTGGTTTCTTCTTAATGAACGTGTCCAACTGTCCATATCTCGAACATGTTTCCATACACGTTTCCTAAAGAACACTATAATCAGCAGAACTCATTTTGAACAGCATACCTAGACTGGTTTTATTTTCAAATGAAAACAGTAGCGTTTTTGTAATTAGCTGGGCGTAAAACCGGTATGCACCAAGCCTTGGAACTCATTTGTAATGTGTATAATTAAGAAAGTGGCATGGAAAATAATTTATATTTATGTTTGAGTGTTTTTTTTAATGGTAGGGCTGCTCGCCCCCTATTACATGGGACCTAAAAACATACTGACGAACTGTGGGTGTAATTAGTACACCTCTGCCTAACCCTTCGGGGAATACAGGCGTGATTGTATGTATGTGGTAGGGTTGAAATACTTTTAATTTAAGCTATCCGCCCGCCTGGTGCCAGAAGCGTCAATCCACGGTGACCGATTTTTTTGTCGGAGAGAACGTCCCACAAAAAATCGGACCTACGAAACTATGGATCTATTGAACGGTCCTACTAAAAGTCGGTCAAACATTGATCAGTATGTCAGTAAAGACATATTATGGAACACATAAATTTTTGTAAGATCCCAACACGCAGCAAATATTGCTTAATTCTATTAGGCGCAAGGTATATCAAAAGACAATAAAATCGAACTGACTTTATGTTTTTTTTTTTATGATGTGTATAAAATACCTGTTGTGTGTATTTTTATTTCAATAACGATAGAATAGCTGGTATTCTCAACTTCCAAAGGAAAACCTGTAGGAATCGAGTTGTATAGAGTGCTTGCCAGTGAACGATACTCTTCTAATAATATTTTTTTATGAAACTAAACCAACATTAGAATAAAAGCCATCACGCTTGTATTCCCCGAAGGGTTAAGCAGAGGTGTACCAATGTACACCTACAGTTTATCGGTATGTTTAGGTCCTTATTGCCACTAACCGGACACAAATCCTAGCTCCGAGCTGCTACTGAAAGTTGTATAAAAAAACCAGCATCAGGTTGGGCTCAACCTGGGAATCAAACCCAAGACCTCTAGCATAGCAGCCGCGTTTAGGAGCACTAGGCTAATGACGCAGTAAGAAGAAAAGCTCTCATTTATTTAGTAAAACATTTCCAATAATAAGCAGTTAGATAATTTCGTACAAGAAAGCTATTTTGATATTTACCTACCGATACAAATGTCACCTTCAACGCGAGGGTATGGCGACCGTGTCCTTACATCCCCGGATGTGTCGCTCCGGACCACTGGACCGTAAACTCCCTGATCAACTTGCACTGTCGTTTCTTTTTAATAGGATATTGTTCGTACGTATATTTTCATTTACGTTTATAATAAACACTGAAGCCAAATGAACAAAGAAACAGCATGAAAAATGATGAAACACAAAAAAATGTCAAGGTTCTAACCACGGTATTCGTCTGTGCAGAAAAAGCAGTTTGTTTATAATCATTAACAAAAACTAGACCACAGAAAAACATCTAGACGTACACAACAAATAATTAATGCATTTACAAAGACGATTAGCATTTCTATATCTGCCAGTATTTCGCATTTAAGCAAGTTTAACAATAAAGTAGTTTATTTATACGTACGGTAAAAATCAATCAACGACTACAAGAAAGGAGTATCGAAAACAAACTCGAGTTCTTATTTCAAAGATCCCGCGCTTTTTGTATTTATTTTTTCTGTTTTTATTTTTAATCTTGTCCGTGAC
This sequence comes from Caradrina clavipalpis, assembly GCA_932526535.1. Classification (NCBI taxonomy): domain Eukaryota; kingdom Metazoa; phylum Arthropoda; class Insecta; order Lepidoptera; family Noctuidae; genus Caradrina; species Caradrina clavipalpis. The sequence continues at coordinate 7,894,505 of OW052107.1, read as the reverse complement.
ACTGACGCTAAGCTGCACTAATGAGTTTCGACATTAGCTGAGTACGACGAAAAACTGTTGGAACTTTTTACGAATGGGTTACAGAGTATTGTATTATTTAAATAATTACTACAGAGGGTTCGTGTGACGAATTAGTTGGGAATGATTATACGAAACGTGATTATCGTAGTCGAGTGAGATAAGTTAGTTAGTCGTTGAGGTTTTAATCAGAGTTTTAATAACTTAAGATCCATTCAGTTAAAAGTCCTCTTTTTTACCCGACTGCGACAGAAGGAGGGTTATGTTTTTCGAGGGTATGTTTGTATGTATGTATGTATGTATGTATGTATGTATAATTGTTTGGCACGCTCTGCAGGCTGAACGCCTCGATGGATTTTAGCTTGAGAGGTGTCGTTAGATTCGTATTTACTGTGAGAGTGACACTGGGTATATCAAAATAAAAAAAACAAAATGGCGGATTTTTGGCGCCAAATTCAAATGTTTGGCTCGCTCTGCAGGCTGAACGGCTCGATGGATTTTAGCTTGAGAGGTGTCGGTAGATTCGTATTTACTGTAAGAGTGATATTGGGTATATTAATTTCTTTTTTAAAACACTAAAAAAATAAAAAATAAAAAACGGTAATTTAAAAAACTAAAAAACCCGACTGCTATTCTTTAAAAATCCCTAAAACAAGATAAATTGTAGCAGTCGGGACCCATTCGGGACCATCTGCAATGTAATATAGGTATGTGCTCTCAATTCACTAATCCTCCATTTCTAGAATGGGTCCCGACTGCTACAATTTATCTTGTTTTAGGGATTTTTAAAGAATAGCAGTCGGGTTTTTTAGTTTTTTAAATTACCGTTTTTTTCTTGAGTAAGAACTAAAAGTAACTTATTTTATGTACTTCTGTCAAGGAAAAATAAACCACATTCAAATGTGTTATGATTACTTATATTATTTTTAATTTAAATACCTAATATGTATTATTTAAAATGACGAGCTCAGCTGACAAACAAAAATATTTTTTTTTCTTTTTAATACACAAGAAAGGAGTAGGCAAGTAGTAGTAGGTAGTAGCAGTTTAATTGTATGTTGCACATGGATCTCAATTCCAAATTAAAATCTTACAAAATAAATTACTGAAAAGCAATCCATCTAGCTAGGCGTTCCAGATTTTTTTATTTACATACTATTTTTAAAAACTGAAGCTCCATTACTAAATCATATTAAGAAATTCTCGTTAATAACCGACAGGGGTGAGATACAGAGGCCGTCGAGTGTTATGACGTTAACACCTTCATTCAGTGAGTGCGACCATAAAGAATAATAACTAACGTGATTTACGTGTGCTCTCGTCGACAGTCGGCTCAAAAATGACTGAGGGCGAGAATTCAAACTTTTTTTTTTTAAATTAAATTGCGTTGTTATTGTTTTACCTTTTTATGAAATTATGTATCGTACGTTGATGAGTGTTCAGTTTTTCGAAGAACATATAATTTTTATAAGTAATCATATAATCTTTATCAGTCAAGATTCTGAGAAAACATGTAAACTTATTGTTTTTGATATCGAGCTGAGATTGTGGTCTTATGTATCTCGAGTAGGCATACATAATGTTTGTTGGTACTTACTTAAAGATTAATCTATTTCAGTTGTTAACATTTATATAAAATTATCGTGTCTGAAAAATCACAACGTCGTCGGTCCATAGAGTTTCTTGCTCGTTCGTCTCCATAGAGACCTACGGTTTTACACTTATGAAAAACCAGCTGCAACTGTCTGTGTAACTTCTTGACAATTTAAAAGCGAAATTTAACAACTTCTTCTAACAATTACATGACATAACATGTACGCCTGTATTCCCGAAAGGGTTACACAGAGGTGTACTAATACACGTTCCCATGTAATAGGGGGCAAGCTTATTGCCATTAACCGCGCACAAATCCTAACTTCGAACTCCTACTGAGAATTTCATCATAAAAAAACCCAATAACACTTTTTGCTCGAGCTGGAAATCGAACCCAAGACGAGCGTAGCAGTCACGCTTAGGACCACTAGGCTAACGAAGCAGGGTGAACTCATCTAACTTCGTGACAAAAGCATTTGAGTAATAAACTACCAATAAATTATTAATTACTTTAATTCAGACTTAGCATGAGTTTTAATCAGTCTTTTATGAGGAATATAGGCACAATTAATCATAATCAAATCATATGGTTGTATTTCAAGTAATTGATTTCACTCGTACAACCTATATACTTACAGGAAAAAAATTTAACCAGTGCGTAAATTTTGCCATAATAAACTTCAACACGTTTTATTAAACACGTATATTTTATTTTGATATGTCTTAGTACAAAAAAAAATGTTATCGCTTACGAAACATGTTTACTTAAAAACCATATTTTATTGTCACTCGGCGCTAGCGCATTCCCCACCCCCTCACCCCAGCCATGCGCCCGGGCGGCGGCCGCGAGTTTTCATTGATAATATGGCGAATAGATTATGTCCATGTTTTACTTATTTCAAACTCGGATAAGGATATTTTTTTTTTTTTTTTTTAACTAAACACGGAAATGTGTTCTATTACTGACACTGAACTACCAAAAAAAATTTACGCACTGGTTAAAAACTTTTCCATATAGCGCTCAAACCAAATATCACCGAATTAGGCGAGTCACAGAATTAGATGAGTTCACTATAGTTTCTAGCAATTAGTAGCAAAAATACAATGTTATATAATTATTAATATAATTAGAAATGATCCGGTCTATCCGGGCGGCTCTCATTAGGGCGAGCCTGGCGATTTCCGGCTACTAATTAAAGGGACGATGCTAGTTACGTCCGCCTCCCAGGATATCACATATTTGTCGTGATTTTTCTGCGTAAATAATTATTATAATAGTGTATTTTTGGTCGGACTGTCTCGTCGGTATAGTACAGCGTTATAACTGTGCAAGAGGTTCTGAGTTCAATTTAGGTTCGGGTAAAGTGTTATTGGGTTATTCCATCCGGATTGTTTTAGTAGAAGGTCGCAGTTTAGGATATATACGTACATAATAGGGCCACCTTCTGTTACTTAGAAATAAAATTTTACATATGAAATGTGGGTTTCGTATAGGTAGGTAAGTAGGTACATCTCCGCTCGATCCCGTCGGTATGAAGTGGCGTGATGTTATTTAATTTTTCGTTTACAATTAAAGTTATTAGTATTGTCAAATGCAGTTATATAAGCTTCACGCTGTTCCCCTAAATGATTTTTCCGTATAAAGGTTTCCGTTTACAGAGAGGTGTGTTAAAGAATTATGATACCATGTTGCTATTAACATAATTCTAATTTTCAATTATCTCCGAATCCAGGGAGTCCCGACTGCTACAATTTTAAGTGCAACCGGGTACAACGACTTTCTTGTTTTAGAGATTTTTCATAAATACTCAGAAAAGCGGTCGGGTTTTTTAGTTTTTTTTTTTTTTTTTTTTTTTAAAACAAGAAATGTGTCAAATTTCTTTGGTCCGGTATTTTTTTTAAACCATAGATTTATTAATTATCCAATATTGTATCGACCTAGATGTTATAAATAAAGCAAGTAACATTTTCCACTCGATTGCAACATTACATTATTTTCCTTGAAAATCGTCACGAGAACGCGAAATGTTGATAAAGCCTGATGTGTTCATAATGTTTTGTAAATAACGGTTACGTTATAACAGTGCACGTTTCGCTCAACTCTAATCGGTTACTTTTGCCCGAAAGTGCTTCATTAGCGTTTTGCGACTAATTTGAATACAAGACTGACTGGCTTGTGAACTCGTTTTTATTTTACATTTTTAATTAGATCATCATCATGCCATCACGCTTGTATTTCCTGAAAAGTTAGGCAGAGGTATAACCAATATGCACCCACAGTTTGCTGGCATGTTTAGGTCCCATGTAATAGGGGCGAGCTTATTGACATAAACCGGGCACAAATTCTAACTCCGAGCTGCTACTGAGAATTTCATAGGAAAACCCAATAACACTTGGCTTGACCTGGAAATCAAATCCAAGACCTTTAGCGTAGCAGTCGCGCTTAGCACCACCAGGCTAAAGAGGCAGTTTTTATTAGATAACCTACTGAATTTTTCAACAATAACTTTTTAAACATCAATGAGAATGATTGAAAAGTGAAAGTACCTACATACATCATAAATTATTCACAAAATAAAATCTCTTAGATAAAACCGCTAACTACCTACTACACTTACTCGAAACGTTGTCGTTCCAAATTTAAACAACAAAAAACCTCATAAGTCACTCTCTTTGACAATGGAACACAATTTAATCTACCAATAATATACTTTTTAACGCCGTTTGAAGGGTAATTTATCAGAAGGGGGATCAACAACACCAGATAAATCAGTGCACGTTTAAAAAGTAGCGTCTCTTGATGTAAGGAGACAAGATCTTGACACCGCACACGTTTTATAACGATAAACGAGCGACAAATTGTCAATTAACCTCGACCATACGTTATTCACATCCCTATTTTTCGTTCGATTTTTGAATAGGCTGTTTATATCTTCCCCTGACGTTTAAAACAGTTATAAATGATGTACCTATTTTGTGCTCGAGCGCTTGTTATTTAGGGACTGTTTTTTTTAAGTAAGTGTATTTTTAATTATCACAATTTTCTGAGTTAGCTTGCACAATAAAAAAATGAATTTAATACGTTTTAATGCAATTCTTTTATCAATGTTTCTAACCGCTACCTGCTACGTCGACCGTTGCGGCTATGGGCAGGTCTTGTGGTCAGTTTGACCCCAGCTACGAGTATGTGCCACACAAGGACACCATCCATTGGAAAACCTTATAGTCATACAGTCCCCTTTGTACGCTCCAGTGATTTAGCACTGAATGTCCCCTTTTCCTGTAAATAATCTTACCAAGAATGTAACGGACGTTTGATTTAAAGAATTAGGTTATAAGTCTGACTGAGGCCTTTTTACCCAACGACAAAACATTCTGGCTGGTTAGAAATTATTTTTATAGATTCTCCACATCTTTTTGAAAAGAGAATATCTCTCAGTAATTAATACAAAGAAGAAAAAAAAGTTTGACGCGCATCAATCGACAGCCGGATAATAAGAGGTGTTCGAGTGAATTTGGATCATGCCCCCCAATATCGGTAATCACGTGCCAAGACAAAATAGGGGTGACCCGACCCCACACTTTGAACCGAACCAAAATACCCCATGAATGTTTACGGGTTAATCATCGAACACGGCTCAATGGACAAGGAATTCATTATTCTGCCATGTGCATTGAGTTAAGATGTCAAGATTTTGTCCTCTGTGCCACCTAATTAAAAGCGTTTCAGTTTGAATTATAGTAATGATTATTTTGCCGTTATGTTTGTGCTATTTAGAAAGTCCTTTGGAAATTGAACTTCCTGCTTGACAAATATAACTCTTTGAAAATGCGCTACTTTATGTATCCATTTACGACTCTCATAGTTAAGTTTATTTCTAACTATTAGAACTCAATCAGAAACCTACACTACATGACCACGCGTTTGAATTGAGGAACTCTGGTCTAATTCGTATATTTATTACGTCATTTATAAATACATCCTCATAAATCATATAAACTAACTATTAGGGCGGTAAAATTTAACTTCGAAATCCCATACGTAATTTCTTGCACTATAAATTATTTACAATAAATTTTTAATTCACAAATTAAATACTATAATTAAGTTGCCTTTTTGTAACAATAAATATATTTCTATTTCTATTTTCTCGTCATAAGATATAGTTTTAAAATATAGCAATCTTCAATTTCACATTCGAATTAGGAACAAAATAAAAAAAAAACGTTATAAAATCATAAATAGCATTACGCATGCCAGTAGGGTCTCATAGAGTCACATCACAACGGAGTGTAAGTAGATTGGCCCGAGGGGACCCGCTGATTCGATTTTGACGTTTTTATTGGACTATATTGATATACTTTGTGATTAGGAGCTGTGTCATGGGCTATGAGATATTCAATTGAGAAGGGTCAGCGAGGGTTACGCAGAAATCCTCCTTTTTTAAAGTTGATCTAACATGAATGCGAGTCCTATATAATAAGTGAGCTTCAATTCTTTCACGGCAGACGTTTCTGAACTTTTTCGAACCAAGAAAATGAAGCTTATTTCCTGCAACTACTTAGTTAATTTACTCGTTTCTTTTGTCCGAATAAAATAAGTTTACATACAAATTGCATGTTTTCTTTTATTTTAATTTAGCATGTTTGCAGAGATTAGATCCTTATAATTGACCCTATCGATTGGTGCCATAAAAGTACAGGATGCAATTTTTTCGAATTTTAGTCGGGTCGATTCCTGATTGTGGCAAACGTATTTTCAAAATTATTTAAAAACAGTTTTGTTTCTTTTTAAAAATAAAGGAATGTTTCCTTTGAGTAAAATGTGTTAACTTAAGTATTTAGAGTAGGTACTTTCCCTCCAGGTAGCATTATAAAATTCCACCCTGTATATTCCTATATTTGAAGCACCTGTTAATGTGACGTTTTATGTAGGTAGGTATATTAGGTATCATTACGAAATATTATAAAATTCGACCTTAATTTTGTATCTCTAAATCATAAAATTGCATCTGATTATGATCTTAATAACGCTATAGATAAGGATTATTATTATTTATTAAGATTATTTCTACACATGGAATGCCTGAGTTATTGTCAATTTTGATAACAGTCGCTATTCTGCCGATGATCAGATTATGTGGTTGAACAAAACATAATATTGGCTTATCTCCATTCTTGATAAGGCACAATTCCAAAAATTCGGATTTTTACAGGAAAACAGATGAAAAAATACATTGGAAATTAAATAATTAAGGGCCTTAATATTTTGGAAAAGTTAATTAGGTTTTGCCATGTTTTAGTTTGTGAAACATAAATTGCCAAATATTTATTTAGACCTGATATAAATTGCAAATATCAGGCAGGTACCATATTGTCTGTGAGTGTGCAGACTGGGTCAGGACGATGACTATCATCGCATAAAAACAATAATGGAACGCACACTCACATAATTGTTTTAAGTGTTACACTTATGTATATTGCTCTTCACCATTGTTTTCACCTATGACGACAATAAGAATAATGTAACCAATATATTGTAAAAACTTAATTGAAAATTGTGTCCGTACTTTTTCTTCCTAATTGTTCTCCACAAAGCCTCACGTAGGTACGTTTTATAACAAACCACTAGGTACCACTTCCTGACTGACTGAAAAACTCCTTGACAGTTCAAAAGTGCCTACACATGGTTTGATTGAAACAAATGCTTTAACTTTGTCTTTATTAGCTACCTTTTCAAAATGTAATGAAGACATGTAAAAACCAAAACGTCTAAAATATAAAATAATGAGATAATCGCCATTTTCAATGTGCGCACCGTCTTAATAAATCTTCTTTTTTTTTCAGTTGAATACCTAAACAATTGGTAAAATTACTTATACATAATATATTGACATAGCACCCACAAGATAGAATTACAAAATATTCTCGTTGCGTATTTAAAAATACTTCAGTTTCGAAACCTTGACGTTAGCACAGAGTTTATTTCTTATCGCATAGATTTTATTCTTTTGAATAAGAATGAACATAGATCAAAGGATCTTTTGAACCATTGTGTTGTGAATATTTTTTTAAGCGACGCATGTCCGAACAGCGAACGGAAGTGGATGGAGTGTGGATAGCATACTCGTTGGAGTAATGGCGCGGGCCCACCGAGGCACACGGAGAGGCTACGTACGTGTATTAAGGTTCGCTTTGTAATAAGAAAGCGACGGGTTGCACTCCGGGAGTGCCGGCAGAAGTGAAAACTTGAATATTAACGTTGTGCATTTTTGATATTTTGGAATGGTAAGGGAATAATTTTTGCACGAATTGCTTTAATTATCAGTATAAAAGTACTATCATTTATGTGGTATAATACAATATTTATTTGTGTACGATAAATTCGTAAGATTTTCGATCAGGTCACGTGTCCTGACGTAAGTTTAAAATTTTTTACCCATTACAAAAAAAGTGTACAACGCCGCTAAAGAAGTTTTCACTTCAAAATATATGTGTTTGTATCCAGTGCAACACACGGAGAGGCCACGCATATATTAACATCATTGATACATGCGTGGCTTGCTCGAATAGACCGTTATATAGCTCAACGCTGTCGACGTGGGTCTAGTTTTCTACTGGAGTACGTTTGACCCACGACTATGTACAGCTCGCTTATCGCTTACTAAGTACTGTCCCAGCTGTCTCTGACTATCATATAGTTATCTGTGAACTTCTCCGTGCGTCGTGTCACGCTATACATAGTCTTCGTGTACTCCAGTGAAAACGTAGACCCACGTTGCCAAACAAATTAATACACGCAGCTAAAAAGGCTGCAAATCAACATGGCCCTGCTTCTTCTCGTACAGAGAAGGCACTCATTGATCGCCATGCTTACTCAAGACACATTGGCGATGTAAGACTCATTTAAGATCTGGTTTCCTCACGATGTCATCATAAACATACAATAAATTGCTACCATTTAACACAGAACAAAGTCGGCTAAGTTAAGCTAAGACTAATTTCTCAGCAGATATTTTGTTTTTAAACATATTTTATAAAATATATTGCAAATATGTACGGTTAAAATGCGCCGCGTGCTCGTTCACAGCATACACCACGGTGGGCCCGCGCCTTAATGTGGCCCGCACGATGTGATCACCCCGCTCCACCACCATATATATATTAATATCCTCCTTTGATAGACACTGCAAGGTTTTTAAAAGCCTACTTGGTGATTCGGGTGTCTGTCTGTATGTGATTTATATTGGCATTTAGTCTCTAACGTGAATCTTGAAATCGTTTTTTTTTATCGTATGTTAGATTGCCTATATAATAAGTATGTGTTGTCCGTCAATGTGAAGGAAGGTTTTGAATGATAATAGTAATCATACAATTTCTGAATCTTTTTTTCAGTTTACGTACCTAAGCTTTTCTCGCGAAGTAGATAGATAACTAGGTTTAATTAAAGATTTATGTTATATTGTAATACGTCACAATCTAGATTGCCATTCCGTCAGATGATAAGTGTGCCGTAAAAAGTATTTTTAAACAAGACACTTAGGTACCATTATTACTTATCTTAATTATCATATCAAAGACTGAATTTTGGTCGCAGACAATTTTCTCCGAAAGTATTTTGTTTAAGCTTTACATTAGTCGATGATACAAAAGACTTACATTTTTTCAATATAAAATTGTTTTAATACTACGTATAAAGAAAGTTCTACGAAAAAAGATAAAACCTGGTTTTTCTCATACACCCATTTATCAGATAAGAAACAATATTTTGGTCACTATTTATCAAAATATTTTAAAGGATTTGTGTTATAATTATGCTGATATGAGCAATATCTTTGAGATCTTATTATCTAGTAGATACGGTTGATTTCCGATGAGTGCACTTAAGTTTGTGACTTTATTACGTCGAGTACCGTACAGGATAAGACGTGGTTATATAATTAGATATAACAGTAGTTAAATTTTAAAGTGCTTAAAAAAATACGTTATCTTAAAAATCATTTTATAAAATTTTAAAGTATCGTAGTGGAACTAAATTCTCGTGAAAATGTTGTGTATTTTTATTAAAGTTTAGTTAAAAAGTGTAAATCGAAGAAACGTGAAAATACTACAATTTTTTTCTTAGTTTTTGTACCTCAGCTTACCTACTCAAAACCTGAAAGTTTATCATAATAATTGGTCTCATGACTCGAACACGACATTAGAAGAATACTATATAAGATTTTTGTTCAGAAGAAGTCTTGAGAAGCGAGGTACCTAATCTTTAATAATATATGAAACTTAACCTACAGATCTGACCAGTATCAAAAAAAAAATCGGGCAAAACGAAAAAAAAAACCGAAAATCGAAAATTATCGGGCTTTGCTCCGTTTCGAACTTTACCTACCTTAAATAAATCGGTCAAACTCCGCCCCCTTCCTGCTCCTCTCCCCATAGTTTCCTCAAACGTTTAAAGAGACAATCATTCAATGAAGTACTTATTTACAGTGCGATGAAGGTGGCGGCAACGCAGACGGGATCAAGACTGAACCCCCAGAGGCTGAGGAGCCCCGCGCCATGCAGAAGGTGCCTTCACTCTCCGATCTGTCGGACCCTGAGGCTTCTTTAGGTAAGTCCAAGTTTCTTAAAGTATTCTAGGTATTAGTAATGTTTAATTATTTGGAACGGAAGTAGATTGTGTTTTTATTTAATAATCATCGACTCATCGAGGTTAATGTTTTGTCTTGATAACATTGAAGAATCATTGAGTTGGAATACCTGCATTCGATTTGAAGTAACTATACATGACTTTTTCGGTGTCTTAGAATACGAATTCTGAATCCTAAAAAATCTAGTTAATCTCTCAATCAAAGTAATATTTTATTCTCATTTCTGTTTCATTATTACCGTTTTTATTTAGTGAAAACTTTATTTTAAAGTTAATTAACAGGCCAGCTGGAAATATTAACTCGTATTATTAACTGCTACTTTCTGCGCGAAGCTCTCGCCAATTTGGCTAACCGTCAGTATTCCGTCATCGTCTGTTATTAGTTTGTTTATTAAGAATACTTTTCAATTATTTCAGGATATTCTCTCATGTCTCTGTCATCGTTCGGTTATGTTTACGATTTATTTTTAACACGACTATAAATAATAGAGCTCACTCTTTAGAATAATTGAAACACATGGGAGGCAGTAAATACTGATGTATAAGTAGCTAAATTAAAACTACTTTATTTAAAACTCTGCCCGCGACTGCCTCTGCCTAGCCTTCAGATTTAAGCCAAACTCCAAAATTAGTCCACGGAAACATAAAAACCGAGTAAAATTAGGCCTGTGTTTTAAGCTAGATCAATATCTATAACCTACTTCCTTAAAATTCATTTATATGCTTAATTACTCGTACTTTTTTGCGCTAGACAGACAAAACACTCAGATGGATTGTGTCCCTCTTCAAAAGTCCAGTTGTAGTTTTTTTAATAAACTTTTAGAAAAACCCTTGGCCACTTATTGACCATTTTTATTGCTGGTTATATTTTACGCATTTATAATCAAAAAGCAATAATAATAACGTACAAAAAATCATACGACACCCACGCGGAAAAGTTACACAACGATCTTTGAACAATCTCGTTCTTGAACCGTCCACGCGTTGACGTGCCAATCGTTTAGACTAACAACTCTAATAACGTTGTCCAGTGGAAGTGGAAGGTGGAGTTGATGGGGCGATCTCCTCCCTCCGGTAAATCATTGAGGAGCGGAACTGGGTCGGTCAAATCTGCAGTCCCGGCGCAGCATCCTGTGATCACTGTGTTGCCAACTTACTCACCTCCGCCGGAATTGACGGATTCTTGTCTTACGATGTTACGGTTTTTGTATTGTATAAGAAGATTGGAATATTCTAAGATAGTAATGTCTTTAAAATTTGAATCGGGTGGTGTACTGTACATCAGAAGATTGTTAGGAACTCTTTTATGTTACGAACTTTTTGGTTCTAATTATTTTATAAGTTTATTAGCTGACCCGGCGAATTTCGTACCGCCAATAACAGTTCTCTAAACTTGTCTATTATTTTTAAACCAAAATTAGGCAAATCGGTTCAGCCGTTCTCGAGATTTTGTTAGACTAAAAAACGTCAATAATTTTTAATATAATACTTTGTTTTAACTTTTCAAATTGGATCCTTTGTGATTTTATCATATACATGGCCATCCTTTTTCTATCGCAATATTTTTCTTCTATTCTATTAAATTGTATTCTTTTTGGTCCAATGCTTTATTTCATTCTCAACCACAACATACAGTCCACTCATCGCATATAGTCATTATCAACTTTATTTGACCCTTTTTTTTTTTTTTTTTTATAGACGGGAAATCATCAAATAACTTCCCCCGCCCTGGGCGGGGCGGGAGGGAGTGTCAGACTTTTACTGACTAAAACCCGTCTATGTTCCTTCATGTGCCCTTTGCGTTCCGGGGGCGCGGTATCTCTTTCGAACAACCCGCAGCCCCGGCAGGCATCGGCCCTCAGTGGCCCCATCCAATTTGCTGACATCTCTTTGAGGCGCGCGTGGAACACGGACGCGCCGTCGACACGGTCTGTCGCTAGTGAACGTACGGACGGTGAGCTACCCATTGCTCACCGTCCACAGACCCGCGTCTACGGTGGCCGGGAGTCGTCACGTGGCTCCCGACGCCCGGATCGTCTACCGCGGCGGCCGCTGGGACGGGGGACCCTCCTTTCCCTCTCCCGTCCCGCCGCCTCCTTCTCTAGCATTACAGCTTCGCAGAAGGAGGCGACTGCTTCCCATTCCCCCTCGCTCCGGACCATGGCCTGGACCAGTGCCGGACGCGAGAGGGCACCGCCGCCGATGGCCGCCTCGAGGACTCGGCGGTGCTCAGCCCAAGCAGGGCACACCGCCAAAGTATGCTCCACCGTGTCCTCGGGGCGATCCTCACAATGGTGACACCCGGGCGTCTCCTCCCGCCCGATGAGGTGCAGGAACCTCCCGAAACATCCGTGTCCGGTGAGGACCTGCGCCAGGCGGTAGGTGAGGGCGCCGTGGCGCCGCTCCAGCCACTCCTCAAAGAGGGGTCTTACCGCCTCAATCGAGGCGAGCCCTGCACGAGGTTGCGACAGTCGTTCTCTCCATGTCGCCATGAGATCGAGCCGGAGTTCCGTCCGCAGGGCGGCAATTTGCCGCGGCAGCGGAGTTTCGCCCCGGCCCAGTGCCCCCGCGCGCCACTCGTGTAGGCGCGCGAGGACCAGCGCCTCCAGATCCCATGGCGGCAATCCGGCAAGGAGGCTCGCTGCCTCGCCGGAGATCGTGCGGTATCCGCGGATGACCCTTATGGCGATCACCCGCTGGGACGCGTTCAGGTAGTGGGCGGCAAGCCGCCTCAAGCCCCGCGCCCACACCGGGGCCCCGTAAAGGGCCATCGAACGCACGACCCCGGCGTAGAGCCTCCGGCAGGAGGCGTTTGGCCCCCTCAAATTGGGCAAGAGCCGCTTTAGAGCGGCCGAAGCCCGTGCCAACTTGGGAGCCAAACGTCGGAAGTGCTCCACGAAGTTCCATCGGCTGTCGAGGACAAGTCCCAGGTACTTCATCGTCGACCCGACGCCGACGGAAACCCCTCCTACCGTGATTTGGGATCCCGACGGTGGCGCGTTCCGAGGCCCATGAAAACACAGGACCTCGGACTTGTGCAAGGCCACCTCGAGACCCAATTGCCGGATCCTCTCAACGACTGTCGCAACCCCGCGTGTCATAAGGTCGGCCGCCGCCTCGTGCGACCTCCCCTGCGCCAGGACCAGTGTGTCGTCCGCGTAGCACACTACGCTGGCGCCCTCGGGGAGGTCAGCACGTAGCACCCAGTCGTAGCCGATGTTCCACAGGAGCGGCCCCAGCACCGATCCCTGCGGAACACCGCACGACATCTCTCGCCGGTTCCATTCACCATTTCGACCAGGGTAGATCACGGCTCTATCACACAGATAGGCCCCGACCACCCGACGGAGGTAGTTCGGCACCCGGTGGTACCGGAGTGCCTCCCTAATGCAGGACCAGGGCAGGGAGTTAAACGCGTTGGCGATGTCCAACGACACCGCCAACACAACCCCGCCCCGGGATACAGCATCCCCCGTCGAGAGAGCTCTGACGCGCATGATGGCATCCACCGTAGAGCGCCCCCTGCGGAAGCCGAACTGGCAGTCCGCAAGGTCCGGCCCCATCCCAGACAGGTGCCCGACGAGGCGGCCCGCAATCACTCTTTCAAAGAGCTTGCCCACCTCGTCGAGCAGCACGATGGGCCGGTATGCGGACGGTGAGTCCGCAGGGCGCCCAGGCTTCCGAATGAGGACCAGCTTCCCCGTCTTCCAACGAAGTGGGAACTGGCCCCTCTCCAAACATGCGCTTAGGAGCCCCTCCAATCGGGGCCCTAGAGCCTCTGAGGCCAGGACCCAGGCTTTTCCAGGCAAGCCGTCGGGTCCCGGGGCGGTATTTTTGCCTTTCAGCTTACGTACCGCCACCCTCAGGTCTACCCCAGTCACCTCTGGTGTGTCGTCGTCGGTGTGGTCCGCTTCCGGCATCGCAGGCGGCGGAGCCATGGGCGGGGGAGGATGTTCTCCCCGCGAGGGGAACAGAGCGCTCACCACGTCCTCAACGAGCTCCGGCCGGAGACTCTGCGTCAGCGGGGGGGCCCAGGTGCGGATCTTATCCCGCATCGTCTTGTAAGGGCGCCCCCACGGATCCGCGTTCAGAGTCCCCAGCAACTCCTCGCGGGCCTGAGCTTTGGCCCGCGAAATGGCCTCGTTGAGGGCGGTCTTCGCCTCTCTGTACCCCTCGTACAGCTCCGCCTCAATGGCCGCCGCATTCGGTGGCCGAATGCGGAGCCTGCGATGATGGGCGTACGGGTGTCGCGCAGCGACGCATGCCTCCCGCAGCGCCGAAATCTCTTGCGACCACCAGTACACCTGCCGGCGGGCGCCGCCCTGCGGGACTCGGGGCATTGCCACGTCACAAATCTCGGACATGGCCCCCTGGAACCACTCCACCTCACTGTCTATGTCGGCAGGCCTGTCCGGTGATGACACCCAGGCCTGCACGATCGAGGCTTCCAGGAGGAGCTCCCGGTCCAACTGCTTCAGCGCCCAACGCGGACCACTCGGGGCCTGCACGACCGGCGCGCTGGAGTCCGGGGCGGAGACGTCAAACCGGATGTACCGGTGATCGGAGTAGGTCTCCACCCCCTCCACAACGCGCCAGTCAAGAACCCGCGGCGACAGAGCGGGGCTGGCGAACGAGATGTCCACCACCGATTCGCCCGACGACGACACTCAACTCCATGAGGGAGTTGTGGAACTCGGCGAGAGTTCGGTTCGGGGAGAAGTAGCAACCAACTACAACGATCCCCCCGAACCGGGCTGCTACGCACCCCTGTCCTTTCTTGATTCCCTCAAGGGACGGGGTGCCGGCGGCGGCCGACGCAATTATGGCCACTGAGCCGCTAAGGTCCTCCACCCAGGTTTCTCTGGGCGGGACAAAGTACGGCTCAGCGACCACGGCGATGTGTATCGACCACTGCGCCATGCTCTGGAGCAACAGATCCTGAGCGGCGACGCAGTGGTTGATGTTCGCCTGAAGGAGGCGCAATGGTGCCGTTATTGGCAGTCCATTGCACCCCCCTGAATAGCCGTTGCGGCGACGGCTGGCGCGGACTCAGCGGCGGCTGCGGTTGCGGCCACGGCGACAGCAGCGGTGGCGGCGGTGACAGCGGCGGCGGCGCGGGGCCTTCCCCCGGCTTTGGCGGGCACGGCGCAGGCCTTGCCCCCAGCCCGGTGATCGGCCGGCTTGCTAGCCCCCGCACATGCGTCGCAGTGCGGCGGGGCATCGCAAGTCGCGGCCTTGTGACCGGGCTTGCCGCAGCGGAAGCACAAGCCGCTGCGGTCGACCTCTGAGGCGCATCGGCATGCCACGTGATTTCCCACGTGGCAGCGGAAGCACCTCATGGGCCTGGGCTCCAGCAGTCTGACCTGCGCCGATACCCAGCCCACCAACAGTCTGCGGCCCCCAACAATAGCCTTGGCCGCCGCCACAGGGCAGCTGACTGTCACAGCCCGCATGCCCGAGTGCTCCGGACGGATGGTGCCTGCCCTGACCTGTTCGGCAGGGCATCCACCCGTCCTGGCGACGGCGGCCACCACCTCCTCCGCGGTGACCGAGTCATCCAGGCCAAGGATGCGCAGGTCTGCACATCTGACGGGCCTGGAGACTCGGGCCTCGTCCGCGTCTAGGGACGCTCTCAGCCTTTCGGCTAGACCGTCTGCAGACGGGCCGCTGGTGGCACCGGGGACCTCCAACATCCTGGCCCCCGTAGCCGTCACCCGGAGCCGGAGCCCTCCGGTGATGCCGAGCTCCGCGAGGTTCACCGCCGCTCTGGCTTTGCCGAGGACCTGCCCGTATGACACGCCCCGCTTCTCCGCCTCCGGCTGCAGTGTGATTACCACAGCCGCGGATTTCGGGGCGCGGAGCTTAGCCTCGGCAGCTCGCTGCCTGCGCCGTCGCCGTTCTTCTGTCCTCCTGGTGGCCGCCCTGGCCGCTCTGGCCGCCTTCCGCCCCTTCTCCTTCGCTCCGGCCACTTGCCATTCGGCTTCTGCCGGAGGATTGGGATTAGAGGGCGGGGGGGGCGGGGGCGGCTGGGACGCCGCCTTGCCCCTCGAGGACACCGCCTTTTGCACCGGCGCCGGTTTAGCCGGAGCCGGTTTCGCGGGGGCCAGCACAGCCCTGCTGGGGGGCTGGTTGCCGGGGGGCTGGTTGCCCGGCCTCGGCACAGAGGCGGCGGCCGCATAGGAGGCCCGCCTGCCGCCCGTGGCCGTCCCGCTCGCCGCCAGAGGGGGGCGCAGCACGATTCCCTCCAGCACAGAGAATCGCGAGTTGAATGCAGCCAACTCCCTCTGAACCAGGGCCAGGACCTGGTTCTCCACTGGCACGGGCACGGGCTGGGGCTGGGGCTGGGGCTGGCCGCGCTGGCCACCCGACTTGGGCGCCTGGCGGGAACCGGACCCGCGGATTTCCGCCAGGTCAGCCTGGAGCTTCCGATTTTCCTCCATGAGGAGCCTCATTTCCGCCGACAGGCGGGCCACCTCCGCCCGTAGCTGCGGGACCTCGCCCGCAAACCGGGCCTCCGCAGCCGCCGCAATAGTGGCCGAAGCCTCGTGCATGGCCCGAGACTTCGACCCCTTCATTTTTTTGCGAGCCACGCTCGCGACCGCCGCATTAACTGCTTCCATAAATTTGGACTTACGCTCCTCCTCGGAGCCGCCAGGTGCATCTGCCTCGTCGCAGGACGTCGTCGCGGTCGGGTGCTGCCCTACCATCGCAGGTGTCGCTGGTCGCCCAGCAACACTGCTCCTCAGGGCAGTCACCCTCCCTGGGCCTCTCTCCTGGACCCCACCGCGTTTGCTGGTGGGGATCTTGCGAGCCGAGGCCAGCTGCTCGCCGTCGGAGGACGCCCGCTCGTCCTCCGGTCTGGGCCGCTTCCTAAAGAATTGGCCCAGATCGACCACCTGATGGCGGGAGCCCAACGGGCTCACGCTCACCATGCTGGAAGTCGATGCCGAGTCGGAGTCCGACTCGGCATCTCCCTTCCCTCCTACTGCGTCTTTATTTGTTGTGTGTGTGTTTGTTAAATTTTCCATTTTAAGTCCCACGAGTATAAACATTTTCCAACCATCCAACCAAAAAACAAGTGGTTCGCACTAGCGACTGATGTCCCATAGGGACGCCCGTCAGCCATACATCCCGTCACGGTGCGCCGCCGCTTGGGATTCGGGGTGACTTTTTATAGAGGGTTTCTACCTCGCGGTCCGGGCGGTTAAGCCAAGACCCTCGGTGCCAATCGAAGCCGCGAGACATGACCACGACACTCCGATATGGGGTTACGATGTACGACGGTGACAGAGAAGGACCACCCTCCTCTCTGTCTGCTCGGTGGCAGGGTGAGTGCACGCCGAGCCCGTCCTCACTCCTCCGCTGTGCCCTCTGCTGATCAGAGGGACACGCGGAGAAACGCCCTTGGTCCGTCCTCGGACCCCGCCCGTCAGAATATTGGCCACGAGCAGTGACATTCCCCAAAGAATAGGAATCTCTTCCCATTCCTCAGGGAAGATCACTACCCGCGCCCAGGGTGCACCGGCCAGCCAGCTGCCGTTCCCTCAAGACGTGTCCGGAGGGACAAGCAACCGACGGCACGCTTGGAGGTTTTCTGACTAGCACCCCTTATTTGACCCTTGCAAGAAGGCTCAAGTCAGCTTAGTCAAGTTTAAATTAATGGAATATACAGCTCCTTAGTAACGTTGTAAGCCATAACTAAACAAGTTTTCACTATTTACACTAAGCTTAAAACATGTTCAGTGTTGCTATATCGAAACAACAAGTTACGGTGTACGTAGAGTGTCAAAGGGCAGCATCGCTTCCAGTTGCCAGAGAAATGTGGGTATCAATAACTGCAATAACTTATTGGCGAAAAGACAAGAAAGAGAAACGGAAAGCAAAAGATTAAAATTGCATTATTTTAATATATTTCGTTGAAAAGTTACGGAGTTTTGATATTTATTTACATTACCAGAATACTGAATTAAGCCATGTTGTAAGTTTTAATTATCCTTTTTTACTTGCTTAGTGGCACAGGCAAGTGATTCTGATATACATAATTTAATCAATATTTAGTCAAATTATTTATTTATTAGGTATTTTGAAAAATCGTTATACAACGTTATCTTCTTGTTTTTTTTATAATAGTCCACGAAAAAAAAAAAAAAAATAAGTAATAAACTATGTATTAGCGTTAAAATGTGAATTACCTAGAATAGTTGAAAAAGAAAAAGAAGAATATCGCAAGATTTTCAGATGACCTTAGAATTCGCCTCCAATTTCAATAAGTACATGTACACAGGGACTTGCAAATCCCAAAGTAATTGAGTCATTTGGTGAGCGTACCACGGGAGCTATAGTCTATGAACCACGTTCTAATAAATAGGTGAAGCTTGAATAGGATAATACGCCGCATCCTCGTTACAACGGTGCACTTTCGGATTAGTCCACGTTCATAACAGTCCTGCATAATATATCTAGATAAACTGCAGGACATGTGGAGCCGTTTGTAAATCACTGGTGACGTTTCCGTAAATTCTTAGCCCACTTGTTCAGTGAATGTCGGACAAATGGTTATTACGTAAATGGTTGGTGGACTCGTTGAGTTTCTTTGTTTTTTGCGCTTTTCTAGTTGGTTTTACTGTTGATTTTGGATAGCAGAAATTGGATTACGTATGGGTAAAGCAGAAGGGAGGTTTTGGGGTTCAAACTCGCTAGAAATGCCTTTAGCCGTCACTTACCGTTTTATACATTTTTACTAAAATATTTTCTTGCCTTTTTTTGGGTTCTATGATATTATAATACTTGAATAAATAATTTCGTCTTCTCAATTCTTCTTTTGAAACTGAAAGCAAAAACAAAAAGATAAGTAATTAAAAAATAAAAATCGATATCAAATGTCAAGTTTATAAATTAGGTGGCTTGGTTTATATAAATAAAATCCGGTTTTATTCACTATAATTTTAATATCAACCGGAAAAAGTACCGAAATAGTGGAAATTAAAAATCGTACGATATGACATGACAACATTATCGTTATCGCCGCGATAATTATTATGATCGCATCGCAGTAAGTAATAATCGTCACTAAAAGGATGTTGTGTCGCAATAATAAATAATACAAGGTTGTGCTAATTAATTCTGTGACGGAATAGGAGAAATTTCTTTAGTTTTCGATCAAAGAAATGGGCTTACTTATTAGAGCCTCCGCCCATGTCCGACTATCTGTAGGACGGATTGTCGGACTGTCCAATAAATCCATAGTTTCGTGAGACTTTTTGTAGGACATGTGCTTTGGCATATAAGGATTCATATGTTCCATTCTCTCCAACAAAAAATCGGTCACCGATTGTCTGACGTGTGTAACTAGCCTGAGTCTAACAGCCATAAAAATAAAGAAAATTATCACGTACAGTGATAATTATTCTATTAAAAATCTCCATCTGTGAGTTTAGTTGAAGTGAGTTTGAAACGAGCTATCAATTTCTAACTCACGCGGTCTAAAATCACCAGTGACATAGGTTGGGATGACAACTCACCTCAAACTCACTTCACCTAAATCCACCGAGAGAGATCTTCACGGAATAGTAGTACAGGTAACCTGTTTACAACCTAATGGCCATTCACTGAACCTCAACAGATGTCTGTGACCCAATTAAGTGCTCAATCAGAAGGTCTTTCATATTTGCACGTAATTAAGTGCGTGAGTGCATTGACCCCGGTGTAGCGCCGTCACTCCAGGGTGGGCCGCATACGGGCCCATTGTTTTCTCGCTGTATGTTCGTATGTGTACACAACGTGGGAACATCACATATCTGAACACGTGAGGTAAATCGATGTATTCAAATTGTCTTCGAAGAATAAATAGTGGGTAACTAATGTGTCTGCAACTTAAATTTTTTGTGAATAAATGGAAAAAAATGGTGTTAAGTTGGTAGGAATTTAAATAAAAGACGATCAACATGTTGAAGAAAATTACTGGGTGTACTGTGCCTTAACAGGGTCCATAACTGATAACTGTACTTTAATTTAGTTTAGTTTTTTTATGGCAATAGGCTCGCCCTCTATTACATGGGACCTAAAAACATTCCGGCGAACTGCGGGTGTCATTGGTACACCTCTGCCTAACCCTTTGGGGAATACAGGCGTGATGGTGTATGTTCTTTAGTTTGAAGCCTTTTATTTTTATTACGAAATACATAAAAACCTAAAATACTTCCTGAAAATTCCCAGTCAATCTCCAAGGGTTACTTGTTGGCATATGATATAAAAATTAAAATTACATATTTGCGTATACATGTGAAAAACTGAAAAGTTCTTATGTACATATTTTTAATTTTAGTATGGGAATTTCCCGACTTAAGTAATTAACACAGTATTTTCGTGGAATAATACTTTATCATCAATTAAACACATACAATAATGATTATTATCAAGTCGCTACGGGTACAGTCGAAAAATGTATTTGGTATGCTATTAACTTGCAACTACTTTTAAACAATACTTACCTATGAGTTTAATAATACACCAGCCTAATATTGTCCCACTGGAGGGCAATATCATACAGAAAATGTGTATCATACACAAATAATTAAATGCTTAATTCTTAAAGTGGATTGGCTATTTTAGACTTATTATAATTATAAATTCAGGTTTCATCACGTGGTTTTGCTGCACCGATGTCAGTGATGTTTAAGATAAACTAAGTTGAAATAGAAAAAGTTACATTGGTAATTGGCCGGGTCTGGTTGCGAACTCACAGCCTCGTGCATGGGCCACTGAAGCACTGGGCCATCACGACATTTCGCGTATTTTTTAACCATAAGCGTAATCAATAATCATCCACACAATTAAAATTAAAATTTGCAGCGTAGTAGAGCGATAAACATGTTTGCCTGTATACCTAATAGTTTGTTCGACTGTACACCTAATTAGGCTCGTCGTTTCAATGAAGCATTTCATTGATAAACCTCGCATAAAACCGGATCTTCCTTGCGTACGCTAACGAGACTGCATGAATGGATAGGAAGAACAGCAAAACAATAACATTATTATTGTTTAATCTTTAATTAAAAACGGATATCCATACACGATACAAATAATCCGGGAAAACGTCACGCACGCTATAGTAATAATTAGCTTATTTCACCCGCCATAAGTTACGTTTTTGGTTACTGCTTCGCTCCCGTGATTCTTAGCGCAATGTTATATAGCATATGTTACTCAGGAATAATCTAGCTATCTATTGGTGAAAAAATTGTTAAAATCGGTCCAGTAGTTTCGGAGCCTATTCGTTACAAACAAACAAAAAAAATCTTACCTATTTATAATATGATTATAGATTTGAACCAAGTAGGTACCGGATTTTCCTTCAATAAGCTTGCAAGCTCCAAGTTATATGAATGAGTGCAGGTGAATGGTGATTTGTTAAACGAATGAATGAATGATTGTAACTTGATCGTTCCAGGCGGTTTGGTAGCGTCGCGGCGTCTGGTCGTGATAATTACTGCTTCAAACTTATCAGCGGATCGTTATTAGTATCGGCACCCTCGCCGGTTGCAGGGAATGACCTTTCTTTATCAAATGCAAAAAGACATTCACCTCCGTTTTCTTACACGAAAAATAAATGTGACAACTTTTCAAGCCCGCGTAAGCTTTTAGATTGGTTGTGATTAAATTTTCAACAACCAATGACAGAATCTTTAGCGTGCTAAACTATTTGATAGAATAATTTCATCGTTGATTTTCGTTACAGAAACTAGAGTTCAGTTCTTTACAAAATTATGTTTTCCGTTTGCTACGCTAATAAGGCTGTAAAGACCGCTGAGCTTCGCTTAGCTTAAAAAAGCTATACCGCAAGTAAGCTCTAAAATCGTTAAAATTCTTAAAATTTCTAGACACTAGCATTAGTCTTCTCCGAGACAGACAATAGAGGTGTACCTATAGCACATCTACATCTCCTCAATTACGACTAAGGAGTCTGGACAACATGACCGTGCGTGACGTGTTAGGCAAAGAAATAGTCTTTGTATTGAAAACTATGAGACTATGCCTACTAGGCCGTTCACACCATCGCGTGTCATGCGAGGAGCGTCAACAATGGTCGACTATTGGGCATAGCAGTCCGTGTTACGTTTTTTACGTGCCTGATACGTTCATAGCACGGTCATAGTATGGTAAAGGGTACCTAGCGGGTGTTACGTCATGTTAATTTAATAAAACTTATACTGTTTATAGATAACTTTTGCCCGCGTCTTCTTCCTCGTGACAGTTAAAGTCCACTTAATTTGGGCTTGTCACAAAATCCGTTCTTAGTTGACATTTTCTACTGAACAGTTCCATAGGTCAAGTAATTTTTATTATTTTGTGTTTAGTCATAGTCAATGAGGGATAAAGCCACCATTCGCTTTAATATATTTAATTACAGCCTAAATACAATTTAGAAACAAAAAAAAAACAATAACAATCGACGGAAATACTCAAATTATTCAGTACCCTCGCAAACGACCTATAAATAAAGCATATCATTGTGAAAACGTTGAGGGACAAGATAATAATGAAATTACAAATTGTCAGTAGCTTCTTATCAAATGTTATCACGGTTCCAGCACTTCCAACTAACCATAGAGTGGTACAAATAAACAATGGGAGCAATTTGTATGACATTATCAGACGCGTTGTCCGATGTTATGTGATTCATATTACTATGTAGAATGTACCAATTATAATATACGTACTCGTACTAGCGAACTGCGTCCGCGTGGCTTATTTTACCGCGGTCACATCTATGGTTACTGCTCCGCTTCCGTGGGTCGTAGCGTAATGTAATATAGTCTGTGTTACTCAGAAATAATGTGGCTATCTATTGGTGAAACATGGTTAAAATCCGTCCAGTAGTTTCAGAGTTTTTCGGTACTAACAAACAAACAAAAAATATTTTCTCTTTATAACATTAGTATGTATTAATGCAACATAATTACAATGTACGAATATGTTTGTGGTTAACATAAATATTGTTATAATAGTGCGTGTGGGTGGACAATGGCTTCTTGTTTGACTTTTCTACCTCTCTGGGCCTTTTGCTACGATTTTAGAGACATTTTAGGAAATAGATTTTAGGCAAAATAAGTACTTTTAGAAATATCTTCATATTTTAGGAATATCCCTATAATATGTATTTATACTTTGGCATCGTTTATTTCTCTAGAAGTTAAAAGTGATTCATTACTACGATTACTGTCATATTATAAAGCTAAAAAGTTGGTTTGTGAGAGTGCTAATCTCAGAAACGACTAGACCTAATTCGAAAAAAAAACGTTTTATAGCCCGTTTATCAAGTAAGGTTATAGGCTATAAAATATCACGCTACGATTCACAGGAGCGGAGCAACTTAGACGTAACTTAGCCCGAGTGAAACTGCAAGGTACAGCTAGTTTATGAAAATATATGAGTAACATTCCTATGCTAATAATTTCCCCTTTATTTCCAATTCTAGCCATCAAAATATATTTTTAAACGATAATGATCAATTTTATCGATAAAACAGAACAATAGCACTATCGTGTGGGACGCATTGTCAAATTAAATATAAAATACTGGCTTTTAAAAATCGAAACAATATTTAGTTTTAATCGAAATAAATCCATAAAAATGCAATAAAAAAGATGCGAAAAACCAGTCGTGGCGTGGTCAACTCCAGATCGGATGTTGCGGTGTCCATTTCCCTCGCATGTTGTTCAATATACAGGATGTTGCCAAAACTACGACGCACGCTGTGTATACTTTACTCACATAACTACTAAAGTTACATTTGGTTACGTGGAAAACAATTATTATTTAACATTTAGTTTACAAACATAACTAGTGTTAAGTTTTAGGCTAGCACACATTGTTGCTGTCATTTCATTCATTAGTTTGTCTGTTTTCAAATTAACTTGTTTGCTATTGAAAACTACGTGTTTGCTTATTAAGATGTCCTAACGGAATTCTTAGAATATTAGGCTTAACAACTTAGTAGGTAGATCGCTTTTACAAAGGTAGTAAAACACGGAAACAAATTTTTAAAACCGTTTTTATTTAGAAGCTTTATAGCCATTTATCGTAGATGTATAGTGATAATAAAAATGGTCATTATAATGTAACTTTATATTATGGCGTGCTAAGCGGTTTTTTATGCTCGATCAAGTTGAAAGCAAGTTTCGAGTGTCACCTGGCTTTATAGAAAAATATCATTTTCATCTTTATGTTTTCTTATTTGAAGTCTATTTTGGTTTGCGTGTGGTTCTTTAGTAATATTTTCACATAGCCACGACACATGTGTGGATAAGTTTCGTTGGTATTTTGTACATTTGCGTGTCATATGGTGGCACTGTAATCAATGGTGACAAGTTCGTATTAATTAATTTGATTTATCATTGAATGTTTGATATTATGGAAAAAAACTATATGAAGGTAACGGTTCTTTTGGGTCTGAAATAACGCTTATTAGAAAGCAGTTAACTATTGAAGTGTGAGGCATTCAAATTTTGTTTTATGCAGTTTCGTACGAACGTGTACAATGGTCGCAGTGGCCACACAAAGCTCTGTAATTAACACCTGAAATAGAGACCACATTTGCATTGTGCGGTTTGCACTTGCACGCAAGATTTAGCAGACCACCTCGTGGCGTATTATTTTAAACGAATGGCAAGCGTACTTTGCAACTTTGCGAGCACAAAGCTACGTACTATTTCTGTACTGCCAGCGCCGATGTTGACACAAGAAAATTCTCATGAATGCCTACCATGTTGGCTCAAATAAACACGTGTAGACTCACACATGTACTGCGCATCGTGATGTGCGCAACGCACACAGACGCACTTCATTCATAAAAGTGGCTGGTGAATGGGCGCGGGCGGCAGCGAAAGCTCTGAAAGATGTATGTGCGCCTGGTACCGCAAGCGGACCAGTCGGCGGACATGTTGTTTTATTTGTCCGCCAACGCTGATTGCTGGTACTACTAGAGTTTTGTGTCCTTCAATAGTTAAAACGCTGAATCGAACTTGTTTAACGACTAACTAGATTTTGCCCATGACTTCGTACGCGTTAATTTTTTTTTTTTGAAAATAAAATATACCTATATCATTCAGGGACAGCGAATAGCTTCCTATTAATAAAAGTTTTTTTTTTTTGAAAAGCGCGTTGAAACAAAAAAGCTCTTCAGTTTTATGACATAGATAGTAAAAGTATAGATTGTTCGCTTTTATCGTTCGAAAGGGCAACGTACCTGACAAATGCGATGGCTATCTACCGATTGATTCTTTTAATACCTTTGCATGTGTAACATTGTATTAAACGAGTGTCTTTTCTTAAGTTATTATAGGTATGAATATTTCTTCACCAAAAAACAATGTATGAATTACCTACTGCTTAAAATGATGTCATTATGACGCAACTAACGATAGGCTGCATCCTACAGGATCTATCAATCAGGATATCTGATATTGTATAATTTATCAAATTCATTGATCACGGATTTGACCAGACCAATCGTAAGATTAATACGATTTGAAACGATAAGATAATTTACCTAAAATAATAAATATTTAGTCAAATCTAATTATAAACATTGCTGTAATCTACTTAAATCACGGAAGTATTATTTATCGGTACTTTTGCAGTGACTGGGACATGATTGTTTTGATAAAATTCATTCATAAAATCGTTGAGTTTGTATAGTACCGCAACTTCTCTCCTTGATACAATTAGCTAGCTCTAAGCAAAGAAATCCTACAAATATTATAAAGCGAAAGTTTGTGAGGATGAATGGATGGATGTTTGTTACTCTTTCACGCATAAACGGCTGAACGAATCTGAATAAAATTTAGCACTCAGATAGATTGTAGTGTGGAAAAACACATAGGATACTTTTAATCCCGGGAAAATGTACGGTTCCCGTCTGATAATGCATCAAATTGAACGCGAACGAAGACGCAGTCAGAAGCTAGTTCATTCATAAAATCATTTTAATACTACGAGTAAATACAGCTCCCTGTGACACTGCTAGCACCAAGTAAAGGATTTTATTTTATTACCATTTTTTTTGTAAAACTTTATTCTGTAAGAACAGTGGCGCATGCGTGGCACGTCGCCGTATGCGTGTGCGCATCCTAATGGCCTGTTCGTCACCTCGCGAGTCCTGCCTACTGTATTCTTTGCATACTAATCTTCTATCCCGACGCTGTACGCACATATAAAATCATAATTTAAACGGCTAAATAATAAAAATTACGTAGACTCTCCGTTGAAGGTTTTTAACCCGATATTGAAGGTTTGTGAATATATTAATGTAGGTACTAGCTATATACCCAACGGTGACACCCGCGTTTAATAACGTCTTTGGTTACTGCTGCGTTCCCATTGATTGTAGTGTGATGCTCTAAGAGCATAAACCTTCCTCTTGAATCGCTCTATCTATTGATGAAAACCGCATCAAAATCCCTTGCGGAGTTTAAAAGATCTAAGCGTACAGACGGCGAGAAGCGACTTTGTTTCATACTATGTAAAGATATTTTTATATAATACCTGCCTGTATAACTTTAAATAACCTATAACGTTTTACTCTAGAATAACATCTCACTTTTATTAAAGTAAATCAATCGAAAATCATAAAAACCTTTTAAAAATACGGATGTAAGTAAATCACACCAATACCAACTTGTTAATTTATTGTTATCATCCCGGTTTAATCTACCTGACATCACCTTTATACGTAACTACCACAGTAGGTACCTACTTATTAAAATGAAAAGAGAATCGGAGTTCCTTAACCTATTTAGGTATCTAATCTCTTTACTTTAATCTTTTATTTTGATTACTTACACAAATACCTAATCACATACAAATACCTAATGAATAATACCTATAAATAGCGAGTTGTTAGTGAAATAGTTTAAAAATTAGGAATTGATTTTCAAAGTTCACTAGACCTAAAAATATTTTCCAATATCATGTCTCTAAAAGTCCCGTCTTCCAGATCTTGTTGTAATAAATTTCTGCATTATTCCAAAGTTTGCGCCTTAAAATGTGATTTATATTGCTATAAATCCATTGCCGACTCGTTATAATATACCAAACACATTTGAAACCTTGCCAACTTGCTGCAAATGACTACCTACATACTTAGCACGGTTAAAAACACGGTGTAGCCCTAATTATCTCGGAAACGAGAGGTATATGGGCTTTATTTAGAACTATTTTAAAACTGGAAACTTTTGTACATTAGTCATAATTTATTTATTTAATTCCGGAGTTGCTAATAGAAGTCTTATCTATTGCTCAATTTTCTTTGGGTACAAGTTCACAACTAACATAGGTTAGTAAATAATGTAAGCTGTTCTATAAGAAAGAGTAGGTATTAACCTAAAAACCTAATTATCACGAAAATCCTTATCTGAAACTCAACTCCTAGCCACCTTGCTGAAAAAAAATACCTACAAATTAATTGTAATTTCCTTTCATTAATTTATTCGTTAACAGTAACAAACTAATTAGAACTTGATTCAGCCGGTATATTCCAGTAAAATGCCGCACTAGCATTTCCACATAAATTGTTTGTAAAAATCGTAAACAAAGGTAAAAGCTCGAGCGCCTACGCGGCTACGGCAACGCGCTACGATTTTGTCGATCGAACGTTTTAAAAGCTCTGCCTACAGCGCCATCTATCGTCATTTCGTAAAGCAAGGAGCGTTGTCAAGTAGCTGGTTTGTACCGTAGTTCTTTACAACGCCGCTAGATGGCGGTAGCGCTCAGTTTTCAAGTTGCCGTTAGTTTGCGATAGAGGGCAGTGCAGACAAGTAGAAAAATCAATTTACTATAATAATTATAGTAAATTATTGTAGGTGTTTGTTTTATTTTTTTGACTAATCAAATACTATTCGTTTCTTTTGTTTAGTTCTTGTTGTTATTTTTTATTTATACTTAACGGTGCCCAACTGCCGTACTATAAAAGTTTTCTCTTGTGTAGAGAGGATATAAAGACGAAAATCCTCATTTACATTTGCTTGGACAATTCGCAGAAGATAAGATTAAGAATAATATTCCTAGATGATAACTAACTTTAAAACACCAAGCATTCATGAAATGGGTTAACAGGGGTAACTTATGTTAAACACAATGCAACGCGAAAAACAGTCACGTTTCGAAAAAGGTTTTTATTTAATTTATTTTTTTATTTTAAATTCTTTGTACTATCGAGGCTTACAATCAGTCCTTTGGTTAAACGTAGGCATAGTTCTGTTAACCAATATCCGCTTCATGAGATTTTTCTCGATAAACATAAGATAAAACCTACTGGAACGGAAATGCGAGAACACACGGGTAAAAACTAAAAATATGCCTACTTAGTCGCGATAAAAAAAATCTAATCAACCGGATATTTACAATAACTTATCTCCCTAATTACTTTAAATAAGTATAATTGCTTTCATCGCACCGTTCTCATTGTGGTTATCAATTTAATTTGTTCATAATATTTTAGAAAATTTTAACACTTGATATTCAAAGAGTTTTATATTAATTAATTAATCAGAAATTTAAATTAGATAGGCAATAATAAAATTATATTCTACAATATTGGTGAATGTTGTCGTCAAAAAACAAAACAAGCTCGGGTTTGCGGACCGTTGTTTATGTGGATGTGACGTGCGGGCGAGCGCGGGGGCGGGCGCGGGGGGCGAGGCGTGGGAACCGCGCGGCAGGTGCGCGCGCGCCGGCCACTGATCCTGAACACACACACCGTCGCACACCTCCACATGGTTTACTATAAATACTCAAAATGCACACACCGACACTGCTCTCCGTAGAGTCCGTTATTGAGAAAGTTCCGCTTTACCAATAAAAAGGCACTAGGATTTGTAACCCTGCTCAGGCGCCGGCTGGGCTAATTAAAAAAAGAATATTAAAATAAAATTCTCATCGAGTGTTGAATGAATGTCGAAATGTCTCTCCGTTAGTATTGGCACTTGGCATTCATTATTGAAAATAAAGATTAGTAAAGAGAGTTTATTGCTGTTACTTAAAAAAAAGAGGAAGGAAGAGGATCGTTATTTTCTACGCTCGTAACGTTATATTGTAATAAATGATATTAATAATTATGTGATAATGTTCATTGGTTTAATTTTTAAACATAAAGTCGTGTCAGACTTTAAGAGGGAAAGGAAATCGCGTTAACCGTATCGATTACGTTCATCCAATCGATTTCGTTCAAAGTTCAAAATTGAAACTTAAAAAAAAATCGCTTAAAATTCAGAAGACCAATTCTCATAATTCACCATGTCCAAAATCTAGCGACATTCTCATGTCAGCGACAATGTCAAAAACTTGTCAGAAATGTAAATTAATTAGCGGTATTTTTGATAGATTGAGACTGAAATAAGAATGCGAACTGCCTCATTAGCCCAGTGACCCTAAGCGTGACTGCTACGCTAGAGGTCTTGGGTTTGATTCCCAGGTCGAGAAAATTGGTATTGGGTTTTTCTATGAAACTCTCAGTAGCAGCTCGGAGTTAGGATTTGTATCCGGTTAATGGCAATAGGCTCGCCCCCTATTACCATTAACCAATTGTTTGTAATTATAATTTGTAATTTTTATTTAAAAAAAAAATGTACACCTTAAAGTTAAGAAAGCGGTGAAACAAGAAGAAAGCAAAAAAAATATATATTAAGATATTTATGTGGCCAGGGCCAAATAAATTAGGGCTGAGTAAGTAGCAGATGATCCCATCTATCCACCATTTTCGTATGTTCAACGTTCTGCCAAACACCCTGTATACGGTACTTGCACGGAAAAATACTTTTTTTAATTTTTATCCTTCTGCCTGTTTTTTCCGGCTAATCTCTGAAATGTTCCTGGCCGGACTTTCACTCGCAGATAGGGAATAAGGAATAACGTAGACTCTTTTTCCTTTTTTTTCTTCTTTAATGCGAACAATGTCGCAGGCAATAGCTAGTCTCCAATAAAACCAAAAGACACAAACCACGTAACTAACTAAACCCTGCCTACCTACCTACCCCACTTTCCCTGAAATCCAATAAAGGAGCAATTAATGTTAAAAGCATGACGACACTCAAACAGCGCAGTTTGAGTAAATTTTAAAAACCTTAGCGTAATTAACAGTAAGTGAGTTACTACTGACCGAGCGGGCCTCAATAAAAGTGGAACAAAAATTAAATTCCTCCGGCGAGGGGCCTCCGGGCCTCTAGCTGGGGAGGTCTCTCCCTTTGATGTCAGTACACAAAATATACCTCTTTCTACCGAACGAGCCACTTACTTTATTTTGCGTTGAAGCTAGCTAATGGGGTTAATACTATCTTTCACGTGAAACTTGATGTGATTTTTGTTTAATTATGTTTTTCCACTTTTTATTAGATTTTTTTTTCTAGAATGTTATTCAAAACTACATAGGTGGTGTGGTAGGTGTATTATTAAGTCTCGGCACTATTAACGAATAGGTTGATAGTGTTGATACTTAATAATATTACCAGCGTTTGTCCCACTGCATGCCAAGAAGGCTCGAGCATTAACAACCACGCTTCATCATCATCATCATATCAGCCGCAGGACGTCCACTGCTGGACATAGGCCTCCTCCATAGATTTCAAATAAGACTGGTTGGAAGCGGTTCTTCCTGCGATCGTAATCAGGCCACTTGCTCGTAGTAAATTGGCAGTTTCAGGTTTATATTAATTATAAGTTCAGGTTTCCTTCCGATATTTTTCTTCACCGTCATTAGTAAGTAATGTCCTAGATAATATTAGAAAGTACAATATGGAATAGAAAAAGCCACATTGATACGATTCTCGTAGAGAAGATAATTTTATTCGATAACACTTATTAAATGTCAGTTGTATTTGAATTTGTAGGTACTTTACTTTTGTGGAATATCGAACCTTCTAATTAATTCCAACAAAAACTCCAACCCAATCATAACGAACAATAACTAATGCGTAAATAAAATTTATTATTAAATCACATTATGATATCAATTTAAAGTTATAAATAATATCACAGATAATTCTACAGTAACAGGGGATTGTAAGAGGCGTCAGAGCGAGCCCCGGGGCGGGGCAGGACTAGCATTGATTAATTTATTGTTAATGAGTGGACTGCTAAACGCCGCGGTCCGGTTAACTATACCGAAGGTACACCAATTACTGGCACATCCTCGTTGAGGGCTAACTGTAGTTTTAATTATAGTTTATGACTTGGCATACCATCTGTCTTCTGCTAAGCTACCAAACTATTAGATTGCACTCATTAAACTAATTTGTTTATTTGAATCTAGAATCAATCAATGGAGTATTAAACACCACTAATCAATTGACGTACTTTTTATGACCTGTCAAAACTCGATTCCCCGTGGATTTTGTATGGTGAAACACAACTGTAACGACAGTTTTCTGCCGATTTAATTGACTGAGTACTTATTAATTTCAAAGCAATTTAAAATCAAATTTTATTTAC
This sequence comes from Caradrina clavipalpis, assembly GCA_932526535.1. Classification (NCBI taxonomy): domain Eukaryota; kingdom Metazoa; phylum Arthropoda; class Insecta; order Lepidoptera; family Noctuidae; genus Caradrina; species Caradrina clavipalpis. The sequence goes on along the minus strand of OW052107.1, from coordinate 7,862,764 downwards.
AGTTTACTTTAATTTCATAGTGTTTCCAGGGCAAAACTGAGGTGTTTCTTTACATAACTAATGTCTTGTGTCTATTACCCAATTTAACGCGAACGATACGCGTTTCATTGATCTAAATTTCTATAGGGTACGAAGTATTGATCTCTGTATAAGTTAACTAGTAGGTATATGAGTTTTCTTAGCTTCCATTTTTGGAGCCATATAATAGATACATAGCTATAGCACCTATTTAGGTACTTCAAAACAGGCTGCAAATCACTATTTTTCTGTAGGTATTACCATAAACCTAAACCAAAGATCACTTTGTATTATCAAACTGTAATAAAGGTACTTAACTTGAGATAAGTATGCTCCATATTACGTACAATAAGCCAAACTAATAAAAAAAAAACAAAGTTATACTGCATAAAAAAAACCTAAAACTCAGCCAAATGCAAAGATAGTGTAAAATTATCCAACAAAGACAGGAAACGCCTGGTTGCAGAAACAAACTAAAAACTTAAGACAATAACGCATTCAGGATTCGACACGATTTTCACCATTACCATTGTGGCAAGCCTTGTAATGCCGAAATCTAGTTTGTAACACTATGGCTTTCTCTAGGCGACGAGAGACGCCTCGTAAACTTTACGGGACAGTAAACGGCCCGTTACAAGTACAATTGAGTCCTGTTACGATTTATAGCAGTGTGTATTAAGCGAACTAGATCCGATTGGTGGATACACCGATTGGATTGTTAACATTGTGTGTAGATTACTCAGAAATGTGTGAACACTCCCAAATATAGGTTTCATTCGAATAGGGATGCAGAATTGCTATGCCTTAATAGGGTCCATATCTGTGCTTTAGCTTTAAGCCTTAGGTAACATTTGTTAAACATATTTATGCAAACAAATTAATATAAATATGAAGGATGTAAAAACTAACGCGGTACCTATAATTGCTATTCTTCTAGAACAACAATGAGTCATGAAATAAGATTACAAATCACTGATTTTGAAGGGAGGAAGGGCTAAGATAGCATAGTCTTTCTTCAAACCTTGAGTACCTAACTTATGTATGTTAGGTTAATAGTGGCATTAACGCCTACCATTACACCACAAAGTAGTCTAGGTCTGAAAATATCAAAGTCATAGTTAAAGCCAAACCATTTATTTCAATTAGACCATTTACAGACACTTTTGAATTGTCAGAAGCTTTTGGCAATTCAAAACTTCCTGACTGCTTCAGAAAATTTTTGAATTGTCAAGTTTGAGTCGCTCAGTTAATCAGAAAATTGTAGCTAGTTGCTCGTTTCAAAACGTAGGTAGGCTTCTATAGAGAAGAACGAGCAAGATATTCCACGGATACTCTTTTCAATTAATTTTTTACAAATTATTTGTCCTAAAAATATTTCTGTCCATGATCACGAAAACAGTGCGCAGCATCCTTAGCAAACATTATTTTGTTTTTCAACAAATAGGATATGTTTCAAGACCAGTGTATGTACTCAACTAACCTTTGCGATCGCGTGCGCTCTATCAGGGTAATGTGTTGCCCGCTAAAAGCTCTCATTAAGCTTCGTAATTATGTGCTGTTATTGCATGTGGCAACTCATTAAACAAGTCCAAACATATGTCTAGGTACTTTATCAATAAGTACATACAGACATGTCTGTTTGTTTAGAGCAGGTAACTCATCTAGGACCCTAGGTTGTTGACAGCTATCCAGGTCAGGAACATACGTTTTTAGCTGAGCATAATACATATGTGTTCTGTTATGAGTTGGACATCATAGACAGACCACTTCTATTTTATACGGCAGTTAACCCAACTCATTGACAAAGCTAGTATCAGTACAATCTAGTCAGTACAGTTTAAATATATACCTTTATTTTGTAGTTTAGAGATGTTTAAACGGTCGATCGCAGCTATTAGTCGAATTGGTCTACTCAGTAAACAGTAGATCTTGGGTCTAATTAAGTTGGCCACCCCTGTCGCAGCTATTTAAGCGTTCATCATAATACTACCAAATTTCTTGCAACATTTCTATAACTTTCATTAATTGGAATCCTCATTCAGCAACCAAGCGAAGTCAAGATAACCATATAGCCATTATGTTATTATGATTACATAATATTCACACATTTTAGTATAAGTCAAAGCAGCACAGCATGGGCAGTGGTGCGCATGATGCGTATGCGCCACCGGAGTGACGCACGATGTTGTAACATTTCCTCCGAGCGGTTCGCGGAACATCGCCGTCAGCGCTCGCTTATATTGTGCCTCGTATCGCATTGTGATCAGTGTTAGTAAATATTCACTCATAATGCCCAAGGGAACATTTCGCAAATGCTTTCCTCTGTTTGAGAATCGATTAGCGCTAACATTTTTGTTGTTAACTTGCCAAACGTCACGCAACTACTCGTAAAATTCTACAGTAACAGTGTGTTTTGCTTTCTTTGGTGACGCAAATATGAATCGCGAGTACCAGATACAGCACCCGCACGGTTGGCGCAGTGACTGAGCGATTGACTGCTGCACTGCGTGTCGCGGGTTCAATTCCACGCGGACCAAATATTTGTATGGCCCTCAGATAGTTGTGCCGCCGGGTCTGGTCCGTTTATAAATGTTTGTCAACGTACCCACGGTGAAGGATAAATTACAGGGTAATAACAAGGGCAGGGCAAAGTTAAAAAAAAAGAAAGAAAAGAAGAAAGATAAATACATACCTCTGTATACCTTATTGCTTGTCTCAAAAACCTGAAAATTACACCTTACTCCATTCAAGTCATACGCAAAATTCCATAAAAATATGCAATTTACCTCATGTATGGGAAAAAATCTTCTTATAGAGGTGATGTAGCATCAAATTACGAAGTATGAAAAGCATAAAATTATCGCACTGATGCCATCGCATCCCGAGGAGCCGATAATGTGGGAACGGAGGCACGCACCTGCTGTCACGCCTCGCTACACGACGCAACACTAACAATCATACTAAATATTTCACCATTATAAACACTAAATAGGCTCGCCCCCTATTACATGGGACCTAATTATACCGGCGAACTGTGGGTGTACATTGGTACACCTCTGCCTAACCCTTCGGGGAATATAGGCGTGATGGTTTGGTATAAACACTAAGCAGAAAGGACACCGATTTGTCAACCTCTTAAGGAGTTCAACCATCAATTCTGAACTCCGAGCTATATTTATGTGACATTTGCCGAAGCGTACAACTTTGACCAATTAATAAATCTCGCTTATTGTCAAGCGACCATTTATTTTCAGGGATTGCTAAATTGTCTTTAATTAATTTTAATTGAGAGTCCTTACGAGTCTTTGCGAGGAATGTTATTGCGAACGCCCGCATCTACATCATGTGGGGACTGGGGTAAATATGACCCCCATACTTACGAATTCACACGAAAACCAACGTCACGCATCGATTCATTTGTTTCTGCAGTTCTAATTAGAGAAAAAACAAACGGTGCGTTTGTATCCGTCCTGTTGCCAGAACACATTAAGGAACTGAAATGTTACGTTTTCATGAATGGAGATCTAAGAATTACAACAGAATTAGCTCTTAAAACCGTTCGGCTACATTTACTTCCAAAGAAAAAAGCTGAATCCGAGACGCGATGTATCTACGACACAATGATTTGGCTACAGTTTACAGAAGCCGCCGTGTAAAATTTCACTAGCTAGAAATCCGGCTGTTTTCCGGGCTTCCCGGCGCATCCACAATGGCGTCCCTTCCGGCCAGGTTCCCGCCAAAACAGAAATAAACTGACCCAGTTGCGCGGGCGCACGTCCGGCCCGCGCGCGCTCCGTCTACGATCTGCATTTCCGGTTCACTTGTAATTTTTTATGGCTTATGATTTTTTCAATCTGTCTATCATAATGAAACATGGTGAAACTAATTATATCGCACACTCGATGTTTCGTTGTGGTTTTTGTTCAAACTCGTTATAAGTTCGTTTTGTGGGTTGACATGTTATTTATATATTAATAATGAAATGCCTAGTTATTTTATATTGCGACAGCTTCCATGCTGATACATATCATGATGAAACAAACATAACAATTGGCTAAAGTTATTAAAGTAAACAGAGGGGAACGGGTGTTCCAATGTGTTGTATGAGCTAGATTCTTGTCAACGTTTTATGATCCTAAAATCGGTCGTGTGTGTTTTATTTTGCTTCTTAGAAATCTTAGTATTAAATAAATGCCTACACATGATCATTAGGTGACTATAATTGTTTCTTTTAAAGTAACAACAATTAAGTGACTACAAACAATTACTTGACAATCTTCAACCACAATTAAACTTATGAAGATATTACTTGGCCTGCTGTTGTCCTCGTCATTATTATTTTAAACTGTGTGTAATTTTTTACGTTATTTAAGTACTTTTAATTGGGGCTAAGGAAATGCCTGCATGTATGACCGTAACTGAGAAATGTTTGGCAAGAAGTTTTCTAAAAGTAGGTTCTTTCCCGTCAACTACGTGTTTGGTTACTGCTCCGCTCCTGTGAGTCGTAGCGTCATGTTATATAGCTTAAACTATTCCTAATGAATCTGGCTATCATATACACTAATAATTTCCCCAGCCCTTCTTGCAATTCCTGAGATTAACGTGTTTAAACAAACAAACAAACAAACAAAAAACTCTTCAACTTTATTTTATAAAAGATACAAGGGGTTTCTAAAAAGAATCCAATTCAAAAATATTACTTGCTCTAACACTATTGGCACAATATGCTTATGTTATCGCCATTTATGAAAAAGAAAAGACAATAGAAAAACCCACACAGGGTGTGCAAAGTATACCTAGCCACGTATGTGTACAATATGAAGAGGTTTGCATAACTTGCCTGCTTTTTGGAGCGGAAAGGGACGCGGTTGCCACACCGCGTGACCTTGTGACGACGTAGTGCGCAGGCGCGACCTACAAAACATCTGGATCTTGCATCAAAGGATGCATTTCATGACTGAAATTGCCTGAAAGTAACCCTCAATTGGAATCTTCACAATCTGGAATCTTTGGATTGGAATCTTCTTATTTCTTCAGAGTTGACATCTTAACTTCCATGCCATACCATCACGCCTGTTTCCCCCGAAGGGTTAGGCAGAAGTGTACCAATGTACACCCACAGTTCGCCATTATGTTTAGGCACGTAGTAGGGGGCGAGCCTATTGCCATTAACTGGGCACAAATCCTAACTCCGAGCTGCTACTGAGAATTTTATACAGAAACAACAACACTTTGCTCGTCCAAGCAGTATCGTAGCATATCGTAAAATCCATTTAATAGTAAGCCACTCGAACAAGATAGACGCTTTATTGACATCTGTTGGAACGTGTGTTAAGACTATCCAAATATCCGAAATGCACTTACATATTTTCATTCTCCCGGTCACGGGCAAGTACCAATGTGACTTTTTCTAATTCATATGTACTTTCTGAGTTTATCTTGGAGATCACTGACATCGGTAACTATGTCAGAGGCCCTTGAGGCGGTTTAGAATCTCTGATACTAAGGTGTGTGGGGTCGTTAGACCTTACTGCCCACACGATAAGAAGAAGAAGATTCTCCTGCTACTATACTGCAATTCTTTACGCTTTTCTAAAGTTTTCATGCTTCACGCCACGGTTGGCGCAGTTGCTGAGCCAGAGCGAAGCAGAGATTAGGTGCTGCACTGCGTTACTCGGGTTCGATTCCCGCACGGAACTAATATTTGTATAGTCTACAGCTAGTTGTCCCGTGTCTGGTTGTTTGTAAATTCACCCAGATTACAGGGAAATTTCTAGTACAGAGCAACGATTTTTTTAAAATGAACAGAATGGACCCAAATTCCTTTCACAAAGAAGCATTACAAACGAAAAAATAGAGGGTTGGCCTTCCCATCGCATAGCAACTCGCGACGTGACTCAGGACTGAGCATTCGACACTCAGGACCCCTCAATAGGTCTCCGGTGTAATAGGAACAGTAAAGAAATTGCTTCAGTAGGTATTTACTGCTTTAGAAATAGTCCTTTATATTAATGTAATGTGTTAGGTATATTGTTGCTGAATGTATCTTTAGCCATTGGCACGTGATTCGCTTTTTTGTAGTTACCATGTACCTATCATTTATGCTAACATACTATAAAGCTGAAGTCTTTGTTTGTTTAGTTGAAGGCGCTAATCTCAAGAACTACTGGTTCGAATTGAAAACATTTTTTTGTGTGTTCGATAGTCCATTTGTCGATAAAGGGGCCATCAACATATATATAACATCACGGCATTCGTTTTAGAATTTCCAAAGACTATTATTAAAAAAACAAACTTTAACTCTTCATATTATTAGTACAGATAATTATAATTATATATATAATTTATTCTATTTATTCTATATATAATAATTATAAATATAATTTATTCTACGGACTGATATTAAAACCAATCACATTTTTAAGCCTTGTATTGCAACTCTTTTCACACGTGTCGATTTTAGTTTATTTTTTGTTGCAACTATTAATTCTGTCCTCGAGGCATTTTTATATATTTATTTCTTCCTAAAAAGGCAAGCTTTACCGACCTGTAATTAAAATGTAACACCGGTAGTCGGGCGTGTTTTATATCCTCTATCAAATAATAAGACATAAATAGTGTTTTAGTGCATAATAATGTTCCGACATTAAATGTTGATGTCCCTTTGCCTGATCGATGTGACGGGACTGGTGATTCTTTATCATTTTGATGGGTTCTGCTGATATTTTCGATAAAGGCTTGTGAAAAAAGTGTATTAGTATTACCTATCTGCTTCTAAAGTCTAGGGGGTGCAAAGGGACACATCACATTGCTTCGCACTAAGCTTACTGTTCATCTAAGTAAGTAACAGTTCGGCAAAAATTGTTACTGGGAAATGTCATTTTTTTGTGTGGATTTCTGTTTATGGTACTTAGCGCACAACGTAACATTGTGCTTACGGGTGCATGCTAAAGCACAGGAGTCGTAGCAAATAACGTTAATAAAAATTGTTGGAACTTTGGCCTTCATAAGCTCAAGGTTCCCAGGTATGATATAGAACAAAAAAAAATGATCGCAATGATGGGAACAATAACTGGTAACTCTCGACTTTGTTGTGTATAAGAGATCAAACCGTTAATTTAATTCACCTCAAAATATCATTATGTTCATGTAAGGCGTGCATAGGTAGATTGCATGAAGATATCAGGTTGCTTATTGCCAATATTTCCTTTCAACGGAAAGTCTGGCTATTTCTTAGGTATATAAATCAATACAGGCACTAAATCAATTCTTTCAACTTTTCTAAATAGACATTAATGCTGAAATACCAAGGTTTAAGTGCGTCGATCAAGCGGTATTAACCAATATAAACATTCGTGTATTCAACTTAACATTGGGAAACAAATAATTACTGTTTTTATCGCGTTGACTTTAAGGCTGGTAATGACTTAGTCTGTACAACATTTTCAGTAGCGTTTCTATTACTATTTCTACAGCTTTATGCCTACCATTACCATTACGCCTGTATTCCCCGAAGGGTTAGGCAGAGATGTACCAATGTACACCCACAGTTCGCCGGTATATTTAATACAGCTTATTAGCTTATTTTTTTTTTTACAGCTTTATGATATTTAATTACATCATAAATTAGTTTTTTTAATGACTACGTCCTGGCTATGACCATTTAAGGAGTTTCATTTTACAGTCATTAGACAAAGGTTCGTCATTATTCGAATTCTACACATTTTTTTTTACATTTAGGCAGTTAGTCTATCTATCAAGTATACTTTATTTAATTAAATAGCTTTTATAATTTGACAAACTATTAGGTATGAATAATTCAAATCACAAAGGTTGCTAAATAGATTTTTATACAAAATTCAATAAAACCATAGACAATGGATAGAGTGAAGTACCACAGATAAAAATAATCAAAACTAAAAACTCCATATTCAAAAGTAGTAAGTACAAGCCTTGGTTACGTCTAGACGCGCCCCCGCGGCCGGAAGTAGCTGTTACGAAATTAATGTGGCTCTAATTAAATAACAAGCTCCAAGCTCCCGTGGCCGCCATCTTGTCGTTACTGTCAAAATAGAACTTCCCTGTCAACAGTAGCCCACTTCTGTGTAAATGTTAACTGGTCTTTTTTCCATTGAAATGTAGGTATAGTAGTGTTTAGATTGAAGGCTCGAGAGTTTGTGCTTTTTATTTGGATGTTTGATGCGTACGTTGTAGGATTCCCTTGTTATATGCAACAATGGATGTAATATTGTTTCTTCTGTTTGTTTGCTGATCCAATTATTTTAATCTATCTTTTGTGCCCATAGCTTGCCTATGATAGAACGATTTATAATATGTCTAATGACTAGATTGCGAAAACTTTCTAATAACGAAGAAAGATCGTAAAAAGCCCTAAAAACGGCAATATGGTTGTTCTAACAATAATGAGCGAGGTAACAGCATTCCTACGAGGTGCCTCACGACCTCCTACGCGATACATTTTCAGGAAGTACACAAAAATCTATATTTATCAACCACAAAGACCATTATTGTCACTTTGTTAGAACAAAAATCGGTCTCTCGCGAGATAAGAGCGCGGCACGTTTGTCGGCATACTTCAAACGGTGCGCACGCGTCTCACACAGACACGTTCGGAGAACGAGAGGTCCGGGGTTCGAGCCCGGCTAATCAGCCACCGATACGTTGCGTTTAAGCAATGTTCTTAGAAAATGCGACAAAACATGTGACAATTTGCGCAACTTAATACAATTGTTGAATTTAAATTTCATTAATTCCACGAAAATTTTTAGAAATAGATTTCTTCTTGCAAAGTTGTTCTTGTGGAAGCCTAAGTAGTTCGATTAGAGTAAATACGTAATAAAGCAGACTATCAGCCGCTTTTCAAATGAAAATATAGGGATTTATCTTAATTTTTTTAAATATTACTGCAGAAACTTAAGCTGCTAAACTTTAGGTTTAAATAGGTAGTTAGACTGTGTATTTTAAATCAAATCTTCTTTATATCACATTACATAAACTAAAAGATGAAAACTGAACCATTCCTGTAAAGTACAAAACTCCATACAAATCTGTACATTTTTTAATCTAAGAGATAAATCAAATGGTATTTCAATGGTGGTCATGGCCACTTGTGGTAGCGTTTCGGTGGCAAGTTTTGAGTGGTGGCCCCATTGGATATTATGATCGTTATCTCGTGGCCCATCGACACGGGCGCGCGCCGCTCGACAAATTGCTACCATTTCATTTGTACCTTTTGTTTAGGATGACTTTTTGATTTTTTGACGTCTAAGCTTCCTTTGATGGAAACCGTGTTTTGTATTGGTACAAGGAAAGAAGATGGCCTCTTTTGGTATTGAGATTAGTAAGAAAATAGGTAACTAGGGATCTTTTACCTAAAATCAAAAGATAACAAAAGATTTTGGTAGATGAATCTAGCTGATTTCAGGGCTAAATAAAAAACTCAAATCTTTAATTAGACTTTGCATAGATTATTTGATATTATTAGTAAAATTTGGAAGAATGTAATAAATTCAATTGAAAAAGGATATGTTTTTTTATGATACAATTTAGGATTCCCTGTGTCGTGGGGCCTTTGTGTGTCGAGGCCTTTTCCAATTCAAGTAAATAACTATTGTTCATCTTTAGAATCATCGTTCATGTATTAGGTACATATCTATCAATACATTGCTCTCAAGTTCTGGGATACAATCTATTTTAGATTATTAATGGCCAATCAAATAATTAGTTATGTAAAATCAAATGTCATACAGAATCTTGAAACCTGCATAAAAGTACACCATTAATTAATAGTTACATTTCTGTATACATAGTATGTACACTGCAGCTACTGCGTGAGTCACACAGGCTCACAAGACACATATCATTTTAAGTAATGAATATTAAATTTATTGCTCTTTTATAAGCTAATAACACTGTTTATTCATAATTTTCTGCGCGCCCAGTCTTAAGCATTTATTTGCATTCCGTATTTTACCCGGAGGCTCATGTTTCTTACAGATATTTACTTACACAGGTATTTTAAATCCAGAATCGCGATTTTTCTTTTATAATAAAGCACCTACGTCTTGATGCGTGACGTAATTACCATCACGCCTGTATTCTTCGAAGGGTTAGGCAGAGGTGTACCAATGCACACCCACAGTTCGCCGGTATATTTAGGTCCCATGTAATAGGGGGCGAGCCTATTGTCACTAACCGGACACAAATCCAAACTCCGAGCTGCGACTGAGACTACTACTAATTACTGACTGAAATATTGTCTTTTAATTTACTATGTATTTTCAAAAGGCGAAAGAAATTATCAGTTATTCCAAACATAACAAGTAATCGTGTTGTGGTGCGTCTTTTTAGGAAACAACTGATTACTCCCAAAAAAGTTCCGGTTAAATAATCTGTCGGATGAACTTGAAAGTTCCTTTTAGTTTTAAAATTTATCTGATGAATAATGCCTGCCAAAGGTGAAAAAACAAGCCTGTTGCTTACTGTACATGAAAGCTGAAACTGTTAATTTCCTGTTGCACATTTTAACCTATTAGTATAGTGTTATAGAAACTTATTTATTATTATTTTAAATATCTTTCATATCAAAATGCAATATGTAAAAAAAGTATTTTAGAGACTTTTTCATGTACTAATAGTACAAGACGATATTTCTTGCCTCAATTCCCCGATTCCCTTAAGAGCATCAAAATATACGTTTGTGGCATAAACGGCTGTATCTTTTTTACGTCGGCTTTAAACTTTGGTCTCAGCTTCAAGGGACTGTAGACCTAAGTATATGGTTTTAATTTCAACTCGATACGTGCTCGCGTTCCTAAGATAAAGGGTCTTGACAGACATACAGATAGATAGATTGACAACAAAGTGAACTTATAAGGGTTTCTTTTCTTTATTACGGAACGTACGGAATCCTAAAAAACACAAGCTAAAGGAAAGTCAAGTTAACACGTTAACCATTCAAGAAACAGGCTACCGTCTTGTTAATATTATAATTATTTCCCTAATGTGAATTGCAAAATAATCTACCGTCTTCCGGTCCGTAATTACATACATACATCTTACATTTTATATATACTTATCTAACTCTATATCTATCCATAAAAGTTCGTAGTCATCTCGTATTTTGTCTTAAATGAATTGGTGAGCTCGAATCTGATTGTAACAATTTCTATAGCTTTAGAATGAAAGTTTACAAGTGTAATTAAATAAAAAAACTTACGCTGTCATTAATTCTGAGTCAGTTATTAAATCAATAGCTTTATTTTATTGGGTGCAAAAGAAAACAATAAAACGAAATTGTTTTTTTTTTTACCACGTTTGTACTGATTTGAAGAGTTTTGAACCGATTTGTGCTTAAAAGCTTTTGTTGCCTGCTAGTCTGCCTTTCTTTGACGACCAAAAAAAAAATACATGTAAGTTTTGTTTTTCGTTAATTATTTGTCGATTTCACTTTTGAGCAGTTAAAACTATCTAGTAAACCATACATAGAAAACCAACCATAGAAAATAAATAAAATGAAGCAAGAATAATAAAGTTTTCATATCTAATCTTCAAAATACATTGAAATAATTTTCCTAACCATCCCAAAATCAATATGGAACGAAGGAGAGTCTCTATGGCAACCAATTAATGTGTCTAATGTCACGTAGGCATTACTCTAGCAAGTACTTAGGTATTAGGTACTATACAAAGGTTTATTTAAACAAATCACACAAATATTATCTGTATCCAACATAACTCCTTGCCACCACTAAGGAAGCTTAGAATTTCCATATAACGGGTAAAGTCAGCTGCATAGAGGTTTCAATCGTTATAAAATCACATAGCATTGTGAAGGTTCTATTAAACTCGGCGGCAGTAACTCATTGCCTATAGTAAAAGTAGTTGGAGATTATCTGAACGAGATTTGTACCCTGACTAGGTTGGCTATACGACACTAGATCCAAAACAGCTTAAAATCTAAATACGTCTAGACGAATTTGAACTTTACGTTTTGTAAATTAGAGTGTAATATTGTGTGGGGTTGTTGTCCGTTGTGCTGTTTTGAGGTTGGGCGTCTGAGACACTGGTCCACAGTACTTGGGCGGCAGGTGTTCCGAGGCAGCCTCCTCCCACTGCGCCGATCTCTCGATCAATAGAGATCAATGATCTACTCGAGATTTAAACACTAGTTCAAATACCCGGTTTCACTTATATTAATTGAATATAGAAAATCAAACAGATGCAGGGTTTGTCTATATTTATTGTGGCGCTGTTAAAGGGCTTGAGAGCCTTATTTATGAGGTTTGCTATTGATTTCTAAAAGCCCATTCAAATTCCAGATCTGTAAATCTAATCTATTGATTTGTGTTCGATGATTGACGGATGCAGTTGGTTGTTGATCAATAATGGCAAGATCTGATTGGTTTTTCACAACTTTTATAGCGTTGCATGAACAACAAAGTTAGAGTCTTGTAGAAAACACACTTTTAGGTTTTTTACCTTGGTAAACAAATAACTTTTGTATTATTTACACATTTCTCATAGAAAAACTGTAGTCCAACGATAACTTTATTCACACTAGGTATAGAATTAAATTGCCTCATTAGCCTAGTGGTCCTAAGCGCGACTGCTACTCTAGAAGTCTTGGATTCGTTTCTCAGGTCGAGCAAAGTGTTATTAGGTTTTTCTGTGAAATTCTCAGTAGCAACTCGAAGCTAGGATTTGTGAACGGTTAATGGCATATAGTCTCGTCCCCTATTGCATGGGACCTAAACATACCAGCGAACTGAGGGTATACATTAGTACACCTCTACTTAACCCTTCGGGGAATACAAGCGTGTTAGTAAACATACCATCACGCTTGTATAAGCAAAAAATAAAAAATAGCATAATAACAATTACGCTTTTTTTAATGAAATCCGCCCTTAGGAAAATCATGTTTTCTGAAAGCTTTAAGTAGAGTATCGTTTATACCTTGCTCGAACTTTATGTAGCTCTAGTACAACAAGATAGAAGTTTATTTCCACAAAACGGTATGGTGTGCATACTTCGAAGACGAACACATCGAAGATACGATGCATGTTTCACAATTTGGAGTCATTCGATTATTTCCCATACTTAAAAAGGTTCCTCCTAATGCCCTTTCGAACAAACTCTTCAACCACGGCAGTAACCTTACATACGAGTCTATTTTATTAAGTATATCTATGGATAGGTAAACATCAATTTATAGCGTGTCGTACCAAGTTGATCGTCAGCCGTGAGGAAGGCAGTATTTGCATTGCCATTCAATTTATTTGAATTATTACGTAATATATTTGATATCTTATGACGTAGGACACGTAAATCATTATAGATAAGAAATCTTAATAAATACTTTGACAATGTAATATTCATCTATAACAGTTGTAGTTAAGGTTCAAAGTTGAATAACGACCATAAACGAGACGTTTGGCAAAAAAACTTAGATAACCTTTATTTTTTTTTATCCCAAAAATGGAAATTAGAGATGCCACTATGGCTTCTCCCAAAATGATGAGTGGAATCACTAATTAATTATACATGTAATATTATAAATAATCGTCAAATCAGTATTTTAGAAACTCCATGAGTAACAGATAGGTAGTCATCTACGAGTAGAACAGTAGCGGAACTAAAAAACAAATCAATAGTGTAACTAAAAAAGTTCACGCTTAATTAAAACTAAGTGCGTTTACACTTCCCAAAATGGTGTAAAGATTAGATGATCGGCTACCGACTTCGATAAACTTAATGGGTATACCGATTAATCTGTGGCTGGCAATTAAATCGCGAGAATCGATTCGTAAAGTGGCGTTACTAAATTAGTTAGTGCAGCTCTACACGCCAACGATTAGCGAGTTCTGTTCGATTCACTTTTGAATTTGGAAGACTGGCTGGAGGAAAAAAGAAAAATTAAATATGTTCGTTTTTTTTTAATTTGCTTCCCTTGTTAGGCATTTGAAAAAATAATTAAATAGTGATACCATGAACATTAACAAAATAAAGTTAAGATTCTTAATCTTAAATTGGCGGTTTATTAGTTTAATTATTCACATAAAACTTTTAAAAGACATTGCATTTTATTTTTTATAAATGTTAAAACATAATGTTTCCTGCGTTAATTAAAAAACAATAAAAATAAAAAGAAACAGGCGTAGTTTTTTGTGAATTATCAAAAGGAACTATAATCATTAGTATGCTAATCGGTCTATAATCTTAAGCTGGTTTTCGCATGACTCATAATTATAATTTCAAGTGATATTTAGATTTTGTCGGTCGATGCATTGATTAATGACTAAAAACTCATACACTTCACAGATACAGTGTTCACACACGGTTCTATGTCACGGAATTTTTAACTTTAACTTATAAGTTACAAGGTTTGGATTAAGAAATCAGACAATCATAGATTTTGACAAAATATATTATGATTATCTTGATCTGTTGTCGACTTCCATTTTAAAGTTAGATGTTACAACCGGTGTGATTCATTTGCAATTAATATAATTCAATGCCAATTAAATTTTTATAACAGCTATAAATTATAAAGGGGGGTGGAGGGGAGTGTGAGAACTTGGTGCGATACAACAGAAAAACAAATGTTTTATAAGTTTTTTGCAAATTGGCATCATGCCTGTCCTAGTAGTTTTTCTCGATTCCATTGATCTATATATTATATTTTTAATAGAATTCCCCATAATGTCATCATACTGACAAAAGAGTTTGTAATCACAAGACTCCCTATCATTCTTGTCTATGGCAAATACCATACTACCAACACACAAAATAAAAATAAAAAGTCGAATTCAAATAAAAACTCGTCTAAACCCCATTGTACACTGCAGTCAATAATTCGCTTGTAAAAACACATAGTTGTGGTGTTATTACATATGATTACGACTCGTTGAGTCGTTGACCGCTCATATAGTTCGTGTAGACTTCGGTTTATTTCTATTGGGAGCAAACAAATTGATACCGTCCACGATCGCCGTACATTAAGGCTGTATTATCTACTTGTAGAACCCACTTTAAATTAATTATGTTGCCCAAGAAAATCGTTTTTGTTTCGTTCTTGGTACTGGCTGCATAGTAAAAAATGTTAGTTAGTACGTTTTTTTGGGAGTATTTATAGTGGGTAAATTATTTATAGTATTTATGTATATGGATGAAGACAAAAATGCCCAAATCATAATATTTTTATGATAGCTATTCATCGTCTTTTTTTGCTGCCATATTTTTCCGGTTTATTGAAAAGAAATTATAGTAACTGTCATAAAAATTATGAACTTCTTTTGACAGTTACTGTCAAAAACATAGGTATGTTTTTTTTTTCATTAGATACTTATTTCTCATTATCAGTTGTTTGTATTATACAAGGCACAGTTATTATGTAAGTAAAGTTAAAGAAAAATTAATGTAAAACCAAAAACTCGACTTTCCCGGTATCTAACGTTGTATTTTTAACAGTTTATTTCCGATGATACGTGAAAAGTGCTTGAAACTTGAGGAAATATAAATTGTGAAGATAAATGAAACGCGATACGTACAGTAAAAGTTGTTTCATTTCAATAACACGGGTTTATATTGATGGAGGCAATTAAAATCAGTCCAGTTTTCCGAGCCACCACATCTAATATAAAGTTGAACGGTGTATGTGAGAGGTGCGTTCGTAAAGTGTTGCGCTGAAAGGGGTAGCTGACGACCCAAGTTATTTATCACACAGGATACGTAGTGCTTTTAAAATTTATTTGCGTTTTACTCCGATGACACGGCAATGCATTAAAACGAATGTCTTCTCCCAAACTTACATCTCTCATACAGACCTTTTTCATTCCAAACTTTTTACAATACCTTTTGTAGAGCTTCATTCATCGAAACAAAAATAGACTTGTAAAACCAACGACAAGCTACTGTTCTTTTCTTCCTTTTTTAGTACCAGCCATTCATTATTGTACACTCTTTATTGAGATCGCAACATTATTAATAAGCTTTTTGATTACAATCGTGTTACAACGAGAGTATAAAAAAGAGGTCATCATTTGTCCATGCCGGCCGACAGACAGACAATTTGGTGTAGATACTTATCCGTAGTCCATACGGTAACGGTAGCTCGGAGCATATGCGTATGAGCACACAGACACACATGTGCAACACACACATGCATACGGCAATGAATGGGATGCTGCCACCGGCGATTACAGATAGGGCTACCACCACACAATAATATTTTATCGTCACCGAAAATCACAACTAATTTAAAAACGGAGCGATTGAATTTGATAGAGGTATTTAAGCTTAAGTGGCTCTCTTAATTGTAGATAATGACGGAGGTTGAATTAGCTGTATTGAAGCAGGAGATAAATGATTGTAATCAGAATGTGAAAGTCGCGATTGGTAAATTACTCGGTGGGTAGTTTACTCATTGCGGTGGCACAGCCCTATAAATAAAACAAGGTAGATTATTGCGCGTGTAAGCGTGTTTCCCACGGCGGCGGCGTGCAAAACAAGTTCTTCGCCGGAGATAAGCTGAAACTTACCACGAGGCCGGCTAAATTAGTACCTCAGTGACAGTTTCCTGTCTCCTTTACATGTTTTCTATAGTCTAAAAGAACGCCTTTTGTGTACTTATAAAATTTCCTATTATTAAAATTAATTGCACCCGCAGTCGGAGGGGTGTCCTAACACTAGCCGGAGCTTTCACAGGATGTTGTAATATTTTTAATTATACAAATAGTTATTGTTTATTTATTCACCTTCAATTACTCCGTTTTGTTTGATAATTACTATGATTTGTAAAATTTACCCCGCTGTGGGACAACACAGAGTAAAAGTGAATAAATATTATGACTATTATGCAATTTTATTGTATGCACGATGACTGATTCCCTACTGAAGAAGAGTTTGTTCAAGTCTACGTACATTATTTACGTACAGTCTCGTATACTTCACTTATATGTAACATACTTTATAGTAGAGTATTCAAAGCAGTGCTATTATTTAACTACCTTGATTCGAACGAGATGCTCATTCTTGTCTTGAGTTCTTTGTTAGGTATAGCCATAATTTTATTTTCAAGTATTTTTTTACCCTAAGGCGTAATAATTAAACAGTTTTTGTGTTTTGTTTCATATATCGACACTCTCCTTACTATTCGTACCTTCCAACAAAATTATGTAAGCTACGCTGAAAGCGAACAACAAAATGAATGGAGCTACCAGTCGTAAATTATGTCGAACGTGCCTTATATACAGCGGTTACAAAATTATCGTATTGCCCAATCGTTAATGGATTGTTTATAATATTATACTTAATTAGCTAGCCGCCATGTTCTTGCTCGTTTCATGAGAAGCAACACATCATCTCAAAGATTACATCTGCAACAGTAGGAGATAGTGTTATTGCACTAATAATTCATATTGTTTTTATATCTTATATTAACACGCTGCTCCATTCATTCTGATAAATTAATAAAGATAAAATTGATGTAACATAAATTGAGACGCCAGTTTATTAGATTACTCTGATCGTCAAGATACACCATATTTGAATACGTATCAGGAAATTTAATTTATGAAATTAAAGTCGCCCCGTTTTGAAACGCACGGATAATAAATTCATAGTATCGATCGATGTCTAAAACAGCTGCAATAAATAATCCTGTATTGCAGTGGCAATCGTCACAGGCTGTTACACACCGTCATCGCAATCAATGGAGCCTGACACGTAACTATACACGTGGGCCCACAGCCGATCATCCGACTAATATCTACGCTCTACTTACGAATCATTCAAGAAACACAACACGCACACTCTATAAGCGAACACACATGCTCGAACACGCACACATCGATAACAAACTTTTTGTTTTCAATTACCGATCCGAAAGGTTCATTATCTCTAGCATTTTCGTGTTCTTTTTTCTAGTTCAAACCGGTGTACGACTGAAAATAACCCGTGGCGACATCTCATTAAGCCCGTCAGCGGTCGGGGCCGCTTTGAAAAATGTCTCATTTAACCCCGACAGTCCCTTAATAGCCGGTGAAGGGTTAACCGACACAAATAACTCAATGCGGAAGTAGGCGACTGTATCGTCGACTACACTTTTTAATAGTTTTAATTAGGAAATAGTTTAATTTTTATGTTGTGTGAGTGGTGCTTTGGAGTTGTCAACGTGTCAACCAATAGCAAATTGGCGTGAGAAATGGTTAGTTGTATTGGTGTTGAAATTGATAGCCGGAAGAGCATATAAATATACGCATAACTAGTTTCTGCTCGGTTCGGAAACTTAATACATGCTCGCAGTTTACTGACAGAAGCACGAAAGCTAAATACTAGCGTCATTTGCATACAAATTGTCTCATTTTGGACTAAAACCCCATTCCGCTGCTCTTTACAGTGCTAATATTGACACGGAAACCGACGATAATGTTTTATTAATCACTGTTAAAATTAAATGCTTTAAAGTCCTTGACAATGTCGTAAAAAGATCACAAAAGAAAAGAATATGGATGGAACACAAACACAACTTAAAATCTATTGCATTCATGTGTTACATAGTTGTTACATTTAAAAGTAAGTTCCAACTATGAAACTCGGTAAGGGCACGGCAACAGGCAACAGTAGACGGATATTATAATTAAATTTGATTAAATAATTAAGTAGGTACATAATATATTATGTTAGATGGTAAAAGAATAGGTAATTAATCTACAAGTATCAGATGTCAGTACAATCTACAATCTAAAAAATGGAATGGAAAAAACATGCTGAAACTTGAAGATACAAAAAGCATCTGAAATTATAGTAATACTTGGTGTACTGTAGGGTACTGTCTAGAAGGAAAATACGCTTTTCGAACTTAAGTAGTTTATATCTTCACCTTTCCTGTTATGATAAGGTCAAATTAATTATCCCACGACTTTATTCCCAGATTTTTTCAGTTTAAGCTACAATTAAATCTCGATTCTTGGTTGACAGACGGTAAATGCAATACCTTTACCTTTCCTTTATTAAATGACTATAAAAAAGAGCAAATGTCCAGACATTTTTGTCTGTGTTACTACGTGGGTTGTTTTAAAGGGTGGTAACTCCACAAAATATGGACACAGCTGCCTATAGTCTGGACATTACACGCATTATTAGGACATACAAAAATCATTATTCTTAGACATCGAAAAGGGTGATGAAACCGCTCTTGTAAATGCCAAAACTTGTTTCTAGCCCCTTTTTAGTCTGGATGGACCACATGTCCAAATTTATATAAAGAATTGGTATCAAATGTCAGCAACTGTTGTTCCCATTGGAAGTAGTATGGTGACCACGCCTCTTCCTCTAAAAATATGACAGTTATGTTATCATCACCCCTTGAATTCAACGGTAAAAAGGGGTGAGGCGGACAATGCCTTTTTATTGTAATTGTACATACATTATCTCTTTTATTATCTAATACATAAAGGTCCGTTACAATGCTTAACTTATGTAATATCGTTGTTCAAAAACTTGTTTGCAAAATAAGATGTCTTTTTATTATTTTTTGTTAAAATTTTAGAGAATGGACCTCATTTTGTATTTCGAATAGCAGTAACGTATTAAAATTGCGAACGTGTTAAAGGTGAGTTTCACGTGTGAATAAAAATCTCAAACGATGCTGTTCGAAATCATAAATTATGTTTTATTGTTTCAGGTATGTATCGATGGCCAGTAACTCATCCGACATGTCAGAACTCCACGATGTCAAGGTACATAATATATTTCCATCAGCACTAAACACCAAAAAAACACAGACTATAAAAACGCTACATAGTTTTACAGCCATACAAAATGGTTTTGGATAATCCAATCTTGTGACTAGTAGTTATGAACTGGATTGAAAACGGCGAAACCGGTCATAGGTTCATTCACTCAGTCAGTTCGGTCCAGCTGCCATTAGCTGGGTGAAGATTTCCGTCTCATTGACGGAGAACACTCTTAGATAAAGTACAACGCGCTAAGATATAACAGCCGTGTTTGTGAACGATGTTTGACTAAACAATTGTTTGACATCGTTGATTTCCGTTTGAATCGCCATCTTACAATGGTAAAACGTTTTGTTAGCTGTGTTCTTGATGCTATGTAGAAAGAAATGTTAATTTGACTAGTTTTAGTTATAAGATAATTTATTAACATAATAGAATTCAAATGCGTGCAAAAAATGAACCATCATTTAATATTCATCGTAGCACCATAAATAGAGCAATGTGTTTGCACACAAAACTCAGACTAAATATGTATAATTATCACAGCAGCGTGCATATTATTTATCTTATTTAAATGCTACTGAATAAATATTTAATTAGTAAAGTTCAAAAATAAATTTCGTAACACATCCTGTTGTATTTGCCAAATGATTTCGTAAACAGTAGAGATATATCGAATACTCTCACGCAGGTGAGAGAGGCGTTATTTCAACAGTCAGTTATTTTTGCCGTTTAAAAACTATATTTAAAAGTTAGTGAAGCTTAATTTTGTGTTTTGGGAAAACAAAACGCGTCGAGGACGTCCTCGTGAAAAATCACCTCGCGCTTTATGATTGATCATTTCTTGAAACTGGAGAGCGTTCCAAAGCTGCGCGCGCGCCGACGCGACACACATAATATTTTGAAAGCGTAATGTGTTGATTTGTTGAAAGCTACCAAATGAGATATTGTGATGATATGACACGGCATTTTGTTAGCGATCTCATAAATAAACATCGAATCCGTAGGCACTTTTATTGTGTTCAAATAAAACATGAATAAAAACTGCTTATTAATTATTATTTTTGTTCTCTACGCCATAAACCACTTAAAAGCTTGTTGTTCCGTTTAGCGCTTTTGTCGGCACAATCGAAAAATACTTATTCTTGGACAAAAAAAGAAGTACGATGACATTTATTAAACGCTGTATCTGACAAAATTTGAATGTAAAATATTGCAATTGACAGGTACATGACCGTTGTTTATGGTCGTGTTGCAATCACTAATGAGTGTTTACATGAAACTGAGAGATGAATTATTCCGACTGCGATACAATTTCCAGATCAAAACATTATTTTATTTAAAGCTTAAATCGGTATTTGATTTTTAAATGCACCATTTAGACGACATTACAAGCATTTTTTAAGTTTTGCATACTGAAAAAAATTACATAACAATCGAATCAAACATTTAAAGAAACATGGTACCCTCTATTCTCAGTACACTGACATTTAATATGCAATAAAGGGCAAAATAGTACAATTATATGAAGCTTCCTCTAACAACATCTTCCGCGTAACGTGATCCAATAATCACGCCGCGCCGCGCCGGGCGGCGTCCGCGCATCGTATCGGGTGGCGGCGACAAATCGCTCGTGCATAATCGTAAATACGATTTTTTTATCCCGCGCCATTCATGGACGATCCCACTATATCCGGTGAGCGTTGCCACCATATTGTACGCCAGGTAACACAAAAACATTGCTCATTATAGCGAAAATAAAAATTGAAAAAGAAATTCTACTTAATAACTGTCTGTGTAAGGTACAAATTCGCATCGCAAAATCGCAGGTTGCATTTCTAAGGTACCTTAAAATTTGTAAAAAAGGACGCTCTTTTGTGGCTGCAGACTGTGTGGCACCGAAACCTTTTTGTTCCTGCAAAATACTCCAAAATTTGAATGGGAACTGAACTCATCGATTATTTCCAAGAAACGATGCGTTGACCGTCCGCGGCTAACAAATTATCTGTAATACTATACCAGTGCTCGTTAATTACAGCTTGTGAACACTGTAATAATACGCAGGCTTGTTGGATCATCATTTACGTTCTGAAACAACAAGCAACATACATAAATTACAAGATATTTCAGACGAAACGTATATTCAGAAACCTCTTTGTGTTAGTATTTTCACTCCGTTCTATAATGATAATGCCATAAACGCTTTCATTTATTTATTTATATAACAGTTTATAAGGTTCCTAAGGTAAGGTAACGTCTAAATATAACTCTAGCGGCACTTTCTATTACGTGCCAGCTTCTCACAGGCAGGCATGGCCAGCAGTTGGCCACAGTGTAGACGGCTGGCCGGCATCATATTTCCCTATAACCAGTAAACCTAGCCAGTTCACCTCACGTCCGTACACATACCTAATAAATATTATTACTTACATAAGATAAGTAGTTTGTTACAATCAACGCGCATAATGATATAGGTGCGGACTATACGCGCTAGCCAACATGTTTCGAAACATTGATCAACCATTTTTTATGTCTAGGTATTGGACTTCCTTCGCTGTTTGTTACAAAACATCCTATTTATGAAATCGGAAGTCGTCGTCTAATTTTTAGTCTGCATATCAATTATTTAAATACACGATTTGCTAACGAAGTCCGTTGAATTGTATAAGAAGTTAGCCTCAGAAATGTGAAACGTGGCCAAAGCGATCATAAATATCAAAGTAACGCAGGATGTAGATTTCTCTTTTAATTTCAGTCTTAGGGATGTCCTTATAAGTTTGACTCTTGGAGGCAACCTCATACCAATCTCCAGTTTCCATTACCTCCAAGTTTCCATAAAAGAAATGTAATGATTAGATTCTCGGATTGAATGTTGTAAGAAATGTAAGGTGATGGTGTTTTTCCGGCGGTTGCTAGGCGAGCTGTGCGTCAATATGGGCACGGAGCGCTAGGCCTCCGGGCCGCCCAGGGGACAGCGGTGACTCCATTCACCGATTACTAGATCTTCGCACCTCGCCGACCACAGAACGCATCCCATTCACGACAAGCGAGTAAATCAACCGAGAACTTTAACACCTTATAAGGTCTAATTGGTACCATTTCCTCAGACAGAAAACAACTTTCTGCTATCGATGGAAAAACCACTTTCGTATGCGTTCGCTTTGAGTTACGACTTTTTACGATATCTATTTCTGTGCGCAAGCTGTAACGTGCATGAATGTCGCTCGTGCTCGTGTCGTAGATGAAAAATGAACTTTTTGTTGTTAGCTCTAGAGTTGATATTGGAATGGATGCTAATGTGAGTTAGTTCGTTTAGTTGTAAATGTTTGGTTTTATGAATGAAGCGCAACGTTGTGAGCGGAAGCTGAGCCGGGCGTAGTGCGGCTTTCCCGCGGCGGCCGGTTTCATTAATAATTAAAACGCTGCAACTGGCGGAATGGCCGGACGTGGAGATGATTTCTAGCCGCTCTTGTTGCGGCCACAGCTTCTGCTCCGTTGCCGTTACACGAGCCGTACCACTGTGTCATTATTTATATATTTTTAGAACGGAACATATAAATAAAAATTAAGACAACATCGGAAATGTTATAAAATATGACCTGTAGAGATGTAGCGACGTAATGACGTATCATTAAACAGTAGCTGTTCGGAGAGTGGTCGGCGCGCTCGGCTCCATGACGCCGCAATAATATAACGGTCAACATACAAAGTAAAATTTGACCGCCTCATTACGCAACACGCAAGTGGAATGGTACCGGAGAGAACAGGAGAGAATAATTCAAGTTACATGAGCAGAAAAAGGACAAAAGTTAGTTTGAGAGAGCGAGATGGTGGAGTATGACAAATCTATAAAGAGAATGGGATAGATAAGGTAGCTAGATACGCGCGTCCGGCAGAGCACTTCCTGTCGCGGGAATAATAGTGTGCCAGTGTCCTGCAAACATTAATCGCTGCCGATAAAGCATTATAAACATTACAAAATTAGAATTACATAATCAATTATCAAGACATTATCATTATAATTTGTAGCCAACTCTTTAAAGTTAAGAGTCAGAAACCAGCAATATTCCAATAATCTTTCCATTTCTGATTTCTAAAATTTCATAGTACAACATTCATTCATATGTCGTCTTCGCTCGCTGCTTGCCGTGTATCCTTGCAGAAAACCAAAACAGCTGTTGGATCTCTAAAGAAAGACAAACTCAAACCATTAATTTCAGTTAGAACATTAAAAGGCACTTTTGGAAAATATACATTAAATCTTGTTGCCTCATCCTAAAGGCAGTTTCGTTTGGAGGAAAATAGACAAGAAATTCCATACTTCCTCTTATAACCGTTGGCAGAATCCGTACAAATTCATGAATGATCTCCTCACGTGTGCCCAGGCGCCGCTTACCATCGCTTCCGTCGCCCACATCCACTGTAATGTAATGTGTAATTGTTGGCTTCTCTCTGTCATGTCCTTCAGTTAATGTGGTTAATGGATCACAACTCGTGACTAACTCCACGTATTTCTGTCTCTATATTCTTGGAACACATTTTGATCTTTCTAGTTCATACTTACCGTGTTTTGTTTTTTATATTGTTTTGTTACCGTTTCCGACCGTTCCTTTTCGAAATATTTGGGGGAAGCCTAAGTCCAACATTGGACGTCCTGATATGAAGATGATGATGATGATTGATTTGTATTTCCTATATATAACTTATTTATAAGCTTGAGTCATAGCATTCGTTTCTAGTTTCCACTGACTCTAGGTCAAAGGTGACTTTCATACTATCTACAGCTTTAAGTTGTTTAGAAATCATAGAAATCTTTACGACTGCTTCAACGGTTACAATGTTGTTATAGTTGAACAGTTTCACAAAATATTCCCCCAGCCACCCGACCCTATTCTAAACAAACATTTTAAAACCTCTCCATCGCAGTTCATAATTGACTTTTTGTATCAAACCCATCTCAGTAAGTTCGTTACACAGCCCTGTTAGCGGAAGCGCGCCCACGCCTGCTAATTGTCCTACTCTTTTTGTTTAGATGTCCACTCGTCTTAACTCGATTACAGCAATCAGAGCCTCGCCCTTTGCCCTCCCGGCTCCCGACGCCCCTACGTCTCGCTCGGAGTAATTGTTCGTCATGACTCTTTGTCTATATTCAACAACAAACATAGTGCTCTGTCTGTTTTCATGAAGCTTATCATGAGTAGCAAATTCATAATTAAAGTGCTGTTTCTGGTAGAATTTTCAGTTTTCAGTAATAAATGTTTGTCGTAAAAGTTCCTAAAATTGCAGTTTATTGCAAAGCTGAAGATAGATTTGCTTCTCATTAATGTAAATGTATAGCAATAAACGTCTTTGTGGTTTCGTGATTACCACTATTACCAGTCCAGTAGGTAATTAAATTTTGAACGTCCTGTTTACTCAACTGGTTCTGATAATGTCCACACCACCTATCACATAGTGACGTGTACATTTCGGTTGCTATAAGTTTTCCTTCAAACATTTATTTTTCGATACCCATACATGATGTCCAAACAAAACCTAGCCGTGGAAACTAAAACAGCGTGGGCTAGTTGACATAATGTTTGTTCACATTTCTACTCAATTAAGTGCTGCGTTTCATTCATGTTTAATTATTTAAGGCCCGCTGCTCCACGAATGTATGTCTATACAAGGTATAAATAGAAGTCAGTATGGCTCGGTGCGTCAACCTGTCATACAACATTGTCGTACCGGGTCTCTCATTTATGAATGAACTCACAGATCTAGCGATTTCCGGCTAACTGTTGAGATAGTACGACACTCTTCCTGGTTCCTGCTATGGTATCTTTAATTACGCCGCCAGCATAAACAGACCGGTGGGGAACCAACCGCACTACTAACCAAATGCGATCGTGTTGTGCAAGACGTAGAGTCCAGTTTTTCCCGCGGCCAGTGATCGATCGGAGTTCATTTCTGCTTTATCGAGATCGTTCGAAATATGAATAAAGATATTCTAAAAGTGACCAAGCGATCCTAATCGCCAAAGCGTTATGGACTTTATGATAACTCGTTACGGTTAGGTATGGATTAACGTGATCTGGTGGCGAGTGTGTCTCGCATCCTGTAGAGCACGTTTTTTTCCTGTCTCCTTCCCGGCGTTTCACCGTTACGCAATATATCGTAAATAATTAGCGGAAGGCAAGATTCCCGTGTCTTATGGAGATGCTGACTATCAGGTTTTTTTCGCCGGACGTTTCCTGCGTCCGGCTAACCGTAAAGTATCGAGTCTTCTTTATATGTACACCTAGTAAGATTATGTCCATTCAAACAAGTCCAACAAAGAAAGTAGCTTTATGCAGATTTTTTATGCCGTCAGGCATTAGTCATTACATACATATTTGACATATTTTAACTTCGTAGTTCAAGACATTCTTACGAGTACATATTGTCATTTGATCTATTTCTTATGCATTTCAATAAATAAACGTCACTTTATTATCTCTCTGGCTGTCGCTGGAATTGTCCATAAAAATGCCTCCGCGCTTTATTGAACATAACAACCAATAATAAGCTCATCAGTGTATTGAAAAAAGTATATTGCCGTGTCGATTTGCCCTTGTGCGGTGCCGGCCGATAGATGGGCATCGGCGGCATTACTGCGGCCCTCTTGGCATCGCCGCCGTGCCGCCGGCCCGGAACGGGGACGTGTGCTCACGTCTGCGGTTTTTTCTGGCACAACTAATTGCACGTATAACTTTTACCAAATTGCGCAATTTACTGCGCATTGCCCCCTTAAAATCTGTAAAAGCCATTTTTTCCTCGCTAACTGATTTCGAACACCTGATAACGAGATCGTATCGTCGGTAATCGCCTGTAATTGAATTCGGAGTTTACCCACATATTTTGTAACGACGACAGAATCGAAAGATAAAGTTGTTTAAACTTTCTCGTTTTAATTTAGTTCATTATCTTTTCTCACGCGATATGAGATAAATAAAACTCGGTTAATCGATCTAATTTATTCAGTACGTACCGCAACCGCACCTATTTGTGTTTATCACAAATGAGCGTTTTTACTGACGCTGCTTGATGGGTGAGACGCGACGCTTGGCCGTCGCAGTGTCGCTCCGCCAACCACGGCTCCCTTTCTGTTCGTGAGCGCTCAAACATGCGCACTGATCATTTGGACGTAGAACAAAATAAAATGTTAACCGTACATGTTCTCACGATGGCGCTTAAAACGCTCGACAAGATCAGATATAAAATGTTGCAACGCCGAAGACCGGTCGACCGCGATACCGAACTCACTCCGGCCGCGATTAGAAAAGAATAATGATCGAATTTAATGGAAAGAGTATGTTAATGAGTGCGGCCCACAACTCGCACAGATCACGCATCGATAGTAATCAGAAATCACATCGCTCCGATTATTATGCCTATTTAAATGTGTAGCTACTCGAAAAACATAATTATGATTCTATGCGGCCATCAACCCGTTTGTTCCCCTGTGATTTGTGTCCATATTATGGTCCATAATACTATCAATATGGCGTTCATTTAGTGTTCTCTCGCATTCTACTCTAGATATTCCAAGGATCATAAAATTATGATCAATCAATTTGTCAGGAGACGTTCGAATTTTGACTAATTAGCTGCGAACCTATCCGTTCCCACGAGAACATCTGAAAGGAAAGTATTAAATTTATTTTATTATCTATGTATGTTTCTGTTAGAGATGTTATAATTTTTATGGATGTATGATTTATTATGCAATAATTTATTGCAACAAAAAATCTCACAATATTTTCGCTCAAAATATTGGTAGAGGATTAAATCAACGAATGTATACATCTGAACTTGAGTAACCTTTGCAGTATTAACCTATTTGGATACCAACCTTGTGAACTGTACCTAGGTAATATTAGCCGCACGAGGTAGCTGTTCTGTCACATTTAATAACCGACTGACTTCTAGCCCCGTCACTTAAAAATGCTCCTGTGAAGACGCATGTACCACTAATTGGTAATCAATTGAATGCGTGGCAGTACATCGGCGGCTGACAGGAGCGATGGTATCGGCCCTAACTCAAGATACTATCGAAGATGCCTCCGTCCACCCGTCAGCCTCTATCTCCACATCTCGATAACTACTTAAGCGCAACTATATAACGTACTCTCTAAATTAAGACGCATTGGGAAATATTACCTCACGAAGCATCGTTTAATTAAAAAAAACCTCAAATACCACCGCTCCAGACGTTAATAAGTTACACAATATAAAATAGTGTTCATCTCTGATAGATGTATCAAATGTTTCTCGTAATGCAGTTAGATGTCAAGGGAACGATGAGAAAATGAAGGCATTGATATAAACGAACTATAGCGGAAGTAGAATAACCGATTTTATGTAAAACAAATCGATGGTATAGCCAGCCGAAGTTATGGTAAGCGATAACCATGTTGATAAAGATATCGGCTGATGATATCAACATATCGTGATGCATTTAGAGTGTAATTTATTGTGATTTTGGAAAACGTAGCTACGCTGCTGCGGTTTATACTAGTTTTACCATACCATACTCGTCAAGTCAAGGGAAATCCATGAGACGAGATGTGAAGATAACTGATATAGGTAGGTGCCCACATTTGTATAATACAGTGATAACCGAGCAAGTGGTCATTGCCACCTTTGGATATCCGCAATGCTATCAGATGCAACTCTTCATAAAGAAGACAACTAGTTTTGACCCGCGACTTCATTCACTTGGAAGTCAAAGACCCCTTTTATTCAACCCTGTTGCAAAATACCTTCTGACATCTCTTACCTCCAAACTACCTACAGGCCAGTTTCGTACGCCAAGTAGTTTTCCAAGGTACCACCACGCCTGTATTCCCCGAAGGGTTAGGCAGCGGTGTACATTGGTACACCCACAGTTCGTCGTTATGTTTAGGTTTCATGTAATAGGTGGCAAGCGTATTGCCATTTAATAGAAAAACCCAATAACACTTTTTGCTCGACCTGGGAATCGAAGATCTCAGTTTTCCAGTTTTTGGTAAATGCGAAAACTTGAATACCTACGTCACTGAGTGAATGACTGACCTTTTGCGTCTGATTATATATTTAAAAATCCTAGGTACATAGGTACATAGTATGAATAAAAAGTTGCGATGTGTTAATAGGTTAACAAGTCATTGTAACCTATCATAGTATTTATTGCATTCCAACTATAAACTGACGATATTATTATGATCATTCATTGATACAATATGAAATTATTATACCTGCCTCATGTCATCATAAGTAATGTTAAGATTATAGATGTAGGATAGAATTATCTATACTATAAGAGGTTTTTTTTTTTTGGTTCGTTTGTACCGAATAAGCTCCGAAACTACTGGAGCGATTTTCACCATTTTTTACCAATAGGTAGCTAAATTATCAGGAAGTAACACACACAATATAACATCACGCTGCGATACAATTTTTTTTCACCAATAAATAGATAAATTATCAGAAAGTAACTAAGGCTATATACCATCACGCTACGGTTCAAGGAAGCGGAGCAGTAACAAAAAACGTAACTTACCGCGGGTGAAAATATCCACGCGGACGAAGTTTACTAATTTCGTATTTTTGTTTAACATACATACATACATACATACTATCACGCCTGTATTCCCCGTAGGGTTAGGCAGACGTGTACTAATATACACCCACAGTTCGCCGGTATATTTAGGTCCCATGTAATAGGGGGCGAGCCTATTGCCATTAACCGGGCACAAATCCAAACTCCGAGCTGCTACTGAGAATTTGTATTTTTGTTTACTAAGTAAGTATATCTCTTTCTGATCTTGCCTAACTTTTCTCAGATGTTACCCAACATTTTAGAAATCAGCTTTAATTTCGTTCCCAAGCCGCACACCATTCATTATCTTTCTATTATCAATTGGAATACCATAACCGATAACATTATCCAACTACACAGATATTATCCATTCATAACAATAGTTAGTTGGACCTTTATTATTGCCTCGTGGACTTTTATTATTACATATTGTTGTGTATGAGTCACGAGCATTTTAAGGCTTTCCAGCGATTCCGACATGTTGTCACAGCAAACACTGGACTTATGGTGTTATGTTGTGCCTACAACGATGTGCTAGTCTTGAGAAATATACTACAGCTTTTGAATGACTCATGGAAAGGGAACATAATCCTACTCTTTAGAAATGTAGAAAAAAAATGACAGCTTCTTCTCAGATGTCAGATTCTTTGTTACAAAACTCGGTGAACGAAGTATTTTATAGTCTTCAATGTTCTTCGCAGCTACGCTACTCACTTTTGTAGTCTTTAATGTCCACTGTATCTACGCTATTACTTAGGCATTCCCAATGGAAGTAATCGTACTTTGGCGAAATTCAATAAATCTACGAATTCATCGGCGCAGCATATTGTATTTGCAAAGAATCATCAACTTCCGTTAATATCAAAGACAGATTTCGGCGTAAACTAATATAGTTCTAAGAACGCTATTTTAAGAGCATTACAATAACTTCCGAATCAATATTCGAATTCGTCGAACATTCACGTCGAGGCAAGACGAGTTATTTCAACGATAACTTGAGGCGACAGAGTACATACGCGGTCGCGTCCGTAGTAAAGTAGAACGGGTCCGGTCCATTCATAGTTTTGAAGACAAACAACCTCGCCCATCTAGCCAGCAAGCATGTCATTCACAACGCTCATGCTCAATGAGGCGCGATGTTGCGACATTGTTGTACGAACACTCATACATCACTCGCTTTGGACATGTTACTATATCAGCGCAGATGTTAACACATGTCATACATTGAGAATTAATATTAACACACTTATATAGAAATCATAACTTATTATAATCATTAATAAAAAGATATGCCTTTTTTAAATGATTTAACAGTGTAAATCGTTGCAAAATGAACTACAGGGCAGATTGAATGAACGGAAGGCAGATTTCCTTTGTCGTTAACTATGTAGAAAACGATTTTAAAGCAGATTATGTAAAGCACTCGACGCGGCGTCAGCTCCGAGCGGCTGGAGCAAGTTCCGTTGAGCCTTGTTGACATTATCGAAAGCAAGCTCAAACAGCGATCGGACCTCGGCCCATGTTTACACATTGTATATTTCGAAAAATAAATAAATTGTCTTTCTGCGATGTTTCCACGAACAGGTCAATGCTAAAGAGATAAACGAATGTTTAACTATAGTTAAGAGAAAAATAACTATTACAAACATTTACAGAATTACAGATGTAGGTAGGTACATCAAAAGCAGTTTATACAGCTGTACACTTCATAGACTTGCTATTAGGTAATCCTTGTATTTACAATTGGAAGTTCTTTTTAACCAAAGATTTAGTACCTACTTGTGATTCATTAATTGATTTTATTAATAAATGATTTAGCACTTTTTAATCTAACACTTTTAGAACTTGCTTTTAAGGCCATGTAAGTCTTAATTAAGTGGGATAATTTTTTACCTTATAGTTTTTTCAAGTTCCCATAATTATTGTGGTAATGTAGATATATTCCATACACATTATTAATAGCAGTGGCTCAAATGCTACCGATTGAGGAGCGCCATACGATATAAATTACCGCTTACCGTAACAAATTATATCGACAAAAAAATCATAAAATTCGATTATTAATCGAATCAATTTCACGGGAGCTAACACTTAATAACATTGACCTCCGACTCGGTTTATCCGTACCACGTTTAAGTACTTGCCCATTCTATCGAATGTGTTCAACACTGAAAATACTCATATCAGGGCTATTTTGAAGATTTCCCGAGAACTATTTTGAAATTCAAAACTTCTAAAATATAGTACCTCATCGTTTTCATTTGTTTATTCTAAAATCAAAAGTTTCCAAAGTAAACTTATCTAAATAAAACCTCAATTTGCGAAAAGCATTGTCCATATTGTTCTGTTCGACCTTGGAGATGCGTGTCGCGGTGCAGTAGGGCGGTGCGCGACGCGTCGTGCGATGATCGCGCGATATGAGCAGTCGCGCCGCGCCGCGTCGACGTCGCCGCGACATCGCGAGGCTTCCGTTCCCGCGACCGACTCCGTGGGAACCGCTTTATTTTCGTATTTAAATTCGACCCTCATTAAACTGGTTTGCTTCAAAATTCGCTGCCTTCTTTCGACGCCTTTTACTCAACTTTTTATGGTTCCGTTCGACATTTACTGTTTGTGATTATTTTTATTTTAAGTCTAGACCTCGCCGTGAGTAATCCCACAATGAGCTGCTTGTATAAAGAGTACCAGTCTGTCTTCATTTGTAAGAGCCTTGCATTATTGATAACTGAACAGTTTGAGCTTATTTTATGTTTATTTATAATAGGTTTTCATGACATGAATTGATCGTATATTTTGTTTTTGTTTTACTTAAAAGTTGATAATACGAAATAATCTGAGATAACAACATACATTTAATATTCCATAGATAATGTTTAGATTTCATGTTAATTTAATTTGGGCAATATAAATTAATGGATGGAGAAAGAACCAGTTCTCGATCAGTGGCCAGTTGGGAAGAGAAACGTATCAGTGAACCATTATATTTAATTAATACAGGACGATTTATGTAGTAGATACGGTTGCGTGTAATTTTTCTCATAATACTTCCACGTAGGTATTTGGAAGTACTTTATTATTCAAATTTGAGTTATGGTTATAGTTTCACGTCGTGATTGTACCTTGGCGTCTATTAAATGATTTTTTTAGACGTACTTTATGTAAATTTGGAGTCACAGCTACTTTTTTATCGCATTAATCTGAAGGTTTTTAATTATTTTGTAATAGAAACTTCTATGAAATTAAATGTAAGTGTAAATAGATAAAGTGATTATGTTGTGGGAATTTATTGGCCAATAATAATTACTTAATCATAATTTTATTACACAGAAACTTCAATGATGAATGTTGAAAAACAGGAACTTATAACGTGATACTTATCTAAAGTTTATTTCCATCAGTTAAATATCTTATCTTCACATACAAAAGCGTTACTCCGATCACGACCGGAAACGTCATTGAAAAGACATAAACGCGAATCTTAATTTGATCAAAATTATTGTAACTGTATCTTAACCTTAAACACTCATACAAATGTTTTATTATCACGTTTAATTATGTTAATATGATAGAGGGGTTATCTTTCCCCGAAATGGTGTTCACTTCCCCACGGTATCACCTTACACCGGATGGTGGGTAACCCTGCAGTGCAACTTAGTCTAAAACCTTACCGAACACTCCAGCTATATAAAACTAAACTTTATTCTAAAGTAGTAACTTTCAAATTACTTTAAAACGTCTCCAATTTCAATATTTTGAGCATAGAACTATTTGACTTTGGTTTCGTTATTTAAATTTCTGCTCTCTGCTGTTACGATAACGTGTCTTTTGGGTTGGTGAGAGTTAAGATCGGATACCGGAAGGACACATTGTATAGGCCTTAGCTACCTGTTGATAATTTCTATTGTGAGTGGTGAACGAGCACAATACTATGTTGTACGTTAGAAGAAGCTTTTAAAAGCATTCCATGGATGAGTAACACTTAACAGACGTGGACATAACGTTTATCTTTTGCAATAGATAGCTACGTCATGTTGGGATAAGTTTTAGTACTTGTGGTTCTTTATTTAAGTAGGTAAACAATAGTTTGTCTTATGCGGCCATTATTAGATATATTTAACAACTAGCAAAGCCCATGACTTCATTTGCGTTAATGTAGGTTTCTTATGTTTAAATCTTTTATGAGGTGGCCTAGTTCTATTTCTACCTGTGAAAAGCAAAATCGCGATTCGAAAAAAAAAAGTATAATTTCGCAAAATAAGCATTTATTAAACAAGCTATTATTTTGACATTACAAACATATAGATAAAATCAATAATGCCATCCTGTAGAAAACACTAATACCGGTACATGTTTATTAACAGCAAAAATACCAGCTGAAAATTATTAATATTTATTCGAGATTTTATCAGTATTACAAAAAATATGATATGTATTCAATAAGTTGTATCTGTCATTAACAATATGTGAACCAAAACCACGAAATGTTCATTTGACAGCAATAAATACTCCACTAAACTTAGTTGTCAAAAGCTCTTAGGGCGGCTCTTTTCAGGCGTCAAGAACAAGCTCTTTATATGACTATACTTTTGAATTAGCGTCCACTCAATTCATATTTATATCCGCCATTTTTCATGCACAACGAGCTGCGCATACGCGATTGCAAGCCATTAATAAATTACAGAAACACACAGCCACATTTGATCTTTACGTCACTACGTAGGTGTTGCGCATGTGTGCGTGCACTTCCTCTTGTGTTGTCTATGTGTGTGGAGGATTGTGCGGGGCGGGGCGCGCGGGGGGGGACGACTTCCCGCGTAGCACCTGGCGCTCAGAGGTTACATGCATCGACGGGATCCCATTGATTTGTGGCGAGAACCACTTGAACTTAATGCTGATCTGATTTACCCTTTGTTAATAAGTTACTTCTTTGTTGCGAACATGTAGAAAATAATAATATGTATGTCGGCCAATTTCCACATTAGTTATTTCAAGCCAAACTTGTTGATGACTGCGTTATTCTGAGAACCAGAAATACTTTTGTTCAACATGTTTCGAACATTGTAAATACTTACCTACGTGTAGAATACACAAACATTAGGAAAACTCCATACTAAGGACTCGTAATTTGAGAAAGAAGTGCAGAGTCTCTCTCAGCCCATTAGGTCAACAAGTCTGTGATTCAGTATTCGAGCCATGATGACAATACTGACCACATCCTCTATTTGCTTAAGTAAAAGGCAATTGTAAACCACTTATTTGTTTTGAGCCCTTTTTAAATCGGTTTTCCAACCATTATTAACAAAAAAGATGTATGATGAAAGATTTTTCTTCATCAGGATTACGTATGTTACCAGTTCCATAATTCAATAAAAATTAACTTCGTTTTTTTAAAATGTCCATTTATTAGATCCAATCAATGAGGAGTGAGAAAAAAAATGTTAATTGCGTAGAATTGGAACCGGTATAAATTAGTGATCTTTATCTTTTGTATTAAGTGGACTAGACACTGATATATTACTAGAGAAATAGTTCTTTACATTGCGAACGTCTTGGGAAAAAAATAATGTTTGCATATTAAAAAGAAATATAAGCTGTTTAAGTTTCTAATCCATACGTCTCTACGATCAAAGATTATGTCTCCATTCTTTGATTTATCCATTATCTTTTACCTGTTACTTTTGACAGAAGATCTCCAATCCCTAGTATAAGCTGATGTCAAAATATTTGCCGTGATCAAAGGGCCTCCACGTGGTGTCGATGTCGACCAAACATTGACACGGGACGCGGGCGCAGGCGGCGCGGGCGCACCTCGCCCGCCAGATAACAATACCGCGAACAATGAACACACTGCCTGACCCAGCGACACACCTACTAACAACACAAACTGTGTGCACTTCAAACTGATGAGTTTGACTTGTTCTCAAGTGTTTCCTCAACAATGAAGGACCTCTGTCGTTCTTCATTAGGCCCCTCTAACAGGCCTCCTGCATAACATCCTGTCTTAGTTTCATTCATTTGTCATAGTCAAGAATCAATTGAGGTACTCTATGTTACTGCCAATTTGTACCACTTCCTGCCTACCTGCTACACGACATTATTGTGCAATTTAGTACACCGATATTACTATTTAATCGTCTTGATTGTACGGTCTACGTGCTTTGTTCATTATCCGTAGATTCCAAGCTTTAGAAGATTATTCCTAATGAGCGTTACATATTCATTGAGGAATGCACCGGCTCAATGTGTTGCGTGTGTGCAAATCTATGAATGAAGACGGTGGACTGCACTTTATGGTGCCACAAAAACCGAGGCCCTTTAGAAAATACTCCCGACGGATACACGGAGCGCAATATTTACTACGCCCCCCGACCCTTTCACTTCCTCTACGGCGACAACCTGCGTCGGAGCGAGACTGCGTTACGCAAGCGTACCGGCCAGAGCGGGACGGCCGATTCATTCATAAGCGAGTCCGCCATCCGGTCCGCGTTCTGATCGATCACTTCATCTCCTTCTAACGCGCAGTCTCCTCTCGAGTGCGAGCAGGTGGCACCGGATGCTTAACGATGTACCGGAGCTTTGATCGGAAGCTCTTAAAAAAAACCTCGTACTCTTTCTCGTCACCTCGAGCCGAGTCACATCCCGTGGCGGCGGGTATCTAGTGCACCCGCGGCGCCGGCTCGACGCGTATCGAAACTACAAGTGTGTCGTTGTAATGTGAAATTACCTCGTTTAATGAGGGGACAGTCGCAATTGGTGATTTTCGTAAGCTCGCTGGGAGTGAGACGGTGCGAGCTTCGCCCCTCCGCCGAGCGCCCATTCAGCTGCGAGTAGTCGGTCGCCGGCCACAGCGACGCACGCGCGCGCTCACACCTTGCCACTCCACTCTCTGGATACTACTCCAATTTTGACATGACCGGTTCGAAACACGAACGCGAACGATCGACCTGTGTCCACACAGTGTTAGCTCACTAGTGATTTCTCTAATTGGTGCTTTTGAGTGAGTGTCGCCGGGAATGTACGAGAACTCGGCCTGGACAACTTTACAATGGCCCAAATTGCATTAAATGGGTAATTGGTGTACGTCATTGGATAATGGATTCAGCTCATATACCTAGTACATATAATCCGTCCTTACGGGGAGCGTGGGCCGCTGTGAATTTTGCACTTGACTCCCGGCCCTGCTCTTTGTTTGATGCCGTTCCATTTAAATATTTAAATTCAACAACGCGATTTCTGGCCTCATGAGATGAATACGAAACTGTATATTTGTAATATTTATTGTTTAAGTACATAGTTAGCCACATTCGGTTTATATTGTTCACTATCAATTGAGTACAAACACAAAATAACCGCGATAACGAACTTCCAGGGAAAATTTCATGAGAATGCAAAAGCTTCATGTAGGTACATACGTGAGCCAAATATTATTATTTATTTAGTGTATTATTAACTTCTTTCTGCACAAACTATTTGTGAAGTAAACATAGCATATTATTTGTTTACACTAATTAGATGTTATTGCACCTACTGAAATAATAGCCTTCCGTGTAATATGCTACGAAATAATATTATTTACCTTTTACGTTTAGCATTTATGAAATTCGCGATATAATTAGCTACTTTCAACTACCAGTTGTAAGCGTAATATCCACTTAGCACCTAAGTGGTTGTGAAATAGTTCTAATACAGTGCTGAACATAAATCACTTAGGCCATGCTGTTGAGGAGGACTTTCTACCATAACTTGTGGGTTAACAATTAAGCGCGCTATTACGGCGGTCCTAATAAATCCTGGAGGGATTTCAATTAGTTGATTTCTAAGCGTTTTTCCCGCTAACGCACATTGCATGAATTCCACGAGGCGTTTTCTCTGCCGCCACGACGCAGGTACGGCGCGTTATCAGTTGTCTGCCGCCGCGACCGTGGGAATGAAAGAAGCGTGTTAAACAATAGCAGCCAGATAAGAACATCGTCGGAACCCATTTGGGGTACCTTTAAGTAATTAGTTGTGTTTTCATTTACGTGTTCCATACGAAATTTGTATTGCATCGAAAATTCCCGATGATTCATAGTTGGATTAGCTTGAGTTTAGATCTACGCTTCAGCGATTCGGTTAATGTAGCAATAATGTTATAACTTGGTTGTTTCTATTGATAGTAACAAAATGAGTGGTTAACATTGTACAGAAGCGCTCGCTTGCACGTTTCCAACAAAAAAAGTTTGCGAGAATTACCTTTGTTCTTTGAACTGGGTCTACCTGATTTAAATGAAAACTTATTTAAGATACTGTCATGATTCATTTGTTGTTTATGAATGAAAATTAATAAGATTATAAATAGTTGTTATCAGGTAGATAATGATAATTTACAAAACACTAGTAGGAAATAGTCAAACGTATAATTCTGGTTTGGTAACAATGTCAATTCTCAATTACCTACCTATTGAAGTTACTTCAATGATTTTCTTTTTATTTCGTTAACTATTTTCGGATAGGAACTACATTAGTTTTAGTTTATTTTTAAATTGTTTATTTATATTGCCTCTAGTTTACAATATCAGTGCAATACAACAAAATACGACGAGATTCGGGTTTAATTATTGTGGTTGATTTTACATAATATCTTTAGGAAATTGATATTTGGCAGTTTATAAACGCATATTATGTAGGTCTTACGACCTGTTTATACTATGGGGGGGAACACAAAAACCCCGTGTCCCAGCAACGGATACAGGTGTTTATTTTGAAGCCGTTCTTCAATCCCCTACTTGTGGTTTTTTACACTTTTTTCACTAAAGAAACCTTTCCGATGAGGCTTTCATACGAGATGGAAAGAAAAAAGATGTCTGGCAGTTTTGTTAGTTTTTGCCATTTGCAATTTTATTAGATAACGAATAAATCATTTTTTTATTATTGCAAATTGGACTTTATAGTAGCTTTCTTATGACAGACACTTCCTAGTTCTTACATTTACTTGTCTTTCTATTGAACATAGAGACAATTTTGTTAAAAAAAATTAGAGCAGTCAGTTTTCGTGGCACGAATTAGTAATAACCTTTACGAAAACTAAATCATATCAATTAAATACGAAAATCAAGTAGGTACTTAAATTATAAATTAATGATTTATTTTAGGCTAGTTCCAGAACTACCTACGTCATCTTAAAGTAAACATTCTAACGTTCGAGTCACGCGCCAAATACCTTATAATAACTTGTATACCTACTTACTACCTACTTGTATACACAACATGGTGCATGTGCAACGTCATCTAATTTTGTTGACAACCAACATTCAAAAATGGAATTTAGAACATATCAAACTATGAGAGATTTGATCAAAACATTTCTAAATTCAAATCACCTCGACTTTACCTTTATGTTATGATTACGGTCATCCTATTGGTTGATTTCGGCCTTATAGTATTAGTAATGCTGTAGTAGCACATCAATATTGGAGTCATAGCAGTAGGCCTATTAATACCTTTATTAGTACTTTATTAATGCAGTAACTTCCAGTCCTGTAATTAAGAGATTAAGAATCCTTTGTGTGGAAATTCGGGTAAAATACTTTATAGATTTAAACATAATTTTCTATTTACCTATTACAAAATACAAGCAAACTATGGTGTAACATTCCTAATTATCACCTAGCTATCACGTACTTATAATATCTAAGGCACATGCTAAACTCATAACTCAGTAGACACAAAATCAACATTTACCTCGATACATACAGTTCGCAACGAGCAACCCAATTACGTCGACTTATCGATTTCTCAACTGCAAATATTACTAAATAATTACAATTTCAGAACGTTAAGTGCTTACCTAAATAAAATATCAATGCATAAAAGGTTTTGCGTCGCTCGTCCGAAACGCGAGGTGTATGTACGAGCGTCGAATTTTCGCAGCCAGCGAACCGTGCTCTCTGACTCACAAAGGAGCGTTAAACTGAACGCTTAGTATTCAAATCTAAATGGTCCCCTCACTAGTTGTTCTAAAAACGAAATGAGCAAATACATTCGTACAGAAAAGTTGCCAAGATTTATTTAGCTATTTGGAGATAGGACTTTTAAGGAAGATAAATTAGAGAGTTTCAGGAAAATGTAATATAGAATGTAATATAGTTTTTACTGGTATTCAGCATGAAATGAAAATAAAGAAAAACACATCATTTTTGGAATTAGTGACTTTTTTTGTAGAGATACATGTACTTAAACAAAACTACATAAGTACTACTTTGTCATTTTCAAAATTAAAGAAGTTTTTATTCCTGCTTTGACATTGAAACACTACCTAATCCCTTATTGATGGCACATAGTTAGGCCTCGCGATGAATGGCAATATGTATGAGAGGTATTTGCTCTACAGAGCGGTCATACATGCGAGTACATTGCCTACTTATTAGATAGCATTAACATTGTAGATAATGTTTATCAGTTTGGTATTGTTTCACTACAAATTGTATTTAAATTATTAATTTATTATGTGTTTATTGTGTTTACAAAACAGTAACTATTTAATTGGCTTAAATAAATTTTCAGGAAATCTTTTTAATAATATATTTTTTAAAGTGTTTTATTATTATCAAAGTTGAGCGCTGACTTTGGCTTTAGTATAGATTCGAAGAGATTTGATAGATTGAATCCAGTTTGAGTTAGCTTTCAAATTTGAATAACATTCTGTAATACGAACCTCAGAAGCACTGACAAATTAAGGACAATAACAAACCCGCTAATTAATAACATATAATTAGTTAAATTTATAATATCAAAAATAAATCTATATTTTTATGAGGATGATATTTTTAACAGAACATTAACACGATGTTAATAGTCACTAATGTTGGTCGAAAGCGGCCGTTTCGCTGCGCCTGCGACGACCCAATTTCCAGAGTGATGAAATGGATATCTGAACGAAGTAGCTCACCGGTATCAGCATTAAAATTAATTCTTCCGTATTCCTGTTTTTAGTGACAGATTAGTTTACGAGCATCGTAACTCTTCAGCTACTAAATAGAGTAACTTTAATAAAAGTATGTAACAGTGTCGCTTAATAGCTATGCTCATCAAACTGGCTGGTTGTAAACAACAAAAGGATGCCGTTGAAATTTAAAATGATTGTGTTGTATCTACCGTATAACAATAGTTCATAAAGTTGAAAGGATAGTATTTTCGTGTTGACTTTTAAAAATGTGGCAGTTTTCATAAATTAGAGGGTTAATTACCTTGCTATTGTTTTATCGGCGAAAAATTTAGTTTAGTTTGGATGTGCCTGCCTGTCATTCCGAAACTCCATAATTTATTATGGATCTCGTTCATACATTTATTTTTCTTTGAGCATCAAACTGCTGTATTAAATATAATACAAGTATCTTTATTTATGGAATACTTAACATGAAATCGTAGTGTTTGTCCCCAATCGAACATAAATGCCTACATTGTGTTATATAAAATGGCGGTTGCGACACTGAACTTAACCTTACACCAAACGAATTAACATACAAAAGTACTGAAAATGCATCCATTTGAATGTTTAGTTAACGCGTTTGTATTTATTCTCTTAAACGAACATTTTGCGATTGCCATTTGAATTTTTATTACGTACCTAAACGTTAATTTCAGGTACCTACCAAGTCGCGCCGAGTTTTAAATTGGGCTGCATTTACGATGACACACATTTGCTTTTAAATTATTCTTTAGCGTAATATGGTTTAGACATAAAACAATGTTATCTAAATACCTCAACAGTATAATTTATTCGGGATTCAGGACATTAAACTAGTAGGTATTCGCATTTCATTGCAACTTGTTATTTTCGCAATGAAAATTTATTTAACGTCCATCTCTTCAGAACCGCGGTCGCCATTTTGTCGAGTCAAGTCATCGAACGACTATTATGCCGCCCACGTGTTGTAAACAAACATTAGGAATATGGAAGCCGCGGAGTTTTCCTCGCGAAGATTTTTCTCGCAGAGTGCGGCGCGTGCGTGGGCGTTGGGAGGTGTTCGCCAATCGCCTCCGAGCCCGCCCCACGGCCCCACGCCTCACGTCTGCACGCCCGGCCGTATCTCCAAGACACCCACACCACAGAATGTCGCCCAAACCATTTTATGACAGCCATTCTACAATTATATTTTTTCTCGATAATTAGAGGAAAATCTTGCGTCTCACAGAGCCTGTGCTGCCAAATTCCTTCGCTCCAAATCATTTTTGTGTTTGGAATCTGACGTTAATTTGTCGACAGATTAACCTTCTTGACACTACTGGACTATAACTTCCTTTTCATACTTACAGTAAATTTTACCATAATTAGAATGTAGATATCTGATTAAGCAAAAACCTTTTCTAGCTCTGAATACGTGCAGACTGTCGAGTATGTGCGGTAGGTACTTGCTAGTTTTTCTTAACACAGCCAAATTAGGCTAAGTCGTTCAAGCTATTTTTTGTAGCAGTAAGCATTTTTAATTACATCTGTGCATTGAGTCTACTCAGTACTTATCTGAATATTACCGAAACACACTTTAAAAGTTAACTTAAGACTATTTGAGAAAACATTACCAAAACAGATTTTTATGTTCATATTCAACTCCAAAAAAATAAATTTTCATTTCGTATATATGAAATCGGCAAATAGATATAATATACAAAAATCCAGAATACGCTGAAACAAAAAAAAACGTATAGTTACTCATCTCCACAAAATCAAATACATACATAACATACATAGTTATTTGACCCTAGCTCCCAGTTAATACAAATATGTACCAATGTCCCAACAAAAGTATAATATGAGTCGGAGCAAAGCGAGCGTCAGTCCGTAATAACGTTTTAATTGAATGGTCGGAGGTCAAATCACTTGCGCCCCGCGTGACCCAGGCCCGACACCGCGCAACTCAGAAGTTCAGAACAAACCAATACACGAACACTGTAACACACTTACAACATTACATCAAACGAAAGAATTTACGCTGATCGCATGCTAATATTGACTCAGGCTTACACTAACAATGTTACGATCATTATTATGTGGCAACACTAAACAAAGTATAAAAGCTCGCTTGCTTGCGCACAAACTGCACAATCTATTGCTATTGTTCACATAAACAACCCGCCGAATTGTTAGCTCTTGTTATACAAGCTCGCATTGTTCCACATTTGAATCGTGCGTCCCGCGTCACTCGATTCGCCGAAGCATCCATTGTCGCCGTGTTTGTTGATGCGCGCGCAATCCGTGCAAAACCGCGCTAAATCTCGCGAATACTTTGGCCGAAATCAAAACATGCATTGATACGCGGCGCGGGAATAAACCAGTTCTTGAACGCATCACAATGTAGCTAGCGGCTGAATAAATGAATTATTTTGCCTCATTTCTGTCAAGAAACCCATAAAGGCCACTTTCATTACGTTTTATTTTAAAACTGCATCAGAATTGTCTCTTCAATCTTCACTAAAACCCGAGTGTCTACTCAATAAAACCGTTACATCAAAATATTGGTCCCCCGCAGTTATCGTAAATCCACTTAATTTAGAAATATTAAAATCTACAACCGAATTAGTGTCCGTCTGCTTCATCGGTCCAGATATGCGGGTGTCCACTTTCCTATTAAGATGGGGTCGAAGATGCGACCCCATTTGACCGCGGGTTCATTCCGCACTACAATGCGCACCTAACACTTAAATAATACATTATTTGCTTCATGAATG
This sequence comes from Caradrina clavipalpis, assembly GCA_932526535.1. Taxonomy (NCBI): domain Eukaryota; kingdom Metazoa; phylum Arthropoda; class Insecta; order Lepidoptera; family Noctuidae; genus Caradrina; species Caradrina clavipalpis. The sequence goes on along the minus strand of OW052107.1, from coordinate 7,819,684 downwards.
CCGCTAGACGAGAGCCATCAATTAGTGTCGCACGACATTCGGTTACATTGTTCATTAGCACTTATGTAGGTTATTGGTCTCGGCTTCGCGCCTACACTTTTGCATCGTTTATTATTTAACATTGTTATCACTATATAGGTATTTGACTCGCGTGATATTTTCCTTGAATTCGCGAAAATTAAATAGACTGAACAAATTTAAATGTTTACGTTATGTTCAATTCGTGTTAGATTTAGCCTAAAAATGGCTACTTGATTCAGTATTCCGATTCGACGCGACGTAAAACAAATAAAGGGAGTCTAATGTCATACAACGTGATCAAAATGTAATCTAGTAACAAATACGAGACAAATGTAATGCGGTCGGTGTCTTTGAGGCGTGGGGTGACAAATTGGGCGCGACAATCGAGTTAGTTGACCCGAGCCCCGGCCAATCTGTGCTCACACCACACGATTAACCGCACAGACACATAGACACACGCACTAACTGCACTGACATAGATACGAAGCTATACGATGCACTCAATTGCGCTGCACAGATTATTCGAAGGGTTACAGACAATTAAAGGAACGTTCTTGCTAATACAACAATGACATTAGTCTTTATACTCCTCATTGTACTGGTGTTGTGATGAACTGTTTTTTTTGTGAATGTAACTCATAGCTTCTATAGGTGTTTTTGCAATGGGCACTGTTCCAACTGTCGCGGGTACACCAACGTTTTCTCACCGGCATTTTCAGTCAAAGTTAAGTACACAGGCAAAATAAATGGTCAAACTCCTCACAAGTTTATTTGAGATTTTATTTACTGTACAACAAAAAAAAAACCTACATATTTGTTTATTTCTGGTTTTTAGTAGTCTTATTTAATCAAAGTCATCTTCTTCTATGTATTTCTACTTCTTTGGAATTCACCTCGATAATTATAGTAATCACACCACCACTCGGAGTTAACGCAGCTGTTACGCAGAACTTGCGCAGCGTAGACGCTTTCACAAAACAAACGCAAAGTTCCTGCAAAGACGCTTTAATAATTATGTTAAATTCAAAATTAAAGCATGTAACAATATATAATTATGCATTAAAAGGCACTTTTGAACGTCAATTACAAGAGAGAGAAAAATGTATAGTCTTAAATCTAGTTGCCCATTCCAAAAGGTAACTAGAAGACGAAAAGTACATACTCTTTTAAAAAATGTATTACAATAGGTTGTGTAGTTACAATAATTCCATAAAAATATACTAATGTCAAAAACGATCTATCAAAAATAAAACTCAAATGACATATAAATACATCATTCTTATCCTTCAAAAATATTCCAAACATCACGACGTCAACAGTACAACAGGTCTGACCTCTATTAGAGATAATTTTCGCTTTACGCCCGTTCAGAGCTACCGCACGTTATTTGACTATTGTCCTCCAATATTGGTCGAGCCAACAAGACTCATTGAATGCGACTACTTAGGACACAAAGGACTCGACTCGAACGTCAATAGAAATTCTCTTGCTTTATTCAGTATTGGATTTAATGATCTTTATTGCAGTAGCTTTTAATAGGCATATAATAATATAACGACCGATTTGATTCATTGAATAACACGAAGATGTGACTGCTTTTAGCTTCTTAATCTTTAGTAGTGTCGAAAATATAATGTACCTAACTATTCTTTAAATATTTAAATGCCGTGCCCTTCAAATATAATGTTTAGTTTTATTATTACATACAGCGTCATTTGTCCAATAAAATGTACGACCAATAATATGACAGTTACGTTTCTAAATGTGATTTTGATTAGAGACAATTCGTCGCCCCCATCATGACTAAACTATGTTTGATTGACTAATACTATGTCAATTGTATTGAAGTCTACGTAGGTACCTAGAGGATATTATGGAATTATACTAGCACACACACATACATGCAGATGTTAGTCACACCATAATATTGCGTGTGAAACTTTTTTGCAGACACGAAAAGTTTCTTTAAATACTTAAATTATTTTCTTATCAACATAATCTAAAAATAAAATGTAAATTAGTGCCAAAGATAAGTTTAAAAAAGGAAAAAAATAAATAAGCTCAACGACCGTGTGAACCGATAGAAATTCATTGAAAAGAGTCTTAACAGATTATCATTAATCACTTGTGGCTATACATTTTTTTTTTTTAATAACAAGCATTAGAACCCCTTTTCATGGAACATTTATTAATAAAGCGAAATGAAGATGTTTACTGGTACTTAACCCTTGGACTTTCGATGGGGTTTGAAGCCTCAATTTCATCAGTTTGTGTCGCTTAGTTAGTCGTTATTTGAAAGTGTTATGACTATGATTATTATGAACATAAACATCCCATTTTTATCTGGTAGTATCATGATTAAATTACGTTCGATACCCACATGATATTAAGTAGATATCAATTGTTGAATAATGAATATTCAAACAACATAACCACAGCTTAATTTTAAAAATAATATTGGTTGTTAGAAAGTGTTGTTAAAAAGCGTGTTCCTGTTTTTCCGTTACAGCTCTCGTAGGCAATGTTATTGTAATGGCACCCATATCGTGGTCACGCACAACGAAATAAGCATGGACAATTACTGTTCATTATAACAACTGATTGTTCACAACATGTTGAACAGGTTGACCACTACATCATTTTATTTGTAACTTGAAATTATGAACAAAAAATAGTTACAATCAAAATGGTTTTAGTAAATATTTTTACATTTTTTTTTATTACACTTGGAAATGTACATGAAGTAAATGCCGTAACTCATATTTAATGTCTATTTGTCTACTAACTTTCTTAACGCTGTTACTAAATTGACTTGGGTACTAAGTTAGCAAAATGATCGGTCTCGGGCTAGTGGTTTCCGTGAGAACACCCCCCTGCAGTGGCGGGGTTCCACGCGGCAGGGGTGGTGCGAGGGTGGGAACCACTCGGGGTAAGTGGGGTACCAGGCCGGAAGCGCCTGCATCGGATCGTTCCGCACACCTGTGGGAATGTTTACCACTATTTGTGTACCTCTATCTCCTCTACCACTCTGTCAGCCTAGTACTTTTAACAATTATCATACACCCGGGCTATCGTTTGTATCTTAATTACCAGTCAGCAATTATTTATTGCCGTAGATAAAAACTAACATTGTTATAATTTATTACCTAACAGTTTACGTACTCATCTCAAACGGTATAAACAGGAGTCACATTTTGTACTCTAGTACAAAATTACATAGAGTATTTCTTTATTAACAGGTGCCGTTATATGAATGCAAAAAACAATGAACAGTGATATAATAAGAATGAACTTTTCCTCCGTCACGTGACAATAGTATCATCGCCAAAATGAAAAATAGCGAAGAGTGTTTAGACTGACGATAAAAACTGTAATAAAAGAACCAGTGTGATATTTATTGATCTTATTTAAATTTTAAGTAAATAGTGTTAAAAAGTCGTTGTAAATATAAATATAAGTGAAAGGACCATAGATAATATCGGCCTGCTGGCGGGTTGTGATTCGGACTTCAAGAGCCCGCAGCAGACCACTCATCAAGGCGACACGGCGGCCATCGCAGGCATGGGAATCAAAGTCATGATGAAAGCTTTCAATAAGCCAAAAGGTAAGATTTCACAAAAACCTAAACTGTACCTGTTGAATTAGCTAATAAAAATATCTGTACAATTAATTATATCAACGAAATCATAGAGCCAACCATGAGGCAACTGTGCCACAATAGCGTTCGAATTTCAAATATGGATCGTGGTCGAAGGAATCGTAACAAAAATGGCGACGTATGATCCTCGCTTCACTTTGGTGACGCAACCATGCAACGCTCTCGGTTTCGCGTGCACTTGTCCCGAATGTGAACGCGCCGTGACCGAAAGAAAAATATGAAAACGTTCATTTTCTAAATTATTACCTATGGCACTGCTAAGTTTGCAGAATATTCAACAGTTTGTGCCAAAAATTGTGAAATTGTTGTGGATTGTTTAGAAATACCGTTCTGTCTTTGATTTGATTTTCTCTTCTTGGGAAATGACAGTCGTAGCGAAGGACAACAAAGAATAATGTTAAGTACCTTTTAAAATTGAGTTCCATTATACTACGATATCGTATTTCGAGAACAAAAACCAAACATTTCAAGAAAGCCTACAAAACTGACAATCAATAAACCAAAGGGCCGAACATGCAATGGTGCATCATAATATCGCAACTCAATTTCCTTTAATATCAGTGTATTTTGAAACACAGCGTGTCCGGCTCCGCTACTCGCTAGGGCACAGACAGCCGCTCAGTTGAGCAACACTCGGCCAACCATTACCGTAATTATGACTAGCTCCTCGTATGCTCTGCTGATCTTGAAAGTAAAGACCTTGCGTGCTCATAACCTGAGAACTGGAAACAATGTTTGTATACAAACTGGCTGCTTGTTAATCGACCCCGACATACGACTGTTGCGGTTAACGTGCTGTCTATTGATCGTGTATCATCGCGGAGGTGATGACAGTGTGGGAGGACACTAACAGTAATAAACACGCCGGAAAAAGAACATAAGATAAAAGTATCAAAATGATCTGCCAAGCCCTCACGCTTTTTAGTTTTTTTTACCACCATGCAAGCATCCTTCGAGAACCTGTAGTATCAAATCAAACTGCTAATTGAATACAAAAATACATTTATTTAATTGAACGCCATAAACTAAAATAATAGCCACCCCGCTTCCGTTCAAACATTACGTAAACGCGCATGAGCATCTCGCACCGCGCCTGCGCCTGCGCCGGTGTCCGCGCGAGCAGCGGACGTGTCACCTCCGAGCTAACAAGCTGAACTATGTAACCGGTCCAAGTGCAGTAGCTGAGGACGCGCGTTTTCTCATGCGACGAACAATAGCGTTATCAATGAGGCAAACAACGGATTTACGACTCAACACATTCTTTGGGCCATAAAAAGTCGTAACAATTTACGGGCATAACAAAGAAACAGTGGCATCTAGTACGGGAGCTAATAACGCGGAGCAGCAGCAGCGCAACGCGGGGGCGTCCATTCACGCCGCTGATTGGCCCATCCGGTGCGCGCTCAATGAGATGATGCGCGCGCGCAGCGGCCGGCCGCGCCGCCTCTGTCATTGAGCAAAGGTCCGTCGCCTACGTTCGTGATCAACGCAGCCACAGATCACTGAAAGATAAGTGAGCATTGTTAGATTCTCCACCTCGGAAGGTAAAAATGATGAAGACTTCTGATATCTAACTAAGAATTTTATAACAATCGTGCGTTTAAAACGAACTCATACTACTTTTGCTTTATTCTGAAATTTTAAAATTACAGGGACCCTGTAGGTATCTTACAATTTATTAATGTTGAGCAACGGTTGGGCAGCGTAACGAATTTACATGTACAGAATTAAAGTACAACTCATACGCAAAACGTTCATTTTCTGCGTCAGTGAGCAGGGAACCGTTTGAACAATAACAATTTTACCGCATTATGGCATAACCCTCTTCCACGGTTGAACGACTGGAAGGGTGACATCGGTAAGCAAATGAACAATTTTTCAAAATGCATACTTATCTACAATAATTGGCTTCACACGGTAACGATATGTGGCAAGGTATGAGGGTAATAAGATTAGTCACTAAGTTTTAGTTTGGTTCAGTATAATTACAGGATATTATTATATAGCTAGAAACTGTTCATAAAGTACCACAAAATGTTAAAGCAGTCCTGTATAAAGAAGTCATTCCAAATTGACAGTTGCATTCACAAATAAGGCAATTACTTACAAAGTAGCACTTTAATCGTGGCTTTTAGCAAAAATGATCGCTTTGCAATGATATTTAGTATAATTATAAGCAAAAAGAAGGCGATTTGAATGCGAAGCAGCGCACGCGCCCGTTTACGTCACGCGACGTTCCAAGTTCAAACGGTGAACAATGGGTTCGGTAAAAATGGCGCGAGCTTTTGTTCTGGCTCGCTATTGTGGCGGTCGCCGTGGTAGAGATTGCTTGACTATGAAGATACACATAACATATTCATGTATCATCACCTCTTTTTCCCCTTACAAAATAAAGCGAACTTCAAAACCGCTCAAGACTTTACAGTCCACAAAATAGAGGTCGATCATTAGATTCAATAATTGCAAAAGCAAATAATTTGAAATAATTCATCGATTGATTCTCGATTCCAAAGCAGCTGTTCCCTTCACTTTATTCCCAAAACAATTTAGATTGTAATGCTACCTAGAACATAAAATTGCCTGGAAATATTTGTCGTTCGGTCTAGATAAACACGGGACATAATGGAGTCATTACATTTGTTTATCAACGTCCACGGTTGTTGGTGGCAGCAAGGCAACAAGTGGCGGTTAGGTTCCCCCTCGGACAACCCTTGTTGCCCACCTGTTACTGTGAAACCACCGAACATTAGCATAATGTGAAATGTGTTGGAGTTGTAAAGAAACGCGGCCTGTTGCGTGCATTGTTCTTGTTCTTATACATTATTATTTTGCGGTACTGGGAATTGTTGATTGCTTTACGATATAAAATGAAATGCTAACTTTTGTAGGAATGTTTGCTGGATTAATTCTATCTAGAATTGCGTAGTAACTGGGTAGATGACACCACTAACAAATAATTCCAAGACACAACTTCACTAAAAAAAACACTTTATTTTAGCCCTGAAAACCCGATAAATTTTTGAATAACTATTATCATCAATTTTTAGTTGCTTTGAAATCAATAAATAGTTACTGAATTGAGTCAACAAAAAAGTGACGTTATAGTTGAGTATTGTCATACAAAATCTATGGGGAATTGCGTTTTGACAGCTCATAAAAAGTACGTCAATTGATTAGTGGTGTCATCTACCCAACTGTCCGTTATAAAAAATGCACCAATTGCGAAGTGTATTTTTATTTGTCTAGTATACATTCTGTGATTGAGACAATATTTGGAAGCATATATTTAAAGATGTATGAACGTGGACGAGGCGAAAGTACATGGATCGTAACAGTTGGCGTTCTGTGATTTCTGCCTACCATGTGGAAAAGGGCGTGAGTTTATGTATGTATGTATATTTAAAGAATATACTGATACCTTTACATAATACAAAAAAAAACTGTTTTTTTGCGTCAATACAAAAAAAAGAATCCTCCCTATAAGAACTTAAATCAACTTTTCCATTTTCAAAAAGACATGACCCAACACGTTCCTAATTCAAAAACAAAGCAGGTATTAGTAAATACGGCCGAAAGTACGAAGGTTGCGGGCTGTCCTCGGTCGGGCACGGCTGTGAGCAGCGGCGCATCTCCGGTGCTTTGTGCACTTATCTACGCCATTCACGATTCTCTTCACCGCGGCGATACCAAGAACATTCGACATGTTTAGAGACCTCGATGACTTGGTGGATTGTCTAGTCTAGTGGCTCTATTTTGGGATACTTGTAAAAAGTATAAGCAAAGTAACTAATTTAATAAAAAAACATAACCCTCCTTCTGCCGCAGTCGGGTAAAAATAGAATGAATAACCCTAAACAATCATAAAAAATATACTTAAATAATTCTCCTAATTTTCTATACTAATATTATGAAGAGGTAAAGTTTGTGAGATTGTAGGGGGTAATCTTTGGATCTACAGAACCGATTTTAAAAATTCTTTCTCCCATTGAAAGCCACATTGTTTGTGAGTGTCATACATAGGCTATATAACATTAAGCTACGAGACATAGGAGCAGAGCAGTAACCAAAGACGTAACGTAAGGCGGGTAAAATAAGCCACGCGAAAGAAGTTGCACGCAGTTCAAACAAAACTCAAAAAATAAATTAACACCTTTTTCCTTTGTACTGATATTTTCATACACTGCTTGCACTGCTCGTTGCTCGTCCGGTCATGCATTCAACCTAAAAAAAAGGCTATAAATAAATAAACTGCCATAATTAAGTAATACAATTATCCGTTCTCCTTAAAGCTATCAGTGACAATATCGTACAACGGATGGGGCTCATCGGAAACTACGGGACAATTAAACCGAAATCATTCAGAATTAATTACTTTAATTACGGAAACGGAAGTCTTGCCATCTTAGTTTTTCTGCATCCAAAAATGCCATTCCAGATCTTAATGCCAAACACGACTGTTATTTGAGCCACCACCTTCTTACATTACCCTCCACAGATAATTACAATTAGCTTTATTTCAGTTGTTATAAAATACAAGATCAATAAGCGAATCTTGAGTCTGGCCATTCATTTCTTTAGAGCAATAATAGCTTTCATATTTAAACGGCTGTAAGTTAAAAACACAATTTGCAAGAAATAACTGTTTATTTCTAACGTATTATCAAATTATTTTGTTAAAATGTCCGACAGCGAATTTTACTGGCGCATAGGACTCTCACATTCTGCAAACTTTATAACAGTCAAAGAGAATTAATGTTCTTTTCATCTTTAAAAAAAAATCTTTGGTACCATCCCAACATTCGAGTTAACGACCACGGAGGCGGTGCATATATTTCTGTTAAAAACTTTTTGATGACACTATTTTTCTATTACATTTAAAATAATTTTAAAGAACATAAGTTTAAATATTATGTACTTTTTATTTCCCGCGTTGTTTGATGTGAAAATATGTGGTAGTGGTATAACATCATTAATTAGTTGAGAATGGTTTGATCTTTATGATATAAAAATATGGTACTTGCTTTTTTTGTTTTTCATTGAGAGAAATATGAATTAGAGAGCCATCAGTTCTCTACAATTACTGAGGCCCGGAGGCTTGTTAGCGAGAACCTCACAATCAGTTACATGTATTATATGGGTGCGGATATATTGCACAAGCAGGTGTCTGATAACTGCAATACATTCTATACACACTCACAATATGATCACCACTACAATGAACGTAAAAAACGTATTGTATAATGCACATTGCATGTACTGAGATGAGTTTAAATACTTCAATTAAACGACCCATTAATATCCGTTGAGGTAAATAAAAATTCATCAAGTTGCAATGAAAACCTTTTTTAAAGTCGTTTCAAGAACAAATTGCCGACGTGGAATCGTTCGACAAATATTATTATTAACAATTTTAATGTGAATGACCAAAAATAGACTGTAAACAAGGATCGTGCTGCACTTTTTTAAAGTCATTTAAATTTTACTTAAATGAAAATTGTACAGGAAACCTAAATGATAAAATGTTAGAGATTGTCCTAACAACGCAATCAAAGCACGCAGTTCCTATCTCGTCGTAACTGCGTTAGTATAAAAAGATGCGTGTGCGCAATAATCGTGAGTCAAGTGCAGCTGCGCGAGATATATAGTGCGAGTAAATCACAATGTGCGAGAGTGGCTGCAATTAATGCAGCCGTGATTCGCAACCGGCGCGACTTTGACCACCTTGCACCATCGAACACCTCTTTATGTTATCCACAGTAAAAATAGAATCCGCAACCCCCATTGTTACTTTGTTCACTTTATTTTCTGCACAGTTTGATTTTAATCTTGTCAACTGACGTTGTTCAAAATGTTTTACAGTCTTTAATGTCAGCCATAAGAAAATTAAGCAATAAAAACACATTGAATATCAAAAGTTTAACAACATGTTTTATAATAGATCTGAGAAGTCTTCATACGGAACATTTCTTTCAACTCATTTAGAGACATCAAAACATGACACTATTGAAACAGACACCGCATTTACACAACATCAAAGGGCCGAGCAGCATCTCGAGCCTTATTTTACTTAATTGTGATTGGAATACAAAATTCTTTGGGCTCTAATTGAAACTAAAACGACGAACACAGAGAAAAATTTAAATTATATCAGAACGAGGTTCAGCTAGAGCAGATCAGAGGCCGAGCGGGCACCGACCGTGGGAGAGGTGCACAAATCTCCGCATCTCAGAACTGGTCGGCAGGTGCGCGCGCGCAGCACACGCACACCAGCACTGGCACGCACACCGACACCACAAACCAGGCGCACTTATGAATGAAGCATACAAACCTGCACAAGAACTACACACGGATACTCACGCACACACCCGCAACAAATTCAATCTTGCTTGTTTATCTCTGATTTATTTTATTCGAAACCATCAAGTCTCAAAAAGTTGGCTATTAATTTGTTCTTCGGTGCTCGGTATAAATGCCGTAGATAAAGTAATTAATCCGATTGATAATGATCTTGGTTGACAAGAGATTGAACTCGCTTCCACGTTCAAAAATCTCCAACATAAAATATACTGTAAACTACGGCGTTAATCTATGTGGATATGTTTTAAAATAACCCTGAGGCTTATGAATAACTCATTGCAAACCGATCATATCTAGCACCCATGCATATGGACAAACCTGATTACGAGGAGCATATTAAAATAATAAATAGCGTCTACGATGCGGCAGTAAAGGAAAATCAGGGTGAGGTTTTAGTCGTGTAGAGGAATAATGTAGAGTGAGGTATCTCATTAGTCTGGATAAGGCTAAACAATTACAAAGTTAAACCATCGCGAAAAATTATAAAGCACAATGTTTAGTGTATCCTACTTACTATTATAAACTCGAAAGTTTTTGACGGTGGATGGTTAGCTATTTGTTACTCCTTAACAGCAGCACAGATTTAGTCGTTTTGCAAACAATCATGTAGCTTAATATATGGGATAATTTTTATCCCCTTTTTTGTGTTCTCGTCGGATAATTTAGAACTTTGATTTAAGTCTACAAAGCCTCAAGCAAAAGCTAATCTAAATATATAAAACTCAAAGGTGATTGACTGACTAACATAGTGATCTATCAACGCACATCCGAAACCACTGGACGGATCGGGCTGAAATTTGGCATGCAGGTAGATGTTATGATGTAGGCATCCGCTAAGAAAGCATTTTGATCAATTCTACCCCCAAGGGGATAAAATAGGGGATGAAAGTTTGTATGAAACTTTGTCAATTTTAATATCAAATATGACGCGGACGAAGTCGAGAAGCTAGTATGTTATAAAATAGATGTTTTAAAAAGTTGTTGTGTTTTGTTACAGACATCCCGTCGCAGGTGCCGCCGCTAACGCCGGGCACCAACAAGAAGATGGCCGAGGCGCTGAAGGCTACCTTCGCCTCCTGGGAGAAGGAGCAACTGCGCCTCGGCGTACCCAAAGGTGAGACTTTAACTTCCTACTTTAGGGGATTGAAAGAAGGTTCATTTTCAAATGCCGACCTATTATTGTTCCACTGCAGGGTAAAGGCTTTCTCTCATACAGAGAAGACATGAACATTAATCACCACGCTTGCCCAATGTAGTTTATCTTTGACATCACTCACATATTGTAAGGAAACCTGGACTTAAAATAATGAATTGCCAATTCCACGCCTGTATTCCCCGATGGGTTAGGCAGAGGTGTACCAATGTACACCTACAGTTCGCCGGTATATTTAGGTCCCATATAATAGGGGGTGAGCCTATTGCCATCAACCGGGCACAAATCCAAACTCCGAGCCGCTACTGAGAATTTCATAGAAAAACCCAATAACACTTTTTGCTCGACCCGGGAATCGAACCCGGGACCCCTTGCACAGCAGTCGCACTTGCGACCACGAGACCAACGGAGCAGTCGGTTTATTTATTGACACAAAAATACAATAAAACTACGAAAATATAAATAGTAAAATAAAACTATAGAATATCTACATAGAATGTATGTGCCGAAATGCGTTGAAGTGAAAACAATACATCCTCCCTTGAGAATAAGGTTTATTTATGATACATAACTTTTCTGTAATCGAATCAAAATCTACGAACATGGAAGTCGCTTATCTAAAATATTCTTAATATAACTGGCAAGTCCAAAACCGTACATAAATTGCAATGAAACTAATTCAATTCAAACATAAACTATGCAAGTAGAGCTCCTTTTTTACTGCTAATTTCGACTCCATTATGTCCTACTAGTTAACTTTTGTTAATAGACAATTAAAGTAAGCATTGGATGGAGGTTGAGCTATAAAATTCAGTCTAATTACCGTTTAACGTTCAGTAAATGCTTAGATAATTTCATACAAAGACATTTCAGCCGTAGGGGACTAAGAAAATATCCACGGCATGGTTTATTTCACAGTAATATAAACGTCTACATTTCATTTGGGATCGTTCAGCAATAGCACTTTATGGTCAGGAAGAAAAGGTAATAAAACCACATAAATATTAATTTTAGACTTCAGTCGCGCAAGATCTGAGAGACGGAGCGAAAAAAATCATCTCATGTTATTATTAATACGATCAGTTCATTTTAATATGATGCACCTGCTTTTAAGTAAGCTAATAAAATAATGATTAATTTTTGTTACTAAGTCGCGAGTAGGAATCCCGTCGATCGGTTAGCAGATGATCAAGCTTGAAATCATTAAAGTGCAAATTGTCCGTCTGGTGTGGTCTGTAGTGGTACTAGTGTACAAGCGCGACAAATAATCGCCACGCTTTTTTGTCACCGCGTTGGTAAAGTGAAGTCGTTAGCGCGTAGAATGTTGAGATAGCCGTCTTGTTTTTCCCCTTGTTCAATATTTAAGTGTATAGGTACTGGTTACAAGCAAAAACTGTTAGCGTACAGTTGACAAAGCGTATAAATACAAGGTATCATTTGCATATGGTAATGTGACGGACGCGTCGCCGTGTCGCGACCGCCGGCGATACACACCTCCACCTTTGTTGGTGGTTACTGACGACCAGCGTTTTCCTCACTTACATTTAGCTAAATTTATTTTAATGAAAATCGGTATTAAAAAGCTAAATATCAGCAAAACATTATCTTAAAGGGTTTTTTCATCCCTAAAAAGCCCTTGATGTTGCCACGTCAAAATAATAGCAAAATAACAATTAGCTGCGCGAATTGTACTGAGTGTAAAACGTATTGATGTTTGCCTAGGATCATATTGTGGACAGGTGGCGGGTTCGATGCCCTAGCGCGGCGGAAGTGCGTGCGTCTGCGCCGCGTCTATTCGCGCTTCCGGTGTGCCCGCGCGCATCTAACACGAAATCACGCGCAGGATGTGAATAACACTTGCTAAATCTTTTATGATTATTATATTTTATCAATGAATTCATGTAGTGAACGTAGTACGAACATTTTGTGAAAATTCGGTCATGAAACTGCCTTGGCGCGACTGCTACGCATGAGGGCTTGGGTTCTATTCCCAGGTCGAGCAAAGTGCTATTGGCTCTTTCCATAAAATTGTCAGTAGCAGCTCGGAGTTAGGAACTGTGCCCAGTTAATGGCAATAGGCTCCTACCTACAACATTCAGGCGCACTTTGAGTGTATATTGGTACACCTCTGCCTAATTCTTTGGGGAATACAGGCATGATAATATGATGATGGTAAATTCCTACCAATTCTGAAAAACAACTGCCATACTTTGATTGTTCGAGCTTTTTTGTTTTGCAAGTGTCCTTTTAATTGAACATGAATTTAGGCTACACATAATTCTTCGTCGTGAGTACATTGGGTAGGTACAAACCTCGTTATCAAAGGCCTACAGTGCCGGTGTGCGTCAGCTGTACACGTGTCGAGAAATCGACTTGATTCCTTAATTGTTCAACGTAATAAATTCAGTCATAAAACCCAGTTTGATAAAATTTTTAAGTACCTACTTTGAATTGAAATAAACGTTGTATAATGTTGAAGTTCGAATATTAAGTGATGCTTTACAACCAATTTAAGCCATTATTTAGGTATTAGGCGATTTTAACAGAATCGAGAAGTTTTTACTCAAAGTCCTTGGCTACAACGACTTTGGTCGACTGCTACGCTATAGGTCTTGGGTTCGATTCCCAGGTCGAGCAAAAAGTGTTATTGGGTTTTTCTATGAAATTCTCAGTAGCAGCTCGAAGTTAGGATTTGTGCCCGGTTAATGGCAATAGGCTCGCCCCCTATTACATGGGACCTAAACATACCGGCGAACTGTGGGTGCTCATTGGTATACCAATGTACACCCACAGTTCGCCGGTATGTTTAGGTCCTTACGCTTCCTTTACCTTTCTTCTCCTTTCTTTCTTTTTCCTTTTTTTTTTCTTTGCGAAATACAAGCGTGGTATGTATGAGTGAGAGAAGTTTTTAGTCAAACCAAGTCTTTGGCTACTTGCTGCGGATTGTTCGAAAGAGATACCGCGCCCCCGGAACGGAAAGGGCACATGAAGGAACATAGATGGTTTTTAGTCAGTAAAAGTCTGACACTCCCTCCCGCCCCGCCCAGGACGGGGGGGCATTTGATGATTTTACCATCTCAAAAAAAAAAAGTCTTTGGCTACTTGTCTGAAAAAGGTGTGGCAAGTAGCATTTTACCTACTGCTTTGCATCGTATGTGGGACCGCCTTAGTCCTGTTGGTAATATCAGTTTAGATAACGGTAAGATGTTATCACGACTTGTAACACATGGGGGCGATAAGTAGCAAAGGAACTGGTAACACTTGCAATAACGTTATTACTCTTATTAAACTTACCATCACGCCTGTATTCCGCGAAGGGTTAGGCAGAGGTGTACTAAATTACACCCACAGTTCGTCGGTATATTTAGGTAATTAAACTTGTTCAAATAAAAACGAGGATGATCTGATAAAGACATGCCTTCATTTTCCCAAGAATATCCTAGAACCTTAAATATTAAATTGTTGGAAAAAAGTTACTGGAATTAAATATGGTTTAAAAGATTTCCGATTACAGGTAAATAACTACAAAATTTTATAAATATTTCAGGTAACTACTGCATTATTTTTTTATAAAAACTTACAAATACCTATGTTTCACAAATAAACATTCTGATTCTGATTCTGATTCTGAAAACTAAACTAATATTTGAAAAAGGTAAAGTTACTTTGTTACAGTTAATCTCTGGTAAATATTTTTCCGATTACAAAAAATAAGACACCCGGAAAAAGTAGCGGGCAAAACCTAGTCTTTAATAAATTGGAAAATAAAACAAACACAAAGTTCAATAATTGTAATTTTACAGTCGAAGAGTGGTGTATCTATGTTGAGATCTTAACATTTAATAAAATGAATCCGAGCGTTCACAATCCCGTCCTGTAGTCGAGGAGACAGCGTTATCTTAGCATCGATTGTTAATAAAATTGCTCCATTTACATACCAACTAGCTTTGTTCTACCTGTAGGCTTTAATTAATGTACATGAGTTTCACAATTATATTTTTTAGTTAGTAAACAAATATCTTGCTAGTTTATTATTATTTTACAACTTAAATCCACAATTCATTAAATTCAAAACTTATAAATAACTAGCTTATATTCTTTGTTTAAGATCTAAAATAAATTAACCCTTAGTTACTCTTTATAATTTATAAGCTACCTACTATAGGCGCAAATCCCGTCAAAATCGGTCTAGCCGTTTCGGGGATTAGCCGGAATAAACAGACAAACAGACCGACACACTAATATTAAAGATGCAAAAGTAACTCTGTCTGTCATTTACAAAACCAGTGTATCGATCGTAATTAAATTTGACAAAGATGTAGTTTTGAATCTGGATAAGGGCATAAACTACTTTTTAATCCAGCTGCGTTTCATTTGTGTCCTCAATAATCAAAATTAATGCGGACGAAGTGGTGGTGAATAGCTAGTCTAATAAATAACACGAGCCACTGCAACATAATGTAAATGAATAATATAATAAACGTTTCAAATCTCAGATCAAAAGTTTCTAATATCAAGGCAATGAGCGAACAAGCGAATTATGATTATTGAAATATTTATAATAATAAAACGAACAACCTTCTTCTAATGAAGAAATATATTATTACACACATTAACTTGTCACTATTTCAACAGAATAGATGGTAAATCATGATTTTATAGTCGCAGAATTGAATACGTTGTGTATTCCTTTTGATGTCATGTTAAAACATTTGAGTGACGACACGGTTTGGCGCAGTGGATAAACGACTGGCTGCTGCTTCAGTCGCGGGTTAGATTCCCATTCGGAACAAATATTTATGACCTAAAGAATCCCATCGGATCGGATTTTTCCGGGTCTGGTTGTTTGCGTATGTAAGTTTATATGATTGTAAACGCACTCACGATACAGGACAAATTCATAGTGTGGAGCAACGTTTTTCAAAAAAATAAGTTATAAAGTTATAGCCTCGTGTTCGCGGTTTTCGTGGCCACACAGCCACAGCATAAGCATTAAACGTCATGACCCGACGGCCACCGACTAAAAGCGGTAATTAAACTAATTATTTATTATTAGACAGCTCTCCCGCTTCCAAAGGAAAAACTTAAGTTCTTAGTGTAAGAGCAATTTGTAACATCGTAACACATAACTCCATTTGTATCGATTGACTTTTTCTCCTAGTTAACCTAGCTAGGAGCGATTAGAAAATGTTTAATGGCCACCGCTGATTAAATTGATCGATCTTCCTTCTAAGCGACGTGATAAACCCCATTTCGCTTGTCAGATCTGTGTTTTCTCTTGAGATTATTTCACGACATGAGCATTACAGACCGTAAATAATTGACTTTTTATAATTCTGGGCCGTACCTACCTGTGATCCTTCTAGTTACAAAAATATTGAAGGCCGAAAAACACCTTTTTTATAGGAAAACAGCACGACTCCTATAATATCGCATGTAGACAATTTAACAACACAATCAACAACACAACAACATAGGTATCAACACGCCTGCATTCCCCGAAGGGTTAGGCAGAGGTGTACCAATTTACAACCACAGTTCGCCGGTATGTTTAGGTCCCATGTAATATGGGACGAGCCAATTACCCGCGCACACATCCTAACTCCGAGCTGCTTCTGAGAATTTCATAGAAAAACCCAATAACCCTGCTCGATCTGGGAATTGAACCCAAGACCTCCAGCGTAGCAGTCGCGCTTGGGAACGCTAGGGTAACGAGACAGTTTCTTAAGAAAAATAAGTAAGAATATGTTTAAATGTTGTTACTAAACTTAAAATATCCCCACGACCCCTGTACTGTCGCAAACAAACAACTTAATTACACTAGAATATAAGGATACCATTAGAAATCCTTTATCACAACTATAAAGACAATCAGCTTGGTGCATACATTGGGGCGTCAAGGTCGGGCCGCTTCCGGCGCGGGCGCATGTGGCAAGTTCCGTTGTTAGGCAACACGTCGGTTCGCTGCCCCGCTAATTGTCGATGTTGCAGCCCTGCGAGCCATCCGGCTACAATTGTGCATTTTACTACTTGATAGCGACATCCAACCACGGCCACTGACTGGCCTGATTTCATATGTTCGCCCTATCTACATATGTATCTTGAAATAGCTAATAATCGTATTTTGTGATCGTTGTAATTTTAATTAAGGAACGCTTATTTTGTTTTTATGTAGAATTTGCGATTCTAATATGAAGAAACTTATTCATAGTAGTGATAAGACAATTACCTATACATGAGTCCCAAATAGTACAAATTTAGAACACGTCAATCTGTAAAAAGCTGTATGACTGAATGCTTTTCTTTTACTCTGTGTTGAAGGTCAAAGCCAAAGCATTTATTTTATTTAGATCATTTGCAGGCACTTTTGAATTAAAGTTCTGCATAGATAATTGAATCCCAAGAAAAATTACCCATGACGGTCAATATTCCTCTAATTTATAAACACTCATTTATCCACCAGATCCTCGGCAATGGAACGAGGCGGCTGTGGCAGCGTGGCTGCGGTGGGCGGCGCGGGAGTTCTCCCTGGAAGGCGTGGCCCTCCAGCAGTTCGCGCGCACCCAGGGCAAGGACATCTGTGCCATGGGCCGCGAGGAGTTCGTCGCACGCGCACCCGCCTTCATGGGCGACATACTGTGGGAGCACCTCGAGATACTGCAGAAAGGTAGGTATTGTATACCGCTGGAGGCATGCTTACTTCTTTTTTCTTAGTGTTAAAATTTTGATTTTTGATAAGAAACAAGAGTGTTTTAATGAATCCCTAATTTTTACAACAATTACACGTCCTAATCAGTCAGCAATAAAATATTCTTAAGCAATCTTTCAAGTATGACAATTTCTAATTAAACTCTGCCACCAGTTGCCCTTTAAAATTCAATGTTATAATTAATACTTTATTTTTAAATCGGCTCTAAAATATACACTCAATAGATTTTTTTGTCAGAGAGAATGGAACATATTAATTCTAATATACTAACGCACACATCCTACAAAAATCGGCCCCACAAAGCTATGGATATATTAAACGGTCCGATAATCGGTCCTTCAATAAGTTCTTTAAACCCTACAAACACCTTTTTCTTTCAAACCTAACAAGTCTTCAAAATGGCAGCCAGACTGAAATGTCAGAATGTTGTGCAGATGTGGAGAAGGAGCGCTCGTTGCTGGCCAACGTGCCGCCGAACATGTACGAGAGCAACGTGTGCCTGCCGGAGCTGCCCGAGTACATCCCGCCGCCTGCGCACCACTACAACAACAACAACAATACTGGTAAGTACCTCAAAAGCTGTAACTAGCCATGAACAATAGAAAATATAGCATATAGCCAACGTTCTGAAGCGGTTTTCCTGACAGATGTGAACGATTATCGTCACAAAAAGAAAAAGTTCAAAATAAGTAAAAAAACCCACGTAGAAATAAAAAAGTAATATTCCAAAATCAGTAGATTTTTTATTTTCCAACTCAATCCAAGATGATCATCGGAAAGTGGAAAGGAGAAAGGCTAATTTCAAATTAAGCGTAGCAAAAGGTAAGTCTTGTCTACGAAAGGTCTACGGGAGGTCTACGGTTGCTACGCCATTTTCGTAGCCGCTACTAAGAATTCAATAAAGTATCGATTTCTTATTATAGCAAAAGTTTAATGTTCTATGCAATCATTAATTGACCAGGCATGATTTTAAAACAATGTCCTGTTATCATCACGCCTGTATTCTCTAAAAGAGTAAGGTAGTATTCGAGGTACACTGTGGTGCACTTTTAAATAAAATTGTTATGTGATTATAATTATACAGTCTGGTACTAACATGATAGTATAAAACCACACAAAACATAATCATTTGAATATCATAAAACAGTTGCTTATTATTTCAACGGTACAAACACAAACGCCCTATCGCGGCGTGTACTGATAACAGGGTGACATTAACTGCACTAAACTGAGCCTCATTACAAGTAGCTGATAGCCCGACGATTAGGTGGCTCGAACCCTAACCGGCGTTTATTAGCGATGTCATATATTTATGACAGACGTAATATTAACTTAGTACGATTACTTACGAGTAAATGTTGCTTAAAAAGTGTTGGTTGTGACATAATGAGAATATTTTTCACAGTACGGTTACTATTTGCAAATTGTCATGGGCATGTAATTCGAAGTTTACAGATTTTAATCAAACTTGATACTTGGAGTCACACCTAGGTATATACTTAGCGTATCTTAAAAATTTTAAAATCTTAAAAATTTATGAATCGATTTTAATTATTATTTTCTTATTTTTTAATTTTAACTTTAAAATCGGTTCATAATATTTTAAGATTTTATTTTAAGGTTAGTATGAGATACCGTGTGGAGTAAATGTTTTTAGTTATTCAGGTTTTTCCACTGAATCGGCATATTTTTGAGTGTCGGTCTGTCTATGTGTCTGTTTACGGTGTATTTGCGCTTTGCCTATAATTACTCATATCAAACGGTATTCGGTCTTTGGGTCATAAAACAGTTTTTTTTGGGATATAAACTTCTGTCTCTTGACCTAAAAACTAGTCCAGCTAAACTGAAGTATCTACAGACATAAATCCATTATTTTTTCTTCAGCATAGTTGGCAAGTTAGGTAGGTAGGTACTTTTATATATTCAAACACTATCTTATATTTTCTAAAAGTTCTTATTTATTTAAAGTTTCTTTTTCACGAATTCAAAACCGTAAAACCAGACAGAATTACGATTAGATCTATTATTTAATTTGTTTTGACACAAGAAAACAGTAAACTTCGACTAACATTGTGGAGATTCGGCCCATTTCACATCGACCTGTTAATCAGCACATAAATCTGATCGCAGTCACATATATTACGTCGAATTATATAACTAATCTAGTACGAAATAGACATATGTGTTAGTGCTACGGTAAAATAGACCTTATAGTAGGTTCTTACAGTGCATGTCAAATTAAATATTCTAAGACAGGGTTGCTCGCGTAGCTTTTGTGGCCACGAAAAAGTCAACATCTCCAATAAGGTCGTTTTACTGAACGTCTCACTCACATCGGATGATGTAACTGTACCAATCTTTAGGTACATGTCGGTAAATGATAATTAATCAAATTTTACAATCGGGGGTGGCTGCGTAATCTCACGGATAAAAGCTCATTTCCATTAGATATAAAACGTTGTGTTTATTGCGTTGTAAATCATCGGCGCGGGATGTTTTGACTGCAGCGCGGAGCTCGGCTACTGAAATAATAAATTAACTAAGGAGACAACATGTCCTCTGGCCGTCGCTAACACGGGTGGTCTCGTCACCACCTCAAACATTTAGACAACTAATTTACACGACTAATTGATGCACGGCATATTTTATCATGTTTTGGAAAAAGACGATGATGGATAAAGACTCCATTCAGATGCATTTGGTTTGACTACGCAGTTGAAAAAGTTTAAGAGCTCACGAAACGTAGCTGACTTATGAAACACAGTTGATATAAAATAATCATGAAATACAAAATAATTTAATAACACAACGTGCTACCTAGGCCTATGTAGTATGTTTTTTAAAATCTATGACCAGATTCAGGTAATAACTTTTCATTTTAACTAATTATTACATCAAAATGCTAGATGCTAGCTTTTTCCCGAGACTTCGTTTCTGTTAGTTTCAACAGATTTTTTTCCTAATAATATAATACCTATAGTACTCATGACTAGCGTAGCTTCCTACTAGCGAAACATTTTTCAGAATGAGACCAGTCGTCCCGGGGAATACCTCGTATGAACGGAGGAACAAACAACCTTTTCAGATTTATAATATTAGACTATGTATAGATACTATCAATGTAAAATAAATGCTTCTTTTCTAAGCTATAAAATATTGTTTGCAATCAAAAGAAAAACCATCATAAACGATTACATCAACCCTCCATCGCACACAATAACTTTTACTGTTGCGATCGCGAACCTTAAACCGATACCGTTTCAACTTGTTAACTCAATTAAAAAAACACTATCGTTGATTTAAAAAAACTACGTTTTACAGTACCGTGTAAGTATCAGCACACATACGGTTTCCAGTTGGCTGCACGTGTGGCGCAATGTTCCGACCTTGGCGCTGTTTTTCCGCTCTCTTTCAGCTGTACCGAGGTCTACCAACCCGTCTTGCACCTTGTACCACAATTTCAAACGTGACATCTTCAAACACACATTATTTTGATGATTCCAAACGATATTACGGTTTTCATGACGCAAGAGTAAATTGAAGAATTAGTTTTTGCAATGTCGTCTCGTATAACTACCTAGCTGTCTGGCTAAGACAATGAGGTTGCTAAAGTGATTAAAAAACAAGGCCAGACAGGGAATCCTACGTTAATTTAGTATATCATAAATCACGGCCCACCCTGTTAGCTAAATTACTTGATCATTAAAATTGCGATGACGCTACTGAAACAATGAAATGTTGCGTCTATTTTAAGACTATGCATAGTTTCGCAAAGAACGTTTATAAATAAAATTACTTAAGTAAACTTAGTACTTGTCTTATCTACATAAAGTTAATTATAAAATCATGTGATCTACAGAAAAAAATATCTAATGGAATATGTAAGTATTTGTTGTAGTACAAAATCAATTGAAGTCGAAATATCAGCAAGTACATAATAAGAGTAGATTGTCCAATCGCCCCTACCACGAGGTCCGGCGCGTGCGCAGGCTGTTCGCGTCAGTCTTCAGTTGCTACGCTCTTACTCATCACTCGCATTACTCTTGCACGCACTAACTGAAAGTTCAGTGTCGGTAACCATTAACTTAAACTTTAGCAACTCCTTCTTAATTTTGTTTTATTATTAATTTTTTTTGACGTATCCCCGTATCCTAAAGGATAAGTGGCAAGTGTTTCGAGTGAATGTAATACAGTATGGAGAGCTTGGATTCTGGTTAAGCTATGTTTTTGCACCCGAGCTCCCGGTCTAGGGACTCCACAGAGCTGGACCCTGGTATGGTGTGGCGTGGTGAGTGTAACTTTCACGAGCTCCTGAACTATTTATTGTCAATCAAGTGTTTTCGCTTACTTTGTGGTCATACGTCAATTTCGTTTAGACGTTTTGTAATGAGTCAATCTAACCATAATTGGTATCTACCTAGGTACCAATTTGCTAGAATGGAAATACCAGTTCGCAATTTAAAGATGAGTTGTCAGTCTGAAAACTTTGTTAGGAAAACTTGTAATTTTTTTCTGGTTCTTTCGTCTTGTACCAGTAATTGGGTTTCGCTGTTGTTCAATTGCTGAAAATTATCAGTAATGATAAGTAGAAGTGCATGAAGGCTGCATGGTGTGTCGTCACCCCGTCAGCTCGACATCGGGTGAGTTTCGCGCGTCCTCGCGACAACTCGAGCGTGCCCAACTAATGCAAGTGGGCCGACGAAGCTGAAGGTTAACGCACAAAAACACATCGTATATATTCAATATTTTGCAACTGCACTCGTATTAATAAACCGTGTGGCTATATGGTTAATGTTGTGCTGGTGCAATTTCGTGGCATCCGCGCTGTCGCAAGGGCCAGCGATCGCTTGCCGCCGGCACATCCTCGCGTTGCGCACTCGCCGACTAATCGCCGGACGTACGCCTCGGAACAACGTTGCAAAATCGCTTACAGTTTAAACAATATGTCTAATGTTCTGAAAAATTCATGGGCACGCGCCGCGACATGCGCCTCGATCGACTGAAGCCGACTTGTGATGTGCACATACGTATCCTTGTATCTATTACATACCGATAACTGTTGATTACACACGCGGTTGGGCATAAATTACAAGTAAGTACAACAAACAGAAAGCAAAAGCACATCCTAAAATAATACGGCATCATTTAACTGGTCGTATCGGCAATAAACCGCGGTGGGTACAGTCATCCTTATTAGCGAACATTTATGAGTTACCAGGGCAATATATCGGGCGTATTACGTGGCAGCCAATCATAATAATTTATGACTATACAGTGATATGGGCAGTTAATGTGGCGACGAGTCCGGCGGCCGGCGGTGTCCTGCGCATGCGACTCGCACTGATTTATCAATCGGCCAAGCCCCGCCCACCCTGATAGCCTTACCCTACAACCATTCAGCTTTTTATTAAACGAACATTAATTGGTATAATATAAAGTAAATATTCAGTATCGACTATCATGTCAAACACAGATTTTAACGTAATAGGCTCAGTTAGATGTAATTAAAATATAAACTCTGTTATTTACGACGCTTAATTACCATTTTTAACAAATAATAGGGCGATCTTGTTCTGTGAGTCGTGCCGGACTTTTATACATTTGTATTAGCTTAATAGTGTAGCCATGTATTAGTGTGGAATGTCCCTTGTAGAGCACGAGTAGGTAATAGATACTGGGCAACTAAGTACCTATCAAGGTTCGTTTTTATTGGCTGACACGGGACTCGACATATTCATTTACATATTAAACATTTATTTTATTCTCTACATAGAGCTGCTTTACATTACATTAAAGTAAAAATGCTGCTTCTACGCAGTGACCTACCACAGCATTCATAGATCCTGTTATATTCCACAAAGACCAACACAATCAGGATATTAGAATCAGAAATCAATATCATTTACATTCACTTCATAACTGTCAATAGGTCTAAAGTGTCGACAAGAAAAATATTGAGCTTTCTAAGATATCAATAAAGAGATACGTGTCGTTTCGAGCAGCCACATCCGGCCGCCATTGTGTTTCAACTGGCGAACTTCCGGTGCAACCCGATACACACTCCTGCGCACGTGCGCGAGCTTTTCAAATTTCGAACTACGAAAATTTCGTACAAAGGGCGTTATAAAGGAATAAGGGATGTAATAAAACATAGAAGAAAAAAATAAGACAGTTAAACGCTTCTAAAGCAATTACATGACATCAAAGTTTAACCATTCATATTTATTGTCTCTGAATTTTCATGATTGTATATATCAAGAATACAAGAAGGTGTACCTTTATCAAACACATAACTGTTTTAAAATCAAAATATGAGAACCTTAAAAGCGATATAACTTCGATACCGGACAAGTACCAATATGACTTTTTAAAATTCATTATGTACTTTCTAAGTTTACCGGACATCAGTAATGTCGGTGAAGGAAAACGCCGAAATCGAAATCGGCAATCCACACATTGACGAAGAGTGATCAATGCTCGTGCCTTTTCTATATGTGAATGCACGAGAGACAATAATAGGCTGGTATTATTATTATTATTTAATAGTGTTTAGTTTAGTAGTGTGTAAGGATCGTAGCAGGTGGCGTTCTGTGGTTTCTGCCTACCCCCATGGGAAAAAGGCGTGAGTTTATGTATGTGTATGTATGTATTTAATAGTGTAAATCGACCTAATTAAATGATAAAATGTTGCATCTAAATCACTGAAATTACACCCTATCAATACTCTATTTACCATTTTATTCGCGATCGAACGTACGAACGGTATTTACTTAAAATGATACTTACCCTACTCTAATAGACCGTAGAGAATATATTCATTGTTCGTTAAAAAAAAACATGTAATCCCAACTTAGTTGTCAGGTAAGAAGTTAATAAAAAAATCAGCCCTCAAGGGTTGGCACACGAAAAGAGCAAGGGTAGTTCTTTGATGGGGTGCTTGCAAACGCTCCGCGACCCTGAGGGGCCCTTGTCCTCCAATAAGCCTTTAATAAGGGCCCTTGCCAAGTGCCCATTCAATCAGACCTTTTTCTTCACCTATCCCACGTGGCCTTGATTCAAATTCTAAATCTGATTTGCTTGTCAATGTTATTGTACTCGTATAATATAAAGAGTAAGGGTCAGTGCATTCACAAAGGGTTTTAATATTCAAAGGCTGCCCTTATCGCGTTTATTTTACTGCTATTTTAATATCGTCGAAACGCATTGATAAACATTCATGGCGTAGTAAAAGTTTCGGTTTTCATAAAACGCGTCGATCCTTAACAAACTATAATGCATTTAATCTTCGGACACTCGACAATTACAACCGCTTCTTATGTTTGGGTGTCATTGTATGTAGGTTTATATACGTACCTAGATATTTTTTATGTTCCGTTTTATTCTCTTGATAACATTTGAATGCCTATAAACACATTGATGTGTGGGTGTATTTAAATAAGTCATGGAATTTTTCACACAATCGTAGGTACCTACTCAGATAACAATTTAACACACCAGTTTTATATTTTTTTGATTACGAACGGTTCGGGAGTACTTTCAAACATATTGAGTTAATAAAAATAGATGTTAAAGCTGGCTCAAGTTTTTACTTGAAAATCGATACGTCTACGAATTCAGCAATTTGCAGGTGCTTTTTTCGGCTTAACTTTTGTATTGTTATCGTAATGGGCAAGTGTGGGAATAGCGGCAAGTGAAGGAGTTTTGTGAATCCGTTGCGATCCTAATGTTCCCATAGCCGGTAGACAAGCGTCTATACAAGTGTTGGGTTACTGCAGTTTGCGCGTCGCGAGGCGCCGACAAAGCCCGCCGGCGGCACCTTTGATGTGCCGAATTCAATTAATTGCCTTATTTGCGGCAGTGGTACGCTCATTGTAGGAATCCCCCGCAAAAACAAATATTTGCTGAGTCTTCATTATCCGTTATTAGGTGGTGCGCATTTTAATTGTCTCCCCGGCTCGTTTGGTTTGCCTTGATTACGCCCCGAGAGCAGTAAATCACATAAATCACTCATTTTTCTCGACGCTTTTAATGACACCTACATGCCTGTCAAAGATATTAACGAAACTGACATGACTGAAGCTTAATTATCAAATTAAAAGAAAAAAACCGTTTTCATTACTCCTCTGGTACGTTGCAAGGCTTCAAAGGCGAGGTTTAGCATAAACTTACGCCTCGAGGCATCAAAATCAGTGCATTTTGACGAGATTTTTACAGATCAAAGCATAAGTTTACGCTAACCCTCATCTCTGAATCCTAGCCTTAGAGTAAAGACACGTGGGCTTATTATTAACCGAATCATAACTGGTTCTTTAATAATAATCCTGAGACAAACCCCTTTAGTACTGCAAGCATAAAAAGCTGAGCTTCCAAAAGCTGAAAATTATGCTTAAACATATGCATCGTGCCAATCTTCTTCTCCACACAAAGCATGGACTGCGATAATGTGTTACGTGTCCCCGATACGTTATCAGCATCGGCAGGGGTGTACGCGGGGGTGATGGCGGGGCGCGGGAGGCGGGGCGCGTCGGCTCCGGACGTCGTGGGCGCATGTCCTTCGCAACACTGCCCCTGAGTGAGATATGGCTGTCACAACACTACACCACGCGCCGCTCATTCACAACTTACCAGGACTTTTCAACCATGCGATAACATTTTTTTTGTTAAGTTTTTGACATGCTTATTTAGGCTCGCATCAATTATTTGTTGTTTCAGCGATAACGATGTCATCTTTAAAACAACAAACAATTTCATAAAAATACCATGTTCATGATGAATCTCACTTATCGTGGCTTTGATATTCCACAGCTGCAAATGAAGATAGAACTGTTCAGATTTACTATTTCTATTAAAATATATTATATTATGTTAAATGTGTGCTATTATAATATGAACACATCAATGTCGTATGGACAGCTATGTAGTTCCGAGGTCGCAGCTCAAACAAGAATATGTCACAATCATAATGTTCTCAGAAATCGTTCCAAATATAAACGTGGATAAATGTCGTATCACGCGCCATCGCGACACATGACGGAGGCCGAGAGAAATAAATTATTGGTACCGGAAGTGACGTCCCGGGCTCGCTCCAATTTAAAACACAACCCACGAAACATCGTCTAACGTCGCACCGCTGATCGTTGACAAAAACTGCCGCGATGCAAGCTCACAAAATAATAGCCGTCAAACACAATCTCATAAAATTTGCTTTTAAATGTAATAGCCGCTATTTCAAATATAAAATAAAAACAAATTACACTTAATGAATGTCACAAAATAATATATTGTATCCTTAATTCGCCGGAAATAAAAATGTTAAAACCTTAGACTTGGACTAATAGAGAACACACATTGAATTTCAAATTAGAATTCAATCAGTTTGTATAATCGACAGGGCCGGATGCGCTGCTTTTTAATTAGTGCAAAGGTTAGAGACGTTACCGAAAAAACCTTTTTATGTTGTCAATCGTCGGCAGCGGTATAATTACATGCAACCGTTAGTTGTAGTCGGAGCTCATCGCTATGTCTGACAGTTCTGGATGAAGTGCTCCCGTGCCGCTGTACAGATTTATGGACTGTTTTCAGTGTTTTTATCTAAAAAAGATTGTTTATCTGGCACTTCCGTCGCCTGCCGCGGCCGATACGCTCGCTAACGCTTTATTGTTTACACTTAATGTAATTCAAAGCAGGGAATTCCTCGGTAAATTGTATTTTTAAATA
This sequence comes from Caradrina clavipalpis, assembly GCA_932526535.1. Taxonomy (NCBI): domain Eukaryota; kingdom Metazoa; phylum Arthropoda; class Insecta; order Lepidoptera; family Noctuidae; genus Caradrina; species Caradrina clavipalpis. Next base: position 7,792,069 of record OW052107.1, on the reverse strand, counting down.
TGAAGCGGCGATGGGAATGGGGAGTTTACTTTGTGAATATCGATTACCGCCAGCGGCTTGGATCCATATCTGTTTGGGCTTTTGCGATCGATATTACGCCGATGTAATACGTAATTCTATTCTTTCTGATGCCGACTTTCTGAGGTACATTGGCATGTACAGATACAAAACAAAGGCGACGATAATGTTAGTACAATGATCTTTAAGGCGAATTCAGTCTGTCGAGGAAAAGTCCAAATACAAAATAACAGTGGTAAAATAGCAGTAATACAAAGCCACTAATGTTGTCATATAGTTTTTGCATACATCACCACAATTCTCCGCGTTTCCATTTCCTGATGCACAGTGTTACATGATGGAGATTGTTCGTCGATCACAATATCCACCGCGTGTTTATTTCCTTTGCATTTATTCAAATATTGGAAACTCATTTCCCGCGCTATTTCCCGGTGGAAAGGCGCTCGCGGAGTGCTCTCGTCTCGCTAATTGCGTTTTGCACCCACAGACTCATTCTCCCAGTTCCTCGCTACGTACATGTAAGTAAGTTACTTTATAACGTGCCTCTAAATAAGTTAAGGTACTTTGAGCTTTCATACTAGCAGTTTGTTATGAAAAATACTGTCTGCTATAGTTTAGTGATTGTGGGTTTTCAGGAAACACAGGTTTTTACATGCATGCCAACCAATTGAGACAAATTGAACAGTTTTATCGCACGTTCATAAATAACCGAATGAATTCAAGCGTCGTTAAATCAAACTTTGACGCAATTAATGTCGTGACACTGTGTGGTCTCCTGTCAAATTAGGCATCAACACTTTATGGTCACTTTTCTCCCTTATCACGCACTGACCATTATATTTGTGGCTGTTAGTTATAGCATACTAACAAAAAATCGGCGTCGGATCTTCCGACGACGTCGAAATCGCTTCCTCCGGCAGACAATAGCCTCCCGTATCCGGTAGCACACGTGCTCAGGTGCCTATTATGTCCCGGAGCGATCCTCGCCCCTTAACTACCTTTTGTGACCCAACTTAGTACCACCCCTGTAACTTGACCCAGATTCGGGCCAGCCCACTAGCTCGTGCCCTCCCATCGCATCGTATTCTATCATATCGTATGTTAACGCATCTGTCTCGAGGATCATGTAAAGCGAAACTTTTGTCAACATCCTGGAGACTTCATTTATTTGCCACTGTGCCTATTCAAATATCAATATCAGCTCTCAATTTTTTTCCTCCATTCGGTATTGCTGTTTTATTCGCGGCGCCATTGTCCGCAGTTAAGATATAAGGGGGCTTAAACTTATATATCGTTTCCAAATCCATTTTTTGCCATCAAATAGGGAAGGCTATTTAAAAAATAACAAATTAAAAAGCTAATGTTCGAATTACATAAAGGTTACAACAATAGTTACACCGACTTACAATAGACACGAATGGAAGTATTCTAAATTTAAAATTCAAGTGTGTTGCGTCTCGCGTGCCACTATCAAACAATGAGAATCATAGTCAAGGCCGTACGCGTCATGGTCATTATTATAACGTAATTATGATACACGACGTTACCTTACACACTGAATTTGCGAAACAATCCAACTGTTTTTTTCTCAAGTTTAACGTGATCTTTACTCTTTTGTTTTGTTTTGATTAATACGTCACTGCCGCGTTTCTGTGTTAGAAAAATCGATTTTCAAAGCTATTTTTTATAATTTTCGAGCTACAAATTTGTTATAGAGATGAAAGCCACTTAGTTACAGTAAATAAATAAATAAATAAATAAATAAAAAAGTGACAATAATCTCAGACCTATATTTTTTTCTCTTAATACGTTACGCCACTAGAACTTGCTATGTAGGTAAACCAGACAAAAACCGGGGACCAAAATAATTCATGACTAATCCTAAATTATAGCAAAATTGCGTTAATATATGCTTGTAACCTAATTTCCATAAGTTACTGTACACCTACCTAGAGCCTAATTTAAAATTACAAGTTGTTTTGTAATATAACATTTTCACGTGGCCACTGAAAAAACACACAATTAGATGCGTCACTACATCCATTATGCTAGTTCATTATCTCTGTAGTGTATCGTCCGGACAATTTAATCGTTTTGTTTTTATATCTTCGCGAAACAATGCTACCACAGCCACACTCGCAACTTGCAAAGTATTTTTTAAGTGAACAAGAATATAAATTACAACTCATTGTTCGCACTAAAATAAAAACCGTGTAGTCACAGTTACTTCGGCCATATCCACCGATCCTTGTAAACCCGCCGTGTTCCACGATAACAATTTCACGTGCTCGACCAACGGGACTCTACCTATGTTGTTTCGCTCAGCAGTAGCTCTAGATTTCATTTTCCTTAATTGATAACAAACAGGAAAATAACTCCACGTTATAAATAAGAATGTAATATTTATTACTGAACGTTCATTTGTTATATTTGCAATTGCATGGTTAGATTAATTAGAATGGAAATAAGTATACTTTGCATTCGCATACGTAGATAATTGACCGCTGCTATTTTTAGGTTATTCAAAGGCTCACACAAAGCTGATTGTGTATTATGTTCGTATAAATTTGGATAGAAGGTGGCCGTGCTAATTTTCGTGATACTCATCAGGAGGGTTAGCAAAAAAAAATCAACGGTCGCGCAACAGTTGGTCTTGTAGCAGGTGACGCGACAGGTCGCGGCTCACGTTAGTTCGTAGCGCTTCGGGCGCGCTCGGCTCGCACTCGGCTACACTCGGTCCACATTTTCCACGGCCGCCCTCTCGATCCGCCCGAAAGCTCTCAGTTGGAGATTAGGCGCGACGCGACACGGTGCTACGGATGCTTCTCGCATACAAAAGCTCGGAGTCGTTACGAGTAACGCGATATTACGTCGGTCCCTATTCATTCGTAGTCGAGTTGTTTAAAAATATTTTTATTATTGAAGTGGTTTATAAATCTTTAAATAATAATAAATTTTTCGTAAACGTTTAAAAACTTTTGATTTATTTCGAAATATTGAAAAATATTATTTTATGCGATTAAAAATTTATAAAATAGTTAAATCAGTGTTGGGGTGTAATGTGTTGGTGAGCAGTGGTGGAGTGCGCCGCCGGGGCCGGACCTCGGGCCGCCATGCTCCTGGTGGAGGCGCCGCGCGAAGTCGCCGTGCCCCCGTGCGCGGCGCCCCTCGACCTCCCCATGTCCTCGCTCACCAAGCTCAACTTCACAGACTACAGTGCTAAAGTGAACAAGCCTTACTCTGAGGCAGAGAACAGGGACAATACGAGGCTCAACTACGAGCAGACTCTAGCGAGCGTGGCTAGGCTGAGCTATGAACAATCAGTGCCCAACACAGCCAAACTACACTACACGGAGCAGAACAGGCTTGCATATGATCCTACGGTGGATTCCTTGTGTGGTGATCCTTCATTCATTTTAAATACAGGTTCGTAAATACATAAACTGAAATAAATTTATTTTTTCCTCATCGATATTTATGAACTACAAGTCTCTTGGCTAGTGATATCAAATATTTAAAAAAATAAGGTAGGTACTTAAATAGCTACCGGCTTACCTCATTTGGGGCTAAAATTTACACCATCTATATTTTTATGTGCTTTAAAGTAATTAAAATTAGTCTATAAAAGAAATTAAAATACTCAAAATCTTTATCTTTATAGTTTATGGTTTAAAAGAGTTTATTTTATAGACAAATTAATTATGTCTATTTATATATCCTTTTGCAATTAAATACCAATGAACTGTACTCATTAAGTCTGCGGTTAAGGTAATTATTAGAAAATACAACGAACATGTAAATAATAATAACGTGATACATGCCTACCTATTTACCCAAGTAGGTACGAGTATATTTATTTAAATAGAATTGTTCGTGCCATATCTTTGTTTTATTTACTTATTTACATTAGAAGACTTAAGTATTATTCTTTTGAAAATAATACTTTTGTTAGTAATTACAGAATTAATTAAAAGCATTTGCGTATCTAGTAGAATTCGTTGTGTTAATAAAACTAACAGATGCCAACATCTCACAAAGAATAGAAATAATTATTCGTACAATATTTATTCGACACTTCCGATCTATGTTCCTGGTTTCATAAACACACACTTATTTCATTGAGGACGGGAAACGAGCGGCGTAAACGAACGCTGACAAATCTCATCTTTATAAAAGCGTAACGTTTATTTAAATCATAAACACATTTACGTTATAAATAAGCAGAGCTTCATTGAGAACTCTCAAGTTGGGAGCGGAAGCACTTTCGCCGCCGCCATGTTGGATCCGGCGGCGGGGTTGCGCGGGCGCACCTCGCGCGCTTCCGCCGCGTGACGCGCATAAAAAGCTTTGCAGTATTGTCACATAACTTACATTTGCATACATAGATTACGTGAAAGCATTGTTAACGCCCCGATCAAGTGATCCACACAATGACTTTAGCCTGACACGTACGACGCAATTCATAATTTAACTAATATGTATTACTTACCAACAGCTAAACTATATTACATGGCATCTAAACGTTTGTACAGGTACGCCCTTGTACACCGTTGGCTAAATACAGGAAAATCCAGTTTATAATTATTTTTATTGATCTCATAAAATGAATATACACGAAATCACACGTCCATTAACGTTGGAAAACATTATAATTATAACAATAATTTATAGCTCTGTCATATAATATTTCACAACCAAACTGAGCTTAATTCCCCATGAGTAAAGGTTAATTGAAAATCAATTGTGAATTTTCTAAACCACAACACGTTTAGAGTATGAATATTCATACAATAGCTTCAGATGTAATCGATGTCGAGGCGTGTCGGCTGTCATCCACGGCTCTCACAAATGGTGGTCGGACATAAATGGTGACCATTCTAGAGGTAACGGTGCAGGTCGCTCACCTTTCAGTAATCGCTTCCTTCCTTTTACAGGTCGTCGCAAATCTCGTAGTTGACGTGATCGAAATCACGATTTAACCAGCCGTCGGGCACTTTAATATTTTATTGAACTTTAAAAACAAAGATTTGAAGGTTGTTGCCATAGTCAGATTTTTTGCAAAAATTAAGACTGGCAAGTTTTGCAATAACCAAGGCACATTCTATATATTCGTATATATTTCGATAATCACGGCTAAAATCCGTCGGTATTAAAATATCCACATATATCTTTAACACTTGAAAACTAATGTCAAGTAAAAGATCCATCGACTATGTCTCAATTATTAAAATAATTGCATCAAAGTAATTCAAATACGCCAAATGCGTTATTAGTATCCAACAATGTACATTGTGCATGCTTAACTTAACGTAGAATAAGATTTTTTAAAATAAATATTCAAAGTATTACAACATATGAATCTACTTAAGAAAATTGAAAAAATATTGACGTAGTTCGCTATAGAACTAGTCTATTTATTGTAAAAAAAACATACTTACAACTCCAGTAGAAACAACGAAGTAATCGGCAATCACACATTTTTGTTATCATTTAATCTTGGGCTATTATATCACCCAAGATTAAAATAATCTTAGTTGTCACTAAGCCTTACCTTTTACCAAATTTTCTTAACCAAACCCTACCTGAAAATTAATGAAAAAGCCATAGCCAATAAAAAATAACTACCTGCTTACTAATGTCATATCGTCGTCGTGTAGTGTCGTGATGGCCCAGTGGTTAAGGCGCCCGCCTCTCATGCACGAGGTTGTGGGTTAGCAACCAGGCACGGGCAAGTACCAATGTGACTTTTTCTAATTCATATGTACTTTCTAAGTGTATCTTGGTCATCACTGACATCGGTAACCATGTCAGAGGCCCTTGAGGCGGTTTAGAAACTCTGACACTAGGGTGTGTGGGGTCGTTAGACCTTACTGCCCACACGATAAAGAAGAAGAATGTCATATCTACTTCTCTACTTTTGTACTTCCAAAGTAAAAGTGTCACAATGTATGACTTATTCACAGTAAGAGCTACTTAGATGATATAAGTAATGTTATCATGTGTTGTGCTCACAGGCGACAAACAACTTGTCACGTTAGAAGCACCTGTCTAACGCCCGCAGCTGCCCCGTGACCTGAGAAACATGTGCACGATATCAAAGTTTATCACAAACCTATACAAATACCTACAAACCGACTTTATTCATTAGCAAACACAGAAAAAAAACCACCCGACCGACTTCGTTAAGTCTCGCCATATTTTTATATTCAACAACAAAATATCCATAGTTAATTAAACTTGATGGTGGTTAAAACGATTTTGACAAATTACATATTTGTGGTCTTCTTTAGTTTTTTTTTTTTTAATCAGTATTAATAGATTCATATCGTGTAGCTTAACGAACTCTTTTGTAATACGGATAATTTTATTCATTCCTAGTTTAATCCTCCATTTCGCGAACTGAATACTGTGCGCGATTAGAACAATGTGCATGACGGATGACGTCAGTTGCCGTCAGTGACGTCACGTAGCTCGGTTCATTCATAAATTAATATGGCTACTTCCGGCCGCCGCCCGCCGTAATCCACACCAACTATTAAACGCTTTCAGTCTAATCGACACTTTCTAAGAAATTGGATTCAATTTGCCTAGCATAGAAGAACAGATTTTGAAATCGTAACACCATTAACTTGGTTACTACATATTTTAGGGTCCTTTAAAAAGTTTCGACAAGCACTTAAGCCTAGCAATTTAAAAGCGTCCTTAAAACATCATACATAATGGTGGATTTAAGTTTTATTCACTATTAAATAAATAATTTTAATCTTATGTAATATATCACCTATTCACAACCGATACAATATTCAGGACAATCATAACATATCCGGTTCGTTGCCTCATTGTTTTATACAAAAGCTGCCAAGCTAACAACACGTTACTGTTCCGGAGATTGTAAATTGTAAACGATTTCCAGAACTTTAGTAGATTCCATAATTATGATAATTATAGATCTTATTTCCCTTTCTTATTATAAACTCAAGTGATTAGTAAACGGCGAGTAAACTTAGTCGATTTATATTAGACTAAAAAAGTTTAAACACTTTGCAAGTATGAAGACACAATCGAGCTTTTCTAAAATATTCTTAAAATTAGTTTCTCCTTCATCAGTTTTTATTTTGTTAGATGCCTTCATTTTAACACATTAAACTATTTTCAGTATTACGGTACGTTTTCAAAATAGATTGGCGAATCTAGCAATCAAAATATACCACGTATTTATTTCAAAGTTTGAGAGTTGAATGGGCGTGACGTCAGAGCAGGTCACGTCGCCATTGATGCGCCCGCGCCGCCACTTCCGTCGTCTGTAGCGCCGCTACATCCTGCCTGCAGTTTTATGTCTATCACACTACATTTATTTGCTTTAAATCTATTACTTAGGTTTCTTGAGTACAGTGTGCGTGTGTGTGTGTCGTTGGATTTTATTTTCGTGTAATAAAATACGGGCTATTTGTAGTTAAGCACTGTACATTACCGTAAATCTGTTTCGTTACCTTGTTGAAATAATATACATCACTGATTTTACTACTATATTATCACACTAAACATATCTATTCGTGTTAGAAAATTGCAGTGTGGCAAAAAACAATATCTGAATTACTCATACTGTAATTCGATATTTATTTCCTCCAAATGCCGGCTCAACTAAATCGGCTTTTAAAAGTACATTATTATAAATACTGTGAGGCAGGTTTAATGGCTTCCCTTATGTCAGCTATGTTCTAAGTATGACGGCGACTGTTTACGTGGTGCTACCCCCCCTCGTGGCTCGCGCACGGTTTTTGTAACGACTGGCGGCGCGTGCGCAGGTGGCCGCGCACCTGTCACGCATACCGACTACCGACAACCGTAGACAAGGCATAGTGCACGCGATTTGACATTTTTGATATTAGCATTAGCGACTTTATTGCAACATGGCATGTAAAGAATCAGTTACGATGTACTGAGTTACAAAACTCTGTACTACTGCCCACATGGAAAAACCTTATTCATATTTGACTGAAAGAGCTAATTATCTAAACATGGTCCTGGTAAGTTAGAGATTTCAGGCAGGATACTTACTAACCTATTTGAGAACAACACATATGGAACCTAAGTACCTATTTCCAAATTGAATTGAAAATTTATCAGGTCAACTTTGCACAGCCATGGGACTTCATAAAAAGATTTACTAGCTCTATATATTAAACTAACACAAGAAGGTGCAGTGATGAGCAGTGTGCCAGCTGTATCGGTGTGTAACTCTACATTTTATTAAGTCTAGACAATGTAATAGCTGAACGATTTGCCGAGCGCTGCGAAGGTTTTATTGAACCACTATCTGATTCCCAGGAATCGTTTACGACTCTTTAAGCAGTCGCTTTGTGCACCTATTAGTCAATCAATTTATATTTTATGTGTACGGGGGTGGGATATCAAAGTAGACCCCTTAATTACCGACCAAACTTTTATAATTGTGTCCAAAATCAATTTCACCATCTGCCGCGACAGATTATAAATAAAATAAAAAACATATTCCACCGGATATTATTGTAAGACCCAAATAATTTTTGTGACTAAAAACTAAACTCTGATATTTTTTGTTTAAAATCGATGTATAAATAGTGAAGTAAAAAAAGTGTGTTTGTAATTATTATCGGGCTCGCTACACGCTATTTTATTGGTAATAAATATCGGTGGATCTGGTGTTAGTCGATTTCGCGTCGGTCGCTCGCAGGAAAACCGATTGCGACTCTTTATTTTTAAACGCAAGTTGAGGTCATGTGCTGTTATACCGTCTCACGTTTGCGGGTGTTATATAGGTACCTATCTCACGGTTTATATATACAGTTGTCATCTTGTAAGAGGGAATCTTTTTTCCCTTGTTTTTCCTGTTTTCCCCTTAGCAATAGTTGCCTTAGTAACAAATTTTTCCTCCTGATGAAAACTGGTCAATAGCCGATAGGAAATCCCTTAAATTAGGTATATATTTATACATATATACATCTATTTAGTAGGTATTGTCATTCATCACTGAAAACAGATTTCATAATAAACTTATTAAAAACAATGGACATCTCGTTCGCAACGTCATTGCTCACACATCGCGACTTTAAAATATTTCACGCTTCCTGCCGAAAGATGTTCCAATTTTGAATTTGATTTAAACACCACTCGTTGACAGCCATTTCCTCTTATCCAAGAATAATGTAGTTTTCCCAACTATTATTTTCAGTTCACAATTTTTCCAAGCCGTCCCTCATTTGACAAATTATTGTCATTTTCAAAAGTGCACCTGTCTTAAAAGTTTGTCTATTTCTGAAAGATTTGACAAATCTTTGAAAATAGGTGGTAATAAAACTACGAAATATCAAGTTACATTAGAAGATAGGTAGGTACCTTAGACTGATAATAATGTTAATTTATTTTACACTGGAAAAAACTAAGAGAAGATGTTCAATTTTACATTAGATAGGCGGTAATCTCAGCCAAGATAAACAAAAAGGGACAACAAGTCATACATTCAAATTATATTAAAAGTATTTCTAACAACTTGATCACAGTAAAATATAGAATTCCTTAATTGCGACTATTTACATTTTTTATTAATTAATGAGGCCAAATTATTTATGTCAAAACACCAGGCGGCGGCGGGCGGCCTGTCGTCGTCTGTGGCTTGTCACACCGCTCACCTGCGCACCGCATTTGATTCTAATTTTAAAAATTCATATTTCGACTTCCGTTCCCAAATGGGAATTGGCGCGATATGCGTCTCTACGTTATTATAAAATACGTTCGAATGTAGATCACTTTGTACTGGACTTACGTAATTGACACAGCTAAATAGCACAATTTAATCGTATCTACCTATAGATTTACTAAGCGACTTTAAGAGCCAGAATGTTTCGGGTATTCTAATAAGAATAAAGGCCTGTTATAAACTTTCGAAATATGGTTACAAAAACATCGTTATTGCTCGTCTGTCGGGACACCATATGGCAGCTTAGCGCGTGCTTGCCACGTCAAAAAACAACGACTCAAAGTTTTCGCGGCTCGAATTTCGTCGCAGATAACAAGTAAAAAAACTGCGACAAGTCGTGTCGCAGCTGCCGCCAGGTCTAAGGTTACTGTGTCGTATCGCGTCTTACTTACTAATCGCGAAAGGCTTAGTACCTTCTATTACTTTACGAACTTAAACTGTGCTTACGTGTTAACCAGCTCCAGTAACCTCATTAGGTACCTGTAATTCATTAAGTAGTTAGATAGAAGCCGATAAGCTCCCCTACTTAGGGAAAGTATAACTGTTTCTAAATGAATTGTCCCATTTGCTTATCCGATTGTTATCTTTGGATACACTTGGTTTAAGTTCCATAGTAATCATTTATTTCCATATCCATGATTAAAAGTTGTTGTAAAGAACATCCATCTTAACTCTAAGGCTATGGGCTATCATCTTTTATCGTTGGCCTTTTAGACATTGCTATTCAAATTGATCCAATACCTATATCCTCAATAGTTTAATCATTTTATCTCTACAGCTTAGTTTGGAGTCATCTTAATTATTTCATTATCAGAATCATTTAGTCATACAAAGTTACTTGTAGATCACAGGGGATCAGAAGTTCGTCTTTCTCGTACGCTTTTACCATTTATTTAAGAGTTGGTTCTTTGATACGACTGCCTATATTATTACAACTGTGATCTCGGTCTTTACTTTTAATCTTCTAATCTCTTTTAATTTTTTCATTTGCCTCTTTCCTTAGCCATTCTCAATCATATTTAAAACTGTTCTAGTTCCATGTTTAAGATCTGAAGATCATCAGGCTCCTGTCGTTTTCCCAATCTATTACGGGTTGATACAGTACGCTTTCTCATTCCATTCTATACCATATTATCAATAGCTCAAAGTTTACTACCTTTCTGGCAGCCACCCTTGAAACTATTCGTCTTTTTTCTTTAGTCTTCCTCCTTTATTTATGAAGTTATAGCTATATCAACCTTCTTACTGAAAATTTGAAGATGTGCTGTGATTTTTGGTGTATCTTAAAAACTGATTTTGTTAAATTGATTTTTTGTTTTTCTTCTATTGTCTTTATCATTTATGATGATTACTTTGTGGTGTTCACGGCTTGTACCTACGTTAAGAATTCTTCATGGGTGTAGGTTTGATATTAAAACCTTCTTGTTTTGTTTCGAAGTTTCTCTACTGTTAGTCTGTTACATCATATTATCCTCAATCATCATAATATTCAATACCTTCTGTTTCTTTTACTAGATGGTCGTTATTTCCCTATACATATTTTAATGACCACTTTATTTGATCTTGATTACGGTTGCTCTTCTAACCAACCTTACCTACTCTTGCAGGTATTCTAATAATTAGTCTAGTGAGGAAGTATCAATGATGTAGGTATGTGAAAATACCTTTTTAAGGGTCTCATTAAGCAAATTGTGATATCTGTCCATAAAAGGTATTTTTATCCTTAAGAGCAAACAAGCCATACTTGAAGCGGGGATCTAATCTTTGTAGATATTGATTGGGACGTAGATATATGTAGCATATGTTTACTTAACTAGAGTAGGCACAGGAAGTCATACCTACCATACTAATCTAAGTATACTGAAACAAAAACAATATTGGCAGATCGAGATTTTTAGTAAACGATCTTACATTTTGTTTCTATCTGAAATAAATCTGTGTATCGAGCCAATGGCGCGGTGGAGCGGCGACCTTTCGACCCGAGCGTTGGCGTGCGGGGCGTGGCCGCGCCCGATTGGCTCGCCCCGCCCCGCGCTACCGCACCCGCCCCTCTCCACGCCCCACTACGCGATCTCGAACTGTGATGCTGTGACTGACGTACTTGTCTTTATTATATATTTTTATAAACGTATTGACGAACATCTTTGACTTGTTGCTAGATTTTTTTTCTCAGATCAGTCTTGAAAATAAAAACGGATGCTGCACCGGACGGATATTGATTATAAATATTAGATTAATCTTGTAACATTGAACAGGTGCTTAATAAAGAAATAGATTTTAGATAATAAATAATTAATTTAACGACATTTTTAATAAACTTATTTAAGATAGGCAAACAGGAACGTAATTTTGCTACCAGACAAGTTTTAATAGATATCTACCTATAAAAAACTGTTAATTTAAACTCTTAACATCTACATCTATTCAATACCAAACCCGAATCATCAACGATAAAAAAACAACCACAACAATATAACAAAAGATTTCACCACAAAAAGTCCAAAACTGTCACACAACTCCTCAAAGGTCACCGGGTCACTCCCAAAGGAGCTATTTCCCTCCTCACCGCGATTTATAGATCCATTCCTTTGCCCACTCCTCGCCGAGGGAACAATTGCTTCATTAACATTCTTCTATTTGTCCAAAGTGACAGGTCGTGATTTGTTTACACCGATGCTTCATTTGTTTCGTTAAAAACGTAAAAAAAGACGTTTCTTTATTCTACTTTTAGTTGACACTTTCACCCGTATAAAAATAATTTGTTTGGGAAGAAAACTTATAATTTAAACTTTTAAGATTCTTCCTAAGTTTAAAAGTTACATGCCCATACCGTATAGGCATGTAACTTTTAAGTTCCGTACAATTTGTCAGTCTTTTAAAAGAGTTTATAACCAACTTTGTGATGAATCTCCAGTCACTAGTCTGTAACTGTCCAGATTTTATAAATACTTAATAGTAATATCAGCCTAAGATTGTCTCATTGCACGACAAATTAATGCTCTTCTTATACAGAGGAATCACGTGTTTTGATCACCACACTTGCGATGGCGATTTCACGACTTACCTTTTATGATTGAATATAAGTCCAAGTACCATCACGATGATTTACTTCACAGATATCAGTGACGTCCAAGATAAACTTAAAAAGAACATTTGAGTTGAAAAAGTCACATTGATATTTGTTCCATGGGCATTTTCATTTTAAATGGCGCAGGTTAAAATAAATAGGCTTCAAAAACTACTACACTCACGTCCTGTTAGTAACTAGTTGTAGTGTATAGTTCACTACAACTAGTTACTAACAGGACGTGACGGATATAGATCGTTTTTTAAACTAAATTTAAATACTTAAACAATATTATCAGAAAGCTGTAAAATTGTACTTTTATGCTTTCAGCAGTGTATAAGTTATGTATACCTAAAAAAGAAAAAATGACAAACTTTATATTCATGAAAAAAACGTTACTAACTACAACAGTTCTTTTTTAACCATTTATTGTGCTGCAAAACTTACTGCACTAGCTGGACACCTAGTGCGACTAACTTCAAAATAACATTTCATACTTTGAAATTTGTACCCAGAGTTACCGTTAAAACCGAATTTTGATGATAAATGTGTGTATTTCATAGTAAAAACCGCGTGACTATCCGGACATGTCCGGTAGTCGCGAATTCGTGGGACAAGCTTTTTATTAAACTATTATATATTTTCTTCACTAACTGAGATGAAATGCTTAGTTTAAAGGATAAATTAACTATCTAACAATACAATGAAAGTGTCGCTACGTTAGCTGTCGTACAAAAAATAACGAAAAAATTGAATGCAATGATGCAAACTGACATGGGGACATCATGATTTTACACGATTCCGCAACATTATTAATTTAAATAAAATTAAATACGTGCTCTATAAGGAACTAATAAATTAAATCCACATATTTATAAAAATACCTACAGGGTACAATAGATTTTTCTTAAAAAAATTGTTTGCAAATATTTTTTTCATCATATTTTAGTCATGGGACAACCGAAAAACAGCCTGCGCCATTTAAAATGAAAATGCCCCCATATGAAACAGGCAGACCATCAGATTTGAAACAAACCCCAAATCTAATTTAGATATTAATTGGAATTCATTCATTGGCATTCATTCTTCGGGGAATACAGGCGTGATGGTATATTTATTTATTTTATATTTTTTATTTTTGGAATTCATGCTTTAGTAACGTTCTACGATCGTGACCTACGTATCGTTCACCAACGTACTTAGGTACTTTCGACTAGGTAGTTAGGTAGTTTCGCACAGACCACAGGACAAGTCATCATAATAGAATAGGGTACTAAACACTATTAACTAAGACACAACTTTATTCAAAAACAACTTTATTGTAACCCCTAAAAACCTTAATTTTCAACTAACAGTGAAATTAGATTTTTAGTTGCTTTAAAATAGTAAATGAATAGATGTTACAAAAAAATGACCTCACAGTTTACTATCTAAATATATATAACTCAAAGGTGACTGACTGACTGACTGACGGACATAGTGATCTATCAACGCACATCCCAAACCACCGGAAGGATCGGGCTGAAATTTGGCATGCAGGTAGATGTTATGACGTAGGCATCCGCTAAGAAAGGATTTTGGTAAATTCCACCCCTAAGAGGACAAAATAGGGGATGAAAGATAATACTTCTTTGCGCGAGCGAAGCCGCGGGCAAAAGCTAGTTGCAATACAAAATCAAAGGGAGCATCGCGTTTTGACAGCTCATTTTTTCATTCGATTGGTGGTATCAAGTACCCAAATATAATAAGAGTTAAAAAGCCTTTGTGCATCATACGACAATGTCAACATTGCTAGCTCCACATAGACGTAACTTCATTCAACCACGTGCTATTTATTTAATATACGTTCGAGTATCTACTCATTAACAGAATTACTGAATGGGCAGATATTTATGGTTTTCCTTGTGATCTGTGCTAAACATAACAATACTATCATTGACACATAGTTTTAATGCAACAGTGTGATTCTCTAAGCCTCACTTCGTAATTCGAAAGCTGAATCCGCAGTGAGATTACCAAAATGGTATTCTGTTAAACACGATCACGCCTGAGACGTCACCACGGCGAACGAATACTAAACCAATGACAAGTTGGTTCGTTATCGAAGTGAGCGCGATCACTTTAGTGAGACTCGTTTTCGAGTTTGCATTTTAGAGAATCGCACTACTGTTTCCAATTTACCTAATATAGGCAACTAACTTTTGCCTGCGACTTAGCCCAAGGCTATTTTTCGGTTCAAGGTTGTTCGAAAGAGATACCGCGCCCCCGGAACGCAAAGGGCACATAAAGGAACATATCCTAATAGTTATAACGAGTATATACCTACCTATAAAACTATATAGGTACAATTATGTTCCCTAAAATATAATGCAAAATGAACGCCTCAGAACAAAGCGGAAAACGTGTGCAAAATAATAAGGATATGAAGTCTATTAGTACCTACTTATCAACAAGGAAAACTGAAAAATAGGTACCTAGGTAACTACAGCTACTATTGAATGTAGATTCCCGATAGGCAGTACCGCATGCCAAAGTTAAAAATAAATTATTTTTATCACCATTCAATTCTTGACAACAATACACATACCATCACGCCTGTATTCCTCGAAGGGTTAAGTAGAGGTGTACCAATGTACACCCACAGTTCGCCGGTATGCTTAGGTCCCATGTGATGGGGGGCGAGCCTTTTGCCATAAACCGGGCACATATCCTAACTCCGAGCTTCTACTAAAAATTTCATATAAATGGACTGACAAACTCTGACTGATAAATAATAAATGCATCGGTAGCCTAGTGGTCCTAAGCGCGACTGCTACGCTAGAGGTCCGCGGTTCGATTCCCAGGTCGAGCAAAAAGTATTATTGGGTTTTTCTATGAAATTCTCAGTAGCAGCTCGGAGTTTGGATTTTATTGTTGTTTAGTGTTTTATTGGGTTTTTTTTTTTTTTTTTTTGCTCGACCTGAGAATCAAACCCAAAATCTCTAGCAACAATAAATAGCCTGTGTTCCCAATGCAGGGCAAAGGCCTTCATTTCTTCTTTCCAATCCTCTCTTTCCTGATATCAGGCTAGGCTAGTGTAGACCAATCCCGCCTGTAAGCTTCAAGCTTATCCCGCCATCTTTGTCTGGGTGTGCCGCGAAGAAGCTGGATGATTTCAAGGGCCCCCATTGTTATTTATCTATAAAAATATTCACCAATAGACTGCCCCTTTGGTCTCGTGGTCGCAAGTGCGACTGCTGTGCAAGGGGTCCCGGGTTCGATTCTCAGGTCGAGCAAAAAATGTTATTGGGTTTTTCTATGAAATTCTCAGTAGCAGCTCGGAGTTTGGATTTGTGCCCGGTTAATGGCAATAGGCTCGCCCCCTATTACATGGGACCTAAATATACCGGCGAACTGTGGGTGTACATTGGTACACCTCTGCCTAACCCTTCGGGGAATACAGGGGTGATGGTATATACCAATAGCTTCTATACAACATATCTTAAGTATAGGCTTTTACAGTCCTGCACTCCACTTTTATTATTTGTGGTTGATTTTAATTGACTTTGCCGACTTCTCCGTCAACGCCAAATACATATGAAGTCTTGATCTCCTGAAACTCGCGAGTGTCATCACTCTTTATCAGCTCTGGACTGAGGGTCTTAAAAATTTCAAAATACGACGTGTTATAACAATAAATAATCCTACTATGCTTCAAACGATAAACGAATCAGTGGCAATGATACAACTTACAACATCAATGATCCCACTTAATCTTTATGATAACGAGATGAAATACATCGGCGGTCAAACGACAGACAATGAGTGTTACTGACCCCGCGGTATGGACCTACATACTCAGACACATGCACAATACACATGTAAACGTACACACAAACACATGCACAGTTACGTCGTACCCTATTGTTAAATTGTTCAATCACCGCTAGGCTACGTGAACGGTGATTTTTCGTAATTTTACGGAAAAATTGTTAAGGTTCAAATGACTTCTTAAGGAGAGCTTCCAAACTAACTGTAAAAGGCCGTAACTTTGTAGTAGTCGGAATGAAAAAAGGAACCTTAGGTATAAAATACATACCGGTTGTTATTTAATGAAAATAACTGGATTTACATAAAAAAATTGCAAACCTTTTTTTAAATATGTATGCGTTATTCAAATCTACAAAACAAAGACACTAGAGACAGTTTCCATAGATTACAGAATGGCCACATTTGTAAGTGTGTTAACAGGGCCTTTACGAAAAGTTAAGTAAATAACATGGTTATCTTAATTAGAGCAGCAGAAAATTTCAACATGTAGGTGGACTGTGACTGTGATATCTCAGTCAGACAAAATTTCCATTTAAAAAAATCAGTAAGGCATGCATATCGAGGCGTGTTGGCGGGCGCGGGGTACCCAAGCGCGTCGGTCGCGGTTCACGGCTCGCCCTTTGTTCTGCGCGTGCGCCGACGGACCCACACGTAGCCCCCCTGACCCCCCTCCGTCTCACAGCGATCCGCTCCCCGACACCCTCGCGCCACGTAGCCACGATATAACACTTACACCGACCATCAAATTGAGGTTTGATTTAATTTGCAAATGGCCAACGATGGAAGTAGGAAATTGATATCGAAGAGGAAACTCTGGTATGCTGTTCGGTTGTAGGCTTGAATGTAAGGTATATTTAATAGCTTTTTAACCTATTGGCAATGTATGGTAACCAGATGATTAGATGCGGCGTAGAACTCTTAGCATAGTATGTGAACACTGCTACAGATGCATTGTGGCCTGGTTACCTCTACGTTTCATCTATGTGGGTCTCTTATATCACTCGATTGGGCATTTTTTAAATTTCTGGTGTTTGTTACAGGCGGCTACACGACTGGAGGTCCTCGCGAAACGAACGCCTACGGCTATTCGGAGGCGAGCGGCGGGTCTGCGCCGGCGCCGACGGCAGCCTCCCCCCTAGACGAGTACTACCCCCCGGAGTACCCGCCCGGCCCCCCCGCGCCCCCCGCGCAGCCCTACCTCGACGAGTACTACCACCACGCGCATGCGCACTCGCAACCCCTGCTCACACACGAGCAAAAGTACCAGCCCCATCCCTACACCAAGTCTTATCCGAGAGGTGAGTCACATATTCTAAAACATGGTCATGGCCAGCTGGCCAGTGTCTAAGAGCTCTTAGACACTCATTGTGGTTCAAAGTTCCTATAGCTTTGAGCCATAATGAGTGTCTAAGAGAGGTCTAATCGCATTGGTTTAGCAGTTTAGTTCAATGTATGTATGTACTTATACATCTAGTTGTGCTATTTTTGTTTTACTATAGTATCTTCGGTTTATATTTCTGTCAACCTGTCAGATTTTGTTTCACATCCTTAAGAAACACCTTGGACACTTTATGATCGATCTCGCTTCGTCTTTCGGAAATGTAAAAAAGACAGCCTTAACAAGATGCCAATCCTTAGAACAAGGAGCTTATGCTCTCAAAATATACGTATACAAGACTTCATTACAAAACCACCTCGTAATTTTTATAGAAACGAAAATTCTGTGATAAAATTACGCAATCTTATAAATGTAAGTAATTATAAACAAACATGGGCATTCTCTCATTAGAGATCAGAAGACAACTGACTTGGTCATTTTAATTGATGCGGTGTACAGTTTCAACAACGTCGTTAACAGAATTGAATCTTTCATGTGGTTATTATTTAGTGGTGATCATATTTCTCTCGTATTTTTACTTGTCATCGTCACTGGAGTGCACTAATTGGAGTTAGTCAAACGGTCCGGTTTTGTTTCTGGTGTCGTTAAATTATTTCTATAAGAGGTATGTATTTTTACCTAATTTGTTCAGAGTACCTACACAAGTAGATTTAAATATGAACAAATTCAAATTAATTTCTTAACTTTTTCAAATTCATTAGACTCATTTGGTAAGTACCTATATTTATACATTTTTCACCTGGCTGAGAAGAAAAACCAAATAGTTTTTTCACAGAAGCTTAGTTTGGACATGAATCTATTACAAGCATCAAACTTGATAAAAGTGGTAATCTCCTGGCGTTTAGGTTCTATAACTTTTATACCAACTTTACTAATGTGTTAACAAACTTAAAATAAATTGTTCTGTTTGTCATTGTCCAGGCGGCGGAGGTCGGTACGGCGGCGAAGGTTACGGCGAGAGCTACGTCCAGGAGTACGGCGGCGCCTGCGCAGAGTGGAACGAGTGGCCCGCTGATCAGCACGCGCTCATCCCGCAGGACAAACTTGCCTACCCCGCCACAGGACCCTGCTTTACCGGTATGTATAGCCATTGAGGAAACGTCTTTTAAGTTGATGATTGCAGTATTTGGGACTGAAAATCTAAATAGCCAAAGTACCAACCGTCTCCATCAATTTGGCAGTACTTGCTATCATTTCATAAGTCTATATCCCTAGCAGGGGCGTAGCTACCGCCGTATAAATAGACATATTGTTTATTTTGAAATCTTTACCCTCTATTTGGGCTTGGCTACAGTTAGGTAGAAGGGCCCCCACTAACGAATTCTGATACAGGGCCCATCTAAAGCAAGCTACGCCACCGATCCCTAGACATAATTCTACGTCTAACATCTGCAGTCCACCTCCCTGCAATAGCCCTCATTAGTCGTAAATCGTAAAGCAACTGTGTGGCACGCTTACAGGATCAGGGCCGATCCAACTGTGGCAGTTCTTGCTGGAGCTGCTGACCGACAAGAGTTGCCAGGGATTCATCTCATGGACCGGCGACGGGTGGGAGTTTAAACTCACTGACCCTGATGAGGTAAGAAATCTTTCTCTCTTTATCTTTAGTTTTTTCAAGTTAATAAAGATGCGCCTTATGCCTGATGTTGTTACTGGTATATTGATTACCGCAGTAAATAAAATATCGATCCGATCACTGCCTTGAATATATTTGTTGGGCCAATGGATACTAGTAGTCTCCTTTTCGAATCGATGGTTATAATTTATTTATTTTTTAGTTCTCACTTTTTTTGTGTCTCCGGTCTGCAGAAGTATCTCTATCTTGGAGTATTGAAAGAATGTGAACAAGTTCAGTGGACTTACCTATATGCTCTGCTTTTTGCAAACCTAGTATTGTGCAGGTCCTCTATTGATTTCCAATAAAACCCAACTAAATACTAACCATACGTCACATTACAGGTTGCCCGGCGCTGGGGCATTCGCAAGAACAAACCCAAGATGAACTACGAGAAGCTGTCCCGCGGCCTGCGCTACTACTATGACAAGAACATCATCCACAAGACGGCCGGCAAACGCTACGTCTACCGCTTCGTCTGCGACCTGCAGAGCTTGTTAGGGTAAATTGCACTTATACACGAGTCGCGAGAGAGAAGAATGTAAGACTGTAATGGTAGAGATGAATGAATGTGACAGAATAACTGCACCGATTCAGGGTTAAGGGCACTGGAACGCACTAATGGGTCTTCCTTCATAACATATTGTAAGTAGTAGGTATTAACAAATAACGAATACCACAGACGACGAAAGGACGGACCACCCCTCACAGGGACTAATTTAAATAAAACCAGGATATTATTGTCCTACTGTAGGGCAAAGGCCTTCTCACAAAGAGAAGGCACTAACGTTGATCACCACGCTTGCTTAAGGCGACTTTAGACTTGTATGAAGCTCAAGTTTCATTACGATGTTTTCCTTCACCGATGACAGTGATGTCCAAGATAAATATAGAAAGTATATATGAATTGAAAAAGTCGCATTAGTATTTGCCCGGGGTCTCCGCAACCTCATGCATGGGAACTAAGCTAGTTTAGGATTTGTGTAATTCAGCATTACACAGGATCGTAATTATAAGCACACTGATTTTCTGCATGCTCACTGGTGGTGGCTTATGTTTAATTTACTCTTACTACTTGTACATTTGGATCTGTTATTAACCGCCTTCAAAAAAGAAGGTTGTTATTATTTAACTGTATTATTTTTAAATGTGTTACTTTACAACTCCGTCATTCACCTATCAAACGATTTGGGAAAGTCTTTTTATATTTAAAAGGATATACTTTCATTCAGTTTGCTTTTAAAAGGCTCGTTGATACCTAAATGTTCCCTTGCAGTTAGATCGAGCTGCAAAGCTGGCCTTGTAATATCTCTGTTTCAAATAGCATTAACGTGCTACTTGAAACAGAGTATTAATTCTGATAGCAGTAATTATGAATGATGCCAACCGTATGGTACGATTAGTTCAACGTAGTAATTATAGGTCGAAAGTTAGGTGGCACTAATTGCACCTATGTTATGGTTATATGATCCCACTATCTTACAGAACAGAAAATGTTTTAACCTGTAATGCAACTGAATTTCGAAGTAACAACGAATAATTATGATTCAGTGTCTAACCTACTCTATTCATTTATGTTACAGCATATCACCTGAACAACTGCACGCAATGTATGAACCCAAAATGGAGAAGAAAGACGAGGACTGAGCGAACCCTGCGCATGCGCCGCCCCCTCCACATCACTCCCCTTCGCAGAACACCTCCAACCCAACGTACTATTAGCTACACAACTCTAGCATCCCACAGACTGTCAACTGCTGTACGAAGAACGTCGTACTAAATGACTCAAGAAGGATCTGGTATCTTTCCACTCCAGACTTACCTAAGTGTGTTTTCAAAAGCTAATTGCTAATACCATAGGCCCAGTGCCTATAACAATCATTAAGATTTTATATTCATTTTTAGAACTTCATAATATTAAAATGGATTTGATCTCATACGCAGCCACCAGTGGAATTAATATTAACCAACTAACGAAGGCTAACACCGAAAGGTCCTATGTTATTGTTCACTTTATATTTTACATTCATACACTATGTACCCATGTAACCAATGGTGCCTTATTGAAACCTTGTTAATTCATTTTGGGTTTGCAAATATTCGTTTTAATTGTATGGCGCACGTAGCACGCGGTATGTACCTACTCAGTGCAGTATTACAGAGCACCTTTATGTTATTCTCTACTGTATCAAGTCAATGTGATAGGTATGCGTCTACAAACTGCGACAAATCAATTTATTTAAATTCCTATAACAGAAAGGAACAGAATTCAGCGAGATAATCAAAACTTAGTGCTAAAATAGTAAAATTTTACTACAATTTTAATGATAACTGTAAATATAAGTTAATTTTGTTACTTTATAAAATAATTAGGTATTATATTATAGTAGTTGTTAAGTGTTGTATGTTTAATTCGCAAATTGTTGCAATATGCGATTAAAATAATGAGTAGTCAGAATGAGGACGGACATAAAACGATTTTTGTATTCAGAGATTTTAGTCCAAAGATTTATTAAATCTAAATTCCCACCAATTGGTAAGGATATGACAAAATTACCAAAGGGACTTCTCATGTGTCTGGTTTGAAGTGATTATGATATTTTAACTTGTTTTATCGACCAGTGTTTTCCAAAAGTGACATCTTACAATTCATGCAATAAACTACTTATACATGAAACTCCGACGCAAATGATACTCGAGTATCCAATACATATTGAACGCTGCAACACCGGGTGACGTCAACTGTCGCTGATCTCGTGGTAAGGGATTGTAATGTCTTACTAGTTATGAAATTAAATTAGTTGTATTATTTTCAATTTTTATAGCTCCTAGCGTACACCGAAGATATGTCGATAAGTTTTATTTTGTAAAAATATCTCTCCTCCATCAATATGATACTTGATTTTCGTTTCGTGCAATGCGGTTGGTAGGTTAGAATTTGTGAATCTTTTTATCTTGGTACTTTCACACGGTGCTGTTCGCTCGATTTTTAAATATAACAGAATTGTAAAACGATGTCTTCCCCGTATTATTAAATTTATAGGTCTGACTCCGATTGACGTAGGTACTCTTTTACTGTTTACGATACTGATAATAAAGTCCACAGTCGAATGTATTGTATTTTGCTCCTGTTTTATGTGCTAATAGATATCTCTACACGTTTACTTGTAAGCGAAGCCATTGTAAGTGAGACCTAAAGTAGTTACGGCCAAATTTTGAATGTATAAGTGTCGTTGTATGTATTGATGGAAGATATAAAATTAAATATATATATTTACGAAATTATAAACATGGTTTTTCTTTTCAAACAGCACTTACTGCACGTTTCCTATGATCTGGATACTTCAGTTTCTTAAATGAAAATATAGAAATATCTGTCATTCAAAACAGAAATACGTTTGTTGCGACTGCTGAGCGAGGGGTAGTGGGTTCGATTCCCAGGGCGGCAAAAGGTGTTATTGGGTTTTTCCATCAGGAATTTCTGAGTAGCAGCCCGCTGTTTGCAAGTTGATGGTGTGACACCGCCGCGCCATGGAAAGCACGTAAAGCCGTTGGTCCTGCGCCTGATCAGCCAGAAGCCTGATCAGATTGCCGTCCCATTGGACTATGAGATTTAGGGAAGAGGAAGTGCACCTGTGTTTGCGCACACAGTTGTGCACTATAATATCTTTTGCGTACTTGGCTAGTTTGCATTCAGATTAGCCGCCGTGGCCTGAATCGGTCTGGAGAATTGCCTTACATTTTAACATCTGACAGATAACACCACGTCTTGCTGACACACCAACAAAATTCTGACCTAAATAAGAAATACGCTACGTTTGAGTAAGCCATGAGGAATAAATATCCCATACTAAAAAAAAACGACGGGTTGCACTCCGGGAGTGCCGGCAGAAGTGAACACGCTAAAGACGTACACAAATATGACAATTCGCTGACGCGATTTGTCATATTTGTGTACGATAAATTCGTAAGATTTTCGATCAGGTCACGTGTCCTGACGCAAGTTTAACATTTTTTACCCATTCCAAAAAAAGTGCACAACGCCGCTAAAGAAGCCATTTCAAAAATCTGCTTCTATTTTCAAAAACTACATAGGTTTTGAAATAGTTAGCAATGTGGGTAGATTTGAATTTACTTGAAAGAAATCTACCCGAATATTTTGGACTAATAGCACAAAGCATTGCCATTCGCTGGTACCTCAGTAGTAGGTTAGTGCTCGTCTTGAACGGTTGATCGAGGCGCGATATGAGTGGTTTTAACTACCCACGATGATCCAATGATTAGTGAGGTGTGTGGAGGGAGAGTTGTGTGAGGTGATGGTCGAGGAAGGTGATAGTGAAACCAGACTAGGCCAACATCTTGACCAGGTACCGACATCACATAATTTTAATTTACTCTTGTCATTGCAATGCCGGGAAGGGACGCTCTAGAAAAACCTACCCTTACCTTATTGGTGAGGTTTTTCAGAAAGGTCTGGTGCGTAATATTCGTAACCGGCGTGCTTGTATGACCAGATGTATGAATGTGCACGAGGCGAAATACGTATATAAGGATCGTAACAGGTGGCGTTCTGTGGTTTCTGCCTCCCCCATGGGCGTGAGTTTATGTATCTTGTCATTGTACCCTGGCCCCACTGTGGTCCCCCCTAGTTCTTGACCCAAACGTCACACTTACTTAATGCGACTTTTGCACCTGTTTATGACTTGGTAAGTTGTCCATGTGGTTGGCGCAGCGGCTGAGCGATTCGCTGCTGCATCAAGGTTGCGCCGCGTTTCGGGGGTTTGATTCCCGCACAGAACAAATATTCATATACATAGGCGTATAATCCGGGTGGGCCGTGCCCACCCCAGAATGGTCTTGTGCCTACCCCAGGCTGTAGGACTCACGTTCCGCCTGACCGCATTGCATCGCATCGGCCATGGCATCTTAGGGGCCCTGAAAACTAACTCTAGATACGCCAATGTTCATATAGTCTACAGATAGGTGGTCCGGGTCTGGCTGTTTCTATATGTGAGATTGTGTTTGCAAACACACCCACGGTACAGTGAAAATACTAGAGTGGGAGAACGTTTTTTAAGAACAATAAATACGAACCGAACAGTTCTCGTCCGAGTCGCTCCATGTAAAACACTGGTATTCAGCTGTATCTTAGATTGGAAGTCGACCCCAACATAGTTGAGAAAAAGGCTAAGCAGCTGTGCGATTCTCTAAAATGCAAGCTCGAAAACGAGTCTCACTTCGATAACGAACCAACTTGTCATTGACTTAGTATTCGTTCGCCGTGGTGACGTCACCACGGCGAACGAATATAAACCAATGACAAGTTCACTCGATCACTTTAGTGAGACTCGTTTTCGAGTTTGCATTTTAGAGAATCGTACTACTGATGATGATGAAGTACGAACCGAAGACGTACAAAGGTGATGGCTAAATGACTGCCCCCGGGGCAGTCATGCACTTGGAATGTATAAGAATCTTACATAACCTCATGATATTTAAAAAATCATTCGTAAATTATGTAGTGTTTCATACTTTCCTAGCACTTTCGTGAACTATTAAACATAATAAAGTATCTCAATTGCTTTTTATGCTATTTTTGTTTGACAGACCATGTTTGACATTTCTCCACATTGGAAAAGAATAAACAAACCGTTGCTAGGCAACCGATTTTTTGGCAGTTAGAGGCAGTTGTAAACAACCTTTTCCAGTCATGTGTTATTTCCATATACATTATTAAACCTAACATGGCTAGTACGTGCTCTAAATGCGAGTTTGTTTGGTTGTTACTTTATCAGGTTATGTTATGAAGGAAAAGCCGTTGGAACCGTATAACTCGACCTAATTATATAGCCTCGTTTCGTTAGGAAAAGAAAAGAAAAATTCTTGCTTTTTTTAAAACTATAACACAGAATTGTGTAAAAAGCATAATGCAATAATCTTAAAAATAAATCTTAAGTTATATTGCAAGTAAAAGAAATAAAAAGCATTTTTGTATGTTGACTTGATGAAACAAAACGTGGGTCTTCCATACTTAATAGCATTATAATAACGCACATAATACGCGATTGATTTTAAAAGTAAATTAACATGAAGTATGCTGTATTATAACTTATATCGATTTTAATTCAGAAGAAAATCTTAATTAGCAAATATGTTTTGGATACCTGAATTTTGTGATGAAAAACTTTTTCATCACAACCATTCGCTTATAAATATACAACCTCATTTTCGTTTTAATTTTATTCTTTTTCGAAAATGTTAAAGTGTCAGTTGGAGAAAATTATATACTGTCACACACAGCTTCTTTCCTTTTTAGGCAATATTATTTTACCATTTATTATTATTCCCTAAAAGTACCTCAAACTTTTTTTACATGAAATACTAATATTTAGCCATTCAGCATTACATTGTTCTAGGTACCATATTTATATATTACTATGGGGCAGTGGGGCAGTGGTCGATACTTCCATTTAGCCATCTCCTTTGCAAGTACATATGTATCTAGGTAGATACATATGTACTTCCATTTTGTACGTCTAGTGGGCATCTATCTGTGAGGTTTCCATCGATCTTTTTAGTGCAATACAAATATAGAATGCCTATGCTGGACTAGGCAAGATGTTACTAAAATATGCAGTCCATTCTACAAACTATCTCTTGTTTGACTCATTTGAGTGAAACCCTATAAAGTAGGTAACAGGCTCACTGTTATCTTCGACGAAAATAAGGGCCCCAGCTGATCAACGGCTAAGAAAAAGGCATTCGAACATTCTTTGTGTTGATCGTAGTAAAACCGTAGGAGGGTACGTAAAAGGATTTATCGAATGGCGCCAGTTATTTTAAATAAAATTCCACCACCGATGAAGAATCTGAATAATTCTATTTAAGAAAAAAATGAAAAAGTTTCTAATTAATAAATGTTACTACTCCACAACTAAGTTCGTGGAGGACACCACTGACATCTAGATTTGTATTATAATTATTTTGACATTTCGACTATTATTATTCTAACATTGGCAACACAACTAAGTTCGTGGAGGACACCACTGACATCTAGATTTGTATTATAATTATTTTGACATTTCGACTATTATTACACGACGGGCCTGTTGGTCTAGTGGTTAGCGGCCCTGACTGCTAAGCCGGAGGTCGTGGGTTCGATTCCCACCCAGGACAAACTTTGTGTGATGAGCATGATTGTTTGTTCTGTGTCTGGGTGTGATTTATCTATAATATGTATGTATTTATAAATTATATAAGTATGTATATCAGTTGTCTGGTTACCATAACACAAGCTCTGCTTAGCTTGGGATCAGATAGCCGTGTGTGAGTTGTCCCAAGATATTTATTTATTTATTTTATTTATTTATTTATTATTCTAACATTGGCAACTGTGTGCTAGTAATGTAATTGAGTTGTGTAGTTTCAAATATGTGTTTGTTGTTTCAGCACAACTAACTTGAGTATTATTTGTATGCTCTCGAGTAAAATGTAGCGAACTGACCATATTATTGTAACACCCTATTGTATCTGAAACCTACATTTACAAATAAATTTGATTTGATTTAAGTTACCATCATGATACGGGGCAACTTAATTCAGAGTTTGAAAAGAGAGATTCAAATCGACCAGTAATACATACTATTTCCATGTAATCGCTAATCGGCTAAAAAACCTCAATTTGCCATCAAACGTCAAACGTTGACGTTGACGCAATTGACATTACCAATTAACATGACAACATTGACAACTGGCGTCACTCAGAAACAGAAAATTGATGTCTGATGAAAGTTAGGTTATATTTCGTAGGGTTATTTTATTTTCAAAAGTAATCTTTAATATTAACAACAATGCGGCTATCACAAGTGTTAAATCGACAACACATAGGTTTTATGTTTAAAAAGCATTGGTTGGTCCAAGGAAAGCGTGTACCTATTGATACAGGCGTCGAGGAACAATTAAAAGCTAAAGGCGTTAAAATTGAAGATGCTCTTGAATTCGTTAAAGAAGAGCCAGAAAAACGGGAACGGTAAGATATTACCTACATACTACATACATTTGTTTTTAATTCATCACAAATTCAAGTAATGTTCCGCAGCCTCTGCAGTTCAAAGAAACACTTATCTTCTTTATTTACAGACTTAATATAGTAGGGCCACATGAACGTCGGATTCCATTGGACAAGGACCACCCCGATTACAAAGAACAGCCATGCTACATTTTGAGAAGTACGAATGTACTCCTAGAAGGGTTAGCTCAAGCCCAAGTACTTACAAAGACAATAATTGCAGAGAATAAATTGCCACCTAGCATTGAGGAGCTAGCGCTAATGCCAGCGCCCTCAGCCATCCATGAAAATGTTAAAAAGGCCATCCTATCTGCTAATGTATTTGATTGTGAACAAAAAAAGTTACCAAAAATTAAGGACCCACAAAGACCAGCTTATAACTTTCCTAGGATATTGGGTATCACAGACCGGAGAAGAAAGCAAGTACCAATATTATTTATATACAATCCTAATGTAGTAATACTATGTAATATAATCACTAGACTTTATCCTGTTATCCTGATCTTTTCAGATATACAACAATAATATTTTAATCTCAATAACAAGTAACATTATTTCTTATGAATTATGATAAATAGTCTTAAAAGCCAATA
This sequence comes from Caradrina clavipalpis, assembly GCA_932526535.1. Classification (NCBI taxonomy): domain Eukaryota; kingdom Metazoa; phylum Arthropoda; class Insecta; order Lepidoptera; family Noctuidae; genus Caradrina; species Caradrina clavipalpis. The sequence goes on along the minus strand of OW052107.1, from coordinate 7,763,763 downwards.
TGTGGCTTTTAACTGCAACTCATTCTATCAGCCAAACATCCACTGTTGGACATAGGCATCCCCTATATATAGCCACAACTACCGGTTCTTCATTTACCATCATATTATGTTATTACTAATACATTGTATATTATTACTACAGTATGTACCTAGTTTTGAACCTATGACCTATTAATGCACATGATCTTTGGCCCTCATTGCTGAATTTATATACAAAAATAAACCATTATCTGAAATGATTTTTAGTGAAATTCTAACAAACAAGTTGCTACAACTGGTGGAAAAGAGTAGTGACAGTGAAGCCACCCTGTCTAAGTACGTCCTGAACGATGTTCAAAGCCAAACTGTATTTGAGAAGGAAGATGAGTTGATACAATTCCAAGATATATCCCATATCCTGGTGACCAGCAACAAACCTCTGACGCATGATGTAGAAAAAGATGTCACATTTTCTGAAATTCCTAATCTATATCCTGTCAAACACACTGTTACATTGCCACCAGAGCATTTCTATGAGGGGACAAGCAAATACCGTAAGTACTTTTTTTTATAATCAATAAGTATGTAATTTGTATAATATAGAGGATGTAGTGACAAAGGTTGAAAGGTTGAAGATTGCATGTTGCAGAGATGAAAATGTCGAGATGGATGTGTGGTGTGACCAGATTGGATAAGGTAAGGAATGAGTATATTAGAGGAAGTTTGAAAGTAGCGCCAGTGACAGAAAAGTTGAAAGGGAACAGTTTTTCTTGGTATGGACACGTGAAGAGGAGGGATGCGACGCATGTGACCAAAAAAGTTATGAATATAAATGTGGATGGATGTAGAGAAAGAGGGAGGCCAAAGAAAAGATGGATGGATTGTGTGAAGAATGATATGAAAGAGAAGGGACTCAGTGATAGTATGACGGTTGACAGGTGGTTGGCATGGCAGAAGAAAACATGTTGCACCGACCCCAAGTAAAATGGGATAAGGGCAGGAAGATGATGATGATGAGTGACAAAGGTTGAAAAGAGTATTCTTAGATGGTTCAGTCATGTTGAGAGGATGAGTAACTAACAAAAGGGATATATATGGCATATTGACGGGCCTGTTGGTCTAGTGGTTAGCGGCCCTGACTGCTAAGCCGGAGGTCGTGGGTTCGATTCCCACCCAGGACAAACTTTGTGTGATGAGCATGATTGTTTGTTCTGTGTCTGGGTGTGATTTATCTATAATATGTATGTATTTATAAATTATATAAGTATGTATATCAGTTGTCTGGTTACCATAACACAAGCTCTGCTTAGCTTGGGATCAGATAGCCGTGTGTGAGTTGTCCCAAGATATTTATTATTTTATATGTGAGTGGCAACACCAGGAGGGGACACCCTTAGAAAGACCTACCCTGACCTTACTGGTTAGGTCCTTCAGAAAGGACAGGTGTGCAGTCCTCGTAACCGGTGCGCTTATATGACCAATGTATGAATGCGGACAAGGTAAAAGGAGTATGTGAGGAGCATACCAGGTGATGTTCTGTGGTTTCTGCGTACCGGCGTGACTTTTACGAATATGTATATTATTCTGTATAATTAGGACATATTGTCATTGTGGAGTGGAACATTTCTGCATTACTATGTCACATTATGCTTACTGTGATATATGAAAATTGTGTATGTATGAGTATTGAGCATAAGATTTGATAACGAAAACTATCTATTTAAATCTAATGTTCTAGACAGGGTGTAAGATTTCTATAAACCTTTATAATTGTGGCAAACAACTTGTGTTCCAGCAATCCGTCCAAGCGTCAGCATGCGACACCCTCACACTACATGGCTACACTACAACAAGACAGAGGTGAACAACATCTATGAGACACCCGTCACTCAGCAGCAGATCCTCGGGAGATCATTGACACATGCGTTCACTGTGGCCAGTGCATATGCCAAGCAGTTACATGGGGTATGTATGTTAGTTTGATCTATACTTACTGTACTTATGCAGCATTTGGACAACTATCAGAATTTCTTAAATGGAAAGATCAAGAGTTTGAGCCTGTTTGTTAAACCTAGCTTAAAAATGGTGCATATTGTAAAGTGCAGGGTATCTAGGGTGTAGGTATCACGCTTGAAGTGGTGTCAGGATCATAAAGAACAAATTAAAATGGATAGGTTAGCGACGTCGTGTACAAATAAGAATTTTTCTAGTTTTTGGAAAGACACTAGAAAATTGAACTGTAAGCCTGGCCTTCCCGTGAGTGTTGGGGGCCATTCAGATCCTAGGAACATAGCTAATGCGTTTAAAGAGCACTTCTTTGTTAGGTCACCACTTGGTCCATCAGCGTCGGTGCTCAATACTGAGTCCAAGGGGGTGGAGTTAAACCTAACGATTTCAGCGAAAGTAGTAGCTCAAGCGATTCGACAAATGAAAAGGGGAAAGTCTCCTGGCCACGATGGACTTAGTATTGAGCATTTGCAGCATGCCGGACCACATATTGCACGAGTACTGGCTATGTTTTATTCGTTATGTATAAGTCACTCATACTTGCCGGAACAGTTAATGAAGACGATTGTAGTGCCCATCGTTAAAAATAAAACTGGAGACATCTCCGACAAAAATAACTATAGGCCGATATCTTTAGCGACTGTGGTGGCTAAGGTGCTTGACAGTGTGCTGGATGCACAGTTGGCTGAATCGATAGTTCTGCATGATAATCAATTTGGTTTCAGATCACAGCTGTCAACGGAAACTGCCATATTGTGCATGAAGCATACTGTCAGGTACTATACCCACAGGGGCACACCTGTGTATGCCTGTTTCCTCGATCTGAGCAAAGCTTTTGACTTAGTCTGTTATGATATTCTGTGGAGAAAATTACAAGAGGCAGGGCTACCTTGTGAACTAGTGAATATCTTCAAGTACTGGTATAGCAATCAAAGTAATAGTGTACGGTGGGCGGGCACCCTTTCAGATTCATATAAATTGGAATGTGGCGTTAGGCAGGGTGGCTTGAGCTCTCCCAGACTGTTTAATTTGTATATAAATGCCCTAATTGAGGAGCTCAGCGTCCAGCATGTCGGTTGTCGCATAGATGATGTATGTGTTAATAATCTGAGTTATGCGGACGACATGGTGTTGCTGAGCGCCTCGGTTTGTGGCATTAGCAAATTGTTACAAATTTGTGAAACTTACGCAGATGGTCACGGCTTAATGTATAATGTGAAGAAAAGCGAGTATGTTGTCTTTAAGGCTGGTACTAAGTGTCCCTCTAGAGTGCCCCCTATAAAACTGAATGGAAATGAGTTGGCTAGAGTACATCAGTTCAGATACTTGGGACATCTTATTACCGAAGACCTTAAGGACGACACGGATATTGAACGTGAACGTAGGGCACTGTCCGTTAGAGCAAACATGATTGCTCGCAGGTTTGCGCGATGTACTAATGAGGTAAAAATCACTCTTTTCAGAGCTTTCTGTACATCCTTTTACACCTGCAGCCTGTGGGCAGTCTATACTCAAAGAGCGTACAGTGCCCTGCGCGTACAGTACAACAATGCGCTTAGAACGATGTTGCGGCTGCCTCGCCACTGTAGTGCTTCACGTATGTTTGCAGAGGCGCGCATCGATTGCTTCTATGCTACTCTGCGCAAGCGGTGCGCGTCGATGCTGAGCAGAGTGCGGGCTAGTCGCAACAGCGTTTTATGTATGATAGCCGGTAGACTTGACTGTCGGTACATGAATCGATGTATTACTGCTCACATGACTATTGATACATCGATTCATGGGTCGGGCAGGGGGCGAGTAGATTAAGGTTATATTGTTACTAACACTAGTTATAAGTTATTGTACTACTAACCAATTGGATCCTAGTTATCTTAATAAAAGTTTATTATTATTATTATTATTATTATAGGTAGGTTATTAGAGGCCCATACAAAATTGACAAGATGAATAACACATTATTTAATCATCTTTTTCTCCAAATATTTAATTTATTCAAATTACTAATAAAGGTATTGTATGTTTATCTCACAGGAGGATGTAAAGGACCTACCAGAGCCGATATACTTAAATTGTATACAAACAGATGGTCAAAAATATCATTTTGGTGTTTTGGAACTGAACACACTAAATGTAGATGGTACTGAAGGTACCAAAAATGTCTGGTACAGCAAAAACAACCTTAAACTGTATGACTCAAGTCGCTATTTCAGTGGCATGCCTGTCTTAGAAAACTATAACAACAAAGTATATGGATACATAAATGCTTTATATAACTGCTAAGCCACCGAGTTTACCTATTAGCGTAGTATAATTATATTATTGATAATGTAAAAAATGGTTTTATTTCATCACAACGCAACACTCTCACAATAATTATTCAAACTTCAAACATATCTATTCAAAGAGTCCGTTACTTCTAATGTAAAACAACAAAACTATGGAGTATGCGATAAGAAAGCAAAGTATGATTGTAATGTATTCATGTGTATATCCCATTATATTTACAAGAACATAAATACATTTATTTCAGATTAGAATAGATAATGCTTACACATACCGAAACACTTTGTACATTAAATAATAGTACATCAGGAAATCGAAACAAAAAGATATAAACAAGCTCATTTATCCATCGCGAACTTTTGCAATCGACGTCTTCTTAGCTCGTCGGCCGCATCCACATCAGTCTTGTCTCTGGAAATTAAACAATTTGGTTTTTTACAGAATATTCTTCTGCCTCGATAGCCTAGTGGTTCTAAGCACGACTACTACGCTAGAGGTCCTGGGTTCGATTCCCGGGTCGAGCAAAAAGTGTTATCAATTGGGTTTTTCTATGAAATTCTCAGTAGCAGCTCGGAGTTTGGATTTGTGCCCGGTTAATGGCAATAGGCTCGCCCCCTATTACATGGGACCTAAATTAATATACCGGCGAACTGTGGGTGTACATTGGTACACCTCTGCCTAACCCTTCGGGGAATACAGGGGTGATGGTATATTATTTTTATTTTTTTTATTTTATTCTTCTGCCTTGCTGTACTAATTTCGACAGTCCTTATCTTATCCTATACGGTATGTGAGTATAACCCAGCCTCCCCCATCCTAACTGCACGAACTATGAAAGGAAAGATATCCTGTAATCTTTATTTTTAAACTAGCTACTGCGCGCGGCTTCCTTCGCGTGTTTTTTTTTTTCACTCGCGTTAAGTCACATCTTTGGGTACTGTTCCGCTCCTATGGCTCGTGGCGTGAATCATATAAAGCCTTCCTCGATAAAAGGACTAACCCATACAAAAAATATTTTTTCAATTCGAACCAGTAATTTCTGAGATTGACGCGTACAACCAAACTCTTCAGCTTTATAATATTAAGTATAGATTATTTACTATCAGGGTCCAATCTAATCGCAAGATTGCATAAGATCGTTATCACAGAACAGTTACCTATTAGAGTCTATAGGGGTGGTGGTGTCGGGTTGCATGGGACTCATGTCGTCCGTGGGGATGGTTTTGCTGGTGGAAGGTACTGGCGAGGGCTGCACGTAGCTCGAGGTGGTGGGCACCACGTCCGGCTCAGTCTTCACTTGAGACGTCGTCGGCGATGGGGACTCCTTATTCAACTCTTCTATTCTTCTGTAAAAAAATATATCACATTTAAATGTTCGAAAAAATATATAACACACAGACGCGACGCGTCACATATAGGGCGTGAACAGATGCTAAAATTAAAACTTTAAATAAAATTTTTGTTCTGCCTATTATATTTTATTTTTTTATGCTATAAAATCCAAAAAATAATTTATTGCATGATTTTGGTGGACTTAATGCTTGTTGCCTTAATCTTTTCACTCCATTTAAATTCAAGCATGGTTTAGGGCCTAAGCACACATGCTACTTTTAGTAGCGGCGATCGGCGTTTTTGCAACTGTATCGATACTGCATCGCGTTTTGGCGACTCTCTGCGATCGATCGCAGCTTCCAAATCGCGCATTTTAGCGATGCTGTATCGCGTTTTGGCGACTAACTGCGTTCGGACGCAGTATCGGAATCCCGAACTGTTCCGATGTTAGATCGGGTCGACTGTAGTGTTGCTGATCCATTGTCCATTATCGATAGTTTGCCGATTTGCAATGGTATTGTTTATCCCACTAATTTTATAAATGCGCATGTTTTAAGTTAGTTAGGTTAGGTTAGGTGGATGATGGATGGAAACATTCATCCATCCATGCTCAAAATGCATAAGTTTGTGAGGTCAGAAACTTCGCATTTTTTACATTACAATTACAATAAATGGATGGATGGATGTTTTCATCCATCCATTCATCATCCTCCTCATCCATCATCGTCTATGCCTCCTCACAAACATTTGCATTTAAAATCCTACTTATGTTATAAATGCAAACGTTTGTGTAAAGGGATATATGGATGATGGATGGAACCATCCATCCACCCATGCTCAAAATGCCAAAGATTGTGAGTTCAGAAGCTTTCGCATTTTTTATATTATGAATACAATAAAATGGATGGATGGATGTTTTCATCCTGGATGGATGAAAACATTCATCCATCCATCCATCCCTCCTCACAAACTTTCGCATTTAAAGTCCTATTAATATTATAAATGCGAAAGTTTGTGCGGTTCGATTAATGGATGGATGTTTGCGTAATGTAAGACGTGAACTGGTTATAGGATGTAACCAATACCGCCTCCGGAGCGATTGACATTTTCGGTTTATCAATAATGCAGGCAGCAGTGCAGCTTCATTAGAATCTATCGTAAGTGTGTAGCTTCGTTAAAATCACAACACAACACTAGTCGCATTATGTTCCACATAAAGGTCTGCCCCCACGACCGATAATCGGGCTGATTCTCGGTCGTTTTTTCTCGCCGGCAAAAAAGTCTGTAAAAAATCGGGCCGATTTTTTAAAGTTTTTTTGAGTACATACACCCTGACACACCCTCACACACACGCGGAACTGTGGGTAATGTCGTACCTTATAGTTCCGAGACAGCGACACGCCGGCTGACGCTGAAAACCAGCGCTGTGGTTCCGTGTCTCGTGCACGGGCCACGGCTTTATGCTGAACGTCAGCCTTTTCGCGCGGTAGTGGCGCATTATAGATTATTGTTTTTGTTATTTTTATTTTTGTGTTGTGCGTCGCTTTCGCGAGAATAAATGGTTTTTCTTTCTTTCTTTTTTACACACAGACAGAACAGACAGATTTTCAGTTTTTCAGTGGGACAGTTTTTTGTTAGTTTTGATTATCGGTCGTGGGGGCAGACCCTAATTATGTCAAAACGCTGCGATCGGCATCTTAGAGTGTGCGGGAGGTAGCGATTAGTCGCTGAATCGCGCTTCCGAAAAGCGACTAAATCGCTGCGATTGGGTATTTCAAGTGTGCGGGGTCGAATGCTTAGTCGTCGCTTTTAGCTACTAAAAAGCGGCTGATCGCCGATTCGCGCTACTAAAAGTAGCGTGTGTGCTGTGTCCCTTACTTAGCGTAATGTACTTACCTAATTTCTGCCAACCCCATGGAGAAAAAGGCGTGAGTTAATAATCTATGTAAGTTAGTTCAATATATTACGAATGGGTTAACTTACGTTTCTGTTTGGGTAGACACAGTAGCGTTATTCTGCGGTAAATTGGCTACGACTGTGGAATACTGCTGCATAAGTAGCACGGACGCGTCCAGCATGGCTTGAATTTCTCGTAATAACTGAAAAAAAATTGTGCTCATTTTGTAGATTACAAAGCCATACCGCCAGTTTCTTTACCTTTAAAACTTAAGAGATCAATGACAGCAGATTGCACGCGCTTGAGATTGATTGAAACATTAATTGATGATTTACCAGAACCTAATATTTAATTTACTCTAAAAGTAAAAAAAGCAGTGTAAGTTTGTTTCCAACACTTCTCCCTCTGCAGTTGATTACAGTCGGAAGGCGTCAAAAGTTGTCGGAAACGATATTATGTAAATCTTTCAAGTTTAACTTTTTTTCAGCTGTTAACTATGTCTTGTAAAATATTGTACCTGTAATCGAGCCTCAATATTCCTGCGCTCATTGCCCTCCATGCGTTGCAGCTCGGCGGTAGTCAGGTTGGCGAGGGAGGCGGGCCGAGGCGGTGGCGGCGGTGGCATGCCCCATGCCATCATGGCTGCATTATAAACAACATGATATTTAATTTCATTTTATATAGGTACATAATGTATTAGGCTGTTTTAGGGCAACTAGAGTAAACTCTTTTCTCGTAAACAACAAAAACAAGTGTTTTTTTAATTGGGTAGTAGACACCATTAAACAATAATTCCAAGACACAACCTCACTAACTAAAAAAACATTATTTTAGCCCTGAAAACCCAATGAATTTTTAAATAACTATAAAATTCGATTTTTAGTAGCTTTGGAATTCATAAATAGTTGGTGAATTCATCATCATCCTGCCCTTATCCCAAGTTACTTGGAGTCGGCGCAACACGTTTTCTTCTTCCATGCCGTCCTGTCAGCCGTCATACTATCACTGATTCCCTTGTCTTTCATATCATTCTGCACACAATCCATCCATCTTTTCTTTGGCCGCCCTCTTCCTTTCCATCCATCCACATAAACAATAAATAGTTAGTTGAGATGACTAAAAGCGACGTCATAGTTTAGTATTGCAGTACAAAGTCTCTAAGGGAATCGCGTTTTGACAGCTCATAAAAAGTACGCCAATTGATTAGTGGTGTCATCTACCCAGTTGTCTAATTATAAGATATAATTTGGCTTTGAAATAGACACCAATAACAACGAAATAAAAGATCCTACGTCACATTGTCCCTTATCTATGCCATTATAAAGTCACTCACGTGGTGGAGGAGGCATATTCGGGAAGGGCGGTGGTACAGGTCCAGGCGGGGGAGGCGTAGGCGCGGCGTGCGCCACGTGTGGTGCAAGTCCGGGCATGGGAGCTGCCGCCGGCGCCGGGCCGGCCGGGCCGCCTGCGTCCGGCGCCGGCGCGCGCAGCACGTTCAGCCGGCACGTCGGGCACGTCTGCTGTCGCTGGAACCACAGCCGCAGGCACGCAGCGTGGAATATGTGGTTGCACGGCAACTTCTTCGCACCTGCAATGTTTTAAGATTCGTTTATTTACACAAACTTGGCCATTAAGCAAGATAACCAGCACACACGTCCTACGTAACTTCGAAAACAATATTGATTACGACTGTATCACGCTCTTAACTGTCCATTTAGGTGCTATAGCAACAAGCATTATTATTACGATTTAGATTCAGGTCCGATAAAGTCGTCAAAAAAATGAGTAATACCCAAAATCAAATATACATAAGAAATGAAAGTAATGATATATTTTCGTCAACACGGCCACAATACAAACACACGTCACTTAAGGTTATTACATCGCCCGATGTCCTTGAGGATTTGACATCTGTACTATTATTTTTTTAAATAAGCGCCATCTACCGGTATCCAGTATGCTACGATAAACGGAACTTAACATTAAGCAAGAACACAGATGTGTCGCAGAGTTGTCATTGTTTTTGCCTATTTTATTCGCTCTCTGAGAGATTACATATATGTATATTACAGATACATTTTGTTCTTATATTATGTATTATTTGGTACATCGTAATTTATATTTATTTTATTATACACTCTTACTTTTAGACCGTTCTGGAACCAAAAGCTATAAACTCTGTCATAGTAACAGAAACTATTGGCTATATTATTTTCAATAAATAACATGAAAATTTAATTTGAACTGCCTCATTAGCCTAGTGGTCCTAAGCACGACTGCTGCTCTAGAGGTCCTGGGTTCGATTCTTAGGTTGAGCAAAAGGTGTTATTGGCATTTTCTACAAAATTCTCAGTAGCAGCCCGGAGTTTGGATTTGTGCCTGATAAATGGCAATAGGCTCGCCCCTTTTACATGGGACCTAAATATACCGGCGAATTGTGGATGTACAATGGTACACCTCTGCCTAGCCCTTCGAAACCATCATCATCACGCCTGTATTCCCATACAGGCGTGATGATGATGGTTTCATTCGTGAAATAGTGAGAACTCGAAGTGACGCTTCCTTGCAGTACATGCATAATATATTTGTGTGTGTAAACCTTATCGACTGCACATGCGAATGGTAGGTAGCCTTTGAAAAATCCATTCATCGATCAGGCAGAAACGCACTTACATCTCGAATGACAAAAAAAAAGTCACAAATTTTCAAATTCTTTGAGACGTGTTAAAAAAACTAAGAACGCCAATAGTAATTTTACTTTACTGGAGTTCCTGTGTTTCGGCTCCCGAACGATGTAAAGGTAACCGTGTAAATAAAATATTCACTTTGCCTGCTGACCTAACTTTCAACAATTATCTAATTGAGTACGGAGTGTTCATGTGATATTTCTAAAGGTCTGATGATGGTCAGGTAAGTGCTTATCGGTTCTCAGAAACGAAAATAGTTAGGATGACCTAGCTTTCAATATCTATATTACTAAGCACGGCTGCTACTATGTATGTACTCGTTTTTGTAGTGCCTCTAGTATGTTTGCGGAAGCCGGGGCAGACGGTTTTCATGCCATCATGCGCAAGCGGCTCGCTTCTTTGTTAAGCAGAGTCGGGGGTAGCACTAACAGCATCCTACAGGTCATTGCGGTTAAACAGGACTCAAATATCCTGAAAACATTTATTCGTGCACAAAATAAACTTTTTGTAATTATTATAGACATGGTCTGAAATAAAGATTTTATTATTATTCTTTCATTTATTTATTCATTATACATATTCATTATATTTTTAAATATTACTATAATAAAAAAAAACATTTAAAAATATAAAAAAATAGTAGCCCACCGGCGGCGTCGGGAACAGGGTTCAAGCCACCGGTGGTCAGGGCTCTTGAGAAAGAAAACTCCTAACAATACGCTTCGTGTATTCTTATTATTATGTGGTACATTCTAAAGGTCTGATGATGACCAAGTCAGTGCTTGTCGGATCTCAGTAACGGAAATAGTTGTGCTCATACATGATACATTCTGAAAGTTTGGTAAGCAAATTTAAAAAAAAAAATAAACACCTAAATCTATGTTCTCCGTCAAACGAAATTCTTAAGGCTAAGAACAATAAAAAAAAAATAAACACCAAAGAAATAATGTATCTACTCAAAGAGTAGGTATTTACCAATAATCTTGGAGAGCTCGGACAAGCATTTGTTTTTATACATAGGCATAGTAGTCAGGCTTACTCTATGATAGATTCAAAAACTAAACGAAATTACAAATTTCTTTTTATTTATTTACGAACTTAATTTCAATTCTTATTTTGCTAAATATTTATATTTGTACTATTTAATATATTGCTTCATTCATAAATTATTAAAAAAATGAAGTTTTGGTTTTTATTTTGGAAAAAATAACATGCGTGTAGTCCACCCTTGACAACAGCCATCAAGGCACTGAAGTTTGGCGTCACAGGCATAGCGGGGGTGCCTCGTGGGGGGAATTGATGAAATTTCGAGTTTTTAGTTATTATTACAAATTCTTAACAGAAACAAGAAAAAGTAAACAATGCGAATTGTTTGATATGTCATTACATGTCTTTAGGTATAAAATTCATGCCGAACTATTCAGCTGTTTTACCAACAATTTGCAATTAAGATTGAAAAATGACCTGTTTAACATTTTTTTTTTCGAAATTTGGGTAAGTTTATTACAATTCTAATCAATGCGATCTGTTAAGGATGACTTTAAGTATAACATATATTTTTTATATGAAAAACGTACGGAAGGATTCCTCAACAAATTTCTTTAAACATAAGGTGTTTTTAGGACTTGAGCGATGTAATACCCTTAAATAAAGTTGGTGTCGAGGTCAGAACTCGAGTACGAGTTGAATTCGTTAATAAGTCTTAATTTAACCACACATTGTTTCAGATTTCACCGACCTTGTACTTTATCAACACGAAAGTTAAAAACTGCAATAAATCGCAATTATAAAAACTATAGTTTTATCAATATTGTTGCTTTAAACACGTAATCTACAGAACTGCATGCGAATGCACACAAAATACGTAAAATCGTGATGTAATGTTGGTACTATTTACATGTCACGTAGATATATATTTTATCGCTTTAAATACTTATCTATGAGGTTATTGCAAAGACAATAATGTAATCGGTCGTGTAAGATACCTGTATTTTATAAATGTTGTGAAATAACAGATAACGTGCATTCATTCAGTATGCTATAAACGTGAATAGTAATGAACAATGGGCTGTGTATAAATAAATAAATGTATGTATGTATGTATAGGATTAATTTAGACACATGACTAAGGCTGCCGTCCGTTCGGGATTCTCCGGATTTCTCCTAGGTACGAGGGCATCCAGGGGTCAAAACCTGGACACTTTTTGGTTCAGGGGAATTCTAATTTTTGAAACATAAGCAATAAATAAATATTACGCAATGAAAATGTAAACGATGTAATTATTTTTATTATAATGACATTTTTTTCTGCAGTCCGGGAAAAAAACAAATTTCATCCAAATGTCCGGGGTTTTTAAAGTTTTCATCGGGGAACGGTAATTAAGGTTATAGCAGCCCTACACATGTTTAAACATATAATCCCGAAAACCGCCTATGAACTTGTAATTTCGTCGAATTTAGGGGGTCTTTGACTTCTACGCGAATAAAGACGTGGGCAGAACCTAATATTTTATAATACCTAACAAACCAAAAGATTGTGGGTGGCTTCAATCTAACTAGGCCAGCATTGTCTATACTTAATATTATGAAGAGGAACGATTATTTTATTTGTTTGTATATTTCTTTTGAATAGGCTCCGAAACTACTGAACCGATTTTAACTATTTTTTCACCAATAGAGAGCTACATTATTCCTGATCAACGTACGCTATACAGCATCATGCTCCGACGCTCGGGAGCGTAGCAGTAACCAAAGACGTAACTTAAAGTGGGTGAAATAAGCCATGGGGACGAAGCCGCGGGCAGTTCGCTATCAAATATAAATTGCTTGACCTGCGAGCAATTCATCATCTGCTTAACCTTTTCCCAACTATGTTGGGGTCGGCTTTCCAGTCTAACCGGATGCAGCTGAATACCAGTGTTTTACATGGAGCGACTGCCTATCGGACCTCCACAACCCAGTAACTGGGCAACACGATACCCCTTGATTAGACTGGTTGTCAGACTTCTTGGCTTCTGACTATCCGTAACGACCTGCGAGCAATTGAATATGTGAAAAAAGGTTAGCATTAAAAAAAAGAAACTGTACATACCGGTATGCATCTCTTCGCGGCATATGATGCACTCGTTGTCAGCGGCGGCAAGCTCAGCGGGTGTCGCGTCCGGATACAGAGTGTTCATGTTGCGGATCGCGCGCCTCGACAACACCACGTCATTATACGCCTTCTTGAAGCTCCTGTAATCATAGGTGTGGCATTATTACACCTGACCCCGGTTGCGACCCCACGCGACTTGCTACTCAAGTACCGTTTGAATAAGTATGCTAATTGGTTATCTTATGAAATATGTAAATGAAGCCTTATTATACACACGGTCGGCTTATTCGTTTTGTTAGAGATATCTAAGCGCAAAATACATAGTTAAGTGCAAAAAGTCTGGTTTCGTACAACGAGCGAGAATAAGTGCGCACACAAAGATGCGCATACGTACAAATATCTGCCCCCCTAGCCAAGTCACAAACGATAAACGCAAACGCTGAGTAGGCTTTAATAGATCTTCAACTTTATGTGCTTGGTTTTAAGTTGAAGATCTAATGAAGATTGCATAGCGTTTTCGTTCGTTCCAGTCGCTAACGCTTAGAAATCTTTAATAGATTTTCAACTTAAGGCTCTTGGGTATTAAGTTGAAAATCTATTGGTACCTACCGAGCGTTTACGATTATCGTTTGTGACTTGGCTAGGGGGGCTGGGCCGAAAGCCGCGAAAAGCGAATTCGCTGTACCTGAAGCGTGTGTGCGCAATTTCAGTTTCAGGCATTGTAGAGAGCCAACCGTCTGTACCTATCTATTGTCATACTTAGGTGAACCATTATATTAGACAGGTCTTACAACACAGAAATCATTTTTATTCTGCTGTCAAAACTTATAAAACCACGGTTCAGGTTTTTGTTGTGTTTATTCATATTATAACCATCAATATTTATAACTAATTGATCTCAACAACACTATTAAATAAATGACTGTTTGAAATAAATCTTTTCTTTTTCAGGTCCATTTAGAAATACCTGCAGAAAGTATTGAGCTCTTGAGAGCCCTAATTACATAGGTTTACATATTGTACTGTATTCTCTCACCTCATAGTTTCATACATTGGTCGGAATGCAAAGAGTGGCAATGTGTAGATCCGGACCATGACGGCCACAAAGCCGATGTACAGCAAAACTTTGAGGAAGTTGATAGCCAACTCGGTGTACAGTAGAACTGCGGCTTTGCTCTCCCAGGGGGCTTCCCAGCGTGAGTCAATAGCATGGAGAACATACTGGGGAAAAACCAAATCTTATGTATTGTAGCCGATGGAACTGATAAACTAATTGATATTATGTAGCTAACAGTGAATGTATTTGCAGGCTATATATGGCAGGATATGCTAAGAGAACTTATTGTATCATTCTATATACCATCACACCTGTATTCCCCGAAAGATTAGGCAAAGGTGTACCCATAGTTCGCCGGTATGTTTAGGGTCATGTAATAGAGGCCGAGCCTATTGACCTAGCACAAATCCTAACTCCGAGCTGTTACTGAGAATTTCATAGAAAAGCCCAATAACATTTGCTCGACCTGGGAATCGAACCCCAGGCCTCTAGCGTAGGAGTCGCGCTTAAGACCACTAGGCCAACGAGACAGGTATGTACCAGATATGCATAAAAAAAAAATGCAATTTTATAACCTAAAAAATACAATGGATTAAACATCATCACATTAGAGTTTAGAGAAAGTTTTCACTCACACAGCCAACATGACATAAGTAAAGCTATTGCATTCAAAACAAAGATAAACAATTATGGTATGATATAGTTGCTAATTCTGTTTTATTAAATCAGCTGATATTTTTTATTTGCTACCAATTAAAAATATATTTTATTTGAGTTTTGTTTGCACAGAATTTTTCCAATAGTATGCTTTAATACACTGTATTGAAAAAACTCTACCTCTCTACTTTTGAGTATTGGTACCATTGTTATAACGGACTGGTGTTCTCAACTCCATGTCTCAGCACATATTTTGTGTACAGTAACAACCTTTGAGTATACTCAAAGGTCATTTTGTAATGAAAGTTGTAAACAAAACTTGTAAACTCACCTTGATCAATATATTCACAATCATTATTATTAAAATGCTGTACTCAAAGCCAAAGACTAGTTGAACCGAGGGTCCTTTAGAGGCAGTGAACTGGTACGCATGGTGGATGAAGTAGAAGTCTGCATGAGCTAGCAGCATCAGGAGGGTTAATATCCTCACGTGGAACAACAAGCCTATTACTGGACTCCTCTCCATCTGAATGAAATAAAAAATGTGGTTATTAGTGCAGAGAGGGGGAAAAGAAATAAAGTTCATTTTTGTATTGGTTATAGGAAACTATTTAGGCATTGTGTAGATTTTCTAGTTAATTTATAGGAAAAATTTACAATGAGTAAAAAAAAAGGATTACTGGATTTAATGCCTAAATACTCAATTTTTTAATAAATATGACTGATGTGGATCAAGTAATTGATAAACATCATCATTAATATTTTATTACATAGAATTATTGTTTTGTTTTGCATATAAACCCAATTTTGTAATACACAATTATTAAGATTAATTTAATGTCTATAGTTGACGTTTTAATGTCTATAGTTTGACGGGCCTGTTGGTCTAGTGGTTAGCGGACCTGACTGCTAAGCCGGAGGTCGTGGGTTCGATTCCCACCCAGGACAAACTTTGTGTGATGAGCATGATTGTTTGTGCTGTGTCTGGGTGTGATTTATCTATGATATGTATGTATTTATAAATTATATAAGTATGAATATCAGTTGTCTGGTTACCATAACACAAGCTCTGTTTAGCTTGGGATCAGATAGCCGTGTGTGAGTTGTTCCAAGATATTTATTATTATTATTTATTTATAGAAAGTTAGCTCTAGATCAGCCTGCATCAATAGTGTATTGCTTATAATAATATCAGAAAAATAAATAAATTTAAAACTGTATACACAGTTATACAATTAAAAACTTTTCTCATGTGGTTAAACACCCAAACGGTTTAATTAAATGAATCCATAAAGAATCATCACATAAGCGTCAGAAGTTAATTACTCCTTAATTGCTAACTATTATTAGTTTCTTTGTCTCACTTTATTAATAGAACCCATTACTTACATAGTCAACTCTGTCTTCAGCCAGCCAATGGAATGCTTTGAGGAACAACAGGAGAGTGAACAGCGCAATAAACTTTGGATTAAAATCATCTCTGAATACAGTAAAGGCCAAACATGTTTCTGTTATGGCGTACCAAGACCTTTCTATCAAATGCTGAAATAAAAACAACACATTTAGTATGTCAAGCCTTTTTATATCTATTTAGGACAGGTAAGAAGTGGTGTTAGTTCACTTACCTCAAATTCTGCTGGACGAAGCTGCCCAAAGAATATCTTCCTCAACAGTTTACCTACTAGCAAAACTAGTATAAAAGCTTGCAAATACATTACCTGCAAGTTCAATTTTGTTGTTAGTAAAGAATAACGTCACTAGAAGGTTTATCTTGTACGTTCAATAAGGTTTTATATAATAATAATGTTACAAAATATTGTTAAATCAAATACAATGGCGGAGCGCCCATGCACCGTTAAACTTTTGGGTACAGTTTATTATGTGCATATTGTAATACTTACAGCCATGCTAGGATTGGAATTTGTTAGATAAACTATCGAAGGATAAAACTGTTTCTTCTGGTAGTAGGCATTGCCGATAACCACAGTCGTAAGTCCAAGACTGATCACCGTTGCTAGTAAAGCCTTCATTTTGGTGCTAATGTGATTCGCCGATGGACTTAAATTTTCATATGAATTAACCAGATAAATTTCTACGCACTCCAAAATCGCGAGACTGTCATTAAATACATTTTCAAAACATCATTTCGTATCTTCGTAAAACACAAAACTATTTTTGTTTGACGTGTTCAATGTTCATTTGTGTCATTCCTTTTGCCACAGATAAGTGAATGTAAACAGATAACCATAGTTAAAACTATTGTGTCAGCAACCCTAAAAATAAAAAAAAACATGACGGTAACAAAAAACGATTTAGTGAAAGCGTTTGTGGGTTTGTTTCGTAGGTAGCCTAGTTTGTGAAAACTTGGCAACACCAACCTGCTAACGTCACGTTTGTGAGTTTGTCTATTTGTCAGTGAGTAAAACACGAAAGGAGAAAGATGGATGTTGAATTTCAAGTGCATTTTTACTAAATTTCTAACATCTTTTACATAAGTGACATTTTAATGTGGTGTTAAGTACTTACGGTAAGGTTTTTTACATAAATTTCTCCATTTTAATGGTGCATTACCATATCTTGTGCGTTAACCGCGCAATCTTCTTTTTTCATGTAACGCTTGTTGTCAGTGCTTATTATGATTATTATTTGGACCATTCGCAGCACCAATTCAAAAGCCATTAACATTCAGTAGTAGTATATCTGATCCTCTATAAGTAAGTTCCAGTGGAAGCTCCATATGTACTGTTGCTGAATACAAACGAAAACAAAATAGTTGATTATTTTGCATCTATTTTTCCTGAAATTCGTGTCTCCAACGACGCTCTAATCCTTTGGCTGTATCAACTCAATAATACTCAATGTTTTGATGGATATAACTATGTGAAACGCAGAAACTTTGTATTATTATTTTGCCCTCAGTTAGTACCTAATTAATGTCAAACCAATTGTAAGTTTACCTTTGTTACAGAATTGGCTGGTATCAAACCAAAAAAGACATCCTATAAAATGGTAAGTCATCTAATGCAGCATGCAACAAAACATGCATTAAGATTCTGTGAGAATTATTTACTAAAATGAGTTTTACTTTGCAGCAGGGTGACGACCCACCATTCTTACCAGTGGGTACAGATGTTAGTGCAAAGTATAAAGGTGCATTCTGTGAAGCTAAGATAAAAAAAGTTGTGAGAAATATCAAGTGTAAGGTAAGGAAATAACAATCAATATTTTATTAAAAAACTTATAATCTAAATTTAAAAAATATATGAAATGTCTAATTGGAAGCATAACTTTGTATGTTATGTCTAGAATCTTTATTTAACATCATAGCTATTGTATGGGGAAGCCCTTTGCCAGTAGTCAGACAGAAAAGAATGGCATTTAATTTTTCTTTTTTGATTGCAGGTGACATTAAAAGCAGGAGGTGGCTCTATCACAGTGAATGATGATGTGATCAAAGGCACCCTGCGAGTTGGCAACATAGTGGAGGTAAAGCAGGACCCTAAGAAGGACCCTATGGAAGCCGTCATCACAAAGATACAAGATTGCAGCCAGTATACTGTTGGTATGTACAAAACTATGCGTCTGTCATCTACTAAGTGCAAACTTTTTTCTATATCTTTAAAAATAAAAATAAAAAAAGGTGCCCCATACTAGGAATTTCTCCAGCTTCATGGGTGTGTTTACAAACATAAATTACCAGACCTAGAACAACTACCTGCAGGCTATAGTAAATTTTTTTTTAATACCTGCCCAAGTCAACGGTCTTTGGAGATTGTTAACTCTTTCCCAGTGTAGTGCTCCTCATATGGATCCCTACGATTGTTTAAGAATTGTGTCTGCTTGGCAGACACTATAAACTTATAGAGTAAAAATAAAATAATATTAGCCATATTACGAGTGTCCCTAAATTAAAAACTTTTCCATTTAGTATTTGACGACGGCGACATAACAACATTACGACGGTCAGCATTGTGTCTTAAGAGTGGGCGGCATTTCAACGAGAGTGAAACTTTGGACCAGCTGCCTCTGACACATCCGGAGCACTTCTCTACACCCGTGATAGCAGGACGAAGAGGAAGACGAGGGAGAGCTCAGTATGTTGACTTCCGCAATATAAATAATTATTTACTTACAAAGATTTGATTTGATTTTATTTAAAACCCACTAATTTGGCTGAATACAAATTCAATGGGGAATGTTGCATAGAGTGCTATACTAAAGTAATGATATGACTGATTTTTGCAGGCTATTTTGTCATTCCATTCTAATCTCAGTCACACTCCATACAATATTAGATTCTTTTCATAAGTTGACAGCTTGGACTGCTATGTTGATGACGTCACAACTATTCAGGAAACTAAGTTCAGTTTCCTTAATCATCATCTAGCTGGCCTTATTCAACAGCATGAACATACGCCTTCATAAGCCATCATCTTAGTATTCACTGCCTTTCTAACTTTAATTTTTCATTTGCATAGCCCATCCATTGTTTCTTTGGCCTTCATTATTTCATACTAAAAACTGACATGTTCCTCATTTCTCTGCATCTCATGCTCATCCCATGATAGCTGATATCCAACCAACTTCTTGGTCATTATGCTCGCCCTGTGGTCCCTACTACGTGGGACGTAACTGGCGAAGAATGGTAGTGTTATATATATACACATCTGCCTACCTCTTTGGGAAGTACAGGCATGATGTAATATTTTTTTCTCGATCACCAGCGCCACTTTCAGACTTCATCTTTCATACTAGGTTCGAATTCTTATTGTTTTCCCAATCAATTTGTTTGGCAAGGTCTGATGAGAGTGAAGGCTCTGGCTCGGGGCGGCGCGTGAAGGCCGACGTAGAGCCCCACGTGGGCCGCGTGGTGCTGGTGGAGGCCGGGGGGGGGGCGGAGCGGCGCCGCCCGCACCAGCCCGCCTTCCCCGCGCTCGTGGTCGCGCCCACCGCGCAGATCAAGGTCAAGGAGGACTACCTCGTGCGCTCTTTCAAGGATGGCAGATAGTTAGTATATTAGTTATCAACTTTCAGTTATTGGGGTATTTCTTAATGGGTTGCCTTATTTTAACGTCTAACCTCTATAGGTAAATTTTAAACGTCTCTGCGCTATCCTGCGCGTAAATTGTTTGTGTAGATCTGTGGTCATGGTAAAAAGTTGCAGAACTTTTTTGTAGCATATGATTTTATTGGTGGAAACATTTTGTACACATACAGTTTGAGTTAATGAAACAATGCTGTCCAACTTTTGTTTACCATGAATACGAGGGTTTCCTTCTAGCAAAATTATGTTTTAAATAAATTCTCGAATATGACCGTTGTATATACCATTGTCACCAGTTACACGGTGCCGAAGAAGGAAGCGCGCGAGTTCCGCAAGGGCAGCGCGCCGCTGGAGTGGGCGGGCGTGGACGCCGCGCTGCAGTACCTCAACAACGCCGTGCTGCCGCCGCACTGGGACCGGGACGCGCTCTTCAATGAACCTAGGAACACTTCCGATGATGTATGTAGCCTGGTAGACAGGGCTTTTGGGCCTATGCTCTGAAATAGTTCTTATAAATCCACTTCCAGTTTAAAAAAATGAGTTTATTTTTTGCATATGCTGTAATTAATGACCTAAGTAGACGATCCAATGGTGTGTGGATGTCAAATCTCTTGCAATTTTGGTAATATGAAATGAAGGATTTCATACAATATATTCGTTTTCAAAATATCTTGAATGGTGGGCAATAATATTATCCCCCGACCGAACTTTGGTCACAACGACCAACCGCAATGAAATCTAAAGTCCAAAGGTGTGTGCCACGGGACCAACAAGGCTATCAAAAGGCAGGCAAGCAGGGTAGGCAGTTAATTACAGTTGCAATGACTGTATTCTATCCCCAAGACTTCATATATCTTCTCATTCCAAATGATCACTCCTTTAACTTTATTCACAGAGTTCAGATGACGAGCCACGCGAGGAGAAGGACCACTTCGTGGCACAACTGTACAAGTTCATGGATGAGCGCGGGACGCCGCTCAACAGGAACCCCACCATCGCTAACAAGGATATAGACTTGTACAGGCTGTTCAAAGTAAGTATTGCCTTTTAAATAAATAATATAAATTTCCATCACGCCTGTTTCATTTGTTTCGCAAATTTCATTTTTATCGTCACAACCGTCAAAGTGCAGAATTGTCTCTCCGGTCATGAAAAAATTTGTCTCGTGACAAAAGTGCGTCATTGACTACGGTCGTATAAGCTCGGTTCGACGACGCGATATCGGCATTTTGTTTACAGTCTTATTGGTATGGTATAAAGGTGTTTTTGAAACCACTTAAAACCCCAGCCAATTCAGTGTCGATAGTACCCTAAAGCCTACTTTTTTGAACTAAAATCAACACAAAAAAATTAGATGTAAAGTTGTTCTGATTGCCTGACCTCAATATCCAAACGGATTACTTGAATTATCATTCATTTTGATAATATAACAACCATAATTTAACATCCATAATTTTCGTTCCAGAACCTATGGTTCGAAAGGCGAAAAATTAGGAACAATTATTAATTTCATTTAAAACTGATTCTCTTATTTTTTACCAGGTAGTGGAGAAGCTGGGTGGCTACAACAGAGTAACGAACCAAAACCAATGGAAGACCATCGCCGACAAGATGGGCTTCCACCCAGTCACCACCAGCATCACCAACCTTTGTAAACAGGCTTATAAAAAGTAAGTAGTGCCACTTTTTATGTTGATAGATAACATGGGAGAGGCCTATGTCCAGCAGTGGACGTCCTGTGGCTGATATGGTGATGATGATAGATAACATTATGCAAATTAGGTGGATAATCTAAAAAAAGAAGATCATAACTTACAAAAGATGGTACCAAAACACGTATTGGTTTCTAAATGAGCCAAATAGACGTGAATTGTATGTTTCACAGCCTCACTTTAATATTTTAACGAGATTATGAGATGATGGACTGCAGCTAGTATCCTTTTTTTTATTCGTTTGGTGCGGCTATGGTGTCACTGCGACCATAGTTTATCTATTGTGATCGCTGCTTTGTGGTTAGACATCGCCACCAAACCCAGCAGCTGTGATGAATTGCAGGATTGCTTTTAGGGCAATTTCTATAAATTCACCCGGGCTTTAAATGCTAGCTAGTATCCTCAGTCAATGCTTTACATAACACGTGTGTCGACAGGTTCCTGCACAGCTACGAGGACTTCTACCGCAAGCTGGGCGTGACGCTAGTGGCCCACCCGCGCGGGGCTCGCACGCCGCCCGCCGGCCGCTCGCTCATCCGCGACCGCGACCGACAGCCGCCGGCATCCTCCTCCGCCTCCAGTTGCTCCACGCCTACACCACCTGCGCCACAGGTACGCAACCGTAAGGGCGTGGACACATATCTACGGTACGGCATCGGCCACCGTGTAACCACCACCAGACACCGTGCCGTCTCCCAGTAGCGGTATCGTGCCGTTACACAGTGGCCGGTGCCGTACCTTAGACATGTGTCCACGCCCTAAGCTCATCCGTGATTTTCAGTCCCATAAGATAAAATACGTGTAATATCTATTTGTTATTGAATTTAACGGCTCCCTGTAAGATTTCAGTAACATTTGGAGTAACGTCAACAACCAAGTTTAATTAGGTAATTCACACCACCATCAATTGACATTTTTATGAACTATGTAAATGCGATTCTTCCGTAGATTTTGGATGGCAATATCGAACTGTGACGTCACTTATCAGCCTACTTAATTGACAAACTATTTATTGATTTCGAAACAAGTAAAAATTAAATTTTATAATAAATTGAAAATAACCGGTTTGCAGGGTTAAAATAAAGTTTTTTTTTTTTTAAGAAGTTGTGTCTTTGAATTATTGCTTAGTGGTGTCAGCTACCCAATTCCTCACTCCGGTTATTTTATTATAATACAAACTAACGTAAATGTCACATTACCTAACCATTTCATTGCAGAGGGGAAAAGATAAAGATTCCGACAAAAGTGAGACAGACAAGAGCGAGAAAAGTGAGAAAGATGAGAAGCCGGAGAAGTTGGAGAAAATGAAGGAGAAGGCCCGCACGAGTGATGGAGAGGATAGCGCGGATAACCAACCGCTTATAATCCCCACGCCCAAGTATGTATACTATTAAATAAAAACATTGAATTTTGTGTCAATGAAGAAAAACATTGACAACTGCCCCGTTGGTTTTGTGGTCGCAAAGCGCGACTGCTGAGCAAGGGGTCCCGGGTTCGATTCCCAGGTCGAGCAAAAAGTGGTATTGGGTTTTTTCATTAGGAATTTCTCAGCAGCAGCCCGAAATTTGGTAGTTGGTGGTGTGATACCCCCGTGCCTCGGAAAGCACGTAAAGCCGTTGGTCGTGGCTGTCATTCGTAGATCTTTGACAGTCGTGACGGATAGTCAGAAGCCAAGTAGTCTGACAACCAGTCTAACCAAGAAGTATCGTGTTACCCAGTTACTGGGTTGTGGAGGTCGGATTGGCAGTCGCTCCATGTAATACACTGGTATTCAGCTGCATCCGGTTAGACTGGAAGCCGACCCCAACGCAGTTGGGAAAAGGCTAAGCAGATGATGAAGAAAAACATTGATAGGTGAAATTCTTGTTAATTATCAATTCTATTACTTTGCCTTTTTTGCAAACATAATTTTTGATTTCATAAAATTAACAGAGTGGACAAGGAGAAAGAAAGAGAAAAGGAGAAAGAAAAAGAAAAGGAAAAGGAGAAAGAAAGAGAAAAAGAGAAAGAGAAGGAAAAAGAAAGGGAGAAAGAGAAGGAAAAAGAAAAAGAGAAAGAGATTGAAAAAGAAAAGGAGAAAGAAAAAGAAAAGGAAAAAGAGAAGATAAAAGAAAAGGAGAAGGAGAAAGAAAAGGAAAAGGAGAAAGAAAAAGAGAAGGACAAAGAAAAAGAAAAAGATAAAGAAAAGGAGAAAGATAAAGAAAAAGAGAAGGACAAAGATAAAGACAAAAGTTCAGCGTCAACTAGCACGAGTGAGGAAAAAGAGAAGGTGGCGTTGAAGCCTCGGTCGCAGTCCAAAGGTCGCACCATCACGCCCGTGCGGACCGACGGACATGAGAAGAGGACGCCTAAGAGACGCCCCTTGTCTTCCAAGAGTAAGTACATTGAATATTTGCGTTGGTGTCCGACTTTTCTTACGCTGTAAATTGCTAGAGTAGAATTAGAACTCAATTTAGCACATTCATTTTTAAATAAATATATATTCAGGGTCTCATGTATACAATAATAATATGATATTGTCAGCGCCTTGGTTTCGTTGCAGTAAAGTGCAAGTTTCGTTATTCAAGTACACACACTGACGTGTGGTTGACTGTACTTCAATATGGGTCATATTTTATGGTTTGTTTCACTGCTCTTTTAATTTACACCCCATGAGAGTTGGTGCCAAAACACAGTAAAGTTGGTCATTGCAACTGCACCACTCCGGCCCAAATCGCCTCGAAATATGCAACCGTTAGCTGCAAGTGTACCGCCCGCAGGCTGTCACCTTTTTCAAATTGTCATGTAAAAAAAAAATTAAATGCACACGATTTAAAACCCTAAATTGAATGGCAAATTATTTGCTGTATCTGAGCTGTTTTGTTCTACTGAGCTATGACCGTTTGTTGTCATAAAGGATTACTTCGATACGTGGTTGACACACATGCTTTTCTAGGCGAAGGTATGAGCGCGGGGACGTCACGAGCATCACGACGACCACATGCTTCAACAGACAGCGATAGTTCGGGCCGGGCATCAAGGTAAATTCTTTATTTATTTTATAACGTCTACATCAGCAATTTTAACCCTTTGAACGCCAAGCGCAGCTCATAAGAAGTATGCTCTCTACGCCGAGCCATTTATTCACTATTAAATACTTACAAAATGCTAGTGATGAATACTAAAAGATCAAGCTTAACTTTAGTCCAATTTTATTTAAGTGACTTACGGAGAACATGACAAAATTTTAAAAACATCATCATTTCACCTATTTTCTATAATATTAATTATAAAGTAGCACATCTATTTGTCGCCTAAACTCGTCGTTGGCGTTCTAGCGGCCGATTACGTTTGTCGCTTTTAAGCGTCGTTGGCGTTCAAAGGGTTAATTACCAGACATACAGACATAATATAATACAACAGAAATAATATAAGAGTTATTGCGATAGTAATGGTTACATTATGTCCGTATATGTGTAGATGCGGTCCTATAAAAAAGATGCAGAGCCGTCGCAGTCAGAGCGCGAACTCTGCAAGCAGCGGCAACACTATCGCCTCTAACAGCAGCAAGCGACCGCGGAAGAGGAAGAACACAGAGTGAGTTGCTTTCAGTTTTAAAGTCAAAGTCAAATTATTTATTTCAATAAGATCATTAAAAGGCACTTATGCAAGAGAGATAAGAAAATATAATATTGAATCTTGTTGCCCATTCCAAAAGGTAGTTTAGTATGGTGTAGAATGGGCCAGAAACTCCATACTTACTCTTTAAAAATGTTTTACAATTAGCAGTAGTAGTTTCTGGTTTAGTTAAGATGATGAAATATTGAAATGACGAGGATATAATCCCTTATTAACGGTTAAAGCCGGCTTCTTAGTATTAAAGTCTGCTTCAGATATTTATCTCAAACAATTATTAAAACAATCGACTATTAAACAAACCGTACGTTAGGCTTCATTTTGAGGCAATCAATATCGACTGGTTGAAGTTGACTGGCATCAATCTAGTAGAATTGTATTTTAACGGTTTTTTATCGTTGACTACATTTATTCGTCATTTTAATCCGTATTTTATTTTTTTTTATTTAACTTCACTTGTATGCATGTCCTGGAATTTTGCAATCAATATTTCACCAACTTGCACTAACGCTATTTGGCACACATGTTTTTATTTATGCTTTTATAACGTTTACACTTACAGGCCATCAACAAACGAACCGACGCCTAGATCGGGAGTATCAAACGTAAAGGCTCAAGTGGGTGACAAATTGAAAGTGTATTATGGACCTAACCAGTCCGAATCTAAGGTAAAAGTACGAAACAAACAACTGTTTATTTTTTTAGTTTTTAAGTTTTGTTTGGTCTAGTTTTAATAAAGTCCTTATTAATCTATTGATTGCAATGTGGGATCTTCCTGATTCTGATTAACTGGTCTGGACTGAAATGATACGCGAAATAAAATCAGCTGATCCATACATTAATGCTCGTATAACAAATGATTTGGTTTCCAATTCTGGTCCCATAGTAAAAGTTGTTAGTTTTCGTCAGTAGTTCCTTAAAGAAGTATGTCTCAGTTTTACCTAACACCATAGTTTGGAATGACTTCCCGTTGGCCTAGTAGTCGCAAGTGTGACTGCTGATCGTGGGGTTAGGTTAGTGTTGTTAATACTTGTTTGTTTGTTTTGTTTTCTGACACCCCCAGTCTCTGATACATAAACTTTTTGGTTCTGCGACGGATATCTGCCTGGTCAGGGAAGAGGAAGTAGGATATTTAATTTCGTTGCGGGGTCCAAGACACTTGAATCGTTTCTCCGGAACTCGTCGAGCCTCATTGCCTCGGCGCTTTTCTGGTGGTCGTCACTGTTGATTCTGGCTTGCAGAAGTTGCAGTGGGTTGGGAAAAGTGTGGCGGGCTTGTCCCATAAAAAAAGGGAAGAGGAAGTGCACCTTTATTTGCACGCACACATATGCTCTATACTATCTCCTGCAAACTTGACTAGTCTCCATTGACCGACATTCGATCAGGAGAATATTATTATAACATAGAATATAACGACACTAATGATAGTTGTGTGCGTAGATTGATCGTTGGTTGGCACCGCAGGTGACGTACGAGGCGAAGGTGATCGACAAGGCGACGACGGGCGACCTGCTGCGCGTGCACTACACCGGCTGGAACACGCGCTACGACGAGTGGATCAAGCCGCAGCGCATCGCGCTCAACGTCACGCAGCATGAGCAGCGGAACAAAAAGGTAACAATAATAACTACGTGTATAGGTCAAAAGTAGGTAATGCAATCTACAGGGTGAAATTGAATAGATGCGACAAATTTAACTATACAATATTACGTGTTATCAAGAAAATTTTGATCATACCAAAAGAAAAATTAATAAACTTTTATTAGTGTTACGAAAAACGTTAAAAAATTTAAAGTATCAAAGAATTTAAGTACATTCTTTACACTAGCAAATAAATTAGGTAAATGACCGCTATGAACGGCAACGTTTAATAACATTGTAGTACTCCACGACGATTACTGAGGACTGCAATGAGTCGGACGAGATTTCTTGATATTTTAATTTTTCTTATTTATTTAGCATATTTTTTTTTCTGGAATGCCGATAATTTGTATTTAAATGAAGATAACAACATCAATGGACCATTTTAAAACGATAATCACTTAATTTTTTTTAACAATTTAGATTGTAGAAAAAACATTAAATAATTACTATGTTACTGTAACTGAAGCTCCCATTTCATTTTGTCGCATTTATTCAAAGTCATCCTGTATACATTTCTGCGACCCTAAAACGCAGTAAAAGGCTTTATTGTATGGTGTAAAATTTCATAAAAATCGGTCAAGCCGTTTCGGAGGAGTATGGCAACTAACATTGTGTCACGAGAATTTTATCTATGCTAATATATCTATAAAACTATTAGTTTGATTGGGAAAAAATTGTATAAGATAGCCAGATTCATGAGACATAGTATATAAGACTAGCTGTTCCCCGCGGTTTCACCCTCGCTGCACAGCACCTGTTGGTCGTAGCGTGATGTTACATAGCCTATAACCTTCCTCGATAAATGGACTATCCAACACAAAAAGATTTTTTCAAATCGGACCGGTAGTTCCTGAGATTAGCGCGTTCAAACAAACAAACTCTTTAGCTTTATAATATTAGTATAGATAAGCTATATAACATTACGCTGCAATACGCGGAAGGGAGCAGTCAACAAACACGTACCTTAACGCGGGAGAAACACCGTGGTGTGACTAATAAATAAACATAAAGAATACTATAATAGAAATACTAGTTTTTTTTTATATATATCTCCATGTAACTCTTTTTTTTCAGGGTTCTGGTATGAGTAGGCGTGTCAGGAGCAAGAGGACCGAAGGTTTGTACATCATTTGTCCATTATTTCCAAAAATCTATAATACTTTTCTGCCTTTTTAACATTTTGAACTGATTTTGTAACAATTTGTTGTAGAGTCGTCGGCACGGTCGGATACAGACAGCGACACGGACAGCGATAATGACGTGGACGTCAAGAGGACGCCTAAGAAGTCCGACGACAAATCAAGCTCAAAAAGTAAAGTAACCTGCTTTAACCTAAGGCTGCACAACTGTTTTTAACCGCATGGTATAACTAAAAAATGCACGGACTACAGTACAAATATCAGTCGAAGCAATACATTGCCAGCGCGTGTACAGTTCGCGAGACGTAAGCTGAGCTTTTCATTTGTGTGAATGATTACCAAAAGTAGAAAGAGAGTTGCTTCCGCTTTAAACCAAGCATAGGACACGTAGCACTCTAGGCCGACATCATACCTACATGATATGGGCACTCACACAAATGCAAAGCTGTGCTTACGTTTCGCGGACTGTACTTGCATTGCTTCCTTTCCTATGTTACAACATCTTGCGGTTACAAACCATGCAATAGTGCGGCCTGACGCTAATAAGACCCATAAAATCTACGTGCAGCCTTTTATTTATACTACAACATGTCCTTCATCCACAGCCCCGTCAAGGTCCAAAGACGTGAAGTCAAGCGACAGCAACAGTTCCAGCAAGCCGCGCAAGAGGCCGGTGCGGACCGTATCCACTCCCACCTCCGTGTCGCCGCCCAAGAAGACGCGCCCCAACGCCGGCCACCAGGGCCGCGACTACGACCTCAACGAGATACGCTCCGAGCTCAAGGGACTACACACCGTCAAGCAAGAGCCCGATGACATCAAGCAAGAAGCCGACAAGGATACACCGCCCCCCGCTCCCGGCGCCACCCCGCCCGAACCCATGCAGCAAGACAAACAAGCCGAGGACGTGTACGAGTTTAAAGAACCAGAACCCTTTGAATTAGAACTGCATGATGAAAAGAAAAAACGCACTCATCGCATTTTCGATGATATTTCACCCAGTAAATATACGTCTACTTTGTCTAAGTCGTTGAGTGAAGAAATCTCTGAGGACCCCATGCGACCGCGCGCTTCATCTCTCAGGTCCCCGTCCTTATCTCCCTTCAGAGATTTCGGCGCGAACCGGGACGGAAGCCGCCAGAGTCCCGAAGACGATTCTAAAGATTTGTTCTCACTCGATGACGATTCATTCCCAGGCGATGGCAGCTCAGGACCCACCTTTGAAGGCTTTACTCCTGCTAAAAATCAAGAAACATATTCGAAGAAGAGCAAAGTGTCCAAGTTGAGAGAACTTATAGATGATTCCCCAGATAGTCCAGCAGACGATGAGCAGTCCTCAGACGATGAACCAGAAGATATCCCAATAAAAGAGGAAGCAAGAGAGCCGACTCCAATATTAGCTATCATTGAAGAACCTAAAACCCCAGAAACTGTTGTAAAAGACGAACCTAAGGAACCGGAACCGGTATCGCCCGTAAAAGAAGAAGAGGAAGTGAAGGAACAGCAAAAAGAAGATGTTCCTGAGCCGCCTAAAACACCACCACCACAAAAGAAACCAGATACGCCACCGGCCAAAACGATCATACTATCTACTTCGATCACTAATACAACACCTACCATTACTGTCACTGCGGCAACTACGTCAGAACATGAAGAGGAAAATACAGAAAAGCCAACGAAAGAGGAGCCTTTTAAACTTCTCAGCGTTGCTATACCTATCTTAGAAGAAAAAGACAACACCCTTAAGATAAAAATTGAAAAGATATTGGATACTGTGCCAGTGGAGCCAGCTCTATTGAAGCTGCAGCCTCCATCCAGCCCAGTGATCGACACGGAGGAAGACAAGTCGGAGCCGGACAGCCCCGCGAGGATCGACGTGCTGCCGGAGCCGCCGCCCGGCTTCCTGCTCCAGTCCGAGGGACCCAAGATAGCCGAGAAACTGCTGAAAGCTATCAGCAGCGCTAAGAGGCTATCCATGTCTCCCCCGCCCAGTGACGACCGCCCGGTCACGCCGAAGACGGACACAATTAAGCTGGTTAAGCCCGAAAGTAAACTATCGCCGAAATCTCCCGAGCAGGGGACTGGGAAAGCAGAGACGTTGAAGCCTTTAGTAAAGGCTGAGGCTATAAAGCGGGTGACACCACCGGTCAGTACAGAGACGATATTCGGGGAGCCGTCGAACTTGATAGACGTGAAGCGTGATTTACTGGATGTTAAGAAGGTGAAGCCTGAGGAAGGGCCGGCGCCTCGTCTGCAGAGTCCGCTGAACATCCTGGAGCGGCGCAAGAGCGTGGCCGAGCTGCCGCTGAGCGTGCCCGGCAAGAACAACAAGGTGCTGAGCGACACCATCCAGAAGCTGTCGAGTCAGATCAACCAGTCCGTGGCCGCCGCCGCCGCCGCCGTCGTGCTGCCCTTCCCGAGTGACGAGCGCACAGACTCCGACGACTCGGATGACTCGGACAGGAGGTAAGAAATTTAGTAACCTTTTATCAATGTAAAGCATGCATCTTGTTCTGGTGTTCTATGAGAAAGGGCAGTGATGTGTTGCAGCTTGTGTTATGTTCTCCTAGGTGTACTTTGTGTTATTTGCGAAAACGTTTATATGTATTACTTTAAAATCTTTGCTAAAAGAGGAATTACTTTATAACTTTTGCTAGTAACAGCTCAAGTTATATTGTATTTGCACGCTATTAATATTTTGAGAGGATAATTATACCTAAATAAAATTATTGTAAGACGTATTGTGCCATATTCTTGTCAAGTATATACATGTTTTGGTTTGCTTTAAAACAGCAATCACTATAGTAATCTCGTACTTATGTAGCAAGTATGGATTTAAACGATAAAAAATCGTCAGTCAGTCAAGTAACAACTTTTTCTCTCTTTAGGTTGATAATCGACAAACTAGTAGTGGATGAGTGGAGCAGCGGAGGCCGCTCCTCACCAGCGCACACTGCCCACACGCCGCACGGGTCGCTCGCGTCGCTCGGCTCGCTCGCATCGCTTGGCTCGCTCAGCGCGGGCGTGGGAGTGGTCGGCAGCCTGACAGTCGGCGCGCGCGCTCTTCACGCCGGGAAGTCGCCCGGCGAATGGAGCGCTGGGGAATCGCTGCTGATGCTTGAAGACGCTTGCAAAAACGAGCGGAAACACAGTATGTACTACACTTATATCCTAAATTGTACATTTTAGAAGCTTGGAGTTGACTCAAGAGAGGCAAGATGAATTTTAACTTCTATTACAACCAACATTTAATAATCCAGTCCAAAGTACCAGGTCTACTCAGTCCCCTTACGAGGCCTCCATCATATGGCGGTGTGGATGAGCGTAGCGCGACGCTGTCTAAGCCATGTTGTGCCAAATAAAACGACAAAAGATTGACTTTTCAACCTACCTACAGGTGCCAGCGTGGTAGTTGCTGGCGGACCGCGGGAAGCATTGCCGACGCGCGAAGTAAGGGAAGTGCGAGAGGAGCGAGAGATGCGAGAGGGACGGGAAGTTCGGGAGGTGCGCGAGGGAAGGGAGGTACGCGAGGGGCGAGACGAAGATGGGAACATATCGCTACTCTTGTGTGAGGAGACGATCCCCGGCTCGCCGGCGCCGGACGCGGAGCCCGCGCCTCCGCGACAGCGACTGCACATGCCCTTCGCGTCCGCGCCGCCACACCAGCACACCAAAGGTACATACATAGTATAGGATATATATATATGTTACGGCTAATACCCGAAGTGCGGCTACACCTAGTTTTAGCCGGTTAGAACTAGGTGTAGCCACTTACTCTTGGTTAAACCTAGTACGAGCCGATTGTTTTCGGGTAAAACTAGGTCTAGCCTTCATCATGCCGGCTACAACTAGGTCCAGTCATTCCCTGTTGGATAAAACTAGGTCTATCCGATATCATTCCGGCTAGAACTAGGTCCAGACAATCCCTGTTGGATAAAACTTAGATGCGTGTCCCGCCAAGCCTTCCGCCCCGCGTCACACTCATGACTCACAGCATCTGCAGCAGCGGCGCGGGGTAGAGGGCATAGCGAGGCACGCGCCTCTGCAGGTTGTGAGCGCCAGGTGCTGCTGATCTACTGCAGGTCTACTAGCGAGTGTGACTCACAGCGTCTGCAGCAGCAGCGCGTGTCTTAGTTTTATCTAACAGGGATTGGCTGTACATAGTTGTAGCTGGCATGCTATCGGCAGAGCTTTTTTAGATATTAAAAAAACATCCAATAAAAAGAAACGTAGAGAGTTTTTTTATTCTTATAAATCACATTGTAATAATTAACACAAATTATTAGGAGTACAATTTTTAATGTAATAGGAACAATCAGGAACATTTTTTAACAACAGACAATAAGTAGTTGCATATTATAATTTAAAGAATGTTATTATAATTATAAATCACACTTTTATAAAGTAACATAAACTATTTATTAGAACAACTTAAACTTGAGTGACATTTTGAGTTGCACAATCAGGACTTGTTTGCATCTAGTTTTATCCAACAGGGAATGGCTGGACCTAGTTGTAGCCGGCATGATGAAGGCTAGACCTAGTTTTACCCGAAAACAATCGGCTCGTACTAGGTTTAACCAAGAGTAAGTGGCTACACCTAGTTCTAACCGGCTAAAACTAGGTGTAGCCGCACTTCGGGTATTAGCCGTAACATATACACATACATACATTATACGATCTAATATTATGACCTTGTTATCAAATTGAGTAAAATAAAAATGAGTTAAAAAAAAAATGAGTAAGTGTTAATGAGTTAAATGAGTTGAGTTAATTAGTAATTCTTGGATGCTTACTGCTGCTATTTAAGATATTTTTGTACTTTGAATAAACGATATTAACGGTCAAGTTTACAGTGCAAAAAGCAGACACATTAATCCACTTACAGGCCGTAGTCGGTGGGAACATGTTGTTATTACGTACTTAACAGAACATTAAGGTATTATAACGTGTGTACAGAAGAGCGTCGCGCGGGGGCGGGCGGCGCGGGCGGGGCGGGCGGCGAGGCGTGGCCACGCGGCCCGCGGGCTGACAACACGCCGCCCACCACGCCCGACAGCAGCCTCGAGCTGTCTCCGCACAGGTAACGTAACCACACATATTGTTTATGTGCGATCGGTGTACCGGGATAAATGTATCCATGTTAATTGCTCGATCTTTCATATTCTTCTTTCTTTCTTAAAAAAAAAGAAAAATAATTGCTAGGTAGGATTAGGGTTATATTTTTCGCTGTCAATCGAACGGCTACATACAAGTGACATTTGTCCCTTTTTCATTTTGACTGTTGAGCGCTACACGTGGCTTCTGCTTTTGATGATTTTATCAACTATAATCAAAGCTCACTATAACACACAGCTCAATATAATAAATTAGAAACAAAATGTCAACAAACACTTGTCACGACTTGAAAGAGCCTTTTGTAGCCTTTAACAAAAACGAAACTCAAAGTAAAAAAATATTTGTGTGCTGGGCCGTATGACGCGCGTTGTCGCGCCTTCGTTTTTTGCGCCTTAGCGTGGGGAAGTGCTTATTGAGACGCGCATTCCTGACGAGCGGGTAGTTTTAGTAAAATACAAGCTAACTTAATAATTTTATACAAATATTATAGTAAAATTATGTTACATTTGTATCCTACAGGGAGCGCCGCTTGTCTGAACGGGACAGCCCTTCGGACCGCAAGGAGGCCGAGGAGGAGGAGGCCCGACTGAACGATGCGGCCGGACTCGACGTGGAGAAGCCACACGGTCAGTCATACTACATCTAAATGTATTGTTATAGGGCCTGTTCATGGTGTAATCACTTTTTATAGAAAGTCCTAATAACACTTTACTGGTGTTGAAAATTTAGAGATCGAAACCAGAACCCAATGAATTGAGATGACAAAAAAGTGACGTCATAGTTTAGTATCATACATAATATATGGGGGAATCGCGTTTTGACAGCTCATAAAAAGTATGACAGTTGATTAGTGGTGTCATCTACCCAATTCAATTTGTATGTGTCTGTAGTAGTCGGAGGCCGGTCACGCAAGGCGTCGGAGAGCTCAGCGGCGGGCGCGCGGCACCGCACGCGTCGCACGCGCCGCGACACGGACGACGCGTCGCACACGTCGCACACGCCGCAGACGCAGCACACGCACCATGCGCATCACGCGCATCACACGCATCACGTGCATCATCCGCCGCTCAAGTACAACTTCTACGTGGAATTAGGTACCTGTTTTTTTTTTTTAATTCGAGATTAGTTAGCTCTTGACTCTGGTCAGAAGTAACAGACAAAGTCGACGATGAGGTAAGCTTACCAGAAGAAGCTCGTTCAGTCTAACTTCGACCTAATAGCCTCTTGCGTCATTTCTCTGGTTTCAAGTTGTCGTGCTAATCCGCTATTGCTGGAAAACAATTCGTTGTGTCGCTGCGATAGCCATAATATAAGAGATACATCAATTTTATTGTATGCATTAAATCTTAGAAAAATACTATATCACTTTTTGAAGTTTTACATAAAAAATTTGAAACCACATTTCATTGTTGCGATGTTTGAAATAATTTATTACTAAATACAGCTGTGTTTGGCATGCTGAACGACGAGGCAGAACCTTATTACCACATAAGTAAAGAAGAAAAATTGTTGCTAAATAACTATTTATTTAAATAGATCCATCGTGGGACTGTCAGACGCGGATCAACGTGCTGACGTCACGACTGGCAGACCTGCGCAAAGCGTACCACTCGGTGAAGGCGGAGCTCGCGGCCATCGACCGACGACGCAAGAAGTTGCGGCGAAAGGAGAGGGAAGGTCAGTATATATTGGTCATATTGGGTTTTTCCATTAGGAATTTCTCAGTAGGAGCCCGGAGTTTGGAAGTTGATGGTGTGACAACCCCGTGCCTCGGAAAGCACGTAAAGCCGTTGGTCCTGCGCATGATCTCTCTCCGGTCGTGTCGGATTGCCGTCCCATCGGGCTATGAGAGTTAGGGAAGAGGAAGCGCACCTGCGTTCGCGCACTATAATATCTCCTGCGTACGTGGTTAGTCTGCATAAAGATTAGCCGCCGTGGCCGGGAATCGGTTTGGAGAATTACTTCACTTAATAAATACAGATCGGGCTCAGTAGCGTGGCTTGGGAGAGGCCTATGTCCGGCAGTGACGATGACGATGATAATGATGATATACACTGCCTTGTTAGCCTATTGGTCCTTAGCGCGACTGACACGCTAGATGTCTTGAGTTCGTTTCCCAGGTCGAGCAGTGTCATTTGGTTTTTCTATTAAAGTCTCAGTAGCACTTCGGAGTTAGGATTTGTGCCCGGTTTACCGTGCACCTCTGCCTAATCCTTCAAGGAATACAGGCGTGATGGTATGTATTTATGACGTTCTATACATTTGTTAATAGACAATCAGACAACAAAAGGTGCAATAGTTTCCAATGTTTTCTTTTTATCTTTTCCAGCTGTGAAAGCTGCCAAAGCAGCGTGCGCCTGATCAGAATATCTAAAAACTGCTCATCAGAGCAGAGAGAAGCAGAGTTTGTTCGTTTTAGAATAAACATACGTAACAGCGGAGTATGTAGTGTTGTCTATTAATTCATTCAGTGCGGGGCGACGCACATGCGCGTTTTTTTAACGCGTATGAGCGTTGCCCGCACTGAAAGGGTTAACGCTTTCTGTAACGCGATCTGTAGATCGACCCCTTCTCGCAACCAGTCAATGTAATCGGCCTCTCGGCTGTTAGACGGATTAATTTAATCTCGAATGACGATAAATGTGTATAATATACTGAGTTTTAAATGGCATTTAAATATTGTAGAAGATAAAATTTCCAAATGCATGTAAATAGAAGAGAGTAATCAATTTATTTTGATATTCTTTATGGTCTAGGACCCTAGTGCCGGCAGACCTACGTCTTTATAGCAAAGCTGAAATTGTGAGAATAGATAGCGCGTTAGATATAGTACGGCCGAAGTATTTTGGAGTCCGAACATAGCGTTTGCAAACTTTTGCGCATGTACACTCGTGAAGAAGACAGTTATTGCCAGATAAACAAATATAGGTACGAACAAAAATTTCTAAAACAGCTTTAATTCTTAGTGCGGAGCGGTACCGCATTTGAGTCGGCTCTTAGAGCATCGCCCAGCATTCAAACTGGCAAGTAAGCAATGTCCTATCTATTCTAGCTTTGCTAAAATTGCTTAGGTCTGGTGGCTCTGGAATCTCAGTCTATTAGATGAATAGTGTATTGATCCTCATAGCGGAACAAAAGTTTATTAAATTACGATTTTATTAAATGTATTGTAAAGATGATAATATTTGCTTTTATCATAAAAATAGTGATCTTGTTGTTGTTACCTTGATATACCTTATAATTACTCTACCTGCGCATGCACACGAATGGCGCGGTTTGCGTGCATCTTAGAAACAGTAAGGATCAATTCATACTAGCGCAGAGTCAAAGCGCATCGAAGCGTTAATCTGAAAGTTAACGGCAAATTCACCCTTATCTCCATAACGTTATGCACTTATTTCTTATAAAAAAAGAAAACGCTCAAATTCACGCGCATTCTATGGAATCCTTGCGTCTGACTGCTTCGCCTTAGTTCACAATGAAAGCAACATTCATTGTGAAGAATTTGACGCTTCGTCTCTGCGCTAGTTATGATTAGCTCGCATGCAAGTTTGATGACTACCACTAGAAGTTCGAAGCGTGTAAAGTCCCCGTCACGAGAAGCTATAAATACTGTAAATAAAGAAGTTCTACCAAGTTACGTAGCGACAATTCAATCAACAACAAATAATCCCAAATTTAATCAACTCAAAGTAACATACGTGTAATATGAAACTAACTCACGCCGACACTGTCAATGCTGTCATTCGAGTTTCGGATGCCTCTCGGTTTATTTTTTGCTGTATTTTTTGTTATTGTATTTCTGTATTTTTTATTTTTTTACTATCTACCTTGATTGCGAACCCCTAAATGTGTTACAAAATTTAAAGCTTCTCGTGACGGGGACTTAAGTGTGCACGATTCGTGGGCGTGCGCAGGTGTGCACTCACCATAATGTTAGACTAGCAGTACATGAATGCCTATAGAGGCCACTCCTTAAACTTCATATATTTATTAACTGCAATGACTACTTACCGACTTCATAAATTGAGATTGTAAATAGCGAGGAATTCACAGTTTTTAACAGGATATTGATATGGATTGTAATGAAAGGTAAAATATTGAAGACTGATGGATTGTCGAAATAATAACATGTTGTATTGTGAAGATAAGATTTATTTCCTAAAATATAATGTAATGTATGTTGGTTATTATGTTTACGTCAATAAACATTTCCTGTAAATCGCAAAACCTACTTTTTCATTACATCGCAAACGAACGCGATCAGTTGAGAAAACTGACGAGTCAATCTTTAGTCTATTACTTTACCGATATCATAAACAATATCGTATGTACAGAAACAAAAGTCATATAAATGAAATAGACTCGCGTTTGTCAATAAAGTTTAATAATAATCGTAGATGCCGTGTGGTTAGTAGTAGTTGGGGTACTGCGGCCACGGGTGCGGGTGGTGCTGGTAGGGCCCCGGCGGCTGCTGGTAGCCCCAGGCGGGCTGGTAGGGCTGCGCGTACGGCTGCTCGTAGGACTGCGCGGCCTGCG
Source organism: Caradrina clavipalpis (assembly GCA_932526535.1). Taxonomy (NCBI): domain Eukaryota; kingdom Metazoa; phylum Arthropoda; class Insecta; order Lepidoptera; family Noctuidae; genus Caradrina; species Caradrina clavipalpis. Next base: position 7,725,959 of record OW052107.1, on the reverse strand, counting down.
CCGGCGCCGCGTAGTACCCGCCGCCGGATGGTGACGCCGCGTTACCCGCCGGTGCCGCCGCGCTCTCCTTCTTCTTACTCGAGTCCACGCATGTGCTACTGTGTTAACATAGCAGTGTTAGGGGCAAACAATAACATTTTTATGCAAATGCAAAATAAGTGACAGTCGACATATGCACTAACTTGTCGTCGGTCCTTGACCAAAAAAGACCAGTTTGTTATCTAAAGTGAGCTTGCGAAAAAAGATTTAATTTCGATTATTAAATTAACGGTTAAGGTTGTAATCAAATCCCGTGCTCACTTGGGCGGCGGTGGCGGGTCGTGCTTGTCCTTGCGCGCCCTCTTGCGCAGATGCTTGGCGAGCGCGCGCGCGTGCGCATGCGCGTCCCGTGCGGCCGCCGCGCCGCCCAGCTCCTCCGCCAGCTCGCGCCGCCGCCACGCCAGCATGGCGCACGTCTCCGGCTCCGCGCCCTCCTCCTTGCCGTACGACGACACCAGCTCTACACCACCGGGTAAAGCTTACATTAGTATATCGTGCTAAATTAATTGAAGAGTTTATGACAATTAATACGTTTGAGCGTGGAGTCCTGGGTTCGATTCACAGGTCGGGCAAAAAATGTTTGAGTTAGTAGTTTGACACCCACGTATCTGGGAAAGCACTCTTTCATTTGTAGATCTTTGACAGTCGTTACGCATAGTCAGAAGCCAGGATAGTCTGACAACCAGTCTAACCAAGACGTATCGTGTTGCCCAGTAACTGGGTTGTGGAGGTCAGATAGGCAGTCGCTCCATGTAAAACATTAGTATCCAGCTGCATCCGGTTAGACCGGAAGCTGACCCCAACATACTTGCGAAATAGCTAAGCAGATGACGATGGCAATTAACAGCAGCATATCATAGTACCGTCAAGCTCCTCGTAGGGCGTGCCGGGCGTGTGCAGCGCGAGGTCGAGGCGCTGCGCGTGCAGGCGCGCGTTGAGCGGGTCGCGCAGCACGGCGGCGTCCAGCACGGCTCGCGCAGCACTCGCCTGCGAGCGCACGTGGAACAGGAAGCGCGCGAACTTGATGGCCAGTGCTGACGCCACCGCCTTGCTCTTGGCTGACGCTATGTAGCCCTCGTACAGCTGGGCACACTTGTCGTAGTCGCCGCGGCGTCGCTCTAGGTTCACGCGTCTGAAGATTATAGAGAAGTTATATGAGGTTTAATATTATAATGGTTATCAATGTTATAATATAAAGAAAGGAAAAAGGCACTTGGGTAGATGACACCATTAAATAACGATTCCTATACATAACTTCACAAAAAAAAATGGTTTATGTTAGACCATAAAACACGATGAGTTTTAAAATAACTATAAAATTCGGTTTTAGTTGCTTTGAAATCAATAAATAGTGAATTAACATGACAAAAAGTGACGTCATAGTTTAGTATTGTCATACAAAATCTATGGGGGAATAGCGTTGTGACAGCTCATAAAAAGTACGTCAATTAAAAGTCAAGAAAGTCAAGTGGTATTATCTACCCAAATTGTAAAAGACGTAATTTTAAATATAACTACATATATGTAGGTAGTTTTTTTTACGGATGGCGCGCATGTCTCTAACACGTCGTCGACGCGGTATGTAAATAGTTTACGGGCTAGGGAAAGACATAAGCTTTTTATTCTGGAACAATCGCCTACGCCTCACGCATCAGCTAGTTATATAGCACAGTAGTACCTGTACTGTATCTGCACGAGGTTGGGGCAGGTCTTCTCGATGCGGTCGAGTATCTCGGCAGCCCGCGCCGCGTTCCCGTGGGCCTCCTCGAAGTGCGCCCAGTGCAGGTGCAGCTCGGGCTTGTCCAGGTGGTGCACGGAGCACGCGCGCTCCAGCACCTCGCGCTCCACGCTCACCAGCTCAGGGTTGCTCTCCATGCGCTCCTCCAGGAATTTTATGAGCTGTGGAACACGCGATATTAATATCTCGAACAGCTAATGAGAAAATGTTATCTATTGTTGCGAGACTCCCGGGAGGTCAGAAGATCAAAATTTTCCTAACGTTTCTTTAGAAAATTACTAAAGTTCCGTACTAAATCATATTTGATAAAAATGAAAAAACATAAATCAGGGGTCGCCAACGAGTCGATCCCAGACGCAACGCTCACACTAATTTAAGTAGTTATATGTGCTAAAAAATATTCTTCAATTTTGTTGTTTCCCCTCTAGATTAAATAAAAAATACTATTCTCAAGTACCTTAATTGTTATTTTTTTTAATTATGTGAAATTCGATTCTGTATTAATAAAAAAAAATAGTATATCGCACAGAGTCTAGTCCGTAAACAGTAAATCTTGGGTCTAATCAAGGTGGCCACCTCTGTTATAAATGGTAATTAAGAGTTATAATCTTCATTAATAGTTCAACATACCCTCATCCAGAACTCCTCGTAGAGCGCGCAGGCGATGAGGCAGCGCTCATGCAACACTAGCGCCCTCTTGAGCGTTCCGTGTTGCTTCTCCCACTCCAGATACGACTTCCAGTTCTTGAGCTGACAGCGCTCCAGCGGCTTCACGTGGAAGTACGGACGTTTTATCTGCAACACATACATTTATGAAAACATTGAAAAAAATACTGACAAAATTGTAGGCGTGTCTTTATCTCTCTAAAAATACCCCTAATTTTGTAAATTCCTTTTTTTTTTTTACCTGCCATTTAATCTCTTGACCACCTTTTGTTGACCGGTAGAGAATGTCTAAGGCATTATCAGTCTTTTTACTTTTTTGTTGCTTAAAGTTTAAATAAAAAAATATCCGTAACCACAAAAGAAAATGTTAGCGTCTAAATGACCTGCATTAGTACACGGTCATTAGGTACTATTTGTAGTGAACTGGTTTTTTTTTTTGTATTTTGTTTTTACGGTCAAGATGCTGTACTTACGCCTTCTTCGAAGGTCCACCTAGCGGCGACTTGTTCTCCGGTGGTCTTGTGCACCTTGCGCCGCGCCGCTATGATGCGCTCCTTGATCGCCTGCGCTTCTTCCTCCGATGCCTACGTTAATAACGACAAAAGTATATAAAATCAGAAACAAAATATTGACGTATACGTATTGACTGACGCTTTAAATGCGTCAACTGATAGAAAAATCCGGCAAACCAGTTTATCGTTGGGAAGTATGAGCGTTCAAAGTCAAGACTTAGACGTCGAGGAGGTATTTCGAGGGCTAGTCTACCGCAACTTGTTTGAAGACTCAGCTGGTCAATTGAGAAAGCTAAGATGGGCCCTGTAAAACATACACTAAATAGTCGGGATTTTTTTTATTGAACAACAGTTGTATAGTTACAACTGCTACAACACAGCAAATAAATGTACCCACTTAGTGCGTGAATCAGTTAAACAATTTACTTCCTTCTCTTTAAATCATATATGGTTACAGTCACAAAAAAAAACACCATAAGGAGTCCGGGAGTGTACTTCCGGACTCCTAAATCGAGCCACCTAGTATAATGATTTAGTAACATCCATTACTTTAAAAAAAATGTATGAATGATTAAAAAGTTTTTATGCAAGTTTGTAGCTGGCATAATCAACATTAGGCTCATGTACTATTGTTCTGAATTTAATTTTTCATTCATTTATCATTCATATAATTTTTTGAAGATAAGGACGATACAAACTCATTATGCTAGGTGGCTCGATTTAGGAGTCTGGGAGTGTATTTACATTAGGTATTACAATGTTACGTACAACATGGTCGAGCGGCTCGTCCTCGCCGGGCGGCAGGTCGAGCTGCGGCGCGGCGCCGGCGGCGTCCCGCACCTCGCCGCGCAGCCGCACCAGCTCCGCGCGCGACACCACGCCCGCCACCGGCTCCGACATCACGTGCTCCTGGAAGCTGTACGGACCGCCACTGTTACACGCTAATACAATACCAGCCTCTAAGTGCTTAATCACGTTCACTCGCGGGCGAAATATCAAACTTGTGGCGTATTGTAATTCTCCAGACCGATTCCGGTCACGGCGGCTAATCTTAATGCAAACTAGCCACGTACGCAGGAGATATTATAGTGCACAAGTGTGTGCGCAAACACAGGTGCACTCCCTCTTCCCTAACTCTCATAGCCCGATGGGACGGCAATCCGACACGACCGGAGAGAGATCAGGGGCAGGCACGCGGTGTGCGGGTGCGGGGCTTTCCAAGGCACGGGGGTGTCACACCACCAACTCCCAAACTCCGGTCTGCTACTGAGAAATTCCTAATGGAAAAACCCAATAACACTTTTTGCCCGACCTGGGAATCGAGCCCGGGACACCTTGCTCAGCAGTCCCGTTTGCGACCACGAGACCAACGAGGCGTATTACCCAAGTAGTACGTAACGCACGTGCGGTCTGTACGTTTAATATTTCGTGACCGCGAGTCAACGTGAATGAGCACTTATTCTGTAAAAAAAGATAAATCACAAAACAATTTTCAGGTAATTATTTAAAAAAAAGAGTAACTAAGATTTGACATCTCAAAAATCTGTAACAGATTTATATAAGAAGGTATATGATATATCGCTAGCCTGAATGTTGGCCCGCATGGTGCGAACTGAGTTTGCTTGGCACACCCTACAAGACTCAAATCTAAGAAAAATAAATCTTACACAAATGTAAAAATTTACTTATACAGTACCTTTATGCAACGATGGGATTTTAAGAATAACGCGGGTTCATCGATCAACTCCGTGGTAAAATCAAAATTGAAATTATCCGGGTGGGGCTATATGTCACCGTTTTACTATTAACACAGAGATAGCCGCAAATCAAAAGGCTATGTTACCGATAAGCTCAACTTCTTTCTAACGGGAATGTTAGGACGAAAAAAAACAATCAAAGAGTGCTCTTATTTGTCTCTGTTATTACTTACAATATTAATATCATTTTCCTTAATACTTCAAAAAAAATCACGCACTGTTATAAACTATTAAACAACACAAAAAAGTAAAAAATAGTGTCAGTAAATGCAAAGAATTCTAGGCTAAAAACTTTACAGTTCATATTTACCACTGATAGTATTGAAGCATAAAAATAGTCATAGTACAAACTTGTCGAAATGTGAAGTATATCCCAGTGTGGGCGTGGCCAAAAGTCGGTCATAAATATTGGTGACGTTGAGAGCCGATCCGTTCTCAGCCTCCCACTTGATGTAAGATTCCCAAAGTCGGTCTGAGCGGAACTCTAGACCACAAGCCTCTGTAAGTAACGTACATTCAGTTATATACCACAACTTACGTATCAAAGTTACACATGGTATTGTAATGTATCTCAACAGCCAGCTTCGACTACTTTCAGGGCACACTTTAACTATATAATTGTAATTGCTTGTTCTTCAAAATCCTTCAAACAGCACACTTACCGCAGTTATCTTGGATCTTTTGTAAGTCACGCGGTCTTGACCTCTAGGGAATCAACAGTCGTTCCCAACAATTTTCGTATTTGTATTAAATGCCTATTTTGTTAACGCTAACCTTTCACTTGGTTTCGGTTACCTACAAAATTTGTAAGTTACGTATTTTCTGATGTGTTTTTAAAACTGTTTTCAACTTGTAGCCAATAACTTGCGTTTACCAGCATTTGTTTAATCTTTCAACATCTATTAAATTTATTGCGTCAAACAAAATGTTTTCATAGTGGCACTGCCACTAAGATAGGAAGCAAGATGCAACGATTTCAGCGATACAGTGGGGGACCAGCATTCTGATGTTTTATAGTAACTGCCTTATCTGGTTCTTGTAGATGACCCGAGCATAGAAAGAGATGATTGTGATTCGTATGAATGTCTTACCTATAGCCCTCTCATACTGCGATCTAATGTAGGCGTGATCTTCAGCTCTGGTTGCCTTTATATGATTTAGAAAATGTATCCATAGGTCCACCGACAGTGGGATGGCTTTGAGGCCTCTTTCCAAAACCTGTAATACAAGAACGTGTATCAAACAAGTTCCACATGTCTGAAGCGCCGCCGTGCTCACGGCAACACTATGAAGCAAGGGAATATTGAATAGCATATAATCATGTGTCATATAATTTAGAATAGCGCAAGCGAGACGCAGCGTGTCGTGTGAGCGAGAAGCGCGAGCGCGAGACAGCGCGCGTGTGGGTGAGACGCGACGTCTCGCTTGCGTCTATTGTATTTAAAATGTTTGTCTGGGTATATTACACCTGTTCGCACTCGACGCGCCGGCGCAGCTCTCGGCGACCTCGCCGCTCTCTTCCGTTCCTAACGCCATTCAATGGCTAAATATGAAGATCAGCTGCGTTTCCATGATACCATGGCAGATCTTAATCTTAATTATATCCACCATTCATTTAGTACTTACTTAAATATAAATACATGAAAAAGTATTACAATACATCATGCATGTACAAAGTATTATAAATATAAGCACTAAAATACAAAATATACACCATAAAAAAATGAATCACTAGAACAAAATCTATGTGAGGGTAATAGAACACTCCGGTGCGAACGGACGACTTTGCCTTACGTACATCGAAGACCTCGTAGCACTGTTGGGAAAAAAAATAATTGCAAAATACCAGTTATGACTAAAACAATTAAAAATCCAAGTGATAACGTACATCATTATGCGACTGATCGTCGGGTGTACCGCCTAACCAGTCACCAAGTGATTTAAATAGAATAAAAACAATGTATCAGCTTGACAGCGGGGGTACTCACTTCGAGGCACTTCTTTTTACTTCCTTTACGTTTCTCATAGTCGGCGTACTTCCTCCAGTAGCCGTAACAGTACGGGTAGTGCGACAGAAACGCGTCGTACGCTTCACGAGCCGCCTCCACGTCGCTCTGTAACATTGACACACTCGTCATCCACTACTTCTGAATACATAATACGCCACATATTGTCTTCATTAATCAGTTGGCCCTTGCCGATCATCAACTGGAATTCAGTTCTCATCGCTTCATAAAGCAATAAGATTAGCGACAGTTGTCATCATTTTGTGACTTAATTTTATGAGTGGGTTATGGGGGGATTGTGTAATTATTTGTTAGTGTAAAAAATTATTGAGTAATAAATACCTCTTGGTCAACATATTGCAGTAAGTAAGTCCAACCAGTAAAATCAGTAGGGTCGTCATTGACTACTTTCCAGTATTTATCCAGCTCCGGTAATGTCTTCTTCTTCGGTTTTTCATCAATTGAAGATCTTTTCTCAGACGGAATTGGTTTACTTTCCCCATTCTTAATTAAAAAACAAACAATATAAACAATGAATGCCTCGTTAGCCTAGTGGTCCTAAGTGTGACTGACACGCTGAGGAAGACCTCAGCACGAATCGAACCCAAGAGGGTTCGATTCCCAAGTCGAGCTGAGGTCTAGTTGAACAAAAAGTGGTATAGGGTTTTTTCTATGAATGCTCGCCCCCTTTTACATGGGACCTAAAACATGCCGGCGAACTATGGGTGGACATTAGTACACCTCTGCTCAACCTTTCGGGGAATACAGGCGTGATCGTATGTTATGTAACAATGGAGTTGCAGCTTGCTCTACTCCGACACACTTGTTAGTAAAGCGGCTCTTATTGCACTGGTTAATAATGCAGTGCATACGCGTATTTTATACTTTTTATTATACTCGGTTCCACAACGCCTACGCGATAGGCAACCAGCCTCAAGCTTAAACTTAACTTATTTGTATCATTAGGTGCGACTAATTACCCCAGGGCTGCAGCAGACTAACATTAAGAACCATCAATTCTGAAGCCTCTCTTAAAATCGTTGTAAAACCTGTTATTGTTACCTGTTTATGATGAAACTTCACAATTGTGAAGAATGAGTATAACATAATAAAAATAAAATAAATAACATGTCAATACCTTAGCTACTGCTTGCTTTTTGTTAGAGGATTCACTTTCAGAAGTGGGTGAGCCAGGATCGTATCCATCTCGTTCATCCTCAGTCTTACGTTTCCGAGATTCCTTGATCTCTTTCTTTGCAGCAGGGAGCTCATCTTCTGATACCACCTAAAAAATATCTTGGGTTCAGTACAGATGTACCATCATGCAATACATCTAGGCCCACTTCCACCGCAAATCACTAAACATATTAAGCGCTATATGTAGTTAAATTATCATTATGTCTGTCACAGGGCCAGTTCACATCGCGAACCGACGCGACGCGCCCATTTTAACAAAGCGAGTCTTATCTTTATTTACTATACGAAAAGACACACATTACACTGTGGGAAGGTGCAACATATTCTGAATTCTCACAATAAAGTGTATTTTTTCGTGTTGTAAATAAAGTTATATTTTGAGTCACTTTGTTAAAATGTGCGCGCACCGTTGCCTCGCGTCGCGTCTCGGTGTGAACTGACCCTAAGAATGTGACAGGGATGCAATGATGTTCTAAATACATTTATGCACTAAATGTGTTTTGTGATTTGTGGTAAAAGTGAGCCCTAAAGACAAAATATCGATTTAAAAGTGGAACATACAAAGCTGTCAGTTTTAACAGTAAAAACAACTTACAACATTATTAGGTCAGTAGGGTTCTCTTGTAGCAAACATGCAGCAGTATCTACGATGCAAATATACTATGTAATACACTGGGTAGTGTTAAGGCCAGAGGATATAGCCACTCAGCGAAGCTAGCCTACCAAGTGCCATTGCAACATAATTGCAGTGGCTTTGTCATGGTGACGTAACAGACAGACAAGAGTTGCTTTTGCATTGAAAATACTAGAGTGTATAATAAAAATAAACATGGTAAAAATATATATTATTAGTTTAGATAGTTTTTTTACTTAGGATCAAACATTCAACAAGCCTAAACCAAAAAACTACAAATGGTAGCCAGAACACCTAGAGACATTTCTCCAAAAGAATGCTTCAAACACCAGTTAAGTAGTACAAAACCTGATATTTTGTATTAGTAAGAACATGTTAAAGTAATGGTACCTCAGTGTCGGCAGGAAGCTCTGCAGGCTTGGGCCCGGGCAGCTCATCATCTGACACATTCTCTGCATCTTTGATGCTTGGCTTCTGAACTTCTGGCAGTTCATCTTCTGACACAACTTCCGTCTCTTCAGCACTGCCCACCTTTTGTTAAAAATCAACATAATTATGATTTATTCATTTATTTAAACTTTATGTAGCAAAAAGGACAAAGGCGGACTTAATGCCTTAGGCATTCTCTACCAGTTAACCAAATGTGATGAAGAGATAACATGACAGGTGGGAGGTGGTCATTCATACTTTGTATTATACAGTAATATTATTATGGGTTTTTCAGTTATGTAAAACCTTTGAAAGAATTCTGGATTGGAGTTAGATTGGACTTTAATAAAAGATTGCTGACAAGTATACTTCTGCCACATAAAAATCATCATCATCTGCCTAGCCTTTTCCCAACCATGTTGGGGTCGGCTTCCAGTCGAACCGGATGCAGCTGAATATCAGTATTACTCCTACCACATAAAAATATAAATTATAAATAAGCACTAACATAAAAACCTAAAATTTTGTTTGTTGTAAGGCATTTCCATGATGAAGAATTAATAGTTATTACAATGTAACTTACCTTGTTAGCTTTTTTCGTTGGTGTAGCATTTTCTTCCTTAACTTGTTCAGTGATTTCAGCTTTTACAGTTTGTATGGTATTAGTCTGAAACAAAACCAATCATAAGTGTCTATCTGATAGTTTAAAGAAAGTATTTGTGCAAATCAACATTGAGTTTCATGTTACTGTAAAAACTATGGTGCAAAGTAAGGTTAATCCTTACATTTTCCCATAAAACATATAAAATCACATTACTATACTTACCAAGTTATAATCGTAAAGGTTCAATCTATTTTAGGATAGTCCTTAATTTCAGACTTGTAACTAGCCTTCACTTAGTAAATCTTAGGTTTTTAGGACACAGTAATTAAAAATGTTGGTCATGTTCTGTGTTCAGGTGGTATTTATAGTACAGAATTATGAAAGTATTTTATTATTATAAGTATTTTTTTTTAAATACTAAATGATTAAAAAAAAGAAAATGTGGAATAAAAAAATTGATCCTCTTACATTTACCAACGTACATTGGTAAATTCTATGTTAAAAGTAAAACCTAAGATTTACTAATATTTGGACTTTTACAGTAACATACATACATCACTCTTTTCATGGAGGACAACCTCTTTTTCATCTTCTACTGCTGTTTGTTCCTTCTTGACTGGTACAGGCTGGTAAATGGAAAAGAAAATATTGAAGTAGGAGTCAGTCTAGTTACAATATAATACATAATAAAAGATGTATGTACTATGTTGAATTGAAGATACAATAATTAAAATAACCTATGAGAAATCTCAATATTTGTAAAGTATAACCATACAAAAAATAATTGCCTATATTTAATAAATATGTAAATTAAATTTGTGCAATTTAACATTAAACATTTATGTTCTTATTTCATTTTATTTGATTTAGCAGTAACTTTTGTGTTTCATACTTCTTGGTTGAGTAGCATTATTGCACTTAATTGTTGCATAAAATGTATGTAAATAAACATAAAAGTTTAACTGTAAACAAAACATTTTGAGCTAAACATGAATGTGAGATACAAACCTCATCAATGTCAATGCTTGTTTCTTCACTTTTGATAGCGGCTGAGCTAGCAGAAGCATCAGTTTGTGCAACCTCTGCCTCCACTTCGGATTCCACCTTCACCTCAGCTACGTCGCCTCTGCCGTCATCTGTTTTTGGTTGTGTCATATCATCAACTGGCATTGAAAAGCCAGCATCAGACATTTCACTGACCTCAAAGTCAGTGTCCACCGTCGCCCTCTGACTTTCTGCAACATCACCATCAGTATCAGAAGCGGCCTTAAATGCTGTGTCACTAAGAAGCGAGTCGCCGTCGGTGAGCACGTTATTTAGCGAGTCGCTGGGGAATGTGACCGCGTTATCGCCCACATCAAAAGGGTCGGTGTTGAACCCGTCTGTGTTGTTGTCCAGGTAGTCGCCAACGCTACCCGCAGACAGCTCCACCGCATTGAGGAAACCTTGGTTCGATGTTGACGTATCGTCCACCGCTGCCTCGACACTGTTGAACTCGCCCTCGGTCAACAAATGCGATAGTCCATTTGAGTTCTCGTTTATTAGAGGGCCTTCATCCGTATCCATCGGTCCGTCGGACAAACACTTCTGTAAAAAATACCATGAAATATCATATTCCAAGACATTTTAAGATAATGGTTCAAAGGGATAGATCAAACTCGTTTTTTTATAACCTCATGGAATGGAAGTCAAAAATTATAATATCGCTTGATTATTACCTGCAAATCGGAACTAGTTTCATCATCCATATCAGTAGAGTTTATAAAACACAACACTTATTCCAATGACGCCTTATTGATCAAGTTTATCGCTTTTTCAAAACTACAAACATATGCATCACATCACAATTCAATAGAGGAGTAACATCACACAGGTCACAGAGTCATCACAGGCATATTCGGTATTCTACTCAGCTTTTTATGCACTCTGTGGACGGAGAAGAGAAGTCGACACTATTATAGAGCTAAACCAATGGAGTAGTAGTCGAGTAATGCAGTTGTCGTCGTGGTGATTTTATTACCGAATCAAACTATTTCTAAAAGAAGTCACATTCACATATTTATATGGGTAGTATGTACAAAAAAAAAAAAATACTAAAACGTCCAAGGCAGGGCGTGTACAGCTGCGGGTTGTTCGAAAGAGATACCGCGCCCCCGGAACGCAAAGGGCACATGAAGGAAAATAGACGGGTTTTAGTCAGTAAAAGTCTGACACTCCCTCCCGCCCCGCCCAGGGCGGGGGAAGTTATTTGATGATTTCCCGTCTATAAAAAAAAAAGGGCGTGTACAGGAGAATTGGCGGTTAATTAAAAAAAAATATAGATTTTGGTCTAGGAAATATGTTGTGTTTTGTACGTGCAATTAAAACTGTAATTAACTGAGTCATTATCGTAAACACTTAAATAGTATGTATCTTACCTGCTGTCAACACTAGTCTTTATAAAATAATGTTATTTAGTGTGTTGTCCTAAGACAAAACATATATTTTATTATTTTTTTGTTTTAGAAGGCGATTTTTAAATTGTTGTTATAGTTATACACCTAAAATGTGATAACAAAAGCATTAATAATATAAAATAGGCATAGAAACATTCCCCCACATCGCCATTAAATAGGAAAGTGCCCAACAGACTGACGGCATTGCTTTGTTTAACTATTAGAAAATTAGTCAACATAGCATTGCCATCCAACGTAATACTTTGGATGGCAATGCTAATTTTCTAGCCATGGTAAAAGCCAGCCTTTAGGTCATTAGAATTACCAACCAACTATTCAGATAAATCCTTATGGAGCAGACGGACCCCACAGCCCGAGGGTTTCCCAAACAGCTCGGAAATAAAGATACCAATTAACGTCCTATAAACATAAACAGGAGTGTATCTCGTAAAAACAGAAAATAAGAAAAATGAGCAAAAAAAAGTGGCATGGTTAGTCTGTGATTGGTTACTGTCAATAATCGAGTCGCCATGTGATTCTGTCATTATTGGTTATTGTCTTGTCATATTATTTGTCATTGTCATGTCATCAACTGTCACTGTCAGTTCCATGAGTTCCACCACAAGAGTTGATTTACGAACAAATTATTTCCCAATTTCAATCTTGTCCTTAAAGTTTTAATTATGCTGGGATTACGTTCATTAATTCGAAGTGCCATTACTTCTGGGCCCAATGTAATTCATCAGCAAACAAGGGTTAGTAAATATTCATAGTAAAATAAACTTTTTCTTTTCTTGTGTCGGCACCTCCTTTACATGAACGATAAGACCGTTTCCACTAATGGTAATTGCTGCCGGAATATATAACAGACCATGCTTTTCTGATCCGCTTAAAAACCGCCCCTAAGACGCCCCAGTGACCATGCCCTCTAAGGTACAGGTGTAGGGACTCTGCGCACTGTATCATCCTCCGATTCCATACCTACCACACTTGCACTTGCTGATCTCCCCATTTCGCTAAGTTATGTCTGCTAGGAAACTGCTAAAGCCGCTTGCTGCGTTTTTGCTGCTTTATACATTCTGGTAGGAATTCATATTAGTAGATGGGGTGCTAGTGCCTCATATTAAAAAGATAAAGAGTAGCTAGGTGATATGGCTGACAGGCCCAGAATGGGCCGGACAAACAATTATTGAATATTGACGTACATACTCTTTGGTAACTGTCATTGTTAGTTGTTTAAGTTCTCATACGCAATAAATATTAATTATCAATTATACCTTCATGTTGCAGTATTCTCATTTAAACTACTTACCATGTTCTTAATAAAGATCTTGTATTGGTTATATTAAGCTACTTCTAATTGAATTTTCTTTTTCACAGAACACATTTATTCTAAAACGGAAAAATCCAGTGCCCCTACACAAGAAGGGTGGTCGGCCATCAAAAATGAGAAGCAGACATTTTATATATGATTTAGTTGAAGATACAAATGTTGCAAAACAACCAGATATAAAAGTAATTCTTAGTCAATTTATTGATGGTATGTATTTAATTCTTGTATTTATTACAGAATAGCAAACTTCCCATGACCTCATTTGCATGGCTAATTTCAACCGCATTAAGTTATGTCTGTTACTGCTCCGCTCCAGTGGGTTTTAGAGAGATGTTACTCAGGAATAATGTAGCTATCTACTGATGAAAAAATGGTTAGTCAGTAGTTTAAGAGCCTATTCATTACAAACAAGCAAAATATCTTACCTCTTTATAGGATACATATCAACAACATAATTATAAGCAATGTAGGTAAGTAGGACTAGTGTTCATATAAATAGTAATAACAATGTCATTAACACAGATTCTATTTCTAGGTGTGGGCAATGAAGGTGATGTTCTCACATTACGTCCAAACCAGGCCTATCGTGACTATCTCATACCTGGATTAGCTGTCTATGCCAGTCCGGAAAACCTTGAGAAATACAAATCCAATAAAGATAAGCCCAAAATGGAAGATAATTTTAGTTCACCATATGTACACAGGGTAAGTAGCAATCTTTCTCTACAACAAAATATCTTCTCTTAGAAAGCGAGTTTTTTTGAAAGGTTTGTAAGTTGTTGGTGGGCATGGGTGATACTGCCGTGCCGTGAAAGCACGTAAAGCCGTTGGTCTCGGCTCGTATTCGTAGATCTTTGACAGTCGTTACGGATAGTCAAAAGCTAAGAAATCTGTCAACCAGTCTAACCAAGAGATATCCGTGTTGCCCAGTTACTGGGTTGTGGAAGTCAGATAGTCAGTCGCTCCATGTAAAACACTGTTATTCAGCTGCATCCTGTTAGGCTGGAAGCTGACCCCTACATAGTTGGGAAGAGTTTTCCAATTGCATTAAGGACAAAATGTGGGTATACTATACTGCCTACCCTTATGGAGAATAATGGCATAATATTATACTAAACTGTCAATTTGCTACTCTTTTTCATCACATAAGGTTGATCTTATTCTATGATCATTTTTTTTGTTTCAGACTATTGGCTGCTTATCACGTTTAGTGTTACACATTACAATGAACAAAAAGGAACCATGGGTACTGGAGCCCTGGCACATTACTGCTTCTTTTAGAAAGTCAGGGTTCGTAGTACCTGAACATGTGATTGAGATGCCTCCTGTACAGATTAAAGGACCCAATCTATCTTTACAGGAGAAAGAATTTTATGTTACTGTTACAGTAAGTATTTTGCAAACTGGCAGAAAAACCGTCTTCTTTGGCCCTAGTTACCCAACTTACATGAATTTTAATAGTACGTAATAGTAGTTCTCTGAATAGTTTTGATTTCTTTTTAACAGTTGAGTCATCTTTCTAATGATGACGTTTATAAAATTACTCGAGGTGATAGCACAATTATTATTTATTCATAGACACGTTTTTTTTATTGTTTCTTAATTTTATTGTCAAATTTTCAGATCAACAAAACGGAAAAAGTAAATGTAAGATGTAGGATTCACCACTGGGCTACAGGTGTGGACAGGCTGCCATGGGAAGAGTTCCATTGGAAGAAACCTAAAGAACCACTTCTCCCAGAACAAGCATCGGAATTGGAGAAAATGCCTCTGCCTCAATAAATGTAACATTGTATGTTGTACCATGTAGTAAGTAGATATACGTGTTTTGTTGTACTTTTTAATGTCTAAAGAATAAAAATAATAACATAACAGTAATACCAGCCTATTATTGTCTCACTGCAGGGCAAAGACCTCTTCTCAACCAGAGAAGGCTCGAGAATTGATCACCACACTTGCTTAAGTCGGGTTGGCGATTTCAGACTTATAATCTTTTAATATAAATTGAAAAAGTCACATTGGTACTTGCCCGGTACCGAATCCGCAACCTCATGCATGACAGGCGGGTGCCTTACCCATTGGGTCATCAACGATATTTTGTAAATGAATATTATGGTGTAATATTTTGTTTAAATAATACAACCACTTAATTAAAATGCTCATTTAATGTGAATTTGAATCTAAATTGAAAACATGACAAAATGTGTAGGCTGTGTCTTACCTAAACATGACAAACAAACAGCATATAATAATAATTATACATACAACAAGCCAAATAAATTAAAAGGAAATATTATGAAAATTAACCAGTAATTGTTGTTAAACCTATCGAGCGTGTGTGTCTATTCTGTAAAATCTCCCTCAGTGAATTCAAATGAAGTGATTTGTCATTCCCCGTAATGTTTAGAGGGTTTGACAGCTCATCTCACTAATATTCACAGAAAAAGACTACAGAATAGCACTACATGACCTATTTACTCCTATATATTTTATTATATTTTACAAATAATAATTTGAATATCTGCCGCGCGCGCTATCCACCTGATAACAACATTCTGTTTTAAAAAGACAAATTACTACAACATTTTTGGACAAATTATTCACAGTCTCTGTATATTTATTTAATCAGTTAACGTAATAAGCCTTATCTCTAATAAGTCTTCACTAACCCTAAGCGCCATATAAGTATAATGCCAAAATAAAAGCGCACTAAAGGCTCACCGCTGAGAGTTGAAAATCCAACATTGTAGTAATTTAGGCATTACATGTAGGTAGTTGTCGCCTAGTGTTAGCGAAAACGAGCATTAGATACACAGACAAATAGGTACAGGCAGAAGTTATTAAACTCATTTTGAATGCACAATTTTATTAACTGCCCCGTTGGTCTCGTGGTCGAAAGTGCGACTGCTGTGCAAGGGGTCCCGGGTTCGATTCCCAGGTCGAGCAAAAAGTGTTATTGGGTTTTTCTATGAAATTCTCAGTAGCAGCTCGGAGTTTGGATTTGTGCCCGGTTAATGGCAATAGGCTCGCCCCCTATTACATGGGACCTAAATATACCGGCGAACTGTGGGTGTACATTGGTACACCTCTGCCTAACCTTTCGGGGAAAACAGGCGTGATGGTATATATATATTTTTAATTTTATTAATTCAAAAACAATAAAAAGCTTTGTTGGTCTAAAATCAATACCGCGGGGGAACATCAAGTGTCAGCGAAAATGGATAGTCAGAAGTGCAAACTTTAGGCGCGTTAACTCTGTAGAGAGAAAGAAGCCTTAAGCAATGCCAGCAACAGTTCTTTACTCTTTATTAAAATATGCTTGGCGTTATCCGGTATAACGGATGCAAAAAGCGTGGCAGCCTCAAGAATGAATATTGTACACCTAATATAACATTTTTTTATGGCACCCACTTTCCCGCTACGGAATACAGCCGCTCCAATACGATCACGACTTCTTACGAAACAAACATGTCAGATCTTTTCCTCAAGGTAACAAAAATAAGATAAAAAAATATTTTTTTCTATGAATCGTACAGGAAAATTTTAATGTCGATAGGGAATATTTACAAATCTAAATGCGATCTGCAAATTATACTCTTTGGTCGAAAATTCGTATCGGCGAGATTACTAAAAGTTCTTTACCACCAAAATAATGCTTTTAGTTACTCTTTTTATTATTTTGTATAGAGACAATTTTAACCAGCTACCTATTACGATTAGAAATAAAGATCCTGGTGAACAGACAGACAGTGCGCGGCATAGACTTAGTAACGTCGGCACCATTTAGGTACGGTACCTTAAATAATAAATAAACTGCCTGTGTTAGGTACATCTATGTCTACCTAAAAGGTAGACTCCACGTTAGGTGGCAATACTTTTGGAAAACCATCTTCCTTATTTAAAGTTTCCTCAACTTGCTCTTGACTTTCAAATTGCTGTTCATACTGCGGCACTTCAAAATCTGTGTTGGCTTGGTTCATACCCTGCTGTTCATGCTCTTCGTATTGCTCAACGTATTGCTGCTGTTCTGAGCCATCGTCTACATCAGTATATTGTTGTTCGTAATGTGGATCGTATGCTTGTGTCACCTCTTGATCATTTAATTCGGCAGGATAGCCTTCAGGTTCAGTGACACCATAATAATCATATTCTTGATTTTGTTGGTACTCGTTTTGAGGATACTGTCCAGGATCCATCACATCACCTTGTTGATTAGGGTAATTTTGAGCCGTAGGATCTGTATAGAACATTTCTCTTTGTTCAATATCAAAATCTTCGATAGACTCATTTATATTTAATTGATTCTCTAGCGGTTCCGAGACGACATTTAGCTGATCTGCTGTATCCGTATTACTATTTACAAATGTTTGCTCATCTGGATCAATGATGGTGTCAAATTTCATCTGGCCGGTGTTATTTGTTGCAAATTCCTGATCATTGCTAACTTGAGCAAAATTTTCGCCTTTCAAAATGCTGTCATTTACATCAGGTACCGGCCCCGAATTATGTTGTAAATCTTGCATCGGGCTTATTTCATTATTATTAAAGAATGCTTGTTCTGACTCTGCGGGCTCATGTTGTTCAACCGAAATATCTTGCCCTTGTAAGAGAGAACCAGCTTCAACGGAGTATTCATCTTGAACATTCACATTTTCTTCATTCATACTTTGTTCGTTAGCCATCATTGAAGTCATATTGGCATCATGTTGTGGTTCATAATAGTTTGCTGCCTCTGGCGAAACACCATTATTGAGCGCATCTGACATCATTGAAGTCATATTGACGTCAGGCTGTGGTTCATAATAGTTTGCTACCTCTGGCGAATCAATATTGGGCGCATCTGCCATCATTGAAGTCATATTAGTGCCAGGTTGTGGTTCATAATAGTTTGTTACCTCTGGCGAAACACCAATATTAGGCGCATCGGAATGTTCGTACTCCAGTGTCATATTTTGTAATTGATCACCAATAGCATCCGTTTGGTTGACATTTGCAAAAATAATGTTGTTATTTTCGTTACTTGTATCATTTTCTATTGCATTTGCAACTAAAGTGTCATTAGCAGATACTGTATTATTTGGGCTAAATTCACTGTCCTTGGATAAACCATAATGTGATGTATGTACAGCTAAGTCTTTTTCGGGAACTTCGTTGACATATTCATTCGGTTTTTCAACAAGTACATCTGTTTTTACGTAGCTGTCACAATTAATAGCAACATGACCTTGGTTATTTTCCAAGGAACTTTCCTTGGGTACACTCTGTTTCACATCTACAAAACTGGTTTGATAATTATCTGCGGGCTTTCCTTTTTCTTCATTCTTTAAAATGTTTAAAATTTCATATTTACTCTTCCAATCCGTCTGATCTTCAGTATTCGGTTTGAAATCTTTTACGGGGACAGTGTCTTGATCGAAATGCATTTCTTGCAACCTTTCTGGGTTTTGATTAGTTGTCTCATTGCTTATGTAATTATTCATGAACGTTGTTCTCAACTTTGGAATGAGAATGTATTTTTTGCTAATTTCCTGGATTAAATACGAATCTTCGTTATTTTTAACTTGAATGTCTGCAGGGACCAGTTGACTTTGATTTGTGATGCATGATGGAAAACCACGGACCGGAGAAAACTCTGGTTGAAATCCAAGACGATCGACTACAGATGAACGAGTTTCTAAGGCGTTTGGCTGAAAGCGTTTGATTACTGATTATAGTCATCGTTCCAACGCAAGTTTCAATTGGGCGATAGACGTACGTACAGTACCGACGCTTTGACGACATAATGAATACCTTTTTCGCTTATGTTTAACTCTAATAAAAAATCATGTACACAAATGGGTAAAAAAATAGTCGAACCAAAGCACCTAAAACCATTTTTCGGCAGTCGTACGTCCATCGCCCGATTTAGATAATTATGTTTTTGACAGATCGTGCTCACCTTATGTCGTACTGGAACCAACGCAGTGTTGTATCGCATCTTATCGAGCCTTCCCAGAATGAAATCATTCCGCTCCTTTCGTTTTTTATCCTCTTCCAAAAACATGTCATATTGTTTTCTCAGAGCGTTGATACGGTCCGACTTGGCTCTATGACATTAAAACATACATTAGGTAATTGCATCTGAACAACTAAATGATAATTTACTTATTTTAAAACGCGTTACTTTTTATTTGACTTCCCCATATAGAATTTAATATATTATTACTGAGCGTAGCAGCCTCGAGGTGACCCGCATGGCACCGATGTAAACAAAGCAGTGCCGTGTCGACCTTCGAGAAGGTTTGTTGGCTGAATATAAAAATAAGCATAGATGGGAATTGTACAGAGATTGTCAACTACACCTTGATAACAGTGAGCAAAGTTTGAGTTAGATCAACAATAAGGCAAATATTATAAGGTGCTCGGTAGGTATCTCAGTCGGCTCCATGGCAAAATCAGTACGAGTACCTACTAGTAGGTAGCATATAAAACGTTTAGGTAAAGACCTAAAACTACTAAGGACATAATCTAGGTAGTCCTCGAGCTTCGCAAATTTTTTTTGCGTTTGTAAGAACACATGCAGGCTTTTTCTAGGCGCTGTGCTGACAGTTCTTTAGTTTCCTGAGTACTTAAGCACTATTGCTATCGTGTGAAATATTCGTACTTAGAACATGTCTACAAGTCTAATCAAAATAAATATTTATAAAAAAAAAACATATTTATTATTTCAGCGTAAAGTATCTTAAGTGTGTAAGCTCAGCGACTGTACCAGGCGCGGTGTTGTACCACGATATAACGTCAGCTAAATAGCACCCTGAAACGCGAACACTGCCAGTGGCAGCCGAATGACCTTCGACCTTGGTTTACGATCAGCCATCAGAATATGTATGCAATTTTGATCTAGTTAAAAAGAAGCAGGCACGACACCTATCTACGCTTAGGTACCAACGTTTGACTAAAATCCAGTAAAATTATGTGAAAATAAGCCAGATCTTCAGGGCTGTCTCCATCTCTTCCATGATAAAAAAAACCTACCGAATTTAAATTTAAAATTGGCACGTAGGTACAGTCAGCGATAAAAGATGATCCTTATGTGCCCAGGGCCTAGGTACATTAGGTCAAAAACTGCCCTGTACTTGTCGCAGTGTTGCTGCCAACATACCTACCTAATGTTACGAGTAGGTATCTTAAGTGTTTGTTGTTGGCATATGTCGCAAAGCTCTGGCGGCAGCATCATTTAATCTTTTGGCAAACAGTTACTTAACTGTACGTCGTTGAAAAGCTTATTGTGCGTACTTCATTTTGTCATATGACCGTTAAGGTGTAGGCAATGGGGTTCCAGAGACTCTAGGAGGTTCCAGGGGCGTGGGGTACAGCGGTAAGTTATAAGCGACTGGTGCCGTCATCTCCCTGATACTGATGAAGTCCGTTGCTATTAGTGTAAGAGAGTAGAGTTTTGTGACCAGGCTGGTGTAACGTGGGTGTAAAGGACATCCCAACAAACAAAAACGTCATATAAGTCTTGACTTATACGACATAAAGTTGGATAGCAGTCTTATAATGATAGTGAGATGACTACTAGGTCCTTTAGACGTCTTTAATTTAACTTATTAGTCGTGCGACGAAAATGTCACAATAAGCTGGTCTTAGCAACGTTGGTAAGACTAAACTAAACGACGTTATATTACAGTCTTAGCTAAAACGTTTGTACGACAACGCAATAGTCATACTAACGTTATAGTCCATTAAACGTTTTGAACTGAACAAATTAGGTCTTTGAAAAACCTTTATATGACATCTATGTAATGTAGCAGTTGTATAGGCGTTTTCACAGTGACGTTTATATAACGATCGTTATCCTGTTTTACAGCGGGCAACTGGAGACTCTTAAATGACTTGGTTGTTTATTTAATACTTAAATATAACCTATATATTACATGTTGTCCGTTTAATGTCATGCCCTGACTTTAATCAAACTTGTAGTCGCTTTTAAGTCAGGTTTTTACTTTAAAACGTCTAGGCCGACATATTTACGGAACGTTTATTATTAAATTTACTACGAAAAATGGTTTTTGTTTTCATATTTTGACCCATGTTTCTTGGGCATATTTTCAAATAAAATTTACTTGAATGTTAAAATGTTTTAAAATCTGCACTCCACTTTTACTGTAAATAATATGAAAAGGGTTTTAAATTTATGAGGAACCCTAATAACTATAGCTGTCATGGCGTATTGCATGGTCTTGAAATAACCTTAATACGACTTTATGTCTTTACAACGTCGCAAAGAGATAAGTGTGTGACAAAAGCAACATGGCCTACATTTTTAGAAATAAACATATTTTTACTAATAAAAATATAATCATTTAAACGCAAAATTGCGAGGGGGCATGAAAATCTTGAATAAATACACATAGGTATATTATCATATAACTTTAATACCCAGTCAAACTAAACGGCATGATAGACAGATACAGTTATTACCGAAATATATAAATATAAGTTAAATAACACTCAACTTTTATTTCCTTGTGATTATTTATTTTGGATTCAAATCTCGAAACAAAACCACAATCATGTGCCACTAACAAGAAAAATTAATATCATTCAAAAACACCTGTATGACAACAATACAACAAACGAGCCGTTGTAAAGTTATGATGCGACTTCTGCGCGACGAAAATAGTAATTCCATAACGTTCATACGACTTTTGAATGACTTTAACGAAGTCAATGTTGGTCGTATAACTGGGGCCATTTTCGCGTTTAGTAAACGTTATTATAACGTTAGTGCGACTTAGGTATTACGATCAATGGAATTAAGATAACGTTTACTAAACTTTTGAACGACGTTAAATTGTTAGTTGGGATGTAACGGAAATATAGATTTCTAAATTTCCTTTATTCATGTCACTAGAATATAATGTATGTACCTACATACACCTACCTTTTACCTATTTATTATTATTCATTAGGCTATAAAATACTTACAGAAAAGTAAGTCTTTTGTGTTTAGTGATCCCACGCGTAGAAAGCATTTTAAATAATAAAAAATCGAATAAATAAAACCGCTGACAAGTAATTTCTAACTTCAACTCAACTTCATTGAAATCATAGAATCATAGAGATATACCTAGAAAAAGGTGTGATATACCCTGACCGTGACACAGTTATAAACCAAGAAACGTTTTCCTAGATGAGAATGAAGAAGATGAATAATGATGATGTATGATGAAGTTGTTTGAAAAGTCCCGATAGTCCCGAACCAAAACTGTGCTTGCGTGGTTCTAAACTTGTACTTTGAGATAAAATGTATCTATAAAAAGTATGTTTATGTACTTTTCGATAAGTACGGGTACCTAATGTAAAAATCTTACTAACCTAATAATATTAAATATTGAATGGCCAGTGCGCCATCTCCTTGGCGCGACACCTTCAAACAGCTAAAATGTATAACTAACGTAGATAGAGGTGGTGGTGGTGGTTTAATTCCCACAATCTAAAAGGAACCCCATATTAGTTGCCCCATATCCGTCTGTCGGTCTGTCTGTCTGCGGCTTAGCTCAGAGACTCATAGACATAAAAGCTTTAGCAGAGATTTGGCATTGGGATACATTACGGCGTTAGGGCTAGCCAACGGGTCCTGCCTGGGTTTGATTCCCAGGCCGGGCAAAAAGTGTTTTTGGGGTTTTCCATTAGGAATTTCTCGGTAGCGGCCCGGAGTTTGGAAGTTGGTGGTATGATACCCCTGTGTCTCGGAAAGCACGCAAAGCCGTTGGGCCCGGCGGTCATTCGTAAATCTTTAAACGGATCTTCAGGAAGCCTGACAACCAGTCTTACCAAGAATTAATATCGTGTTGCCTAGTAATTGGTTGTGGAGGTCAGATAGGCTATCACTCCATGTAAAACACAGCTGCATCCGGTTAGACTGGAAGCAGACCCCAACATAGACAGTTGGCAAAAGGCTAAGCAGATGATGAGTACCTACGATATCCAGTAAAGTTAACGAATTATTCTGTGGCGTAACGTATCAATTGATTTCTTATTTCAATTTCCTCTTTCAATACCTGCCGTACGTACTTTTTTTTTCGTTTTATGACCATGTTTTTTAAGCACAATAACGACGATCACAATTAGCTAAGCTATAGATACAGGTCAATGATTAAATGTTTAATTCTTCTTAATGGCTATCTAATGGTATTTGTAGAAGAGACAGGCTGGATTTTGCGATAATTTAGATAGATTGGTTATCTATGTAAAAAAAGCAAGTCAAGCGGCAAGTATTGACACGGTCAATACTTGCCGGGGCGAAATGTTCTGAGCGATTCCCGTGCCCCGGCAAAAGGTAGATAGAGGAAGACCGAGGGGTTTTAATCGGTAGTCCGAGTCCGCTCACCCCTCCGCCTTCTCAGGGTTATTTAAAGGAGAAATAAACTAGAGCTAATTTTCAACGATTTTGACCCCCATAGGTACCTATAACTTGGTGTCGAAAACTGTGTTGCTTTTGAGATGGTACCTCTAAGTTTTAGATTTTGTCGATTTGTTTTCTCAACTTATAATTTTCCGATAACTTGTAAACGTAGGTAGGAATTCGTTTACAATAATAAAATATTTTATTTATTTTATTATTGTAAACGAATTCCTACCTACACACTGAGAGGTGGAGATGCGGATTGCAGGTACCAGTCCGATACAATAGGTACAATACCTACAAACGAATTTCTATGTGTAAAGTGAAGTGAGCTAACGTTTTTACAAAATAGACTAGCTGCCAGCCCCGTTTGGTCGATCAGGATCATGGTCGTGGCAAGAGCAGGGTGGGGGTGGGTGGTTGGACCACCCACCCCCACCTTAGAATAAAAGTTGTGGATAGTTTAAAAGTCGTGTTTAGTTTGATTTATAAAACAATAACACATAATTGTATCAATTTGAAGTCTTGTTTACAGCTTTTTGGTGTTGTTTTTGTCGCAGCCGGGTTTTAGTTCTCAAACTTTATTTTTATTTGAATTCTTGTAACCTTAAAAAGAAAAATAATAATATATGCTTATTATGACCTTTCATTACACAACCAACATGATATAATTATAAAAAAAACGACGGGTTGCACTCCGGGAGTGCCGGCAGAAGTGAAAACGCTAAAGACGCTTACACAAATATGACAATTCGCGTTAGCGAATTGTCATATTTGTGTACCTACGATAAATTCGTAAGATTTTCGATCAGGTCACGTGTCCTGACGCGAGTTTATCATTTTTTACCCATTCCAAAACAAGTGCACAACGCCGCTTACGAATTTTCGATCAGGGTCACGTGTCCTGACGCGAGTTTAACATTTTTTACCCATTCCAAAAAAAGTGCACAACGCCGCTAAAGAAGTTTTCACTTCAAAAATAATTTTCAATATCGTGATAAATAGCCGCCATTTTTTTTGTTAAAAGGCTTTAGAAAACCCCGCGAATTATAAAAGGCTGATCCTTCTACCCGATTGCCAGATGATTCAATTCGATGTGGCTTGTAAGTTGTATTTGAGATACAGGTTGTAATTTTTTTTTTAACACTGTTCAGTATTCCCAACTCGTCCAAGGCCAGAACGAAAAATTAAGAATAATAACTAATTCCTAATTACATAGGAAAACAGTTGTACCTAAGTTGACGTCCAGGTGAAGGTCGGGTGACACTGCTGGATGTGGGCTGCGCAAGACCGGACATTGTGATGATCTTTAGGGGAGGCCTTCGTTCAGCAGTGGACGTGGTTCGTCTGGAATGATGAAAAAGACAAAGACATACATTTTTGCCCAATGTCCTAAAATCCCGTATTCAACAAAGTATGGAAATATAATGTACTATACTTACTGTACAGACGCAAGCTCACCAAGCTACCCGAAACTGTCAAATTTTCGCAATCAACTTTGAACCATATTATACTACAGCGATAAAGTTTTAAGTGCTACGCTAGAGGTCCTGGGTTCGATTCCCGGGTCGAGCAAAAAGTGTTATTGGGTTTTTCTATGAAATTCTCAGTAGCAGCTCGGAGTTTGGATTTGTGCCCGGTTAATGGCAGTTGGCAGTAGGCTCGCCCCCTATTACATGGGACCTAAATATACCTGCGAACTGTGGGTGTACATTAGTACACCTCTGCCTAACCCTTCGGGGAATACAGGCGTGATGGTATATATATAAAGTTTAAAATCTATTAAAGAAATTTGACAGATTGTAGTAGCTTGATGTGCTATTTTTTTTTTTTTTTAGATGGGAAATCATCAAATAACTTCCCCCGGAACGACCCGGCGCGTTCGTGTTCCACGCGCGCCTCAAAGTGATGTCAGCAAACTTGGATGGGGCCACTGAGGGCCGATGCCTGCCGGGGCTGCGGGTTGTCCGAAAGAGATACCGCACCCCCGGAACGCAAAGGGCACATGAAGGAACATAGACGGGTTTTAGTCAGTAAAAGTCTGACACTCCCTCCCGCCCCGCCCATGGCGGGGGAAGTAAATTGATGATTTCAAGTCTTAAAAAAAAAAAAAAACACTATCCATATCACCGCCGCGCAGGGCTGCCAGCAAATTAATCGCGGCTATACCTATCAGTATCCGCAATTATACAAAATTTGATCGCATTATACATATATTCTATAAATCGATTTTTCTTCATAATTTCATAAAACGAACATATTTACCTATTCTTTAATGCTTATTCGTTTTATTTATTGCTTCTTTAATCTCTGACTGTATAGTCTTGTAATGTCAAGCATAGCAAAGCACAGATGATAACTTATTGACAACTATGAAAGAAAAAACCTAGACACAAACTACCGAACGAAACCTCAACCAACCCACTCAAGCAGTCACAATCAGGAACTATGGCCACACGAGTTCATACAACACTCCACTGTATCATAGTTCTCACGTTGGGTATACTTTATCTGCATCTCTGTTCATCCCATACAGATGAGGAGTCTATTTGGAAAAAAACAGAAAGCGAACTCACGTTCCATTACATGCCGTATGTTTTTGTATCGTATTATACGAAATGACATTGGATACAGTACACCGTCCGATTATACAGATTTTGTATCCAATTATACAATCTGGCAGCCCTGCCGCCGCGATTCTTTCGCTCGTGGGGAGGGCTCCTTAAGTGGTCTTTATAGAGTACTTTGTAATAGACGGAAATGGTTATGGTATTATGTTTGTCATTCTTGTCAATGTTGTTATGTTTGTCAACGTCTGTGTTCTGTCTGTCTGTGGTGAAACAGACGATAAATATTTTTTGTAAATATTCCCGGCTAGTAGCCCGCTATCTTTAGCTTTAATCAAAATATTGTAAGCATTATATAAATTAAATTCGGTACAAAAACGATTTACCTACCTTTACTCAGCTGCTCATTCATGCTTATTTCAGTCCTGCAAAACTAACCTAAAAACATCGGTTTCAAAATGTTACACAATTAGTACTATTTATTACAAGAAATGATACACAAGTGGTGGCACCGGTTTGTCCGTAAAAGGACCAAACCCATTCCAGAAGATACAGCAATACTTTGGAAACGCCGGCTCAGTATAGCCTATGGGTTGTTAGCTTGGAATGCTTTTGGTTTGGTGGTATATAATGTTTACAAGGGAAAGGCTGACTGGGCTCACTATTACGGTATCAAGTCAGACGACGAGCACGCTACTCCACCAGGTAATTTCCAACTAATGTGCTAACAACATTTTAGAAGTGTTTTGCTTTTAGTAGTAGAATTAATATACATATGTATCATGCATGAGATATGCGCCGAAACAGCGCCTGGATTTAAAAATAAAAAAAATTGGGATTGATGGTTACCTCTTCATCTCGTGCAGGTACTAGCAGACAGAATCATACAAAAAGCATAAAGCCATTATTCAATATTCCCAGACACTTTCTATGGGTCATAATTTCACACTTCAGCTTTAAAGCTTCGCCCTTTGAAGCATCTGGCTGAAGTTGTGGTCCATGGAAAGTTTCTGTAAAAGCATGTTAGTTTTTAACAATTTTGTGTAAAACAAACTATGTCTCTTGAACATAAATAAGTACTAGTTATTATAAGAATATTGAGCTTGGCCATCACAGTTACATAAAAAATTTTTTTTTCTATTTCAGGTGAAGCATGGGCTAGTACTTTAGGTATAAAAAATGCAAAGGTTTACAGAATATCTGGTCTTACTAAAGTTGACGAGTATGATATTATAGACGGACAAGGAGTAAGAAATGCACAACAAAAAGTTGATAGTCACGATGAGGAGACTTTGTTAGAATGAGTATGTCTAGATTAAGTAGAGCATTAGATAAATATATTTGAAAGTTAATAAAAAGCTAAAATTAAAAGAAAATATTTTATTTTTATGATCAAGCACCAGTCAATTAGTTATATAAAAATAATTTTCAAAAGCTTTTCTCTTATATAGTTGAATAACTTGTAGAATACAAATATAATTATCATAACTACTTAAAGTTTAAATATCAAAGTCACTTATAACTAATTATTGTATAACTACAATATTGTTTTTGCAAGATCACAGTACAATTAGGCAAACTTGTCTTTAAATACAATATCAACAATTGGAGTGTGCATGATATGTTATGGCGTGTCGCCTCCTCTCGATTTCTTGCAAGAGGGCAGACCTGGAACAAAATAAAAAGACATTTTCAGCCGCACTTGAGACAACTAGCCTTATAAGGCAGTTACTGACTGATTTTTTGAGGGGCAATAAAACAGTTTATGAATAACGAAGCAACTCAACATTATGAACGTAAAATCTTTGTCGTTGGTAGGGCATTTAATATGCTGCAAGCTGCGACGCGTGTGGGAGCAACAACATACACTACGAGCTTGGGAATAATATCTTACACACTATTTTCAGCTCTATTAAGTTTATCTTGGACGTCACAGACATCGGTGAAGGAAAACACCGTAAAGTAACCTGGATTTACTATGAATATAATTCTGATATTGCCAATATGCCTTGAGCTAGAGACCTTTGAGAGATGAGAAGAGGCCTTTGTCCGGCAGTGGGACAATAATATGTTGGTATTCATATGTTGTATTTTAGTTGAATATCTGAAAACTGCTCAAGCATATTTCTGCTTCTTCTTTTCACTGTACAGCTCTATCATTAGCCTCGTTTAGATATTGGATCGTACAGGTGGTTGTCCTTAGGGCCAGTTTACACCGAGATACGACGCTACACGCACCTTTTAATAGAGCTACTCAAAAACACGAAAATATACACATCATGAAAGCCACAATGAAATGAGTATCTTTTCGTGTAATAATTAAATTTATATTTTGAGTCGCTCTATTAAAAGCTGCGCGTATGGTCGCGTCGCGATTCTGTGTCAACTGACCCTAAGAACCGAATGGCGGCTTGTGGATCGTCTGTCGGTGTCTTATGATAATAAACTCTTACCTATATCGCTCATACTTCATAACAATAAGCTGTAGCTCTTGTTTGTACAGCCGTGTCAGCATGTCGGAGTAGCAGTCCAGCTCACTCAATCTGAACATGTTCCAACGTAGTTTATGGTCAAGTTCTTGATCAGCTGTGAAACAAAACAACATTGAAAATAATATGCCTACATCTATATATATAAAAGAAAGTCGTGTTTGTTACAACACTTATAACTCGAGAACGGCTGGACCGATTGCCATGGTTTTTGATTTGTTGGATTTGTTTCCGTCCCGAATAGCAGAATACATCTTAAAAACAAGGAAACGAAAAAAAAAAAAGTCGGAAATGTCGGTAGGGGTTGGGTTGGGTAGGGTAGGGGTAGGATACCACGCGAACGAAGTGGCGGGTCAGCTAGTTTTAAATAAAAGTATAGAGGATATTATTTTTAAATCTGAACGAGGCGAAAAGGGCTCTTATTTACAGAAAAGTCTGTATTTCTATATTTTTTTGATGTCATTCTTCCTACAGCATAATAAAAAGATTTTGTCCTTGAAATTTTTTGCTGACTAAAAACCTTTAATGAGTCCGCCACCGTCTCTATATGAACATCGCGTAACAACTCTCAAAGCATAATGATCATTAAGGCATTGCGTGTAAATGTATAAAAATGGTATTGTACCTTTGGAGTACACAATAAGCCAGTGGGGTATCTCTTCAAGTAAATAAGGCGGCACGAGGGTAGGAACATACGGGCTGACTAAGTAGCAGCCACCCACTAAGCAAGGATGTGCATATGTTGTCTGATGAGTTATTTCACTGTAACAAAACAAAGTAAAATGAATAAATATTACATATTCATATATTAGGCCCCTCACCCACGGCGACATGTTATAGCGACGCTATATGACAGCATCGCTACTAACGCGCGTTAATCGCATTTGCAAAGCGCTACAGAAGCGATGTTAACGCGCTACTTACAGCGTCGCGGCTGTGTCTATACGAATGCGCGACAGTATATCTACAAAAAGCCGCCGTGGGCGAAGAGCCTTATGTTCTTTAATTTAAAACCATGAATAAAATACTCGATCATTAACTAGGATTAAGAAGAATCCAAACCATACAACTTACTTGAAGTAATAAACTCCATGGTGCGGAGTAGAGACTCTTTGCCACGGTTGGGGCACACTTTCCAATGGGTGGGTCCAGTGGGTGGTCTGCGTGTTGTGGTCCATGTAGTATCGGCGCCCACGAAGAGTTCGGTCTGCAGACCATCCAGGAGGCAGTGGGAGCTCACACTCATCAGAACCTACAACAGGTTGTGCTAGCTACTCATCCAAAAAATTGATATAGAGGTACTTTAATTAGTTTTCAATTTTTTTAACATATTATGTATGTATTAAAAGGCACTTTTGAACGTCAAAATAATTAAAACTAATGAATCTAGTTGCCCATTCCAAAAGGTAGTTTCGTATGGAGAAGAATGGGCAAAAAACTCCATACATACTCTTTTAAAAAACGTGTTACATTATGTTGTACAATTACATGAATTCCATAAAAAATATGCTAATGTCAAAACGATCTGTTAACAATAAAAGTCACTCAAAGTACTACAATACGTATTAAGTGCCACGAATTAAGAAATGAAAGCTAAACCAATTGTAATATTTAATATCAATATTGTGATCGAAGATGATCACTTCTAACATTTCAAAAGACAACAAATCAGTGTGTGAGCCATAGTAATCACCAAATGTAGCATTATTGTCTAAGAGAAAAAAAGAAATAGTAATAATAGTCAAAAACAAATTACTTATATAATTTAATTAGCAACCAGTTGCTTTGTTGAGACTAAATTGTCCAGTGGAGCTAGGGTTGCCATCTCTAAAAATCAAAAAGCCGGACTTACTCGTTAAAAAAGCCGGACTTTTGAATTCCAAAGCCGGAAAAAAGGGATTTTTAATATACTTATGTTTTGAAAAAACACGGTTTACGAGATCTGTTTCTTTAATAATTGTTCGCATAAAATTGTTTACAAGTTACATGTGTCACATTAAATTCGTCGTTTAAAATTTTGGCGATGGTTTTTGGACATAACCTATTCCTTTGTTTTGTCCATTGCTGGCCAATTAACGAGAATACTCTCTCGACAGTTGCATCATGCCGCGGTTTTGAAAAATCATACTCGCACATAGCGAGTATGTCTGACTATCAATACATATGTTACTCAGCGACAGAACAGTCGCTTAAAGCGAGGATCCTCTTGTTTTTCTTGTAGAAAAGAATTAATCGATAGTTTAAAAAGCCTAACAAAAGCCGGACGGGCCGGACGCAGTCAAATATGGTCGGACAAGAGGTCAAAAAGCCTAACATGTCCGGCTTTATCCGGACGGATGGCAACCCTAAGTGGAGCAGGACCACCATGTTTCCAAGCATTTTTATCTCGAATATAATCCTCTAATTTGTAATAATTATGCTTGTTTACAAAGTGTACTCTTCATCATTTATTTAAATTTTGTGTCATTTAGTTTTAATATATCGCAAGGTATTTTATTGTAACATTTAACACAGTACCCCATGAAAGATGTGTGCAAATTCAACTTTCTGACACAAATAAGTGAAATATTTTGTCATACCTTGAGAACTGGTGATGATCTTACTTCCATGTGCTTTATTGTAAGGTAGAACTGATGTATTCACACAGTTTGAGTATATTGCTGACGACTGGCTTGCTGTGGAGTATGATATAACCATTGAAATTAAAATATAGTTGTTGAGTAAGTAATATTTCTGAATACAGGCTATTAGAACTATTTTTGAAAACGGCATTCACACTATCTGGGCCTTTTTTTACGGATGGGAAATCATCATATGACTTCTCCCGCTTTAGAGTCAGACTTTTACTGACTAAAACCCATCCATGTTCCTTCTTGTGCCCTTTGTGTTCCGGGGGCGCGGTATCTCTTTTGAATAACCCGCAGCCTAAGCTATTTGTATATAATTATGTCTATAGACATCTGACTGTTATTTTATGTAATTCGTTGTAGAATTGTACAAAACTTACAATCTGTATAATTTTGTAGACGCAATGAATGTGGGGAAGGGGAATGCAGTCTTGGTGTCAAGCTCATATTGGAAGACAATCTTGGCATACTGGATTCTCTTGATCCATATTGTTGTTGTTTTTGCTGTTGAACCTGGTAATAAATACACTTATTTACATTACACTGTAGTGAAGTATCAAACTGTCAAAGCAATTTTGAACCTTATGTTCAGTGACATAAAAATTAATGTTCTCCACTACTCATTTACAGAATAGGTCAACTTATAATGTTAATTGTTATGTTCACGCTTCATGTATATAACATAACGCAGTGAATACACATGTTGTATATGTGTGTTAATTGTGTTATGTTACATTGTTTGTTCTACTATTTGGAGAACATACCATTAAATTAAATCATATTATCTGATTACGAAAATAGCAATAGAGAAACGGTCGGAGACATTGTGAATAATGAATATTAAAATTGAACAAAATAAAAGTAATTTGCTAACTAACAATGGGTAACCCATTGGTTACTAGATGAGTCATAAAAATATTTTACACAATCTGCAGAGAAGTAACATGACACAAGCAGAATGCAGTTATCTTGTTAATTAAAGTTGGTCAATCTATATTTAGCATATTATTATGTTTAATTTCATGTTACTTCCTCATTAACTTATTCATGAAATGAGATTAACAGTCTCTCAACAAAACATCATTAAATTGTTGTGTATCATTAATTCAAGCTTGGTAAAGATACCTGTTGCTGATTCTGGTATATCGGATCTTCTTGCTGTTGCTGCCTATAATACTTGTAGCTAGTCTGTCTGCTAAATGAGTCATCTCTTTCATTTAAAGTTGTATGAGAAGCCTATAAAACAATAATTATATCAATAGTATTTTGACATTGTTTTCATAATTAAGTATGTTACTTATGTAGGTATTTCTTAAAATGTTTGATTACCACATTAGAATCTATGAGATATTGTGAATTGTAGCTGTTTGATGTACTTGCTGTGTCACTAGTGGATAAACTCGCAAACCTGTAACATAATAACATAACGATATTAGTAACCGAGTGGAGAATTGAACAAACATGCCTAGGATTACAAAATTGTTTGCTATTTATTACCTGTGTGCTAAATTTGGTACTGACTCACTGGGTGTATATTTTCCTGCATGTCCACTCATAGTTTGTGCTTTGCCAAATTTATTCTCATGGCTTTGCGAGACAGCATCGTTCGCACCAAAAGGTTGACTTCTAGGTCTTTTATTGTGACCAGTTGTCCACACATTTATAACTGAAGGAAATACAAGTAAGTGCACACTATCAAATTTTATTATTAAGGGTTAATATAATGTTTGAAAAAATAAACTTGAAGTTTTGGTCAGATTCGTCTCAGGAGAAAGTATTGTTAACATTCTTGCAGGCATACTTACTGGGTAAATCTGGAGGAGTATCCTTCTTTATGTATTTACCAACCACACCCTCATTAACAGCTTTTTGACCTTTCCTAGATATCATGATTTCAATTTCTATCAGTCGTAAAACATTATAACCGAACCTTCGGCACTATCACGTTATGATTTTTGAACAATTTACAAATAAATAAAATGAAATCAAACAATGTATGTACTAGGCAGGCACAGACAAAATAAAACAAATCTTGTGTTTGTGACGTAGAGCTAGAACGTTGTCACGTTGACAAACTGTCATTGCGTTGACAGTTTGGATATACGTTGATAATTGACCCTTGCTTGATACAACATTTAAACATTTGTGTGTGGTCTCGCGCACGCAAGTTTCTTGAGCGGGCGCCACTTTGTATGAAGTGAATCATAAAGAGTCCACCACATCGCAGTGATCACCGGCATACATAGGTCTAAATTAAAAAGCAATTTGCGATGTTACTTACGAGCTATTATTTCACTGAGAGAAGCACGACCGTAAGTTGTTTTCAAATCAATCCCAGGATGTACTTAAGTATGCCATACTCGTGTATGTCATTGAGCCTGTTTCAGTCCTGAAACGTCATCATAACTTAGCTGTCATGTATGTCACACTGTTTGTACGTCATGTCAAATCATGTGTCCAATAAACTCTCGTCTCGTCTGTCATCTGTCATATCTATGTACTGATAAAGTGATAATAGTGTGGTACAGTGGTACCTATACTTTCAAAGTTGTTTCTATAGTTTCAATGTGGTTAGATAGGTAACGTGAGCCGGCTTAAAAACAAAGTAACCTCATAATAAACAAAACATGTTCTATTTAATAGGTTTAGGATTAGGCGACGCTAAAGACATTACTGTAAAAGGCTTAGAAATTGTTCGAAAATGTGACAAAGTTTTGTTGGAAGGTTATACTTCAATACTCACAGTTGGAAAAGATATTTTGGTAATGTATTTAATGTTATAGGTACTGACGTCTTAATTCGTGTGGAGTACAAAATAATATGTTAATATATATTTTTAATTCATTAGATTTTATTGTCGATTTCAGGAAGAGTATTATGGTCGACCATTGGTGCTAGCAGACCGGGAATTATGTGAAGGTGCTATTGATGATATTTTATTGGAAGCTAAGAACGCTGAAGTTGCCTTGCTGGTTGTTGGTGACCCTTTGGGAGCCACAACTCACACTGATATGTTGCTGCGGGCTAAACAATTTGGAGTAAAAACACAGGTAGTGAAATTAAATGGGCAGCTTGATGATTTGGCCAAAAGCATTGCTAGTTTAAGCTCATTATTAATTATTGCTTTCTTAAAAGGAAACATGTGGCAAAATTTAATCGATTTAAAAAAAATATGTATGAATGTGGACGAGGCTAATGTAGTATGTAAGGATCGTAGCAGGTGGCATTCTGTGGTTTGTGCCTACCCCCATGGGAAAAAGGCGTGATTTTCTGTATGTATGCAAAAAATTAACATTATGCTCAGTAGGCAGAATACATTTAAATTTTCAAAGTCTTTAGTCAAAGTATTTATTACAATAAAATTATCACTTTAGAATTTAATTTAAAGGAATTAAATCATCTATACCAGGTAGTTCCCCATCTAGGGTTACCAGATGAAAAAATCAAAAGTCCGGAGAAAAGGCCTGATTTTCATTGAAAAAACCTGAGACCCTTTACATTATCAAAATTTTCTCTCGAATTTACTTAACAATTTAATAAAGTCGTAATACTATCGTTTTTATACATGGTGGATCTTAAAAAAGTATCATCACATATTAAGTATGATAAAACTGATTAAGAACCTAGTTGGATAAATAAGTACCGATTTATTGTGCAATTATTACCTAAGGAAGATTATTTATAGTTTGTTGAATTTTTTATCAAAGAGATCTTTAAAATGTAAGCTGTATTTTATTGAAAATTCAAAAAAATCCTGAGATTTCATGAGATTTGCAAAATCCAGCCGCAATCCTGAGAAGAGTCCAAAAATCCTGAAATCTCAGGACAAATCCTGAGATATGGTAACCCTATCCCCATCACAATCTCCATACTTACACTTTTGAAATAAATAATGATTTATATTAACTTGTATAGGTGCAATAATTTATTATATGAATGTTATATATTATTATATGAAAGTGATAAGATGATAAACTCAAAATCAAAAATTCTTAATTAATTATTCTTAAATATTTACTTGCAGATTATTCATAATGCATCAATAATGAATGCTGTAAGCTGTTGTGGATTGCAGTTGTACAATTTTGGGGAAACTATTTCAATACCTTACTGGACAGATACATGGAAACCAGATAGTTTCTTTGAAAGAATTGTTGGCAATTATTCAAGAAACTTACACACCCTTTGTTTATTAGGCAAGTAAAATTAGCCTTTCAAATACTAGATATTATCATGAAGTACTTTCATGTGATTATTGGCACCTGCTTGCTCCAAATCTAGTCATCCATCAACTCTGCATTGATAATGGGCATTGGAAGGGACATTCTTACTTTCAGAATGGCTGGGTACTAAATCTGAAAATACTTTGTGCTTGTAAGTTAAGCAGGCAAACATCCATTCTTAATTAATTTGTACAGTCTGTTGTCAACATTATCTGACCCACCCTAAACACAACCAAAATTGGACCCTCTGCCTATGAAAATAAGGTTTAATTTCAATTTATCGATGAATACAGACACGCATAAACCCACCCAACGTTGTCGGAGCCACCGGCATTATAATTATCATTTTGTTAAGCTATTTTAATCATTATCTCGTTGACATTAAAGTTAAAAACCTTTTAAGTCACCTTACATAATTAGAACCCAATCTTGAATTTCGTGGAGTCTTAACAAGTTCTTGTGGCTTGGCGGTTTGATGTTGGATTGGCGAGGAACAACATGTGGGTTCGAAAACACAGTCCACCTGTTATCAGTTTCTTTTTTAATTTGATTTCATTTCTACAAAATTGTTTGTATTATTAAAGAACGGCCAATATGATTTACGCCTAATAACTTATCTTGTAAACAGGTGGGTAAATTAAAAAAGTTTAAGTTCACATATATTTGCTTCGTGAGGTAGATAATAAATTCGTCTACTTAAGTGACAAAAGTTACACTACGCCTATTAGCATTGACTGTGCACACACATTTGTAAATCGTTTCGCATAACTCGTTAAGTATTTTTAAGCAATTTGGTGTAAAAAAGCATCATGTCGCAGCTTAATGACTATACCAAACATAAAATCATATTTTTACATGAGCAGAATGTTGGAATTAGAGAGATTGGTCGTCGTCTTAATATAGCAGTAAGTGTTTTTTTTTATACCTATTTTATTTAATTGATTGTGATTAATGAACGCGTAGTTGGCTATTTTACTATTGCATTCACTCCTTACAAGTTACATAAACGGTTCCAAAAATGTTTTTTTTTTTGTTTTAGAGAAATACGACTGTAGCTAAGATGTTATGGAGACAAAGTAAATATTCAGCGGATTCGTCCAGGGGCAAAAAACATCAAGTATAGTCCCGAATGCGATTGCCCATTAGTGTAACCGCAATAAAACACCATATTTCAGTGGAAACAGTGAGAAGGCATTTACACGCTGCTGGAATAAGGAATTATAAACCGGCACAGAAAATAGCTTTGACACCTGGTGAAGAGGGGTCCGTTTTGCCCAGGAATATTTAAATTTTAATTGAGAAGAAAATGTTGTGATCTTCACTGATGAAAAAAAAAAAACATTTAAATCGAACAAAGATGAACGTAACAAGGAACGGTGCGCCATCACTCCGCTACTAATTAATCTAGGATATTTTTAAACACACCATGTAAGTAAATGCTCAATGGATAGATTGTTAAACCATTAAAATGTTGCCAATTACGTGGTGATGTTATTGTCATAAATAGTTTTTTTTCTATTTAAATGACATGTTTATTCACTACGTATAATAGGCAGCTATAAATCTTTAAAGCATTTCACAGATAAAATAAATTTTCTCGATAACAAACTTTCAAGAAAACATGCCTTTTTTAATGTTTATAAATGGTTAGATTTGATTATGGCATCCTCATAATATATTGTATATTAATTTGGAAATATGTGAGCATTTACTTACTTTATTTACCTAAATGTTTTAATGAAATAATAAACATTTTAAATTTGCAATTGTTTAGTTTTATTTCTATGCGTTGTCCATTAAAGAACTGTAAAAAAAGTATAATAAAATAATTAAAAAAGAAACACCTGAGCAGAAGCTATATTTAGGTTAAACTTGATTTCGAACGTAAACAACGATTAGTGACCACAAGACTAAAGAATTTAAACCATATATATACTTTAATAAAGTTTATTCTTGCACAGCACAAGCAGCCAACCTTATCCTAGTGCAAATAGATTATTTTGTATTTTATCCCTTCATTATTATTTAATCACTCCATTAAGACATGATAATAAAAAAACTAGCTATAAAATAGACAAAAATAAATTGTAAAGAGAAGTTGCTTTTGCAATTTAGTAAGGCAAGGAAAAATATGTTTGCGCGTTGTCACTGCATACCCTTAGTTAGTAGCATTTGAATACCAGTTTTACAATGAATACAAATATTTATTTTTCAACTACCCACTACACCACAAGTTATGCCAAAATATTACCATTTTAGAAACTTTATATTTGAAGATTATCCGTCTATAGTTCTTTACAATAATACAAGAAATACTTTTAGAATAAATTCTAAATTGAAAGCAAAACAATATCTTCGTCGCGGGATTTGATCTCGCAACTTGTCACTCTCAGTCTTACACACAGACCACGAGACCAGAGTTACTTGACCGAACTCATTAAAATAAGCTATTACACTTATTATATTATAACAAGTTGTTATAAGATTTAACCCAATGCTAACGTGATAAAGATCAAATTTGCGTGTGTGTATTTTTATTGTATTTATTCCTTCTCAGTTCTCGAGCACTTGACTGATAACCTCATATAAATTGAAATTAAACCTTATTATCATAGGCAGAAGGTCCAAATTCGATTGTGTTTAGGGTGGGTCAGATAATGCTGACAACCGACTGTACATGAAAAATAAAATATTGACCTGTGAACAGCTCAAGCCACGAAGGATTGACACCCCCCCCCCCCCCCCCCCCCCCCCCATTCGATCCTTATGTGACGGACGATATAAAAAGGGGGAACTTCATTATATGTTGTACAATTTTATTTCCGGGGTTAGTTACCTTGAAAATAGACAAAAGCATGGGGTCTCAACTCAAATAAATTATAATTAGGCAGGCGGAAATAAAAATTACCGAAAATTTAAAGTTAATTGTTTAATGCTGATGTATCTATTTAAGACTCACAAAACACGTATTTTCAATAAAAAAGATACATGAAACCTTATTCTTACATCACTTCATCAGCTCAGCATCAGATTGATTTAGTAGCTACCTACCTAATGTTAAATAATTTTCTTTAGAACCATTTGCAATAGATGGCGTTTCACTTAAAAATACAAATTAAACCCTTTCCATGTATTTTTGAGATGGATTTGCTCATTCTTCTTAGCGTATCGATGGCAAATAATAAAATATAAATAATTATATAAGATTATTATTATTTGCTCATTGTAAACTCAAGTCTAGGACAGAGACCTCATTTGACCTAATCCTACTTGTAACTTTAACCTCCCATTTCAGCTTTTATTGTAATTAACACCTACCGATACTTACGTGTAGAACGATATTCCCGATCTTATTGATTTAGAATTCTAGATAAAATCTGTATTCTTAACTTACACTTATTTTATTACAGATATCAAAGTAAAAGAACCTACTGAAGATTCATTAACAAAGAAAATCCGCAAGTATATGGAACCGAAATTTATGTCCGTCAAAGAAGCAGCTGAACAATTGGTGCAAATAATCGAAAATAATCCAGACACAGGTTAGGTTCGATATTACCGTGGTTCTAGTCGGGGATTGTAGGCGTACGCTCTCGCGATCCCTGGTGGAATTGTAGGAAGGGATCACCCCCTAGGACAGGGAACAGCTAAGAGGATTTTCAACCCTAGAACTAAAAAATTATGTTACTGTGGTGCATAGTTAGAAAGAAAAGTATTTGGATCAGTCTGTAGGCCAAAAATGTTTGCGGTTTTGTAACTTTAAAAATGTTATAAACTGACTTTAGACTTAGGGCCTACGCAGACCGGTACGGCATAGCAAGGCCAATGGACATTCAAACATATGTATATAAATTGCTATGCCTTAAAATGATGCCACGACATCGATAAATCCCTTTCGATGCCGCGGCATCATTTTAAAACCATCCCAGTCTGCGTATGCCTTTATGTCTCCTATGCGTCTACTTATTAAATGTGATTAAAATCAGTCTATTAATTGCGAAGAACATAAACTTGAAAGTTGAAAAGAGACACCATACGGCTTAACCTTTTGAACGCCAGAGCGTAAACACATCGGCGCCACTGCTACGCCAAGCTACAAATTCAGCATTTCGATTAGCAATTTTTGATTATTGTTTTTTTCTAGTGAAATGTAAGAAATGAATATATCTTTGTGCTATTTTACAATATTTCATTAATGTAGTTTTAAATAATAGGAAAGAGAAACACAAAAAACTTAATTTAGCACATTTTTAAGTAGAAAATAAGTACTTAAAATTTTCGTTTTCTTGACGTCTATAGACGTCGGTGGCGTGTTTGGCACGATTTCGTTAGACGTCTATAAACGTCCGTGGCGTTCAAAAGGTTAAACGCTCTTAATTAAAATAATAAATAAATTCTTCTTTTTAACGCTCGTAATAAATTACTAATCACTTGAGCCAGACTACATTTCTACTGGTGTTAACATAACTGTCCGTTTTTTTACAGGAATTAGCAAAAATAATACCGCAGTGGGACTTTCCCGAGTCGGAGCTACTGACCAGCAGATAGCAGTTATGTCACTCGACGCGATGCGAAGCTTTGACCTCGGCCCGCCGCTCCATAGCCTCGTCATTCCTGCTCCCAATTTACATCCGTTGGAACTGGACTATCTTGCACAATTTAAATCAGTCAGTTGATTTGACAAATATTCTAAAAAGTTTTTATTTTATGAATAAAAGAATGAAAAGGAGTTTAATTAATATTTTTATTATTTACAATTATAATAATAATTAAAAATCATGATATTAACAGAATTTGATACGACCATGAAAAACCACATTCAAACCCATTATTGGTCCACAAAGCTACCACAAAATACATACTACAACAAAATTATTCTCAATTATAAATGTTAAAAGGTACATTAATTATTATTTGGTCTAAGTTTCACAATTAAAAATAATGAAAATTATTATTATAATAATATACAAATAACGGAATGTAGATATACCAACATTATAATAAAATAGTACACCTATTATTGGTATACATCAAACATCTCTAGATAAAACTGGAAACTGGTGGGTCAAATGATTGTAATTAATATTAGGATCTTATAATACCTATGGAATTTTACATAACACTAGCACATTTCTTAACATAATAATTATACAGTCTTTAGACTTAGTTGTAAAGGGTACATACATGATTTTAATAATATATTAAACGAATTCACATAACTCGTGCTTTCTATGTATTATGTGAGATTACAAAAACAGGGAACTATATAAATAGACATTGAGTTAAGAGTATTGAAATTTTTAAACAGCTGATACTTGTTGATCGTCATCGTCATCATCAGGCGTATCATGATAATAATCATATGGGCGCGTGACGCCTTCATGAGAATGCGCCCGGCTTAGCCGCTCGAGCCGAGCCACTTGGGCGGCCAGCGTGTAGGGCGCCTGTGGCATGCGCGGCGGCGGCACAGGGCGCGCGCAGCTCCCTACCGTGCAAGAACCATGGCCACTGTCACTCGAAGTCGCTGACCCGGTCTTTCGTAGTGGCAAGTTTACTAACGATGTAACACTACTACTCTCCGCCGACAGGTCGACTGGGAGTGGTGTAGGAGTGTCAGAGTGGGATCTCTCATGTGCTGTTCGAGGGCAACAAATTCCAGAGCCAGGTCCGTCACGGCGATGCGAACAAGGCGAGGGTCCCGGTGGTGGTGGTCGAGGTTGATGTGGCCTTGTTTTAGCTGGTTCCGATAAAGCTAGCAGTTTCCTCACTGCTTGAGGTGATGCAGTACCAAACTTATTACCTGCAAAGCTCTTTTTACTCTCACTGGCAGATGAAGCACTGCTTGTTGTAGATAAAGATGGTGACGGGTGTCGTCGTCTTGGGATAGCAGGAGCCGGCCCAGCTCCTTCACATTCGAGAGATAATGTGTGTAGACGTTCTTCATCAGTTTCGACATGCATTCGATTCAAATATGCCTTTACACGTCGCACCATTTGTGCTTCCTCAAACATTTTCTTAGGGTTTGGTACATTTGAAGACTTTTTCCTTCTTTTCACTGTCACTTGACCTTGCTGTACTCCTCCTGTAGTAAGTTGGTTCAAAGCAACCATAGCATTCGAAGGTGGCTGCTTACCTAACTCCAACAAGGTAAGAAGGTCATAAGGAGCACTGCACATATTTGTAAGGGTGCGAACTTCTTTAGCAATCATTCGCAGCTTTTCAAAATTTACCATACCTTCAACTTTTGTGTCATTGCCCAAATGTATGAAGGTAAGATCTTTTTTAACAACTGGATAAAACGGTATAACTGGGGATCTGCCTTGCTCTGTTGTAACCAGCTGTCTATACTTAGACATGTTCCTTGAAGGATCCATCAGCATTTGCAAATCAGTGAATAACTTTAAATACTTTGTTGGTAATTTCTCCCAAGTCATCCTTAATCTTGAAACAGCTCCATGCCCCAATCCTGATATTATAGCAAACATGGAATTAAAGTTCTTACACTCTTTACAATGGCGTGCAACTTTGATAAACTGTTTTATAATTTTTTGGCGACGTGCAAGAGTCTGTTCATTGACAACTTCTGTGACAACCCAAAACATTTCTTTGTTAACGAGTTCGGCAAATTGCGATAACATGGGTGTGCCATACCTGCTTTTCAGTTCAAACAGATCATCAACATACTCAGTACTTTCAATTTGTCGGAAGATGCAAAAATCTTGTAATGTTAGTTGCACAGCAACCTCAACCGCATTTAGTTGTAGAAAATGTACCACACTCTCCCTTAAAAGTTCTGGTGCCATTTCATCAGGTACTAAATTCTCAGTAATGCCATTGGTTTTTAGGTAATACCTAGAGCTAAGACCAATTCTTTCTGCAAGATTTTGCAATTGATCTGGCAAGCGGTGTTGTTTTATTATTCCACCCTGGGCAACAGACACTTCACACAGTGAAAAGTTAGAACTCGGATCAGTGATGCCAAATTCCTGCAAAGTCAACATTACAACTTCCCTTGCTGTTGTCTCTTTGTGTACCAACAAATATTTGCAAGTTTGATCAGATTTGTACACTTTGAGTACATGTTCAGGATAATCAGAGGATTGATATTCATCATAACATATTGAAATTAAATCAGGATTACTATGTGAGTTATAAAAGGAAGTACTGGTATTTGCTTTGTTTAAGGAGTCTGAGTTTGAAAGAATACTGTCATCAGTGGGTAAACCATCAGTAATAGTGTTTTTTGGAAGAAGATTCATTTTCATTAAAGCTTTCTGAAGTTTTCGTTTAGGTCCTAATGTCATAAAGCCTTTTTGAGGTTCTTTCTTAATGCTCAACTGCTGAGGTTTCTTGGTGGGAGATTGAAACACTGGAGTTAATGTAATAGGATCATCATTGAGTAGTTCTGCAGTTGACAGCCGGGCTCTTGGATCAGTGTGCCAGTGCACTCTGTTAGAACAGCCTCTTTGCCTTGGGGAATTTTCTGGCATTAATAACATTTGCTTAAAAGCTAATAAATTACTTTTCACTGTGATGCTTAAATGTGTTGATCCTGTAATTATTTCCATTGCTTTTGCATGGCTCACATGCTGAAAGGATTGACCATTGACTTCTAAAACCTGGTCTCCTCTTTTCAATCCCACATCTTCGGCTTTTGAATGCTTTTCTACTTTAAATATAAATATTCCGTAACCTCTTTCATATCCACCCAGTATTGTGAAGTTCAAAGGTTCATCTCTTGTAGGACGAGATAATGTAACACTTCGTGTTCTAGCTTTAGCTGAACAAGCTATGTTTAGCAGCCTCAATTGACTTTCCATTTTTTCACGCTCTAATGCAATTTCAAAGTTCTCTAGAAATTCCATCATAGTTGAGTCAGTTTCAAAGTCAGTAAAATGATTGTTGACCCAAAGCAGTACCACACGAGTAACCTTGTCTCTTACAGATGGTTCAGAAAACCAAGCAAGTAGTTGTTTTGCTACAACTAAAGGGCTTTCAATGAATGTTCTGTGTGTCAGCAGAAAATCTTCAACATATGTAGAATCCCGTGAGTTATCTTCAATGAGTTGTAACATTAACTGTTCTGGGGTTCCGCGGATAACAACATGGCCTTGTTGTCGTCCAGAGTCTCCAGCCGCTCCTCTATATTCAGTAACTAATACCACTACACCATTCTCATTTTCATGCCTTCTTATGTTTTCCTCCCCTTGGTGTAGTATCCGATAATAGTCAGTCTGTGTAATACAAACAAACTGGCAGTCATCACATTTTGTTGTCATCACACCTTTATGATATAATTTCTCAAGTGTAGCTTCAGCCATTCCGAAACTGTCACCAACATTGAGGTGCTCAACTTCACCACTTTGGTGTTCAATACTAACATGTCCATTAATGAGGACAGACCAGGAGTCATGTTCTTCACCATCATTCATAACTACTGTCCCAGCTTTCTCTACAACTGCAAATACCATGACAGCACATAAAGCCCGACGCACTGTCAATGTCATGTTTGTGAATGCTTTTAGATGTTGGGTGAATTCCAACAGTATTTCGATATCCTCATCGGTTCTTTCACTTGGATCCTTTTCAAGACATTCTCGAACAGCATCTCTAACTGTCAGGCTGTCCATACTTT
Organism: Caradrina clavipalpis; assembly: GCA_932526535.1. Classification (NCBI taxonomy): domain Eukaryota; kingdom Metazoa; phylum Arthropoda; class Insecta; order Lepidoptera; family Noctuidae; genus Caradrina; species Caradrina clavipalpis. The sequence continues at coordinate 7,681,678 of OW052107.1, read as the reverse complement.
CTTCTAAATCTTCCTCCTCATCAGAGTCTACAATAGACTCGAGGAGACCTGAAAGGTCTACCTCCATATCCATGTCGAGAGAGCTATGTACTGATGTCATTGTGTCACTTCCACTATATGCAGAACTAGTGTCACTGGCGTTGGAGCACTTCAGCGTATGGGGGTACAGCTCCGGACTGTGACGGCCTCCACGCCCACCTCTCAACATCGTGAAGTCTCTGACCTGTCCAAGTGACGTCCAGCTTCTGAAAAAATGTTTATAGAAACGTAAAGAAAAATCGATACATCCTCCATTTTCGCTGTTCATTTATTTTATAGAAACCAACAAGTGTCCAGTAATAAGTCAAACAGTTTAATCATTATCTGAAATAATTAATGAACGTACAAGCAAGAACCAACAAATGCGGGAGACTTTCTTTAGATGTGACTTTGTATCGTAGGTAAGCATATTGAAAGGCGTAACTGAAATAATAAAAGTTACGTCACGTCTTGTTTTTAAAGTCCATCTCAAACAATAGGCGTTCGTATGGAAAACAATAAATAAATACATGAATTTCAAACCTTCACAATTTCTATTTATTTTGCATTCATGGCGGAACTGTCAGCGCTTCCATGTTGCTTTCTAAATTAATTACCCTTTTCCAACGACTCACAGTAACTTAATGTTTCTATTTTTCACAATACACTCAGTTTTTAAATGTCTTTTAAACATAAACCAGCACTCAATATTTATTAGATAAGTCGATAATTTAGGTAATAATCGAGGAAAATCTTTAGAAAGCTACTTTCCTCCAACCAAAGCTGAATAATATACCATAGAGAACATCATAGACAATAGAATAAGAGAAGACTTATCATAGAGCGAATCCAAACTAAAGTAAAGAGCATAAAATTTTGCCCGAAAAATTTAAAATTTCTCGAAGGTTAAATTTTTTTAAATATACAATTATAATTGACGGGATTCGGAACATTATTATTTAATTGTAACAAATATAATCTTCAAAGCTATATAATATGTTATTTTAGTTCCACTTTAATTTACCATTTTTGTTTTATCACAAAATAATATGTTTTAAGCAACACACACACAACACAGTCTTAAAAATAATAATCTACCAACAACGTGCTCTAAAACACAGCACATATACCTAAAAACTTTCCATAATATGTTGTGGAAAGTTTTTAGGCATGTCTGTTGTATGTTAAGCCCTGAATCTTAGCCTGATTTAGGTTTTGAAAATAGCAATATTACGTTGTATTGTGGTTAGAATCAGGACCAACGTGAGGATCGAACGGATTGATCTATCATTAATGTTAGAACGCATTGCTGCCAGTTAGTATCGAGTATGACATGGTAAAAAATCGATTATAGAGCCGCACAATGATTACTGACATAGCTGTCCCGCAAGGCGAGAACCTCGTGCAAGTAGAAAAAGATTCTGCTGATAGTCATGAGTATGAAGACCAGTGGCATAATAACCAAAAGCCATTAGGTGGGTTCGTTTGGATCTAAGGTTTGATTCAGAAAGCGGTCCTGCTGGAAACGGCTTTTATTGTTAGGAGGTTCCTCTCTCTGAGCTGAAGCACTGGCTCTGAAGCACTGGCGCTAAAAACACAAACAACGGAATCAAGCACCGATGGAGCTTATAAACCTATTCTAAATAGAATATAACAACGTGAATAACAATATAAATGACCGATCGGGCTGCCCTCTTCCGGCCGCCGTAGCTATTACTAGGTGCAACAAATTACCCACAACATACAATTATAAAATCTTTGTTTTACTCAATAAATGATAAATGTAAAAATGAATATAACTAATAGTAATGTGTTTTAGTCTGCTCCCGAATATGTTATTGTATTAATTAAGTGCTTCACTGCACTAGCTTGCAGTGTATAACGAGTTTTGATCAAATTAACGTAAATCAACGCAGCAATTTGCATAAAAACGTAGGATTTTTTGAATTTCGCGGGTTACTTTGACTAATCTCTTAAAACCTTCATGAAAGCAGCGGATCTACCGCCACACTACCCTTTACATTTTTATCTAATAGTGTTGAAATAATCCCACTTAACATATTTAAATACTTTATAGTACGAACACATCCGATGTTCGATTAATTTATCGATCGATCGATCGATCGATCACAATATCGATTTGTTATTATAATTAAAAGTTCTTGAATACAACATAAAGAGTTTGCATCAAATGAGACAGCGCTACTATCCCACTTAGGTCACCTAAAATAGGAAACAAAAAAAATAGTCTGCATGTGACTCACTCAAAATCTACAAGTTATAATAAATCACTTGTTGGCAAAGCAGAAATATTTAGTTTTAGCTGTCACCGCGACATACTGTTTTATGTTGCAGTCTGTTGCTCTGTCTGTAGATAGCATACGCTGGCAAACACTCATGCTGGATTGCTGTGTTGCAAGGAACAATGATAAATAACTATAATATTTTTAGTCTTCTAATTTTTGATCGCGGTTTATGTGGTCTCAAAATATAGAAAGCATTTTTTTTAATTTCTAGCTCATAAAAATATTTTTCTGTTACTATACATTGGGTACTCTTTCCTCGGTTTACTAGTTGGTCTATTGTCTATTATATCAATCTGTACATCTGTACCGTTGCTCCGTTTTACAACCGGAACACATATTAACATTTTAGTAGCTTTTTATTCTTTAAACAAAAGTTTTGTACATTTTGACTAAATTAGAGTTGTTTACGACGTATTTTACTATTGAATTGATTAAAATATATTTTTTTTAACTGGAGGTATTGACGAATACGATAAAAGTATTTGAACTGATTAACTGAACATTTTCTATCTCCATCTATTTTCAGAAATAGGTACTTTTGTATGAGTGTAGCGTTTTCGCAGCAAACCAGTGATGTTAATCTTTTAGTTACAAATTTTGTAAATTGATCGCTTCTCGTTGTGAAAAAAGTCGCATATACGTTGGATTAGTCTTGTGAAAGTGCAACATCCTAAAATAATCTTGTGTATAGCGTTAAAATGCGCACAGTTTTAGAGTCGAAACGGATGGTGAGCGATGGCGAGAATACGGTGATAGATTTTTGGTGTTAAGTTTTGCTCCGTGTCATCACCGCTATAGTTTCCGATTACGTCCAGGAAAGACGATAACCGTTTTGATTCGCTGTTTTACGCGTTATTACCACCAAATCTTTAAAAATCTCTTGCGATTATTGTTAGAAAATATATTGTCATTGACTGACCGGCTGATATTACACGAGGCTTGTATGTATATGCGACTTCTGCCTTCTGCTATTCGTGACACGCCTCAGAAAATAAATCTAAATTTGTGAATCGAATTATTCTTTTCTGTATTTGTGTCATTTTAGTGATAGAGACGGTTTAAAATTACGTAACTGTTGTGGAATCTTGAAGTGTATAAAGAATGGCCTGAGTGTGACCACTCCATTACCGTCATGTGTGACGAAGAATTGTTTGTTTAGGCTCTAATATTGTGCATCCTACGGAAAGTGCGCGTTCGTCTCGTGGACTGGACCAGATCATGACTCTGCTTGAAACAAAACAATTTTCGCATTGATCGCCGTCTACCTATCGTCATTTGGGACACTTTTATATTACCAAAATGTCTTCGGGAACTTTTGTGGACAGAATTGACCCTTTCGCCAAGCGGTCGCTGAAGAAAAAAACTAAGAAGTCTCAGGGCTCTTCTCGATACCGTAACACGCAAGATGTTGAGCTGCAGGCACTGCCCTTGCTCAAAGGTGGGTCCAGCAAATTTTATACCAATTTTTATGCGAATCTTCTGTTCTCTTTGCAAATTTTGGTAGTTATTTACATTAAACTTTGCTTTTACAACAATAATTCAGTTTAATTAAGTCAGTTCATTGAACTTTTGCCTTGATTTTTATTGAACTATGTAAATAGGTTAGGAATAAAATCTTGTTTACATAAAGAAATAATGTTGACTTGGAATACCTGAGAAACACAATAAACATGTCAAAATTCATACACTGAAATATTTAATTTGTTATGATTGAGTTATGGAGATATCATGAAGATTTATTCTTGATTCTACTACTGTACTAGGTAGTTTCAAAATTATATAAAATTCATGATCAATTGATCAAATTGATGTGTTACTTGTAAATCCCATTATGCATGAATATGATAATTAAATTAGCTTCTATTTATTTTGCCATTTGTAACTCACATTACATAGTGTAACTGAACAACACACCTTTTCCTAATTGATGGTGTATTTATTGAATCACTCAAGCTCAGATGTGGCTCATTGTGAATTTTATTTATTGATCAGAAATAACAACAACACAAATAACACTGGTAGGTATAAAATGGTGTCTTATAATATATAATTAATTAAAATCATTGTTTATTGAACTTCAAACATGTGCAAACTTGATAATTATTTTTAATCTTTATACTACTTTTTGGATGATGATTAATATATAATTATAGTAATATATTAATCTGAGAAAAGCACTCTTGTAGTAGGATGAACTTGACTTCTTCGGAAGGGGATGGATGCTTATTAGATAATAACATTACTAAAGGGAGGAGATAAGAAGATGGCTTTTGCCCTGATAATGGGTTAAGTCAGGCATTCTATTTACACATGTAGTATACATAGGCAAATTACTATTTGAGCTATGTTAAGTACATATAGATATGAATATGCTTGCCAGATCTTGCTACTATTTATAAAAACATCTTCTTGATTTGAAAGCTTACCATAAACCGCCAACCATCTTGGATTTAAGGACTCATTCATTTCCTTTGAGAACTTTATGAAGATAGTGTTTATCAGATAATGGATCATTAGCTTGCTTTTGTTCAATTAATTATGACATTTTTGAAATTTTTGACTTTGAATATAATCACAATCATGAATATGTATAAACTTAACAAAATTCCGAAGCCATTTTCTAAAAGAACAATTTGAACTTTGAGATCCAACTTTTTTGTAACACCATAATATTCAATTAATCTTTTAGGAGAATATCACTTTAGAATGTTACCAAGTGTAAATATTATGTTCTTGAGTGTACATGTACATGGGATTCATAAAGGCATAAACTTATGAGCAGTTAGACTGAGGAGCAAAGGTTATAAGTCCGAGACCTCATTGACTTTTGTGACCATTAAAAAATGTTTAACTTTCATTATAAGTTATTTTATTATAAGATACATACATACCATCATGCCTGTATTCCCTGAGGATTAGGCAGAGGTATGCCAATGTACACCCACATTTCACCAATATGTTTAGGTCCTAAGGGTGAGCCTATTTCCATTAACGGGTCATAAATCCTGACTCCGAGCTGCTACTAAGAATTCCATAGAAAAACCCAATAACACTACTTGTCATGGAAATCGAACCCAAGACCTCTTGCATAGCAGTCACGCTTACGACTACTAGGCTAGGCTAACGTGGCAGTCACACCATCCATCACATCTAGCTATAAAATGCAAATTGGATCTATTATTATTTAAAGTATAAATATCTGCTAGAGAATGAATTCTAATTAGAGTCTAGTCAGGCAGTTACAGTGGGAAAACAATAGGATAAATATAAATTTTGTATGGCTCAATTTATCCTTTTAGTAACAAAATGTACAATGCTCATATAATATTCTTTTATTTTCAGATGTTCCAAGCAGTGAGCAAGAGGAGCTATTCATCCGTAAGCTGCGACAATGCTGCGTGGCATTTGATTTCATGGATCCTGTTGCTGATTTGAAGGGGAAGGAGATCAAGCGTGCCACCCTGAATGAGCTTGTAGAGTACATCACTGGCGGACGCGGAGTGCTAACTGAACCCGTTTACCCAGAGATTATTAAAATGGTGAGTGTATAATAGTTAAGTGTAAAATGATGTGTGAATCAACTAAGACCTCAAGTACAGTTAACTATATCACTATGTTAGTGACACATAGATACATAAACTCATGTCTCCCCATGGGGGTAGACAGAAACCACAGAATGCTACCTGCTACGATCCTTACATACTCCTTTCGCCTCATCCACATGCATGCACTAGAAACACATTTCCCCTAAACTATGAAAACCACTATTACTGCTACAACAAGGCACTGTTAATACCAAATTGTTACTACTGAATGCAGTTGTCTGTATACATGTAAACTGACTGGCATGATTATAAGAACATTACATTATTGTACATAAAAATCAATGTTTGTCATGTGTTCCTAAATCATTCATCCAATTGTGATGAAACTTTGGTATTACCGCAAGGCTATAAACCATACCGGTAATGTCATATGAAAAAAAATTGGGAATAAACGAGATTTGGTTACCAGTATTTTTCCAGAGATGGCAACAGCTAAAACAGTAGGTACTGTATCACAAAAACAGCAACAGGAACATGTTCTAATAGGTATTATTTTGAATTACGAAAAAATAAAATCTAATTCTGCCCCGTTGGTCTCGTGGTCGCAAGTGCGACTGCTGTGCAAGGGGTCCCGGGTTCGATTCCCAGGTCGAGCAAAAAGTGTTATTGGGTATTTCTATGAAATTCTCAGTAGCAGCACAGAGTTTGGATTTGTGCCCGGTTAATGGCAATAGGCTCGCCCCCTATTACATGGGACCTAAATATACCGGCGAACTGTGGGTGTACATTGGTACACCTCTGCCTAACCCTTCGGGGAATACAGGCGTGATGGTATATATAAAATCTAAATTCAAAGTCTGTTCATCTCTAATTTATTGCAATACTCAACAAACAAAAATAGGCCTTAACACGACCTACATCCCAGTTATAAAATGGATTATTATAAATATTTTATATTTTCTGTAAGTAAAAGTAGACTAAAACTATCACCAGAATGCATTTTGACACCATTATACAGTTTTATTGGCTATTCCATAATCTACATTTTGTAGTGTGCTATAATCACTTGTTACTGCCAGTTCCTAAATACCTATATTAAATTAGTAATTAACTATTGCCTATAAGCTAGAAGGTAAGGGAATTAAGGAAGGAAGGTAGGAAGTAAGTATAGTGGTGGACATTGCCTCCACAAATAGCAACACTCTTAAAACTCAACCCTGCTGATTTGCTATTTGTTCCACATGATGATTAAGGGTTCTTTCTATTATGCAATTGGTGCTGGACTGCTGCGGGTCTCGAACAGGTCACGAAGGTAGGACGACAAACGTCACGATTCAACTGTTTAAAAACTGTTCGTCCGGCAACAAATGCATAAATTGAAAGAGCTCTTATCCTACTATAGTGTGTTTTTTAATCTCAGAGACTGATTTGACGGCTTCTTACGTCAAACTTGAAAATAGTGTGCTTTATGTCTATGAGCCGAAAGGACATTATTTTTATATTTGACGTATGAAACTGTCAATTTGGTCTACGAGATTACAAAACACACTATAGTTCGTGTCAATACAAAAGACGAAGCTTAAAGCGGGGAATTCACTAGACGGACATGCCTGCGGGCGAGTCGGCAGACATGCCCGCCATATTTGCTAGTGTAGGACCGTCACAGTATTGCACAGACGTTATAGTATAGTAGCGAGGTCCTGCGGGCATGTCTAGTGAATTCCCTGCTTTACACCATAACGAATCATCAAAACTCGCCATATTTCAGCTATCATCTATTATCACGATAATCACTAGACCCATCACCAATCACTTGTCACCTATCTCCTCTCCAATTATGTACCTATTATACATAGATAACCTATCACTAATCGCCAATACCATAGGGTATTAGTAATAGCACTAATCACATGCCACTGATGAACTATCGCAACTGGAAATCGGTAAAATAATTTCGCTACAATTAACTGTGTGAGGGTCAAAGTACACGCACAGATCAGCATTTTCTTGTACTTCTATCCCTTTCTGTCACTCGGAAATGCTATTTACTGGAGCAAGAAGTTTATCCGCAAAAACGCTTGATCCAATTAATGACGGAAGTTTGGGAGCGGCCTTGATGATGTTCTTCGAAAGCCGGGTACCTTATTTCTCGTAAAAACTAAATAGTGGTACCTAAGTGATTTTGAGAGCATTCAAAGGTGATTGATTCTATAGATGGCTAGGTAATCTACAGAGTAGATTCTACGCATCTGTCTTTACTTTACATCAATGGTAAAAAAAGATTTTATGTACATTCTTTTTACGCGTGCAAAGCCGTTAGGTCAGCTGGTTATCCGTACTATAAAACATCTTATCTTGTTTAATAGACGTTACCTTTCTATCTTTCAATTATTGACATAGCAAAGCTTGCTTTGCATTTTGAGGAAACGTAATAAAACAACCAAATACATAATAGATGTCGCTGTACGGAATTTCTTCAGCAAACAGTAAAAAAAGAATGGGTTTCTTACTATGTTATCTGATGCTTGATTTTACTAGACGCTGGATTATTTAGATTGAGACCTGAAAGTTGCTCAAGTTCTCATAAAGAACAGATTCACCGAGTAAGATCAATTCGCTCGTCCACTCGTATACAATTTTAGTGACGTTCATTTAAACAGGTCATGAAAAGTGAGGCCTCAATTGAGGCCGGTGTTAATACGCCTAATGAATAATAAATATAATTTATTTCTGTCACAGATATCGGCCAATTTATTCCGCACTCTACCGCCAAGTGAAAATCCTGACTTTGACCCTGAAGAAGATGATCCGACTTTGGAGGCCTCGTGGCCGCATCTTCAACTAGTCTACGAATTCTTCCTGCGCTTCCTTGAGTCAACTGATTTTCAACCTACTATTGGCAAGAAAGTCATTGACCAAAAATTTGTACTGCAGGTAAATATTTTTCTAAATATGTATTACATGACACAACACAATTTTGAGTAGAGATCGTCAAAAGTTTACTGTCCACACACGTTTCGAACACAGCTGTATAAAGAAGAGAGGGCCCATTTCATGGCTTATAATAATAATAATCAATTATTTGTTTTCGCTACTTCAATTGTCTGACCTGAATCTAAATTTCTAATCTGATTTTGTAACCCTATAATAAACAGCAGTCTTATAAATGTAAGGGCTATGACGTCCAGTGTAACAAATGAGTCTAACAAATGAATGGTCCAATTTCGATGCGGTTTTTGTTATTAGGAGGCTAGTTTATTAGGGGTGGTTTTAAGTCATGTTTCATGGAAACATTTCGTTCAGCCATTTTGGACATAATTGCAGCTGATTATCTTCAGCCAAAGAATAATATTTTATTTCGCTTGTCCAATTCTTTTGATATTTGGTATACTATGTCAAAGGATATAGAAAAGATAATAGGTTTTTATTTTTTATTTTAGATTCATTATTACACTCGTTCGAAGGTTAATAGAAAAACGCATCTCAGTATAAATTGATCAAAGTGCACATCAGTTTTTGCCGAAGTTTTTAGGCTTAAAGCCTAAACTATGAGTTTAAGAAAATGTCTATAACTTCATTCGCGTGGTTTTTTCGTCTGCATTAAGTAACGTTTCTGGTTACTGCTTCGTTCCTGTGCCTCGTATGGCGATGTTATATAGCCTATAATCTTCCTCGATAAATGGACTATCCAACACAAATATATTTTTTCAATTCGAACTAGTACCTCCTGAGATTAAAGCGTTCAGCCAAACAAACTCTTCAGCTTATGTAGATTTGCGCAAACGTTTGCCAGTAACAAGGCTTCCTTTGAGATGGGCGACGAAAGACTTCATAAAATTATTAAATTTAGCTTGATGGAAATAATACGTTTTTATTACATATATACTTGTAATAGGTACGATAGATATACCTATGACATAATTATCTGCCGTAGGCTTCAAGAATAAAATCTACGCGGATGTGAAATAATCATAAAGTGCTGATCCATGTAGGCAAAAAAGTTTATAAATGACTAGATATACTCGAGATAAACTTCTGATAACTGATAGGTGCCATCATCACACAGTCATGTATTGTTTTCTCATTGTTACATTTTGTAGTCACACGCGGTGTAAAAAGACAAAATAATATACATGTTAACTACTCATAATGCCAATCAAACTAAGTAACATTTACTGAAAATGATTGCTGTGAAACGACTTTTATTCTTGGTCCGAAAATTTTCTGTTCAAGATATCGTAACGCACGTAAAACATTGAAATTACGGGTGCACCGTGCGTACAAAATACCTATGGGAGTGTTTGGGGTATTTAAAGTTTAGTTTAGTTTAATTTTTACAAATACTTTTCGAGAATAGCAAAGTTTATGGGAGATGATGGAGGTTTACGTAAATGTTGCACGTAAAATATAGGGTCTCCTAACTAACATAGTTGTTCAGAAATTAACAAAAACTTTCTAGTGTTCTAGTAACAATTTTAGTTGTGCGATCCCAAAGAAATAGAAATTTACATTTTAAAATGGAAAATTAATTTCCCATCCAAGGTTACGCATTTTGCCACTGTTTCCTTTGAATTATTTACGTAGTTTAGTGTAACCTATCCTCAATTGGGATATTAGCATGTAATCGAAAATGCAAAAAATGAGACAGAAACATTTGAGCCAAGTTCTAAATACGGCGGTTACTGTGCTTACCAAAGCCGTCCAGCTCACATCTTTAAGAACAACTGGTTGATATTTGCATATAATATTATATAGAAGTATCTTGAGATAACCATAAATATGGCATGAGTCACGTTGCGTTTTATTACTTTCATTAAGAATCTGAAACAGCTATCTCTCGTGTTTAATTCTCTTTTCTTTTGAAGTTTATTAAAAGTTATATTTAACTACATTAACATAATCACCAACATTGTCCAGTCTCCTCCAGTTCGCAGCCAGTTAGTATCTACAGCAGACAATTTTCCAATGTCAATTCGCAGACAAGACCAGCGTCGCATCGCCTGGTGACGTAATAATAGTACGTCGAAACATGTCAGTGCGTACAGAAAGTAGATGAGCACAACAATCACTTAAACGAAACCTTTTAAAACAAGGTTTTCACTCATTCAGTTGTCTTCTAAGAGCCATCTACAAAGTTTACAAATTATTGCCCTGTAAAATACATCTTCAATCGACAAGCTGTCTGCAAACGCAAATATTTTACGTATTCGTTTACCGTTTAATTAAGACAAAGTCATAACAGTATACATTGTTTTTGCAGCTTTTAGATTTGTTCGACTCTGAAGACCCGCGTGAGCGCGACTTCTTAAAAACGGTGCTGCATCGCATCTACGGCAAGTTCTTGGGGTTGCGAGCCTTCATACGAAAGCAGATTAATAATATATTCCTACGATTTGTTTATGAAACGGAACATTTTAATGGTGTGGGCGAACTTTTGGAAATTCTCGGAAGGTCAGTAGACATAGTTTGTGCTGTATTGATTTTCACCAAAGTCTTGGCTAACATTAACTATGATGTCTTATTATGATCTGCTATTTAGAATGATACAATTTTCTCATGTTACAGTATAATCAATGGATTTGCCCTACCATTGAAGAGCGAGCACAAACAATTCCTGGTAAAGGTGCTACTGCCACTGCACAAGGTGAAGTGCCTGTCCCTGTACCATGCACAGCTCGCGTACTGCGTGGTCCAGTTCCTTGAGAAGGATGCCACACTCACGGAGCATGTTGTACGTGGCCTTCTGAAGTTTTGGCCCAAAACATGTTCGCAAAAAGAGGTAATTACATACATACCATCACACACCTGTATTCCCCTAAGGCTTAGGCAGAGGTGTATCAATGTACACTCACAGTTCGCCGGTATGTTTAGGTCCTATGTAGTGGTGGGCGAGCGTATTGCCATACCAAATATGCCAAGAGGTAATTACGAACAATACAAACGCGCCTTCCTCAAAAAAATCATATCCATTTAAGTTTCATCTTATTTTAATGAATTCTTAATGCAAAATGAGAAATTTTAGTAAGGTCAAGGTGTCGAAGTCCGGCATATTTTTTTGCAAATTTGATTTGATGAACACCCTATGACTGTTTTTTTTACTTAATTGTATGTTTTATATATTAATGATGACTTAAGATTCCTTATTTATCAGTTACTTCTACAAACATCAATGTAACTAATATCAATATAGAAATAGCCGCGTTTTTTTAAGAGGTGGGCACTAGACGGACTTTCCCGAGTAATTGGGGTAACTCCGTCACAAGCATGATTTGTTTGTAATTTGATCGATATTTGCAGCAGTCGTATTCAGAAAATATTCGGAAATGAAAATTAATCAAATACATGCTTTCAGTTCCACAATATAAGGTAGGAATCACAATCTATAGCGGTAAAATCATGAAGTGGGGTAAGTCCGGTATATTTGCAAGGGCGGGGATCGTCAACATTAAAATCAGTTCAATTTTTTTTTTAATATTCTCTTTGTAGGGTTATAGGTAAGTATGTTTATGAGGTGAAATGCGATATGAACTTTCATACGTTTTGAAATTTAGGTGTACAAACCAGATCCAGATGGTCTTTAAACAATAGAAAAACGAAATGGTAACAAATAAACACTTGGTTATATTAGTACTGTTTTGGCAGATAGCATATTGATGAAAGGCAATAATAAAAACCCCTTTTTCTTCCTTTTTTTTATTCAAAAGAATTATTTTATAATAGGAAAATACATTAAAAGAAAAACAACGTCATTGTCATTCTTGGTATATACGAGCAGCCTTATATTCCGGACAGCTTGTACAGCGTCTAGCAATTTTTGTTTAGTGTAAGACGATTTGTTGTTGTTGTTCTCTAGTAATTTTGAGTCATTTTTGTTATTTTACCTGAAGAATAAAATAAACTAATTTTAAATCGGTTAAATGACTGATGAAATTAATAACATTATATTTCTAGTGAAAAGACACTATTAATATCATAACAGTACCTATTCATAATTGGCGAAAAGAAAACCTGCAAATAAGTAGCGTTGACTGTATAACTATAAAACAATATTCAAAGAAAACACTTATACCAGAAAAGGTTATCAACATCTGACTTGGGGCAAGATCGGCACATGACGGCCTTTCCCAAAAATACTAGACAGTCTTACCCCAATATTTAATTTTTAAGTTAAGTTTTTATCACAACCAATATTTCTATAAATAATCATTTAAATTCGTCTTGGATATAATAAAACAATAAAATGTAATACAGACTAGACACTTACCACTACAAAATGTAAAAATCTGTTGATATTAAAATTTCACGTTAGGTAAAACGTCGACGCAACTCACTCGTATTTCAAATTGTCAACTACAAAAAAATTTGGAGACCGATTTTTGCTATTGAACTCCACACTACGACATCTATAATTTAAAGGTAGGACGAACTAGTGACTCAGTTTTAGCGACCGAGCTACCAACGTCGTAGCTATTCAAAAACAGCTTAGAAAGACGTTGTACGGTGTTCCCCCGTAGACGAACTTCCCCACCTTGACCTTATACGTTTGTTTCCAGGTGATGTTTTTGGGCGAAATTGAGGAAATATTGGATGTAATTGAGCCTGCTCAATTCGTCAAAATACAGGAACCGTTGTTCAGACAAATAGCTAAATGTGTTTCCAGTCCACACTTTCAGGTATGAACTTTTAAGATTTAATAGTTTATAGGCGATCAGTTGTCACATTACATGGCTTATCGCAGTTTCTGAGAATAATGTGTAAATCACGCGATGCCGCAGCGGCGTCGCAGGTTGTCGTTTATTTATAATATACTCAAGCTAAGCGCCGTAGCTGAGGCGCCTTGCAGAGTTACGACGCCGATCCGCAACGTTACTTTAGCACTCAATCTTTCATCCAGTGCCTTCCCTTTGAAATCTATTTTAGTTCCACTAGAGAAGTACTAGTAAGAGCTTGTGTGCAAGTGGAAGACTTTCCACTTGAGAGCCCGCTCAATAGCAGTACATACATTATATTCCATAAACCAAAGATGTCCGCTCATTCAGTCGTCGGCGAAAAATTTTGCAAGGCGGACTGAAAAGAAAATTAAAATGATGTTTATTACTTTATTCACAGCAGTGACTTTTAACTGAGCTATTATCTCCGAGATGATATAATACAAATACGGTTTATCTAATAGATAAGAAAACCACAACTTATCCGAAGGTGATGAAAAATCCATAAGATTATCTTTAATTCAAAAGTTGCTTAATTAATGGATAAATGAGTCATGATTAAATATGGTGTCCCAAATAATAATGTCGTGTCGGTGCAGTTTCTTTTCGGGCTATATTCAAAAATTGCCAAAAACAACTTGTTTTATGGTTCACGTGTGGTGTGCTTAAATTATACCAGACGCGACATCGACAAATGTGTCGGCGCTGTTCTTAATTCTAAGTTTCGACAGAAAACGCATACACAGAATTCGTTCTGTGTCTGTTGTTTGTTGAAGCTATATGCACCATTGGTGTATGAAACGCTGTAGCCATCTTTGCTTAGATATACACTCACATTACTTGTTATATTTGGTACAAAATGAATCATAAAATGCTACCTGTTGAATATATCCCATTTGCCGTCCACCTGCTGCAGCTATCATTAGAACAACATAGTTTCATAGGGTTGCTGTCATAGTCAGTTATTAGTGAACGATATGATGCTGTGTTAATAAAATCAGCTGAGTTAGTATCAGATGTTGGCATTGGTTTTGGTAAAAAATCGGGAAATTACTACACATTTGTGAACATAATATTGTAATTTTTAATTAATCAAACGTGTGAATCACGTATTCAAAATTGAAAAGCATAACATTATTGAGCGTTATTAAGATAAGGTCGTTTTTTTTTTGTTTTTACAAAATTGTGGATTTTATCTTATTTTTCATTTAATTTAATAAAGACTAACTTCTGCCCGCGACTTCGTTTGAATTTTTTCACCCGTGTTAAGTAGCGTCTTTGGTTACTGCTCCGCTCCCGTGTGTCGTAGCGTGATGTTATATACCCTATAGCACTTACAAATAACGTAGCTTTCTATGGGTAAAATAATTTTCTAAATAGTCTCTGTAGCTCCAGAGATTGATTATCCCCTACAACCTCACAAACTTTACTTTTTTTTTCTCTTTATATTATTAGTATAGATTACAATAGGTAAAATATCATCATCATGTCAATACCGCGTATACTCACCGCTGCGCGTCCCGCAATGTATCATCGGGAGAGTCGCGCTTACGGCGCGGCGGCGGTCGGTCTCTAACGCGAGAGTCTGTAAGCCGGTCTGTAGTCGGTGTGAAGTTTAGCAAGTTAGTAACATAATGCTTTGCTGTATACTACCTTAACCAAATCTGTATGGTAAGCTTCGCAAGATACATTCGCTAAAACGCGGCAGGTAATTTTATTATCATTTGTATTGACTTTTGCTGATGGATGAGTAATAGACCACGATTGTCTGTATATGCAATGAGAATCTATTTATACTGAGAATGTGTTATGGACGAAACGAATGAATGTTGATTATAAACAAAACAAATATACGATTGTAGCTTGGGCATTCTGTATTTTCTGTTTTATGAGGTAACAAGAAGTAAGTATGTATGTAATTAATAAATTCGCGCATAGAGTCGAGTACGCAAGTTGAGGTTCAGAAAGATGACAGCATTTTGGAAAAGAATTTCTATGAATCTGAAGAACCTAGCGATATTTACTGGCTCACGGCTCTGCATTTTAGGTTAATTTGTATTAATGTGTCAATCTGAAAACTATATGATATTAACCGCGAATAAATTTAAAGACTTTAAATTATGATTAAACGTGGTACAGCCATGTCCAGTTACTTATAAAAATATATTTGCTTTCAGGTGGCTGAAAGAGCACTCTATTTTTGGAACAACGAATATATAATGTCACTGATGGAAGAAAATAATCACGTGATAATGCCTATAATGTTCCCTGCGCTGTACCGGATCAGTAAGGAGCACTGGAATCAGACCATAGTGGCGCTTGTCTACAATGTGCTCAAGACTTTCATGGAGATGAATTCCAAGCTCTTCGATGAGCTCACTGCTAGCTATAAAGCGGAAAGGCAGAAGTGAGTAAAACAATATTAGTTTGACTAAATTTGAGAGAAATTTAAAAGAGAGACCACTTTTTTAAATTTCTATTTCTCTTTTTGTAAAGCACTTGCTTCCCTTCGAGTTAAATAGTGGCCTGGTGTCCATTTAGCCGCCTCTTACTCCGATTCACAAGATTTGTCGTTTTTCCTGTGTATGATTCATGACACCTATCATTCAGGAAGACAACGCAAAGCGTCGATCCACGCTCGCTAGTACAAATCAGGTAAAGGTTGAAGGGCACGAATATGTACTTTTGACCCACTGAATTTGTCACAAGCTATAAGCTAAAGACAATCGCTTTAATTTTTATTCATCTTATTACATTAGTTGGTTTACCAAACAATGAATTTTGTTATTTACTTAAATGCTACACCCATAGTGAGGTGGAATGCTAGATCTGAGATACAGTGACTGCAATGTTGTTGCAGAGAGAAAAAACGCGAGAAGGAGCGCGACGAGCTGTGGAAGCGGCTGGGCGAGCTGGAGATCAGCCACAAGCGGCAGCAGTCGGGCGCGGGCTGCGCGCCGGCGCTCGCCAAGTGATGTCCCGAGACCACACCCTCCATCCACGACCTAGAATAATGCGATTGAATTTGTTTTCAGCTATGTATTGATATTTTCTATTCGATTACATTTTTGTTAATGACGTTATTAATTTTTAATACCTCTAACGGTCGGTCGTCCGGATACGCTATCGTGCCGATGTCTGTGGATTCGGTTCGCTCGCGAGCGCCGTCGGACCGCATCGCGCGTCTCGCCTTGCGGCTCGACTCATGTTCGGTGTGACTACAAATTACTAATAGTGCTAAATGTTAATATGTCCGCATCCCGATGCACTGTCATAATGATTATTACTATTTTATATACGTTTACATAGGTCTCTAGTTTACTTTAGGATTTTTTAATATTGTTAAATTGTTTAAATAAGTTAAAGTTGTATGTATTATTGATGCATGATCGATTGTAACGCATTTCGGATCACCGATAAATGTATTAATCGGGCACCCAGCTTTTGGCTGAATATGATTGTACAAAAATGAATAAGAAAAAATTAAAAATGTAATTTGTTTAGTGTACGCGGGACGTCGCGGCGCGGCGGGCGGCGTCCGGCCTCGCCGTCTCGGCCCGCGCCCGTAGATCGTTGTATGAAATTTTCATTTAAATTAGATGCTCGATTCAATAATGTAATTTCGTCGTACTATCATTTTGTATAGTTACATAGTGTAAATAGGCATTTATTTATTATAAATTTATAGCAGTGTGATTTCTATACATAGCTGCGGGAGAGGAACACTTTAATTGGGCAAAATCGGTCTGAGCGAACTGGAGACTTTTCATGTATCATGCATACAGCTCGGTAAAACTAAAAAGTTAATTTGGATTATATTGGAGTAGAACAATGCTAAAAGTAGATATAATAATTTGTAAGGGAATAGTCATTAATTTGTATGATATTATTGTAGCAATTAATTTTTTCTATCATCACTTGTAGAGCGCCGCGGGCGCGGCTAGGCCGTGCGGCCGCAGCGCCGGACGCGTCCGCGCCTCTGTATATACCGACATAGCGCTGCTGCGTGTGTATGTATGTACACTATGGAGATGTTTGTTATGTAAAATGTATTAACATTGCAAAAATTATATATGATCTTAAATAAATTACTATTATAGAACACAGTATGGAAATAAAAAAGTTGACTCACTTGAATTGAATTCTTTAAGTAAACATAATGTAAGCGTAGGCGGCCCGCGGCGGCTAGTAGTAAGCGCCGGCCTCGCTCGCCCGACACCTACTGTCCTCCAGAGATAACGTTCCCCTAGTGATTATTCAGTTGCGCAAACTACATTGGAAATACACAAGAAATTTTCACATTACTCGGTTTTTCATTTCAAAACGAGGCCCGATTAGACACTTCTAGAACGCTTCGAAACTACATTTTCTACAATACTTGTTATCAGAACGATCTTCCAGTTAAAGCGACCTTCGTAAATTACCTTCTCATAATTGTTGGACCTTGTAAATAAGTCATTGTACGCTCGTGTACGATGAACCCGTGGAATCGTGGATCGATACACAGCTACAAATCAAGTTCAAGTTAACACATCACTATGACTACCGCAGGCCAAACATTTAAACTCGAGGTATTTGGGGTTGATACTACACACCATTCTCTTCATTTAGATTTCGACACTACCTGGAATTAGTAACTGTGAGCGTTACCGCGAGAAGTAAATGGTTAAAGTGCTTAGTAAATTAATTAGTCCACAAATAAGCTTACATACATGGTGCCTTAAAAAGGTTTAAGTACCTAACTAAATTAACAATTGCAACAAACTTTAACCAACAATGAGGCTAACAGGCTCCCGAGCCTATTATAGGACGACGCCTCCAAAGATGCCCCCTGGGCTGGTAGAGTTGATAGAAGGATTAACAAGGGAAGTGCTGAAAAACAATCCAACCGATGTTAATGGGTTCTGTGCTGCCCATATGAAACAACTGCTGGAAATAAGAGACGGCCCTAGTAAGTTATTGCTTTCTATTACTAAGTGTTCCATGTCACAACTCAGGGTTAAAAGGAATAGTACTTATGGTGATGCCTAATGAGGGTTGGAGCAAGAAGGTCAGCTACGGGGAAACGTTCTTGGGATACTATACGCCGGGACTCCATTTAAGCAGCTTCAAGACAAGGTGCATCGCCCCTAGCGCGCACAGTGTTAATCGTGTGTGGTACGTCTCGATCTACGGCAGTGTTTTCAAGAATTAAGCGCGAGTCGCGGCTGTCTCTAATGGATTCCCAGCTTTAGAATAATAGTCTTCTCTTATTTATAATTTTAATGCAACCAGTATAAATTAACGATTTCATTACAAACTTATGTTTCATGCATACCTATATAAGACCGCCTGAGCAGTCACAGGGTAGCAACGAGTCCTCTGCACAGGAAAATTCTGTCATACAGTCTTGTTAGAATTTTCAATCAATAAGGGTTTCGACTGATTGTAACTCGCTACTGACGTAGATAATTTGACCGGTCGGTTTTGCAAAGTAGTTGTTAAGGGCCCAGTCCACGATGGGTGATTGGGGATGACTGCTTGATTATGCCAGTTACGAGAGTCGTGACAGTAATTTATTGTACCTACTTTATAAAATAATATGCTAATTCTACAACATTAGAATGTTTAAAAACGCAATTAATAACTTTACAGTACGAAAGAAAACATTAACATTGCAAGACAAAATTGCCAAGGCCCAAGCAAAGGTAAGGCAGCGGGCAGAACAGCGAAGACAAGAAAATAACGACCTACCCAATCAACAGAGTGGTCAAGCTTCTGGCATAAATGTTCCTGCTATTAAAGATGATACATCATCGGTTCTTTCACAAAAACCTGCAGCAGCTCACATTCCCAAAACGCCTATTCAGAATGAACAAGAATTGGCAAAAACAGCAGAGGCAACATTATCACCTGAGTTGTGTACGCCAAGTGAAGATCCTCAACCTAAAGATACAAAAGAATTGGCAATAGAAGATGCTGAATTAAAAAATGATATCAAAACTGAGCCCATGGGTAAGGAGCACGTGTCAAAAGATAATAATAATTTAGCAGAATCATGCAATAAAACAAATGACAGTGTGCTTACCCAAGATTTGACTATAAACGATCCACCAAAGATCGAAACTCCTGCTACCAAAGTAGAAGTATTAGATAATTTAGGTGCGCCTATGGCAGATCGACAAATAACAGACGGTGAGAAACAATCTTTAAAGGCAGTTCAAACAGTTGTAGCAGAAGCTAGCGTTTTGCAGGAATTTGATGACGTCGCTCCTAATACTGATCAAAATGTATTGAGCCCAATTGATTCCATAAATGCAACCCAAGATGTCGGACTAGTTGATACTGGCGAGAAAACCACTGCCATTTTGACGGAGGCTGAAAAGACCGCTGATACTCAATCGAGCCTCATTGATTCCATAAATGCAACCCAAGATGTCGGGCTAGTTGATACTGGCGAGAAAATCACTGCCATTTTGACGGAGGCTGAAAAGACCGCTGATACTCAATCGAGCCTCATTGATTCCATAAATGCAACTCAAGATGTCGGGCTAGTTGATACTGGCGAGAAAATTACTGCCATTTTGACAGAGGCTGAAAAGACCGCTGATCCTGATATATATGATCACAACTCACCTACACAAGCAGCAAATGTAATTTCCAAAGACATTACTGAAACTCAATGTGATAATATTAATTTGCCACTTGATAAACAAGGATCTCAAGAGTCAAATGATACTGAAAGCATGCAACATTTGATCGATCCTCATATTACGAACCGATCAAACATCGATAGTGTCGACCTGACGACTAACAGTGATGATAATGTAAACGGAAAAGAAGAAGATTCTCAGGAAACAAACACATTTGATATTTCTTTTAAAGAGTCGCCTACTGTGGAACTCCAAGATCCACAAATAAATTCAGACATGCTGGAATCACTGCTAGAATCAAATAGTGACAGTGATATCGTGACACTTATTACACAGGAATCCACAACTGATGAGCTAAAGCAATGTAATGGTTTTAAACATGATATTGGGAATTCTGATTTACCTAAAGGTAAAAAGCACAATTCCGAGTCAAACGGAGTAATTTTGACACGTGAGGAGCTACAGGAGAATAATAAAAATCAAATTAATAATACTGTATTGATTGATAACAATAAAGAAAATACTCAAATAGAGAACGGTAGTCATGAGTACATATCGACAATTTTGAATGAAAATTCCCATATTCATAACCAAGATAGTAATATGGACTTGGAAACTGCGGCAGTAACTATACAGAAAGTTTTCAGGACGTTTCTTTTTAAAAGCAGAGCCTCTACATTCGAAGACACAGTAAACGATGAAACAATGTTTTTAAATGAAGATGACAAAAATAAGGTATTGTGGTTTACTAGTTATCTAATTTTAAAATGTTTGTATAATTGTTTTATTAGTTAATGTTAATAACTTAAAATTGCAATTTGTGTCTTTCAGGAAGACTGCAATTTTCCTATTGCAGGTAATTTGAACAAAGGGAGACCACACGGTATTACAAGAATGGATACAGTATTGCAAACGGTAAATGAGGAAAAGTCTCTTTCCTTATCTACTGATGATTCTTCTACGCTATCCAGTGCCGCGACTGTCATTCAAGCCCATGTTAGGGGTTTTTTGGTTAGAAATAAACTTAACTCAAATAAAACTATTTCTACTAATTCTTTAGCTGCTAGTAATTCCAACGAGCCATCGTTGACGTCATTAGAAATGGATAATGAACAAAGTAAAAACAAAACTGTTTTAAATATTCATATTGTTCCCGAAGGAGGTAATTATTTAAGCAGAGATGAAAGTTTAATCACTTCAATGGACTTGTCTCTAGACAGTAGCCCGCCATCGTCTATCAACTTGCACCCTTTGGGTTATGATAAAAGTGAAAGGCGGAAGCAGTTAAAACGCGAGGATGCTATACAATCTGTATCGCCACCAAGTAATAACAGTGGAAAATTAAGCGAAGATGTGGATTCCGTGAAAGAATTACCACTTAATGATTTTGAAGGTACTGAAGAACATCAATCGGAGAACAAAAATGTTGCAAAAGATGATTTGCACGCAGGTACAAGCTTAGAAGAAGATAAAAAAATCCACGTTGAAAATATGCCATTAGGAAAGGTCATCTCGGATAATGCAGAACCAGTAGTGGAACAAAAAGAATCTGAAGAAAAAACAAATTCAGATGAAATGGATGTTGTGAGTCCTTTTATTTCAAATGAAGATAATAAGTTGTCGGAGCAGAGACTATTGCACTCCGGAGAGTTCCACGACGCCGTGCTTCCTACCAAGGTGTCGCGTAGTGACACATCAGTCACCAGTGGTGAGTGAAGACATCTATTATCAGGTGATAATTATTTCCGTTCTATCAAGGCCATCGCATGAACTGCTATTCAGTAAATCGATGCCGCTTGCCTTGTAACGTAGATAGCGATGAGTAGCACAAGTTATAATGTAGTACAAGCATCGCCATTGCGCATTTAACCAGTAAAATAAAATAAAAAATGATTGAAAACAAAAATACGATGTTAGTATACCCAGTATACCAAAAACAAAAGCAGAGTAGAAGTAGTACTAGTTGAGTAACCCTTAGGCTATTATTTACATAGAGGTAAAGCGTTTTGGTAAATAGGTTCCTCATATCCCGTATACCCCGGCATCCCCGTATACCTATATTGGGAACAATGTTTCGCAACAATTGTGCAACATTATTATCGGTAACATTTTTGTACCGATAATAATGTGTGTAGCTGCCAGAAACATTGTTTCTCGCAACACAAAAATATTGTTGCTAACAATGTTGCGCAATTTTCAGTTCCTAGTCTGTGTGCTACCTAGATTATTTATTTTCTTTTTATTAAAAAATTACACCCGTTCTTTGAAAGCATAATCGGACTAACATTTTGATTTGATTAGTTATTTCAGTCAGCCAAATGAATGATTTTTGTGCCGATGATCCTTTTAGAAACCGGGCAGTAGGCATTAGTATATTTATTTTAATTATTATCTACTAAATAGATTGAGGTCTTTTTATGTATTTTCCTAAACTGAGTGTAAATAAAGTTTGATCACTTATCTACAACAAATTATGCAAGGCTATTTTGGGCTCAAAAGGCTTTACCGTGTTTATAGTTTCCTAATATTGTATTTTAATTACAATAATAAAAATAATTTTGTAATTTTCTTTTCAGAATTCAAGAATGTGCTGGTGTATTTCTTGCTTTGGAATCATTCATAGTGCTATCCTTTATAGGTACTCCATTAAATCTGAATGTTGTGACCGCAATAAAAATTATAAAATGTAATAAAGCACCCTTTACGTTTACTATTGCTATGGTGTGTTCTTGATATACCCGTAGTTCCTAGCATTGAAATGCGTATGACTAAAAATACAAGTTCCCTACTTCTGTGCGTGGACACTTTGGATAATAAATTACCACATAAAATCAAATAACGCCTGTAGTTCCCTGAGGAATTTCTGACGTTTTAAAAATATATCCGGTGTTCAGTTGAGAGGCGGTTTGTCTCTCTCTAGTAGTGTCCAATACGAGTTTTATATTTTGGGATCGATGCATTTAGGTCTTTAATGGGTTCCGGACACAGACAAGTTCGCGAGACAATGTTAGGGCTGGTTTTAGAGCCGCGCTGACCGTCTGCGCTGACAGCCGAAACGTATGAACTTGTAGAAAGCGTTTTAGAATAATAGTTGTGGAAACTTCCCACTGAACTGTATGTATTAATATAATCAATACACCTGCGCGAACCTCGCAGCTAACTCCCGAGCCGGCTTAAACCGTATTATAAATTGGTGTTAAAAATGTCTGCTAGAAATTATTGGCAACATTGCGGACGTTTTGCATGACAAATATTGAATTTGACATTAACATGAGTTAAACCAACCAAGCGTTGGGATCTGTAACTGTCAGTGTCACTCATAAAAGTGTTTTATTATACTGAAATGGCACTGAGTACGATCCTTCTTTAATTGTATATTATTCATTGTCCTCGTAAATTCTCTTTATAATCCCCAGCGTTCGGTGGTCCATCAGATTACTTACTTGATATTGGCAAAATTGTGGTGTTCTTTTCACAATAACCAGTCAGAAGTTGAAGTTAAAGAACGTCGTTTGTGAATTTTGTTACCTACAATGCCTCTTCCACCAGCTTTAGCTGCGCGCCTTGCTAAAAGGGGATTACTGAAACCAAAACCGGCTGAACCCGTTACCAATAATGAAGTTCCAACTGTACAGGCTAGTGAAGAAATCATAGCAGAAGATTATGACAGTAAAAATGACGAGCGTGCCAATAAAGAACACTTTTGGGAAGGCATCGAAGGTGTTAATGTTGATCCAATCAAAGGTCATAAAAGTTGTCCAAACAAATGTAATATCTACCACGAGTGCTCTAAGTATTGTGTAAAAAGATGGAAAAAGGGAAAGTTAGTTCCTAGTGAAACTTACTTGGAATATAAAAAAAAGGCGTTAGAATTGTGGCCCTTGCCGTCAGGTTGGGAGGAAGTATATGATGAAGGATTTGGCCAGCATTATTTTTGGAATGTTCACAACAATTTGGTTAGTTGGCTACCGCCAGCCCATCCACGTGCAGCCCCTACTGAAAGTGCTGCACATTTACGAGAAGAGCGATTATTGAAGGAAGGGGATGAAAGTGATGACAGCAGTGAAGCTTCTGACCAAGAAGTACCGCAACAACAACAACACAAAGAGAAGAAACAAGAACGCAGAGAAAAAGAGAAAGATTTGGTGCATCATAGAAATAAAAGACCAAGGGTTAAAGATAATGATTTAGATCCAATGGACCCTGCAGCTTATTCTGACATCTCGAGGGGCAGTTGGACCTCTGGGTTGGATACCCATGCTAAGACAGGAGTGGACTCTACTGCGACCGGCTCCTTGTATCAAATGAGACCATACCCTGCACCTGGAGCTATACTTGCAGCAAATGCAAAACAATCTTCTCCATCACCGTAATTGAATAATAATAAAATATGTGACTACATTTTGTTTTTTTAATTGTTTTATTCCTAACTTTCAGGGAAGTGGTGCAACTGCACGATTCTTAGAATTTTGAAAAGGATGAGGAAAACTTGAAAATTTGATTAGGTTTATAGACTAGTTACCCCTTAGTGCAGAATTAGATAATACTTGTTGAATGACTAGGGAACAAATACACTTGTTCCGAACTCAGCACACCTTAGTGATTTACAGGAAAAAGAATCATTGATTGAAAATAAAATTAGAACATCAGTCATAATACATTTATTACCAAATTACAAACAATTAATACAATATCGACGCTTCCGGCAACAAATGTCGTAAACGCCATTTTGGCGAAAATGAGTTAACAATGCAGCCCTACTTAATTTTTGGCGCTGCGTCGATCTAAAAATGTGAAAAAAATATTCGCCTAAAAAAAATGCTTTTACACCCAAAATTTTTACTAGTATAATCAAGATTTTTTAGAAAAGAGGGTATGTATAACTCATATTGCTTAGAACCGAATAACCGTGCAGGTCGTATAATACAACGTACAAACAGCTGTCGGTCGTAAAAACATGAATACATAATAAATTGTAATTACACCCCACAATCATTTTTAAAACGTAAGCTCTGCTGAGAAACAATTGTCGTAATGTCACTTGATCTCGGAGAATTGGTTTGAAAATTGAATTATGTAGGTCGTACTCCTAATTACCCTACTACGGCGAAGCAAAAAGGAGGGTTATGAGGTTGACCGGTATGTATGTATGTTCATCTGTTCCCTCATAACTTCTAAACCATCCAACGTAAATTGACAAATGAGGTGTCATTTCAAAATCAAAATCAAAGCATTTATTTCAATTAGACCATTTACAGGCACTTTTGAATTGTCAAGAAGTTACAGTTTGAAGCTAGTTGCTCGTTCCAAAACGTAGGTCTCTATGGAGAAGAACGAGCAAGAAACTCCATGGACACTCTTTTCATTCAATTTGGTTTTTACAAAAACTTGGTTACAATATTCTTGTTGCTTCTATATGTGTTGGAAATGCATTGGAAGCGTCCAAATTGTCCGCTGGTTATAAGCTACGTTATGTTTCAATAAATTGTATGTGGTGCCCTCTAGGGCTCATGAAGATGTGAAATAATATTATTTTTCTTCCAAATATGGTCGTGTTGCATATCAAATTAAAGGGCTTAATTAGCACACTTCAAATATATAGATATCGTAAAAGTAAATTGTAGGGACCCTTTAGAACGCACCATAAACCTAAATAACTAACAGATATTTCGTTTGGGAGACCTAATAGATTATTTCATATATTGTGTATATGTTGCAGTTCCAGTAATATTACGTATATAAATGTCTAAATTTGAACCCCAAAATAATTTAAATAAAAAAGAAGTTTAAAAAACTAAAACCCGACTACAAACAATTCACGTTCTAAAAAGTATGAAACAAGAAAACATTCTCATCTGAAAGCCGTGGTCGTATGCCACCTTATTCCGATAAAACAGTATGTGTATAGTAATAGAAATTTAATCTTTATCACTAAAGTTTAGGGCAAAGTGGCATACGACCACGGCTTTCAGATGAGAATGTTTTCTTGTTTCATACTTTTTAGAACGTGAATTGTTTGTAGTCGGGTTTTAGTTTTTTAAACTTCTTTTTTTTGTTAATATTCTCATACTAAAAAGGGGTCGTAACACAAAAAGTATAAATATGTCGCAAGAAATTCAAATGTTTAATTTTTCTGAGAAATAAATGGCGCTACTCACTGGATTTCAAATAATTGTGTTTTACGTTCGTATCTAATAATTCAGAAAAAACATCCATAGATAATTATTACGGCCTGCTTTGGTCATGATACGCCGTTGAAAGTAGAACACTATAAGCATCTTGTAACAAACGCTTGATTAAATTATACGGGACGATTCCTATAATATACTTACTTAAGTGTATTTTTATACCTTTAAGACCTGCCAGGTCCTAAAGGTATAAAAATTTCGAGCCGCGACACAAACAATGATGATGAATGATGATTGATGTACAAGATCCTCTAATGGAAATTTAAGTGATTGGTTTAGACATTTTTTTACTTTGAATTTGTATTAGTCCCTTGCTTAACCATTATTTTGATTAAACGATGACGGTCAATGAATAAAAAACCTTTTTTAATTAAGTATGTCAATTTGTGTTTTGTTTTATTTTATTGTTTTTATTACAAGTAATGAAAACTCAACTTACAGTCTTAAATTCATTGATTTGCTTTAGATATTTCCATGTTTGTTACATACCATCGCATCAGATCGTGGTGTTTACACTCATTTTTATTTCAGTATATGGTTTTTAAAACCAAACCCAGAACTATTGTATTTAAAAACTGGTGCATACTTCTAACTTCCGTTAGACAAACCGTTCTCCATTGATTTGGTAGTGGTCGTAAATACCAACTTCTTTAATTTTCTGGGGTGTATGTCCAAGCTAACTTTTAAAATAAGGCTTTGACATAAATAACAATAATATATTATGAAACACCATCGTATTTTAAGTATTTCTTGTATAGAACACAATTTTACAACTTTTAAAGTTAAAAAGATATAAGCCAAAAACGAAATTATTTTTTGTTTTTTGTTGATTACCAAAAGTGCTATTTTGGTGTTTACGACCTTTGTTGTCGGAAGCATCGATATGTTTGTAAGTTTATATATGAATCTTAAAAATTTTGCTCTTGTTCATATTAATTGTATGAAATAAATCAAAATATACCATTGATATTGAAAAATTTCATGATAACAAATTAAATGTTTGAAAAAGATTGTTCTCATATGCCAGTTTCCCATATGTGCCGCTAGTGCCTTTGACATAATATCAATACAGCAGATAAAGAATAATGCTGGCCCTTATTGTGATTTCAAAAAAGTGCCCTTAGCGCCAAGGTTCGAAATTAATCTTTTAATACCTACAAATTAGTATAATAGAGTTCAGAATTCCATTGATGTTGTTTTATGTGTTCTATTTACGTTTAAAAGTCTGTCATGGTTTCGTGACTGGCGTGCTGGGCACATTTTGGTTTGTCATCTATACGTGACTGGCGGTCAGAACGATATGATTACTTTGGCAGGAAGTAGCGTGAGGTTCAATAAAATGACAATGTGAACGAAAATAATAAATTCAGTTTGTCAACAAACTTTTGGAATCCAATTCAAATTTTAATTTTATTTGTAGGTAGTTGCGGTAAATTTGGGGCTTAGCGGAGACGACACGCGCGTCCCTTTATGCTCTGGCGGTCAAAGGTTTAAATTACATTAAAATAAACTGTTCCATTTACCAGAAAAATAAAACTGTCTAAAAAGTTGCCCATTTTAATAATCATCCATATTTTGATTTATCAGCTTACCTTGTACCAAAGTTATTTACATTTCAAGATAACTATCTATCAAGCATTTATTAGTTATTGTAGACAGCTTCGTATTTCATACAGCTTATATAAAAATTAAATGTTTATTCACAATCCATTTTATAAATATTAAACAGGTTACAAGTGTTGAGTTCCATTCATATATTTGGTTTCCGTGGAGATATTCAATAGTAGATTTTCAGAAGTCACCAGTCCAACAGAGCTCTGAGTGTCCGTTGATGCATCTGTAAAGTAAAATAATGGTAAATAACTTTTACTGTGGTAACTTTTCTTTTTTAATTTCTCTATGCTAGAAAAAATAACTAGGGGTGGCGAGACTATGAATGCATAACTATAGTATGCACCCATACTATAAAAAAATCATTAAACATTCGCGTGATGAGTACAGTCAACCAACCGCACATCCATAGCTCTGACGTTGACAGAGCATTGGTTTAATAACAGTAAAAGCGGTTTTCGTACAAAACTGTGACTACTGACGTGGTTTGGTTGCCCGTTTATATCATAGCATATTTGGCCTTTAATGTTCCCAATGCAGGTTAACACAGGCGACCTTTCTGCTGTGGGAGAGAGTGGACCGAAGTTTACCACGCGAAGTTAGTGCGGCGTGCTGGATGTTATATGTTCAATTTTTGAATGTAGGACATTCTAGGACATCGGTTGTTCTTTCTTTTCAATATGAGCAATGGCTTTTCCTCTGCATTGGCATTCCTACTAACTAGTAATGACATGTAAACTTTGTGCCTGCAAATTAATGAAACACAAAATAAGCTGCTTTATATAAGATGAAGGAGATACATACCTGATTTAACAACAACAACGTATGGGGCGATGTCAAGCATGCGTGACACTAATCCTAGTGTTGGTTTGTGGGACAAGTCTATTTTATAAAATTTCTTGATGGTGAATTTTTCGAGAGCTTCCGACAATGAGCCCGACAGGTTGGCCAGTCGTCGACGCGCATTATCTGCCGTGAACACACCAATCACGGATCTAAAACATAACACAAATTGTTATAACCATGTCATCTGCCTAGCCTTTTTGCAATTATGTTGGGTTTGGCTTTCAGTCTAATCGGATGCAGCTAAATACCAGCAGGTATTTTCCACGGACCTACTGTCGATCTGACCATCGTTATTAGGTACCCAACATAATTTGGCATCATCACCTTACTAAAAATTAAGTTCTGTTTAAGTTCGTATGTCTTTGGTCAATATTTTATATAACTAAGTAGACATTATGAATAAGAGAAAACCGGACAAGTGCGAGTTGGACTCGCACGCAAAGGGTTCCGTACCACGGTATAGGTAACACAGACTCCATTTTAGGGACATTTAATTTTCGTATTTTGGGGACACTTAATTTTTTTACTTTAATTAATTTTATGTTCCTGTTAGCACCCTTCAGGTACGGAATCTTAAAAATGTAAACTACACCTGAGTTATATTTATTTTCTGCCTTGAGAAATCAATGACTTTTAGGTTATGCAGCCGTTCTTGAAATAACCACCTCCGACAATAATGTTTTTTATAAATTGCCAGGTATTATAAATCAAGGCAATATTTTTCTCAGTCTCACTAATCGACCTTTTTTTTTCACGGCGAAGACTATCATGAATAAACCTCTGTTACTTGGTTAACGACAACACACTGTGTGTGGACACGGCGTGGTCGGCTCACCTGCATGTTGTTGTACAAAATAGAGTACTACAAATGTAAAAAAAAGTATAAAAAGAAGTAGGAGAAACATTAGCTGATAGACTCATCAATTTTTTTTAAGCCAAACTAGAAAATGTTAACATATTTATGAGCTGTTCTTATGGCAGATGTCTAAACGAATAATAATATCTTCTTGGCAGATGTAGAACACAGTAGTTTGTAAACATAACGACTGATATAGTTAACAACAATACAGGTAGATCTTTTGTTTTTCTTTCTTCTTTAAATCATTGATCGTTCACTATTATATACGATATTATCTCCATGATATAGTTTGGTATCATGGGAATAGCATGGAGTATAGGTTACACTGCCGTAACATTAAAGCACATTTTGAGAAATAATTTACAGTTTTTTGTTGTTGTCTGTTGAAGAAGTTGAAGTTGACATCTTCATGAATTTTGATTGACAGAAGTTGTTAAATGTAATAAGTGTAATTTTTCTCATGGAGTATTTAACACAATAATTGTACTTATGGTTTACTGGTAGAAGGCATGAAGATCGTTCTACCCTCAAGGTATTTTCTATAAAAAATAAATTACGGACATCTTGTGTTAGTATCTAATTTGCCAAAATTAATTACTAAAAATGATTATTAAGAATCTGTGAACTGGGCTTTCATAGCAATGTGCACTCCATGCAACTAGGTATGTTTCCAAATGAATGAGCCATGAAATACCCTTGTCTTTGCACTGCCTCGATCGGGTAGGAAGAGAAACGGAACGCCTACGAAAACTTGCGTTCAAGTAATTCCGAGGAAATTCATGTTGCCAGAGAATAGAGTTCACATTAGCCTTATGAATACAGGTAGACTTTCAATTTGATATATTCCTTTTATCATGTGATATTGAGGTTTTGTAATTTTCAACTATAATTTCTGTTACATTCTAATTCAATATTAATGAATTTAAACTTTTTAAGCTTAATACTAAGAGTAGTATTTAGTAACTGCCTCGTTGGCCTAGTGGTCCTGAGCGCGACTGCTACGCTAGAGGTCCTGGGTTCGATTCCCAGGTCAAGCAAAAAGTGTTATTGGGTTTTTCTATGAAATTCTCAGTAGCAGCTGGGAGTTTGGATTTGTGCCCGGTTAATGGCAATAGGCTCGCCACCTATTACATGGGACCGAAATATACCGCCAAACTGTGGGTGTACATTGGTACACCTCTGCCTAACCCTACGGGGAATACAGGCGTGATGGTTTTTTTTTAATATATATACCAAAAATATAATATACCATCACGCCTGTATTCCACGAGACCAACGGGCAGTTTTTTTTTAAATAGTATAATTAGTATCTGTCGCAAACAGATGTTTGCACCGACCCTACATGCCAAAACAATAAATTGCTTGTCATTCATTAACTTCACGAAGGAATCTGAACAGACTCTGGAACCATTCTTATGAAGATGTTCTCGTGTTCCCGCCTGAGCAAATCCCTGAGGTTAGCAGCTGTCAATTAAAACACTAATAATAATTATTATGTCCTAATGCGGGAAAAGAACGGCATTCTCATCCGTAATAATCTGAATACATTTATGAACTACAGAACGATTTGAGTTACATCCATACTGAGCTAACTTGTTGTCGGCGACTAAAATCTAATGAACTCCATTTTTAAATAGTTCATAATGTCCTAATGATGAGAGGAAAAGAGAGGCCAAAGAAAAGATGGATGAAATACGATTGTGTGAAGAATGATATGAAAGAGAAAGGAGTGAGTGATAGCAAGACGGTTGACAAGACGGCATGGAAGAAGAAAACGTGTTGCGCCGACCCCAAGTAACATGGGATAAGGGCAGGAAGATGATGATGATGATAATGTCCTACTGATAGTCTAAGGCTTCCCTTCATATTTTTCCACTATTTTTCTTGCGCCACCTCGAACCAGGCTTCCCGTTGCGTGTCTAGGTGACCTTACCTCTTCATGATCTAACTACGCTACGTCACGGATTTAACGTTTATTTTAACTATCACTTACCCTTTGTCATTGACAACTGTCAACAGCGTTGATTGGCTTTCTTTCAGAGCGGCGAGCGCTTGGGTCGGCGTGGAGCTGGCAGGTATACTCTTGACGGGAAGCACCATATCTTTCGTCACTGGTTTGCTCCACCATCTATAAGTTTACATAACTAATTAAAACAAAAAAGGCGTGTTATGATTTATAGTGTCTGCCTTGACAGGTTTTTTTTTGGGTGGAAAATCATCAGATGCCTTCTTCCGCTCTAGGCGGGGCGGAATTGTGTCAGACTCTTATTGAGTAAACCTAGAGCGTTCCTTCTAGTGTTCCTTTGCGTTCCAGGATTATGTCACAGGCATAAGTAACTACCTTTCAACCCTGGCGAGTCGGTTACAAACTACTTCTATTTCCAACGTCATTCATTGATTCCCCTTGATTTATAGTAACTACAGGAATCAATGAACTTCCATTCGATGCTTAAAGTGTATCGATAAAAGGCAATCGGCACGATTTCTTTTTTTTAATAAAAGAAATAGTCCTCATTTATCTAATAATCAGTTTAGTAAAACTATTTTTCGAATAATTATGAAATTAAAAAAGATATCAATAAATCATCGAAGATTTGTCTATCTCTATGTTATGTGACGTCAGTCCATGTCGGATAACTTTGGCTACCGATTAGCCAAAGATATCCGACATGGACTGTGACGTCGTGCGTAATTAATAGTTTTAATGCTTATATCGGCCGATTTTAATTTCACTTATTGTCATCTCTACTTCGGTATTTTTATACACTGTAAAAGATATAAATGCGTTTAAAAAAATCATGCATATTCCCTATAATACCTTTTTTGTACAACGGCAATTTTTATTACTTAAATAACCGTTTTTTATCAACACTTTATTATTGTTATTACAAACGATACCCGCACTATCGCAAACATGTGCTAAAATTCTTAATAACATGATAACACATTGACATTACGATGATAATTTTGCAGTTATTGTGAAGATTAACAAAATATGACGTAATTTTAACTAAATTAATTATATTTTATCTTTAAGGAAGGTCAACATTAATATTTTACGGGTGATCTGCAAGATACTGAAACTGGTTGTAAATAAATAACATCTCTTTTAAATTGAACTTTTGCTGAAACTATTGATTTGATTTTCTCGTCGGTTTTATTTCGCATACCTTTCGCATTTGTTTTGCCTTTCCTTTCGCATACCTAATCGAATTTTACCGTATCTTTGCGATAAGGAATCACGTCTACCTAAGTATATTTTATTTTTGTTACAGGTTATTTCTACAATCTTATCAGCATTTAGGTAGTTTTGGTTAATTAGTGATTCCGATCGTAAGATATTTAGAATTTGGCAAGCTACCTTGACAGACTCTCCTAAACGAAATTATCTAAGGTCAATAAAGTAGGCTAGTCTTTGGCTGTTTTTTTTTTTTTTTATATTTAGTAGGTACCTTTATGGTCCAAACTCTACCAAAGCGGAGAGATGGCTCGTAAGCAACCAATAGGACTGTGTTGTGTTGAAATTAAGCGGTGAGACGTGAAATAACGCAAGCCGATTGGTAGTAGGAGACATTTCCTCTCCGCTTTTGTGGACAGCTGGGTAAGGCCCGGTCGCCTTACCCAGCTGTTTAGTCATTAAAGTAGGTACCGTGTGGTCGGCCTGATCCGTTTATTGCAAATGGAACTAGCTCGTTGGCCTAGTGGTCCTAAGCGCAACTGCTACGCTGGAGGTCTTGGGTTCGATTCGCAGGTCGAGCAAAAATGTTATTGGGTTTTTCAATGAAATTCTCAGTAGCAGCTCGGATTTTGGACCTGTGCCCGGTTAATGGCAATAGCCTCGCCCCCTATTAAATAGGACCTCCTGTCTTTGTTCCTTCATGTGCCCTTTGCGTTCCGGGGGCGCGGAAAAACATACCTGCGAACTGTGGGTGTGCATTGGTACACCTCTGCCTAACCCTTCGGGGAATAAAGGCGTGATGGTATGGAACTAGGTCAACATTACTATTAAACGAAGGTAGGTAGTATTTATAAGGATGAAACAATTTAAAATAATAATACTTACGGAAGGTGCTCTTTCGTGACTAACGGTTGGAAATCCCGCGCCTCCATCCACTGGTCCGATATAAACTTAGTCATGTAATTGCGAATGTTGTCAGGTAGTAGCACTACGCATTTCTGGCCCTCCTTCAGTGACTTGGCTGCTTGGAGGGCGCCCCACATGGCAGAACCACTGCTGGCACCTGTCGCAATAACATCGATATTAATGCTTTAACAAAATGTATTTTTATCATAAACATTCCTTTTTAAACACCCAATATAAAACTATTTTTTAATTTTGCTGGAGATTCGTTTGTATAAAATTAGGTAAAAAAAAAAATGCTTACCACATAGTAATCCCTCATCTTTAATAAGTCTTCGCGCCATTTCCAACGAGGTGTGGTCCTCGGTCTTCACCCATTTGTCAATGACACTTCTATCGAGAGAGCCGGGGAGGAAGTCGTAACCGATTCCTTCCACCTTTGAATTAATAATAACAGCTCTATAATAAATATATATTTTTAATACAATCGTATGATACTAAACCTAAAACAAGAATTCAGATTGCTATACTAGAAAGGTTTAGGTAGTTAACTAAATGTAAACAAAACAAACCACGTGACTCATGAATGCTAAACCTTTCACTTCAAATTTTAAAATCGTATTATTTAAAGTCGTATAATAATAGGCTCTAGTCTATATCAGAATTTGAGGAACTATCTGCCACGTTAATAATAAAACGTTCAGTGGTATTATCAATCATTTTATCTAATTTAAACATTTTTTGTTCTTGTTTTATTACATGACCCTCGCAATTTTCAAAGGCGCGTGGTTAATCGACTAAACGTAATACCTGCAATTTTAGTTGCCATACTACATCACGGGCGTACTCTTCAATTTAGCGACGTTATCTAATTCATCGTATCTTCTAAAAGGTTTTGGGAACCTGTCTTTTTAGGCTCTTTACAATAGACAGATTACAAAATATTATACTATTTTATAAAACTAACAAAAAAGTGGTGTCCAAACAATGACATCTATGAAGAGTAGTTTACGAATAAATGATAAAGTTTAACATACATTAATAAAAGAGAAAAGTATCGCATAAATCGAAATTAGAATTGATTTTGTTGTACCGTATTTTTAAACAAGGAAGTGTCAACTATAAAAAACCTTTTCTACGATTTGTTTACCTTTAGTTAACTACCTAAACCTTTCTAGTATAGATTTCAGCATACCGATGATATATTCGTAATAAAGGACGATGACAAAATTTGTATGGGACCCGTCCCCCCCCTCCAACAGATGTTTTGTATGTGTCAGGGGGTGCTTAAGGATCTATCAAAAGACCAGCAATCAGTTTTAACTCCAAAATCCATGGGGTTTAGAAAAAAAAACTAAAAAAAAAAAAAAAATTTTTTACTTCTAATTCCTTACACATATGTTATAAGAACTAAAATAACAATATTTAAGGCTATTATGAAGTGTATACAGTTACACCGAACGCCGTGCGGAGCCAAAGATTGTAAATCAAATTATTGTGTTACTTACATATTTTACAAATATGGAAAATAGGTAATAATATTAATTTTCATTAATTATTATTCTATTCAGCAATTCTGCCGCTGGATTAAAATCGAATGTACTCCCCATGTACCACGTAAAACGAAATAATACGTATACAAGGTGGCCCCCATGTATGTTATACGATTTTTTTGTTTTAGGAATTAGACGATTTTTTATTTTGTTTTTAGATATTCTTACACGACCATCAGAACTTGTTGATTTCTAGTCTTCTTGAATCAGATTTTTTTTAATAATGAATCCTGATGTCTGCCTACTGTCGATAAAATCTGAATGTCTTTTCATCTCCTAAAGCGACTAAAACTAAGTTCAAAGGATTATTTTTAAATTCGTTCCACATTTTCTATCACTCAAACAAAAAAACAAAAGATGGGTGTCAAGTACCCCAAAGTAGATTTACAACTTTAACGGACCCTCAGCTTTCCAAAACAATACAAATAACCGGTAAATAACCAATTTTACTGGTCAGTATTCGGTGTAATTGAAACTTGAACATGGTAAGGCGACAAAATCAATATTTAAAAAGTGTTATTGGGTTTTTCTATGAAATTCTCAGCCTAAAACATACCGGCGGACTGTGAGTGTACATTGGTACACGTGCTCAGCCTAACCTTTCGGGGAATACAGGCGTGATGGCATGTGTTCACTTGAACACTAAAATATTGATACACACATACATACATACATACCATCACGCCGGTATTCCCCGAAGGGTTAGGCAGAGGTGTACCAATGTACACTCACAGTCCGCCGGTATGTTTTAGGTCCCATGTAATAGGGGGCGAGCCTATTGCCATTAACCGGGCACATGTCCTAGCTCCGAGTTGCTAATGAGAATTTCATAGAAAAACCCAATAACACTTTGCCACTCGACCTGGAAATCGAACCCAAGACACCTAGCGTAGCAGTTGCGCTTAGGACCACTAGGTTAACGAGGCAGTTGCTCAAGTGAATGCTGATGAAAATGAATTTCAACGGATTTTCATCAAGTTTTTAATGCAATATTAGCTCTATATAACTGTGTTTATAATAACGTTAGTATTTAGTATTAATATCTACTTTAAAAAGTTAACCTAACTTTTTAAACTATTCAGAATCACCATAATGCAAAAATTAAACATGACAAAACGCTCGAAACTTGATGTGAGATCGTTATTATTAATTTTCATTAGCTTTTACTTGAACACAAAAATATTGATATTTTCGCCTTTTGCATGTTGAATTTTCAATTGCACCGAATTTGACCGGTTTGAAAAAAAGACCGCTCCACTCTTATCGGGGTTGACCTCGATTCCCCATTTCCAGGACCGAGTGCCTAAGGAGTTTTAGGGAGTGCAGGGGAAAGAATCAGGGTTGTGGCTTTGAGAGACCCCCGTGTTTATGGGGTCCGCCCTCGATACGATAGCGGAAGGCGCATGTGATGAATGGTGTATGTGATCTTGCGATCGTTACACCACTTGGCCACTTCGCCTTGTCTTTGCCTTGTCTTGTATGGAAGCTGAAGCGGGGGGAGTACTCAGGGGCTCGAGGGAAGGCTGGTCGCCGGGAGAGCGAGTGCGGGGGGCCGCGGAGGTGGTGGTGGTCGCGGCTTTTTTGGCCTTGGAGGCCTGGTAGGAGGGTCTTCGCTTCTTCCTTTTACTTACGACGACTTAGAGCGGGCGGGGTTGCTGATATAAGTTGAAAATGCGCTGCTTTAGGCATCACCTGCAGCCGATCGTTAATATATTATGCTGATTCTTAACAGAT
This sequence comes from Caradrina clavipalpis, assembly GCA_932526535.1. Classification (NCBI taxonomy): domain Eukaryota; kingdom Metazoa; phylum Arthropoda; class Insecta; order Lepidoptera; family Noctuidae; genus Caradrina; species Caradrina clavipalpis. The sequence goes on along the minus strand of OW052107.1, from coordinate 7,644,596 downwards.
GTTGGGGAGGGCTGTATGTGCAATGACGATACTTGTACTTAGTTGACTGCTTTATTGCTAAACAGTATACAAAAGGTGTACATAACAAAGACATTATGTTAATTATGTACGTCTTCTCCAGACCGATTACGATCACGGCGGCTAATCATATTGCAGACTAGCCAAGTACGCAGGAGAGTAGGATTAATAACCTACTCTCCTGCGTACTTGGCCAATCTTGGCACTATAATTAGTGCGCAAGTGAATGCGTAAACACAGGTGCACTCCCTCTTCCCTAACTCTTATAGTCCGATAGATGGGACGGGAATCCGACATAACCGGGAAGAGATCAGGCGCAGGACCAACGGCTTTACGTGTTTTCCGAAGCACGGGGGTGTCACACCACCATCTTCTAAACTCCGGGCTTTTACTGAAAAAATCCTAATGGAAAATCCCAATAGAACTTTTTGCCTGACCTGGGAATCGAACCCAGGACCCCACGCTCAACAGACGTGCTTGCCACCACGGGACAAACGGGGCAAATATGGTTATTGTAATAAAACTTTATAACAAACTGTTATTTTGTACCACAAAATAATTATTTTAAAACTTGATTTTCTGCTTATCTCCCATACTTTAGAGAAATGTCGCCATAGTAAAAAATGATCAACTTTCTATCAGCTTTCGATTGAGATACGTTTCAATCCTGTTGGTCGGGGGGGACGTTTTCACTCATCATCCTTTAAGCAAGATCATACGGCTTTTAGATCTGATCTATTTTTGCTAAATCTATGTGAAGATTTAATTGGAACGTGTATCTAATGAAATAATGATGTTGGAAGTTTTAATGCCCCTTAACCTTTTGACCGCCCCAGTCATGTATAGATGACAAGCCAAAATGTGCCCAGTACGCCACGGTCACGATACCATGACAGACTTTTATACATAAATAAAACCCATAAAACAACATCGATATACGAGTATTTCCGAACTCACTATTATTCTGTAGGTATTAAAGGATGAATTCGTAGCTTGGCGCTAATGACACGTTTTTGCTGGGTTTTTTTTTGCGGTCATAAAGTTAACGATAAGAACATAAGGATTGGATATCTGTGCTGCTTCTAACCAGGTCTACCTGGTTCCTAATAAAACGTTGTGCAAACGGAGACACCTTTTGTTCCCTACACGGGACACCAAGCGGTTGCTGTGTCCGGGGGCGTTTACACAGTCACCGGTTGTTACTGCATACTTTTAGTTGTTTGCGTTCCGAATATTTCGCCCGTGTCCTGTGTGCAATACAGGCAATTCTTTTTCTTTCGTACAATTTGTATGGAAACCTGTTATTGTCGCGTGTGTATTCCACTGCGTAACCGATCTTTAAGCGTAGTTAGACGCGCCGGCCGTCAAAGAATATATGAAAACGCGGCCAAATGATTGCGGGGTGTTTGTTTCCTGAAACATGCGTGCGTAATGTCACGTCACATTGTTTCCGACGACCATTTTTGATTTTTTTTTCCCATCATTAGAGGTGTCAATCACTGGTCTTATACATTTTCATAACATTTTGTGCTCATTAATCGAAGTAAAGCGGCGTTAGATGACAAATCGCCTTAGCTTTATACATTTTTCACAAGATTTACTAAAAAACGCCATCATACCTCATACGAATTATTATTTGCAATTCTTAAATGAACATGATAGATAAGTGACTAGTTTATAAACATGCAAATCTTAATATTATAATATGATTGATAACTCTATGTTTACAGCGAATGCTGAACATTTGGATCACGACCGGGTGATGTAAGAGAGCATCAAACTTGTGGAATGAATAATATTTTTCATAGATTAGCCGATACTAGGTCTAACGTCATGTGGTGTTACTTAAACAATGAGTTTTATCAGTATATTTCGTTTGATCTCTATGCAACATCACGCGGCGGGTCACGGCTGATGCACTGCAATTAATCCGTGTTAAATTGATTATTCACAAAACATATCGGCGAACTGTGGGTGCACATTACACCTCTGCCTAACCCTTCGGGGAATACATGCGTGATGGTATGTTATGTAGATTGATTATTTGAAATAACATTTGCCGGCTGTTTGTTTGAAGGTGTCACGTTAACCCCGGGCAAGGCAGCCTGTTAAATATAACAACAATAGGACGTGTTACATATCAATAACAAAGTATTGTGTTGAATTGCTTGGGTGATGAACAATGTAGGTATTTATGTAATGTAGTCGTAGATATCACAAGTTACCACAACCATTACTAGTTTACGGTAACTAAGTTGCTATATTCAGTGATGCATGACTTTTTTTATGTGTAGGTACTTAATTACTGTTTCGAGGACACACATACAGTCCGGAAGTACATACTGATATGCAGTTCTAATTATGGTGACTGCCGCAGCAATAGTTTACCATGTGCGTCGCTATTTAGTACTCGATGGAGCCATACGATATTAATAGACATGCTATCATAATTTATGTTAGTAATTAGATTGACAGCATGGTAGCGTATTGATTGATACCTAAATGGGCTGGTCTTGTACTTGGTAGTAATTATGATTCCCGCTAGAACAATAATATTAGCATCACAGCCTATCCACGGGACCAGTACTCGTTACCGGCGTGCTTGTATGACTAGATGTGCAAGGCAAGGAGGCAATGTAAGGATTGCAGCAGGTGGCGTTCTGTGGTTTCTGCCTACCCCCATGGGAAAAAGGCGTGAATTATGTATGTATGTTTGTATGTATGTAAGAACATGAGTGAGGGTACCGAATATTTTCATTTCTGAACTTAAGTTTCGAATCTTAGATGGTTATGGAAACAAACTCAATGTCATACACTGTAAAGTTTAAATTCCATTGCAACTCGTCGAAGTCTCGGATCCTGAGCTATTATTTTTGTCAATTTTCACTACGATCGATTATAGTTTTGCCGTGATGGGGTGGTAACAGAGGGACTTATAATTTTGATGTGATGGCCACTCAGAAATCGACTTGACATAATGCTAAAGTAGGTTTAATCCGATCCAAACTGAATGGCGGCTCGGAAGTTAGCTGCGAGTGCAGGTTCGCGCAGGTTTATTCGAGTTAATAATACGTTTGACTCCATTTAATTATTTCTAGATATATATTTATGCTTTAGAAGTACCTAATTAAATAGAGCCTAAATTGTACTATACTATATGTAGTGGAGTAAGTGGCTAATATTTACCTCATAAACCTGCACATCTGATTCGTTGAGCTCCTCCGGCTGCGCCAGTATGGAGCCGTAAGGGTCGACGCCGACGACGACGCACTGGGGGCAGCGCTCCTTGATCTTATGGCCCACGCCAGATATGGTGCCGCAGGTACCGGCGCCCATCACCACCATGTCCACATCGTCATCCAAAGACCACAAAATCTCTTCAGCCGTGCCGTCGAAATGCGCCAACGGGTTGCACGGGTTATTGTACTGGAATAATTATGTTAATTTATATCTTATTCTACTACAGTTTAAGTGCTTATTACACTACCCAATCGGTAGAGTCCCTATCTTCTAGGTAGGGTAGTGTAATAACACATGTAAGATAGGCCCTCGGGTGTTTCCACCGCACTTGTCTAGCCACGCCCACCTTATCAATAGAGCCCTACGAATGGGTACTGTAATACATTCTTTAGTACACGTTGTGAATGTGATGGCTGAGCCTTATTTAATCTCTCTTATAACTGTGGAATATATACTACCTGTCTTGTTAAAGTTGTGACATGGCACTTACTCGTAAAAGTGAATAATTTTTTCAACTTTTGGGACGCATTGTCTAGTTTATGTGTGCCTATAAATAGTTCTCTGTTCCAGTTTACTTTTCGTTTTTATTTTCTATTCATTGTTTAACCTTGTAACTACACAACTTCGTATTAGTTTTAGTGCCCCCGGGGCGCCCAAACACGATGAATCGATAAATAAAAAGTGAAAGAAAGAAAGAGAGATGAAAGAGAATCAAAGAAGGATGTGCAATACTTAACTTTTTCGACGTCGATATTAAACGACCTGTCGTGAATATGCGACTCAGGCGATACAGACATGAAAATATTTGTCGGATTATCTGGCGCAAACGGTTAAAAGGTCAAAATACTTTGAAATTATCTCCAGCAATTGATAGGGTACCTATTATTATTATAATACCTATGTGGTATTTGTAAAATTGCAGTGTCACTAAAGCTATTAATAAATATTTGAGGTAACATGTTGGATGCACTATGTTGCCAAACAATATATTATAAAATTTACAACACATTAATTCTATAAAATTTGTCATCATTATTATTCAGGCATTTAATGAATAATCTTAGTAGGTAGTGGTTATGTAATATTTATACAAGTAAATGAGCAGGTATATGAAACTTGAGGGAGACAATGACTCTTGTAGGAAATATGAAAGCTATCTGTCCTCACTGACCAATCAAAAATTGCTTGGTGTTGGCACTATCCTTGCAGATTTTGCCCCACACTCTTCTTGCATAACCTCTGTGAATATTTTAAATAGGGTGTAAGCTTAAAATGTCCATGTATTGTTTATATTGTACTAGCTTTAGCCCGCGACTTCGTCAGCGTGAATTTTCTTGAGGATCCCTTATATTTTTCATTACAAAAATATTAGTCATCCACTCAGAGATAACATAGCTTTTTATTAGCAAATTAATTTTCAGAATTGGACTAGCAGTTCCTGTGATTATCATGTTCAAACAAACAAACTCTACAAGTTTATAATATTAAATATATAGTATAGATTGAATCAGACAATGGTGTCAATTCTGTTATGCACAAGCTAAACTTAATTTAGACTATTTCTATCTTTTTCTCTCCAATGAAGAAAGAGACGGTCATGAATAAGACTTGTCAATTTTAGTTGATCTGAAACCTTTATACAATTAATAGTTGACATGTCAGAACGCAATGATTAAAAACATGGAAAAGTTCAAAGCAAAACTAATTTGACATCTCTAACTTAGTTCTAAGGTATTACTGTCCTTTTCTTTCACTGTATGTTAGTAAGAGATGTCAATTCTCTAATTTTAGTTTAGTTTGTGAACAAGGGAATCGGCACCAATAACTTATAGATAAAGCACATACCTGGTCCAAGAGGACTGCATCAGGGATTTCTTTAGCTAGTCTGTTGGCCACCATGATGTTACTGGTGGGATCATTCCATGCGGCTTCTGTTGGAGTTCTGATTATTTCAGCCCCCAGGGCTAATAATGTGTTCACTTTTTCATCGGACATTTTTTCTGGTAATACTATTATACACCTGTATCCTGCAAGATGTTTGTTGTAAATTTAATGAATGCATTTTACTTTTGTTTCCTGAAATTACACCTAGTGTTTCTGGCTCCTGAAATACAGGTACTCTAACCTAGCTCTGGAGCCAGGGTCTCACATTTTCGGTAAACTGTTTTTTTTGGCAATAAAGAAATTATTAAATTATTAGTGTATGGTTAAACAAGATGGGGTCAGTGGATGGCTTTTCATGGTTTTCAGAAGGTTCATAGAACATCGTTTTTTTTATTAGTAATTACCTCTAACAGCAGAAGCGAGAGCTAGCCCAATACCGGTGTTCCCAGAAGTAGGCTCCACAATAACAGACTTGCCCGGCTTCAGCACACCCTTTTGTTCAGCGTCAAGTACCATACGGTAAGCTATGCGGTCCTTTACGGACCCTCCAGGGTTTAAAAATTCACATTTTGCATCTGTTAACAAAATCATAAAAAATAAAATATATTTTAGACCACCTTGAGCACAATAGATAACAAATTTTCTTTCACACAACTTTTTCTTCAAGAATCAATCATTAGAACTGAACACATTGATTTATAAATTATTATTAAAATTACTCACACATTTCACATTTTATACCTTCTTGTTTAGGTATGTTAGAGAGTTTTACCAATGGAGTATTACCAATTACATTAAGTATGTGCGGATGAATTTTCAGATTTCTGTCACTAAAAATTTAAAGAAGCATTAAATATTTGTTCTTTGTTACTCACAAGTGTATCTGTATATGCTTTAGGTTGCTATGTGTACCTACAGTGGTCTGACAATATGCGGCATTTCCTTGAGGTTAAAAAACTTCCTCACTACATTTTCTGTAGTGTTGTTCACTTCCACATGGTTCGACATTTTACGGCTTTTCCAGGTAGTTTACCCTGTAGGTCATAAAACTTTGTTATCATGAAAATGCTGAGAATTTTATTGCCAACATAGAACATTAATTAAAACCAGTTATAATAACTTTCTCAACACAGATTACAGATATTCTCTTGGATAGTAATTAAGAGTTAAATTACGAACCAAGTCACTTTATTTTTAGTTTTACTTGCTACACACACCACACTTGAGAAAGTTTTAAATCACGGCACACAGCCACACAACACTCAGCTCAAACCGCACCTTTACTCTGTTATGGTTAATGGAATACACTTAAGTACCGTTTACCATATGTATAACAAAAAATAAAATTAATTTATACTCTACAGTGTGATGTTTTATGTCTCTCACGTGTTCACAGTGTTCAGTTCACACTGATCGTCTGATCAACTGTAATCATAATCAACTGATCACTGAGGAAGTAATGAACTAATGTGACATGACAGCATGACGATGACGGGACGGTATTGACATTATTTGACAGTGAATGCTTATGGAGATGCCCATAACTTCAAAAAGTATGATTATGATAATAATAATATGTTGGTAACTGATTTACTTTTTATGGATTTAAATAACCTTATTTAATATGAACCTATACTCGTGCGAACCGTTTAAAATTCGACGGGCAATATGTATCATGTTATACATTCAGTACGTGTTTTGATGCGTTTCATACGATTAAGAGCCTTATTTCAATTGAGAATTTATTGATACTCTGAATGGTGGATGTGCCTAGTTCCAGCCTATACCCTATTTTACACCATCCCATTAACTACTATAGTGTGCTTTTTAATCTCAGAGACTGATTTGACGGCTTCTACGTCAAACTTGAAAATAGTGTGCTTTATGTCTATGAGCCGAAAGCACATTATTTTTATATTTGACGTACGAAACTGTCAATTTAGTCTGCGAGATTAAAAAACACACTATAGTATTATCTTAGTTTGTGAATACAGAATAAAATTTTGACCATTTTTTGATTTTTTTTTTGACATTACAAGGCGTAGTTAGGGCCCGTCCATAGATACGACTCAATGCATAATATTGACATTGGTCGTTGTAGTGTTGCTAGTGGTACGCCACACAAATTCATATTTACAAAGGCTACCAGAATCAGGGGGCGTTCTATGAGCTCTTATAGCAGTGCAGAAGTTGCCTGGCCTAACTGCCCTGCTATTTTGTACTATGACATCGTTAAATACCTGCTTTAACGATGTCATAGTATAAAATAGCAAGGCAGTTCAACTTCCATGACTGCTTTTATACATGGCAATAGTTATTGTCTAACTATAGCTGAATCCGGTTAGACTGGAAGCCGACCGCATCATAGTTGGGAAAAGGTTAAGCAGATGATCCTTTCAGACCCCTAAACACTTCTCATGCTCTGTGTATTATTTTTCATCGACTTTTTAATGTTTTTTAAAAAAAATACCAAAATTTTACATTCAAGTACATTTTTTTTTAAAGTAATCGTCGTCCACTCTGTATTTTTACCCGACTGGGACAGAAGGAGGGTTATTTTAATTTTATTTAGATGTGCATTGTACTACAGTACTTTTAAATTCAAAATTAGTGACATTAGCCATCTAGTTTTTTCCCGACTGCGACAGAAGGAGGGTTATGTTTTTCGAGAGTATGTATGTATGTATGTAAGTTTGTATGTATAATTGTTTGGCACGCTCTGCAGCCTGAACGGCTCAATGGATTTTAGATTGAGAGGTGTTGTTAGATTCGTATTTACTGTGAAAGTGACACTGGGTATATCAAAATAAAAAAAACAAAATGGCGGATTTTTGGCGCCAAATTCAAATGTTTGGATTGCTCTGCAGCCTAAACGGCTCGATGGATTTTAGCTTGAGAGGTGTCATTAGATTTGTATTTACTGTGAAAGTGACATGGGTAAATAAAAAATAAAAAAGTAAAAAATAAAAAAAGGTAATTTAAAAAACTAAAAAACCCGACTGCTTTTCTAAGTGTTTATGAAAAAGCCCTAAAACAAGAAAGTCGTTGTACCCGATTGCACTTAAAATTGTAGCAGTCGGGACCCATTCTAGAAATGGAGGCTTAGTGAATTGAGAGCACAAACCTATATTACATTGCAGATGGTCCCGACTGCTACAATTTTAAGTGCAATCGGGTACAACGACTTTCTTGTTTTAGGGCTTTTTCATAAACACTTAGAAAAGCATTCGGGTTTTTTAGTTTTTTAAATTACCTTTTTTATTTATTTACTCGCAAAGTTTTGGACTTCAATTAAAGCTGTCCATGTTACAGCTATTTACATCGCTATAAAAAAAAAACCAAATGAGACCGGGATATTACAACTTGCTCAAAAATTCTCTAATCTATCCTATTGCTAGTGATGTGCCACATGCCATAAAAATCTTTTTACAACTTCCTGAATTCGCTAGAATTGTGAATCGAGTCACAAAATACAAAATTTCAAATTATGGTTTAAACATTTTGTTTTGCTTAAATAATAAGTGAAAAACGTACTAAATATGTTATCTCACTCTTATAAGATAAAATCTGTCTCGTATCTCTCTTTTTTGGGGGAAATGCGACTTCGTACAACAACTGTAGAAATATGAAATAAATGTCGGGCTTGCATTCGCAACAGAGGCCAACAATTTGAGCAGAATATGTAAAAAAATATTAAATAAATGTTATAAATGCATTTTTTATTATTTCTAGTACCCTCTCCCCCAAAAAAGAGAAATAAGAGACAGATTTTATCTACACATGAACCTCCTGGGATGCCATTTCTGGAATCTCAAAAATGTCGATTACTGCATTCTTTGTTATCAGGGCAGAGTTGTTGAGGGCACTAAGATGGTATATGTGCCCCCTTACAGCCCTTGTTTTTTTTTCATTTGTGCTGCTTATTTATATTAACATCAATATTAAAATAAAATAAAAAATGTAGTGAAATAAAATCTGAATTATTGAAGCTAACACAAAAACTACATTAGGTATTATGAGTTATGAGACTACTGCGCAGGCTTCCTTTATGTAGGTACCAGATTACTAACAGCATAAGTACATTACCCAAGGAATAACTAAGTTGTTGTTAATAAATAAAACCATGAAATATTAATTTAATTTATTAATAAATAGGTAGATTATATTAGATAAGGATAGTTGGTAGGTAATATTTGTAACTATATTGAGTAATCATAACATTAATAATATATAGGTAATAATAATTATTCTTGTTTGTTTAAATGTTGTGCTCAGGATCGACGATATACTTCAGAACGATGTCAGGAGTAATGATGCCTTTTCCTATGAATGCTGAAAAATAATTGCAAAATGTTGAGTTTCAGAAATACAGATTTTCGTAACCAACAGAAGAGTTTCCAGGTCCTTGCAAAAATAAAGAAATAATAAATACTTTGTCTGTTTATATTAATTAAATAAATGAATCCGTTTAACTTATGTCGCGTTAACTGAATTTGCCTTCATGATGAGCGTTGATAGGCTGTTTTTTTTTCGGAGATACTAGCTGTGCCTCGTGGTTTCTTAACATTATTTTAAAACACATTTTCTGGCCGTAAAACAGACTATGAGTGAGTCAACCCTAAAAGTTAGGCATTTACTACTGCGTAATTTTTTTTTTGTATATGTCACCGGAAAATAACAAGATCCGTAAGTTTATCAATTTACTAGGAAGTTTATAAACTTTCGTAAGATTCTAAACGGGAGATAAATTGTAATATTTTACGTCCACATTTTCGTAAATTTATCAATTTCCGACGTCATACGGTAAATTTATAAACTAACGAATATCTATTCGTAAGATTTTATATGGTTCGACCAATCACAGAAACTCTTTTAAATATACGATCTTTGAAATACGTAAAATAACACACTGCTCTCTGATTGGTCAATGTTCATAGTGGCAATGCTTGTGTCCATAGGAGGAAGGAGAAGTGACACGTGACAGCCAACCAATCAGATCGCGCGTAGCGTTTGGTTACTGCTTACTTATTATTTTACGAGTGAGTTCAGTAAGTTTATCAATTTACGAAAATGTGGACGTAAAATATTACAATTTATCTCCCGTTTAGAATCTTACGAAAGTTTATAAACTTCCTAGTAAATTGATAAACTTACGGATCTTGTTATTTTCCGGTGACATATATTTTAAGAAGAACGATTCTCTCATATATTATTATTGCTTAACTTTAACCGTTTACGCAGCGCACGAAACGAAAGCTCTCAAAAGAAATATTTTTCCCCGTGTTTGCCACATTTTTCATGAATGCTATGCTCCAATTGGCTGTAGCGTGATGTTATAGCTTATAGCCTTCCTCGATAAATCTCGACCTCGATTATTCAACACAAAAATATTTTTTTAAATCAGGCCGTTAGTTCCTGAGGTTAGCGCGTTCAAACAAATAAACAAACTCTTCAGCTTTATAATATTATAAGTGTTAAGTATAGGTTTATATTCATATTATAAAGCTGAAGAGTTTCTTTGTTTGTTTGGACGCGTTTATCTCTATATCCACTTAAGATTGCAAGCTTTATTTTGATTATTCATATTATATGTGTGTGTGACTAGGCGAAAAAGCAAAGATTAAAAGACACATTGCAGTTTCCGCAATATACTTAATACTTATCTAGTTACTTAGGTATCAAAGAAGAAACTGAGCAAGAGTTAAATTAAAAAACTTTTTTACAAGAAAAGGCAACCGCCTTCAAAAGCTAAAAAGTGAAATATAACTTTCGCTTTGGACGCGGCGGCTGTGGTTTTGTTTATTGTTTTGTATTGCCTCCGAAAACTAAAACAAACGTTAAACTCACTTGGATTGTCTTTATCGTCTTTACCATACTCTTCGGCGACCACAACGAAGGGAGTTATATCCAATATTCTTGACGCTAAGCCAACTGTAGGACTAGGATGCTTGTTTTCTATAACCTTGTAAAGGTTTTTCATGAGATGTTTGCTGACAGGGTCATTGAAATTGAAACGGCCATCCTTTTTTGGAGTGGTGGCTTCAGATCTAAAACTATCTTTAGTGACAACGCCTTTGAGTAATCTAAAAAAAAACGAAAATGTGAGAAAATTCAACGATCATGGTGTCAAAATAATGTTGCAGGAACTGGTAACGTCGGCAGATTTTTTTAAATTGAGTACGATAAATCTCCGCCCGTCGTTTTAACGAGGGAAATGAAAATAGGAACCCAGCTATTTTCTGCTAAATCATTTGATTCGATTGAATTGAATTGAATTGAGAACTTACTTGTTATGAATTATTTTAAACCAAAGTAGATAGTCGTATCGGGGTAGTCGCAGGAATCTGCTGCCCCTAAACATTGCTACTGCTTTTTTTTTTTTTTTTTTTTAGAGATGGGAAATCATCAAATGACCCCCCCCCCGTCCTGGGCGGGGCGGGAGGGAGTGTCAGACTTTTACTGACTAAAAACCATCTATGTTCCTTCGTGTGCCCTTTGCGTTCCGGGGGCGCGGTATCTCTTTCGAACAACCCGCAGGACATTGCTACTGCTGCGGTAGCGATGTTTAGGGGCTATAAGCTAAATAATAATGATGATGAGTCGCATCCTAGATTGTCTGGCTAATGAGGTACATACTTATGTTTACTCTTATCGGTGACGAAAGCGATGTTGTCAGATCCCATTACTTCCAAGGCTTCAGCACAAGTTGTATCCTCCGTTATCGTCGGCACCGAGGTGTTTATTTTTAAATTCCTAATACACCTCTTCCACCAACTGAAACATTAAGAGCTTTACAATTTAATAGCGTTAGCAATACAGTTTAATAGCTTTATTGTCACCTAATAATATCTAAATACTCTGGAAGGATTATGAGTTCTGGTAATAGTTTTTTGGCTTTTTGTCACAGTTCGAATATACCAAAATACCAAAGCATTAAAGTGAATCTAAAATATCCAGAAAGGGGGATCCTAACTAGGACTTGGACCAAAACACAAAAAGATACATACGGGAAATTGCGCTCAGGAAGTTCCTTGAACAGATGGGCCTCCATCCACTGGTCGCTCACGAACTTCGTCATGTAGTTGCGGATGCTGTCGGGAAGGATGACCACTACTTTTTTACCTTTACCAAGATTGCAATCTTTTGCGGCTCTGATGGCTGCCCATGTTATTGCCCCGCTGCTTCCACCTGAAAAGATTTAGTCGAATGAAGTTTGCCACGGAAGTGTTTGTATTATATTATAATATTTTTTTTATCAAAAACTAAAAAGTTCCAAACCTAAAGTTATTTTTCATTTTTTAGTTTTTGAAGCCGGTTGTCCTTTTTGCATAAATCTTTTTTATTGTTCGCTTTTTAGTATCAACTTCCTGTCATCCAAATCCATGAAGGAACTATCATACTACGTAAATTAACAAGACACCACTAAAAAGTCATAAGTAAGCAGAATATGCGATTTCGATTACTTGGATGACATATTTTTGAATACTATTGAATACTGTTACCCTTTCGAGTCTACCGGCGTGATGTTGTGTGATTGCGTAAACAATGCATATTTATGCGATAGCAGCAATCGCAGTTAATTTGCTGTAATTTTTTGAAGAGATCCGGTGTCTACCTCCGGAATCCATCAGAAGATCTATATGAAATTTGAATAGGACCATTTTGGAATAAACCCCTTTCAAACAAAAAACCCGTCTATATACGAAGGAGATACGCCGGAACAAACATAAAAAAAAATAGAAGCATCCGAATTAGAAACTTCCTCCTTTTTGAAGTCGCTTAAAAATAGAGAGAAATCGGGGATTATAAGCAAATACTTCAGAAAGGGGCGGGGCACGGTACAACAACACTTCATGTTGATCAGTTGTAAAAAGAGTCATGATACACAAATATATGAGTCATATGATAGACTCTGGTCGGTTGATAAAATAATAAGGTGATAGCTATATGACATCAATCTCGCTAACCGTGGCTTCAACAAGTAAATAGAAATAAATCGGTATAGGTTTCTTTTTTTTTTTTTTTTTATAGACGGTAAATCATCAAATAACTTCCCCCGCCCTGGGCGGGGCGGGAGGGAGTGTCAGACTTTTACTGACTAAAACCCGTCTATGTTCCTTCATGTGCCCTTTGCGTTCCGGGGGCGCGGTATCTCTTTCGAACAACCCGCAGCCCCGGCAGGCATCGGCCCTCAGTGGCCCCATCCAATTTTTTGCTGACATCTCTTTGAGGCGCGCGTGGAACACGAACGCGCCGTCGACACGGTCTGTCGCTAGTGAACGTACGGACGGTGAGCTACCCATTGCTCACCGTCCACAGACCCGCGTCTACGGTGGCCGGGAGTCGTCTCGTGGCTCCCGACGCCCGGATCGTCTACCGCGGCGGATCGGTATAGGTAAGTAGAAGTAAATGTAGGTAGGTAAGATAATGGTGGCATGGGCTGAGGGCTTTGAGGCTTAGAATACCACTTATCTCCAGTAGGTCTGTACCTACAGTGACGCCGGTTACGCTTTAGTATATTTATACAGAAATCTTACCACACAGCAATCCTTCTTCTCTTATCATTTGTCTGGACATGATAAAGGAATCCTTATCATCAGGCTGGATAACCTTGGAGACGGCATGTGTATCCAATACTGCGGGCCTAAAGTCTCCCCCGATTCCTTCGACCTGTAAAAGTATGGTAGTATAACTATATGATGATCGCAGTCTGCTGTTAAGCTGATCTTGGTAACCTACATCTTGAATTTATAAAAAAAAAATATGTATGTAATTTTCTCCTGTATTGTGGGTGCGTTTACAAACATAAAAAAACTCACATACACAAACAGACCCGGAACAACGATTTCGATGTTTGAAATGAAATACTCTAACTAAACTTTAAATAAACCTGCTCTTTACAGCACCCGTAAGCACAATATGTACCTATAGGTACGTAGGTTAACAGCTATGTGGTGTGTCTATTTACTTCATTTAATGAAAATAAAATCTGAGATGATCTCTCACGTGTACACCTAGTCATACTAAATGATTACAGTGGTCAGTGGTTACCGGGCATAATTTGAATCGATGGGTCGAGAATTGACCTAAGAAAATGAAAGCTTACACATTAATACACATGCAGGAAACGCGGCTGACTGATGGAAATAGATCTATGCTTTATAGAAACAAGGTAACTCACGAAGTAAGGGTGTGGTTTTGCTTTTTGATACCAAAGGATGGAGCCTTTCGGATCCACGCCGACGATAATGCAGTTTGGAAACCTGTTTTTGAGCATGAGCCCCGCGCCAGTGACCGTGCCTCCAGTTCCCATACCCATCACAAACATGTCCACAGTGTCCAGAGATTCCAGGATCTCCACTGCCGTGTGATGGAAATGCGTATCAGGATTCATCCGGTTATCGTACTGAAATGTATTAAATCGATGATATATAACATAATTTACCTTGCGCAAGGTTGGATAATTACACACAATTTTTATATTTAGATTTTGATTTATTCCACTATACGTTTTAGGCACAAATGACTCGATTTCAATTAAATTTTAAGCTCAGCATATTCAAATTATAAAATATCTTACAGTTATAATGAGTAGGTACTAGATACCTATTAATCAGGTGAAGTCGTACGCGCATCGTATTTTACACGTGTGCGGATTATTTATAGGTACCTATCATGCTGGCAGACTACAGTAAGTAAAAGTGACAGTAAGAACAAATGACCTGGTCCAGAGACATCGCTTTAGGGTCTGCTCGTACTATCCTCTTGGCGACCTCCATATAGCTTTCAGGGTCGTCGTGGGGAACATTGGACGGAGTCTGGATGATTTCCCCACCGAGTAGACGCATCGTGTTCATTTTCTCTTCAGAGTTCTTATCTGGAGTGACGATGGTGCATTTATAATCTGAAAATAAATAGTTAGGGATATATTGTAAAGTTGTACTTTCGTATTTTAAAGAAGTTTAAGAAATACTAGGTATTTATTTTGGTCTCGCGAACTGAAACGCGTGAGCATTTTTGATTAGGTATACCTACATTCTCTCGGTAGTCGCCTGTATAATGTGTAAGTTTTGTATTTAAAAAAAAAAAAAAAAAAACGTTGCCCCACACTAGGAATTTCTCCTGTATCGTGGGTGCGTTAACAAACAGAAACACATAAACTCACATACACAAACGACCAGACCCGGAACAACTATCTGTAGATCATACAAATATTTGTTCCGTGCGGGATTCGAACCCGCGACACGCAGGGCGGCAGTCGATCGTATTTGTTTAACCTACAGATAGTTATTGTTAACGCACCCACGTCACAGGAGAAACTTATAGGTAGTGTAAATAAAGTTAAAAAAAAATATATGTTTCTGGTTAGAATAGTGGCCAGACACAAAAATTGTAACCTACTACCTAATGTAATTATGAAAAACATTTTGGTAAATGGAAGATAATACAGTCAACAACTAGTACAACAAATTCATTATAGTTACCGTTAATTGCAGCTGCGAGGCACACTCCAATGCCAGTATTTCCAGATGTAGGCTCAACGAACCTGGTTGTTTTCGGTATAGCCTTTCCTTTTTTTTCCGCATCCTTCACCATAGTATACGCAATACGATCTTTTATCGACCCTCCCGGGTTCATAAATTCGCATTTTGCATCTAGAACAAACAAGGAGCCCTTAAGATTTTCATAATCTTAGGTCATACAGCATACTAGGTCTAGGAAGAGGTGGCGAGAAGGCCTGGTCTGGCCCTGAGAGGGCTGTTTCAAACTTCTAAGTTAACGTAAAAATATATGGCGGCCGCAAACAACGCATATTTACACTCTTAAGGAAATCAAAATTTTAATCTACTTTCCATTAACCTAGAACTATGAAAAGCAAATATTATCGTCATTCATAAACCTACTACAAGTACAGGGAAACATTCGAAAACTACACATTTGTTATTAAATCATAAAAAATGTAGAATCTACCTATTTAAACTCCCGGAAAAAACTGCGAGACTCAATTCCTGAACTATTTGTAATTTGAACCCTCGCGCTCGCCTCGGCGGGCGAGTCTTTTTTTTTCGCATTTTAAATCTTCAAATAACTTCTCCCGCCCCCAGTGTCAGATTTTTACTGAATGAAATCCATCCATGTTCCTTCTTGTGCCTTTGATTTATGTTTTGTTTACATCTTATACGAATTTCCCATTTTCGATAATCTTTGGAAGTACCTACCTACGTAACATCGAAGGGTTCAGACTTTTCCATACTGAATTGATCACCCTTTATTTACAATGAATCATTCTGTTCCTACAAAATAATATCTGAAAAAATAATATAAATAATACTGATCCCTAAATTTTACTCTGAATTCATATTTTTGTGCCTGCGTAGATATATTTGTATTATTGTTCAACTATAGGTAGGTATGTCCTATACCTACCTACTACTCATTCATTAGGTAGTTACGTAAAATGTTCTTAATTTGCTAAACACGCTTCGTGTGGGTACCTACGTATCAAATCGTAATCTAAATATATATAACTCAAAGGCAGCCCCGGATCTACGATTTTTTCGAACCGGGGCAAAACCTTAATAGTGGCGCCCCCAACAATTTTTTTCGAACCGGGGCAAAACCTTTATAGTGGCGCCCCCTCCCTTCAGTGCGTTTTTCAAACATATTATATTAAGATTCGATTAATTCATAAAAACCTATGAAATTGTAGCAAAAGAGGCTTCATTTGTTGATATTTCGAATTCTTGTGTCAAGGATTTGGCGCCCCCATGAAAATGCCGCCCGGGGCATGTGCCCCGGTTTGCCTCCCCTTAGATCCGGGGCTGCTCAAAGGTGACTGACTGACTGACATAGTGATCTATCAACGCACAGCCCAAACCACTGGACAGATCGGGCTGAAATTTTGTATGCATGTAGATGTTATGACGTAGGCATCTGCTAAAAAAGGATTTTTTCCGCGAAAATAGGGGAAGAAAGTTTGTATGAAACTTTGTCAATTTTAAACCGATTGGGCTGAGACTTTGCATCCCCTAAGAAAGGATTTTGATAAATTCCACCCCTAAGGGGATAAAATAGAGGATGAAAGTTTGTATAAATCTTCTTAGATTTTCGACTGATTGAACTGAAATTAAAGATTGGAGCTACGATGATGAAGACGTCCGCTTTAATAGGGTCCTTGTAGGTTAACACGGGTGAAACCGCGGGGCACAGCTAGTACCTAATTATGACGACCAATGAAGATAACTTTCCCAAGTACATGTAGGTAGGTAAATAAACACAAATAATACTACCTACTGATGTAAAGATATACTTATCATGTCAGCATAGGAGGTTATTAAATATTGCTATCACAAGTAAAGCGATGTTATCGGTAAAATAATAAAATAGATGCTAAGTCAAACCTAAACATACTTTTTGCATCGTTTTATAAAGGGGAGGCTCCCCTTTATAAGACGATGCTAGTCTTCCTTTAAAACTTATTCATAATTAGTGCAAATATTTTTTATATATTTAGGTAGGTACGTAAAGTACTATTTTATATGGAATATTTATTTTAACCTATTTTTTCTATTCTACATTCTGTAGCGGCATAAAATCAATATGTTGTTTTTGTTTCTAATTTTTTTTTAAATTGGTACTGAAAAGTCACCTTATTCCTTATTAACAAAACATAGTGATCAAAATAATATGTTTTTTCTGAGTTCAAGATTTCGTTACAGACGTGGTCCTGAAACTACTATTCTATCACCTCTTTAATATGCTACACTATTGTTGTTAGTCATTGAAGTCAATCTCAACTCATTTGGGTATTACAATTTAACTATAAGATAAACAAACTAATTTAAAAAAAAAATAGGTACTAAAACTATAAGGCATAAAAAAATTCCTCCGCAATTTATCTAACTATTAAAAATCAAATTTTGGACGTCATTAAAACAAAAAGAAAAATATTGAATCTAGTTGTGGTAGGTATAAGTATATACTTAATTTTTTAAAAAGACATATACATTCAACTATTCAAGATTTAAACAGTTATAATATATTATTTAAAATACTTACACATTTCACATTCCAGTCCATTTAAAACGGGTACTCGATTTAATCTGACTAAGGGCGTATTTCCAATACACTCCAGTATGTTGTTGTATACTTTCTTTCCACTGTGAAATAATATTTAATACAAAAATGTTATCATATTTGTAGTTTTGTCGCGAAGGAGGCAGTCGTTAAAGGAATATAGGTATTTTAGATAGGTATTTATGAAAATATGAACATATACAAAGGTGATCTTTCACCCGTAAGCTGAAAGTGTAGGTTCGTGACTGCAACTTGAAACGTTGTTCTATTTTTGGAAAATAAAATTAATTTCAAAGGGTTTCTTGGTTTCCTTACAAAACAAACTTTAATAAATAATGTTATTTAGTTTTACGTTTACTTTTAAATATTTAATAAATTATTTCGGTTACAAAAGCTTAACAAATATTTTAATGAAGATCACTCACGGTTCATTTGGACTGATTCCGTTCATTTTGGAAATATATGTTTGTAATTAAATTATTCAAAACCGAGCGAACACTAGGTATAGCGAGACAAGTTTGTAAGTGCAAGGATATGTTGGGACTTATATATACAAACATGCTCGTTTCATTTTATAGCATTATTTATGTTCGATAATGTATTTTTTTTATCACAAATCAAAACGTCGATAATGTATTTCTTATCGCGAAGATCATTGTATAACTTAGAGTCGCTACTACAGTTATTAACTTTGATTTATTAACATGTTCCGTTTACTGTACTAAGTTATAATTAGACAGAAATTGGTAGGTACCTATTCTTTAGAACATTAGAGTAGGAAATATCGACAGCGATGCGTGTGCTCAGCGTTGGTGTATGAGCGTATTTTATGTATCTACCTTGCTAGAATATGGTGATATGATGATAATATGGTGATTATGGTGATGGGTGGTAGAGTACTCCATCACATGATGGTCTAGAGAAAAAACACCAGATCATCATCTAGGTCATTGGATCCACTAATGGCCGATGAGAGAGATGAAAGAGATACCGCGCCCCCGGAACGCAAAGGGCACAAGAAGCAACGTGGATGGGTTTTAGTCAGTAAAAGTCTGACATTTCCTCCCGCCCCGCCCAGGGCGGGGGCAGTCATTTGATAATTTCCCATCGGTAAAAAAAAAACAAACTGAGTCATAAGTTTGAACGGTAACTATGTACTAAGTATTTACTTCAACTGAATAGGTACATACTTTAATTGTCATATACGTGAAAAACGAATTTTGGTGCAGCTTATTTGTGTACTTCATCAATCCTATACTAGTTCCTATCCTACTAATACTATTAATGCGAAAGTTTGTGAGGATGGCTGGATGGATGGATGGATGGATGGATGGATTGATTATGTTTGTTACTCTTTCACGCTTCCTACTAATCCTCTTTCACGCTTAAACGGCTAAACGGACCCAGTTGAAATTTTGCACTGGGATAGATTGTAGTGTGGAATAACACAAAATGACGGTTACCGTGGGATAATACCTATATCAAATTTGACGTGAGCGAAGTAACGGGCGGAAGCTTGTTATAACTCATATTATATGACTAACAGGTTACAACAATGCTAGTCACGGAGTTTAACATAGCGGGTAGGTAAATTAATTTTGTATTAAGCATATAATATAAGTCATAGCTTATGTCCGCGACTTCGATCGCATCAAATATAATATGATATAATATTATCCCGTACAGTTTTCCGGAATAAAATGTACCCTATATGTTATTCCACACTACAATCTATCTCAGTGTCAAATCTCATGCACATCCGTTCAGCCGTTTCAGCGTGAAAGAGTAACAAACATCTATCAGTCCATCCATCCTCACATTTTTTTAAATTTATGATACTAGCTTTTGTGAACCATACATTTTTCCAGGGTAAAAAGTATCCTATGTGTTGTTCCATGCTACATTTTTTTTCAGTGGCAAATTTCAGCCAGAGCCTTTCGGCCGTTGAAGCGTTAAAGAGTAACAAACATCCATCTATCCATCCATCAATCCTCACAAACTTTCGCATTTATACTATCAATATTATTTTATAAGTAGGATAAGTATTAGTGGGATAGTAGGATTTATAATCTCTTAATCTTAATCTCAATATTAGTAAGATTTATATTGTAAAACGGAAAGTAACTTTGTCTGTCTATCTATTAGGCCTTTACAACAAATCCACTGAACTGACTTTGATCAAATTTGCTACGGGGTAAGTTGGAACTCCAAGAAAGGGCACAGACTACTTTTTAATTCGCGACTAAGCGGACAAAGAATCGACGAAAGATGGTCTGAAATAAATAAAAAGTTTTTTTTTTAGTTTATGTAAGTTATAAGATGCGCAGACGGACCTTAAGTAGTCTCTTAAAATAAGGGACTCTTCTATTTTCGAAAAGCACCTAACCTACCAATAAATACTATGAAAAAATTGGTTTTCGAACAGAAACTGAAAGTTAGATTATTATTTTCAAGTTATCTGCAAGTGAATAACTATTTACACAGGTTAGGAGTACTGTAAGATTAAGGTTGTTTATGTAGTTTACTTATCTACGGTAGGTAGACAGTCCAGCAGACGGCAAATATAATGTGCCTACCGAGCAAAGGTTTGACAATGACATTTCAGAGGACTTAAGTTATGATACAGCAGTAGTTTGTCACCCATTTATTCAGAATATTTTTCGTGCGTTACATGTGGCGCAAAATATAAGGTGTTACCAAAATATCTGCCACGGATTTAATGGGAAGTAGTATTGTGTTTATAGATTACAATAGTAAAGATAAATTATTGATAATGTGTCGATTTTTTTAAATTTGTGAACCGCGGTATGCAGACTAGAGTCAATGTTTATTAAATTACTTTATTTTCTCAAATTGAATTAACTATTCTGGGGTATAAAATTTCTTCACTATTTTAATCTCTAAACACAATACTACCTCCCATTAAATCCGTGGCAGATATTTTGGTAACACCTTATATAAGTATAGTCCCTGCATTTTTTTGCTTAAAGTTCCTTAGGTTGATGGGCAGTATGCGTGGCTACACACTACACACTTTTAATATAATAAAAAGAAAAACTCAGAAACCACGACATTCAATAGATTGCTGGGTCAAACTTTTATTTTAGACTTGTTGGAGCTTTTCAGAGCCTATTAAAAAAACGTAGCTGTATCTCGTAAAGCAGCTGTATCGTTACTTGACACGATTCAAGTTAAATTAGTTGGCACTAATTTAACTTGAATCGTGTAATAGTGCCCTATTTATCACTTGAAGGTAGACGTCCACGAAGTTCTTGTTGTGGTTTGAGAAGAAAACGAATAGGGACAGCTAAGGAAAGGACATATTGAATGCTTCATAGATAGATAGATTACCAAGAGTTGATAACAATGTTGACCAAAAAAATTATAGGAAGCGGATGATATCAAAGATCATATCCTACTGATAAGATTAGACCTAAATGTTGAATTAAATAAATGTGTAATTAATAGATAATCACCTCATAACGATTCTTCCTCTTTCGCCATTCAATGCAAATCACTTACCGATTACTTTCACTTATAAAAAATACCGAATAATCTTCAATATAAACTAAATAAAATAGAAAAATATAACGTCAGGATAACATTGTATTATTTCTCAAGCTTTTATTCTGATTGGGCAGCTGAGTAGGTACCCAATCAGTGTGGAATAATCCTCTTATATGAAAGACATTGTAAATAATAATGTCAGCCTGTTATTGCCCAACTTTAGGACAAAGGAACAAGCAATTGTAAGTCCAGGTTTCCCCACGATGTTTTCCTTTACTGATGTCCAATATAAACTTAGAAAGTGCATTTGAATAAAAAAAGTTACATTGACTGACAGCGGGCGACAGCGATAGGTCTTCTCGATTTTTTGTTGCTAGAACTCGGTGCTGCGCCTCCCAGGCAGGTTACTGCTCGACAGTGTGCAGGGCAGTGTCCTGGCTTGCAACTGGTGACACATAAAGGGAGTTGCCTCCCGTTTTGCCACTGTGTACAAGTAGGTATTTGCCGAAACAATAAGGATTTGAAAATTGAAGACTAAGAACTAAGAAGAGCTGCGATTGTTTTTCATAATAATTAACTTTCTAGGTGAAGAACATCAAAACTGATGTCATAATGTTCGTGCTATGACAAAAGAACATAACAAAAAACACCACTATAGGAGTGGGGGTATAACCAGTACTCAGACGTTTTTTTATAAAGGTTGGGTTGTGAAGTCGAGTCCACTTTGAATTCTCTCTTTAAACTTCTTGCACGAATCGTGATATCGCCGGCGCCGATGTCTGTCCCTATCACAACGTGAAACGTCTACCTTACCGCTAGAGCTGCAAAGATCTTTTCTGCATTTTCTTAAGTTCTTAAGAGTCCTAAACTACATAGAATGCATAATAGAATGCGTTTTGCAGAGCAATAAGTAAATCATGTTCAGTATGTATCAGGAAGAGGGAGGCCAAAGAAAAGATGGATGGATTGTGTCAATAATGATATGAAAGAGAAGGGATTCAGTGATACCATGACTGTTGACAGAACGGCATTGAACAAGTAACGTGTTGCGTTGACCCTAAGGAACATGGGTTAAGGCCAAGGGCAAGATGATGAGTACCTGCCTATCGGCGTAGTAGACGGCAAACTTTTTGGGGTGTCTCTTTCTGACTTGTCCCCGCGGCCGATACGTTACTCCGATGATATTGTTAAACTTATTACGTTTTTTTTTGTTTTTGTAGCTATAGTGGTGGTTTCTCTAGTTTGGCGCCACTAAGCATTTAATTCACTAAAGCGAAAGCGCTATGATAGCATACGAAATTCAATCACCAACTAGGTAATATGGTAGAAATCTGTGTACCTACTTACATTATCCAATAGTTATAGTTGTCTAAGTACAGGTAGTGGTGGGAGTAAAAATATTACAAATACGATTTAAATCATTTTAATACTGGTTAAAAGCAAAAGTGGTACAAATAATCTTAAAAATATAATGTAAAGCAGTCTGTTAATTTATTTTAAAATAATAATAATTAATAAAGTAATGATGATGATGTATGGTGTGGATGATTAATAGTTAATTTTGTTAAAGTCGGATGTGAATTGTATTCACGTTAGTTCCCGTTGCAAGGTTGGCTGTGCTCGTGAATGTAATCGAGGACGTCGTCTCCCGTCACCACTCCACTTGCTACGAAAAAGGCTGAAACAATAAAGATTCCTTAATTATGAGAATTGAAGAGTGAAGCAGAATCATCATCATCATCATCCTATCAGCCGTAGGATGTCCACTGCTGGACATAGGCCCCCGTCATAGATTTCCAAAAGGCGAAGCAGAATGAGATTTCAAAAATATGATATCAGAAAAATTACACCTAGAGATCCGTTTCGAATTGTGCTGTCCTGGACCAGGACAGCGCAATTTAGGTGACGCTCCAGGATGTGGATCCAATTTAGATGACGCTGAGGTATCCAGGACTCCTGGATACCTAGATGCTGGATGCAAATATATGGTCCTGTGTGGCCTTAAAGTTAAGTTTGTATATCAATGAGTAACTTTGCTTACCACCAATATCATAGCCTTCTTTTCCGATGATCACGTAGGGAGCGATGTCCAATATGCGTGACAAGAGACCGATAGTTGGCTTCCCGTTCTCTGCGTTGTCAGCAAGCTTGTAGACGTGCTTGTCGAGGTGATCAGTCACCACGTCCCCAAAGTCATACTCCACGCAGTTCTCGCCGGGTAACTTGGTGGGATTCGTGGCTCTGTTGCGGAGACTGTCCTTAGAGACAGCGCCCACGAAGTGTCTAAAATAAAATGTTTACTTTATTATAATTGCCATTTCAGTGTAACACACGCAGCTTCATCGATTTGAATTTCTATTCCAGAAGTAGAACAAGAAGTGCTAATTAAACAAAAACGCTTAAAGAAAAAACATGTAGTTAGTTACCCGATGTTATCGACGATGACAGCAATGTTTACGTTGTTGGCCTTCATAGCGTCCAGGGCCTGCTGGCAGGTGCAGTCTTTATTCAACTTGGGATACGTGCGATCCAAGCATAATTCACTGATCGGGTGTGTCCACCATCTAAAATCAAACACAATGTTTAGGATAAGCAATTTTTTTATAAAAGTAAATTAAAAATCAAAGGCGAAGTAGGCACCAATGTGATCAATGGTTATTAACTACGATGGAAGGTAACAAATTAACGATTCCATCACAGGAAACTACATTATTTGATGAGGAACTCCAGACATTACATAGAATTTAAGTTGACAAAAAGTAACTATTTCGTTTTATTGCTCGATTTTCATAATAAAACTTACTTCATGGTATGCGCTGGGGGTTCCATGAAGCGGTGTGCTTCCATCCACTGGTCGCTGACGAACTTGGACATATAGTTACGGATGCCGTCAGGTAGGATGACCACCACGCGTTTCCCAGCGCCAATGTTCAATGCCTTCACCGCTTTGATAGCTGCAGACATGGCTGACCCACTGCTTCCACCTAGTAATCACATTGTTACGTTACCAAGTAAGTACAAATTATTCATTGAGAGAATTGAGCAGTATATTGGAATTAGAGATCACTGACCCCACTGATATGGGATCACGAAATTCGAGGGATCTATTTTAAATGTAATACTAGGTAATGTACTCGCTAGGGGCAGTGCCTGTCAGGGTAGCGGAATTTGTTTGAAAGAGTTACCGCGGCCCTGTCACGCAAAGGGAATTAGGAAGAACAAGGATTGGTTTTAGTCAGTAAGAGACTGACACTCCCTTTCGCTCCACCTAAGAAGAAAAAGTCATTTGATTTGAAAAAAAAAGGTATGTACTCGCTCTGTTACGTCTCTGGTTACTATTCCGGTCCCGTTGGTCATAGCGTGATGTTCGTATACGTATCTCTTGATTTACGCTATCTATTGATGAAAACTCCAATAAAATCCATTGCGTAGTTTATAAGATTTACAGACGGACAGACGGCAGCGATTTTTTGAATAATATGTGGACATTTTACGAGCTATCGCTAGATGTTGTACGGCCTATTGTTTCTAGGTAAATTGATGGAAAAAAAACATGGTCAACCAAGGATGGCGACTCTATCGTGCTTGTTAAAACAATCGTCATGTTTTTATGACCTTGTAGATTATCAGTATAACGCGTTGATAACCATTGATGTACCTAAGAGTATTAAGAAGGAAATATCAAATTTATCATCGACCTAATTATTTAATTAAATGTGTCATAGATAATCACCACATAACAATCCCTCCTTTCTCGATAGCTCCCTGGACATTAGGAAGGCTTCCTGATCGTTGACTACCTCGACGTGGTCGACTACTGACTTATCCAGGACGATTGGTGCCCAGGTTCCTCCGATCCCTTCCACCTAAAAAAAACATTAAATTCTGCATCTTTTAACATGTCGTGCAAAATAGGCTACAACAGCAGAAATTGTTACCTATTGTACTAATTTCTTAGGAAAATTATGATTCTAGCGAAAAATATTTTCATGACTAAAAGCATGTCCGTTTAAAAAATGGGTTTGTGATTGAAACTGTTCCACATGTCATACCATCACGCCTGTATTCCCTGAAGGGTTAGGCTGGGATGTACCAATGTATACCCACAGTTCGCCGGCATGTTTAGGTCCCATGTTATAGGGGGTGAGCCTATTGCCATTAACCGTGCACAATTCCTAACACCGAGCTGCTATTGAGAATTTCATTTTTAAGTTATGGGAATCGAACCCAAGACCTCTAGCGTAGCATTGGTGCTTAGGACAACTAGGCTAACGAGGCAGTTAAAAAGAAAAAAAACTCAGAAGCAATTCCTAAGTTAATAAGAGTGTACTAACCAAAAACGAATGGGCTTTCCCATTTTTGTTAATCATGATAGAACCGTCGGGCTCTGCGGCCACCAGTATGCATTTGGGATTCTTCTCCTTCAACTTCTTCCCCACCCCGGTCATAGTACCGCCGGTGCCTGCGCCGAGTACCACCACGTCCACGTCACCTAACGCTGATACTATCTCTGCACCAGTATTCTCGAAGTGAGTCCTCGGGTTTACGTCGTTGTCAAACTGGAATTAAATATTAAACATTTGTAGGTAATGTTTGTGAATCATCATCATCATCATCAGCCTATCGCAGTGCATTGCTGGATATAAGCCTATCTCAAGGTTCGCCACTGAGCCCGATCTTCGGCTCTCCGCATCTGTTTGTTAATGTAACTAAACATTTTCGCAACCTGGTTTGAATTGGTTATCTGTTTTGCAATCAAATAATAGTGAAGCAGTGTGAAAGTAATATAATTAATATTAAGTCTGAACTC
Source organism: Caradrina clavipalpis (assembly GCA_932526535.1). NCBI lineage: Eukaryota > Metazoa > Arthropoda > Insecta > Lepidoptera > Noctuidae > Caradrina > Caradrina clavipalpis. Next base: position 7,618,060 of record OW052107.1, on the reverse strand, counting down.
GCCAAACCGTGTTAAGCAAGTGTGGTGATCAATGCTCGTGTCAGGGACGAATTTTGCCTTATAAGGGCCCCGTATCATAATTTATTGGGGGGCCCTGCTGCCTTACTGGCGAAGCCAAAATGGAAAATAAACAATATGTAAATTTTTCCTTGGAAGTATAGTGTACAGCCAAAGAGTTTAAGTGAGATAGTGGATAGTATTTGTAACTTTGGCTTAAACGGGTTCGGTGCCCCTACAGCTGGTGGGCCCCGTATCTTTAGCTCTGCTCTGTAGCTACGCCTCTGCCGCGTGCCTTCTCTGTATGAGAAGGCCTTTACCTGCAGTGGGACAGTAATAGGCTGGTGTTTTTCTTTTTTTTGTGCAAACGTTCTTACCTGATTCAACATCACCATAGTATCTGGGTTTTCGTTCTTCAGCTGACGGGCGATCGAAATTTCAAGATCACCATTTTTGGTTTGGATAACTTCGGCCCCCAACAAACGCATGGTGTTAACCTTTTCCGATGAGTTCTTATCTTGTGTTACAATAATACATTTATTTTCTAGAAAGAAAACATAATATTATGATTTATGATTAAAGCAAGTTTAAAAATACCTACGAATAGATTAGATTGCATATCAGATTCCTACGATTATTATAGATTATCAATAACATCAGTTATTATTGATTGTCGTTTTTTGATTGGTATGTACGTAATGTCCCTCAAATATGAATGAGTTAGGAAACACCTTGTTGTTGTTGTGAAACAAGTTGTGTGCGATACTTTAAGTCGGTCATGATAACATAATATGACACGTTGTTTTACAAATTGTGCTAAAGAATCCGACTAAAGCTGCTATCACACGGACTGCATCGCAGTAACCGCGTGCAGTCGATATATTTAACTGCATGCAGTTGTACGTTCGACTTCGATTAGTCATGGTATCATTAAAATAAAACATATCGATTGCATGCAGTTGAACATGTCGACTGCGCGCAGTTGCTGAGCCCGTCTGATGGCAGCCTAGTCTTTTATGACACCTATGACAAAATGAAAATTTTTGTCATCCAAATTGGTACAAACTAAAGCTCTACGGCAAAATTGCGTAGAAGGGATACACGAGTGTGTATCGGCACATACGGCACAAAAGTACACTATCGGCTTGGAAATCTTCAAGCAATTGAAAATTATAGTTACCCATAAGAGCTGCAGTCAACGCAATCCCGATGCCGGTGTTTCCTGAGGTAGCTTCCACAAACTCAGTGGTTTCGTCTACAAGACCCCTCTTTCTTGCATCCTGGATCATGGCTAAGGCAATTCTATCCTTTATAGAGCCACCAGGATTCATGAATTCACATTTGGCGTCTGAAAATAGGAAGAGTAGGTTACGAAACGTACAGTTTTGATTGCTTTTTTTTAAGGGGTTTTGTACTTCGCAAAGAATAACTGGAACCTTAAGATCAGTTTTTGTCGGTAAGGCGTTCTGAAGATCTATGCAGATGTTATTTTGGTACATCATTGTTTTGAAAGAAACGATAATAAGCAAAAAGAGACCATTCCTCGCCGGTTTGGAATCCTAAGGGGCGAAACACGCAGCGGGACGGGCCGGGCCGGTTTATTTGACCGCGAACGATAGTGCAAAGAGAATCTTATACTGCCAACGCACATAGAGGGCAAAAAGACCGCGCCTCCGGTGACCGGCAGACGCTAGCGGCACGTATCTGTGAGGTATATTACATTGGCATCGACGGTCACACGCAGTCTTTATTGCTTCACGGTCAAAAAGACTGCCCCGCCCCGTCATCTGCAGAGTGCCTCATTGTACGAGCACCGCTTTTTTTTGGACAGTTTTTTTTTCAAGTATCAGTCAGGAATCGATTGAATAAAATGGGGTACTTACAGACTTCACACTGTAGTCCATGGTCCTTCGGCAGCTTGTTCAGCTTGACCAGGGGTGTGTTACCCACTAGTTCCAGAACGCTGTTGTACACCTTGCAGTCAGCTTTTCCACTAAAAATTGCAAACGTTTGATATATTACTATAGATATTGTACTTTACTACTTAGGTTGCTGCCACTAGTCCTATTAAGAGTGATTTTTAATCAAGTTGATGCAGTTTAAAAGGAAATTTGCGATATGCTAGAATTGTCGAAAACTAATTACTTGACCAATGAAGCTGAAGTTTGGCAGGTATGTAGTTTTTACTAGGAGATATGTAGCTAAGAACGAATTTGACTTTGACTGCCATGCCAAAAGCTTGTTTTATTATATTATTCTATAGGCACATGGGCATTAAAATATCATGCGTGCCTTCACGATATTGGATAAGTTAGTGATCTTTTTAAATCTCTGGTCAAAGATGTGTGATATCCATTTGGAGCCAGACTAGTTTAAAACTTACCTAGAATTGTAGTCATTCTGTGGTTCCTTGGTATCGAAACGCCTTCTAATGCTCACAAGATTGCTTGCCTTCTTAAACATTTTGGTGCAGTACAGTTATTAAACTTTATTGCAAAGCTGACGCAAAGGCGTAGAGGTACAGAACTGGTGTACTTTCAGACTGATTTGCCACAGACCCCACAGGCCTTATTTATACCATGAAATTGTACGGTAAAGGATTCTATGACGTATAGGGAAATCATAATAACTTAAACTATTACTGAATCATTTTCAAATTAAATTTTCCCCGAGTATTTATTACGTATAATGTTATTCGCTGACGATTTTTTGCTTTGCGGACATCCTCGTGGAAACGTAGATAGTTGTAGTTTAGAAAAATAAAAGACTTAAAATTGCTAAATTAATTCAACTTATCACTCTAAACTATTTCTTTTGCATTATTAAGTAGGAATATACGTGAAATCATACATAAACTTCCTTTATGTACTTATTATCATATTTAATGCAACCTAAAGATTTTCTAAACCAATTTATTCAAACAATGTTTTTACTATTATATTTTATTAATGTAGTAATACAATTACTTAGCATGAGTTAAGACGACTTAAAAATACAAAACAGACAATATTAAAATACTTAAACATTTATTATTTACAAGCGTTTTAGTTAAGTGTCTACTAGCTAATTTTCCATTTCCCTTTTTCGGAATTGGAATAAGCCTCTATGAAAAATATAGTTCACCGAATACTTTAATGAAACAAACACACAGGTTAATGATATTGAAGTCCAGTTTTTTTTTATAAACAGTCACTATTTTCCGCCAGTTTCTGAGATCATGCCGTCAACACATTCACTAAAAGTTTTCGTATTCTGGCACTCGATGATTGGCAGTTAAGTTTATCATAGTCACACTGGCAGAAACAGCGTCTGAAACACCATGGTTCACTTATCACAAAATTGTACTTTGTCACTCTTTAACCTCTGTTGTATTGGATATGTCTGTCTCTTGCTTGGCTGCATAGTTGTCGTATAGCCAGTTCCAGAACTTGACTCTCTTGGCTTCGGGATCCACTGCCACGGTGAATTTCCCATCAATGTCGAGATAGTTGATGTGTTCCGTGTCGTTGACCTGAGGCCAGATGAAGTCGACCACTGACTCGTAGTCTACTGTGGGTGTGGGGTTCCTGAAATATATTGAAGGGTTGATTAGGGTAGAACTAGCTTAGACGAAAGCGGTCCCTGGGAGTACCTCGCTACCTACATTTGTGTTATCTACTTCGCAAAAAACAATCTCTGAAAGTCCTTTAGCATTTTAAGATACCATCACGCCTATATTCCCCGAAGGGTTAGGGCAGAGGTGTACCAATGTACACGCACGCTACTTTTTAACACTTTGCTCTACCTGGAAATTGAATCCAAGACCTCTAGCATAGCTGTCGCAGCAATATGATTATCTAGCAATTTGCATACCCCCTAGTGTGTTGGGTTTTCCCTGAAATCACTATCGGTACTGCTCAGTGCACAGATTAAAACCATTCATCATTTATATCACACGTTTATATCGAATTAGCAGATAAAGTAGGTAAAGGACACTAATCAATCAGTGTACTAGCAGTAGGTACATCTCGATACTTGTTACACGTACGATATGTACTAGATCTACATTTGTGATGATGATTTGAAAACTGCCTTTTAATGGTCTAATTGGAATAAATGATTTGCCTTTGACTTTTGACTTTGATGATGATGACGTGATCCGACCTGTTTCAGCCAAGGCGATTGATTCAGCTCTCCTGTAGCTGCCGTTAGTATAATTATTACGAAGTAACCATGTACCTAACCATGATATATGGGAATATATTGCAATTTCAATCACCAATGTACTTTTCAGGACTCGAACTTAAAGATACCAGCAATGCCTGAAGAACTCATTTTTTATAAAGTTAAGAGAATTATTCAGAAATTCTAGATATGTAGATCTAGATAGAGAAATGCTATGTTAGTTTAATGTAATGGGTTACGTATTTACCCAGTCTTAGCAAAGTTCGTCCACATCTGGACCATGCTCCTCGAGACAGCTAACTCTGGAGAGTCATCATCCAACCTGTAGTTGAGTCTTGAGAAATAAAATAGGTATCCCATCTCATCGCCGTGGCAGGCGCCGGGATGCGTGATGCCCAGCATGCGTTTGAAGAGCCCTAGGGCTCCGTCGAACGCAAACCGGTACAAGTATGTAGGGCTCGTACGATTACTGTCCACTTGCTGGCGGACTGTCTCCAAAACTGGCCGCAGGAACATCACATCTGTGAATAACTAATGACAAAACATGTTTAGAGAAATTTAAAAAAAAATACATATAAATAAATATACCATCACGCATGTATTCCCCGAAGGGTTAGGCAGAGGTGTACTAATGTACACCCACAGTTCGCCGATATAATTATTTAGGTTCCATGTACCTAGTAGGGGGCGAGCCTATTGCCATTAACAGGGCACAAATCCAAACTCCGAGCTGCTACGGAGAATTAATAACACTTCTTGCTCGACCTGGGAATCGAACTCAAGACCTCTAGCGTAGCAGTCGTGCTTAGAACAGCCACTAGGCTAACGAGGGGGTTTAGAGAAATTAAAGAAATAATATAAAATTATTGCTAAAACTGGATAACAATGCCTTTAAAAATGTTCATCAGTTGAGCATTGAGACTCTTTCTGCAGATGTGCCAAGTTAATAATTATCAAGGTCATTCAAGGTAAATAAATAACTGCAATTTGTAGTAAAGAGGAGGGTACCAAATTTTCAATGCATTTACATCGTTTGCCTACGAAATTGAAACATCTGTAGTAAAGTACACTTATGTAATCTTACATCAATAAGGCTGTCAATATTCCTGTTTTCGATGGGTCTCTGCTGGAAGTAGAATGCTCTGATCGCGTCTGATATCTTGTCAGTGAGGGTGTCGTTGTGTCCGAGGAGCGCGGGGGGGACCACGCGTCGGAACTCCTGCTCCAATTCGTTCAACAACTTCGGGTACCGCTGCAGACCTGCAATTATACAATAAGCACTCTAAGTATATCGAAACTAAGTCGAAATTGCCGCAACTTGATTCCCAAAAATATTTAGAACAGGACTATATCCTGTGACAACCAGACATAACATTAAAGCCAAAAATAAACAACAGAACGGACCTAACTTATTTTGCAAAGATAACGTGGTAAGACCCGTAGATGATAACTAGACCTGAACTTTTTTATGATTAATTTTCCAGCAGAAAATACATATTATCTGAGATCGGAAGAAAGACAGAATTTTAAAAGAAGCTATGAAAGGCAACTTGCCGAGACAGGTTCATTCACTAAAGGCGCGGATACACATGCCAGTAAATCGGAAAAGTAGCTGGCATGAAAGTTACTGGCATGTACGAGTAACTGGCACAATGCGGATACATTTGCAAGTAATACTGGCATGCAAGTTGTGCCCTTGCATGCCAGTATCACCATCGCGTATACACAGTTCAGTTCACACGTGTCAGTTAAGCAACCCCCCGCGTCCCCTCCCTCAACGGGCATGCAAGTAAATCAAATGTTGTGCTAGCTACTTATATGCCAGTTACAGGCATGCCAGTTAGCGTATACACATGACAGTAGCTGGCACGTGCGAGGAGCTGGTATGCTAGTGTGCAAGCTACGGGCATGTGTATCCCCAGCTTATAATTGGGTCATATCGAACTGGCGCAGATTTGTCTATTATAGGCTTATCCTTTTTGGCTTTGGAACGTGTGTCGCTTGTGTACATGATATCAGGTGAATATTCACCTGATTCTTACACCATTTTCACATTTTGGTAAATCTTTGCCACTTTTAGGACAAAATTTTCGTCAACAATGTAAACTAAATAAGTATGTAACTAAGTACTTTTTAAAATATCCTGTTCTGGCCATTAGGCCCTTTACAAGACGGCATCTTGATAAAAATCTAGGGACAGATATAAATCACAAAACATTTGAGTTAATTAAACTAGATCTGATAAGATATATTTGGTAAATATTACTAATGTAAAGCAAGGTCTTCCTTTTCTTACGAATTGATGGAATCTCCGATTTCAAATATACGTTTCCTTGTATGAAAACCCAATGCGGTTGGTATCGAAACTAACGTAAGTTCTGCAATGAGTAATTTCAATGTCTGTTGGCATGGCAATCTCTCTCATGGTGGATTACCAAGTCAGGCTAATGGTGTGGTGGGTACACCTCAACCAATTTCATATTACTTATTATATACGAATCAAACCATTTATCGCTCGTCCAAAGATTGGCCCTTCGCCACCTTTACTTAGTTAAAAGCACAACCTGATCCGGATGGATGTACGATCCAAATTAAGTAAGATGAAATAGGTTATTAGTAGTAGAGCTCTTTGTGAAGGAGCTCGATCAAGGAAGTACTACCATCATACCTATCTCTGCCGTAAAGCAACGCCGCGTTGCTATTCCGGTTAGAAGGGCCGGTGTTATTTCGGACACATGAGACATTTCAACTTTGTCTCTCGCATTCGCAACGCTTTGGTAGATATTGCAGATTGCAGAAGTCTATAAGCAGCAGTGACCGCTTAATATCAGGTGGGCCGTAGGCATTTGCCATGCAATGATATAAAAAATAAACATATTGGTCAGGCGTGTGGGAAAGTGACACAGACTGGATATAATCGCATGTGTTGTTTATTATGTATACGAGTAACGACCCGGTCCAACTGCGGGCGGCGCTTGCTATTAGCGGTTTCTTTGAGCGCAGTTAGAACATTATGTAACGTAACAGTTTACGTCATCCAAATAGCTCATGTCTTTTCACTCAATTATTACCTACCAATGTTAAATGATTTTTGTCAATATTACCGACGTGTTCTACTTTTTTCTTTGGGTATGTTACCTAGTTTTTTTTTCATGTAAAGTGTTTGGTTATTAATCGTAATAGTAAACCAGATATATACATTAACTATCTACTTCTAGTATCCGTATGTATAAGAAATTATAACATCAACATGATGACCCTAACTTAAACAAAGCTGTAATTCCTTCAGATAATCCTGGTCACCTTAGGCAAATCTTCTATTTTATTGATTGCTGCAGCTGTTGGTAGTTTTATTCAATGTTATTTATGATCATACGATGAGGTGACGAAGGAAGGAAGTGTCAATTACTTAATGAGTTATGAATTTTCTAGAAAAGCGTCTGTCGTGTGTAACTGTTAAGTAACTGCTTATTATGAAACCGAAACGTTGCTAATGTGTGAGTCACAGTGAAATTAGGTTCGTAGAAAACTAGAGACGGGTAAACCATTTCAATGTGTTTGGGTAAACCGTTTAAAGATGACACAAGACATGCGTGAGCAAACAATTCGGCTTACGCTGGCTTACGCTGAAAACCAGTGCTGTGGTTCCATGTCTCGTGCACGGGCCACGGCTTTATGCTGAGCGTCCGCCGTTTCGCGTGGTAGTGGCGCATATTTCCGTAACTATATTATAATATTTTATTGTATTTTGTATTTTTTTGTTTTTGTATTTTGTTTGGGCTTGTTAAAAAAGTTTTTTTGAATGTTATGTGCGTCGCTTTCGCTCGAATAAATGGTTTTTCTTTATTCGACCACTATAATGACGCTCCTGTGTCTTTGTGGAAATTAAGTTTTGTTAGAGAATTGTAGGACTATAGGTAGTATCTAATAGATCCAGCGTTGCGGAATTTGTTCGAAAGAGTCACCGCGGCCCTGGAACGCAAAGGGCATGGAGGAACACGGACAGGTTTTAATCAGTAAGAGTCTGACAGTCTCTTTTACTCCGCTCCGAGCTGAAGAAGTCATTTGATGATACTCAATATCTTTATCCATATGTGTGTGTGCTTTCCATATGTAGTCTAATATGTGTATGTGTATGTATGTATAATTGAGATAATTATGGACACTGATTTCACATTTAAAATAAAAAGGTTTTAGTAGATGGTAAGGCAAAGACTAAACTATGTAAATAGGTGCTACAAAGTGAAGTCCTTGGAGTACGCCGACGTAGGTTCCTTTCAAAGTCGCCAAGGCGAAAGTTTGTACTTGTGAAGGGTCCCAGTGTGCGAAGTTCCGTTCACCCGATTGCATTACATACCAGATTCCGTTCGCCAGTCGCCTTCGTAGATTAGCAGTAAATTACTTTCCGCCACCAGCGTACCTATGTGTATCGAACTATGCAACATAAGGTGTCATAAGTACGGTACCTCATGTAGTTAGTTATTTTCTTGTCTTGGTAATATTAAAACATTTTTATGTTCATTTTTGGGTAGAAAAGTTTTTTGTTATGTTGTGTTTTACTGTCTTTTATTGTATTTAGGTTTTGTCTACCTAACCTCCACATCAATGAATGTGGAGGTTACAGACAATAGGAAAATACACATATAAGCATAACCTACTTCCTTTTACCTACTTCTACAAATACAAAAATACCTATCCTGTTTATGTATTTTTGTATTTGAAACGTCGGTAAATGCTAAATGTGAATACCACACCCTCGACAATGGGCAGAGGTGGAACACCTCCGTCATCCGAGTCCGGCATGACCGTCTGTAACCCCCATGATAGAGGAAGTCGATGAGGATTTCCATTGAAAAAAAATATGGTAAGTGTGTGACCAATTGAATTTTACTGTACACAAATTTTGAGTGTGACTAACATACTTTTTTCCTAGTACTATAGGTACCTACTGGTAGAACTACTTTATAAGGCAATCCTATGGAGAAATAGCGAGGTTGACTTTAATTCCAATTACGCATCTGCTATCACATTCAATTTCATAGCTACGTACCTATTGCATTAAATGTTACATCGTTAAGTTACAGGAGTTCGATTTTATTGCATTTAGAGATGTGGTCGTAAATTGTTAGTTGGTTGCCATGTAAACATTAAAGAATTTAATCTCTTTGTTCTAAATGAATACCATTGTTACCGACGCACTCATCCGCATCGCTTTTATTTGAAGGTCACTTTATTTAATTTGCCTTCAATTTTCTTTATTAACCGACTTCAAAAAAAGGAGGAGATTCTCAATTATTCGTCGGGTTATTTTATTTTTTATTTTTTGTCTACTGTATTTTCAGAATAATGGTTCTAAAATTCTCTAAATTGGCTCACGATCACCATATCGTTGGCATAATTCTATTCTATATGATGTTTTTAACCAACTTCAAAAAGGAGGAGGTTATCTATCAATTCCGAGGTTTATAAAATGTAGTGGTTTTTTAAATGTATTTTCGGGCATAAGTCCGTCGTTTACAGACGGATTTGCATTTTTTTTTGTTTGAAATGGGTTTTTTACGAAATGGTCCCATTTTAATTTCAATATGATCTGATGATGGGTTGCGGAGACAGACAACGGAACTCTTCAAAAAATTACAGCAAATTAACCGCGATTGCTGCTATTGCATAAATATGCGTTGTTAACGCTATCACAACATAACATCACGCCTGTACATTCGAAAGTGTTACAGATGTATTTAGAAGCATGCGAATATTTGTTATCAAAGTAAACGAAATCGGATATTCTGCTTTCTTATGACTTTTTATTAGTGTCTTGGTAATTTATACTTACGTCGGAACAATATAATGCCTTCCTGTGCGTTGTACCCCGTGAGGAAGGGCACGTCAGCTCCGGGTAAGGTCTCGGAGGGGGGGCGGGTGAGGAAGGCGTCAGGTAAGTCAGGCTCCAGCGTAGGCAGGAAGGGCAGCGCCACGGTGCTCTGCAGGTCGGCTGGCTTGCCCGGTGCACTCGACAGTCGGGCACCAGCCTTCACCAGCAACTCGCTTGGCGTTGCGCGGAGGTAACCTGTTACCATGGAGAACATTACACTGTGACTCTTAGCAGTAAGTACCATTCATGGAATTATGAATTTAGCTTCTACCCGCGACTTCATTCGCGTGTTTTTTTAATGAAATTTGAATTATAATGACACGGGTACCGGACATTTTTCTGGGATAAAAAGTGCACTATGTATTATTCCACGCTACAATCTATCTCATTGTCAAATTTCACCGAGATCCGTTCAGCTGTTTAAGCGCGAAACAGTAACAAACATCCATCCATCTATCCATCGTCACAAACTTTCGCATTTATAATATTAGTAGGACTATATTAATTACGGTCCTTGGGTTTATCATTCTTGATATGAGTAGTTCGGATAAAACCATAGTGGTATTCCACTTTAATGCACTTCAGGAAGTGTGAATTTAATTCGGTGTCCTTCAAACTACCAAAGAGATCACACATGCACTGCGCAAATATACACATACTAGCTTCTACCAACGACTTCGTTTGTGTCAATTTCATATATTATCCCATGGGAACCGTACATTTTTCCGGGATAACAGGTGTCCTATATGTTATTCCATACTACAATCTCTCTCAGTGCCGGTTCGACTGGAAGCCGACCCCAACATAGTTGGGAAAAGGTGAAAAGTGCCAAATTTCATCCAGATTCGTTTAGCCGTTTAAGCGCGAAAGAGTAACAAACATCCTCACAAACTTTCGCATTTATAATTTTAGCATGATTATAGTCAGTGCTCTACAGTCAGGCAGTTCAATACTTGCCCATCAGTTCCGCAGTACTGTTGGTGTCGATGCCGAGCTCCCTGCCAAGGTCGAAAGCACGGGCGCGAGGGTCCTGTGCCAGAGCCCATGGGGCAACAGCTACGCCGCTCTGCGCAATGGCAGCGTGGAACAAACCCTGCCACACAAACATTGTTTAGTTAGGGCTTGCTAACTTTTCAGGAAGCATATATTTTCTGGGCCGCAACAATATTTATTTATTTATTTAACTATATATATTTACCATTACAGGCTAACCCAATGCGATAAATGCGCCTTAAGAACTCGATCATAATTTTATTCGAAACTTATAACTAATCTATCTATAACTTATAATGAACAATGCATTCCTTGTGAATTCACTCAGAGAACAATAAAACAGGTCCATTTCACTCGCTAATAATATAATGTTACCTCTATTATAGTTTGTCACTGAAACGCTAAGAAGAAGAAGGAAGCAATACACACAATTCCTGAAAAGTTAATGTTTTTGGGAAAGAAAAATTTGTATCATAAGTAGGTCCACAAGCTGTAAGCATATTACTCTTAATTATTAGTGTCGTGATGGCCCAGTGGTTAAGGCGCCCGCCTCTCATGCACGAGGTTGTGGGTTCGCAACCGGGCACAGGCAAGTACCAATGTGACTTTTTCTAATTCATATGTACTTTCTAAGTTTACCTTGGACATCACTGACATCGGTAACCATGTCAGAGGCCCTTGCGGCGGTTTAGAAACTCTGACACTAGGGTGTGTGGGGTCGTAAGACCTTACTGCCCACACGATAAAGAAGAAGATTAGGAAAAATAGGATCGCTAAAGGGGGTACTCATTGTCACAAGAAAACCACGAAGCAGTGTTTTTTGTACAATTGCATTATTTGGTAAATTGTAACGATAAATAAACAGTTTCCAATCTGTCAAGTTACCTAGTTCAATTCCTTGAGAACAGTAAGTACCTATACAGTGCCAACTTATCCTTGTGTTATTTTGTTGTGTTTGTTCACTATTAACAATTCAATTAATTCTTATTAATATTCTAACAATAACATCAATAGCTTTAAGTAATTTGTTATTATAGCTGCTAAGTGCTTTTCACTTCTTTAAGTGATAAGTTCACTGCAACTCAATAACTTCAAACTAACTTTTTTTAAGTGTTTAGTATTAGTCAAATAAGTCGTTGGCCATAAATAAATTATTGAGTAGTAATTACTCTATGTGTTTACGAATATTAGTTATGATAATAAGATAACATTTATTGTTTCAAGGAATAAACAGATAATATCAGAAAAACCCCGCACATGTTCCAAATAAACAGCAAAATATTGGCTCGTTGTTTATTTCGCAACTTTATCCTGAACAACCAGTGAAAACATATATGAGTACCCGAGTGTACGTGTAAGTGTACTCAACGGTTGCGTCATATTATACAATAATATCCTCATATGTATTATAATAATATCCTTAAACAACATCCAATAATAAAATATGTTCCCGGGTTAAGTACAGTGACGCGTTATTACGTCTACTTACGTACAACATGAGCCATGACATAAATTTTATACTCAGAGCTTCTTTATAGCGTAAAATAAGTTTGTCATATTATTATCCTGCATACATTTTATATGTATGTATTGTAAGTCATCGGCGTCACATTATTTATAAAAGTATGTCACAGATGCAGCCTGCAGAAGAATCATCCGATCGTTTTATAACCTTAAAAGCCTCTTATGTAACTTCAAGTAAGTATGTAAGTAATTCACTTTATCAGATATGGTATTGTGAAGATTGTACACTTCAATTTAGTTAAGTAGGTACAGGATTTATTTTTAAACGTTTGGTACCTAAGTCATTTACTATGAAATATCAAGCATGAATAGCTTTACTAAGCTGTGTTACTGACAAATTTTGAATACTTTATTCTTTGCTAAAGTGTCGTAAGAGCTCTACCTGCATAAGAGACACGAGACTTCGAGTTTTCATAAATCTGAGATTTGAATATCATAATCAAAACCTTTATTTTACAGAGAACAACGCGGTGTAGTCATACCCACAGAAATATAAAAAAACAGTTATTGCTGCATGTGTAGTAGTGATATGTTGGAAGGGGGAAAGCGGAGACATAGGTTTTGATACATTTTCAACGATAATTTTTTTCTTATATATGTGGCCATGCCAATTGCCAGTAGTAATACCTAGTGGAGTGTGTATATTACATAAGCTGCTATTTGGAATGAACAAACCTGCGAGACAGGCGACAACATGTGCAGATGCACGGAGGCAGCGCCGGCCGACTCTCCGAAGATGGTGACGCGTCCGGGGTCGCCGCCGAAAGCCTCGATGTTGTCCCTCACCCACTTCAGAGCCATCACTTGATCCTTTATAAAACATATTACTCTTAATATTAGGCCACTATCATATACACTTGCAATTCCTAAATAATCAAGATTTGACCAGTCCGTCCCCTCCTCCTCCTCGTCGTCTTCCTTGTCCTCGTCCCACAGGGACGCCCTAAGCCGAGGCCTGTACTCCATACGGGGTACCCTGTTTTTTTTTAAGGATGGGAAATCATCAATGACTTCTTTTTCTTCTTCTTCTCTGGGCGGAGCGGAACAGTGTCACACTAATACTGACTAAAACCCATCCTTGTTCCTCCTTGCCTTTTGAGTTCCAGAACCGCGATGACTCTTTCGAACAAATTCTGCAACCGTGGACGGGGTACCCCATTAATACGCTTAGCATATACCTATAAGTTTTACGCCCGGTCTTAATTTTTAAGGCCTCACAGGAAGTCCGGTTAAGCAGCGGAAAACTTGCGTGACGCTAATCCAAAAAAAATAACACTTGTAAACCAGCCACGTGCGTGTTTAAACGTGAGCGGTAGACCATGTCCGCGTCATCGTTCGCAAATACCTGTGCAATAGGGGTTAAGTCGTTTCCATTCATGTTACCTAACAACGAACTTGTGTCGTAAACAGTAACTTAAAATTATTAAATTTTATACGTATTTAACTCCATCGCAGCATGTTACGGCAAATACAAGCTTACTTATCGACTGCAGCAAATTTTTAAGGCACAAGAGTCTGCAATTTTATTTCTAGAATTTGTGCTGTAAATTAGTTGTAATAACTTTATTTCCTTAATAATGCATAGGTATATTTTTCGTCGTATGTTGCGTCAAAAGATTGCGAACTTGACCGGAATGTGTAAACCATGACCGACACTTACGAAACGCTGCGTATACCTGTCCATTATCTATTAGTTATTACATACATTACATTGCTATCATAAAACGTTTTCACAGCTACAACCAAAATGTACCCGAAGTATGTAAATTTAGTTTATACGAGTTTAGCACGCTAATAAACCGGAATTCACTCGATGAATACTTGCGCAAAAATTACAGAACGAACTTCGTAGGTAGGTGCAAAGTAAAGAAGTTGTGAAAAATAATGATACTGCAAACTTAGGTAGGTACCTAGTTCTAGCCTGCAACTACAGCTATTTCAGTGCTGTAAGGCAATTCGCACGCTGCCCCTCATCACGGAGCATAGCGCGGGACCACGTTGTTTGCAAGTATCTGTGTTTGTATAGAAAACACGCGTAGTCCAACACACATAAAACGCGTTCACGCGCAGTGTTGCAGATCACCAGAGCTCCGTCGCCACACACCACGGAGCGTATGGCGGGGCAGTGTGCGAATCGCTTAACTCAAATTTCACGCAGTATCGACACCAAGTTACGTTACAATTCGTACAAATTCATCTTGTTTCAGAGAATATATGGAATTATCAATCACCTTGTATAAATAAAGGATTAGTTGAAACGTCATCTAATAGGCATGCTTTTTATAGAGAGGCTACCTTAAGACCCATATTCCCTGAAACTTCATCATTCTCGAGGCTCAAGAAGCCGAGCGCGCCGAGCCTGTAGTTGAGCGTGACGAGCACCACTCCTGCGCCAACGAGGTGATCAGGACCGTAGAGGAACGCGTTGCCAGAACCCATGGCAAACGCGCCGCCGTGAATCCAGACCATCACTGCCAGCTTTGGATTGTACCTGGCAATAAGAATTAAGACTTATCTTGAGCTGCTCTTCTTTGGTGACATCTATACTAATATTATAAAGAGGTAAAAGTTGTGAGGTTGTAAGGGCTAATCTCTGGATCTTCTGAACCGATTTTGGAAATTATTTTATCCATAGGAAGCCACGTTATTTGTAAGTGTTATAGGCTATAATAATATAGGCTATAATATATAAAACATCACGCTACGACACACGGCAGCGGAGCAGTAACCAGAAGTTAAAACACGGGTAAAAATATACACGCGGACGAGTCGCGGGCAGAAGCTAGTAGTAAAATAACTTGACGTGAGCTACATGTTTTTTTTTTTAATACTGGAAATCATCAAATAACTTCCCCGCCCTGGGCGGGGCGGGAGGGAGTGTCAGACTTTTACTGACTAAAACCCGTCTATGTTCCTTTCATGTGCCCTTTGTGTTCCGGGGGCGCGGTATCTCTTTCGAACAACCCGCAGCCCCGGCAGGGTGAGCTACATGATGAAGGCAAACATTTTAGTTTAGTCAATCTATCGGGCTGTCCTAAAAGGATGTAGCTGCCCTTAGTCACCACGTCAGGTCAGCATAGCGTAAGCTTTCGTAATAATTGGTGACCGCAAACATACCACCAGTGACGTTACACTTCTACCTACTACTTTCTGGCCTTATGCCTTCCGGTTACGGTTAGCGAGTATGATTCAACCAACGTCATGCTTTCATCTGATTCTCATTAGTCAGCGTGAGCTGATGTGACGTCTACGTTTGGGGAATCCATCGACGCGTTTATTTTATTTCCAGCAATTTCATCCAAATATGTGAATTAAATTATTGATTAATGAAATTATTAAAGTACTGATCTTTTATTTAAAAATACATGTAAGGTAGTGCATTAACTGAAACCTCGATTTCATCATAACCCTAAACAGCATTCAGATAAGAATCACCTTACCCAGTCATTTTATCAGGGAGTGCCGGAGTGTACACATTGAGGAAGAGACAGTCCTCATCTCCCTTGTAGGTGTCGAAGAGCATGAACCTATGTGGACAGACGGCACCCTCCTCCAGTGCATCCCGTACTCCGGACCACGGCTCCAGGGGCATTGGTGGCCGAAAGCGAAGGGCCCCGCGGGGTGGCTGGGCGTACCTTTAAAACAATGATTATTTTATACTTAAAAAAAATCCTGAGTTTTACAATTTAACGCATCCCAATCTATGTATTTAAAGTTACAGTGAACAGTCTTCTTCTGAGTATGCTCACTCCATCCTCAACCTTGTCTCTGACCTAGACTAGGGTCAAGAGCTTTACCCATCTCGAATTTTAAAAAAATCCTTATGTTGGTTGATTAGTTATGGTTTTGTTGTTGATTTGTGATGACCTTATCGATAATTTGAAAGTATGCTTATTTGGAACACAAAAATAGCTATCTGTTGTTTTTGGAATTTATATCACAATTCTTCTTATTAAAATTTCGCGCAGTCAAAGTCTCTCTGCGCTGCCATCGACGAGGTCGTGGAAGTAGTGATGTGTTGGCCCAAACAAATAGCCGAAGGACGTCCACTGCTAGACATAGGCCTCCCCCATAGATTTCTAGAAGGACCGGTTGGAAGCGGCGTGCATCCGAAGATGAACAAGAAGATGGTTGTAATTTATTCTTCTACGATAATTAACTTCCTACCTAATCCCCTTAAAGCTGTAGTAGGGAATCTGCGCGGTAGTCCTGGTGACGAGCTTGCGCCCGCGTAAAGCACCGCGCTGTGTGTAGACGAGCGGGCCGCCGCCGACGCGCATGCGGTCCACCAGCGCGTGCACGAGCCGCGCAGCTCGCGCCGGCACAGCCTGCAGCCGCCGCAGCGCGTGCTTCAGACCCACAGACTCGCTGACCGTGCTCGAAAGGCGCCGCCATGCCCCCGTCACCTGATGGTAAAACATTTAATAATAGAACCTTGTTACATTGTCGCTCATCGTGTTAAATTTCAATTAATTAATAACTCAGTTGCAGGGTTCCGGTTACATGGTTATGGGTGCCGGTATACATAATTACAGGCACATGAGACATTTAAACTTTGTTTTTGGGATGGTAACGCATTTGCAAGGCCCCTTGTATTGCAAACGTCTATAGGTAGCGGTGACCACTAAACATCAGGACCGTGACCACTCGACATCTGCAGGCGCGACAGCGGGTTGTTTGCCAACCCATGACATAAAAAAAAAATACTCAGCAGCAGCCCGGAATCTTAATCTCGTTCCCGTTTTCCATGAGATTTGATTGTATGGGATGTAATATATAACTGGTAAAATGTTACAAAATACTCGTCTTTTGGTAAGTTAATATAATAATACCCCACATGCAGGACAAAATAATTGGGCAGGACAATGTTACTTGATCCCCAATCCCTCGTCTCTGACCATATTTGCAATCAAGTTAATAACATTCAAAGGTCGCCCAGCAGATGTGCGATCATTAAAGAGCCAACCGTTCAAGATTCCATGAAATAACTATAATTTAAATAATTTTCACTTAGCCGCGTGTTTAAACCTATTAAACCAATTTCAGCAAGGTTTAAGTGATTGCTGTGATCATTCACACCTCATGTGCTCCACGTAAAGACCTCACGCAAGCTCCACAAATTACTGTCGTTCAATTCCGTCACGCAATGTTATTCAGGTAACAAAATATCATGACAGACATTATGCAACCGAGTAAGTGATAAAAATTAACACAAACTTCCGTACCGAGATTTTTAATGACCTCTAGTTAATCACCGACAATATTGTAGCCTACATTTTTTGTATGTATTCGCCAATAATGGTGAAAGTAACACAGAAGTTGATTGGCAGATTAATTTAAAAGTGCATAAATTAAGAAACTTCATATAAGTAAATCCTCGGAGTAATATTAAAATGTTCTTTAGGTTCATTGGATTTCTTATGAAATCCATACTTCCATGTATGATAAAATGCGAAAGTAACTGCCTGTCTGTTTTACCTTCACGACAAAACCACAGGCCCTCTAGCCAAGTCGCAAACGATAATCTTAAACGCTCGGTAGGTACCAATAGATTTTAAACTTTATACCCCAGAGCCTTAAGTTAAAAATCTATTAAAGATTTCTAAGCGTTAGCAACTGGAAAGAACGAGAACGCTATGCAATCTTCATTAGATCTTCAACTTAAAACCAGGCATATAAAGTTGAAGATCTACTAAAGCCTACTCAGCGTTTGCGTTTATCGTTTTGTTACATGACTACAGGTGCTGAACCGATTTCAATGAAATTTAGTACGGGGTAAGTTTGAATCCCAAGAAAGGACATAAGCTATTTTTTATTCGACGACTTCATCTGCGTCCGAAATTACGCGCACGAAGTCGCAGTTAAAAGCTAGTAAGACTTATTTCTCTATGGTACTTCTGCGCAATTTTAAACGCTTGCTTTTCTAATCATTCTCCGGTGTTAGGTAAGTATTATGCATATAAAATGACATTGAAATGTGTGGCATTGACACTAGGCAAATGAGCTAATAACGTCGGTAAAAAAACTAATAGACTTTGCTAATCGTAGACTTTGGTGTGACGTGTTTTATTCATATTATTATGTAACTACTAAAGTGTATTTTTTAATCTCAGAGACTAAATTGTCAATTTCATTATTTTATACTAATACATTTATATAATATAGATATGTTTGTAACGAATAGGTAGGCCTCGAAACTGCTGGATCTATTTTAAAAAATTTTTCACCAATAGATAGCTACATGTTTCTTGAGTAACAGGCTCAGGCTGTATTACATTGCCGGGGCTACGGGTTGTTCGAAAGAGATACCGCGCCCCCGGAACGCAAAGGGCACATGAAGGAACATAGACGGGTTTTAGTCAGTAAAAGTCTGACACTCCCTCCCGCCCCGCCCAGGGTGGGGGAAGTTATTTGACGATTTCCCGTCTCTTAAAAAAAAAAAAAAGCCTGTATTACATCACGCTACGACCCATGCGACGGGAGCGTTTACCAAGACGTAACTTATGGCGGGTAAAATAAGCCACGCGGACGAAGTCGCGGGCAGTTTGCTTGTCAAATATAAATGTAATGTGCTTTCAGAACATAAACATAAAGTACACTTTTTCAAGATTGGACACATAAGCCGTCAAGTCAGTCTCTGAGATTATTAGATGTCCTACAGCTAGACTTTGGTTACTGATCCGCCACCGAGAGACGTTGTGTTATGTTACAAAGCCTATAACCTTCTTCGATAAACGGAGGATTTTTCAAATCGGACCAATAGTTCCTGATATTAGCGCGTTCAAACAAACAAACTCTTCAGCTTTATAATATTCTAGCGAACTATACGCGTGGCTTATTTCCTCCGCGTTAAGTTACGTCTTTGGTTACTGCTCTTCTTACGTGTGTCGTAGCGTGATGTTATATAGCCTATGTTTTTCAGTGTTAATGTAGCTTCCTAACGACACAAGAATTTTTGAAATCGGTCCAGTAGTTTTGATGTTAATTCGTTATATACAAAAATACAAATCTATCCTCTTGAGACCTTTCTTTATTAGTGTAGATATAGATTATAGTATAGAAATGATTTATGACTGCTAATATCCTAAAGGCGATTGACGCCACCCCTGCTATAGTCTAAGATACTTTTTATCCCCAACTAACTATGTACAGTCAGCAAAAGAGATAAGTAACCTGCAGCGTCGCCTACTAAATTTAAAGTTTCTCAAAAATCGATAGAAGTTTTTAATGAATTTTGTTTTTATTAATAGATAATGAACAGTTTTTTAGTTGAATTAAATTTCATTTAAAAACTACCACTGGTTTGAGGGAAAACTTCAATTATATTAGACGGTATGGTTACTTACCTCTTTTGTTCACCGTACCTAGATACTAGATCGCCGGTACAATCCTAATTGTAGTCTGACTTTCTAGTACATAGTACATGGTTGCCTTTCTCCGTGGTCACGATGACGACCGCGGAAGAGAGCAGACGTGGTGTTTGGCGGTAATGGCAGACCCATTCTTAGGTAAGGAAGTGGAAAGTCATTTCCATATCTTCCTACTTTCCCTTAGAACCGAGTGTCATTACCCGCAAGCCAGAGTTAGTTGGTTGTCAACAGACGATTGTATAAATCTTGTCATTATGGTAGGTATAGTCATGAGTGTAAATATGTACACTTGGCAAAATTTAAAAGTGATTTTCTCCTGAATGTAGAATTGCAACATTGAGATAAGACGATTGTCATAGTAGTATCCCATACTACTCACATACTACAATGGAACCAGAATATGATATTTGTAACACCATTAGGCCCGGGTTCCACTAAAGCGGAGAGGAGAGGTCTCGTATAACCGATAAGCTTGCGTTATTTTCACATCTCACCGCTTAGTTTCAACACAACACAGTATCCCATTGGTCGTTTACGAGACATCTTCTCTCCTCTCCGCTTTGGTGGAGTCCGGGCCTTACATATTAATTATTCCTTTGGGAGGAAATTGCTTTAGACTGTTGCTAAGTGTACACATGTTTATGCTCGTAACTGTACTTCCACTCACAAAGATCAAAAGTAGGTAAGTAGGTACTTGACTCTTGCAACAGTAACTAATATAACTTATCCAACTAATAGTTCTTTGTGGAATTCAATTAATTATTAATTACTTCTTGATTAAATAACTTAATTTTCGACACACTTGCTCGTAAAATGGCTTTAATTGCAGCGATTTTAGGTTCATAATGCAGCAGATTATTTACACACGCATGTCTTTCACTTTACAAATTTACAATAATAAATAATAATTAAAACTATAAATGAATCTATTGTTAGTTTTCATGAGATGACAGTTACAAAATAACATTTTGCATTATAAAAATAATTGAAATCTTATTGTGTATTGTAATAATAAAATTGTAAAATGACAGGATTGGCAAGGGCGGAGCGCAGCGGGCGGCGCGGGCGGCCTCTAACCACGCTCCAAATACGACATCAACTATGGATAACGGAACTAAATTGTTTAAGATTATGGCCATATTTCGACATCCCTAAACGTTAAGGTATATGTTATATTGTCAATAAACATTATGATTTTATTAATGATGGAGAGACACTTATCCGAATATTTCGTAATATAACCTTCGATGTAGTAGAGTCATATTGTAAGCCCTCATTAACCTTTATAGAGAGGAAATTCGAATCTGGCAACACCATTGTATCAATGTGCAAGACGCACTTAATTGGTCTCCGAGTCGGACAAATTAAAGTAAGTACCTACTTAAGTGTACTTATTGATGTTTGGTACACCGAATTTAATATTAAGCAGAGGCTTAACGTATTGCTCAAAAAACGAATTTTGAAATTGAATTGACGGTTCATTGAAGATCGCGTAGACAATTTTGCGCAACGTTCATAATCAAAGGATGGCCTTTAAACCAATAAATAGTGTTGGGCAACAATGCCGGGCTTCGTTAAACTGCCTTCGTCAAGTAACAAGCAAGTTACAAGTGCACCCTGACATTTTCACAATTATTTACGTATGTCATTAGCAGATTGTATGATTCGTCATTAAACAAACAACTTCGTCCGTTTGCAAACGCTTACATTGTACATAACGGTGTAAAGGACATTGTAACGTAATCTTTTCAAGCAGCTGTTTTATAAATGATCGTTTTAATATTTTCAATTGAAAATAAGCTTTTTGCTCGTCTTACTACTATTATAAAAACGAAAGAATGGATGGTTGAATGTCTGTTACTCAGTCACGCCAAAACGGCTAAAGGGATCTGGATGAAATTTGGTACGCAGATAGATTATAGTCTGGAATGGCACAGGAGCTTTTTATTCGGAAAAAATGTACGGTCCCCGGGGAATAATACATATATCAACTATGACGCGAACGAAGTAGCGGACATAAGCTACTAGGTATTATTTATTTGGTTTGAAGGCTTTATAAACGTCAATAAGTAATGCTAATTGTACTTGCCGAGTTGCCGTACAACATTGAACCATAATCCTATAGGATAGCATTTAAAATTTGAAAATCAATTCGAAGCAAAAACTTAAAAAATAAATGACAAAAAACAAAGCCTGAATGGCTGTACAGGGTCTTAAAAATACCACTTTTTGTTTATGTTAATAAGTAAGTACCTATTACACAATGAAGATGCGACACGTTTATGGGTAAGACATTGAGATAAAGTACCAATTTAAGTCAATGTCATAAGTATTTTTTTTTTCTGCAAGGTTGACAATCAATCTTATCATGCTTTAATATTTACTAGGTATTTATCTGAAGTCATTATTAAAATAAAACAGTGCCCCTTGAACTCTTGCAGTTATCAATCCCAGATAAATCATCTCGCGACGAATTACGCGTATCGTGCTCTACTTGTCGTTTACTGATAAAATTAAAATTGAATTTTGATCTTTAAACGTAACTATATCGTAGCTTCAAATTAGTTTACTTAGTTCCTACCTATCAAAGAATTCACAGTACTTACTTAGGAGCGTTTAACTGCACGTAACTCATGCAAACTTTCAAGTTCAAAATCTTGGAATAACTTACAAATTTTGATTAGTGTGTAGGTAGTAAGTTTTCAATGAAAAAATAAAGCTTTTGAGTTTGGATTAATACATTTAATTGTTCAAAAAAAATAAGTAGGTAACCCCCGACAAAAAAAAATACACCCCAAAAAGTAAAATAAAACACGCTTAACACCCATCTTTATGAGTCGGGGGAAGAAAAATAAAAAAATAACAAAACGAAATTGGAATTGGCAGTTTGAATGAAATACCGTGAAGCATAAACGCTCTTAAATCACAAAAGTCAATTACATAATTCGTGTAGATAGAATTATCCGAGTTATGCAATTACGAACCGGTTGCTCGCGAGCTAAGACGAACAACATTCAATGACTTTAAATTAACTAACACATAGGCCGCTACTTCGTTCGCTCCCTCTTAAATTAGAAGTTTTGGAAAATTAACTATAGATTCGAAAAAAAGGGGTAACCAAGAAAAAAAAAAGGATTGTACAATGGAATGTGTGAACAATGTAACACGACCTGCATATGAAAAGAGGTCGAGAGTAAAATATAGGTAATAACAATGAAAACAGTTCAAAATCAATAAATAATAATAAATTGAAATAGCCGAGGCAGCTAAGAGATGCCCTGCTGATGGCGCCCGTTCACAAACTAGATGGATTTATTTACCATTTTAAAGGGAACCCATTAAGAAGTGGAGTGACAGCTTAATGCCTTTTTGTAATTACGTTCTTCTTCTTTTCCTTGTCAATTGACTCGCTTCAAATTTCGTCCGACCTGTATTGAGCAACCTGTACAGCTCTTTCATTGCCGTCGTTTAGATGTTGGATGGTGCAGGTGGTTGTGCACGACGGGCAACTAAGGAGGTGACGCATGTCCTGTGATGGTGCTCCACACTGGCACTGCGTTTTGGATGGGTGAAGAAGACCATAAGTTAGATAAATAATATAATCAGATACAGCGGCCAAGTTGGGTCCGTAATCGGTTGAGAGATTTCAAGATTGGCAACTGTAGCAACTTGTTCTGTAGTTTATATTATTCAATCGGTAGATGTCCTTCCGGGGTGATGAAATGTGGAGAATGGGTGTTTCTGCTTCCACAATGCACATCTCTCGTCTGCTGCAATGTGTTACAATAAATTCGACTCCATTACACCTAAAAGTCGTCAACAGAGTTGTATGTGCAGCAAAGAGATTAAGTTCAAATTTATTGCAATCGGCGTGGAATGCACGCTAGTATTACAGAAATTACAGAAAACTCAAGAAAACATTATGATGAAATGTATATTGCGGTTAATCTATTTTGAAATGGCCTGACAAAACTTTAAATAATACGTTGAAGCTAATGGTATCCGGGTATCATACTTACTAGGCGATAGATCTTAAGTAAGTACAATAATATATTGTATCGTGGAGATAGCGATAACTTAGTCGGTATTCAACGTTTGAAGAGGCGCGGTTAAGATGAGCCAAACCACTATTGGTAGGCACCTAGTCCATTTTGCGAGTGGAGTAAGTGTGAGGTAATCATAAGGCCAAGTGCAGTCGTGCCTCTATCCACCAACACTATTGACTTTTTATTTTAATTTTTTTTTCGGCTAAAACATACCGGCGGACTGTGGGTCTACTTTTGGTACACCTCTGCCTAACCCAGGAATATGTACCTATGTACTTCGTGAGTGTGAATGTCGGTTTTCTGCGTTGTTTTAATCGTCATTTTTTGACAGTGTGGCGGGCTTGTCCCAAAAGAAAAAAAAAAAACGTCATTTTTTTTAACTTTAAAACATCAGCTACCCGCCTGTAAAAGTCATATCAAAATCGGTCCAGCCGTTTCTGAATTTAGTCGGAACAAACAAACAGACAGTTAATTTTTAAGTTTTTTATTTGTTTGTTGCGTATAAGTACTATGTAAACATTCATATGCATTTAGAAAAAGCTGTTATGTCGACATAACAAACAGATACTTCAATGTAATTCATTTGTGTAGATGTATTGATTGTATGGGATGATGACCCCATCATTCACTTTTGCCCCTGGTTGATTACAGGATTTGTTTACTATTACTTAATTGTATTTGGCAAGTAGAGCCATCAGCAAAATAAATACAGGAAATTTATCGGTATCCTTGCAGTCTATGTTTGTTAGTTAAATGTTTGAACCCTCATTAAGTGTTCCTTAAAAACTAAGAAGCTTAACAGCTTTGAATTTATTTATACATATAATTGCTTCGAGTTTTTTTTTTAATTCTCAAATTTTGTTGCTTTACTCTCGTACGATAAGCACCTGCTAGTATCTCCACTTTTGGTACACTGGTAAACAATGCCTAAGCCATTCAGTCAGCCTTTGTACTTTTTTGTTGCAAGATTAAATAAATATAAGGAAAAACCTTGTTTTTTTTGTTTTCTGCTTCTCCTGAAAGCCCATGTTTTGTGCTATACGCCATTTAACCCCAAAGCCCAAATGTATCGGTATGTTTCTCCAGGTAAGTAAAACACAATGTCATTACAATCACGTGGATTATAAGAACAGGCCACATTTTGAGATGATAGAGTCACACTCATCTCACTCATAATTTCAGACGAAATCTGCAAAAGTGCAAAGCTGAACTTTTTCTGAAACTGTATTTTCTGAAACGGTTCACGCAGTGGCGGAGGCATTGGCTGCTAAAATGCTGCGTGTCGCGGGTTTGATTCCAAATAAATATTTGTATGTCCTACAGATATTTGTTCCGGGTATGGGTTTTTGTGTACAGATGTGAATAAATATTTTGGCACCCACGATGCAGGAGCTATTCCCAAAGAATAATGTAGACTACCTTTTTTTAAATACCAAATTAAATATTCCTCTCAAGTTCAAATCATGCTATTCCAAACAATTGACAAACAAAAGGTTTAACATATCGAATAGGTGGTGTACCCCAGTTACATCACAATGTGAAGTGCATAATGTGGACCGTCTGAATGCGACACACTTCTCGTTGCCTCACTTCGATTTGACTGTTTGGCACATTCCCTGGATGATAGCACAACGCACTGTTGTAACTTCACGTGCACAGTTTGAAAAACGCCACTTTTCTATTGCAGAGCAAGGTTAAACACGTCCGCAAGCAACGCAAGACCTTTGTGGGAGATTAAAATGATGAGCTCGTGTTGCAACAAAGATTTTCCTAGTGTCGAAAGGGCTATTCAAAACCACTGTGACACGGTCCGTTTCTTATGGAACTGAGACAATTAGATTCCATTTTGTGTATTTTTCAAATGAGATTGCATTAACCCATTCATACTTAAACGTAACGTTTACCCGCAGTTAAAGCTGTCGTCAATTCTCATCATACAATTTGAAACAGTGTCTGCAGCGGGTTGTGACACCAGACACCACTAATCAATTGACGTACTTTTTATGAACTGTCAAAACACGACTCTCCCATTGATTTTTTATGGCAATATCGAACTGTGACGTCCCTAATCTGTCTACTCAATTCACTTATATTTTTTTGAGTTCGAAGGAAGTAAAAATATAATTTAACAATAATTTGAAAATTAATCGTATTTCAGGGCTAAAATAAATGTATTTTTTTAGAGAAGTTGCGTCTTGTAATTATTGGGTAGTGGTGTCAACTACCCAATTGGGTATTAGACACCACTAATCAATTGACGTACTTTTTATGATCTATCAAAAACGCGATTTCCCATATATTTTTTGTATGGCAAAGACAACTGTGACGTCAGTTTTGAGCTGACTCAATTGACTAGCTATTTATTAATTTCAAAACACAAAAAAATCTTATATTGAAAATCTATCAGTTAAGTCCTAGAATTATTGGTTAATGGTGCCTTATAACCCGATTACGAACAACCCAAATTAGTTACCTAACGTTAAGTAACTAAGCTACCTCTTATATGTTATTGTATTTTAAGCAAAATGAGTGAATGTAACACTCATGCAACAACTAAAATTACATACAAGACTTTACATTGACCAATTACGTCAGAATGAAACATAAACGATCAAATTTTAAATGTATTGAACAGTTACATACTTTAAATGACATGCAATTTTTATTAACACGCATTGCAAGTTAGAAAAGGTTGTTATAGTAAAAACAAAATAAAAATGTTAAATTACTTAAGTCTGTAGAGATTTTGATTTATTTGATTGGGCAAAAATATGCGGCATAAATGACCGCATTGTTTTAGCATTGAGATCCTTTGATCTTTCCTTGTCTTTTCCAAGCAGA
This sequence comes from Caradrina clavipalpis, assembly GCA_932526535.1. Classification (NCBI taxonomy): domain Eukaryota; kingdom Metazoa; phylum Arthropoda; class Insecta; order Lepidoptera; family Noctuidae; genus Caradrina; species Caradrina clavipalpis. The sequence continues at coordinate 7,591,253 of OW052107.1, read as the reverse complement.
AAGAAAGCTTAAAAAATACGAAATCCTTACCTTCATGGAGTTAAGGCTAGTCGCAGCGTTAGCAACGACATCTCCCAGGGTAGCGGGTGGTAAGGCGTCACTGCGCAGGACGAGCGCGCATGCGCACAGCACCACTGCGCGCCACCACCGCACGCGCATCTTCACAACCCTTCTGATTCACTATCACTGTTATCACCAACACTTGATACTGTCACTCCATGCACTGCCTATCGAGGCATTGTATGTCTCTTTATAATATTGTTTATTAGCTTCTATTTTTGGGTTTGAACAATAAGTTTCTTAGGTTTCAGCTGGAGGGTGGGATTTCGATGAGTTTGCTTAACTGTAAAGGTAGTACGATCTTTGATTACGATAGAGTAAAAAAAATATAGAAGATAGTTTTGAAATTGACTCTTGCTCACGTTTGTGCCTAAGTATATCGATGTACGACACCTAACTTTTTTTTAAGGAAGGGCAATCATCAAATTACTTCTTTTTCAGTTCTGGGTGGAGCGGAAGGGAGTGTCAGACTCTTACTGACTAAAACCCATCCTTGTTCCTCCCAATACCCTTTGCGTTCCAGGCCCGCGGTCTTTCGAACCAATTCCGCAACCCTGGAAGTTACAAAACCTACCTACTCATTCATTTATTCAGTATCTTTTACTTAAAATCATACACAAAACTATGCAAGCTAAATGAAGCATTCAACTTATTGCAAGCACAATGATCAGTCAAACAAAACACCTGCCTAATTAATTGATCTTAAATTATTACACAAGTTCACGTAATGAAGTGCTTTAACAAAAACAATAATTATGAAATGGCAATGATTTGCCGCTTCAACAAATGTTGCTGAGGTAACATTTGGCAAACTAACTGAAATACTATAGATGATGACATTTGGATTGGACGAAAGAACCATTGCTTATGATTTATTTATAATAATATAATTGGATAATCCTAATACTATTGCAAACGCGTTTGTGAGAATGGATAGATGGATGTAGGTATGTTACTCATTTGAGCTTAAACGTCTGAATAAAATTAGGTAAAGGCCCACAGCTAGGGAGATCTAGCATAAGACATATGATAATTGTTATCCCGTGTATGTGTTTCCTGGAAATCTTTTAGTTACACCATGTTTTGCGTGCGTTACATTGTCTATTACCAATAATAGATTTTTCACGCCAAAAATAAAGTGGTTTCAAAGCTATAATTTCTGCCTTTATGCCTAACCCTTCGGGGAATCCAGGCGTGTTGGTATGTTATGTATCTGTGCGAACGTCACGCAACAATAGGAAGTCAAGTATCTGTATACAGTGTATGTGATCTCTAATTCGAGTTGCATGCTCCACTACTTGCGCCGGCGTCGACGCGAGCCCTGTTTGGTGGCACGCGCCGAGCCGAGCGCGACGCTCTCGATATTCTGCACTTTCACTCACAACTGCCTGCGTTTGTACAATGTACCTTATGATGACAGGTCAACAACAATACATAACATACCATCGCGCCTGTATTCCCCAAAGGATTAGGCAGAGGACGGTGTACATACCAATGTACACCCACAGTTCGCCTATATGTTTGGGGTCCCATGTAATAGGGGGTGAGCCTATTGCCATTATCCGGGCATAATCCTAACTACGAACTGTTACTGAGAATTTCATAGTAAAACCGAATAAAACCTTCAACAAAAAATACAGTCATTACTAATTATATGACTACAAAAGGGCTTTGTTGGGTGAGAAGATGTAAAGAAAAAATCAAAGCCGCGTTTTAGATCGATATACTCGTAGCTGCAACAGATGGTTATTGAGCACTAGAATACACCAACAAGTTATTACTGTTAAGTAATTAATTCTAAGTTGTACCGCACGCATATCACCCTTCTAAAGAAAAACATTTACAATATAATAAAATAACATCATTTTCGCCTTAGAAAAGACATCAACGACCAAGAGTGCTACCACTTTATATTTTTTAATCTATTTTTATATATAGCATGGCACAGTTTGCCGTGTTATGTCGTTTGTAATCAACAATTAACATTTAACACTTTTGAGCAATCCTTTTATTCCTTACTCAAATAAAATATAATTATTTCATAATTATATATATTCATGTTCATAAATATATTCTATTTATGAACATTTTTATAAATATTTTATAACTATTTTATGCCCGCGACTTCGTTCGCGTTAAAGATATATTATTCAAGGTGCATTTTCCAGGATAAAAAATAACCTATGTGTTTTTCCACATTACAATCTATCTCAGTGCCAAATTTCGTTCAGATTCGTTCAGCCGTTTAAGCGTGAAGAAGAGACAAACATACACACTCACAAACTTTCGCCTTTATAATATTAGTGTGATATCCTAATAGCATTTGAATGAGCAGGATATTAATATATGAAAATTAAGAAACATACACAAACACGACAGCGGTTGAGGCAATGTATCATCACATCTACCACTGTTGGAAGTCCAGTTAGATACTGTTGATTTCAGTTTCATCACTGTGTCAATGATCATCCTTCTGTAACAATCTCTTTTCACGTTGAAAGAAGTAAGTACTAAGTACTTCATTAAAATTAATATGGAATACTCAATTTTACTTAATACTAGGCGACACCTAAATGTACTATTGTATTATTGCACTGTTGCATTTTCAACTCTCGATCGACCGCAGACGAGAATTGAAATTCCAACAGTGCGATTATATTTACTCCTAGCCGAAGCAGGCACTAAAGGTCTCAACGGAACGTAGGATTACGTTTATGCGCCTTGTATACTCGTAACACCATAAACAGGCCCCTTTTCGCCACTGGGCACTCTGGACAATTCCCCAGGGCCCCAGATACGTCGGGGGCCCCAGCCTGCCCTCAAAATATTTTTTTTTTGCACCCGCCGTTCCATTCTGCGTATTTGTTAGAATCGGGTATCATCATCTGCCTAGCCTTTTCCCAACTATGTTGGGGTCGGCTTCCAGTCGAACCGGATGCAGCTGAATATCAGTATTTTACATGGAGCGACTGCCTATCAGACCTCCACAACCCAGTAATGGGTAATACGATACTCTTGGTAAGACTGGTTGTCAGACTTTCTGGCTTCTGACTAACAGTAACGACTACGATTTGTTACGATTTGTTAGAATCGGGTATAGTCTATAATAAAACACTTGGTTCTGCAGTGCGATTTACTATAAGTTTCAAGTCCCAAGCTTATGAAATATTAGTACCTATTGTTTCTTTATATAATTTAATTATGTTCAATTGAACAATGGAAGAAATTCAATACGTAAAACATACAGGCACCACCTAATTCTTACGTGCTCAGGGTTCCAGACGGTTACAGACGGCCCTGACTATAGGTAGTTATGCATATTTAAATAATATAAATTGAAAGAATGAAAATATTTCAGAAGCAGTTACATCATCTTATAATTTTTATGAATCCTTATGAAGTAGGTACGTAGGCAGTTGTGCGGGACTGCCGACTATAGTCATACGCAGCTTGTTTGTAGGCCGCGCCGGGTTGAAGTAGCATATGAGTACTTAGTTTTAAGTCGAAGCAGGTTTCTTCATCGATATTTACCTTGGTTAATTTCGTAGAAGACTTTAAAAGAGATATGTTTCATTGAACAAACAGTTGCTTAAGAAAAAATAATATCATAAAGCATCGCACTCGCTTTGAACAGAAATAACTTCCATTAACAATACTAAGTTTATAAAGAAGAAATATATTTTTGTTTGTGTGTTTGTTTGTATCGAATAGGCTCCGAAACTACTGGAGCGATTTCAATCATTTTTTCACCAATAGTTAGCTACATTATTCCTGAATAACATAGGCTGTAAAACATCACGCTACGACCTACGGGAGCGGAGCAGTAACCAAAGACATAACTTATATAGTTACTTACTTACTGAGTCGCGGGCAGTTCGCTAGTTAACAATAAAATACTTCCGCGGCATTATATTATTAGCTTTACCTACTTGTTAACTTAGTTAGATTAACACAAAGATAGCTAGATAGTTATATCACGATCTTCTAGTACCTATTATATTATGATCATAAATCTAAGGCGGTATGCACCGCTGTGCGTGCTTGGCAGCTAGTTCATTCCGCAGTTGAGTCTAAGCTTCCCTGTGATAAGCGTGCGTAACGCTGTGATATTATCATAATGCCTCCCATGCTATCTGACAATCATGATCCTTGTTTATAAACTATAATCACGATACGCTTTTGATATTATTAGTTTGTTTGCATAATATTATAAATACGTCTAATACTAATATTTCACGTATTAGACGTAAAGTACCATAAATTAATATAGATTAAAAAAAAACGAACTGTTTTCTACAAAATCTGACACATTGTAAAATTTAGAAAAGTAGAGAGCAGAGCAGTAGGCAGAAACCAAGCTGACTGTATTTAACGGAGACTACAAATAAAAAAACGGTAGGTAAAAGAAAATATCGATAGGAAACCATAACCAAAAAGAGACAGACGGGCACCCGGATTATCTACGGTCCACTCCCACACAGACAGGAGGGTGGTGTCCCAGCAGTGGGAACAAAAAAGGCTGATGATGTTGATGAGTATCCCATGGCAAGCTTTGTGACCAATTAACTAAAGAAGTTATCAAGTGAACCATTGGCAGGTAAGTAGGGAAATTGTTTGTGCATGTCATGTAATCAAACTTTCTAAGACTAAAAACCATATCGGATAATGTCTAGATATATAATTTACAAGCTTATCATATAATATGTAATAGGTAATAGCTTAGCTTATAATTCACAGAGCTTATCATAATCTTTTCCGGAAAGGCAAAGTTATGTCAGCGACACGTAAGCTATGTAGGTACCTGATTGTCATCTACATCAGCGGTCGGCAACCTTTTAGGAGGCAAGGGCCACGTAATGGCGAAATTTAGTAAAGGAGGTGGAGTACACTACACTTGTTTGGTTGTTATCCTACTTCTCCTACTTATGATATTCTAAATGCGAAAGTTTGTGAGGATGGATGGATAGATGTTTGTTACTCTTTCACGCTTCAACGGCTGAACCGATCTGGATGAAATTTGGCACTGAGATTAATTGTAGTGCGGAATAACACAGGATACTTTTTATCTCGGAAAAATATACGTTTTCCGTGGGATAATATATTTGACGCGAACGAAGTCAACAGAACCTGCCCAGTTCTGTTATATACCGGTAATATTAAAAATACGGAAACGTTTTATTGTGCCCTGCTGCGCTCAAGTAACACTGCCTATGAATTACCTATTCCCGATTAGAGGATATATTTTGGAGATAAAAAAGGTTTTCCGTACATTGTTTTACAATAACTCTCTCCAACTGAAAATAAATATAAATATAAATATATACCAATATACCAACATATACCAACTGTACCAATATATACCAACTGAAAATGTAAATTAATAATCTCAAAAAATATCATTTTTTTAAGATTTATTAAAAATAACCTTGCTTCTCGCCTTTCATGATTCTAGGTCAACAGGAAGTACCTTTTAATTAATTCGCGAGTGTCGAAATATGCGGCATAAATGCCCGCATTTTTTTATTTACGTAAATTGATTTGCATATTTCTTTTTGCAACACTGAGGGACCGTAGACCCGAAATGAATAAATTAATAAATATGAATTTTAACTTGATACCTTCAAGCGTTCCTGAGAAAAAAGGGCTATGCCAGACAAACACACGAAGAAAAACAATTATTCGTAGATCCGTACGGAATTCCTAAAAAGCCTTTTTAGGAATTCCGTACGGATCTAAGGGCCTTTTTAAAAAAGGCCCTTGTTCTACTCGTAAGTTTTGTTTAGCTTGGCACGTAAATCTTATTGCATAATTACTGTTATTTAATAGTTTTATAGGTACCTAAGATAACATAGGCTCATTCGTTTAATATGGTAGCACCAGTAGATAGATGCATTTTGTTTGGACCTGTTGGACAGTACAAAAGCCAAATGTGGCACATGCCGCACATGCTCCATGGGTGATGCTGCCAAATGTGGCTTTAATTTTTAAAAGTTAAGTATAACTTACTTAGTTATCTTTTACTAGTTATTTACCCCGCGGAGTCGTCGTTCAGTCCTTCCTCTTGAATCTCTCTATCTTTTGATTAAAACCGCATTAAAATCCGTTGCGTAGATTAAAGGTCGAAGCGTACAAATGGACAGACGGCGGGAAGCGATTTTGTTTTATACTATGTAGAATTTCACGATAGGTACTGTTATTATTGATAGTCAGAAAGAGAAGATGGCATGCGCTGCCGATTTTTTTTTTTTTTTAATTTTGAAAACGAAAGATAATAACTGAAATTTTGATATCAACGCTACGTTTCGGCAGATATGTTATATCCTGTAATTGATATCAATTTAAACATTAAATTAGTGTACCTAACTTGATTTTTAATAACTGAAGACACAATCATTTAAACTTTGTTTGGCACAGCTCGGTACCATATCAATAAATGATAATTGTTTATTGTCTAGCTTCTTAGGTATGGCCATAGACCATAATCATACCTAAATACAGTGTTGTCAAGGAACCAAACCTTAATTAGGAACATTGAGGTAGGTCTGGGTACCTAACATAACAATATGATTACTCAATAATAATTACCCAAATATGCTTACTCAGACGAGAAAATTATGGTCAAACAGTTACACTGAGACACAGCACTTATTACGATTGGAATACAAATAACAGGGTCGATTGCTTACTAACTTTGTTTATACGAAATAGTAGGTTACGTTGTGTTGTTAAAATTTCGTCAATAGATTCGACAGCGGTGAATGCACGCGCGCGTTTCTCAGGTACGTTCACTTTACTGGTCGTGCCACCACAGCCGTCGTAACAGGCCTGAGAACTGTTACCCAACACCCACCACCACCGGCAGCCATATCCGAGGATCTACGTTATCCAATAAATGTTTTTGGACACTGTTTTTGCAAGTAGGCCATGTAGTAAGCAGGTTTAACGTTGTATGTAAAATTATGGCAAAATTCGTAAGGAGAGCTTTTTCGCACTTGGTGTAGCAGAAAGTTATGGTAACTTTCTTAAGAGATGAGTTACCTAATACAAGCTACTAGAAACTACGTTAACACGAATTGGTTTTGAGTAGGTAATAAATAAACACCAAATTATTGGTTCGAGTTTACGTAGTTATTTCTGGAGTGTAATCCTATCAGTAAACGTAGGTATACCTAACAGGTGTATAGCGACCAATTTATGATTTTTTTTTCTTAGGAGTTATACGTTGTGTTGTAACTGGCTCTGACTGAGAGATGTTATGTGTAATTTTTGTATTTGCCGCTTTTTTAGAACCATCTTTCGTTTGTCAAAGTCTACCTTCATTTTATGTTATTTTGATTTATAAAAGATATTGTTTTTCTATCACCATGCAATTTTATTTAAGCTGTTTTTTTTTACTACTTTACGCTGATATGCCATCTGCCATATTATGCTGATGAGGAGCTCGTGGCTAAATAATTACAGCCGCATAGACCGATCTTCCGGGTTAAGCCACGCTTGCCGAGGTTGGTCTGTGGATGGGTGACCATTTACCATAGCGAGTTTCCTCCGTGCCTCGGAAAGCACGTAAAGCCGTTGGTCCCGGCTGTCATTTGTAGATCTTTGACAGTCGTTACTGTTAGTCAGAAGCCAGAAAGTCTGACAACCAGTCTTACCAAGAGTATCGTATTACCCATTCCTGGGTTGTGTAGGTCTGATAGGCAGTCGCTCCATGTAAAATACTGATATTCAGCTGCATCCGGTTCGACTGGAAGCCGACCCCAACATAGTTGGGAAAAGGCTAGGCAGATGATGACGCTGATATGCCATCATCCTAATCAATTGAAACAAAAGGAAGAATTAATACAGTCAAGTGGATTTTATTTTATGTTTTCTATTATACAGGGTGGAAATTTATTATGCTACCTGGAGGGAAAGTACTCTTACTTGAGTTAGCAAATTTTACTGAAAGGAAACATTCCTTTATTTTTAAAAAGAAACAAAACAGCATTTAAATAATTTTAAAAATATTCTTGCCACACCCAGGAATCGAACCGACTAAAATTCGAAAAATTTGCATCCTGTACTTTTATGGCACTAATCGATAGGGTCAATCATAAGGATCAAATCCCTGCAAACATGGTAAATTAAAATAAAATAAAAACATGCAATTTTATTGTAAAATTATTTTATTCGGACGAAACAAACGAGTAAATTCACTAAGTAGTTGCTGGAAATGAGCTTCATTCCTTGGATGCATGAATTTATTCCTTTAAAAAAACATTTTAAGTAACTTTTGGTAGCGTAGTAAAATTTTCAATATTCACCACAACAACCTTCTAAAAGTTATTCAAAATGAATTCCTTCAAATAATTAATGTGTGCATCGAAGAAAGTGAAGCTCATTTCCAGCATGCAATTAGTAATAGTTACTGTACTCGTTTTTTTCGTCCGAATAAAATAAGTTTAGATTGAAATTTCATGGTTTTTGTTAAATTTAGTTTACCAGGTTTGTAGAGATTTGATCCTTGTGATTGACCCTATCGATAAGTTCCATGAAAGTACAGGATGCTATTTTATCCGATTTTAGTCTGTTCGATTCCCCGGTGTGGCAAGCGTATTTTCAAAATTATATAAATGCAGTTTTGTTTCTTTTTAAAAATAAAGGAATGTTTCCTTTCAGTAAAATTTGCTAACTCAAGTATTTAGAGTACTTTCCCTCCAGGTAGCATAATAAATTTCCACTCTGTATACTTAAGAATCAATTCAATTTTGACTCGATGGAACATTTTCAATTTATTTGGCTCGTACTTGTTGCCTAGACAATTGCCTACTACCTCATGGGTAATCCAACCCTGGGTACTATATCACAGGTTTTAAGCCTCAGACGAAGTATCCACAGAACATTTAAGACTATATTTAATCCCTAATATTCCGTGAAAATTTACATGTTAACTTAATTAACCCTAATATTTTAATGAGTCTTATACGTTTTGCACAAAATGGCTACCTACTAATTGGACTACACACAATTATAAATTAAACCACGGGGTCTCAACGGGAACGAATTATAATTAGTCTTGAAAAAAAAACATAGATGGCAGTATAGGTTACTCTAACAAAATTTACAACCACTAAATTGCGTTAAACGGCAGATTTTGGCTGAAGTAAGATTAGTAAATATTAAAACTTCATTGCTCAAGGCTGATTTATCTATTTACATTCATAAATCACGTAATTTCGACAAAACAAAATAACTGAAACCTTTAACTTCCATTCGAACGTGATTCGAACCCTTACAATGATAAAGTCGTTTGATGCAGCTATCTGTTATCCATTTAGTTTAGAGCTATTTGCAATAGATGGCGTTTTACTCAATTTTTACAATAAGGGTAGCAACAATCGTTATTAATTATTTACGTTTAGTTACTTCATTTATGTTTACTTATTTATTTATTTTTATAAATATATTACTTACAACTCAGATTAAAGAAATAGGCAGATAGAACGTGAGCGAACAACAAAGTGAAGCTAGTTTTTATTTATGTGTGCGCGGCTGATAAGTGGCGCCGTGTAGGTACGCACACGTGCATCTGTGTGCGTTTACGGTTGCCAGATATTGAGAAATACTCCCATATTTTTGTTCAGTTAAATTGTTCTCAAATATTGTACTACTATTTTTTTAAATTGGAAACACGATTTTGCTTTATGGTTATACCCAGATATCAAAAGCGTGTAGTATTTATTATTTAACAAATAATAAGGAATAAAAGTTAATATGCGTAATTACTTACTACCTATTTAATTAATTTATATCAGACCAGATATAACACTTCATAACGCTTTTTGGTAATTTGTTTAATAAACTATTTAAGGATAGGTTTTTTAATTTAAAAAGATAAACAATTTGTTATAACAATCAACATATTTATTAAAATAATTATTATTTTACACACAATCATTAAACCCGAATAAATAAATTTTCCCGTCATAAACTAGCAACACAGACGATTTACTGTTAAGGTTTTGTGTTTCAAGTGAGCCGAAAATATTTTATGAAAAATAAATACCAAAACAATAAAAATAACAAGAGTTATCTGTGGAAAGATATTCCATCTTGTTTTCTTTGTTTTTGTGAACAACTTTTGCAGGGTTTAAAAACACACACTATCAATATTATGTAGGTAGGTACTTAATATATCTTATTCCAGCGGTTTCACCCTTTCCCACTACAACTCGAAAATTATCCCACGGGAACGTAAAATCGGAATAAAAACTATCGTAAAAACAAGTCGTGTAGGTACCAAACATCCAAATCCGTTCAGTATTTTTAGCGTGAAAGAGTAAGAAACATCCATCCATTCTCACAAACTTTCGTAGGTATTAATGATAACTGTTAAAGCCGCAAATCACAATATAATATTGTGATCAACATTCAAACTGAAAGTGACCTTCGAATTCTAAAAAACTCACTCACACAAATAAAACTGTTGTCCTTGAACTCACGATGCGGTGCAATGAAGAGAACAGAGAATCTATAGAAAAGCAGCGCCGTCTAGAGTATCAATGCCAATTAGTTTCGATTCCACCTAGTATTTAGGTTGACTCCTAGATGGCGTTGTAAAACTACTGTTTTTGGCAATTAGTGAGTCGCCGGTACTGCCATCTATTGAGAAAATGGAGAAAAAAATATTGCCAGTCGAATTGCCAGTTTTAGGAAGGTCACATTTCTTTGTATGGGATTGGGTATCTGTATTGTAATCTGTGATTAAACTCATTAAATAATTAACTCGTTAACTCGTGGTGTTATGTTGATAACGATACTTCGTTCTACAAGAATACTATTAGGGTGAGGCCAAACGAGCGTAGGTAATTTTGTGAGCCGTGAGACGCAGAATTTCTGCGCGTTATTTTCTGCAATATTCGATTTCACAAAACTAGTGTTTCGTTCACAGGGCGACTTAAAATGAGTTGTCAGTTTCAATAGAAAGTAAATTACTCGACAGAAATTCTGCGTAATGACTCACAAAATTACGCTCGCTTAGCTTCACCCTTAGAGTGGTAAATTATTGCTCCATCTAGAGGATACTTGCACGCGAGACGTGATGAACATTGAAGACCAATATAAGTGGGAATGAGCAATGAAGTGGTCATAAATCAGACCAGCTAATGCTTGCCGAGGGAGCTTGAAGAACTGCTGAAGCACTCGAGTGCCCTGCCCATTACTTAGACCATTACTATTGAAGTTGTAATACAGAAATAATGTACTAATTCCATGTTGTTGAAGTACTGTGTATGAAACGACACACTTTTGTCAAAGGGTTTTATTTTATCTATGCCTGACACTTGACTCCTATTTTCCTTCTATCAATAATTGACACTGACATGTCGATGACATTGAAATAATGACATATGACGTCATGTTATGTTCTAAGTTCTAACTATCTTTGTAATATTGTGCATTATTTCGTAAAGAATTGTTAACAAATTTTAGTTTACGACGTATACGAGTGATTAAAGTTTCTATAACTTCTTCTATTGTTTGGCCCTCATTTCTGGCATATTAGTATCTTCCACTTGCTAAATAAAAAAGAAACAATGGCGAATGTACCAGGACCAGGTGCAGCTGCCACAGCGCCTGAAGATCTTCCACCACCTTATTCAGCTGTGATGGGTAATCCACAATACGGCTTCGTGGCACCTGGAGGCGAGCCGTTTACTGCCGCAGCAGGGCCATACCCGCAGCCCAAGCAATTTACAGCGCCGGGGGTGTACCCGCACCCTACTATCACAGTGACGAACACTCAGCCTCAAGCGGGCGACATGGTGCCGCCGCAGGCCCCCATGCCCGTGGGGATCGTGCTTCCACCCGCAGTCGGAACTGAGCCAACAACAATCAATTGCTTTAATTGTGGAAAAATTGTCACAACAAGAGTTACATATACAACGGCCTGGCATACTCATTTAGTGGCTGGATCCATATGCGTCATTACTATGTAAGTATCATTATGTTCATGTACAATTTATCATCATCATCATTCAACTGATAGACAACAACCGCTGGACACTGAAGTATTTCAAGCATTGCCACAGCAGCTGATATAAACAGTGGACAGCCTTCCCTATTGCGAGACTCCTGGAAGTAGATCTTTGCTAGGCCCTTCACCTTTTTGTCATTTATATGTAATAGAAAAAAAATATAGACCAGAAATGCAATAATATGAATAAGAACTTACTTGTTGTTTCCAATAAATCTTTATTCATTTAATTGATTACACTACTTTACACGGTTTTTCCAGAAAAGATAACAAAAATATCTGTCATGTCTGGTTTAAGAAATATTTATTTACGTAACTAGATAACATAAGTTTGATATTATTACAAAAAATAATGGCAAATTTTTGCCCTTTTTTATGGTTATTTGGATCAGTTTCTCTTATAATGGACCTACAGTAATCCCCTAACATGCTTACATCCCAAAATCCCTGTTGTTGTTCTTCAAAAACCTTTAAATCTTGGTGAAAACATTCCCCTTGTTCGTCACACATACTTTCTAAGTTTTCAGGGAAACAACTCAGATGAGAGTGCAGGAAATGAATCTTTAATGACATGTTTACTCCAACCTGCTGACAATATTTATTTTCAAGTTATCGGCAATAATTTCTTCTTTGAAATTCATCCGTAATTATCCTATTATGATTTATGCTACCTTCTTGATATGTCAGGAAATACAGATGTAGGCCTTACTAACTAGTTGAGATATTCATTTTGAATATCTCAACAATGTTTACTATGACAATATTTACAACATATTTTTCTTTTCAAAACTTAATTTTCTTTGCCTATCCCCATTTTTTTTACAAGGCATATTCACATAAAAATCCCATGGCTGGATTATATAATGTTGTCAAAATGAAGGAAGTTATGATTTGTGAATGAGTTACACAAGTGAGAATTATGGTCGGCATGCTATTGTTATGATTCTATTGAGCATGTCTGTGAACAGTTCACAATAACTGTTTACGTTGTGTTGTGAATGATTGAATGAATGATTCTAATGATTTTACTTTATGTTTTCCAGGGTTTGCTCCCTTTGCTGTCTCGGACTCGTCCCATACTGCTTCGATACCTTCAAGGATGCCGAGCACTATTGCCCCAATTGCAATACTTTCATCGGTAAAAGTAGCAAGTGCTAATTGGGTGAACGCACTACCACCATGCAGTGCTATGAAGATACAGCTTCATCAATATTAAAAACAAAAATGTTAAAAAAAATATAAAATTCTAAGAAGCAATTATGGTGCCATCAACTCCACTATAAAAGCCATGTGTCTCCTAATTGCTAGTGGTTATATTATTTATCTTTCTTCCAATTCTAATGCTTGTGAATAATTCTCAACTATGTATGACTAATATTATATTAAATGTTGATTCACAATTGCACAATGTATGTCACCTGCAGTGTTATCAGTGTAACTATTATACATGGCTAATCAAACTATTTTCTCGAAGTGCTTGACAAAGATTTAGGATGCAGGTGAAGTTGTGCTAAACAAGACATAAATTGACCCATATGCTCTTTTGAATTGGAGTCAAATTAGCCAAAATTGAGAGATGCGTTAGCGGATGTCCTCGGCTAACACCCGCTCTGATGAGGTTTCGTTCCACGTCTTCGTAACTGTTGCTATTTATCTAGAAGAAGTCGCGCCAAAGGGCCTTCCGTCGCTGACGTCCGCCTAACGCACCAGACGGCCTTAATAAAGTGGCGAAAGATATAAATATTAAACAATGTTAAAAACTACATAACATTATATTATGGCCTCTCTGTTTAAGTAAATTAATTGGTTTTATCAATATGAGTCAATGTTTTGTCAGTGATATTTTTCATAATTAAATGTAATGTATATGAGTGATATTCACATTTATAAAACTGTTCAATAGTTTTACTGGGTTTTATTCATATGCATATTTTTGGAAATCCCAACTTTGATTATAAGTAAACATTCCTCAAATATGCACTTGAGAACCTAAGTGCAGGTACTGTACGGGATATAAACACATAATGCAACTATTTAAGTAATTAAATGTCTTTATTCACATCTTTATAAATATAATTTATGAAAAATCCTCACAAAATTATAGGTACTACCTACCTGCTATTAAAATTACTTACATCAAATCAAATTTTCTTCAACAAGTGATGAATGCATTCCATCCATTTTATTGTTTTTTTTTGTACTTACGTAAAAACCCAGAAAGTTTTGATATACTAAATAATGTCCTTTCGTTTTTTGATTTTATAAAAATTTGAAGATGATTGGTACAGTAATCGGCAATGCATTCTGCCAGCCACATTTATCACAGTAAACATTTTGACTGAATTTAGACTGAATTTTATGATTGTAACAACCATAAAAATATAACAAAATAATAATAAATGTAAGTAGTTGCAGCAAAACTTAATATAATAATTTGTTACTTGTTTTTTTTTTTGTTTACGGCCTTATGTATCACTACTTAGTTTTAATTGCAAAATAATTTAGTAAGTACCTATATAAAAATAATCCATTTTGTAAGAGGTAGGTAATGTTATGAAAAACTTATTGTATTATGTTCTTCATTCACTGTTTACAAAATATATAATAAATAAGGTAGGTATTTATACTGTAAACTGCTTTGTTTTTTTTACGAACATTATAAGCCCTGGTAGAAAAGTATGCTTAGTACTGAAGCTTGCTTGCATAAAGGAAGCTTTCGTTTCATAATGCAAGTAACTTGCTTGCTTTCTTACATTTTTTTTTAGTTTCTTGTCTGAACGAGTAATTAAACCGATTCAAATGTGACAAAAGCCTGTATTTTTGGGGCACCATGCAGTGGGGTCATTTATAAGGATCAATGTCTATAAAAGAAAGGTCATTTAAGATTTTGGAAAAACCTTTTTATTTGAAATATTTTGCCGAAATTTTAGGGGGATGATTTTACTGCTCGCCTCATGCAAGTCTAAAATCTAATCATAAGTAATCTTTTAGAGCGTGGAAATATTGGGAACATTATAAAACGATTTGTTGGGGGTTGTTATTCAGTGTGGATCAGAATTCTTTTGCTTGATACT
The DNA here is from genome assembly GCA_932526535.1 of Caradrina clavipalpis. Classification (NCBI taxonomy): domain Eukaryota; kingdom Metazoa; phylum Arthropoda; class Insecta; order Lepidoptera; family Noctuidae; genus Caradrina; species Caradrina clavipalpis. The sequence continues at coordinate 7,576,106 of OW052107.1, read as the reverse complement.
TTGAAACTAGTCTTCAGTAACTTTTTGGCACGGAATGGCGAAGACAAAGAATTTAATTTCTAATTAAGTTCTTTTTATCCTTATTTCAATGTCTTTAGAATTCATTTTACTTTATTTCCATACAGTCATCGCGTTCCGCGAGCTATTTAAGTGAAGGTCAAAGGATTTTAACACCTAATCTAATTGAAGCCAGAGCGTATACGCATCGGCGCCACTGCTACGTGAAGCCACAAATTCAGCGCATTTCCATTAAGTAACAATTTTGATTATTGTTTTTTTCTAGTGAAATGTAAGTAGGTAATGAATATATCTTTGTGCTTTTTTACAATATTTTATTAATTTTGGTTTACATTATAGGAAAAAGAAATACGGGAAACTTAATAAATTAAGTTTCCCGTGTGTACTTATATTTATTTTGTACTTAAAACGGTTTTTTTCTTGTCGGCTGTAGAAGACGTTGGCGTTCAAAAGGTTAACACAGGTGCGGGTGTTTTGATGCCACGACGTCAGTCAGCGCCTTAAAGGAGGTGGACAGAGTAGTGGCGCAAAATACTATATCAATGCAATAGGTACGTGCAATTTTGCACTGGGTTCGATTCCCAGATCTGCGCACAGCAAGATACATTTTGATACTTTCGGAAATACAAGTAGGTAAATAAAAGGACCTATGAGGTCATGACTGACCTGAAAAGTACCGATAAGCTCGACGAAATACATGGTCTTCATAGACGGACAGGCAATTCACAGATGAAGTGATCCTACAAACTGACGTTGTTGTCCTGTGCAATAGGCTCGCCCCTATTACATGAGACCTAAAACATACCGGAGAACTGTGGGTGGTCATTGGTACGTACCCCTTTGCGTAACCCTTCGGGGAAGAAAGGCGTGATGTTATGTTACAACTAACGTCGAGTACCTTGTATGACCTAACATACACGGCCTCACACGTCACCCTCTGCCTAGCCATTCGCCAATTATTTTACGGTCAGCTTCCAGTCTTACCGGAGGCGGCTGAATTTACACGAATCGTCTGCCTATGTGACCTCCATAACCAAGTTACTGGGTAATACGACACCTCTAGGTAAGACTGTTAGTCAGACCTTTCGGGTTTCTGAGAACCCGTAAAGATTGTAAAAGATCTACAAAAGAGGGCGAAAGTCAGGACGAATGGCTACGTGCTTTCTGAAGCACTTCTGAAGGTGTCAAACCACTTACCTTCAAATTTTAGGCTGCTATTGAGAAATGCCTCATGAAAAAACTCAACAACACTTTAGCTGACTTAAACTCAAGACCAACTCGGCAGTCGTGCTTGCGACCACGAAACCAACGGTGACCGTCTCTCCAATCACAACCTACTTATCTCTTTTCAATCCGAAACATACCTATGTCGACTATTTTGGTACAATGTCGGATCACCTAATTTCATATTCAGTCTCGTAATATTACTTATCGTACGGATGAAAGCTACAATTACTGGCAGATACCTAGGTCCGTGGGTCCCCAGACCGATTCCGGTCACGCAGCCAAACTTAATGAAGACTAGCCAAATATGCAGGAGATATACTTAGTGCACAAGTGTGTGCGCAAATACAGGTGCACTTCCTCTTCCCTAACTCTCATAGTCAGGCGGGACGGCAATCCGACACAACCGGTGAGAGATCAGGCGCAGGACCAACGGCTTTACATGCTGTCCGGGGCGACATACCTAGCTAACATAGTGTTTAATTTGATTGAGTTGTCGATTCATTTTCACCCCAGACAAAGGCCTCCAAATAAACAAATACGCTAGTGAATTGGATGACGAATTCAGAAACAAAAAAACAATACATAATCCATTCCTGAGTAGATAGGTCCTTTACCTACTACAATATCAGCTCTGATAGATAAGATAGCAGCAATCACTAAAGATAACAAGGTAAATTTTCAGTGTATAATCGTAATCAATACTGCGGGGTAAAATGTTTTAGTGCTTACATTACATTTTCCTAACATGGATATGAACAGTGGTATTAATCCGGCTCAAAGTGATATAGTTAGAGCAGAGTATCAAGAAGATAGAGAAGAGAAGGGTTATCATCACGGAGAACCACCGCCGTCGTACGACGCTACTTATAACAATTACGTGCCGCCTGCGCCAGTGACTAATCCAACAATTACTCATCAGCCAGTTACTAATCAACCAGCCACCCGAAATGTTATCGTACATCTCCCGCTGAAGCACTCTCCGACACTCTTCAACTGTCCTAAATGTGATGAGAGAATTGTAACCAGAGTTGTGTATTCTAGTACAAACAAAACTCATATGCTGGCTGGCTTCGTTTGCGGGATATCCTGGTAAGATATCATAATATCCTATCCTACTAATCCTAATTACATTATATTCTACTAATATTATAAATGCGAAAGTTTGTTAGGATGGATGTCTGTTTCTCATTCACGCTTAAACGGCTTAACGGGTCTGAATGAAATTTGACACTGAGGTAGATTATAATGTGGAATAACACATAGGATACTTTTTATCCCGAAAAAATGTGCGGTTCCCGTAGGATAATACAAAATGACATGTGGAGGAAGTCGCGGGCAGAAGCTAGTACAAATGCGAAAGTTTGGATAGATGGTTGTTTCTTACTCAATCACCAGAATGGCTGAACTGATCTGGATGAAATTTGGCACAGATAGATTATATTCTTGAATAGCAGATAGGCATTTTATCTCGGAAAATGTAAGATTCCCTTGTGATAATATATTCAACTTTGAAGCGGACGAAGGCGCGTTTAGAAGCTAGTTCCATATAAATAAATTATGACTATCACTATATTTTACATTTATCTTATTTTATTACTGTAGTGCCTACTGCAAAACGAAATGTTACTTCGTGTATGAACTATCAACAAAAAACATAATATAACTTTTTTTTTTCAGTTGGTGTTGTCTTTGCTGCTTGGCTGCAATACCATACCTTACAAATGTTTTGAAGGAGGCGCAGCACACCTGTCCAAACTGCAAGGCGTTCTTAGGTTCTTATTCTAAATTCTAAACTGTAATACTCGACTACACCAAATAATTTGACTTGCCGATTATAGTATGTACTTATTTATTGTTTTACGTATGACTTGCTATACCCATACGCGATTTCACCCATGTCAGGGTATGTCTTTGTTTATATAGCCTATTTAATGTATACCTCCCTTGAAAAACGGTATTTATAGTACATAGGACTTTTTAAATAGGACCAGTAGTTCCAGAGATTGGTATGTTTAAACAAACGAACAAACTCTTCATCTTTATAATATTAGTATAGATTATTTTTTGACTGCCCCGTTGGTCTCGTGGTCGCAAGGGCGACTGCTGAGCAAGAGGTCCCGGGTTCGATTCCCAGGTCGGGCAAAAAGTGTTATTGGGTTTTTCCATTAGGAATTTCTCAGTAGCAGCCCGGAGTTTGGAAGTTGGTGGTGTGACACCCCGTGCCTCGGAAAGCACGTAAAGCCGTTGGTCCTGCGCCTGATCTCTCTCCGGTCGTGTCGGATTGCCGTCCCATCGGGCTATGAGAGTTAGGGAAGAGGGAGTGCACCTGTGTTTGCGCACACACTTGTGCACTATAATATCTCCTGCGTACGTGGCTAGTCTGCATTAAGGTTAGCCGCCGTGGCCGGAATCGGCCTGGAGAATTACATTTTTACATTTTACATAGATTATTTGCGGTTTCAGGATAATATTAAAACTACTATAAATAGGTAGGTTTAATTATTTTAATCATGACATTTTTGAAGTATTCTTTATACTGTTAAAAGTATAATAAAATTACTGACATAAAAAAAACTATTCTTTTGTATGAGTTCTTGTTCTTCCATAAAGATAAACTTTTGTCATGTTTTATAACTTGCAGGGCATCATAACTTCATCCTTGTGTCATTTTTATTATGCACAGTTTGCCTCATTGCCACACTGTTGATTCTTTTCTTTTGAATGTATAATTTTATTATAATTATGTGTGACATAGTTACATCTTCCGGTCCACCATCTGAAAATTAATAAAACACTTATTTGAAACTTATCAAATAAAATATTATACATAAAATATGCATAATTAATTTTGTTTGTTATGTTTCTTCCAAGTTTTAGACTTATAAATATATTGATATGTTGTGTAGCTAAGTTGTAGCAGATTTTTAGGTAGTTCCTGGAAATTCTTGCCATTTGTTAATTACTACTAAGATGCTACAGCAAATCTAATGTATCCAATATGAACCTACTATTCATTTGTATAATAAACATGTAAATAATGACCATTTATTATTAAATATCTTAAAATAAAGGTAATGTGTTATTCAATTCCTTCATTAAGGAAAACCCGATACCAAAATCGTTGTATCTTAAGAACAGCTATTGCACATAATATATGCCTGTTATGAGATGAGTCAGAGTGTTTTATATGGAATTAACTTATGCAATCTTTTATAGACAACTAGCTTTTGCTCGCAATTTTGTCTGCATGGCTTATTTCGCCCACATTAGGCATTAGCGTGTCTAGAGTTAGTTTTTAGGGGGGCCTGGCCAGTGGCGTGCACAGACTTTTTAGACAGGGTAGGCAAAAAAGGTACCTACCAAAAACACCTACTACATGTTGGTTTTGGTTCGTCGCCTTGTCGATTTAATAATGATGTATACATATAATTTGCCACCTCAAATATTTATAAATTGGCTGATATTAATCATCTACGTATACGTATCTGTATTTTATAGGGTAGACAATGTCTATTTGTCTACCCTATAAAATACAGATACTATACATTGAACCGCACACCACTGGGCCTGGCCTCTAAAATACCATGGCCGGTGTGATGCAATGAGGTCAGGCGGAACGTGAGCCCTACAGCCTGGGGTAGCACAAGACCACTCTGGAGTGGGCACGGCCCACCCGCCCCTATATACTCCTATGACACTAGGTCTTTGGTTACTGCACTGCTCCAATGGGTTGTAGTGTGATGTTATATAGTCTATTTTACTCAGAAATAATGAAGTTATCTAATGTAGTTCTCTGGTGAAAAATTTACCAGTCAATCGGTCCAGTAGTTTCTTAGTTTAATTAGTATAAACAAACAAACAAAAATATATTTCCTGTTTGTAATATAACAACAACATTATAAATATTCCTTTTTTGCGCAGTTGTATAGACAGGAGTAGCAGGGGTAGAGTTAGAGGCAAACATCACTTATTCAGCTCAATTCAACATTTGTTTCTAAACACTGTCAGTCAGTTGTATTGCATCTGTTCAGACACAGAAAGCTAATGCGTGTATGTATCATATCTCATCATATCTCTGTGCTAAACTGGTGTTTTCGATGGACAAAAGCTGAACAACTGTATTTAGTCCCTTGCTCGGATAAACCAAGCAGCCTCATTTATGAACACATATATTCCGATAATGATTATTAAAAAAAAACATATGCATACACTAGCACAACCAAAAAAATATAATAAAAAAATTACTAAGAAATACTTAGAACATACCTTTTAAGTACAAAATACAAGTGATTAGCTGTTATAAGGAACTTGTAATCTGAAACAATCTGATGCAATTTTCCATTTCCCGTCGACAGCAACGATCACAAATGTTTGTTGAAAGGGTTTCCTGCTATCATCGTTTTGATAAGTTACATCTCCACAAGCTTGAATGAGGTATGTTAACTTGTTGGACACTAAATTCTCAGATATAGGTTGTGCATCTAGGGTCTTGAGAACATGATTACTCGCTGGCAAATCCATCAGGAACTTCTGAATCTTGTCGTTACCATTAATTCCATTGCCATTCCAAACCAGTAGGCCAGTTTCCAAGTATAATTTGGATGATGCATGCCGATTATTGTCTACTTGCTTATAAAATATTTTGGTAAATTCTTCAGCAGTTTCACAAGCATTATCAATGTTCTTGACGGCCGCCTCCGACATGGTTGTAATTTAATTAAGTTACTCACAAACACAGTAGATCTTAACTTAAACAATAACCTCACTCAACAAAACAAGTCTATGCCTCCTGTCACATTGAGTCAGTGTCTCAGTGACATGACACATGCATAGCACATTCACCTGACATTTTTAGATTATTGCCATGTATGTAAAAAGTTTGAAAAAGCTTGGCACACTAAAGTTAAGCCTGAAAAAAAGGAATTAAATCAAAGCTCAAAGCTCTACGGAAGAACATCCCAACCAGAAAGAACCTATTCAAAAGCTATATTTTATTGATCACATTAAAATAAAATAAAAACAACTCATTACGCTAAAAGTGTCTGTCAGGTCTTTTTACACACAATTATTTAGTCTAAAAACTTACTAAACACTTTATTTGCGTAACACCAAAATATTTTGGCGGAATTCGTTATTAGCCTATTAGACTAGTTCTGGTAGTAATTCAAATCACCTGACCCACCCTAAACCTACCTACCTATGTATATTTTCGAACTCTGGAAATAAGGAACGTTATATAAAAACATGAGTAGGTATGTAATTTTTTAAATATTTTCTGACTGCTGCCGCGGGTCATTCGTTTAAAAAAGAATAAAGGGAAAAGAAAAGAAATCTTACAACACAATGCACCCTATATTTTTTTCGTACTAAAATCATTTAGTTCATAAGACTAACAGAAAAATAAGTCATAGCAAATCTTGTTTGGCATTCCTCTCTACGATTCAAGAATCTGCCATGAAACTTGGCCCCCATTAGATCTCAACATTTTTATCCCCCCGAACTTGGTCCCTTTTTACAATATGTCCTAACTAAGGACCCATGTAATAGGCGGCGAACCTATTGCCATTAACTGGGCACAAATCCTAACTCCGAGCTGCAACTAAGAATTCCATAAAAAAACCCAAAAACACTGCTCGGTCAGGGAATCGAACCCATGACCTCTATCGTAGCAGTCGTGCTTAGGACCACTCGACCACTATGTTTTACGGCGATGGTATTCTTACTGCTAAACGATCTTGGCAGGACGCAAATAAATCTTGAGATGAAAAAACGAGAACCGAGTTCTCAGGGATATGTATTGATTTTTATTATAATCTTAACACTCGGAGCCGATACTATTTGCTTTTGGATATAATTATATGAAATCGAGATACATCCTGAGTCGAGGGTAAGGTAAATGTTGTAAATAACAAAATCAAGAAATTAGGAAATAGTTTATTTGATGTCTTTCTATTATCATACAAAGTGGCTTACGTATTTAAATACAATTAGATTTCATAATAATTATTATTACTTCTATAATAGGTGACCCTTCGCATCCACGACGGTAGCAGCGATTTCTTTACATATACGCGGTTCTGGATGCTTACATAAACATACCTACACATGTCTTAAATAGACGTCAATATATTATTCTGTCGAATACTTAGATCACTATCGCATTTCAAAGAGTATTGTTAAAAACGTCGGTCACAATTAAAAGGAATCCGCAGAACCAAACCGCTCGTGGATACGTTATAATCAGAACATTTGACACAGTGATCCACTACACGCGTCGTGCTCTACTGAAATAATAAAAAATAACATAAAAAACCTTCAAACTAGATCTTATCTTTAACAAGCATTTGATTTATTTATTACTAGAAATAAAACAGTCAGCATTTTAAATTCAAATCTTACCCTAAGGCACTGACAAAATGATTATGCGCTAGATAAAAAAAAATATTTAGATATAAATAATAATATAATAATTCTAAAGAGTAAATAACATTCCTTAAAATTATTAAGAATAGAAAATTGTTAATTCGGCAAATTAGACAGGAATTAGGTAAATGGGAATTTTATCCATTATACAATCGCACGTCACAATAATTATATTTGTTGCCATAATTTTATACTACATTTTTAAATAATTTTTAATTTAACTAGGTAGTTGCATAAATAAAATAGTAATTTTCAAGATCATTAATATTGCTCAATTGCCACAACGAATTGATTTTATTTAACATCACAATTAAATATTTACTGATAAAGTTTTAAATAATATCTTTTGATCAGGCAGATAAATAGAATGATTGAATTCGATACAAAGTAGTTCAAGACGTTATACTAGTTATAAAATTATAGTATTGCCTACACAGTCCCAATAATCACTAATACAATGTGTTAGGAATCTAGGTCTCGCAAATTAATATAAAAGTTATGGAATAAATTGAATAATAGGTACATTACAATACAAGTGAGCTAAGTTTGAAATTACACTAGAAGCTGGATTGCAGCCCGAGCCAAAGGGGAGCGCGCAATGGAGCCGAGGTGGTAATGTCAAATACTCACGTGTTTCATACTACGTTTTTCAACACACTTGTGAGGCACATGTATGAAAAAAATGGCGAGGATTTTTTAAATCGCGCGCCTTCCTTCCCTCTCTTTTGGTTGAGATAGGTAGCGTAAGAGCAACAGGCACTGACTAAGCCGTCTTATAGTTATTTCAAATATAAATTCTTATATTTATAACACAAATTAAACTTAATTTGTTGTTAAAATAAAGTTTGATGGAATCATTGAATAAATGTTAATGAACACAGTTTATTTATACAGTTTAAAAAATGTTTACTATTTGCGGGGCATACAAATTTTTACTACTGAATTATGAATGAAAAGCATAGTGCAATAAGTGTCACTTTACCAACAAGTGTGTTGAAAAATAATTAACATAATAATGCAATTTGTACGTGTCACTTATCTTCCCAATTAATAATAGTTGCACCACATTTCTATAAGATTCGCGTGGCACGCGTTTAAGATCACGTGCCGACGCAACACAGAGCTGGCAGCCATTTAAAATGCATTTTTTTAATATAAAACTTTACCTTTATTTCCAATGTATCGATTAACTAATGTATTATAATATTTCTACGCTGCCACTTTATAGTAGGCTACTAGTCTACCGGTCGAGAAATATCAATGAATCTGTGATGCATTTTGTTGTTTTAGATTAGAACATTAATTGCTGCTCACACTCGCTGCCTGGTCAACACTACTCAATAATCAACGATAATCAAGTGAAATATTAAAATAAACGTAAATTAAAACTAATACATAATTGCATTTTAATAAAATTGGGAAGTGCATGAAGAGTACACTTATATTACTTAGTACACACTACTAATGCCCGATTCCTATAACTTACCGACCGGTATTTTATAACCACAATAACAAACAAATGCATCCGTATTTTCGCTGTTATTGAACTTCATTTTACAGTCTACGATTAGATTTTTATATCCATAATTTTTGTAAACATTTCTTACATTCAAAATTGTCACATGAATTTTCACAAACGACCAGTCAAGCATTCAATTACGATTGGTAAGATAAACTATCCGTTATGCATATAGGAACCGGGCATAAAACACAAACGTCAACATTACTCTGATGCAATTTATTTCAAGTTGCGTAACTACTTGATTGGACGATATTGCGATTGTATGTAATCGAGTATGATCAACGCTGTAATTTTGCATTTTGAACATTTGTTTGCGAGTCCCTTATAATAAAATTACCAATATCGATTAATAGTAACATACATCTGAGCGGCAGCGCGACGGCGGCGTCTGCGCATCTATGTTACCTGTGCGCGAGCGCACGCACTGGGCAGGAATGACACCTCGATAATACGTCGCTAACGCTTGCCTGTTGTTATTTTTCTTCGAGCCCCACCTGGGAAATGTATTATATCGTAACAGGTCCTTCGATAATAGTGTCTTATGTACTAATGATAAGCATTATTATGTTGACAAAATGATGATTGAAGTCTAAAGAGAAGTAATAATTACCTGTAATGGTCCGTTGCTAACGTCTACATTGAGTTTGTCAGACAAACCAGCCATAAGTCTTTCCTGTAAAAGGCAGAAAAATAGGAAATCATTAAAATAATTTCTAGAAAATGTTAACTGACACTCCACGTGGCTGTACTCAAGAACTTTTTACACAAATTTCCCCCAAATCTGATAATTCTCAGTGATAAGGAGGATGACAAACTTTACACCCTCTTCCTCATACCTCTACACATCGTTTACCGTACGATGTTCCCTGGCGTGTTGTTGGCACTATTACCTTATCAATCTGTCTTTTCTCATAAGGCAATAGCGCCAACATCACGGCAGAGGACATCTTATGGTGAATGGTGTGCAAACAATCACATCTGCTTCTGTATTTTTACACGACTGCCCCAAAAAAGAGTGTTAATTATAGGTTGTCCCAACTCACCTCAGCATTCCTTTCGGAATCGGCAAACGTGTGATTGTGAGTGGATGTTTTTGCCAGATGCAGCTCCTCTTGTAATGTGTCGATTTTATTTTGCATCTGTGGCAAAACAGTAAATTGTGAATACATTTTTAATGATAAATTGACACCACCACCAGCGTATGCGCAGAACATTGTTCGACAATCATATAAGGAGAAAAAGGAAATGTTTACAAGTAATGATTAAGATTAGACCCACAGCCGTTAGATGAAAAGTAGTTTTTTTTTTGTAGATAAAGTCTGTTTTTCTTGGCTCCGATCTTAAGATTTCAGATTTATTTAATAGATAGAGCAGTTGTAAGAGGGTCATAAAACTTGAAAATACTTTTTTTCCTATTAATTCAAATTATGGATGCTAAAAAGGTTCAACCATGTCTAACAATTCTATATTTTAACAATGCGCGTCTTCAAGTGCCTACGACTATGTCACGCGATAAAATCATTAAACATAAAATAAAATCAAGTAATACAAACAAAAGATATAACGCTACGGTCTGTGACCTCGACATAGGAACACAAAAGCACACAGAGTGCGAACACAACGATCACTGTTATCTGTACCTCCTCTACGATCGCAGGCAATGACTTTTCTATGCAGGAGTATGCGAACGCCAGAGGTTCCTACGTAAAAATAGTACATTGCAATAAAAAAATGTTACGCCATCAGCACGAACAACTAACAGGTAAGTATAAAGTAGGTGCAATGATATAGATGCATCTTCTTCTTTTCGAGTCAATGGTTATTTTTTTTATAGATTCTTTATGACAGTGAATATTGGAACACAGAACTAAATTGCGACATATTCCAGTGCTTAGCAAAGTCGAAGGAAGTCGCAATTTTTAGCTATAAAAAAAATGTTATGCAATTGTGGTTATTGCACATATGGAAAGATCATAATACATATAGGACACAACATACCTGTAACACGGTGCGCTGCCTGAGATCATCTAGTTCGCGTTGCTTTTCAGCCAACTGTTGCGCCCACCGTTGCTCCTCTAAGGTCACATTCTGCTGTAGGCGGCTTAATACTCCTTCCTATATCATATAAGATTGTTTAGCAAGTTATATCCAGCTTAAAACTAATACTTGTTTACACACTTCGCGTCGCCTACGTCTTGTTTTTTTTTGTTGTCTTACTTGTTTTGAACTTATGAAAACTATGCAAAGCGGACTGAATTTTAGCCGGCTTTTCGAAGTCAGAGTTGGCTCGGACCGGGTGCAGTCGGACGCTACTACAACACGCAATCCGAGCGCAATCGTCGAGAGATTGCGTGTTTGCACGTAGGAGTAGCGTAGCCAACTCTCAACTCTTCCGAGACAACACGGCTTTAACGTTTCTAAGAGAAAAATAATGAAAGCTCACAGTATCGTCAATGATCCTCTTGTACTTCTCGACGAGACTTTGCGACTGTTCATTCTGTAGGATCAGATCCTTGACCCGCTCGTCGCTGTCGGCGGGCGCGGGAGGGGCGGCGGAGGGGGCGGGCTTCGTCAGCTCGGCCGCCAAGTTACGTGCGAAGTTCTGCAGCCACTCGCTGCCGGCGCCGGTAGAGGGCGCCACCGACGGACACGCCTCACGCAACACTCTCGCTACCTCATTGTACTGCGCCTCTTGTGCTTTCGCAATGGCCTCCTATTAAAAACAGAATATTAGTTTGCAAATGTGCTAACAAAAAAACAACATTTAAACTCTACAACATATACAACTCAAATTCACTCTCAAAGCATTTGTTTCAAATAAATCATGTACAGGCACTTTTGGCTTGTCAAGTACTATACAAAAAGTTCAGTTAGAAGATTTTTTTTATTCTTGTTAAAAAACGATTTATTCGAAAGTGTCATATCATTCCTTCCATTTACCTTATCTAATATTGTCAAACTACAGGAAGTGCACACATGTTACGTTAGCAACAATATAACAACAAAGCGAAGCCGGCCGAAGATGTATGTAAGGCGAGGGTACACGGTAACATTGCACAGAGGTCGCTCGGTGTATGTACAGTAGTAAAGCGGGACTTACGCGCAGAGAGTCTTGGGCCGGCATCGCACTTGCCGCTTTCGTCTGAAGAGCCTTTTCGGCAGACTGTAACGCCTCCATTACTTTCCAGTTTTTAGTTCGCAATTCCTAAGCGGAACGAGTCAAGTAGCTTCATTAATTGGGTTAAAAGAAAAAATAATCCAAAGATTGTAAGTTATTTTTATAAAATCATAAAACCATGCTTTTATTATGTTATTTAACGAAAATAAATTAAAGAAAAGGTATATAACACAAAGCGTTTTAAAATAGTGCATGTAAATTGTGTGAGTATCTATTTAATTTCTAAGTATTGACGAATTTATTGTCCACTAGTAGATATTATACAACTACTTGCTACGAAAATTATTGTAATAGGAAACCAGACAACTTTTCAAAAACTGTTTAAAATTAAGAACAATGGATATGGAGCCACGAAAAATGCTCCTTTGTATTATGAATAAAGCTTTGTAAAATTATGTCTGAATATCCTAAAAAAAACCGTGCAAACGAGACCCATGTCCTCTCAGAACAAGTGACTTCATCCGAAAGTTAAAATTTCAAATTCGAGCAAGTATTTTATTGTTTCTGATTACAGTTTAACATCAGCATAGCATGCTGCATGCTACACATAGGCCTCCCTCATAGATTTACAGAAGGACCGGTTGGAAGCGGCCTGCATGTTGGAAAAGCTTGGTAGAGTTATTTCGTACTCAATAAAAAAAACTGTATTATTTCGACACCATGATCGTTGAATTTTATCACGTATTCGATTTTTTTTTTTAACTTTCTTTACTTTTTTTATCTACCCCTCAAATGATGATTACAGTCCAGTTTACTATTATTAATCCATTCAGTGCGGGCAACGCGAATCATCATCATCTGCCTAGCCTTTTCCCAACTATGTTGGGGTCGGCTTACAGTCGAACCGGATGTAGCTGAATATCAGTATTTTACATGGAGCGACTGCCATCAGACCTCCACAACCCAGTAATGGGTAATACGATACTCTTGGTAAGACTGGTTGTCAGACTTTTTTTTTGCGGGCAACGCGAATGCGCGTCAGAAAAAACGCGCAAGTGCGTTGCTCGCACTGAATGGATTAAGGGCTGTGTCTGTACTATTATTGAGTCTTACGTTATTCTTGTCCTGGTAGGTGCGCAGTTGGTCCTGCAGCCGCGCCACCTGGTCGCGTTGCTCGCGCGAGCCGCGCTGTGCCGCCGCCAGCTCGTCGCGTAGAGACTCCACTATGCTCTCCACCTTTGCAAGCTCAGCCGCCTGACAACAATGTCACACTTTAATAACAACATCCTTTTGCGATCAAGGAATGAAAAAAGAAAGGAAGAAATTCGATAATTACAAAGTAGTTAATCTCAATGGAAACCTGTCAAATACACAGAAGATAATTATCGTGTATAAGTGTGTATGTAGATGAGATAAGTGAATGTCGCAAGCATTTATTTAAATTAAATCAGACAACAGGCACATTTTCTTTTCAACTTCTCTTCTCTGATGACACGACAACCCTCTCCCTAAGAGGACTTGATTTTAATTACACTTTAAGGGGAAGGTCAGACGGATTATAACATCGCCAACTTAAAAACTCCGGACTGCTTCTGAACATTCACTAACCAGAAGAAAACGCTTTATTTCCCAATTCCGGGATTAAAACCAGGGACATCATGATTTGTAGCCCCATAACGAGGCCACTAGACATGAGGGGAGGTACTAACCTTAAGCTGGTCGTTGGACGGCAGTCCATTTTGCGCAGGCGCCGCTTTCAGCTGTTTAATTTCAGCTAATTCAGTCTCTCGCTCGGCCAGCTGCTCACGGAGCGACGCAATTTCACTCGACAGCTGCACAAACATACAATATTAGAAATGAGTTGAATACGGTAGAAAACATAAAATTATGCCAGTTTACTATAGAACGAACGATTACACGAATACGAATAAAAATCGAAAAAGAAAATCAAACAGATTTGTTTTTTTTTCGGTTTCTTACGATTATAAGAATATAATAGACAACCCCTAATAAGGCTAGTTACGGGTTGTAACTTACATAGCATAGTAACTATAACTATAAATCCGTATAATATAATAAATAAAATAGGTATACTGTATATAGTCTAAAAAAAGCCATGTCGAATCACCATTTAACATGGCTTTCTTTAGACTTCGTGACTTTCTGATACTGAATGGTATGTTATATGTTGATGAAACATGGCATTCAGTGTCGGAAAGTCACATATTTTCTTGTTTTAGAAAGCATCATTATATCTTCTTCCTAAACAAACTGATATCAAACAGTAAATAGGTTAAATGCTTCTTATTTACCTGTTGTTTCTGTTTCTCCGACTCCTCTTTTAATATCTCAAGATTGCTTTCTGCAGTTTGAGCACGACTCGCCAATCTCTGTACTTCATTTTGAAGGTCTGCCATGGCTGAAAATATTTTACTGGATTAATTTACATACAAAAGGCTTGTCCAGAGTCGTTTTTATTCACTGGGACATTCGAAGTCGAAAAAGCGATCTTTAACACTGAAAGCGACTCGCGGGCATAAACGTTTCACGTTAAACCGACGCCGACGGTCGTGTGCCCCGACTCGATTTGTTACCCGACTACAAAAGGTCTATGTATGTTCCCCAGCAAAATTTTCTGTTCAAAATGACTTACGTTTCATGGAAGGTATTCCTAGCTATACTAGAAAGGTTTAGGTAGTTAACTAAAGGTAAACAAATCGTAGAAAAGGTTTTTTATAGTTGCCACTTCCTTGTTTAAAAATACGTTACAACAAAATCAATTCTAATTTCGATTTATGCGATACTTTTCTCTTTTATTAATATATGTTAAACTTTATCATTTATTCGTAAACTGCTCTTCATAGATGTCATTGTTTGGACACCACTTTTTTGTTAGTTTTATAAAATAGTATAATATTTTGTAATCTGTCTATTGTAAAGAGCCTAAAAAGACAGGTTCCCAAAACCTTTTAGAAGATACGATGAATTAGATAACGTCGCTAAATTGAAGAGTACGCCCGTGATGTAGTATGGCAACTAAAATTGCAGGTATTACGTTTAGTCGATTAACCAGGCGCCTTTGAAAATTGCGAGGGTCATGTAATAAAACAAGAACAGAAAATGTTTAAATTAGATAAAATGATTGATAATACCACTGAACGTTTTATTATTAACGTGGCAGATAGTTCCTCAAATTCTGATATAGACTAGAGCCTATTATTATACGACTTTAAATAATGCGATTTTAAAATTTGAAGTGAAAGGTTTAGCATCCATGAGTCACGTGGTTTGTTTTGTTTACATTTAGTTAACTACCTAAACCTTTCTAGTATAGGCGATTCGCACACTGTCCCGCGCTACGCTCCGTGGTGCGCGGCGACTAAGCTCTGGCGATCAGCAACACTGTGCGTGAACGCGTTTTTTGTGTATTGGACTAAGCGTGTTTTCTATACAAACACAGATACTTGTTGCACGCTGCGTGATGCGGGGCAGTGTTCGGATCGCTTTAACGGCCGGTTTTTTTACACCAGTAATGAAGTATCACCTGCGAGTCGTTCCTGCGCCTGCCGCAGCTCCTGCGCGGCGCGCTGCTCGCCGAGCGCGGCGCACTGCCGCTGCTGCTCCAGCTCGCTGCACGCGCGGTTGGCGTCCTGCACAACAATCTACACGTGAATCATGCCGCACTACTAGGAACCCGCACCGGAGTTAATTACCAGTTCTTATACAATGATTAAATAATTTATGTATGTTCGATATTTTTTTAGACGGGACCTCATTGGCCCTGAGTTATGTAATACCGGTTTACTACAAAAACAGAGAATGGTATTACCTACAAAAAAAAGTAAACTTAAATACAAAAAAGAGTAATAGAAAGAAGAAGAAATAAAAAATAATGGAAACTTTTTAGCATGGAGATTTAGAGTCACGAGAAACCAGTCCTGGGTTCTCATAATTAAGTCCTAATCAAAGCTATGAGGCTATTTGGAGGGAGTTGGGTTAAATACAAATATAATTAGTTTTCGCGCCCCGGGCTCCTGACAGACTTAGTCCGGCCCTGTTCAGATTCATTCGATCTCGAGGTAATGGCCCCGGCTGCTGCAGTATGAGGTGAGTTAGCTAGGTGTACAGGTACCTGCAGCTGCTGCGCGAGGTCGGCGGCGTGCTGCTGCGCCATGACGCACGAGTCGCGCGCCGCGCCCGCCTCCATGCGCAGCTGCGCCGCCTCCAGCGCGTGCGCGTTCAGCTCCGCCTGCAGCCCCGACAGCTGCGCCAGCAGGCTCGCCTCCGTCTGCACCAACACAACACCACTTTTATATGACGATACGAGTACTAATAAAGGACCATGAGCCCCGTTGTACCATTCCTGGGCCCAATTTTCAACATTGCTCAACCAACAGCGATGATACATAATTATATCATATGAAAGTTTTGAAAGAGCGCTTCATTTCATTTGATGGCAGCTAACTTGAAATCTAACGCGAAAATGGTACTTTGGTACATTTTGTCATTTTCGTGTAAATCATGGGTAGGATTACCACACTGCTCAACAATAAAAAAGTGAGGTCGACCAAAAAGTGTTATTCGAGTTTTTCTATGCAATTCTCAGTAGCAGCTCGAAGTTGGGATTTGTGCCCGGTTAATGGCAATAGACGCGCCCTCAATTACATGGGACCTAAACATACCGGCGAACTGTGGGTGTACATTGGTACACCTCTGCCTGAGAAAATAGGCGTAATGGTATATTAAAGTGCGTATCTCACCTCTGACAGTCGCTGGATGTGTAGCTCCATCTGAACGCGTGCGGCTTGCGCTTCGCCCTCCACGCCCAGTTTGGATTGCAGCTAAACACAAATAGGAAACATGTTTTATACCAATCTAGAAAAGACATATATTTTTAATATTTTTTATTAACCTAAGCAGCAAAACCCATTCAGTATGCAATTTGAAATCGACCGTAACCATGACGTGAAGCATGACTTTATAGACCATCACATAGTTTCTTCTTCATCTCTCTCATAGTATCATAGTCTCTTCTACTTATAGGTACTTTTCTTGTACTGTGTAGTGAGAGCAATGGTAGCCTAACGGTAACAATCGTGTTAGTTGTAAGTATTAGGTTCTAAGTAATTTATTTCATCATCTTAAAACGGAAAATAAAAATGTCATGAGAAAACCGGCATGACCTAGAACCAAAATATCTAAAACGTTATCGTAATCCGCAACCAGCCTGTGTAGCTTGAGCCGCAGCAGTCGGCACATTATAGGCTGTTTATTACTGTACAATTAAATTACTGTAGTCTAGTGACTAGATTACAGTAAAAAAATAAATACACGAGACTCGAGTGTATTCATTTATTTACTTAGGGACAACAAACAGCAGTGTAATAATAATAAGTACACATAAGTTAGAACTTAATAATGCAGTCCACGTTACCATGAGCTTGTCCTGCGCGAGCTGCTGGTTGTCCTCCAGCAGGCGCTGCAGCCGGGCCTGCGCGCCGTGCAGCTCGGCCCGCGCCGCGCCCGCCTGCTGCTCCGCGCCGCGCGCCGCCGCCACCGCACGCGTGCGCTCCGCATTCAGCTGCGTCCTGTACCAACCAGACACCGTGTATACACTCCAGCCTCCAAGCGCCATCACCATCTGCTCAGCCTTTTTCTTAACTATGTTGGGATCGGCTTCCAGTCTTAACCGGATGCAGCTGAATACCTGTGTTTTACATGGAGCGACTGCCTATCTGACCTCCACAACCCACTTACTGGGCAACACAATACCGCTTGGTAAGACTGGTTGTCAAACTTCCTGGCTTCTGACTATCCGTAACGACTGTCAAAGATCTACGAACAACAGCCGGGACCAGCGGCTTTTTTTCGGCGTGTTTTCTGAGGGGGGGTCACACCACCCACTTCCAAACTCCGGGCTGCTACTGAGGAATTCCTAATGGAAAAATCTAATAGCACTTTTTGCCGGACCTGGGAATCAAACCCCACGCTCATCAGTAGCGCTTGCGACCACGAGACCAATCACCAGTTCACTGTATACACTCTAGTCTATATGTGTTAAGCTTTTAACAACACCCTGAAACATGCCATCATATCAATGTCCATCATATATCTAGTATTACATTCAAATCTATATGTTACCTGAGTTCCTTAAGCTTGGCGTGCAGTGCCTGGGAAGCCTCGATCTCGTCGGCGAGAGCCTTCTCCTTATCGGCCAGGTGCTTCTTCAGTTTCTGTATGGGGTCGTTGGGACCCTGAGAAAGGCATTATACGAATAAGTATCTAAGTATTATACTCTCTTTGTATTTAATTATGAAGTACGCCATTATCTAGGGAATTTATTTCTTCGAGAGAGGTTTACGAGTTTGTATGTACTTCCATTTTACTAAAAATTTAAAAATAAATTATATTAAGTATTATACCTGTGTTAGAGTAGGTAGATTTGAAAATTTAATCAATTGCATTCCACAACGTACTTGCTCAAGTGGTATGTAAACATTTCTTAATTAAAAAGTCGTGTACACTATTGGTTACAGCTTAGATTTTTTAGTTAATTAATAGCTATTTTCTCTATACTAAAAGCTGAATAGTTTTTTTTTATACACACACATACTTTCACGCCTGTTTTCCCTGAAGGGTTAGGCAGAGGTGTACCAATGTACACCCACAGTCCGCCGGTATGTTTATAGATCCCATGTAATAGGGGGCGAGCCTATTGCCATTAATCGGTCACGAATCCAAACTCCGAGCTGCTACGGAGAATTTCATAGAAAAACCCAATATCACTTTGCTCGACCTGGGAATCCAACCCAAGACTTCTATCGTAGCAGTCGCGCTTAGGCCCACTAGGACAACGAGGCAGTTTTTTTTCATATATGTTTCATATCGTTTTCAAACAAATGTTTCGATGTATAAGTTATATAAGTATGAACATATTGTGGTGATAAAAACAATCACTGATTGGTAATTTTCGTAGCGAACACCAAAGATTTCAATCGTGCGTAAACTGCAAAACATAATCAACCAAAACGTGTGTACATGTGAAAAATGTATACGAAATACATTTGAGTTAGCGATATTAAACATTTGTTTTGATGTTCATTTCATCTATATGATTGAGATGACGACTGTGATCCTTAAATGTACATACATGACTAATGTACATACATGAATAATTGACAAAATATCACGTACATAATTAATTTATTTGGATAACAAAAGACAAACGATAGCAAACTGCTATCGTATTTGATTGTACTTCAGATTGCGGTTTACAGATCATGTATGGAATCCTTTCCCTCATTTACTTTAGTTTTAGACACACGTATCATATTTTCTTCGATCATCATATCTATACATATGTATGTATAATAAAATCGTAACGAGGCCAATTCTGTACATTCAATATTTTTTATAAAGAGTAATTCTCACAGTTAAATACATTATACTGAACCCAAAAAAATGGTTTTTAGAATTTTTGTCTGTTTGTTTGTTTATTTGTTTGTTTGTATGTACGCGCATAACTTTTTAATTCCTGCACCGATTTGAACAAAACTTTTGGCATTGTGTTGGCAGTAACCTGAGCTGTAATCTTAGGTACATATTACATTCATCACGATATGTCACATAGGGGTTAGACAGAAACAGTATGAACACTATTAACTTAAAAATACTGAACGCGAACGAAGTCGCGGGCAACAGCTAGTCGTTAAATAAAAATTGAAGTGATACGACATGATACAAAATCGCAATTCGCAAGTCAGTTTATTATGACGCGAGCGAGCGGCAATGCGACAGTTCCGGGCATCAGTCCTGCATATTGTTCACACAATGGTCGACACGACGACGAGGCAATTTAAGTAAGTGCTCATGGTCACCTGACCCTGATGCTCCTATACCTACATTGTATCAGAGTGGCGTAAAATCTTGTACAATAAACTGTAAACATACACAACTAGCAAACTGTCCGCGACTTCGTCCACGTCTTTGGTTACTGCCCCGCTCTCGTATATCGTAGCGTCATGTTAAATAGCCTATGACAAATAACGTGGCTTTCTAGGGGTAAAAGAATTTTCAAAATCGGTTCAGTAGATCCAGAGATTACCCACAACCTCACAAACTTCATCTTTCATAATATTAGTATAGATTTCAACCACGCATTGAAACAAGATCTTAGTCACGCAATTTGTAAAATGTTATGTAATTTTATAGTTTGACCTTCATTGTCTTAGCCAATAAACAGTGATAATCTTTGACTTATCATTATAATATGTAAGGGGGTCATCAAGATCCGTTGTGAGCGTAGTTTCGACATACCTATTCCTTCCAGGATGTGATAATAAATTCCATGACATTCACCTACACTTCATGGTGTGTTGCAAAGGGTTAAACAGTCAACAAGTCTTGGAAGGCGTACCACGAATTGTCACTCTGTATAACGTTAGGGTCAGTTCTCTCCAAGACGCGACGTGACGCTGCGTACACCTTTTAATAGAGCGACTCAAAACATAACTTTATTTACTACACTCTGTCGCGTCGCGTCACGCTGTAAACTGACCCTTAAGTAAACAGGCTCCCGTTTGTGTGCCTAATGGGGTAAGTTTGCCAGTGCCGCCAAGTTATTGACAAGTTTCTGCCATAACCATCTCCATTCCACAACAATCCTAGACACAACAAATCTTTGTAAGGGACCCTACATTACTGTGAATTACACAACTTTGTGAGTGTGTGTGTGTGAGAGAGAGAAATGTGGGGGACATTGGTACACCTCTGCCTAACCTTTCGGGGAATACAGGCGTGATGGTTGATGGATGGGCCCTACATAACAGCAACATACTTTTTAGTATTAGCTTGTAGTAGATAAGTCTAGTTTTAATTGTTGTTTTTCCTAGGAACCACTCTATTGTTTTGGGGTTAACCTGTAAGATAGTGTGTGTAAGTTAAATAAGTACATACCTCAGTCCACTCCGAGTGCTCAGGCAGCGGGTCGTGGTGCTTGTTGAGCAGCGCGTCCGTGAGGATCTGTATCTCGGTGCGGGACAGCGGTGCCTCGCGCACCACGCGCACCAGCTCGCCCACGTTCACCCCGCCGCTGTCGCCCGCTACTGACCACAACCATTGAGTCAAAGTACTGCTACTACACAAAGTCCGGTACAACCAGAAGTCGGAATTAGGTAGAGTTATTTATGTACTTGCATCGAAGAGTTAATAATAAAATGAATCTTCCCGGGATTTGCCAGCGAGAGCACCGCACTTCCGCTATTATTTTCTTTTGTTCTCACAAGCTATGCTGTGCGAACTACAAATGTGGCAACATCGTGCGTGTGTGCATTAAAATTTTGCAAATTCGGACATCCGATGTCGGATGGTTTAAATTGTGTAAAAGAAAATAACTTTTTTATTTAATAAGTCACGAGATTTTTCTGCTCTTTAAAATTAATCTCGGGATTTGAGGCATATCCACTTTATTCCTTCGCTGTATGAAATCAGTCTTAGTACATAAATAACTCTACCTAGTTCCTACCTCTGGTTATAACACTTAGGCGACTCGATTAGTGCTGTAGTTGAGCGACGAACTGCAACGCTGCGTGTCTCGGTTCTGACGCGAAACAAATATTGCCCCAGCAATCTTCTTCTTTATAGTGTGGGCAGTACCTAAGATCTAATGACACACACACTAGTGTCAGAGTTTCTAAACCGCCTCAAGAGTCTCTGAAATGGTTACCGATGTCAGTGATGTCCAAAATAAACTTAGAAAGTACATATGAATTAGAAAGTCACATTGATACTTGCTCGTGCCCGGTTGCGAACCCACAAACTCGTGCAGGAGAGGCGGGCGCCTTAACCGCTGGGCCATCACGATAACACGCAGCAATAACGATTGCTCAATGTTACTTAGCCTGGTGGGCAATATGCGTATGTACCGGTTATTTCATGTAATGTGTCTTTTTCAGTATACGCAAACTACGAAAACTACCCTTACCGTTACGAAATACAGGTACATTTTAAATGGTAAAATTTAATGATACGCAATTTTAACAAATCACAGACTACATGGAGAAGAACAATACTCACCCATAAGCGAGAGTACATTAGGCTCTAGTTTCTTCTTCTTGCTCTTGGGGGGCGGGGAGGCGGCGGTGGGCGGAGCGTTGGCCAGCGCCTGCCTCAGCAGCTTGTCTGTGGTGAGCTCGCTGGGCTGCGGCGCGTTCAGAGGAGGGACCACCTCCTCGCGGACGATCTCCGCTATCTCCTCGGAAGGCTTCTTCTCCGTCTTCTTGCCTAAAGTTTACTAACATTACATCCGGGAATCTGCTGTTCAAATTCCTAGCTATATCATTTATTCTTGCCAACTTAATTGTTTACAAAATTAAGGTTTTAATAGTCTTTTTTTGCAATTATTATGTTTTGTGTTATAATAATAATATAGATTTATATGCACCCTTGCGCTGTTCCTTCGGTGCGTCGCCACTGTTGTGTCGCTCACGAGTAACTTCCTCCTTCACTACTTCAACTGGCGCGGGGGGCTTGGCAACTATCTTGCTAACCTTGGCAGGCTTTGCTGGTTTATTCTCCTTCTTCTCCACAGATTCTTCCACTTTTTCTGGCGCCTAAAAATATTTTACATTACGCTATCGTGTTGTTATATCAATAATGAATAACATGCTATTATCGGAATATACATACGAACTAGTGTTACTTTGTATTATATCATGCATACGAACACGCGTGCATTGATAGTTATATAAGACTTAATGAAGCCACGACACGACATAAAACAGTGACACAAAGACAGAGAGAGTCGTTAATATGACTCTGAGACGTGTTTAATGATGTAAATAATGAAAACGAGTCAGATTTACTGAGTTAAGTTCAGTTCAGTGTACAGCGATAGTTAGTACTAAAGCAAATGCGAACAAGACATGCAAACAATAATAGGTGGCAATTTCTAAGTAATACATTACAACTGACATATTTATTTTACAACTATTAAAACATATTAATACTACTACTATATTATAACTACTAATGCAAACCTAATTTTGTGAGAACAGGGCCACTGTACCTACTAAAGAGGAGATGTCTTGAATAACCAATGAGTTTGCATTTCTTTCGAATCTCACTGCTTAGCTTCAAAACCATGCAGTATCAGTTGTGTACGAGACATCTCCTCTCCTTTACACTTTATTGTAAATGGGGCCTAATATTGCACTACTGTAGGTCTAAAATAAATTGTTAACCAAAACCAATGAATTATTAAATGCTTTATTAATCTACTTCTCAACTACAACAACACATAACAAGTTAACGGACACACATTAACATCGCCGACATATATAACGTTCGTAGGTGTAGACTCACTTTTTCCGCTACAAGTGACGAATGCATCAATTCAAATTCATCTTTGGGATGCATTTCCTCAAAGTGGTTGGCGACAGTAGAGTTGGTCGAGTCTGGCACCGCGCTGGGATCGCTAACGCAACTCGGATCCTCTTTGTTTATCAGTATCGGCTTTACTTTAGGATCCTTGCCGCGTTTGCGGATCTGTACAGACAGTGTCGCACTGTAGTGGACCTGACCCATCATATTTACCATTGCTATAAGCTACTTATAGTTACAAGCTTTCACCCATCACATTGCATTCCAGATTTAATCAGTTTTAATATAAGCCCACATAGGGGATGCAGTCATGAAGCATCCACTACTACAGGGTTTAAACAGTGGAGCGTCGATTATCCGATCGTCGATCAACTGAACAACCGCTTATCCGAACTACTACGTACGCTTTTCTAGCGGGTATGCTTGCTTCGGCAGATGAAGTTTGAAGATGTACCTTCATGAGCTACATGTTTTATTATAAGACTGTCTGCACTTTTTTTGTTTATTTCATATTTGGCATTAAGAATTATTATTTCTAAATACGTATGGCCGAATCAATATAGTTCGGTTATCTGTAAAATACGGTTTTCCGTACACCCATGTCCCCCAATTAGTTCGGATATTCGACGCCCTAATGTACTATACTTAATCTAAAGCAAGATTCTACATGTTAGTTTTATTAAGAACTAGCGACCCGCCCCGGCTTCGCACGGTTGTACAGTGTATGTATACAGTGACAGAGGTCGTATAACCAATAAAAACCATATAATGTCTTTTATACCCATTTCCCTGTGAGCAATAATTAATTTTAAATCTGTAATATCTTAAAAGATATTCATTTTAATGATAAAATTTGATTTGGGCTATTTTGATCTACAATGTATCTAAAGTATTTACTTAGATAAGGATTAAATACCGTATTGTTTAAATATCTTCGTAAATAAATAAAAGATAAAAATGGTTACTGTGTGTTATCTTTAGGAGATAGACATATACCATCACTGTCTTTTCTGTAAACCTTTTTAAGATATACATTCCGTACTATATTAATTTGATCTGTCTTGTAAGGTTTAGCATATGCCATGTAATTTTATTTTTCTGCAACATTGTTGCTAAATATTGTTTTTATCAATTACATAAACACTTAATTAGGTTTTATTAAAGGTATAAACGTATAAAAACAAATATATCTAATTGATGGTGAAATTCGCCTCAAAATCTGTTGCATGGTTTAAGAGGAGTCAGCAGATATACAAACAGACATGCTGAAAGAGACTTTATTTTATACTTTGTAGAGAAGATAAGTAAATGAATTCAATGATTAGTGATAACATTCTATTCTTGTATAAGTCTCAAGTCACAGAATAATGACTCAACATGCATGTATCACAAATAAAATAAACCATCTTAATAGATCTCCACTAATTAATGGCATACCTAAAATAATTATAATATATCAATAACAATCAATATATTCAAAAGTGCAGTAGATATAGATTTTATAAAACAACTTCTTATTAAAATTAAAAGTTCTTTGTTGTACAATTTTAAATGTTATCTTTTGAAAAACAAAGATAACAAATGAAATTCTGTGATAAAGACTTTTATGTTCTTTTTATGCATACCATCATGCAATGTTGCCAAGTTATTATAGATAGGTAGATTAGGTACTATTATTTTAAACACCGTCACCAGTAGGTGTCCAAGTGTCCACAAGTGTAATATTAAGATTAACTTGTAGAATTAGTTTTTTTTCTGTTATAAGAGCTTACCTTAACATTTGGTATATCCCTTGGTGCGTCAATGACGACTGCTGGGTTAAACTCAACGTGTCCTTTAGGAGCGGGGATCACATCATCTTCTACTCCACTCTCGGCAGGAGCCTCACTCTCCTGCTCACTGCCCGTCACCACTGCACTCTCCTTGCTCTTCTCTTTCTTTGCTAACTAAAAGACCACATTCATAAATCATAACAGTAGTGAGTACTAGTGTTGCATCAACAAGTTTTGTTGGCATTGCAAGAAGGATCTATTTAGAATGCCTTTATATATTTACTTAAGAAACTACTCTAACCAGATATCCATAATAAATTTGGTAGTTATGTATTTTACAAGTAATAGACATCAGCTAAGTACAGATTTGACTGAGTTAAATGTGGGTAAATTCTAGTATCATAATAAGTGTACTACAATATGATAGTGTAGGGTAGGACTATAGGGAAAACAACAGCTAAGGTTGGTTTAATTTTGAAGGTACAATGTGGTGAAAATATTCCACAAATGCCTTACTTTAAAAATAATTAAGTTATATGTTTCAGTACATAGGCTTGTTTTTTGGGTTTTTCGCATTGTAAAAATAAATTCATATATTAAATGCAAAGGCTGTTTGCGAGTACCAGCAATCACCTTGCTATCTGGTATTTGCTTATCAACTTTGTTGTAATGTAATAATTTTAACCATGATTTCACAATTTTAAGTTCTGACTTAATGACCCTTGTTTTAAATATTAATCTGTATTTCCTTTGAAAAATATTTCAAAGCTGAAATGGTCATGATATTATCATCAAATGAAAAGTTTATAATATATTAAGCATGTAAATTATGAAAAGTTTACAAAGATTGAACAATGACAAAAATTGACATAGAGAATACATGATATATGTAAACATAGAAATAATGTACATCACAGCAAGAATAAAAGTATAGACTTATGGCCTTAAGGCATCAGCCCATAGTATCCCAATGATGGACAAAAACCTCTTTCCATACCTTTCGGGCCTCAATGATAAAACAAAATGTAACTATATGTATCATTACCTTTTTGTTAGCTTTCTTCTCTTTCTTTTTGGGCTTGTTTTTGCTTTCAGCAAGAGCAAGTAGTTCAGTGGTGGCACGGCGTTGTTGAGCAATTGCTTCTTCATAGCTGGTGCCCGAGGCTGAGAATAGCCCCATGAGGAGCAGCATAGCGAGGCCGGCCACCCCCACCCCACATAGCACGAGCAATGCCTGCAGCTCCATCAGATCTGTCGCACACGCCTTTGTGTCAAAATAACTAACAATCTAATTATTGCCTATTAAATTCTTGTTAGATTTTTCCCTTTAAGAGGATACACAACAGTAATCATTCATATTTCAATATTTAGATGATGCATTTCATTCATCTTCTACGACTACGATTTTAGCGGCACATTTGTCGATAAAAAGTAGTGCCTAAGAAACATTTATAAAAATATACGAACCGCAGTCCAGAGAAAATATTTATAAAATTGAGTTCACTAGCAAACAGCTAGCTAACTGTAGTTTTTCACTACTTGGAATAGAAATAATTTAACAAAATGAAGGTTTGAGCTGACACGTAAGCAATGACACATGTCAAAGGTTATTGACAGTCCTTTCGCTCAAAAGTAATAAAGCCGATGATACAGTAAAAGTAACAAAACAATCCAGTTGGGATATCTAACAACTAGCTAAAGGAAAGTTTACCTATCAATAACATCACATTTAATATCGAGATAAGTAGATTTACAACCAGTTATTGAAACACTAAAATCAACAGCCACCATTTATCACGCTCTTATAAGGTTCAACGATAAGATATTAAAATGTATTTACCTGTACTAAATAAAGTCCGCTGTGATTTAAAGCAAGCAAATACTTAAAATATTCTAATTTTATCACCAATTTATACCCAACATATAGGAGTCATTCTAAGAAATAAATTGATAAAACGTGAAATTTTATTTGCTTTCAACTTTTCTTTTTCCGACTACGAACGAGACGAGACCTATCAATCGGACAAATCCAACCGGGCACCGACCACAGACTACCTACAATCTGCTTCGCCAAGAAATAACAGAAAGGAATACTCGGCTACCATAGACTACATAATTTGGCACACGAAAGTTGAACCTGAAAAAGGTGGAAATGCATTGTTTAGAAATAGCTAAAAAATAATGTTAAAGTCCGATTTTCCAATTGTTAGATTACTTTTATTTGAAGCACTAATTAACATAATCATGTACATATACTTAATTAAACAGAGTTTCCACTGCGAGCACTCTGTCCATATAATAGTAAAACATTTCTTAAACACCACGGTGAAAGTACTATGTGACGAAAGCACGATGTCATTCGAGGCATTAATTATTTTATTTATTTATTTTACCCCCACAGTTATTATGTAGGATAGATTATACATATCTTACTATGTCGATTTACTTCAAATATGTAGATGTATAGTAACTTTACATACGTAAAGCAATGAAAATTTTATAAAAGTTCGTTTCCATTTCATTACCTTTCACTTGAACACTAAAATATTAATATTTTGGTCTTATCATGTTTGAGCTTCAAATACACCAACAGACGTCCTATTAACTACCGGCCTTTGATTACAATAATCAAAGCTACCGGTTATATTTTGTATACTTTAGCATTGTGTTTAATGTCGCGTTAATGTCTTTAGTACACGCCAGCCGCCAGCACATCAAGCTACCCGAAACTGTCAAATTTTCGCAATCAACTTTGAACCATATGTAACGGCGATAAAGTTCAAAATCTATTAAAGAAATTTGACAGATTGTAGCTTGATGCGCTGATGTCTGTACAATACTAAGTTCTCCACTTACTCAGAAATATCATCAAGTTTTGGATATTCCTGAACGAAAACTAAAATGGTTGTCTAAATGCGTATGACATTATGTGTATGACAGACAGATGTCAGCTTTCTTCAGTTTGCAATTACATTTCATCCATTATTTCATCGTAGCAAATTTTTGTCAATTACGTACTAAACAGCTGTCCTAGTTCCAATATAACAGTAAAATATAATGTTTATTATGTAAAAAGTATTAAAGTGTTCCAGTTTTGTGAAGTGGTCCATCCTAATGTAATTTAAAGTTTCACAATAAATCCTTGATTTAATCTTTTTGTCCAAGAATGTCGATTCCTCCACTCGTTTGCAGTACTCCTCCACCACCCGATCAGTGCGAAGACGATAAGGATCCTGGGGATTTCGATTTATCATACAACTGTAAGTACTTCTCTTATGTATATTAGTGATATACTTTTATATACTAAACATAAAATGAAGTTATTAAAGTTGCCTGTACTTTTCCTTATTTCTAGTATCAGTAAGGTAATGGTCAGCATTTAGTGGTACTAATAAATATTCGATCAATCCCACTTTAACTAGGAATACAGCTTGTAGTTGGCCATAAAGTATCAAATAGAGGAAGTATAACAGTAATGTTTCATTTGGTATTCTTATTATTGTCTACATCTATTGCTCTCCAAGATTAATAGATTGGTATTATTGATTTGTTATTTATTTTATTGTTTCAGTGTCACAAGAGGATGATGATGATGAACATAATGATTACAACTATGGCAACTTTTCATCTTACAATCATTACGAATCGAATAGCAAACCACTTGAAATTAAAGACCCAGAGATAACAAAAAGTATAGACACTGGTGTGCATAAAGATTTATTCAAGGAATATGAACAAAGTAAAGAAACTGAACAAAGTAGTGTTAGCCGCAATGAGTTTGAAACCAATGATATTAATGAAAACAAATTAAAATGTGAAGAAGATATGAACATAGAAGATTTAAATTTAAAACTAGATGAGGAAATTGAAACTAATATAGTTGAAAACAGTGATGAAAATGAAAGTAGCGACCAAAACACTGATAGTTTGAAAGACTTAAACATTCCATGCCATTCTAATAATAGTAGTCAAGATAATAGTACTAATGAATCGCCTTGTGAAAATGTGATTGACCCCACTGTTGCTATAAAAGAATTACATGTTGATTCAGAGGCAATTGGTGAACTATCTAGTGATATTAATGCTCAGCATGAGACTATTGCAGAAGATCTTGACCTCCCACATTTGAAAGAGATAGATTCTGAAGCATCTATTATTGTAAATGAACCCACTGGAGAAGAATGTTCTTCACAACATTCAAATGAGTTTTCAGAAAATGATCAACCATCCCTAAAACATTTTGATGTTCAAACAAATGAAAATGTTGTAGAAGATGATTTTGGAGATTTTGATGATTTTCAATTTGTTAACACTAAAAGTAATATTACCAGTGTTGTTGACAGTTCCAATCCATGGGAAAATAATGATACCAATGAACTGGAATTTGGTAACTTTACAGCCAACTTTGAAGAAAATAAACTGCAAACTCAAGATTCAACACCTTTAGAAACTAAACCTATATCCAATAATAATCTAATTGAGGAACAAGTAAATGAAGTAGATAACAATCTAGAAGATGATGATGATGATTTTGGGGACTTTGATGATTTCAAATCTTCAACTGTAAAAACAGAATCAAATGAAGTCCAAGAAGAAGATGAGTGTCAAGAATTATCAGTTCTTAATTTACAAGCAACTGATAATGAGCATCATATCATGGAAAGCATCACAAAAGTATTAACATCAGTATTTATTGAAGAAATATCAGAACCTGATGAAGAGTTTGAAGGGAAACTAGAATCCTTGCTAAGTGAAACATGGGGTCACTTGATGGAAACTGATGAAAGACAACCATATATTGTGAACTGGAATAATTCATTAGGACAAAAAACATTACTAAAAGCTTTATGTATAGACTCCAGAAACATTGTAAGTTATTTTCAATAATCATTAATAAAATAATAACCCTATCACATTCAGATAGAATTTGGAAACAGCGAGAGGTTTTCATCCGGCATTGTGAACCAAGATCAAAATCTCCTTGTTTTTCAAGTCAACTCAAGTCAAAGTACACCTTAGTTGGACTGTTTAAAACTTAATTTATTGTGTTCAAATTCAATGTATGTGGCAAATTCCAGCCATACATAAAAGTTTAGATGAAAACCATTGTGGTTTTGTTCTATACTTTTGATTGTGGGATCAAGGAATTTGGTTGGATTGTGTTATTTGATAGAGTACTAATTATTGTTTCTAACATGTATTGTGGAATATATCTTTCAGCTTTTTGGACCAAAATGGAGCCACATGCCGAAATATGCTGCAAACTTAAGTGTTGCACCACTACAACCACAGAAACAAGATTCCGCCCCATCAAATGTCAGTCAAAGTGAACCGGTTACTGACAAAGTAACAAGCAAGCCCACCACAT
This sequence comes from Caradrina clavipalpis, assembly GCA_932526535.1. Classification (NCBI taxonomy): domain Eukaryota; kingdom Metazoa; phylum Arthropoda; class Insecta; order Lepidoptera; family Noctuidae; genus Caradrina; species Caradrina clavipalpis. The sequence continues at coordinate 7,545,279 of OW052107.1, read as the reverse complement.
GGTCTGATCCTTTCAATTCTGATGGACAAGAATGTAAGTTACTGTAGTATGTGATTTCATTAATTACTAACAAAATGACAAGAAATCAACCTCAATTAATATGTAATTGGCACATTATGCAAACTCAGTAAAACAACACGCAAGTTATGCACAGTCCAGTTGAAATGCAAGAAACATTATATTCTGAGTGGAAGGTTTATATGGGCTCTGGAGGGAAAGTAGTTTAGTATTATAAGTAGAGCCCTCTGTTAAGAAGCTCATCTGGGAAGTACTACCACCATACCTATTTCTGCCACAAAGCAGTATTGCTGTGTTTTGGTTTGAGGGTGCCGGTGTAATGACAGGCACATAAGAACTTCTTGCCTCTGGGATGGCAATGCAATTGCAAGGCCTCTGGTATTGCAGATGTCTATATGTAGTGGTGACCACTTACCATCAGATTGGCCGTCGGCTTGTTTGCCATACAATGAAATTTAAAAAAAAAGTACTTTCAACATAAAAATTTGCTAACTACCATACTAATGTACTTTCCGTCTTGGACCCATTCAAATTGTCCACCTAGTGTATTGTATATTGTTATTGAACCAAAATATTGTGAATACTTGAACAAATCAACAGAGCTTGTCATAATATACTCACCATGGTAATTCTTTTGCATGTCTTGCACTTGGATCAATAACATCCACCTGTAAATTATCTGCTTCATCCTATCCCAATAGTCACCTATGCCGAAGCCCTCCTCCTTGACCTAGAACACCTTATGGCCACCCTAGACCAAATGGCTCATAACCATTCTACCCTCAAGATATCCGAACTATTATCACATGGTAAGTTGATTAACTTTGATACAGGACCCCAAAACTGCTGGTAAGACTTTGTATTTCTTTACTAGCTATACCTCGCGGTTTCAATCGCGGTAAGTTACGTATTTAGTTACTACTCCGCTATGTGGATCATACCGTGATGTTATGTAGCATGTAGTAACCTTCCTCAATAAACGCGTTATATAACTTAAAAGAAAAATTTACAAATCGGACCAGTAGTTCCCGAGATTGTTATCCTGTGTAAGATACCATTACCCAGTTTGGTATTAGTCTTCGAAACGCATACCTAATGCATGAAAACCTTGAAAGTGCACATGACTAACCGCACCGGTAAACAGCGCGTATAACGCGTTTGTGCGATAAAACAGAATTAATTTATTATGTCATGTGCATTCATAACAGCAACAACTTCATCAAATAATGCTGTGTTATTGCGTTAAGTGAGTAAACAACACTCGATGGAGCCTTCACTCGGGATGGACAGATTTAATTTGGGCTCATGACAACATACATAACTTTAGTGAGGTCACCATTTTAGGGTGCAAAAATAATTACAAAATGTAGAAACAGAAACTTATTCTACTAAAAAGTGAAAGTAGCGAATTCATTATGAAAATTGACTAGGTTTCTCACTTTTTATTCGTCTACAACGACGTCGTCGCCTGGCTGGAGCCATCTAGTGTTGACTGACGTTTAATAAGAATTTTTGAAGGAAAATTAAGACAGGGTGGGCCAACTGAAATAGCCCTTTATGCGATGGCGTTAAAGTTCACATTGAAAATCAAAATATGTATGTGAAAAATGAAAAAAAAAAAATCACATGTCTGCTTATGATGTTCATAATATATAATAAAAAAAAAAACCTTAAACTCAACCATATCATAATTAATGTGTGAAGTAGCAAAGGATAGTCGTTAATATCAGAGGCGTGACCTAATTAACTTAAAACTCGAAAGGGGGTCATTAAACTTATCACTGTGCCGGCTTTTTACTATGGAACAAACTTTGAAGTCGCGACATAAAAACCAGTTGATCTATACATTTTGCTATAATGCTAACAATCATTGACCCCTTTTTGGGTTCTCAGTTACTTCAATTAATCTGAACAAACTTTTCGGGTAATTTGCCTGTACCAGTTATTCTAGTTCAGTTTCAGATTATATGCCACCTGCCACAGCAGTCTGATGCTTAAGAAGTTACCTTCTGGTTTTGAAGTTGTGGAATGGATACTCCATGACTAGTGGTTATATTGTTATAGAATACCTTATAGGACAGTTAATATCAACACTTTTGAGTTATAATTTTATTAATTTTAATCATTTTATGTAACTAGGTACCAACATTACACTGAAACTTCATTTAATTCTATCTTTACCTGTTTCAGCTTGTAACACAGAACACGAAAGTACCACCATTACGCCAAGACCAACAGATTTAGATGTCTTTGAAGCTGCACTGTCCACTAAGTCTGAGAAGATATACTCAAGTACACTGGGTGTACAACCAATACGACAAATAAACTTACCAGACACCCATATTTTCACGCCGACTGACTCTGAAATACCTAGATCTAAAACAATTCATTATGATCTGGGTCCCACTGTTCTCTTGCCACAACCGGTCGCAGCAGATGGAAAGAGTCCGACAGACAACACTCTGACGCTGAATACAAATAGTGTAGTTGAAGCTAACACAGATGATAATGAATACTGGGAATTCCAAGATTTCAAGAGCACGTCCGACTCCAGTTCCTTGCCAGGTTTAAGCCAAACTAAAATACAAGAAGAAAAGAGTATTGAGACGTCTACGACAGATAATGCGTTGCCTCAATCTAGCATTGCGTACCAAACACAGTTATTGCAACCCATTAAGGTAGAGCCCTCGATGCCTACACTTAATTGGCCTAATCCTGGTGAAGTTAAAGCCGAATACGATGACTTCACAGACTTCGTATCATCACCACAGACAACTGAAAAACAAGATAATGCTATATTACAGCATCCAGAAACAGATGTACAGACGAACGTTATAAAGTCTGAAAATTTTAATGATCTCAAAGAGAAAACTAAAGAAGCTTTTGTAGAATTGACTAAGTCTGAAAATGAAGGTTTTGATGACGATTTCGATACATTCCAATCAGCAATGCCCTCAAAAGGTGCACAAATCGACTTTAAAACTAATACTTTTGTAAATCCAAGTACTCAAATGCCATTAGGGCGACCGGCGGAATTTGAGTATGCATCTCCGAAATCAAACAATGTAAAGTCTGACTCCATATCATTTACTATGCCAAGACCAAACGATGCTTTAACACATAACGTAAGTTACAATTCGAATACAACAGAGCTTACAAGTAGGGTTTCCTCATCGTCAAGCACACAGATACCAACTAGTCTTCTGCAGCCCACACTCGCCAGTTTCAGCGCAATGAACACGCAAACTCAACGAACGCCTGGCCAAATACTGCAACCCTTATCTCTAGAAAGTTATTCACAAATTAACTGGCCTAGTCCTGGTATAGACTTGCAAGATCTCTCGAGATTCAATCCTGTAGAAACTCTACAATCATTGAAAAGTGATTTAAGTGTCAGTGGGCACAGTAAGGGATCATCACCGGTTCACACACAAAAAAACTCAGTAACTAACCAATCGGCAGATGATGATGTGTGGGGTGAGTTTGTATCGAGCAAGCCCAAACAGCAGACTTCCCAGCTTAAGAAACCTCCAGCTGCTGCCGAAGACGACGAATGGACAGACTTTATATCTAGCCCAAGTGTGAAACCCCAAAACGGTTTAAATACGATAAGTTTAAATGTTCACACAAACTCAAATATCCAAAAAACAGCGCAGAATAAATTTTCTATGAAAAATAACCAGATGCCTGTCGATATTCCAACATTAAATTACATAACGCCTAAATCTAACTCTCACAAGACATATAACGATAAACATTTCCAAAACTTATAACGACACAAACACGATGATTGTTCTCATAATTTATTATAACTGTACTTAATAATATATAAGTGTTACATAAAATTATAATTATGTAAATAGGGTGGTGGTGTATGTATATTTGTAATATTTTTTAAAGTATAATCAGTGGTGGACAGCTAATTAGGGGCACATATTCCAAATATGTACGACGTTCGTATTAAGTTGCATGTCTTCACGGGGAGTCGATTTGAGACCTCAAACAAAAATCTTAAATAATTGGTACTAATGTGAATCTAATTACATTTCCACCACTGTGAATAAAGTCAGAATTTATTGTAATTGATTTTGCACTAGATTTGTAGTATAGTAGGTATTTGTACCCATTATTAGCTGTTCCATTAGCACTTGCACAATATGACTAGAGAAAGGATAATTTAAAATAATGATGCGGTATTGATGTACACGACGTATCACAATAATTTAACATTTAATTTATATTGTCATAATGTGCAAGTTTGTATCAAGTCCCGTCCTTAATTGTTTTTAATTAGTTTAACATTAAGTTTTCGTCTATGCGAATAAGCTGTGTTAATATACAAAAAAAGTAAAAGCAATAATTATGTTATTGTAAAGTAACTAATTGATTTATTGTATTTGTTTATAGTTAATGTGAATTACTTATGTATAAATTGTAAATTTATTATGTGTATATGATTACACGAGAAGGAATTATTATTTTGTTCGATTATTTGATATATACCAAAACTGGAAACTATAAATATTACCTAATAGAAAGATATCAGAAACTATGTTATAAAAGTAAGCATTTTAAATACAACAAGTGCACTGTTAGTTGTTGGGAGTATATTTTTGTCAGTATTTAAAAGTCGAGATAAACGTAAATAGATTATTTTATATTTTATTCAGAATCTAACTAATGTTTGTAATTATTTAATTACTTTTAAAGACCAATGTTTCTTGTTACACCAAAACGATTGGTTGTAGTATAATTATAGCTGATTGTTTAATAAAGTGTAAATAATGAGACTTATATCCTTCTAAACTGAGGTTTTATTGTTGTTAAAACATTCTTAATTTTCCGTATCTGACTGCTCAATATCTTCAATATGAGTGCCTATACCCTCTTTGTCGTCATCATCGATATGTGTGAAGAACTTCGGTAAATTATTTTCCATCGTAACTCTAAATTGACATTGCTCGAACTCTGGCCAAGATATGAACCTGCAAAACAAGATAGGGGAAATAAGTATAGAGCTTGGTCCCCAAATGTACACTCTAACGAGACCTATGTCACTCGATAGTTTTTGAAGTTTAAAAACTTCTTTACGCACGCTTGACTTGTGGAGTAAGCAGGTGAATGCGTTACGATAAGTGTGATCGGGCAAAGCGAACAGAAGGTGAAAGGGAGATATAAGTTAGTATAGATAGAAAGAGAGTTACGCCTCGCCTACTCAGTTACGTTTCGTATACTTATCTAATACACAGTGCAGGCCTATTGTCTGTATCGCACTGTAGGAGCAAGAGAGAGCAGTGCGCGCGCACATTTGAATCACGAAGGTGAGTGCGTATCTCATACTACATAGATGGAGCTAAAGAAGTTTTACTTCAGTCGTGTCGTGTAAAGCACTCTTATTTTTTTAATTGATTACAGCGTAATAAATTCGTCATGTAAGTACGCCTTTGAAATTTAAACTTTAATGTCTGAGACATTGATGTTTTATTTTAATATTTTACAAGATAAAAGAAAGAGGCGGCGCGCAGGCGGCTCGCTGTCTGCTAACGGTGGGATATTTCGAGGCGATTACGTGTCGTTACCGTGTCGGAGCGTGTTTTTTTTCAAAGAGCGATGACTATGTACCCGCAGCTAGAACAGCACTTCAGTAACTCTCCATGGAGCTTTACTAGTTTCAGTAGTACGATTCTCTAAAATGCAAACTCGAAAACGAGTCTCACTAAAGTGATCGAGTGAACTTGTCATTGGTTTATATTCGTTCGCCGTGGTGACGACACCACGGCGAACGAATACTAAGCCATGACAAGTTGGTTCGTTATCGAAGTGAGACTCGTTTTCGAGCTTGCATTTTAGAGAATCGCACAGCTGGTGTCAAACCGCGGTAGACCTCGTCAGTATTTTAAATACCTACTAGCGTTTAACTAAACACTGAAATATAATAAAATAAAAAAAAAACCCGACTGCTATTCTTTAAATATCCCTAAAACAAGATAAATTGTAGCAGTCGGGGACCCATTCTAGAAATGGAGGATTAGTGAATTGAGAGCACATACCTATATTACATTGCAGATGGTCCCGACTGCTACAATTTATCTTGTTTTAGGGATTTTTAAAGAATAGCAGTCGGGTTTTTTAGTTTTTTAAATTAACGTTTTTTATTTTTTATTTTTTTAGTGTTTTAACCTTTTGACCGCCAGAGCGTAAACACATCGGCGCCACTGCTACGCCAAGCTACCAATTCAGCATTTCGATTAGCAATTTTTGATTATTGTTTTTTCTAGTGAAATGTAAGAAATCAATATATCTTTGTGCTATTTTACAATATTTCATTAATGTAGTTTTAAATAATAGGAAAGAGAAACACAAAAAACTTAATTTAGGACATTTTTAAGTAGAAAATAAGTACTTAAAAATTTCGTTTTCTTGACGTCTATAGACGTCGGTGGCGTGTTTGGCACGATTTCGTTAGACGTCTATAAACGTCCGTGGCGTTCAAAAGGTTAAAAAAGAAATTAATATACCCAGTATCACTCTTACAGTAAATACCAATCTACCGACACCTCTCAAGCTAAAATCCATTGAGCCGTTCAGCCTCTAGAGCGAGCCAAACATTTGAATTTGGCGCCAAAAATCCGCCATATTTTTTTTTATATACCCAGTGTCACTCTCACAGTAAATACGAATCTAACGACACCTCCCAAGCTAAAATCCATCGAGCCGTTCAGCCTGCAGAGCGTGCCAAACAATTATACATACAAACATACCCTCGAAAAACATAACCCTCCTTCTGTCGCAGTCGGGTAAAAACATAACCCTCCTGTCGCAGTCGGGTACTAAATGTGTTCTCTAAACTCACTTCTTAAACACAGTTAGTTTTTGTTTCAGATTCAAATCTCCGAATTCGGTGAATATGGTCATATGGGGTAATTGGGCGTCGTCTTTATTGGGTGCTAAGTTTTTGTTCGTGTCAGGAGGATCTTGACCAGTTATTAGCCACACACCGCAACCGGGTATCCATTGTCTGAAATATAGAACCACATATTAAACAAAATTATTGCTTATTTATACAGTAAGGTAGGTACTTGCAAAATCAACATATTTCTTTCAGGATAGTGTAACCCTTTTCCGACAATTAAGCACCACATTAAGCCAAGAAGAAACTTCGTGGGTTCCGGAAAAACAGGATTAAAGTACGACTGTATGCATCATGTTGCTCACACGCAAACTAAGCGACAATAAAACTAAGTAAACCGTAAGTAAAAAAGCGACTTTTCGACCGATTTTTTTGTCGGCGAGAAAAGAACATTTGAATTCCGATACACCAATGCGCACGGCTGATAAAAAATCGGTTGTGGGCGAAGAGCCTAATAGCTATTCAATTTGGTATTTTATAGCAATAACTATAATATTTAGTAGTTCCTAGACTTTTTTTTATAATAAATCCTAGTGTAAAAGAAAAAAATAATATTACTTACTCTAACATAGGTATAACCCTTGTTGATTTGGAAAACATGTGAGGTTTAAAAAAGTACCATAGAAGTGGTAAATATTCTGAGGGACAAGGCAACTTGTCCTTTTGTGTGATGTTTACCAGAAGAAGCCTGTGGTCATCCATCTGAAACATTAACAAATAAATTGTTAAACAAGTCCTTTAAGCTAAATAGATGCTGTTAATTAAGCTCATACAAATAATAGGTATTTAGATAAAGATAGAGTCCTAATGATTTGTATTGAAGTGCTAAATCACTTTTAGGCAAAATAGTTTCTTTGCAAAAAGCATCTAAAATGATTAATTCAAGTTTAAACAAGGTTTTATATAACAGCATTAAAAACAATACCAACCATTAATGATTTTTTGCTGTCAGGCTTATGTGTCCATGGCAAGAAGTGAACTTTTGGCACAGTTGTTAATACTTTATGATCAAAAAGCATCTGAAATAATGCTGGTATTGATCTGTGTTTTTTCAACTGCACCTCATTATCTGTAAGAAACTAAAAGACTGAATAAATAAAATTCTTAAAATATTAAGATAAAAATTATACTTATAGTTATATGTTATACTTCATAGTGGTGTCCTGGCATAGTGATGAATAGATCTGGTTTTCCAAGTTGATTTGTTGAATTGTGAAATATGATGTTGTTGATTAAATGCTTTACAAAAGATAATCCAGGCATTGATCCGATAACTTTGACAACTCTATCTGAAATAGTTTAATAATCTTATTAGAATACTGTGAATACAATGTGGAAAAGTACTTTGCTATACTGAATTACTTTAGTGCTCTGCCCATATTCACTCCACATAGCTATTGTTGTATTAATTTATAATGTTTGAATGCACACTAGAGAATCTCATCGTACATTTGAAAAGCGGTAATACTCAAATTTAACTCAGTTTCTACCCCAATTTTCAGGGTCAAATTAGTTGGTGCAACTAGTTCTAGTTTATCTTTCAGGATTCATATTGAATTACCAATCTTAGAATTAATTGTATAATATACACACTAATTAAACATAAGCAAACCTCTGTCATCTGTGCAAAGATCTCCCAGTAACTCTTCAATTCTGTTTCCTTGGTCTATTTTGTCTTTAAAAGCCAATTTCCACATGCCAAAAAAATCAGCTAACTTCAATGAAGTTCTACCCGGATATTTTTCTTGTAATTTCTGAGAATACATAACATAAAATATTATTAATGTAAGTGTGCTAGAATGATAATTTACTAAGTAAGTACATAAAATAACTTTAGTAACTTACACTCAAATGATTTGAGAATTGGCTGGACATTTCATACATGTAAATGGGATTATCTTGACATTGCAATAATTCTTCACTCAGGAAGCCGAATCCTGGATTGACTTCTATCAAAGGAGAGTTGTTGTTTATTCGATCTTTGATTGTGTTTACTATTGTTTTAGCGGTTTTCTTATTTATCAGGTACATACTCTCCGGTGTTTTGTATTTTTTAAGAAGTGCGTTCGGTATTTTATCTCTAATATCATTATAGTCAGGTGTATTGATGTAATTGACGACATCTGGAGATACTTTAGCAGGTGGTTTCTCCTTCGGTTGTCTGCTGGCTTTTTGAGATAACCTCAAATTTAATTTTATTCTACTGTCGGTAATCAGTCTTACACTTGACGATTTTAACATTCTAAAGACTATATTTATTATGTAGTATTAAAATCATACGAATTTGCTTTTTAAAAGTAAAAAAAGCAATGAAACAACAGAACACAACAAAACAGTTGTCAATGACAACCGACTTGCTATTCTACAATTGTGATGTGACAAGTTGTCAATGTCATACTTGTCATTGTCAAACGTGGGATTGTATATCGTACATGGTGCCTGGCACAAGAAAGTCCGCCCGAGAGCCCGGGATTCATGAAAACTTTTTTGTTTATGGATAATCTAAAAATTTCATGAATATTATTTACACACGGTTACAAACCATAATTAACTTATCAGAATAATTTTTAGGTGTTCCACTTAAGTACATACTACGACTGGCTTTTGTTAAAAATACCATATTTTTACGAATCTCATGCAATTAATTGCAGCAGCTGACGCTTCTAAATGGTATTTCATGACAATTCTAAATTAAATATAAGAATAAGTATCAAATTTATAATTATAACTAATCTATAAAGCTTGCTATCCCTAGCAAACGTATATTTTTTTTTTCAAAATTCACAATTCCCTTTTAGGTATTATACAGGGTGTTTGGTGCATCGTGTGCCAAATTGAAATGGTCGACCGAGGGGGTCATCTGCTATCCTTTCAGACCCCTAAACACTTCTCATGCCCTGTGAATTATTTTTCATCGACTTTTCAATGTTTTATAAAAAAAATACCAAAATTTTACATTAAAAAAAAAGGTCAGGTGCGCAGTACTCGTAACCGGCGTGCTTGTATGACCAGATGTATGAATGTGGACGAGGCGAAAGGAGTGTGTAAGGATCGTAGCAGGTGGCGGTCCGTGGTTTCTGCCTACCCCCATGGGAAAAAGGCGTGAGTTTATGTATGTATGTATGTATGTTTGTTTACATTCAAGTACATTTTTTTTTAAAGTACACGTCGTAGACTCTGTATTTTAATTTTATTTAGATGTGCATTGTACTACAGTACTTTTAAAATCAAAACTAGTGACATTAGCTATCTAGTTTTTTATTTATTTACTCGTAAAGTTTTGGACTTAAATTAAAGCTGTCCATGTTACAGCTTTTTACATGGCTATAAAAAAAAAACAAATGAGACCGGGATCTAAGGACTTCGTCAAAAATTCTCTAGTCTATCCTCTTGCTAGTGATGTACCACATGCCATAAAAATCTTTTTACAACTTCGTGAATTCGCTAGAATTGTGAATCGAGTCACAAAATACAAAATTCCAAATTATGGTTTAAAATTTTTGTTTTGCTTAAATAACACCTGAAAAACGTATTAAATATGTTATCTCACTCTTATATAAGATAAAATCTGTCTCGTATCTCTCTTTTTTGGGGGAGGGGTACTAGAAATAATAAAAAATGCATGTTTAACATTTATTTCATATTCTTTTGCATATTCTGTAATTCTGTTCTTAAATTGTTGGCCTCTATTGCGAATGCAGGCCAGACATCTATTTCGTATTTCCACAGTTGTTGTACGAAGTCGCATTTCCTCCTTAACCTCCTTTGAAAAGAGTTCTGACTTTTAGCCAGAAAAAAAAGGAAAGGTTTAGTGTAAACGTTTGGGCAGTAGTGATTGGAATCAGGTAATTGAACCGCATTACCTGCCCGAAAACTTCAATGGCGACAACTATTTGGAGTTCCTTCAAAATGACGTGCCCGAATTAGTGGCTGAGGTACCCGTATGTAATGAAAATGTGCCCACAGTATTCCAGCATGACGGCTGTCCCACGCATTGGCGTTTGACTGTGAGGGAATATCTTGATAATGTGTTCCATAATGCGCGGATTGGTGGCCCTATTGCATGACCGGAACGTTCCCCAAGCCTAACTCCGCTAGACTTTTAACTAGTTTTTGAATACTACTTCAACGCATTCAAACGGCGTTCAATAAAATTAAGGAGAAAATGCGACTTCGTACAACAACTGTGGAAATACGAAATAGATGTTTGGCCTGCATTCGCAATAGAGGCCAACAATTTAAGCAGAATATGCAAAAAAATATGAAATAAATGTTAAAAATTCATTTTTTATTATTTCTAGTACCCCCTCCCCCAAAAAAGAGAGATACGAGACAGATTTTATCTTGTAAGAGTGAGATAACATATTTAATACGTTTTTCACTTATTATTTAAGCAAAACAAAATGTTTAAACCATAATTTGGAATTTTGTATTTTGTGACTCGATTCACAATTCTAGCGAATTCACGAAGTTGTAAAAAGATTTTTATGGCATGTGATAATCACTAGCAAGAGGATAGACTAGAGAATTTTTGACGAAGTCCTTAGATCCCGGTCTCATTTGGTTTTTTTTTATAGCCATGTAAAAAGCTGTAACATGGACAGCTTTAATTTAAGTCCAAAACTTTACGAGTAAATAAATAAAAAACTAGATAGCTAATGTCACTAGTTTTGAATTTAAAAGTACTGTAGTACAATGCACATCAAAATAAAATTAAAATACAGAGTCTACGACGTGTACTTTAAAAAAAAATGTACTTGAATGTAAAATTTTGGTATTTTTTTTATAAAACATTGAAAAGTCGATGAAAAATAATACACAGAGCATGAGAAGTGTTTAGAAAGTCTGAAAGGATAGCAGATGACCCCCTCAGTCGACCATTTGAATTTGGCACACGATGCACCAAACACCCTGTATAAAATTTACCTATCATAGCAAGTATCGTCATGTATCACAACCCTGGTCCACAAAATACAGGTACTGCCTAGTTTGATTAACACTGTTTTTACTAAAAATGTGGATCGCTAACTGTTACCGGATTGTTATATTGTTATAAACTAATTTTATGGAACCTCTGTAACAATGGTTAATAAACTTTACTTTAGTACCTATACAGTAATACTCTCACCGCTCACGTCCCTTCTTGGTTGATTCTTGATAATTGAACGCTGTGAAATAAGTATTTACACAGTTATCTAAACACTATAAACTCTGGGTTCGACTCCCAGGTCGAGCAAAAAGTGTTATTTTGTTTTTCTATGAAATTCTCAGTAGCAGCTCGGGGTTTGGATTTGTGCCAGATTAATGTCAATAGGCTCGACCTCTATTACATGGAACCTAAAAATATACCGGCGAACTGTGGGTGTAGCTACATTGGTACACCTCTGCCTAACCCTTCGGTGAATACAGGCGTTATGATCGATGGTATAATATATAAACTTTGGTTGTCATTATTATCAATTAATCACACATACAAATATATATATTGTACCAGGTACCTACTCGTAGTTAACAACAATATTCAGTAATTAATCCGATGAAATCTGATATGCTAATCTTTCATATTTAATAATCCTATATAGTGTATGGACTATTCAAAACAGGTCGAATCTGGCTTAAATCACCAAAAATAAAAATAATAATTTCATCTTTAAGCAATACAGTTTTTTTTAAAATATTGTAATGTAAGTATGTAACGTACGAAAAACATAGCCGTGTAAACTGGTTTTAACGAAAAAGGCATGAATTTTTACCTTTAATATCTCCGTAACTAGCAAGTTTCCAGGTAGGTATGAACCAGAACAAAAAATAGGTATTGCAATGATAGGCAGAACGTGTAGTGTATTTTTGTATCCATTATCTTGCTAGTAAAGGGCCGTCGTGAAGTAGACTTTTATATACCTATTAGAAAAAGAAAAATGTTACGGATAGGTACTCTGTGTCACTGCGCACCGTAAAAAAGTAAATAGTTAACACATCTTGGACTGTACCACCATGCACTAAGACCACTGACCCTCTGCTTGGTGGACCAACGACATATTATAGGTACGAGTGGCTGATGATCAGTGGATGAGTAGATAGATAGTGGTAGTAGATGCAGCCAACATTATGGAGACTTGGAAATCTCTAGAGTTCATCTTCGATCAATGAGGGGTTCTTACAAAGATAACAGGTACTCTATGGGTCCAGTCGGGGGCGCGGATCATGGGTCAAGCAAATATCGGGCTCCTGACTAACGGTAACAGGAGGAACCGTGGGATGGATGTTAGTCAGTAAAAGTCCGACATAACTTTCCGTTTACTCCAGACGGAGGGCCATTCACCATTCCCCCCCGCCCTGGGCGGGACGGGAGGGAGTGTCAGACTTTTATTGAATAAAAACCATCTATGTTCCTTCATGTGCCCTTTGCGTTCCGGGGGCGCGGTATCTCTTTCGAACAACTGCTGGAGGGGCTACTTACTAGATGCGGGTCTGTGGGTGTGTGAGCAATGGGTAGCTCACCGTCCGTACGTTAACTAACTAACGACAGACCTCGTCCACGGCGCGTTCGTGTTCCACGCGCGCCTCAATGAGATGTCAGCAAACTTGGATGGGGCCACTAAGGGCCGATGCCTGCCGGGGCTGCGGAACATAGATGGGTTTTAGTCAGTAAAAGTCTGGCAAGTTATTTGATGATTGTCCCATCTATAAAAAAAAGGGCAACCGTCCGGTTTCGATAACCGCATTATAAAAATGGTAAAGTTTATTAAATTTCATTTGTTTTTCAACACTATGAAAAAATAAATTACAAACTTAGTTTACTTGTTTCGTAATGTCCTGTTATAAAAGGGTGCGCCTTCGTTATTATTACTACCTTTTGCGTTGCAACCAGAATGTATTGCAACGACAGATTACTTGCCTTTGCAAAATTTAATCAGTCATGCAACTGCACAGCCGCATCGAATCTACCAGGAACTTAGCTACGTTATCATATATCGTCGTGCATACAAAGGCATGTAGCTACTTACATTACATACACATATATAAGAAATTATTAATTAAGGGTAATCATAATCACCTCTTGTCCAATGCAGCTGAACTCCTATTCGGGCCCGTGTCAATGTTATCAGAAGCGATAATCACTGGGCCTGTCCGTAATTGATATATGTACCTATCACAGTAGCAAAACTTTCATTCTACTTGTATGAATACCACAGTGTTTTTTGGAAATTCAAGCATTCAATATGTTTAAAGTGTACATTTTAGTACAGCTGGCCTTTGTTAGCGTGTTTGGAAACGTCGCATTTCATGATTGTGGTAAGCACATCGTTCTTCCTCCCTTTTAAATTGTCTAATCTTCCATCTTCGCTCATTAACTCATTAGATAAGCAATTCATGCTCTATTATATAAATAATCAATATTAGTTTAGATAAATATGTTTTTTTAACTGTTAGCTTAGGTAGGTTCAATATAATTTGTTTTTGGCACAAGATAAACCTGTCAGAGTTTATTTGTCTGTTGGTGAGCCGTACATTGCGTTTTCATAAAAAAAAAACCACCGCGATTGCAGCAATGATACTGTAATGAACAGTTTTTTTACAAAGAAACATTTCGATTTGTTCACATAAAACTTTTCGAAGTCGTTTTTTAAGTAAATATGCCTTTTGCAAGTCTTCTAGAAGGATAATAAGGGTAAAGGTGGCTTTTGGCAGAATGTATTTATCTTTTAGTTTACTTATAAGGTGAGTATTTACAGGCGTAAATAGCCAAGCCATTATGCCTATAATGGCTGCCACCGACAACGCGGTCAAACTGGCAAAATTCTGGACCGCATCAATATAATTTATAATAATAGTTTATATATTTTTTTTATTTATTTATTACAATATAGTTTGTCATCGAAACGCTAAGAAGGATGGCTTGGCTCAGTATTTAACTAGATACCAATAGAGCATGATAACTAATTTATTCCCGAAAAGTTATACAAAACTAGAACAAACTTCAATACCTCCTCCACTCCATTTTAAGGAAAAGTTATAGGCAAAGAAATGAAATCCTTTAGACAAAGTGTATTGCGCCATTCCTATCATTTGACTTTGAGATTATATGCAGCATAATTACTTAAAACCTCGTAATCGCGAGTTTCGAGTTTTAATCCGACTGCGCGTTGAGATTCTTGTTTAGCAACACCTAAATCCCTTTAGGAGGGTAGTTTAAACCGAAGTTTACTATTGGAAGTTGACATTACTTGATTCCTCATGTGGTTGCTAACTCAACCACGGCGGGCGTTCGCGGCGGGTAGCTGGCAGGGTTCGTAGTTCGAACAAAGAGCACTAAAATACTCAACAATGAATATTTATTAAATTTTCTTTTTGTTATAAGTGAAAGCGTCGTGTGAAAAGCGTGAATCATTAACCATTTAAACCCTCATCTTGTGTTCGGGCTCATGTTCGGGCTGCAATCCTGGCTTGAGTGTAATCAAAGTAGCTTACTAACTGTAGGTATTGTATACTTACTAAGTATTTTATCAATATTTATATTTATTTAATTAGTTGGTGTGCTTCTAATCCCTTCTTTGACAAATTGTTCAAATTAGTAAATAAAATTCTGGTACCTACGTATAACATCATTATCATTCGATTACCTATTTGACCGCAAGTACAGTGGCAATTAGCAATAGGTACATAATAAATTAACGTACATTATAATGATAAAAAGTGGCTGAATTGTCACATTATCATTGATTCATTGATTCACAAATATCACTATCTTACACTTATTTATGACGTTGCTGTGATTTCAAACGATATCGCTTTTGATTTTGTTATCAAAAAATATAAATTGATTTTATTTTAATCTATTACGAGAACTTTCGTTCAGCCAATGCTCTTTTACAAAGGCGTATGTGAACAAAGAAACAGCATTGAATTTCCTCTACCGAATAGTGCAACGACCACACGAAAGTTTTCGTCGATACCCGGGCATTCCATTAGGTACTACCCGTACCCGCCCATACTAACTTCAGTTAGGTACTGTAAAATCGCCTCCTAGTAGATAGGTACTAGTTGAAAAAAAAAACCACTGTCCTTGTCGCGCTGAAACACGAATGGAATCCAGAGACACTGCCCAGTTAATGTCACTGCAAAGGCAGGCCTCGTTTATTTGATTAAATTACCAATTTATTTATTTAAATCAGCAATTCATTATTTAATAAGAAATCAGCTGTTCCCTACAAGAGTGCAACATCTACACGGTCAAAATATATGGAAATGCTTTTTTTTTATAACTGACGAAAAATTAACTTTTGGGTTCACTTCCACCCAAGTGTATTATTAAGTATTCTTTTTAATTAAACTACGAGGTTTTCGCACTATAAGATATGCCACCGATACTAGACTAATTAATAATAGAGCAGGCGGGATCTTTTGATCCTAACTAAAATAGAAACGTGTAATCTTATCATATTCGGTCTTAGAAATGTAAGTAAATATAATATGGATTTATTACTTTAATCTTATCGTAGTGAGCAATATACTAAAACGGATTTTTTGCCTAATTCCAATTACCGGATCTTCGGAAATGAGTGTATTTTATTTAGGTACCTATCAATAAGTCGCGATTGCGAGGCAAACTGCTACATACTTTTATTATGACTAGGTAGCAAGGTAGTCGTAGAGATAAGACTAGTAGCCATTGCGTTGGTTCAGATTTATTTTTATAGACGTATTATATCACTCCACCTCTATTGGTACTATCTATTACTAATACTAGGTTACACCTAAATTAATGCCTAAGTAAAAACAAAGCAAAATACCCAACTGTAAAACTCCAAGATTTTTGAAAACACTGTCGATTACCTATTACAGGAACATTTTAAGTATGGCCGGGCAGGACCCTCTTCGCCACTGGGCACTCTGGGCAAATGCCCAGGGCCCGAGTTGAGTCGGAGGCCCCAGCCAGCCCTAAAAAATATATTTCTTTTGTAGCCGCCATTCTATTCTGCGTATTATTAGTACCCGATTCTATAATTACAAATAAAGATTGATTTGATTTGATTTGATAATAACAATTTTGGTTTGCGTATGAAATTTTATTATTCTTTTGTTTTTCATATAATTTAATCAGGTTAAATTGAACAGTACCTAAACGAAATCCAACTTGCCAAATGTAACACACGTAACACAAAACATACAGGGGTCCCGTGATTCTTATGTGCTCTGGGCCCCAATAGGTTATAAAAGACGGCCCTGTGGCCGGGCCATACTTAAAACATTGATGGCAATGTATTGCTGCCTGCCACACATTGCCGTGAAAATATGGCCAGTTTAGCACTGTCATCTCATTATACAATATCATCATGTTCAAAGTTTATGTTGAATTCAACAGGGTCAGAATACGAGTTAACGAATGTGAACATTCAAGGATGTGACAATGAGATTCCGTGTTACATCACGGTTGGGGAAGACATGCTGGTCAGCTTTGACTTTTATGCCAGTAAGTTTACTGCACTTTTCATTATTGATAGAACCTGCAATCAAACCGCAACAGTTGGGCCCCCAGTAAAATCTTATTAACTTATGAAAAGACCTAAACGATCTAAGTTTTTAGGTACTGTAGAGCCCTACTCTTTATATGCCTGGGGTAGAGGCTAAATGAGCCGAATACAAACTCTTATTGGAACTTTATGTGACGCTGTGAAATAAACGCCACTTTATAAAAAAGTGGTAGTCTGTGACTATAGCTTTCACAAAACCTAACATTTCTAAAATACGTTAAAATAATAATTTATTATAAGAAGTTATATTATAACGAGTTTCAATAATAGTAGGTGCATGCTTCCACCTCTACAGTACCTACATTTTCCCTTATCAATACTTTAAAAGAGGAATATTGGAACCTAATAAAATAAATTAAACATTTTTTATTGTTCTGGATACAATGAGGATTGAAAATTTAATTACAGATTTCGTGTCTCAAAATCTGGATCAAAATGTTGTGATCCAACTAAATCACCTTAACTTAAGGACGCATGTTACCCCCGGTAAGTTTACTTTGTGTATGACATTTGACTTGCTCTTGGAAGAAAATGGCATCGTGTAAATTACCCTTTATAGTTGCTGTAATAAACAGCTGTGACAGAAAGATAGATAAAATCGCATTATAAGGATCGTATGGAAACCTTAAAAGAATGTTATTAATGTTATAACCAAACAAAAAGTATACCTACATTTGTATTTTCATTTTTACAACTGGTCTTGATCCATTACAATAAAAATATTTGGTCTAATTTTAGCAGGTAGGTAAAAATAATTTTATCTACCTGTAATAAAAATTTAATGTCCTGCGTTTATATGCTTAACAAAAAAAAAATTATATTACAGTTAAAAACACTGTATTTTATGAGATAAATGAGATAATTTTAATGGATAGAGACATAATTATTTTTCTTCCACTTGGGGGGACAATGACATTTACGTCATTCATGACCTTAATCCTTCCCTGCTTTTAGGATATAGTCTTGCGCCAGTAACCGTTACAGAAGAAACTGCTTTATTACCCAGAACCCTAGATGAATAATCCGTTGCTTGTTTTTATGTTGGCAGAACGTTGTGGGATCTACGACTGTGCAGTGATGACCACGGATACCAAGAATTCCCTCACCAGCGTGATGTCTGTGCCCTACAGTATCGCATTGGTAAATATTTTAATCATGTCCTTACACAGTCAGACGGAGTTGCTGCAGACCGAGGAAAAGATACCGTTTACGATGGCTTCCTCAGGAACTGGAGGGAGGAAGTACAACACAGAAGAATGTGGAAAGGAATGAGGGGAGGCTTTTGCCCAGGCTATCCCACTGGATAGCAAAAAAAAATCTTGAATGCATTCACATCTTAAAAACTTTGCGCACACTCGGCAGTTGTGCTTGCGACCATTTTTAGACAAGCAATCGTAACTTCCGAGTGTGGATTCCTGTTTCCTGAGTTTCCTCATCATAGCCAGGCAATGTGTTATTATTATTATTTTCTTTTATAAACGTATTGCCCCAGACTAGGAATTACTCCTGTGTCGTGGGAGGTAACTGAAGGACAACTCGCAAACTTATAAACTCACATGCACAAATAGCCATGACCCCGAAAACGGCCTGGCCATCTCATGTTAGTTTTTAGGTTAGCCGTGAGGGTTTCTTTTCATATCTGTACGTCATACAAATATTTATTCCGGAGAGAATCGAACCGAGGAGTGACAGGCAGCGCACCAGCCACTGCGCCAACTGTGCCGTCCGTTCGGAATTGAGAACTTATTACAGAATTACTTTATTCAAACCCGGATCTCGCTCACATGTAGTTTGAATGGTTGAAACTAGTTTTTTTGTTACTTTTTAATGTTTTTCAACAGGCTAGTCTAGGTTATAGGTTATTAAAACTAGTTTTTGTTTGAATCTGTTTTAGGGTAAAAATAGTGAGAATAAAGATTGAAGATTTCATCCTACGGGTCAGCTAGTGCCTAATTGTACCGTCATAGGTTGCATGCCTGAATTCAGTTTAGGGGTATTTTTACTTTCCTCGTTCAAAAAATCCAGTGTGGTGTCAAGCTTGAAATAGCTCTCAAACTTATAATTTGTTTACAGAATCAGCGTGGTTATCTGCAATGGCGTATAGAAAACGAAGAGAAAACGCAAGTGTTGTGTTACCGGGTGATGGTGCAGACTCAGAGTCGCCTCCAGAGGTTGCTGAGACATTACATCAAGGCTGGTCACACTTCACGTGAAGACCTTTCAAGCCGATGGCTGCTGAAATAAGCGCAGCGAAAATTAGCATCTTAAGGGATCTTTTTCAAAATGTTGGTACGGAACCGTAAAATAAAGAATGTAGGTAAATCTTTCTGATAAAGTTGTGCTGCATGTTCATCAAAGTTTTTGCGTGACATTGCAACTCAAGTATAGGTTTGAACATAATTATATACTCGTCTATTTGCCAGTTTCTGTGTAATAAATGTACTAAATATAAAATACAAAAATTATAACTCAGGTACAATCAAATTCATTTTCATTTCTTTTTTAATAGCTATTGTTTGTAATTTTTTACTTAATAAACTATGAAATATCCAACTCTAATATTTACTTTAATTTTATTTAATTACTTACTTATTTCGCATGTGATGTGAAGAGTAGAGTATTCCTCCTCTGGTGTTGTATTTTTTTTTATTCGTGATGGGTAATCTCTTGACTCTAGTCTAGGTCAGAGCCAGTCAGAGCTGACAAAAACAAAGTCGACGATGGAGTAAGCTAACCCAGCCAAAAGAAGCCTGTTCACCCTAACTTTAAAGAGATTAGGGTTGAAAACATTTGTCTTATGTGAGATTAACTCTTCCTCTTACCCTTGGATCTCCTAATCCTTTCTCTTAAATACCTTACCTATCCTTTGTTACCAAATAACCATTGTGAAATATAGGTAGGGTTGCCAGGCGTCCGGATAAAGTCAGACATAGTCAGACTTTTTGATTGCGTGTCCGGCCAAATTAGTCGGTGTGGCTTTTGTTGGGCTTTACATTTACCTAATTAATCCGGTTTTTTTTACCCATTTTGCCCAAAAGTCCGGCTTAACAGGCTGGTGGTGCGACTT
The DNA here is from genome assembly GCA_932526535.1 of Caradrina clavipalpis. Taxonomy (NCBI): domain Eukaryota; kingdom Metazoa; phylum Arthropoda; class Insecta; order Lepidoptera; family Noctuidae; genus Caradrina; species Caradrina clavipalpis. Next base: position 7,524,749 of record OW052107.1, on the reverse strand, counting down.
TCCGAGTTTATGATCAGGGTAACCCTAAATATAAGTAACAAAGTTGTTACCTAGTAACGTTGTCGAGGTTACAAAAGTAGGTAAGTACTGCGGCTACTTGAACCGTCATTTAAGGGTATTACATCGCTCAAGTCCTAAAAACACCTTATGTTTAAAGAAATTTGTTGAGGAATCCTTCCGTACGTTTTCCACATAAAAAATATATGTTATACTTAAAGTCATTCTCAACAGTTCGCATTGATTAGAATTGTAATAAACTTGCCCAAATTTCGGAAAAAAATATTTTAAACAGGTCATTTTTCAATCTAAATTGCAAATTGTTGGTAAAACGGCTGAATAGTTCGACATGAATTTTATACCTAAAAATATATAATGACATATCAAACAATTCGCATTGTTTACTTTTTCTTGTTTCTGTTAAGATTTTGTATAATAACTAAAAACTTGAAATTTCATCAATTCCCCCCACGAGGCACCCCCGCTATGCCTGAGACGCCAAACTTCAGTGCCTTGATGGCTCTTGTCAAGGGTGGACTATACGCATGTTATTTTTTCCAAAATAAAAACCAAAAGTTCACTTTTTGAATAATTTATGAATGAAGCAATATTGTAAATATTACAAATGTAAATATTTCGTAAAATAAGAATTGAAATTAAGTTCGTGAATAAATAAAAACAAATTTGTAATTTCGTTTAGTTTTTGTATCTATCATAGAGTAAGCCCGACTACTATGCCTATGTATAAAAACAAATGCTTGACCGAGCTCTCCAAAATTATTGGAAAATACCACGGATATCTATGGTACATACCTACTCTTTTAGTAGATACATTATTTCTTTGGTGTTTATTTTTGTTAGAACATAGATTTAGATGTTTCTTTTTTAATGATTAGCTTACCAAACTTTCAGAATGTATCATGTATGAGCACAACTATTTCCGTTACTGAGATCCGATAAGCACTTCTTGGTCATCACCTTTAGAATGTACCACATAGTAGCACCCGTGCTTAGTTAGATAAATATTGAAAGCTAAGTCATCCTAACTATTTTCGTTTCCGACAACCGATAAGTGAATATTTTATTTACACGGTTACTTTTACATCATTCGGGAGCCGAAACACAGGAACTCCAGTTAAGTAATAATTACTATTGGCGTTATTTTTTTTAACACGTCTCAAAGAATTTGAAAATTTGTGACTTTTTTTGTCAAAAGTCAAAGTCAGAGTCAAAGTCAAAGTTTTTGTCATTCAAGATGTTAGTGCGTTTCTGCCTGATCGATGAATGGATTTTTCAAAGGCTACCGTTCGCGTTTGTATAGTCGATAAGGTTTACACACAAATATGCATAAACTGCAAAGAAGCGTTTACTTCGAGTTCTCATTATTTCACAAATTAAACAATCATCATCACGCCTGTATTCCCCGAAGGGTTAGGCAGAGGTGTACCAATGTACACCCACAGTTCGGCGGTACATTTAGGTCCCATGTAAAAGGGGGCGAGCCTATTGCCATTTATCGGGCACAAATCCAAACTCCGGGCTGCTACTGAGAATTTCGTAGAAAATCCCAATAACACCTTTTTCTCAACCTAGGAGTCCAACCCAGGACCTCTAGAGTAGCAGTCGTGCTTAGGACCAATAGGCTAACGAGGCAGTTCAAATTAAATTTTAATGTTATTTATTGAAAATAATATAGCCAATAGTTTTTGTTACTATGACAGAGTTTATGGCTTTTGGTTCCAGAACGATGTAAAAGTAACGTGTATAACAAAATAAATATAAATTACGATGTACCAAATAATACATAATATAAGAACAAAATGTAGGTATTAAATCTCTCAGAGAGCGAATAAAATAGGCAAAAACAATGACAACTCTGCGACACATCTGTGTTCTTGCTTAATGTTAAGTTCCTTTTATCGTAGCATAGTGAATATCGGTAGATGGCGCTAAATTTAAAAAATAATAGAACAGATGTCAAATCCTCAAGGACATCGGCCGATGTAATAACCTTAATTCTCGGATTCAGATCGAATGAATATGCAGATGCGGACAATTAAATAATCTCGGTAGATAGGTAGGTACTTGGTTACACATAAATAACTAGCTTCCGTATAAGAGAACCGTTCATTTTTCCAGGATAAAAAGTAGCCTGTGCTATTGCAGATTATATCGGGATCTATATTTGGATCTATCATCCAGATCCCTTCAGCTGTTCTGGCGTGATTGAGTGACTTACGCACATCCATCCTAACTTTCACATTTACAATAGTAGATAATCTATAATATAAAAATGAATCGCAAAATGTGTTGGTAAGCGCATAACTCGAGAAAGGGTGGACCGATTTCGCTAATTCTTTTTTTAAAATATTCCTTGAAGTACGAGAATGGTTCTTACGGGGAGAAATATGGTAAAAAAAAAAAAAAATCCTGAAAAAGTCTAAAAACAACAATTTTCTATACTCCCATACAAAAGATTTGTGATAATACTTATAATGTCGGTAGGGGTAGGGTAGGGGTTGGGGTAGGGTAGGGGTAGGGGTAGGGGTAGGGTAGGGGTAGGGTAGGGAAGGGTAGGGGTAGGGTAGGGGTAGGGTAGGGGTAGGGGTAGGGTAGGGGTAGGGTAGGTGTGGGGTAGGTGTGGGGTAGGGTAGGGTAGGGGTAGGGTAAGGGTAGGGTAGGGGTAGGGTACGGGTAGGGTAGGGTAGGGTAGGGGTAGGATACCACGCGAACGAAGTCGTGGCGGGTCAGCTAGTAATTAATAAAGAAAGGTAAACCAACCCATTTCAAATAATTAATGTTTATTGCGATAAATAGATACATGTACTCTGTACCTACTAACTTATCTATTTTACGACAAGTAGGTACCTACTTAATTAATAAACTAAACTTACTTAATTAAAAAAATGTTATAAATATAGATATTTTAGTCATCTGAAGGTCACACACAGTAGGTAGGTAAGACATACCCGGCAGTTGATGTAAAAAAATGTATCAAAGTACATCTTCGGTAGGTGTATTTTTTTAAGTAATAGGTATGTTACTTTTACGTCATAAATATATTGTTCTTAAGTCTCATACCCGTAGGGAATTATAATTTACGGGCATCTTTATACATGGTGACTTGTAGTTGTAAAGTGTGGATGTTGTGTGTTGGACTTCGATCATTTTTCTCTGGAATATCAAATTGAGTAGCATTTATTACCTATGCATTATGCTATTGTATTGGAGGGCTATGTTTTATCTTATTTCATACTTATTGTATTGAATAGGTAATGTCATCACAATATTCACTCAAGTTAAGCTATTATAGTTGGTCTAATGGTTGCAAATATCGTCGTCTGCCTAGCCGTTTGCCAAGTGTCTATGCTGAATGCCAGTGTTTTACATGTAGTAGTGACAGCTTCTCTGACCTCCCAACCCAGTAATTGTGTGATTCGCTACCGCTTGGTAAGACTGATTGTCAGACTTTTGGGTTTATCAGTATCCGTTATGCCTGTCAAAGACCTAGTAATGACAGGGACCAACAGTTTTACTAGGCACAGCGGCGGGCGTCACACCACTAACTTCCAAACACTGCTACTGAAAAATTTAGAAAAAAAAGGTAACAGGCACGCAAGTTTTATGAAAAAATTATAATTGCGTCGAAAAAACACAAAAGCAAATTATTAAAACAATGACAAAAAGTAACAATAATTACGACTTAAATCACAAAGTGGATGTTAAACTGCAAATTTATGTAAGCACAAAAACCATAAAATATTTTAAAATAGCCGTTCCCATACATTTTATGATTGACTGTTTAGTTAGTTTGAGCTAAATAATAATATAATAGCGTGATTATTTTAACGTCAAAAGATAAATGCGCAACTAAACAGCAACTTTGCGACAATTTTGTTGCCTCGTTTTAATATAATCTCCCGGTATACCTACCTACTCATACAACATTGCTTTGCTCATCATACATAATGAATATTGTACCCACCAGCAGGGAATATAAATTTATACAAAATTTGAACAGAATCGATCCGGTAGTATTTATCTACGTGATGCTTTAACAAAATTACTTCGTTAGGTTTTTATTATCGTAGATTGTTGTTGAAAATTCAAACACGTAGGCACTGTACACCACATCCCATAGCCTAAGAATTTGTTTTTTTACTACCATGCCCATATGTCCATCATTATTGAATTTTTGCCTTAAATAATAATTATCTTGATCAAATTTGGCTTATGGCGCATGAGACAAACGCAATTAGGGCGCAAACACAGGTGCCATCACTCTACCCCTCTCATAGTTCGATGGGATGGCAATCCAACAAGACCTGGGATCAAGTAGGACCGGCTTAACGAGCTTTGCGAGCCACGGGGACCTCACATGATCAGTTTTCAAACTCCAGGTTACGCAGGTTACTAAGAAATTCCTAATGGTAAAACCCAATAACGTTTTAATACATACATAAATTCAATGACCAATTCTGTGAAACAAACTTGTTATTTTCTTCAATTCGAAGAAAAAAACAAGTTTTTTAGGCTTTATGAAGTGCTAAACTATTGGCAGGGTCACAGCAGAACGTTCTGGATGGAATAGGTCCATCCTTGGTTCATCGAAGTACAAGACACACTATAATGTTCTGTGTCAATATAGTATAACGAAGTCGATAGGACAGATGAAAGTAAAATAAATTAACGGTGTGCGGTGAGGATCCCTAGATGGTTCGGAAAAGCTGATTATCTTTAAAACGGCTTAAAAGATTTTCATGATGCAAAGCTAAGAACCACCTCAACCAGCTTCCTAATAAAGAAAATCGCATCGAAATCGGACCATCTGTTGAGAACTATACCACAGACGGTACACCCGCACCGTGTGTCAGTGAGAGACAGCAGTTAAACTTAAAACACCCCTCTTCATATGTGTGGGGGGGGGGGGGGGAGGGGTTAAAACAACTTTGATTTTAACATGTCCGTTCTACGAGTAGTGAGCTAGTGAACTACTATAGCTATAACTTGGATTTTGGAATGGTTACAATTAATTATCCTAGTCCATTTTAATTACAAGTGGAACAATTGAAAAATGTTGCTATTTCTATTGTAACAGGAGTAGAATTTCGTGGTTTTTAATGAGGAATTTCTAAGTCAAGACTTAAAAATGCTTTATTTGCGCATTATATAATATTTTTATTTCATTTATTGCACTAAGATTTTGATTCACGACGAAGGATGTCCTTAAAAATATCATTCCCCGAAGTTTGCAAAGTGAATGATCTGAAATAAATATAGTCGATGAAGGCTTACATAACTAAAATAATGGATATTAAATACCTAAGTATTAGAAAAATAAAACGATGTCTCTAGACAGCATGTCATGGTTTTTCAAAACCTGCAAAAACTATTCACAAAGTAGAGACTAAGGTATGCGGTCATAAAGAACTAAAATTGACCTTTGATATTGGATAAATATTTTTCCTCAAGGAACTGGACATTTTAGAACGCGAATTACAACTAGCAATTTGCTGACTTTTTACTTAAGTATAAAAAAAAAACAAAAAACTACCAATCCAATAAATATTGTTAGGGCTTACACAGACGTCAGACTTTATGTGCCATTATTGAGTCTGCGACGACCGAAGAACCTAACACTCACTTAGTGGCTGCCATGCATGCATGAAGTGCATGCCAGACATTTACACATTTGCTAAAAAGATAAAAAATTGTAAATGGAAAATAAAAAAAAAAAACAATACAGAATTTAATACTTACCCTATAAATTGTTATATTTACGATAACGAAATATCACGGTTTGGCGCGCTGGGGGCCCGATCGCACAAGGAGTCTGCGTCTGCTAAGGGCCTTATCTTTAGGAACTTCGAAGTTATCCAAATACCTAGGTATATTTTCTGCGAATCGACATCAAAAAACAAAGCCCCATAATTCACATGATTTAAGTATTAATTTTGATAATACCACATACCTTACGTTATCCATACATCAGTGCAGCAGCATAACTCATAAATTGTCGAATGCAGCACGAACTATAGGTATAGGTAGTTACCTTGCAGCATGCGACCACCACTCTATATATTGGCGGTCATAACAAACTTGTTTCACACTCTGTGTTATACGCTGAGAAGTCGGACTCGTGTCGGGGCGACGCGCGCTATCGTATTGTTGTGCTCTGTTAAAGTATATACTTATCTGCTTTCCGAGCGTGACCGGTACTCCGTCAGACATCGCAAATCGCAATAGACTAGGCCACTCGCTAACTTGTCAGACGCAACAATGGTCGATCTCCGTGTAGTCGTGTGCCTTGCAGTGCTCGCCGCCTCAGCTGCCTCCATGACCGTGCAGCAATGTAAAGGTAATACCTAGTTTGCTTTTACATAAGCCCGTTAGAATACGACCCGCTTTCGTCTCGTTTTGCGTTCACAGAATTCATTGATAGTATGTATTGCGATGCCCATGTTTAGATACCTGGTGAGGTCAGTAAGATTTCATAAAAAAATATACAGTGTAAAGTGTAAAAATACCTGCTAATTACAAACAAGAATATTCTGTAATAAAAACATTCCGTGATGACACTGATGACTTAACAACAATGTTATTAAGTCAATCATTTAATTTAAATATATTAATAATTGAGTAGATATTATTTTACCGACATGCATAGCTATTCAAAATATTGCTAAGATGAAGGACGATGCAAAACGTCGCGTTTGTATTTTTTGTGTTTGAACAAATTAATGAGCGGGTAGTCGGTTCAATGTCTTTGCTAGTTATACTAGGTAAGTAATTATCTCTTATTATAGGTACAATTACTTAATCACTGCAACAATAGTACTAGAACAAAGTATCTTGGGAGTAACTACTTGTGGGTACAAGAATAGCTAACATAGACGAGTTCATAATATCAACTTGACCTATGTCCTATCTACCTATAGATACGTATTTGTATTGTTTCACAATTACGATCCGTTAACTGTTGTGCATTCGTTTACTTTTAATGAATCTTGTGTAATTTACATATTTAAGTAGGGATTATTTTATTTTTTAACCAAACAGAAACATTTTAGTAGTTTGGTAATAGGTTGCCCAAGTGCTTAGTTCATAATGAAAAAAAAACCGGCAAAGTGCGAATCGGGCTCGTGCCGAGGGTGCTGAGTGCTCCGAACCTAAAGGTAAAACAAAAGCTTTCAAAAACAAAAACTAAAAAGTGATAATCTTTAGCTTTGGAAGTCGGTGACAATACAAAACAACAAACAGAACCAAAGTTGACTTTCAAAGCTAGTTATTTTTCACTTTTTAGTTTTTGAAGGCGGTTGTCTTTTTTGTAAAAAAGTTTTCCACTTTGTAGTTTTCGAAGGCAGTTGTCTTTTTTTCTGTAAAAAAGTTCTTTATTTTCCGCTTTTTATTTTATATCAACGTATCATGAAATAACGGTAATACAACCTACGTAAATTAACAAGACACCATTTAAAAGTCATAAGAAATCAGAATAATTATGCAATTTTGTTTACTTGGATGGCATTTTTATTCAGTTATTTTAATTTTTTTACCAAACTACTTCGGTAACCAATTAAGATAAAATTAAATGGGACCACCTCCGAAAAATAACCTACCAAACAAAAGGAATCATCAAAATCATTTCATGCAGAATTATCGCGTAACAAACATATAGTGGAAATGAGAACCTCTTCCTTTTTGAAGTCGGTTAATTAATTAAATAACCATTCCAGAAGTTTGTTCATACACACATTGAAAGAGTTTAGTGTCCCATTTAGGCTTTTGTACCAAAACATAACAATACGGATACAATTTTAATTTTTCAGTAGCTATATGAGTACCTAAACAACTATTAAAACTGTTCCCAAGTCAATAGCATTAGTAAGTAGCTTCTGAAATAAGATAAATGAATTCCCCCCTTGTCAAGTTTACAACGGGAAGAATCTAAAAGAAATAAAGTTGATGGAGGTATGTAAACAATTCACAAATTATAGACCAATGTCTCCGAGTACCATAGTTTTTTACAATTAGCAAAAAGTCTTTACTAACTTTGTTAATGCATTCCCAAAGAATGTAGACAGAATTATGAAAATTGAAAAAAAAAATCCTTCCTAAGTTACTAAACCGTGGATGCGCGAATCCGACTCTAATTTTTGGAGGTTTTTACCATTTTGATGCATAACCCTAAAAATAACTTTGAAACTAAACATCGTCAAAACCGTCTTACTCGTGTAAGCATTTATTAGGTACGTATATTTGATTACATAAGCAAGCATCAACACCATTTACAGTGTAAATATGTAAATTGATGTCACTTCAATAATTACAACTATGATTTATGTTTTGTATTTGTATTTTGTATTTGCACTACGTTTGGTTCCGTTGTAGTATTATATATCCTTATTTATAGAAAACTAGCTTTTGCCCGTGACTACGTCCGCGTAAAAGTCGGTCATCACGGATGCAGACCAAGTAGCCTACTATGTCTTTTTTTAGGGTTTGAACCAAATTTCTTCAAAATCGGTTCAGTGGTTCAGTCGTCAAAGCTATAACAGACAGACAGGCAGAGTTACTTTCGCATTAATAATACATTTAAGCATGGATCAATCGTAATTACAAAATAGGTAAAACCGATTAGACTTTATTGTAGTTACATGCTTATTTTATTGTAATTATGATTTATGAGCTTGGTTGTTGAGTAGCGTCACAGAATAACTTATTCTGCTCAAATCGTGCAGTGTGTGTAGCTTGCTGTACCTACTAGGTGCTAGGTGATCTGGTTATCTTGGCGTTGCATCTCGTTGACGATGCGTGATTCGCGTGTTTACTGGGGGACTCGCTAATTAAGTGGCATTTAACTGTGTGGCTTATGCAGTAGGTAGTAAAACCATGTGTTTTTTACCTCAAAGCCTAAGTACACACACAGCACACTTACCTGTGTGGATTCAGTCTAAACGTACATGTATCGTTTTTGTTGTTGTAAGCAAATGTCAAGCAGAATTAACTTACGGGACAAAATAGAATGACTAACAAAATAATCTTTGCGATTCCCAAACGCGGAAATAGGGACCATCTTAAAATATCATCATCGAAATGCCATCGCACCTCTTGCCATCGGCAGGGGGCCCATCCTCACACCTTGGAACCCAAATGGTCCCGTACGGTACGGTTTCAGAGGAACTTCCTCCCTCGTACGCTTAAGCTGTGGAATGCGCATGGGGTTCTTCAAGAAAGGAGTTTTGAGGTTTTTACGGGGTCGGCAGCGCACGAGTGATGCCTCTGGTGTTGCAAGTGTCCATAGGCAGCGGTGACCGCTTAACATCAGGCGAGCCGTTAGCTTGTTTGCCACATACAGTTGTATAAAAAAAATGTGTAGTTTCTACTGTTCTACTTTAGGTAGTAGATACTTGACAAGTACCTATTTAATTATGTCCTTTGCCCAGATAGATAGAAAATTCAGTCGTCCTATCAAGGCAACCCAGTGTAGTCTAGCCACATAAATAAACATAGGTACCTGTCTGACCATCATCAATAATTGCATGATTTAAATTATCGTTAACTCGTCAGATTAGTGGATTAGTGCAACATACCACTTCCTTCCTACTCAGAAAAGCAAATAATTAACAAACTCAAAGGCAAAGGTCACAAGCTGCATCTTTTATGATTATGACCTTGTTTTATTCTTAGTGTTATTGATACAATCACGAAGTAAATATAACCGCGTGGATATAACCGATTACAACCAAATCAACCATTTGATGACACTTGAAAAAGTGATATATAAGTAACTAGATACTCTTGTTGATATAGTTACTAGGGTGATTAGTATTCTAATGTATTCCTTGATCGGGGTCAAACTAGGTCTCATTTGCAACAATTTTGAGCCCGAAAACTTCGGGTTCGAAAACCCGGAAATGGGGTCGATACTGAGCTGTTTGATTAACTTATAGCTTTAAAGATTTTTAATTTGTTTTCGCCTTTAGGCCAAAGGCTGCGAACGAACCAAACTAAGACATATTAGACGACCAAAGTAAGACATATTAGACTTCATTCTTATATTTCTGATAGCTCATGAAAAAAAGTCCTACAAAAATCAATTAATTAAAAAGCGACTTGTTTTGGAACCTATTGGCTTGCCACGCGATGATGGGATGACTATAATACCTTGGAAGTTGGGTTGGCCTTTGGTGTGGGATGCAACATGCGTCGACACCCTTGCGCCATCCCATCTTCCTAGCACGAGCGACGTGCTGTACTGGTGCAGCTGCTGCTGGTGCCGAAAACCTCAAACGGCGCAAATATAATAACCTTCTTGGAAGTTATATGTTTGAGCCGTTTGGGGTTGAAACACTAGGACCATGGAGTCGCAGCGCTCATCTAGTTATTCGGGACATCTTACGCCACGGTCGACTCATCACGGCCTTTTCTCGGACCAAAGAATCAGCATTGCCATTCAACGTAGCAATGTTGCCAGCCTTTTGGGCACTTAATTGCCCCAGTCACAGCGATGCCAACGAGCTTTTGATCCCCTATGGGGTTCCTCTTTTCTTTTCTTTTTCTATAAATTGAACATACTTTGTAATTAATGTAATTTAACTATAAGTTAAATTTAGGTACTACTTAACTTATTAACTACTTACCTTTAGGTACTTTGTAATTTAACTTAAGTTGTAGTTTAACTATAAGTTTTGTGTTTAGTTTAATTGTGAACTGTTCTATCAACGTTCTACAATTTGGAACGTCAATCACACGATTAATAAAGCGTTTAAAAATACCCATAGGCTAGCCGCACACACACAATAATATTGACAATCCAATATTGTCAGAATTTCAAGATCTATAGAAAAATACCGCAATACAGGCCGCACACAAACAATATTATTGACAATACGTACTTTATTGTCAATATTATTGCGTGTGTGCGGCTAGCCTTAGCTTTATAAAAATTAAACTGGCCAATACAAGTTGGCACAGTTACCCAAAGTAGACTAGGTACACTGTAATATGATTTGCGAAATAAACCTACGCTAGTTCCTTAAAATAGTGTCACTTATAAGGGTTATAATTATGGACTATTTTATTATTGTCGTAAACTTTAGTAAATTGTACTTACAAAGAATTGTTAAAAATGGCACACGGATTTCTTTATTTAAACTTTGATCCCTGACGAAAACTCCGTGGTTGACAGACAAAGCCGCCTAAAGCTTGTTTTAATAGTATAATAGTATAATGATGTCAGTAAGTGAGTAATGATAAATGCTCACGTGTGTCATAACCACGTTTTTCGACATACACGTAAGGCAAAAAAACATTGCTTTAAAATTGCTATGAAGATAAAAGTTATCATGTTCTCGCAATGTCTTCTCTCTAAACCAAGGTACAAGAGACTAATTATAAGTAGCCAGTACGGCCAAATAGGTAAAAAGTAATATTGCTAAAAGTTGCCACAAAGTAAAGTATTATTTTTCGGCGTAGTATTATTTTTTTTTGACGCGCCTGTTGGTCTAGTGGTTAGTGGCCCTGACTGCTAAGCCGGAGGTCGTGGGTTCGATTCCCACCCAGGACAAACTTTGTGTGATGAGCATGATTGTTTGTTCTGTGTCTGGGTGTGATTTATCTATAATATGTATGTATTTATAAATCAAAACCGCAAAAAGATTCCGCGAATATATAGTGTGTTTTTACTGATTTGACCTTTGAATTTAGGTTAGATGTATTTTATAAAGAATAATATCAATAGCAATAGCATGCGCTTGCATCCAAACAAAGGCGCATTCAAAATGAATTGAGCTAAGTTTAGACTTTGGATTCAGTAACTTGACAGTTTTATAGGGAAATAATGATACCTTACTAAAACTAGTAGTGTTGGGGTAGTGAACGATTTTGTAAAGAACGAATGATAAAAAATGGTTTAATTTAAATAAAACTTAAGGTAATAAAAGAATAATTAATCAGTTTCTATTTTTATTTTCTTCTAATAGAAACAAAATAAAAATCATGTTATTTTACTTTTGACATTTTATTTCCTGTGGCAAATTACCTTACTACTGAGAAACAAAACAAATTCTACAGTTTTTATTAAGTAGTGTATATCGGGTTTTTAAGACAACTTATTAAATAAACGAAAAATTTGCATTTATTTATTTAAACTTTATGCAACAAAAAGTACAAAGACGGACTTAATGCATTTCACTCATATAAGTATTTCGTTCATTCTTACATCACTCTCAATTTTTTTTTTTCAAAATATGGTTACTCTGCTCTATCAAATTACTGAATACGATTAAAAGTCCAAGGATAAGTAGCATTTTTAATAATATTTACACTAAAATTGTGAACTACGGGGCACAATATTATTTTATGTAGGTACTCTACTCGCTAGTGTAAAATTGACCGGTATGAGGTACACACGGTCTTATCGCTAAGAGCAATTTCTAATGCATAAAAAATTAAATTTAGCTATACAGAACAATTAATTGGACTTTAGACAATAGCTAAGTACCTACATAGAATGTTAATAAAAGACTCTTATTATCACACAATTAGTGACATCTATTTAACAATCCTTCAGGCCAATTAGAACGCATTATTATGCGGATCAATTATGCGAACGCTGATAATTATAGAGTGGTTATATGTATGTATACATGCAGGATGCAGGTATGAGCGACCACGGTCATGGCTATCAAGTCCATTATAGCCTTAGATTAAGATTATTAGATCGCAGCATGCAATAAACTAAGATTCCAATAAATAGCTCCATGCGGCAGGTATTATAAATAAACTTAATTCGAATAAAAATGTTAAATAAAACTCGGTAAAATAACAGGGCCTCGGACACGTACTAAAATCAGGTTTTTTACGGAAGCAATGAACCATGGTCTGGTTCTGTAATGTGACATAATGGATGATACGTGTGGTAAAGTAAGCGTCTACGTCCCTATTATTATTCGTCCCTAGGACGCTAGGTATTGCAGATCGTGAATACCACGATCCTTTACCTTAGTGATTCGTTTTGTTTAGTTAAGTATTGCAATTCGCTTTACTGTTTAATGTCAGCTATTTAAATTGAGACCGTTATAGTATTTGCTAAAGATACGGTTTTAAACGCACCTACCTGTCTCTAGCTCGGACTCCACCAAATGGAAGAGGACAGGAGATATCTTCTACAACCAATCAAAAATGCTTTATTTTCGCATCTCATCGCTTGGCTGTTTATGAGACATCTCTCCACTTTGGTGGTTTCCGAGCCATAATCTTGAGCTTAGTGTTGTCACCAATTCAACAATTGTTTATTACGGCCCCGTACCCAGATGCTGTCAACGGAATCCTATCGGTGTGTCATGATGTTTCTTTTAAACCGTAATAGCCAACGAGTAAAATTTTCCACATTTCCAAGTTCCATATGTTGAGTCCATATTTTTTTACAGATGTGATTGAATATAAATTTTAATATATTTATTTGCCATAATGAAGTAAACCATACCTAGTTTCAAGTATTCTGTGAAAAAGAAATCGCTGTTTATTACAACAGACCCTCTGAGAGTGTGACTCGTACTTGACCAGTTATTTTTCTTGCTAACCAGTTACCTAAGTGTGTTAATACACACTACCTACAGCATTTTGAAATCGAAAATCATGAAATAATTTAGGCTAACTACTTGGCATGTTTGAGTTGAAGTGTTTTATATGTAGTTTCAATCGAATTTGTCCATGTAAAACGTTCTGGATTCAACTAGGTAATTCATTCAGTAAGTACCTACAATCAACGAGGTGAAAGAACATTACAATAATCCCACTCAAAATTCGTCTTATAGATTTCTAATTCGAAACTTATTATCTCGCGTAACTTCACTTCGGTTTCTTTGTAACAGACTAGCTTCCACCCGCGACTTTCTCTGCGTGGCCTATGTTACTCAGAATAATGTAGCTGTCTATTGGTGAAAATGGTTAAATTCGGTGTAGTAGTTTCAGAGCTTATTCGGTATAGAAAAACAAACAAATAATCTTTCCTCTTTATAATATTAGTAGGTATATATCTGAGATACATATTCGTCACACTAACTTCGTTAACAAACGATTTTAGGTTAATCACCATGTTTTTTAAGCATTATCGTCTGGATTTGCCCGAAAAAGAATAGACATATGAGGATAGGGATGTTTTTGTAACTATGCACAGCCAAGACACGGGCGCCAAAACGTCTACATCAGATCCTTTGAGACTTTTTTTTAATAAGCCTAGGCTTCTACGCGTCCACGGGAGAAAATAATAAGAATAGGCTTGTGGGAAATGCGACAACGCGACGATCGAACAGGCTTCAATCCTTTCCGGTTCAATTCCACCAATCGGGCCGCATCGAAACGCATTTCATAGAACTCGGTTAGCTCCGCGCGTGTGCCGTTTCAAGCAGTATAAAGTCCATGCAAACATGAACCTTGACTATTATGTAGCACCCTGAATAATCGCACGGCCCGGTTCGTGAAAATCGTACATTCGAATCCGATCCGGCCGGGAATGATAACAAGCCTAGGTATGGCCCCTGCGCCTTTCAAATTTATAGCTAGAAACTGCAGATGTTAATCCAGATGTGTCCATTCTGGATCATCTGCAATGTAATATAGGTATGTGCTCTCCATACACTAAGCCTCCATTTCTAGAATGGGTCCCGACTGCTACAATTTTAAGTGCAATCGGGTACAACGACTTTCTTTTTTTAGGGCTTTTTCATAAATACTCAGAAAAGCAGTCGGGTTTTTTAGTTTTTTAAATTACCGTTTTTTATTTTTTTTTAGTTTTTTATTTTGATATACCCAGTGACACTCTCACAGTAAATACGAATCTAACGACACCTCTCAAGCTAAAATCCATCGAGCCGTTCAGGCTGCAGAGCGATCCAAACATTTGAATTTGGCGCCAAAAATCCGCCATTTTGTTTTTTTTATTTTGGTATACCCAGTGTCACTCTCACAGTAAATAAGAATCTAACGACACCTCTCAAGCTAAAATCATCAAGCCGTTCAGGCTGCAGAGCGTGCCAAACAATTATACATACATACATACATACATACTCTCGAAAAACATAACCCTCCTTCTGGCGCAGTCGGGTAAAAAAGATCGCAATCCTACATTTTGGCAGGTTGTTATCTTGATTTACGTTTTATTAATCATTTCTTTGTTTTATCTTTTTGAACGTTTGCGGCACACATCGGGAATTTCTCATGTACTCATGTGCAAACATATAAACTCATACAAATAGTCGAGACCCGGAACAATTACCTACCAACAAGTAGGTAATTGTTCCATTGGCCATTCAAATATTTGTTCCGCGTGTGATGTGTACAATAGTACAACGAAACCACCATGGTTTCATTACTTCCTTTTCCTGTCGATTTTCGTCTGTCACCCTGACAGCTTTATTTGAATCCGGCCTGTGGGAAGACAGCAAGCCAGGAGCCCTCAAATTTAATTCACCGAGAGAGGTTTTAAAGAATCGACTTGCTGTAAATCCAAAAATTCTGTGCACGTACCTGTTCCGTGATCCTAATCACGTCCTGCGTGAACGTGCTTAGAATATAAATGTTTACTCCAATATAACGTTCGCCCAAGTGCTATAAACGACATGTTGTGGATATGTAACGTAAGTAAAATAACAAGTACATACTACTTAAACAGGTTAGTGAATCACCTGCATCATGTTCAGTTTATATTCAACGACAATTCTGATTTTCCCCGTACCTACCTATAATTAGTTAAAAGGTGACGCTCCTGCTGACATTACTTATCTACCTAAATGCTAGCACATAATTATGACGCCGGATACATCTAGGGCTGTCAATATTTTTTAAGCAAAAAGAGGGTAATTATTTATTTAAAAATATAGTTTTATTAATGGCGCCCTCTGCACCGCGACGATGCAACTAGTAAAGAATAAAATAAAACCTTCAAAAGTAAAAAAAAACTTAAAGTATTTTTACGTGCATTATTGTACATAAAGTACATAGTATGTTTAACCAAAATAATGTAGAATTACTGTATGTAATGTAGTTACTTAATATGAAGTACCTATGGGTGGCAGCCCTAGATACATCCCACGACCGTTTGATTGTATCAAATATAGAATAAGAAAATTTAGTAAAAAATAAGATTAAGTAGGTACCTAACTACATGTTTTTTGTTTGCGGTTCAGATATTTTTAACATCATAACAAGGTCTCTGGACATACTGACCTGTTAAGCGCAAAATAATCGTTACCAATTTACACGTAAACGTGCATTTAATAAATAGGCAATTTAGCTGCCAAAGTACCTATCCAATTTGGGGGCCTTCAGTACGTACCTACCTACTTAGCGGGTTTTTTGTGTAGACCGCACGTTAAACCAAACTCCTCATTATATTCACAATGCGAAAGTGCAAAACTCTGTCTGCCTGTTTTTTTTGTGACCTCATTATGACAAAATTACTAAACAGATCTAGTACTTACCTAGTAGCTTAGAAACTGGCTAAGGACATAAGCTAAGTACTTATGAATTTCCAACTACGAATGCGTTGGCGAAATTGAATGAACTTAATAATGTACTTACTTTGCAAACTTTTTGTTTAAAATTTAATAAGTTTAAAAACACGACTTATATAAAAACTGTAGAATTTGCTAAATATTTTGTTTCTCAGCAATAAGGTAATTTGCTATAGGGAATAAAATCTCAAAAGTAAAAAGAAAACATGATGATAACATCACATCATCACAATGATAACATCATTTTTATTTTGTTTCGATTAAAATAAAATAAAAATAGAAGATTACTTTTATTAACAATTATTATTTTATTCGACATTTTGTATACGAATATTTATACTTTTATTTAAATTAAACCATTTTTATCATTCGTTCTTTACAAAATCGTTCACTACCCCAACACTACTAGTCTTAGTATGGTAACATTATTTCCTGAATACATTTTTTTTAAGTGCAAGTAGGTAGGTGTATGTAGGTTTAGACAGTTTTCACATTTAACCAAATTCCAAAAAAAATATGGATGTTTTCATTTTGTACTTTTACGGCACTAATCGATAGGGTCAATCATAAAGATCGAATCTCTGCAAACATGGTAAATAAAAATAAAAAAGAACATGCAATTTGAACGTAAACTTATTTTATTCGGACGAAAAAAATTAGTAAATTAACTAAGTAGTTACTGGAAATGAGCTTCATTTTCTAGGATGCACAAATTTATTATTTATTACTTTGTAGAGATTTGATCCTTATGATTGACCCTATCGATTGGTGCCATAAAAGTACAGGAAGCATTTTTTTCGGAATTTAATCGGTTCGATTCCTGGGTGTGGGAAGCGTATTTTCAAAATTATTTAAATTAAAAAATACAGGAATATTTCCTTTGAGTAAAATTTGCTATTTTCCCTATTTTACATTGAAATCATAGTAGATTGCACGACTAAATGCGTTAAATCTCAATGATCCTATAGTGTACCTACGCATAATAGATATAAAGCATGTAATAACAGTTTATCCTACATCTATAATAACAGTTTCCATTAGGAATAACTTGTTGAACTAATTGGTTTACAAACATCTTCGATTAAATGTAGGGTTGCCATACGTCCCGTTTATACGGGACTGTCAACGTATTAGACCAGCGGTCGGCAACCCGCGGCCCGCGGGCCGCATGCGGCCCGCGGAACTCCTACTTGCGGCCCGCGACAGTTTTGAAAATTAACCTGTAATTCTTACATTTTGCCTAAATTAATGATGTTAGGCGCGTAAGCTAGCGTATAAGAAAATAGTCACTCAAATACAGCCTCAAACGTTACACTGAAATATGTATAAGCACGGTTATATAACAATTTTGAAGTTCGCATTTAAGTTTTATATATTTTTTTCTTATTTCTTTTTCATTTATTGTTACTTTATCGTTCACGATAGTATCGTTGACGTAGTGCTACGTACCCATTAATAAAATTTACATTAAAAAAAGTATGTGCATCACATATAATACAGCTATATCGGGTGTAAGGGACATTTATCCTTAAACTAAAACCATGAATACTCTATTTTGTACTGAGTATCAGACAACTGCCTCGTTAACCTAGTGGTCCTAAGCACGACTGCTACGCTAGAGGTCCTGGGTTCGATTCCCAGGTCGAGCAAACAGTGTTATTGGGTTTTTCTATGAAATTCTCAGTAGCAGCTCGGAGTTTGGATCTGTGCCCGGTTAATGGCAATAGGCTCGCCCCCTATTACATGGGACCTAAATATACCGGTAAACTGTGGGTGTACATTGGTACACTTCTGCCTAACCCTTCGGGGAATACAGGCGTGATTGTATGTGCGTTCGATGGCCCTTTACGGGGCCCCGGTGTGGGCGCGGGGCTTGAGGCGGCTTGCCGCCCATTACCTGAACGCGTCCCAGCGGGTGATCGCCATAAGGGTCATCCGCGGATACCGCACGATCTCCGGCGAGGCAGCGAGCCTCCTTGCCGGATTGCCGCCATGGGATCTGGAGGCGCTGGTCCTCGCGCGCCTACACGAGTGGCGCGCGGAGGCACTGGGCCGGGGCGAAACTCCGCTGCCGCGGCAAATTGCCGCCCAGCGGACGGAACTCCGGCTCGATCTCATGGCGACATGGAGAGAGCGACTGTCGCAACCTCGTGCAGGGCACTCCTTGATTGAGGCGGTAAGTCCCCTCTTTGAGGAGTGGCTAGAGCGGCGCCACGGCGCCCTCACCTACCGCCTGACGCAGGTCCTCACCGGACACGGATGTTTCGGGAGGTTCCTGCACCTCATCGGGCGGGAGGAAACGCCCGGGTGTCACCATTGCGAGGATCGCCCGAGGACACGGTGGAGCATACTCTGGCGGTGTGCCCTGCTTGGGCTGAGCACCGCCGAGTCCTCGAGGCGGCCATCGGCGGCGGCGCCCTCTCGCGTCCGGCACTGGTTCAGGCCATGGTCCGGAGCGAGGGGGAATGGGAAGCAGTCGCCTCCTTCTGCGAAGCTGTAATGCTAGAGAAGGAGGCGGCGGGACGGGAGAGGGAGAGGACAATCCCCCGTCCCAGCGGCCGCCGCGGTAGACGCTCCGGGCGTCGGGAGCCGCGAGACGACTCCCGGCCATCGTAGACGCGTGTCTGTGAACGGTGAGCAATAGGTAGCTCACCGTCCGTACGTTCACTAGCGACAGACCGTGTCGACGGCGCGTTCGTGTTCCACGCGCGCCTCAAAGAGATGTCAGCAAACTTGGATGGGGCCACTGAGGGCCGATGCCTGCCAGGGCTGCGGGTTGTTCGAAAGAGATACCGCGCCCCCGGAACGCAAAGGGCACATGAAAGGAACATAGACGGGTTTTAGTCAGTAAAAGTCTGACACTCCCTCCCGCCCCGCCCAGGGCGGGGGAAGTTATTTGATGATTTCCCGTCTATAAAAAAAAAAAGGCGTGATTGTATGTATGTGTCACCGGAAAATAACAAGATCCGTAAGTTTATCAATTTACTAGGAAGTTTATAAACTTTCGTAAGATTCTAAACGGGAGATAAATTGTAATATTTTACGTCCACATTTTCGTAAATTTATCAATTTCCGACGTCATACGGTAAATTTATAAACTAACGAATATCTATTCGTAAGATTTTATATGGTTCGACCAATCACAGAAACTCTTTTAAATATACGATCTTTGAAATACGTAAAATAACACACTGCTCTCTGATTGGTCAATGTTCATAGTGGCAATGCTTGTGTCCATAGGAGGAAGGAGAAGTGACACGTGACAGCCAACTTGAGCCAACCAATCAGATCGCGCGTAGCGTTTGGTTACTGCTTACTTATTATTTTACGAGTGAGTTCAGTAAGTTTATCAATTTACGAAAATGTGGACGTAAAATATTACAATTTATCTCCCGTTTAGAATCTTACGAAAGTTTATAAACTTCCTAGTAAATTGATAAACTTACGGATCTTGTTATTTTCCGGTGACATATGTATCAGACAACAAGATATTATTATATGAAAACCATAAGTAAAGAGATATGGAGGTTTTTAATACTTTTCAGCTAAGTAAAAATCCGCTCTTATTCCTTTTGTATCGTCCTCAGCGGCTGGTAAAAAATTCTTTAGCCCTTGTTGTTGACCTATCAACAAATATGGTTATTGCCATTAGAGACGACTAAAAAAGCAATAGGCCAATTTTTTAAACTTGATCTGCCGAAAAAAGGGGACAATTTCAAATTTTCCTGCAAGAAATTAAATTTCGATAAAAAAATTATGGGACCACTTCAGATGCATGACCTACCAAACAAAAAAAATATCGTCACATCCTAATTGGCGGAAATATCGCAGAACAAACATTTAAAAAAATAATCATACAGATGAATTGAGAACCTCCTCCCTTTTGAAGTCGGTTAAAAATTATGTCAAAGCGCGGAACGCCACTACCTCATTTTGCCACCATGTGGCCCTTGCCTGCCAAAAGGTTGCCGACCGCTGTATTAGACCATCGCGTCCCGTATTTCGCGTCGTAATTGTCCCGTATTTCAATAATTTCGACAAAAATTGGAAACGGCGCATGCCATTTTTTATTTTATTTTATTCGTCGGGTACCTATTGGTCGGGTACGAATAAAATAAAATAAAAAATGGCAAGCACCCGTATCTAAGTATATATTTAAAAAGAAAACGAGATCATTACAAAAGTAAAACCAAGCTCAAAATATGACTGGGTCAAAAAAAACGTGTTAATTTAAGTTTAAAATTGTAAAAAGTACCTACAGTTAGTCTTCTACATTATCTGACCCCTTTTACAAAGATAATCAGAGGAAAGAACTTAAAATTCCAGAACTAGAATCTAAGGCAATCGTGGCCTAGGTTTCAAAATGTTCTCTGTACATTATCGTAATAAAATGAGATTACCCATCTCAGACCAACAAAAAAAGAAAGACGGCGCGCCGCGAACATCAAAAGTGAAGCCACTTTTTTATCTATGTGTGTATCGAAAGGTTGCGTTTACTTGACGGCGACTCGTGACGTACTAAGAGTGATGAGCATGGTTTTCGTGTAGGTGTGTGCGTGAGCGTGTATGTTTACTTGCAGGAGCACGGTTTTATGGCTTCACTTTTGATGTTTGCGGCGCGCCGTCTTTCTTTTTTTGTTGGTCTGAGTTACCCATCGATTGTTGCTTTTTCCCACAAGCCCCCAATAAATGTTTTTTTTTTTTTAATTTAAAGGATTGGTACAAATGGATAGACTTTGGAAGTGCTACCAAATCCAACGTTGCACGCAAAAATTAAGAATGGGCCAATTTGTATGGGCGCCTTCCCAGGCTCCCTACATACGCGTAATGGTATCACATCATGACCTATATAATTTAAAGGTGGGGTAGGTATAATAGCTTATTTTATTGTAAGTAGGTATAATACTAACAGCTGATAATTTTTGTATGTAACAAGTCTTTCAAAGGTAATAGTAATACCCACGTGCTTTTCGGTAACGGCCTATGTTGGCATGTTCGGAGTAACTTTGCTAACCGTCAGAAGTTTTGATATAAACAGGCTTGAATGCTGAATTTACCATTAAAATACTAAAACACTTACCTAATAATAAAACACTTAGGTACTTTATACCTACTAGGTATAACTAAACAAAAGCCACAACTCAACATTTAAAAGTTCCATCAAAGTTAAGTTGCATTCTCGTCCATAAGATTACTCCTGGATACAAATCTGAACGCAATTTTTCACACAAACGAAATTCCCTGTTTCATAAGAGTTGAATTTCCAAAACCTCTACTTCTATTATAGCTTAGTTCCAGTAGTTTAGAAGCTGACAGTAGCCAGTAAAGCAGTCAGCCGGCCAGTTAGTAGGTCAGTCAATCAGTCTGTCAGTCACATGAGGACGGTATACCTTACAGTAACTTGTAACAAAAATTATATTTAATAGTATAGTAACCGCATAACCTAAGATCGAAGTGAGGTTCTTCAGAAAGGTCGGGTGCGCAGTACTCGTAACTGGAGTGCTTGTATGACCAGATGTATGAACGTGGACGAGGCTGAAGAAGTATGTAAGGATCGTATAATGTGGCGTTCTGTGGTTTCTGCCTGAATATGGCGTGAGTTCAAGTTATGTAGTAACCATGATTACTATATTCAAATGCAATTTTATCGTCTATAATAGGTACCTGCCAGTTATAATGATCATGTCTGTAATTATGACGTATTTACACAACCACAACTTAATGACGGTGTTACCTATTGTATTTTCTGTTGCTTGCAGGCAAATCTATCGCAAACCTGAGTGAAAACGTGCAGCTGTCACCATGCAAGAAGACTCCCTGCCGCCTCAAGAAGGGCTCTAATCAAGCCATCATGGTTAAATTCACACCAGGTACCTTTCCTATGCTTTAGAGTTATATTATATCGTGCTCTTTGTACACTTAAGTTCCCGAAGAGAGTCCCGTACCACCAGATAATATTTAACGCTATACAGAAAACATTTCTTGTATGGGGACCCCATATACATCTATACTAATATTATAAAGCTAAAGAGTTTGTTTGTTTGAACGCGCTAATCTCAGGGACTACTGGTTGGAATTGGAAAATTCTTTTAGTGTTGGATAGTCCATTTCTTGAGGAAGGCTATAGGCTATGTAACATCACGCTACGACCAACAGGTGCTGAGCAGCGAGGGTGAAGCCGCGGGGAACAGCTAGTTTTTAATATAGTTATAGCGGTCGCTTCCGACCGGTATATGTGGACATCTAAAGGGGAGGCCTATGTTCAGCAGTGGACGTCCTATGGCTGAGATGATGAAGATGATGATGATAGCGACTGCCTCGGTAACTTAGTAGCGCGACTGCTACACTTGGGTTTGATTCCCAGGTAGAGCTCGGCATTAGGATTTGACTTTGAGCTCGGTACCATACCAGCGAACTGTGGATGGAAGGGTTAGGCAGACCTAACCCTTCGGGGAATACAGGCGTGATGGTATGTGACAATAGAATAAGACACTCTAAACATTTCAACTGGCTACCTATTGCGGTGTATGAGATACAGACCGCTGCCACCGCGGGGTTTCCTACTTGAAATCGATTGACGCGGGTATTGAAACCCGCCGCGACGTCCTCGCGCGTTGTCACGCGACAATATGTCAATAATCGCGTTCGTGTGAATGCACTCTAAAAGGTAATTTACTTTTACAGACAAGGATATTACTGATGTCAAGAATCACGTAACTGCGGAAGTCTTCGGCGTTGATGTCCCGTTCTTTGGAGTGGACGGCACATCCGTCTGTGAGAAGATCTTCCTCGAGAACGGCGACAAAGCCTCGTGTCCTCTCAAAGCAGGCACTACATACACTTATAAAGACACTTTCCCTGTGCTCAGTATCTACCCCACGCTCTCAGTGAAGGTACATTGGGCGTTGCAAGAAGCAAGTAATGATCTAACCTGCTTTGAAGTACCTATACGAATTGTGTAATTTTACGCGTTCCATTCCAAACATTATCAGAATTACATGTAGTGTCAGTTTTCTAACAAATTATTGTAATTTCTTTCAGTCATGCTCATGAGAATGAAGATGTGTTTAAAAATGCATATACCTACCTACAAATACAAACTTTTTTTTTAAATTAATTATTGTAAATCTTGCGTTGTGTTTCGGTAAACGAAGTGGTAGTAGTAGGTATTAAAGTATAAATAAGTTTATGTAAGGAGGAAAGACGAATAAGAGGTTTTTTTGTTATTTTTTTAAATGCCATTAAAAGTAATGAATAAAAAAATATTTTATATATTATAAATGAGTTTTATTTAAAATTAAAACGTTATCACCAATATATAAAAACTACTTACCTATGCCAGAACCTGCCCTTATATTTTTGTCGCTCCGGGCAACTGCCCGGCTTGCTCCCCCTTTTTTATCAATGGGAAATCATCAAATGACTTCTCCCGCCCTGGGCGAGGCGGGAGGGAGTGTCAGACTTTTACTGACTAAAACCCATCCATGTTCCTTCTTGTGCCAATTGCATTCCGGGGACGCGGAACCTCTTTCGAACAACCCGCAGCCACGGCAGGAACCGCAGCCCCGGCAGGTGAATATATCAGGATGAATGTTGTTATAATTTTTAAGTTTTTGTGCTTTTGTGGGTACTGGGCGGAACTTATCTAATACAAGGCAAAAACCCAACCTTTGGCCTAGAATTAAAAAAATAACCTTGATATCGAAGCATGATCAACACAAATATTGTTATTAATTAACTGTATTTAATTTAAATGTGTTGTGTTGATTTAAATTACAATATTTAGCAAGAAGTTACATTGTGTTTACTGTCGGTTACAACGCTTGCAAACCGGTTGTGTGAGAAATACACGCGAGAGCCGTTGGATGTCTGGCTAGCAATACACATGTAAAATACAAAATGTAGGTTGGTAGGGGTTAAGCTCCCCGAGATCTGTAATACTACATATTTACTGAAATTATTTAGTGTTGTGATGACCCAGTTAAGGACCCCTCTCATGCTCGAGGTTGTGGGTTCGCAACCGGGCAGGGGCTAGTACCAATGTGACTCTTTCTAATTCATATGTAATTTCTGTTATTTTTTTATTTAACTGCCCCGTTGGTCTCGTGGTCGCAAGTGCGACTGCTGCGGAAGGGGTTCCGGGTTCGATTCCCAGGTCGTGCAAAAAGTGTTATTGGGTTTTTCTATGAAATTCTCAGTAGCAGATCGTAGTTTGGATTTGTGCCCGGTTAATGGCAA